>CM035121.1:18362239-19768631 GCA_020205555.1 Panax stipuleanatus | reverse complement strand
CCGAATCCAATTTTAGAAGCGTCTATTTCAACAATTTTAAATGCAGATTCGTTTAAAATGCCAAGGCAAGGCAATACCTTAACATACTTTTTAACTTGTTGGACGATGGAAGTATGTTCATCAGTCTAGGGAGGGGGATTATTTTGTAAACGCTGAAAAAGGGGCGTACAAATTTTTCTAAGATTATGATAGAATTTACCAATATAATTGAGAGGACCCTAAAAATCGCTGTAGTTGAGTTTTATCAATAATTTTATATGGGAATTTATCTGCAAATTGAATAACACGCTGAATAGGACGAACAAGACCATGATTAATATCATGACCAAGGAACTTGACTCTAGTCTGGAAAAGACTACATTTAGTAGAAGATAAAACAAGACCATTGACCTTTATTGTTTTGAAGAACGAATTCAAATATTTGTGATGTTCTTCAATTGACTTGGAGAAGATAAGAATATCATCTATATAAACAATGATAAAATGACTAAATGAGTTTAGAATATCATTAAGGATATTTTGGAAGTCACTAGGAGCATTTTAAAGGCCGAATTGTTGAACAATCCATTCGTAATGACCAAAAGGAGTAGTGAAAGAAGTTTTGTATCTATCACCGGGATGAATGCTAATATGCCAAAATCCTGACTTGAGATCAAATTTACTGAAAATGGTGGCATTACTAAGTCTACTGAGTAGGTCTTCTTTATTAGGCAAAGGGTACCTAATACATTCTATAACCTTGTTTAATGGTTTATAGTTGATGACTAGTCTCGGGGCACCTTTCTCTTTTTCTGCTTCATTATTGACACAAAAAGCGGGACAAGACCAGGGTGACTTACTATGTTTAATTAATCCCTTTGTTAATAAAGCATTTATTTCTTGTTTACAAAGCTCCATCTGTTGATGACTCATTTGTATAGGTCTAGCCTTAGTAGGAATTAGATGTTCTTTAAATTCCTTAGCATAAGGTAACCTTACAACATGCTTTCTTCTGTGCCAAAAAGCATTAGGAGAATCAGAACAAAGGTTTTTACTCATAAAATTCTTAAGTTCTTCAATTTTTTCGTGAACCTTTTTGTTACTAAGAAGATCTTCAATCTTTTTATATTTAATTTCTTCATTTAAGAATTTTAACTTAGTGGTTTTACAATTTAATAGATTTAAAGATTTAGAAATAGACTCATCTTGAATGAATTTCAAATCTCTTCCTTTAGGCTGAGTAATAAATTTAAATACAATCTTTTGACCCAAATGATTAGTGGTTAGACCATCGTTACTAGTAGTAAAAGGATATAACAAATATATAAATTACAAACCCAAAATAATCTTCTCTGTCAGATTACGTATTAAAACAAAAGTTATCTTAAAACACATATTATCTTGACAAATATGAACTTTAGGAAGTTTATATTTTATTTTCATTTTACTACCATTAGCTGAACTTAGTCTTTCACTAGTTTTCTTATAAAACTTAGTAGGGATTAACCCTTCTTGAATAGAATTAAGATCTATGCCAGTATCAACTAAAGCAGGAAGCTTAATTGCAAAAGTTTTATCGATAACTAGTTTGATAATAATATACCATTTTTAATGGTAATATCTTTTAGTCTTTTTAAAGAATAACCTTGAACCATAAGTAATGACTCATTCTTAGCATTTGAATATTCTGGTTCATTATCTTCAGATGACGATTCAGAGATGTGAAGATCTGAAGCTTTTGTTGCTAAATTAGTCATTTGTTTGCGTAAATCAAAAATTTCAGCTTTAAGACCTAAAATTTTCTTTTTATGCTTATTAACTTCTTGATTTAAATCTGGAAGTGTAATATCTTTATCAGGAGTTTTAAATATCTCAAGAGTTTTATTAAGACTGATAATAGGTTTTTCTTTCCCCTTAACAATCTTATTTTTAACTGTATTGGTCTTAGCTAACAAATCTTTTAACTGTTTCATATACTGAACCTTTAACTCAGAATCAGTAATTTTACTTATTAAATCAATTAACAAAGAACTTTCTTCATCGTCTTTGTTAAGAACATTAATAGTTTTAGTGCAACAATCAGATCTGTAATTATCAGTACATAAAGTGACTTCTTACAACTTCACTTGCAGTTTGTTTACTATTATTTCTATTAGAAGAATAAGGAATATTAATCATTACTATCAATGTCATTCTCAATTCTTATTAATTCTAAGAGCTGTTCAGTATCTTCATTAGAGATATTTAACTGAATTAATTTTTGCTTAATCCTTACACTCATTTTAATAGTGACTCTTTTTGCCACAATTATGACTTGTTGATTTTACTCTTATCATATTTTTTAGGTTTTCTTGTTGATTTTTTATTGTGAGTTTTATAATGTAACTTGGGCTTTTTATAATAACTATGTTGTGTTTTAGGCTGACTAGATTGTTTTTTATGATGCTTACATGCTCTTGCGTTTTTCAATATATTTTTGTCTATGCTTTCTTCTAGAGGGAGCAACTGGTGGTAGACCATATTGTTCGCAGAAAGTTTCAAGCTCATATTTAGCTTTGTTCTTATCTTTATCGGCTTGTTTAGCATATTTAAAGTCTATACACATTTTTAAACTAATTTTTTGAATATAACTGATTATGTCACCATAGGTGAGGTTATCATAATCGTTATATCCAAGGTTTTTGCTCAGCTCTTCTCTAACTTTGTGTGCAAACAAACTAGGAAGGCCATTAACAAACTTCTCTTTCCAGAAAGGCTTGTTACTGTTGTTTCTCATCATGACTCGAGAAATAAAAATATCTTTGTACCATCTAAAGTCAGTTAGAGTGGGACAAGTGAGATTACTTAACTGATCTAAATATTAGGGTGTTAATTCCATCAGGGTGGCCAACAACTACCATTAGCTTCATCATAGATGGGGTTGCCATCATTATCAATTTGAACCGCATGAATTATGGCTAACCTAGAAGCTTCTGAGAGATGTTTTTCCCACCAAGATCTAAGTACACCGGTAAATTCATTAGTTAATATTTCAACAATATCAGGCTGAGTAAGCGTACTGAATGCTGTAATAAAACTATTGGCTACCATGGACATATGATTCAATTTATTAAGAACTTGTTCACTGAATCCATCAATGTTTCATTCATAAATTTTATTGGATGAAACAGAAAATTGATTATCTAGATTTTCTCTCTTCAAACTGAAGGTCTGGAGGAGTAGGGCTAGTATACCAATTTTTTGTTATACTTGTTTTATTAAAGGTTAATTTATTAAGTTGGTCATTAATATCTGAAATTAAAACAGTTTTAGCTTTTTCTGATTGACTAATGTTTTCATTTTCAGATTCCTCAATCTGATCAATGATAGCAATAGTTCCACTTCCACTTGTTTCTCCAGATAATTTTTTAAATAATTTATCAATAGATTTAGCTAATTCAACATCTTTATTAGGCAGACCTAAACCAGATCTTTTTTCAGGAAGTCTTAATAAAGGTTGTTCAATCTTTGTCTCCGGGTTCTGAATTACAGTTTGATCAAATTTTTCTTCAATTTTATTCAACTGTTTTCCAATTCTTGCTAAATACTAATTAGTGAAATTATTTTGTTCAATAATCTTTTTCTCGTCTTTTTGACCATCAGATATTTTAAAGGGACTAGCAACAACTAAAGTATTTTTTACTGGTAAAAGAACAGTTTCCAAAGGAGGATGACTAGACAACACTTTCGTCTTATCTTCCTTGACCCACTGACTTTTAGTTAAAATATTATATTTCGAATGATATTCATCATACCAATCATAAAAAGTAATGTTCTTCTTTTTATTGTTAATAAATCGTTTTCATCTATTAACAATTTTATTTCTGTCTTTTGTGTTATAATTAGCACGAAAGGCATGTCTTTTATCTTTATTAGCCTTGGAATTAAAGTCTTCAACAAGATTATTCTAATTTAATTTGAATTCTTTATTTAAAATTCTTAACTACGGATTAATAGGAATACCTAAATCAGACTGAGTGGGATACTCTGAAGATGTAGGAGAAAGACTTTGCTCATCTTCTACAGATTCATTGGTGGTATAATAAGGATGTCTAGTTTGACCGTGATTTAAAATACCTTTTAATTTAATATCATAAATAGAAGTATTGCTTAGTATTTCAGTATCTCTTCGAGAAGGAACTGAAGAACTAGCAAATTCTTCTATTATCAAAGGTCTTCTGGTACGTTCAAAACTAACTCTGACAGTACCATCAGAAGATTTATTAATATTTTCAACATTTAACAAATTGTTAATAACTGGTTTTTGAGGAATTTCATTAGGTAAAACCCATTGACTAGGTAGAGTAACGTCCTTCCAAAGAATAGTTCTTGGGGTTTGAACATTAGCATTACTAGTACTGCTTTGAATTAAAACAGTTTGATCTTTAGGACTTTTATTAAGGGCATGAATATTTAAATTAGTTTTCATTGTTTTATAATAAATTCTGTAAATTAGAGCTAAAGATTGAGAACCCTCAATCATTTGATTAATTTCTCCTGTTGTTTTAATGTTTAAAGTTAAAGCTTTTAATAAATTAGCATCACTAAGGCTTAGAGTGAAATCAGGAAAGCAATTAAAATGGATAGGACCATCATGCAGACTTGATTCCATAATACCAATAGTACTAGGGAAATAATTAAGGAAACGAGCATCTCTTAGACACAGATAAATACTCGAATTAATTCCATTAATATTTAATGGCTTAACTGCAACTTGAATTATTCCTATGTGAATAAAATTGTAACCCTTCTTCCTATGTTTGTTAACAACATCAGGAGTTAAAAGACTATAATTTTCATATTCTTTATTAATAGCATAAACCCGTTCAACAGTTTTAACATTATAATCAGTTTTAAAATTATCAAGAAAGGTTGACTGATAAATTTCTCTAGGATAAACACTAGGTATGTTCCAATTACTTAAAACTTGATTAATATTTTCATAACTATGTTCTTCTTGGACAGGAGGAAAAGCTGACTGGTTGCTAACTGAAGAACTAGACCTGAACATTCTACTCATCTTTAGAAAACAAATTTTTTAATCTTTCAAGAGTTCTGCTATACATACCCGTCTTACCTTAAGTAGACTTATACCTATGTTCTAAGTCATTACCCGACGTTGCTCCACACTGAGACTTACAAGGGAAATAGACAGGGTGAACAAGGTGTTCTACAGTAAGTAAGGTGACTTAGGAACAAAAGAAGAATTAAAATTTTTGATTCCATCCATTTTGATCCATTCTGCCCTCCACAGCAGAATGTTATTAAAAGTCAAATTTCACAGTACATATTTAATCATGAAGTTAATCTTTTTCATGTTGAACCAACCATGAATCCCAAGAATAATCTAGTCAGTTTAGCTGCCCAGTTCTTCCCAGCTAGCTAGCATTTTCTTCCGATTGCTCCTTATAAATCCCTAATATTTTATAAGAAAATACTTCTTCAAACTGAGTCAAGTTGCCATTAAACCTATTTATGATAAAAAGATTCCTCAAAAATCATTTTTCATTCCTTTTACATTAAGCAAATTATTTCTCAATCAGATTGGGGAAAGCATCCTTCCAATCTTAGTCCAATCGCTAGTCAAAACCATTATTTCTAGTTACTATGATTACATTGAAGCCTGGCATAAGATTTTCCTTCATCAAAACTAGTCTTTCAGTCATTCGTGGTTTATCCAATTTGATCACAAATTTAAGAGTCAAATCCCTTTCTGGTTTTTTCTTTGGTGGTCTCGTTATGGCCCCTGATCAGATATTTTCCCAGAATTGCTTCGTTCCCAAGTTCTTTATTTCTCTAATCATAGTCAGTATAATCCAAAGTTTGAAGGTATCCCAATATTGCTCCTAATTTTCTAGTAAATATAAGATTCTTTGGATCTTAAGATGGCAGTATAATCTTCAGACACCAGTCATTGAGTCTATTTTTCAGTCATCTTCCCATTCTCCTTCTACTTCGGTGGCTAGTAACATTAGTTCAGTTTCCATGGTTAGTCGAGTTTTCTTTATTAAATGGTGGGATAAATTTGATATAAATAGAATTGTGGGTCAAGTTCAAAAAGAATTTCCTGCTAATCCTATTAAATCTATCCTAGAGAAAGGTTCTTCTAGTAAATCTAAAGAAGTGCGGTCAAAGCCTTGTTCTTCCTTAGATCTTTCAGGTATTAAAGAATGTTCTAGCCTTGAGTTGCAAAAGCTAGCTCAAGCCATTCAAGATAGAGTTAACCAGCTTCATGAAGAAATTGAAGCTAGTGAATGTTCGTCTTCTTTATCCAAGAAAACGGTCGCAGATGATGATATTAATAGTGACCCCTATGGTAGCATCAATCTTCAAGAAGCTCAGGACCCATTCGCATAATCTTCTTCCTTCCCACCGAAAGAAGCCTCAGTCACATGCAGATGTTCCTGCTTTTCATTAAAGTCAGAAAGATATTAAAAAGGTTCCGCATTTCAAGCGTAGTGCCCTTTCAATTTGTCGGCAGCTCAGTCAAAAGTTGCCAAAAGCTATCATAAATAGTAAAATAGTGACTATTCATTTTACTGTTCATCAATAGTAAAGGTCAGATTCGAGTTGTAATAGTAAAAGTCAGGTACTGTTTGTAATATGAAAAGTTAGTTACTATTTACTTTTGTAAAGTTTGTAATAATAGTTCTTTCTTATGTTATAAAAGAGAGAAAGAGTCAGTGGTTGAGGCAGGCTTCGACCACCTCTTCTCTTCTCTTATTCTCTATTCTCTTTCTTCTCAAAAAATGTACCAGTCAAGATTATAGCTTGTGCTTATTGTAAGTTATTTCGAAGTTATTTCCTTTATAAATATTTGATGTTTTAATGATAATAAGTTTATTTAGAAATTAATTTGTGTATGCGCCACATGTTATTCTTTCTCTTCTTTCATATCTCGCCTTCCGCCTTCTAATGGTATCAAAGCCAAGTTGTTTGTTTGTTAATTGTTGATGAAAGACTCTGTTCATCCCTAGTTATCTTTTGAAAATCAAAAATTTTAATTCTTCTTTTGTTCCTAAGTCACCTTACTTACTGTGGAACACCTTGTTCACCCTGTCCATTTCCCTTGTAAGTCTCAGTGTGGAGCAGTGTCGGGTAATGACTAAGAACATAGGTTTGAGTCTACTTAAGCTAAGACGGGTATGTATAGCAGAACACTTGAAAGATTAAAATTTTTTGTTTTCTAAAGATGAGTAGACTGTTCAGGTCTAGTTCTTTAGTTAGCAACTGGTCAGCTTTACCTTATGTCCCAGACATAGTTAACCAAGAAGAACTGGGTAGCTAAACTGACTGGAATATTCTTAGGATTCATGGCTGGTTCAACATGAAAAAGATTGACTTCATTATTAAATATGTACTGTGAAATTTGACTTTTAAGAACATTCTGCTGTGGAGGGCAGAATGGATCAATAAGGATGGGCTTACTAGCTAAAACCTTATTATATGGTTTTGGGACGGAACCAAGAACATGAAACCTATTGACTAAATCCACAGAAGGGACTGGATTAACTAGGTGAGGGATCAGAGAGCCCTTTGGCTGATTACTTGGGCCTGAAGGGCGACCCCAACCACGAGAAGTTGAACCGCCTCGAACACTCATTTTGAAATCGTAGGGGTACCTGAATTAATAAATTTCCTGGTGAGAAAATCGGGAATGGAATTATCACTACCTTTAATGTGCTCAATATCAAAATAAAAAATACTCAAAAGGGCTTGCCATCTAGCAAACGTTTGCTTAGCGGCAACATTTTCAACATATTTATCAAGAATATATTTGGCTGACTTACAATCTATTCTAACTAGAAATTTTTGATTTAATAAATCACTTTGAAATTTATTAATACATAAAACTAAAGAAAGAATTTCTTTTTTAATAGTAATGTAATTTAGTTGTGTAGAATTCCATATGCCAGAATGCAATCGAACAATTTGTTCTGAAGAAGCAGGAGTTAATTTCTGCTTCAGAATACCTCCGAATCCAATTTCAGAAGCGTCTGTTTCAACAATTTTAAATGCAGATTCATTTGAAATGCCAAGGCAAGGCAATACCTTAACATACTTTTTAACTTGTTGGACGATGAAAGTATGTTCATCAGTCTAAGGAGGGGGATATTTTGTAAACGCTGAAAAAGGGGCTTACAAATTTTTCTAAGATTTTGATAGAATTTACAATTATAATTAAGAGACCCTAAAAATCGCTGGAGTTGAGTTTTATCAATGATTTTGTCTGGGAATTTATTTGCAAATCGAATAACACGCTGAATAGGACGAACAAGACCATGATTAATATCATAACCAAGGAATTTGACTCTAGTCTAGAAAAGACTACATTTAGTATGAGATAAAACAAGACAATTAACCTTTATTGTTTTGAAGAACAAATTTAAATATTTGTGATGTTCTTCAATTGATTTGGAGAAGATAAGAATATCATCGATATAAATAATGATAAAATGAATAAATAGGTTTAGAATATCATTAAGGATATTCTGGAATTCACTAGGAGCATTTTTAAAGCCGAATGGTTGAACAATCCATTCGTAATGACCAAATGGAGTAGTGAAAACAGTTTTGTATCTATCACTAGGATGAATGCTAATATGCCAAAATCCTGACTTGAGATCAAATTTACTGAAAATGGTGGCATTACTAAGTCTACTAAGTAGGACTTCTTTGTTAGGCAAAGGGTACCTAATCCATTCTAGAACCTTGTTTAATGGTTTATAGTTGATGACTAGTCTAGGGGAACCTCTCTCTTTTTCTGTTTCATTATTGACATAAAAAGCTGGACAGGACCAGGGTGACTTACTATGTTTAATTAATCCCTTTGTTAATAAATTATTTATTTCTTATTTACAAAGCTTCATCTGTTGATGACTCATTTGTAAAAGTTTTATCGATAACTAGTTGGATAATAATATACCATTTTTGAATGGTAATATCTTTTAGTCTTTTTAAAGAATAGCCTTGAATCATAAGTAATGACTCATTCTTAGCATTTTAAGATTCTGGTTGATCATTATCAGCTGACGATTCAGAGATGTGAAGATCTGAATCTTTAGTTGCTAAATTAGTCATTTGTTTGCGTATATCAGAAATTTCAGCTTTAAGTCCTAAAATTTCCTTTTTAAGCATATTAACTTCTTGATTTAAATTTGGAAGTGTAATATTTTATCAGGAATTTTAAATCTCTCAAAAGTTTTATTAAGACTGATAATAGATTTTTCTTTCCCCTTAACAATCTTATTTTTAACTGTATTGATCTTAGCTAGCAAATCTTTTAACTGTTTCATATACTGAACCTCTAACTCAGAATCAGTAATTTTGCTTATTAAATCAATTAACAAATAACTTTCTTCATCGTCTTTGTTAAGAACATTAATAGGTTTAGTGCAGCAATCAGATCTGCAATTATCAGTACATAAAGTGACTTCTTCAACTTCACTTTCAGTTTATTTACTATTATTGCTACTAGAAGAATAAGGAATATCAGAATAATCATTACTATCAATGTCATTCTCAATTCTTATTAATTCTAAGAGTTGTTTAGTATCTTCATTAGAGATATTTAACTGATTTGATTTTTGCTTAATCTTACACTTATTTTTATAGTGACCCTTTTGGCCACAATTATGACAAGTGACTTTACTCTTATCATATATTTTAGGTTTTCTTGTTGATTTTTTATTATGAGTTTTATTATGTGACTTGGGCTTTTCATAATATCTATCTTGTGTTTTAGGCTGACTAGATCGTTTCTTATGATGCTTACTGCTTTTGCATTTTTCAATATATTTCCGTCGGTGCTTTCTTCTAGAGGGAGCAACCGGTGGTAGACCATATTGTTCGCAGAAAGTTCCAAGCTCATATTTAGCTTTGTTCTTATCTTTACCGGCTTGTTTAGCAATTTTAAAGTCTATACACATTTTTGAACCAATTTTTTGAATATAACTGATTATGTCACCATAGGTGAGGTTATCATAATCATCAATATATCCAAGGTTTTTGCTCAGCTCTTCTCTAACTTTGTGTGCAAACAAACTAGGAAGGCCATTAACAAACTTCTCTTTCCAGAAAGGCTTGTTACTGTCGTTTCTCATCATGACTCCAGAAATAAAAACATCTTTGTACCATCTAAAGTCAGTTAGAGTGGGACAAGTGAGATTACTTAACTGATCATGAATTCTCTCAGTAATATTACTGGGAGTTCCAAGAAAATATTTTATTATGGTAAATATTCGGGTGTTAATTCCTTCAGGGGGCCAACAACACCATTATCTTCATCATAGATAGGGTTGCCATCATTATCAATTTGAACCGCATAAATTATGGCTAACCTAGAATCTTCGGAGAGATGTTTTTCCCACCAAGATCTAAGTACACCGGTAAATCCAATAGTTAATATTTCAATAATATCAGGCTGAGTAAGCGTACTGAATGACTGGTAGAAAAAAATACTACCAATAAAAAATACTGGTAGTATGATAACTATGTCTAAGTTATCATAAACTATTACAAATGATTATCCTATTAAATCTATCCCAGAGAAAAGTTCTTCTAGGAAATCTAAAGAAGTGCGGTGGAATGTCAACGGGTTTAGAGACTATGTCTAAACAAACTTAAATGAAGTAGACTGTTTAGATCGAGTTTAACAGTTAGTTCCTGGTCAGCCATGAGCCCTTGTATCAGACACAGTCTGATTTATTTATATAAAAAATTTCTGACAAAGATTTCTGAAACTCTGATGTTGGTGACCAATTTTTTGGTAAAACATTTTCTCCTCTTTACTTAAAAATAAACATAATTTTGGAGGTAAAGGGATATTTTCCTGGATAAAAATTTCAAAATCAAAAATACTCAAAAGGGCTTGCCATCTAGCAAAAGTTTGCTTAGCAGCAACATTTTCAACATCTTTATCAAGAATATATTTGGTTGACTTACAATCTATTCTAACTAGAAAATTTTGATTTAACAAATCACTTTAAAATTTATTAATACATAAAACTAAAGAAAGAATTTCTTTTTTAATAGTAATGTAATTTAATTGTGTAGGATTCCATATGCCAGAATGAAATCGAACAATTTGTTCTGAAGAAGCAGGAGTTAATTTCTACTTTAGAATACCTTCGAATCCAATTTCAGAAGCGTCTGTTTCAACAATTTTAAATACAGATTCGTTTGAAATGTCAAGGCAAGGCAATACCTTAACATACTTTTTAAATTGTTGGACGATGGAAGTATGTTTATCAGTCCAGGGAAGGGGGATTATTTTGTAAACGCTGAAAAAGGGGCTTACAAATTTTTCTAAGATTTTGATAGAATTTGTGACACCCCCAAATTCGAGACAGCCACTTGGTCACTCGAATTCGGTTTGTCACGTGCTCATGGTAATACAATAATAACTAAAATCACAAATTCACAACGGAAGATCTAATTTAGAATAATATACAATGATTTATTATAATTATTCTCCCAAGTCTCGCAACCTACAGTACTTAATAGATTACATAATAATATCAAATAAAGACTTATTACATAATTCTACTTAAGCTTAAACATAGTCTGAAGACAGTCTTAATACAACATAATAATTTTAAACATAAAGGAACAAGCTAGTCGGTAGCCTTGCCCTTGCCGTTATCTTTCCCAGAGACACTTCCCTATTCCGCCTTAACTGGAAGGTTTTAAAATAAGCAAGAATGAGCACAAATTGCCCAGCAAGTAATATACAACAAGGTGATGAGTATTATATCACGAGTTTGAAATACTGAAGTATAATCTCTAAGATAGTTCAGAGTTTCAGAATAATATTAGGAACAACAAATATCAACAATTCTCGAATCACATCTTTGGAATATGAAATGATAATTCAATATAGATCAACAGATATATATGAATTCAAAGGCTATCAACGTATCCAACTAGGATAAAACAATTTATACTGAGCAGTTACTAAGGACTATTGAACATCTACTAGAATTACCAATATTAAACCGATAACCCAAAAAAACCAGTATAATAGATGATCAGTCTACAATAATCTATGTTATGCATAACCACAGTAATATTCACTCGTGTGTTGGGGCTTCCAAGAATAAACACTCCCCTTATCATAAGGGTTGTTCAACTCAGTTTTCAAGATTTACGCACTGATAAAAAGGTTGGGACAGTTTTATAAACATGCATATAGTCTAGCCGAATCAAGTGGCATAGACACTTTCACAATATTCAAGAACAATACCAAGTTCAACATAAATAATAGCTTTCACAAGAGTTTAAACATACTAGCTCAAATGAACGAGTAAGACAACTTGCATTCAAAGAGATAAAGTTTAGATTCTTGCTTACAATATTCGGTTAATAAAGTAATACAAGGGTTAGGATACTTGCACTATAAATGAGTGTAAGTCAGGAAACTTGCACAATAAAAGTAGGGTTCAGATACTTGCACTATAAATGAGTGTAAGTTAGGAAACTTGCACAATCATAGATTTCCTTGCATAAAGTAAATGCGTCGGTTAGGATACTTGCACTATAAATGAGTGTAAGTCAGGAAACTTGCACAATAAAAGTAGGGTTCAGATACTTGCACTATAAATGAGTGTAAGTCAGGAAACTTGCACAATCATAGATTTCCTTGCATAAAGTAAATGCGTCGGTTAAGATACTTGCCTTAAGCGTACTTTATCCACGTAAAGCCTAATATTGCTTCAAAGAATTATGCTATCCTATTAATGTATATATATATATATATATATATATACACACACACACATTAGTTATACACATCGAATTCATATACTTCACATGTAAATTGAGCACATCAAGTTCTATCTTAGCTACACAATCAAATCGTATAACTATATATTAACAAACCACATAGTTTAATAATCAACTATAGTCCTTACTTGTAATTGTCTTAGAAAATCATACTTGAATAATTTACGTCGTGTCCAACTATGTGAGTGTTCATATAGATCATGCGTAGCGACATAAAGAATACTAGCATGCAACCCTATAAGTTCAGAATACAACCATGCAACGTGTATAAACTTAGTTTGGAAACATATCCGAGTTAGTCTTTAACAGTCATTTTAAATCCAAGCCAAAGCAATCTAG
Source organism: Panax stipuleanatus (assembly GCA_020205555.1). Classification (NCBI taxonomy): domain Eukaryota; kingdom Viridiplantae; phylum Streptophyta; class Magnoliopsida; order Apiales; family Araliaceae; genus Panax; species Panax stipuleanatus. Next base: position 19,755,491 of record CM035121.1, on the reverse strand, counting down.
TTCATATAGGCAATTTCAAATCATATCTCACACCTAGTTAAGTTACGAGCATATGCTAGCAAGTTCGGACTTAAATAACACATGCTTCGTTTGTTTTCAAAATCATGAGTTCTCTTTTTATGTTAAGCAAACTATGGAAACATTTATTGCACAAGAGGGACTCCATAAATCATGTTACATTTACTTAGTATGAATTATAATTTCACTGCTCTTGGACTGGACAAATAGATAGTTATTTCTGGGCATGTCTGCACAGCGGCGCCGCGGCGAGCAACAACAGCAGCAAGCTGGCGCTGCGATGCTGGAGGCGCTGTGGCGCGGACACAATACCTGGAATCGATGTTGCGGTGTGGGGTCGCTGGGACTTAGGCACTGTGGCGCTGCAGCGCGCAGATAACACTGCGCATCGGCGCTGCTGCGGCGCGATGCTGACTCAGTTCCTGCAGTTCACGCTGCAGCCAAAACCGACCCAAAACTTCCCAGTTCATCGATTTCAACATACCCATATGCTATTAGACTAACCTCTTTAACTTACTAACATATATATATATATATATATATATATATACGCTTATATAACAGTCAATCGCCATTTATCAATTCCCAAATTCATGAACTCCAACTAAATTCATGAATTTGATGTTTTTACAGAAATTGTAGAGGAAACTGGAAATGAAAGACAAGAAAGCTATATAGTGGTTCCATCATGTATGTATGTTCATATAACAACAATATAAAGGTTCTACAACCCAAACACAATCTAATTTGGTATAATCAAGAAATGAGATTTTTACAGAAAACGAAAATGAAGAACAAGAAGAGGGATTATACCTCTGTAATACGAATTAAGAACTTGCTTCTAAGGAATTCTCTACTCTTCAGACTACTAACACTGATATATAAATGCTCTCAATTTATCTTAACCAAAATCTTAGCAAGTGAGTTTGTGAGGGAGAGAGTTCAATTTATAGAGGAATTCATACCAGACAATACAATTGTCCATTAAATTGAACCAACGGGATTTGTGAATTGCATGGGGGTTAAGGAGTAGTACGTAGATTAGTTGGTGAAATAGTGAAGCTGTAGCAATCAGCCATTCTCCTTCATGATGATAGCTAGCAAGCTGAGTTTGTGAGTTTGAGGAAATAGGCCTTAGCTTCATGATACTATGCACGTGAAAAGGGAAATGAGACTAATAATAAGGGACAACCAAAAATAAACTCAGCATTCATGCATATATACAACACTAAGGCTCAACATGTATATATCCACTTAGGTTGTATAATATATGGTTAGGTTATAATGAAATGCCACAATGTATTCCCAATGAATAAGTAATATGTCAATATAGTAAAGGAAAATTGTACACATACAACCTATGTACATTATTTTAATGTATATTCATATACACATTATCACATAAGCATTTCATGATGCATTCATATGGCTTCAATAAATATGAATCTTATTATATGGTTTCTATATATAATATAGTCACATAGATGTTGTATTACACTATATAATATAGTTGGCTAATATACGTTACACTTTTAATATTGCATGCTTGCACATATGAATTAATAAATTCATTATCTTATTAATTAAAAATAATATTACTTAATCCCTTCCTCGTAATTATTAATAACACTTAATTAATAATCATAGGATTAATTATCACATGAATATAGATCTTATTATATTTATGAACACGTTGCTTATTATTATTATATTATTTGCAATAATAATCACCCCCACATCATCAATTACTTATCATTAATATTCTATAATAATTAATTAATATTTTACGATAACAATTAACAACAATTTATAATTAATTAATTGTTCACTTAATAAATCCTTCGTCAATTAATATATCTCATCACTATGCCACACAAGGCTTTCAACGAGTATATCGCAACTCTATATATTCTCAATTATTATAATCATTCAATTTAATATAATTGAGTTAAGTCACAATTCATTTATATTTAAATAAATATTCATTCCCATTAATATATTCATTTAATAATATTAGGAAAATCTCGGGTATTACATCCTCCCCCTTATAAATATTTTATCCCGAAATTGTTACAAGTTTACACAAATAGATGAGGATAGTCCCTCATCATCCTATCTTCTAACTCCCACGTTGTCTCTTCGACATCATGGTTACGCCAAAGTACTTTTACAGAAGATATAATTTTATTTCTCAATGTCTGCTCTTTCCTATCTAATATCTGGACAGGAATCTCTTCATATGCCAAGTTCTTCTCCACTTGAATGGGCTCGTAAGAAATCACGTGCTTGTAGTCGGCCTTGTATGGTCGCAACATGAAAATGTGGAACACGTTGTGGATGTACTCTAACTCGGGTGGTAACGCAACTTTGTATGCCACTTCACCCACTCGCTTTAGTATCTCGAATGGTCCTATGAATCTTGTACTCAATTTTCCTTTCTTGCCGAAACGGATCTTCCCCTTCCATGGAGATACCTTCAAGAACACTGAAACTGCCAACTTTGAAGTCTCGGTCCTTGTCGATGTAAATATGTGAACTTTTTCTGATGATCTTGAGCTGCTACTAGTCTGGCTCTTATCACCGTCACCACGTCGGTGGTTTGTTGAACTAACTCTGGTCTGAGTATTTATCGCTCTCCAACTTTATCCCAATATAGTGATGTTCTGCACTTTCTTCTGTAAAGAGCTTCATACAGTGGCATGCCGATACTCACATGGTAACTATTATTATACGTAAATTTAACTAAGGGTAGGTGGTCAGTCCCAATTTCCCTTGAAATCCATTACGCAAGTTTTAAGCATGTCCTCTAGCATTTGTATACTTCGCTCACTTTTTCGTCTGTCTGAGGATTATAAGCGGTACTCAACCTCAACTGTGTTTCCATTCTCTCTTGCAAACTCTTCCAAAAATTTAACGTGAAGCGCGGATCTCGATCAGAGATAATTGACACTGGCACTCCATGTCGTGAAACAATCTCCTTTACTTATAGGCTTGATAATTGATTCAAACTATAGCGGATCTTGATTGGTAGAAAATGTGCGATCTTCTTAAGTCGATCCACAATAACCCAAATGGCATCATAACCTTTCTGCATAACTTGAAGTCCTACCACGAAGTCCATCGTAATATGCTCCCATTTCCACTCTAGTATTTCTAACGGTCGTAGTAAACCACTCGGCCGTTGATGCTCTGCTTTAACGCGTTGGCAAGTCAAACATCTACTGACGCACTCTGCAACCTCCCATTTCAAATTGGGCCACCAAAAATGTTGCCTCAAATCTCGGTACATCTTCTTGCCTCCCGGGTGAACGGAATACGTCGTATTGTGTGCCTCGTACAAAATCTCTTCCCTTAGCTCGGTTACCACTGGTATCCATACTCTTTCTTCAAATCTCAAAATACCGTCTTTATCTATTCGGAATTTCTCTTCCTCATTTTCTGTGATCCTTTTTCTGATCTTCTCACATTCTTCATCTTTCTCCTGTGCTTCCTTTACCCTATCCAACAATGTCGGATGAGCTTCCATTACAAATAACTTCTCTTTAGACTTTCTTGGTCCTTTCACTTCTTACTCCAATTACTCCATCTCTCTTATCACCTCTTCTTGAGTCGTCAAATGAAATAATTTTTCCCTTCATTTCCTGCTTAGAGCGTCGGCAACCACAGTTTGCCTTCCTCGGGTGATAAAGAATATCGCAGTCATAGTCCTTGATTAATTCTAACCACCTTCTCTGTCGCATGTTCAACTCCTTCTGTGTGAAGATATATTTTACACTCTTATGGTCCGTGTATATCTCACATTTCTCCCCGTACAAATAATGCCTCCAAATCTTTAACGCAAAAACTACTTCCGCTAACTCTAAGTCGTGAGTAAGGTATCATTTTTCGTATTCCTTCAATTGTCATTATGCATACACAATGACTTTGTCATGCTGTATAAGCACACATCCAAGTCCCTTGTGCAATGCATCACTATACACCACAAAATTTTCCGCATCATCTGGTAATGATAACACAGGTGCTTCACTCAATCTCTTCTTTAGTTCTTGAAAACTTTCTTCGCATTTGTCGGTCCATACAAACTTCACCGTCTTCCTCGTCAAATTAGTCAACGGGGTTGCTATCTTGGAAAAATCTTGGATGAATCTTCGATAGTACCCAGCTAACCCTAAAAAGCTTCTCACCTCCATCGGTGTTCTCGGCTGTTCCCAATTACTTACTGCTTCGACCTTTGCGGGGTCTACTGAGATTCCATCCTTATCCACCACGTGGCCTAAGAATTGAACCTTTTTCATCCAAAATTCGCACTTAGAAAATTTTGCATACATCTTCTCCTTCCTTAGCGCTTCCAAAACTATCTTCAGATATTTGGCGTGTTCTTCCTCTGTCTTCGAGTAGATCAAAATGTCATCGATAAAAACCACTACAAATTTATCCAAGTATGGCTTGAAAACTCGGTTCATCAAGTCCATAAATGCTGCCGGAGCATTAGTCAAACCAAATGACATTACCAAAAACTCGTAATGTCTATAATGGGTTCGAAACGCAGTCTTTGGTATGTCCTCATCCCATACCTTCAGTTGGTGATATCCTGTCCAGTAGGTCGATCTTCAAGAAATATTTTGCTCCCTTCAGTTGATCAAATAAGTCGTCTATCCTCGGTAGCGAATATCGGTTCTTGATCGTTACTCTGTTTAATTCTCGATAATCGATACAGAGCCTCATCGATCCGTCCTTGTTCTTAACGAATAACACTAGTGCTCCCCAAGGAGACACACTCGGTCGAATGTAACCCTTATCCAATAACTCTTTCAGTTGTATCATCAATTCCTTTATTTTTACTGGCACCATATGATATAGAGCTTTCAAAATCGATGCCATTCCCGGTGCTAAATCTATTACGAATTCAATTTCTCTGTCTGGCAGGAAAACCAGGCAAATCGTCCGGAAACATGTCTTGAAATTCATTCACTATGGATATATCCTTAATTTCTACTCCCTTTTTCCGAGTATCAACGATGTAAGCTAAATAACTTACACATCCTTTTCTTAACAATTTCTTGGCCTGCATCATCGTAACGCAACACGATTACTTAAGCGATGAGCTACCATAAAACACTACCTTAGACTTACTCAGAGTCTGAAGGTTCACACATTTATTCTGACAGTCAATTATCGCAGCATGGTTATACAACCAATCCATTCCCAGTATTACGTCAAACTCTCCCAATCTAATAAGAATCAAGTCTACTTTTAGTTCATGTTCTCTAATGTTTGCGCGATAATTTTGATAAACGTATTCTACAGGGATCACTTCCTTATTCGCAACTTCTATGTTCAAGGGATTTTCTAATCTTTCTCGGGGTGAATTAAGTTTACTAGCAAATTCTTTAGATATAAAAGAACAGGTGGCACCCAAATCAAATAATACGTAAGCATTTATATTATTGATTGGGATTATACCTGACACTACGTCCTTTGCAACGACGGCATCTTGGACGGACATGTTAAATGTTCGGGCGATAGATCGGTTGGGTTGTGCGGGTCCTCCAATCATCAACTTGCTACCTCCACCCTGACCTCCGCTATTTCCACCACTTCCTTTCTTTGGGCAGTCCTTTATATGGTGCTCCGTTGATCCACAAGCAAAACATCCTCTGATCTTCTTTGGTTTTGGGCGGTTTGGCGATATGTGCCCCTCTTGGCCGCAATTATAACACGTGCTTTTTCCTTTCCAACACTCCTCTTGGTGACTTTTCCCGCACTTATTACAAGCTCCACTCCTTTTTTTTAAAATTTCTCTGGTGACTCCCACCTTGATTATTGTTTCTGTTGTTGTTGTTGTTGTTGTTGTTGTCCCACTTTCTCTTCCCGGAGTTACTCCCTCTGCCACTGCTTCCTCCACGATTTTCACTACTAGTGTTCTTTCCTTTCCTCTCTTTGTTATACAAGCTCAAAGCTTTACTTCCTCCCTCGGCGATAATAACCTTCTCCAGCAGTGTTGCAAAAGAATCGATCTGAAGAACTAACACCTTATTGAATAGCCAAGGCTTCAGTCCTTGTTCGAATCGTCTAGCCTTCCTTTCCTCATCACCAACTTGTTGCTCTGCAAATCGCGATAGTTCGTTGAACTTAGCCGCGTATTGCACCACCGTCATTTCACCTTGTTTTAAATCTAGGAATTTTACCTCCATTCTGTTTTTCATGCTCTTTGGGAAGTAGTTCTCGAAGAACAGCGTCTTAAATCTTTCCCATGCTATTGTCCCCTCTCCGGCTCTCTACTGATTTGCTTCCCACCAATAATTTACTTCTCCCCTCATCATGTACATGGCAAACACCGTCTTCTGATCTTCGCCTACGCGAGCTATAGTGAAAGCTTTTTCGATCTCTTTGATCCACATTTGTGCGACGATTGGGTCGGTAGTTCCCTCGAACTCCAGGGGGTCCTACACTCTTAAAGTCTTTAAAGGTTGTTACTGTCACAGCCTGAGGGTTCGGGCAAACAGGTTCATTGTTCCTCCCCCTAAGAGTCTCTCCTAATAGATTAACTAGCCTCTAGATGGGATCTACTTGCTCCATCTCGTTATTAACTGATTCTTCGGGTGCAGTCAGTCTACTTCTTGGTGCCATGATCTGCATCACAAATTTTCATTTTATTATTATTCAGTTATATTACTTAAGTATTTCTTTTAAAAACAAAAAGAATAAATTTATAACACATTTCTGAATAAACTTCATTTATATTCATATGCCATTTCATTTCATTACATGATTATCCTAGCATACTGCTATAAATGTCATCACATATATCCCCTAATATCACAAAAGACGGGGAATATACCAACCTACTACCACACTACCCCTCTAACAAAATCTAACTCGGGGTTTACATCACTATTCCCCATCTTACACAAAAGATTGGGATTACAACATAGTATATACAATACATAAAGAGAATACTACTAGACTACTACTAATCCTTCTAAGGAAATCTCGTCACATCATCCCGCGCTCCACAGCGCTCTTGTACTCTAACTATGCTGTATAAGCTACCAACTCTCGACTCATAGTGTATAGAGTCTGTCCCTGCCGAGTAGTGGTACACACAATCAAGCACCCTCTCGAATGCCGAACTTGTACCCCATCTTGTTCATTTTCCTCTTCTTACATCGGACCTCATCCTCCAGGTCGTCAGCTCTCTCATGGGCAGCCTCCCACTTCTCCTCGAAGTGTATCCTATCCATCACTTCTAATTCCAACTGAGTGTGGAGTGCTTCCTTCTCAGTCTTCTAGCTTAGTTCCCTCTGTTCAACCTCTTCTAGCTTCCCTACTATATCCACGTTCCTAGCCACTGCCTTGTGAAATAGGGTTCCCATCTGAATTCTCACCCTTTACGATAAGCAATTTCTACTTCCAACTCTTGCATAGCCAGCTTCCTCTGGTGGTCTTTGTCCCGCAGTTTTTGGAACTTTGACTCCCTCTCTTTTGCCTCTTCCTCTAACTCTTGGACTCTGCATTCCAACTCTAGGATTCGCTCCTCATACTCGCCTAGTATATGCTCCTTTAGGTTAGGCTCATAGGAGTCCTCTATGGGCTCCTCCTCTGAAGGTTCGTCCTCAACCGGCTCGTCCTCCATCGGCTCCTCTTCTGGATCGGACTCTATCTCAATCTCAATCTCATCCTCGTCATCTGACTCGGATGGTGCCACAGCCTGTACTGGCACAGCCTCTAAGGGTGCCTCGTACACTACATGAATATCCCTGGGCTCATCCTCAACCACTCTAGCGGGTACTCCCATATCTGCCATCTACAATCACAAACACAGACAAGAAACAACAACTCCATTAGAATGTTAAATAAAACATAAATTCATTGTATAAAATGAAGTTACATTTCATAACAAACTAAGTCTCTCAAGGAAAACTCTACATGAGTTTTATCTCCTTTCTAACTTCTAAGTTCTCCTAAGTTATAGTCGAAGGACACTCGTTCCTAAGGTTTATAACTACAGCTCTAATACCAACCTGTGACGCCCTCAAATTCTGGACCGCCACTTGGTCACTCGAATTCGGTTCGTCACGTGCTCATGGTAATACAATAATAACTAAAATCACACATTCACAGCGGAAGATCTAATTTAGAATAATATACAATGATTTATTATAATTATTCCTCCAAGTCTCGCAACCTACAGTACTTAATAGATTACATAATGATATCGAATAAAGACTTATTACATAATCCTACTTAAGCTTAAACATAGTCTGAAGACAGACTTAATACAACATAACAATTTTAAACATAAAGGAACAAGTTAGTCGGTAGCCTTGCCCTTGCCCTTGCCCTTGTCTTTCCCAGAGACACTTCCCTGTTCCCCCTTAACTGAAAGGTTTTAAAATAAGCAAGAGTGAGCACAAATTGCCCAGCAAGTAATATACAACAAGGGTGATGAGTATTATATCACGAGTTTGAAATATCGAAGTATAATCTCTAAGATAGTTCAGAGTTTCAGAATAATATCAGGAACAACAAATATCAACAATTCTCGAATCACATCTTTGGAATATGAAATGATAATTCAATATAGATCAACAGATATATATGAATTCAAAGGCTATAAACGTATCCAACTGGATAAAACAATTTATACTGAGCAGTTACTAAGGACTATTGAACATCTCCTAGAATTACCAATATTAAACTGATAACCCAAAAAACCTAGTATAATAGATGATCAGTCTACAATAATCTATGTTATGCATAACCACAGTAATATTCACGCGTGTGTTGGGGCTTCCAATAATAAACACTCCCCTTACCATAAGGGTTGTTCAACTCAGTTTTCAAGATTTTCGCACCGATAAAAAGGTTTGGACAGTTTTATAAACATGCATATAGTCTAGCCGAATCAAGTGGCATAGACACTTTCACAATATTCAAGAACAATACCAAGTTCAACATGAATAATAGCTTTCACAAGAGTTTAAACATACTAGCTCAAATGAACGAGTAAGACAACTTGCATTCAAAGAGACAAAGTTTAGATTCTTGCTTACAATATTCGTTGATTAAAGTAATACAAGGGTTAGGATACTTGCACTATAAACGAGTGTAAGTCAGGAAACTTGCACAATAAAAGTAGGGTTCAGATACTTGCACTATAAATGAGTGTAAGTTAGGAAACTTGCACAATCATAGATTTCCTTGCATAAAGTAAATGCGTCAGTTAGGATACTTGCACTATAAATGAGTGTACGTCAGGAAACTTGCACAATAAAAGTAGGGTTCAGATACTTGCACTATAAATGAGTGTAAGTCAGGAAACTTGCACAATCATAGATTTCCTTGCATAAAGTAAATGCGTCGGTTAGGATACTTGCCTTAAGCGTACTTTATCCACGTAAAGCCTAATATTGTTTCAAAGAATTATGCTATCCTATTAACGTATATATATATATATATATATTAGTTATACGCATCGGATTCACATACTTGACATGTAAATTGAGCACATACATGAAGTTCTATCTTAGCTACACAATCAAATCGTATAACTATATATTAACAAACCACATAGTTTAAGAATCAACTATAGTCCTTACTTGTAATTGTCTTAGAAAATCATACTTGAATAGTTTACGTCGTGTCCAACTATGTGAGTGTTTATATAGATCATGCGTAGCGACATAAAGAATACTAGAATGCAACACTATAAGTTCAGAATACAACCATGCAACGTGTATGAAGCTTAGTTTGCAAACATATCCGAGTTAGTCTTTAACAGTTATTTTAAACCAAGCCAAAGCAATCTAGTTCATATAGGCAATTTCAAATCATATCTCACACCTAGTTAAGTTACGAGCATATGCTAGCAAGTTCGGACTTAAATAACACATGCTTCGTCAAGGGTTGTTTTCAAAATCATGAGTTCTCTTTTTATGTTAAGTAAACTATGGAAACATGTATTTCGCAAGAGGGACTCCATAAATCATGTTACATTTACTTAGTATGAATTATAATTTCACTGCTCTCGGACTGGACAAACAGATAGTCATTTCTGGGCCTGTCTGCACAGCGGCGCTGCGGCGCGGCAACAACAGCAGCAAGCTGGCGTTGCGGCGCTGGAGGCACTGTGGCACGGACACAATACCTGGAATTGACGCTGAGGCGTGGGGACGCTGGGACTGAGGCACTGTGGTAGCTGCAGCGCGCAAATAATGCTGCGCATCGGCGTTGCGGCGGCGCGATGCTGACTCAGTTCCTGCAGTTCACGCTGCAGCCAAAACCGATCCAAAACTTCCCATTTCATCAATTTTAACATACCCATATGCTATTAGACTAACCTCTTTAACTTACTAACACATATATATGCTTATATAACAGTCAATTGCCATTGATCAATTCCCAAATTCATGAACTACAACTAAATTCAAGAATTTGATGTTTTTACAAAAATTGCAGAGGAAAATGGAAATGAAAGACAAGAAAGCTATATAGTGGTTCCATCATGTATGTATGTTCATATAACAACAATATAAGGGTTCTACAACCCAAACACAATCTAATTTGCTATAATCAAGAATGAGATTTTTACTGAAAATGAAAATGAAGAACAAGAAGAGGGATTATACCTCTGTAATACGAATTAAGAACTTGCTTCTAAGGAATTCTCTACTCTTCAGACTACTAACATTGATATATAAATGCTCTCAATTTATCTTAACCAAAATCTCAACAAGTGAGTTTGTGAGGGAGAGAGTTCAATTTATAAGGGAATTCATACCAGACAATACAATTGTCCATCAAATTGAACCAATGAGATTTGTGAATTGCATGGGGTTAAGGAGTAGTAGGTAGATTAGTTGGTGAAATAGTGAAGCTGTAGCAATCAGCCATTCTCCTTCATGATGATAGCTAAGCTGAGTTTGTGAGTTTGAGGAAATAGGCTTTAGCTTCATGATGCTATGCACGTGAAAAGGGAAATGAGACTAATAATAAGGGACAACCAAAAATAAACTCAGCATTCATGCATATATACAACATTAAGGCTCAACATGTATATATCCACTTAGGTTGTATAATGTATGGTTAGGCTATAATGAAATGCCACAATGTATTCCCAATGAATAAGTAATATGTCAATATAGTAAGGGAAAATTGTACACATACAATGTGACGAACGAGAATTTTGTAAAGATATTTGAATATTTATTGAAATAAATAAATATTTTTAATGATTTAATTATTGAGTTATATAATTAATTCATGAATTTGTGGTAGATTAATTTAATTATATGTGTTACATTAATTAAATTAATGTATAGTAATTTAATAATTCAAAGAATATACTTAATTGAGTTTATTTGATTAAATGAATTAATTAAATAAGCATATGTTACTTTAATTAATTTAATAATTAATTAAAGAATTAATGAATTGACATAATTAATAAATAAAAATATTAATTATGTGACAATATGATTTAATATAAAATTTATTATATTTTATTTAATTGATTTAAATAAAACTGATTGATTAATTAAAGTGTTACAATTAACTATATACTAAACTAGTTAATTAAAATAAATGAAAAAAGAAATTAAGGGTGTAGCCAAACAAGGCCTTAAGGGGAGTTAGTCCGTTTGTTATACAACGAATATATTATATATACGTATATTATTCTGTTAAGCGGAATTGTTTTCATTTTGTTCAAAGTCAGAGAAAGAAAAAAAAATCTTAGAAATTTTTAGAGAGAAGAAGAAGAAGAGAGAAAGAGATTTGAGGAATCCTGAGTGTTGTATTAGATTTATCTTCATACTAACAAAGGGTAATCTTCTTTCAAAGTTTTTAAAATTAAGTTTTCCAAAGTTTTTAATATACGTATTCTAAAGTCTGTGAAAATTAGGTTTCCAATTGGGTTATGATATGGCTTTATCTGTATGGGTATGTGATTATAACATGTTTTCTAACGTATAAACATGTTTTAAAGTAATCAATTTTATATAATTTGGCCTTAATTGGTTTTTCGAAAAGTTACAGAGTTTTCTACGATATTGTAAAATTTCTCTGTCAGTACTTGTTTTTGGGAAATTAAATTGTGAAGTTATTATATATGTGACCGTATATATTAGTATTATATGTTGGATCATGTATCCATGATTTACACTGATCACACCAAGTAATTTTGTTAATAATTGGGTTTATGAAATTACAGAGTATTGAATATGGGTGAATAACTCATATGGGTTAAATTAATGATTGAATCATATGTTTATATTTAAATTGATACATGAATATGATTGTATATGTTAAAACAAAGAAAATGGAATTGAAATGAATGAATTCAGTGTAGTAACGAATCCGTAATGAGAAAGTTTTATGTTTTTCATTAAACTCTTGAAAGTTTTGAAGAACAGTGAAAATTAATGTTTTGATTTGTGTAATTACATGACTTGGAATGTTAAGAACATGTTATAAGTAATATATAATGTTCCTGTGAAGTTTATACTTCATGGGTAACATTATTAATCAGTGTATTGGTGTGAAATTGGAGAAAGTGGCCGAATTTCTGTGTTCTTCGCGAACTAGAAATTCTGGAAAACGCAGCCGCGCGGCCACGCCGAGTGCAAGGATAAACGGCTTGCGACCGCGCCAGGCCTGAAATTTTGAGAAAAAAAATGTTCAGTGTTGGAATTTTGTGAAATGTGTTTTGAATCCAATAAACATAAATACATGTTGTATATATGATAAGATGCTAATATGAGTTTAATAATTTATGTTACGTGATTAATTAATAAATTAATTATGTGACTTAAACTATTATTTGTAAAGTTTAAATAATGTGATATAAACATGAAGACATGTTAGATATGTAATAAGTTGTTAATACAAGTTAATAACTTAAGTTATGTGATTAATTAATAAGTTAATTAATCAACGTGAACCATTATTGAAAAAAAACCTAATAATGAGTTCGAAGAATACTATTTCTAATCAATAATCATATCGAACCTGTAATTAATTGATATTGTAAATGTGTGATAGGTAAGAGTAATTAAAGAAGTGAGTAATAATTGTAGCTTGCGCACGAGGCAAGTTTTCTATCTCTAACTTATTATTATTGTTGGGCAAGTTTCATAAACTAAACTCTTTAAATTGAGCAATTGCTATGCTTAATTACTATTGTTGAGCAAATTCTTACTCTTGAATATCCAAGTTTAGAATTTCACATGAGATGATATGATTCTTTTAAAAGTATCATTTTAGTGTACAATACTTATTCGATTGTATACCTTGAGAAGTTAATATTCAATTTGAATATCATTTATTGAGTTATCCAACCCAACTTTATTTGGTGCGGATTCTGATGTCAAACTGAGATGAACAAACCCTAATATAGGGGATTAATGAAGATGCTTTAAGCGTTAAGATAGTGTGCACAGTATCAGTACGAAGGGTTGATCTCCCTAAGTACGAGAAGTAAAGTCTATAGTCTTATGACTGTTAAAGGTTGAAAAGGTTAATATACTTGACAATCTAAGACTCGGTTCAAGATCTTAATGACCCTCAGAAGTAATTTGACTCTCGATTAATATTCTTGATTCAAAAGTTGAGAAGTAATTTGACTCTTGATTAATATTCTTGATTCAAATATTGAGCTTTCTGTTATTCAGAATTCTTTCACTCGCATGTTATTATTCTGTCATATTTTTATACTTGCGGGCATTCGTGCTCACTCTTGCATAATAACATTGCAGCTAATAATGAACGAAGTGATGTACCTTCTAGTAACAAGGGCAAAGGAAAAGCTAACAAGTGTTGAAGACTTGTGTCGATGTTAAGAATGTTAAAGTTCAAGATTTATGTGTGATGACTTGAGACTTATTTATTTATGTTTTCGCAACAGAGATTTAAGTTAAGTTTAACCTGAGATTTATGATGTATTAGTATTTCAGATGATGGAAGATTATGATTTATTTATCTAATAACTGAATTTCATTATTTATGGGTAAATAGTTGTATGATATTGGAACAGTGAACACCAAATCCTGCGGAAATTAAGATACCGGATTTGGGGGTGTCACAAGTTGGTATCAGAGTCGTAGGTTATGAACCTTAGGTAGGGGGAAAACCTTAGGATAGTAGCCTTCGTGAAGATAGTAATGATAACTCTGATTGAGTTCTAAGAAACACAATAAAATTACCTTATGTACTATGTGCTTATGTGTTCATACTTGTTAGAGTATTGATTAGCATCACGTAAAAACTAAGACTTAAAACTTATTTTGTCAGGATGTCAGATACTGGAGGAGCTAGTTAGCCCAGGGATGTTTTACCCCTAGAGACTAGAGATGAGGAGCCCCGGGAAATACATACTGTCTGGGAGCAGTTAGTATAGCCAGAGCCATCTCTTGTGATTCCAGATTTTGGTCAGGAGCATGAGCTAGAGACGGACTCAGAGGAGGACCCTGAAGAGGTTGAGATTTCGGCTGAGGCAGCCGAGGAGGAGGAAGAAGAGGAGGAAGACCCTAAGGAGTTCCCACCGAACTCTGTCAGTGCTGATATGTATGATTTATTATATGATCGCAACGTAGAGTTACGAGATACAATTCAGGAGTTGACGGAGCAGTCAGTTGCTCAGGGTGGTGAGATTGAGACACTCCACACCTGTCTTGGCAATGTGGAGTGGGATTTGGTTCATGAGAAGGGCCAAACTGAGCAGAAGACAGAGGAGATAGAAAAGTTAAAGAATGAGTTAAAAGAGAAATCTGAAAGACTCACCATAGTGGAAGAAGCTTGGGTGAGAAATGCACGACGTGCAGATCTGGCAGAGGATGATGCGCGTGCGAAGAGAGTTAAGGTTGCAGAGACGTGCTACACTGTTTCTGAGGGCAATGGATGAGGCCCAGGACCGAGTTATGAGATATCCAATTCAGTTCGAGGGACTGCCTGGGTATATGTTAGATCGCAGGACTATGTCTCGCATTATAGAGGAGGAACGTAGTGAAGCTGTCCGACGCCTTAGTAGGTCGTGATAGGACAATATGATATTGTTAATGTTTAAATAATCGTAAATAATGTAAATTCCGATGTGATTATAAACAAAGGAATATTGTGATAATGTAAATCCTGTAGAAACATTATTTCAGGATAGTTGATGTAAATGGTAGAAATGCTATCGTATTATATTAAAAGCTTTTGAATTTAATAAAATAATAAAGTTATTTAAGATGATAAGGGTTAAGTGAGTATGTTAAAGTATTTAACATTATATGATACTCTTTGGAGTAGTTAATGTAAATTCCGATGTGATTAAAACCAAAGGAATATTTTGAGAAACTAAATCCTGAAGATTCTTTATCTTGGGATAGTTGAGGTAAATGGCAGAGATGCTATAGTACTATGTTTAAAACTTTTGATTTAAATAAAATATCAAATGTTACTTTGAAAAAAAAAGAGTTAAAGTGGTTATGTTAAATATTTGAGTTAAGTCTTAAATATTTAAGAGATTGAATAAAGATCTAATGAGCATATATTCTTAACAGAAATATGCCGCCAAGAAGGAGACAAAATCGTCGACAAGCCCAAGAAGGGTCAACCAATAACAATAACAACCATGATGCCAATGCGAACCCCGTTCAGCAGTTGGTAAATCTGTTGGCTGGACCGATGAACAATCAGCCTCAAGCTCCACCGAACACCTCATTTAAAGACTTTAAGACAGTGGGACCGCCAGATTTTAAGGGTTCCACGAACCCGATAGAAGCTCAGACTTGGGTTATGGAAATGGAGAAAATTTTTGAGGTCGCCCGAGTTAGGGAGGACCAGAAGACCGCCTATGCGACATTTATGTTAAAATCAGAAGCCAGCTACTGGTGGCAAGTAAATAAGATCAGGGAAGGAGAAGGTGTAATAACCTGGGAAAGGTTTAAAGAAATGTTTTTCGAGATGTATTTCCCGACCAGCTCCCAGAATCAAATGGAGGTGCAGTTTCTGGAGTTGAAGCAGGGGAATATGTCCGTGCCCGACTACGCGGCAAAGTTTAACGAATTGTCTAGGTTTGCCCAATATCAGGTGCATACTGACGAAAGAAAGGCTAGGCATTTTGAACAGGGGCTGAAACCCTGGTTGTATATCAAGGTGTCAATGTTTCAATTGAACACTTTTGCTAGAGTTCTAGAGAAGGCAATTCTCGCTGAAGGTGGAAGCGAAGTGGTGTCTAAGTACAATCAGGATCAAAAGAAGAAGAAGAATGATAGTGAAGGAAACAATAAGGCTAGTGGCAGTCACACAGGGGGAACTAATAATCATAAACGAAAATAGAATGACAACCCGTCGTCTGTAAGTCAGCAAGGTAGTCAGAAGAAAAAGTTAGAACCATGCCCAACCTGTGGGAAGACTCACTTGGGAGTCTACATGAAAGGAAAAAGAGTTTGCTACAATTGTGGCAGAAAGGCCACATAGCACCTAACTGCCCTAACCCTAAGAAGGGTGCCTGCTACACATGTGGGTCAAAGGATCACTTGGCTAAAGACTTTCCAAAGAAGGCATCTGGAAGGGCAGGGTCAGGTGGACATAAGGGAAATAATAGTGGAAATCGTCTTACCATTACCGGACCGACTTCGACAAACCGACCAACTGCAAGGACATTTAACATGACCGTACAAGACGCTGTGCAGTCTCGTGATGTGGTGTCAGGTATCATTTCGATCAATAAAGTCAATGCTTATGTTTTATTTAATTTGGGTGCTACTTGTTCATTTATATCTGATGACTTTGCAAAGAATTTAGAATTGCTTAAAGACGAATTAGAAATCCCTATGAACATAGAGATTGCGAACAAGGACAGTAATTCTTGTTAAGTATATACACAAGAACTGTAGAGTGGATATTAAGGGTAACATTATAAATGTAGATCTTATCCCGATTAAACTTGGGGAATTTGACGTTATCCTGGGAATGGATCGGTTATTCAATTATGGAGCAGTAATTGATTGCCAGAAGAAATGTATTAACCTTATGACTCCGTCAAAGGTTGTGTTTTATGGCAGTAAATTACCTAGACAAGTGAGTTGTCTGACAATGATGCAGGCCAGGAAGTTATTAAGACAGGGATGTGTGGGGTATTTAGCCTACATAGTCGATAGTCGTAAAGAGAATCCAAAGTTAGAAGAAATACCAGTCGTAAGAGACTTCGTGGATGTTTTCTCGGATGATCTGCCAGGACTTCACCTGACAGGGAAGTAGATTTTGTTATCGATTTGGTGCCAGGAATGGCTCTAATATCGAAAGCATCGTACCGGATGGCTCCGGTAGAAATGAAGGAATTGATGGTACAGCTACAAGAGCTGTTGGACAAGAAATATATTCAACCGAGCGTATCACAGTGGGGAACACCGATATTATTTGTTAAGAAGAAGGATGGAACGATGCGACTCTGCATTGACTATAGAGAATTGAACAAGGTTACCATTAAGAATAGGTATCCGTTGCCAAGGATTGATGATCTATTTGATCAATTAAAAGGAGCGAGATATTTCTCGAAGATAGACCTGAGAAGTGGTTATCATCAGTTGAAGGTAAGGCCAGAAGATGTCCCGAAGACAGCGTTTAGGACACGATATGGTCACTACAAATTTTTGGTTATGTCATTTGATATAACAAATGCGCCTGCAGCATTTATGGGCCTAATGAATGGAGTGTTCAAGCCGTTTCTGGACAAATTCGTAGTGGTTTTTATTGATGATATATTGGTCTATTGAGCATTTGAAGTTGACGTTAGAAGTATTAAGAAGAGAGAAGTTGTATGCCAAATTCTCAAAGTGTGAATTCTGGATTGAAAGGGTGCAATTTCTCGGACACGTGATTGATAAGGACGAAATTTTGGTGGATCCCTCCAAAGTCGAAGTAGTGATGAATTGGGATCAGCTGAAAACACCGTCGGAAGTAAGAAGTTTTCTTGGATTAGCCGGTTATTACAGAAGATTCATTCAGGATTTTTCCAAGATCGCCACTCCATTAAAGAATTTGACTAGGAAAGTTGTGAAATTCGTTTGTACGGAGAAGTGTGAGGAAAGTTTTCAAGAACTTAAGAGAAGGTTAAGTAAAGCACCTATGTTGTCCCTTCCGGATGACACAGGAAATTTTATGGTATATAGTGATGCATCGAATAAAGGGCTAGGCTGTGTGCTTATGCAAAACGGCAAAGTCATTACGTATGCGTCACGACAGTTGAAAGATTATGAGAAGGGATATCCAACCCACGATTTGGAATTAGCTATGGTGGTATTTGCTTTAAAGATTTGGAGACACTATCTCTATGGGGAGAAGTGTGAAATATATACAGACCATAAGAGTCTGAAGTATATTTTCACACAGAAAGACTTGAATATGCGCCAAAGAAGGTGGCTGGAGTTAATAAAGGATTATGATTGTGATATCTTATACCACCCAGGCAAAGCGAATGTTGTAGCCGACGCCTTAAGCAGAAAGGGTCGGGAGAAGTTGATGATGCTAACAACACAGGAAGAATTGATTTCAGCAATGGAAAAGTTGGAATTAGAAGTAGGATGTCCAATGGAGACTGACGAGAAACTGTTCCAAATGCAAGCTGGTACAACTTTATTAGATAAGATTAAGGAAGCACAAATCCTGGATAACGAATGTGAGGAAGTAAAGAAAAAGATATCTGAAGGGACTAAAGTTAGATTTAAAATAGACAGCGAAGGATTGTTGAGATTTGAAAGTAGAGTTTGGGTACCGCCAATACCAGAAATTAAGGAGGACATTCTGAACGAGGCTCATAGGTCGAGGTATTCCATTCACCCCGGAAGTACCAAGATGTATCAGGATTTATGACAACACTTTTGGTGGCCAAATATGAAGAAAGACGTTGCAGATTGTGTTGCCAAGTGTCGGACTTGCCAAAGGGTCAAGGCAGAACACCAAAGACCAAGTGGTTTGTTACAACCTTTAGAAATCCCAGAATGGAAATGGGAACATATTACAATGGATTTTGTTGTTGGCCTTCCGACGACCCAGAAAGGCTATGACGCAGTATGGGTTATCGTCGACCGATTAACGAAATTCGCACACTTTTTTCCGATCAAAATCAGATTTAACCTCGAACAATTGGCGAAGTTATATGTAAAAGAGATTGTTTCGAGGCACGGGGTGCTAGTGTCAATTATTTCTGACCGTGATCCGCGCTTCACATCGAATTTCTAGAAGCGACTGCAAGAATGCATGGGAACACAGTTGAGGATGAGCAACGCTTATCACCCTCAGACTAACGGGCAAAGTGAAAGAACGATCCAAACATTAGAAGATATGCTTAGAGCATGCATAATGGATTTTAAAGGCAATTGGGATGATCATTTGCCGCTTGTAGAATTTGGTTATAATAATAGTTACCACGGTAGTATTGGTATGCCGCCTTAAGAAGAATTGTACGGTAGAAAGTGCAGAACTCCACTGTACTGGGATGAAGTTGGTGAAAGACAATTGCTAGGACCAGAGTTAGTCCAACAAATGGCAGAAATAGTTAAAGTGATTCGGACAAGATTAGTAGCGGCTCAGGATAGGCAGAAGAAATACGCCGATCCACACCGCAAGAATGTAGAGTTTGAATCGGGTAGTTTTATATTTTTGAAGGTCTCTCCTTGGAAGGGAAAGATCAGATTTGGTAAGAAGGGAAGATTGTGCCCGAGGTTCATTGGACCCTTTGAGGTACTCCGAAGAATTGGAGAACTAGCCTATGAGGTAGCTTTACCTCCGACACTAGAACATGTTCACAACGTTTTCCATGTGTCGGTATTACGACGTTATAAACCTGATTACAAACATGTGATAGAATATGAACCCCTACAATTTGAGAAAGATTTATCATACGAAGAAGTTCCTTTTCAGATAGTTAACAGGAAAGAGCAAGTTCTCAAGAACAAGGTAATACCTTCTGTTAAGGTAATTTGGAGGAACCACAACGCTGAAGAAGCTACGTGGGAATTCGAAGAGAATATGATGAAGAATTATCCACACTTATTTTCTTGAATAGGTGAACGTGATTCTGGGGACAGAATCCTTTTAAGGGGGGAAAGATGTGACAAACGAGAGTTTTGCAAAGTTGTTTGAATATTTATTGAAATAAATAAATATTTTGGTTATGAGAATGTAATGGGATGAAATTATTAATCGAACCGTGATTCTGAGGACAGAATCCTTTTAAGGGGGGAAAGATGTGACGAACGAGAATTTTGTAAAGATATTTGAATATTTATTAAAATAAATAAATATTTTTAATAATTTAATTATTGAGTTAAATAATTAATTCATGAATTTGTGGTAGATTAATTTAATAATATATGTTACATTAATTAAATTAATGTGTAGTAATTTCATAATTCAAAGAATATATTTAATTGAGTTTATTTGATTAAATAATTAATTAAATAAGCATATGTTACTTTAATTAATTTAATAATTAATTAATGAATTAATGAATTGACATAATTAATAAATAAAAATATTAATTATGTGACAATATGATTTAATGTAAAATTTATTATATTTTATTTAATTAATTTAAATAAAACTGATTGATTAATTAAAGTGTTACAATTAACTATATACTAAACTAGTTAATTAAAAAAATGAAAAAGGAATTAAGGGTGTAGCCAAACAAGGCCTTAAGGGGAGTTAGTCCGTTTGTCATACAACGGATATATTATATATACGTATATTATTCTGTTAAACGGATTTGTTTTCATTTTGTTCAAAGTCAGAGAAAGAAAAAAAACTTAGAAATTTTCAGAGAGAAGAAGAAGAAGAGAGAAAGAAATTTGAGGAATCTTGAGTGTTGTATTAGATTTATCTTCATACTAACAAAGGGTAATCTTCTTTCAAAGTTTTTAAAATTAAGTTTTCCAAAGTTTTTTATATACGTATTCTAAAGTCTGTGAAAATTGGGTTTCCCAATTGGGTTATGATATGGCTTTATCTGTATGGGTATGTGATTATAACATGTTTTCTAACGTATAAACATCTTTTAAAGTAATCAATTTTATATAATTTGGCCTTAATTGGTTTTTCGAAAAGTTACAGAGTTTTCTACGATATTGTAAAATTTCTCTGTCAGTACTTGTTTTTGGGAAATTAAAGTGTGAAGTTATTATATATTTGACTGTATATGTTAGTATTATGTGTTGGATCATGTATCCATGATTTACACTGATCACACCAAGTAATTTTGTTAATAATTGGGTTTATGAAATTACAGAGTATTGAATATGGGTGAATAACCTATATGGGTTAAATTAATGATTGAATCATATGTTTATATTTAAATTGATACATGAATATGATTGTATATGTTAAAACAAAGAAAATGGAATTGAAATGAATGGATTCGGTGTAGTAACGAATCCGTAATGAGAAATTTTTATGTTTTTCATTAAACTCTTGAAAGTTTTGAAGAACAGTGAAAATTAATGTTTTGATTTGTGTAATTACATGACTTGGAATGTTAAGAACATGTTATAAGTGATATATAATGTTCCTGTGAAGTTTATACTTCATGGGTAACATTATTGATCAGTGTATTGGTGTGAAATTGGAGAAAGTGGCCGAATTTCTGTGTTCTTCGTGAACTAGAAATTCTGGAAAACGCAGCCGCGGCCGCGCCGAGTGCAAGGATAAACGGCTCGCGACCGCGCCGAGTGCAAGGATAAACGGCTCGCGACCGCGCCAGGCCTGAAATTTTGAGAAAAAAAAATGTTCAGTGTTGGAATTTTGTAAAATGTGTTTTGAATCCAATAAACATGAATACATGTTGTATATATGATAAGATGTTAATATGAGTTTAATAATTTATGTTACGTGATTAATTAATAAATTAATTATGTGACTTAAACTATTATTTGTAAAATTTAAATAATGTGATATAAACATGAAGACATGTTAGGTATGTAATAAGTTGTTAATACAAGTTAATAACTTAAGTTATGTGATTAATTAATAAGTTAATTAATCAACTTGAACCATTACTGAAAAAAAACCTAATAATGAGTTCGAAGAATACTATTGTAAATCAATAATTATATCGAACCTGTGATTAATTGATATTGTAAATGTGTGATAGGTAAAAGTAATTAAAGAAGTGAGTAATAATTGTTGCTTGTGCACGAGGCAAGTTTTCTATCCCTAACTTATTATTATTGTTAGGCAAGTTTCCTAAACTAAACTCTTTAAATTGAGCAATTGCTATGCTTAATTACTATTGTTGAGCAAATTCTTACTCTTGAATATTCAAGTTTAGAATTTCACATGAGATGCTATGATTCTTTTAAAAGTATCATTTTAGTGTACAATACTTATTTGATTGTATACCTTGAGAAGTTAATATTCAATTTGAATATCATTTATTGAGTTATCCAACCCAACTTTATTTGGTACGGATTCTGATGTCAAACTGAGATGAACAAACCCTAATATAGAGGATTAATGAATATGCTTTAAGCTTTAAGATTGTGTGCACAGTATCAGTACGAAGGGCTGATCTCCCTAAGTACGAGAAGTAAAGTCTATAGTCTTATGACTGTTAAAGGTTGGAAAGGTTAATATACTTGACAACCTAAGACTCGGTTCAAGGTCTTCATGTCCCTCAGAAGTAATTTGACTCTCGATTAATATTCTTGATTCAAAAGTTGAGAAGTAATTTGACTCTTGATTAATATTCTTGATTCAAATGTTGAGCTTTCTGTTATTCAGAATTCTTTCACTCGCATGTTATTATTCTGTCATATTTTTATACTTGCAGGCATTCGTGCTCACTCTTGCATAATAACATTGCAGCTAATAATGAACGAAGTGATGTACCTTCTAGTAGCAAGGGCAAAGGAAAAGCTAACAAGTGTTGAAGACTTGTGTTGATGTTAAGAATGTTAAAGTTCAAGATTTATGTGTGATGACTTAAGACTTATTTATTTACGTTTCCGCAACAGAGATTTAAGGTTAAGCTTAACCTGGGATTTATGATGTATTATTATTTCAGATGATGTAAGATGATGATTTATTTATCTAATAAATGAATTTCATTATTTATGGGTAGATAGTTGTATGATATTGGAACAGTGAACACCAAATCCTGTGAAAATTAAGATACCGGATTTGAGGGTGTCACATACAACCCATGTACATTATTTTAATGTATATTCATATACACATTGTCACATAAGCATTTTATAATGCATTCATATGGCTTCAATAAATATGAATCTTATTATATGGTTTTTATATATAATATTGTCACATAGATGTTGTATTACACTATATAATATAGTTGGCTATTATACGTTACACTTTTAATATTGCATGCTTGCACATATGAATTAATAAATTCATTATCTTATTAATTAACAATAATATTACTTAATCCCTTCCTCGTAATTATTAATAACACTTAATTAATAATCATAGGATTAATTATCACATGAATATAGATCTTATTATATTTATGAACACGTTGCTTATTATTATTATATTATTTGCAATAATAATCATCCCCATATCATCAATTAATTATCATTAATATTCTATAATAATTAATTAATATTCTACGATAACAATTAACAACAATGTGCAATTAATTAATTGTTCACTTAATAAATCCTTCGTCAATTAATATATCTCATCACTGTGCCACACAAGGCTTTCAACGAGTTTATCGCAACTCTATATATTCTCAATTATTATAAGCATTCAATTTAATATAATTGAGTTAAGTCACAATTCATCTATATTTAAATAAATATTCATTCACATTAATATATTCATTTAATAATATTAGAAAAATCTCGGGTATTACAGAATTTACCAATATAATTAAGAGACCCTAAAAATCGCTGGAGTTGAGTTTTATCAATGATTTTATCTGAGAATTTATCTGCAAATTGAATGACACGCTGAATAGGACGAACAAGACCATGATTAATATCATGACCAAGGAATTTGACTCTAGTATGGAAAAGACTGCATTTAGTATGAGATAAAACAAGACCATTGACCTTTATTATTTTGAAGAACGAATTCAAATGTTTGTGATCTTCTTCAATTGACTTGGAGAAGATAAGAATATCATCGATATAAACAATGATAAAATGACTAAATGAGTTTAGAATATCATTAAGGATATTCTGGAATTCACTAGGAGCATTTTTAAGGCCGAATGGTTGAACAATCCACTCGTAATGACCAAAAGGAGTAGTGAAGGCAGTTTTGTATCTATCACTAGGATGAATGCTAATCTGCCAAAATCCTGACTTGAGATCAAATTTACTAAAAATGGTGGCATTACTAAGTTTACAGAATAGGTCTTCTTTGTTAGGCAAAGGGTGTAACGATTGAGAATTTTAAATATTAATTGAAAATATTTATTGAATTAAATAAATATTTTATTGAGTTTAATTGTGAAGATAAATAAATAAAGTGTGCGAGTGTTGTGGACAATTTAATTAAGTGCTATATGATTAATTAAATTGATATGTTAGCAATGGTGTAGCATCATTTTAATTTAATTAAGAATGATTTAATTAGATTTAGTGTTATGTGCTAAGTGATAATAATTTGTTAGACGAATTATGTTTAATAAAGAAAATTCAATTGTGTGACAATTTGGTATTATGTGAATGTTAGTTTATTTAATTGAATTAGAGTGTTGTAATTTAATTAAATAAGTGTAATATTTAATCTATGGATTTAAAGAATTATTAAAATACTAGAAAAGGATTTTAAAGTGTTTTACCAAACAAGGCCCTTGTACTTGTTTAATCTTATTTCTTCCAAACAATGCCTTAAAGCTCAATAAGTTAGTTTTAAAAAATAATGTAGTTTTGCCAAACGTGGCCTTACTCTTTTCAAATTCTATAACCTATGTAATTAATAATACTTATTATGGTTATAAATATTATACTTATTATTTATAAGTTACATATATTATATATGTATATGTATAATATTATATATGTCAGTTAAAAACAAAAAGTTACGTTAGTTTTACAAAACAAAGAAAGAAAAGAAGAAGATGGTTAGAGAGAATTGTCAGAGAATTCTCAAAGAAGAAGAAGAAGAAGAAGAAGAAGAAGGCAAAGCAAGCCCAAGTTCATCTCTCTCTTAACCTAAAACTAGTAAGGTTATAATCTTAACCCTAGAACTAATTCTTATGTGTTGTGTTTTCTTCTTTGCCAAATTAGGTCTTTACAATCATGAAATTATATGTGTTATATGATGTTATATGTTTTCATATGAAATTGTATGCCATGAAAGGGTTTTCAAAATACAATTGTTGTAAAACAAGTTTTCAAAGCATATTCTTTTATGTTTTCATGGTTTTAGAACTCTATGTGAAAGTCTCTTTGTGAAAGCTATTTATTTTGATATGTTAATGGGATATGTATGTATATATATATATATATATATATATGTTTACATGAGAGTTTCATAGTTGTTTAAGAATTTTAATTCACAAGTATATGATGAACACTATGAAATTCATGTTCATAGTGTTAGATTATGAAGTTATGCTGAAAATTTCCTTACATTCTTGAGGTGAGCATGAATTATGTGTAATATGTGATAAAGCATGATTATATATGAGTTATATGGTGATTCTAGCAATTCAATCCATGAATTTTTGATAAACAATAAGAAGCATGTTCATAGTGATTTTTGGTGAAACTATTTCTGAAAATGGCTTTTGAAACTATCAAATTGATGTTTGATTTTGACTTATTGTTAAAATTGATCATGTATTATGCTAATGTGTTAAGAATATGAGTTAACACAATTGGAATCACTTGAATTGGATGAAAAACGAATTCGTAGTAGCAATTTTCGTCAAGAACGCTTAAAATTATATTTTTCTTTGAAAATCATGAAATCTTATTTTGGATTATGTGTTTTATGGATTATATATGTTATGAGTATGATAATAAGTTTAAAATATTGTTAGCATCAAGTTTTATGTTTATCATGTTGGGAAAAATCGAATTCGGTGTGAAGGAATAAGCCAAATTGGCTTAATTCTCCACCAGTTCGCGAGCCGCGCACTGTGGCAGGGGGAACACCCGCCCCAGTGGGTGTTTTGCACTGGGAGGACCCGCCCCAGCGGGTGAGGTTGCTGCCCGAAAATTCTGGATTTTGGTTTTTGAGTTTTTATGCCCCGTTTGTTAAGCTAACTTGTTTCTAAGACTTGGAAAGTGAAATGTATAATAAGATAACATGTTTTTGATGTGTTTAAGTTAGATTGAAGTATATTATGAATATGTTACATGTGTGTGTTTGTGTGTTGCTTTCACGAGGCACACAACACGATTCATTGAAGTATAGGCTTATTAATGCATGCCGTGAGTATAGACTCACGTACTTGACTAATTAGTAACCAATGTGGTAAATTATACTATGAGTTGGACTTGGATATGAAGTTCAATGGTTTAAATATTGTAATTGGATACTAATAGATGGTTTGAATGTAATATAAATGTGTAGGGTGTTTGTGAAGTGCGTATAGTTGTTAAAGTGTAGCTTGCGCTTAAGGCAAGTTCTCTTACCCTTATTCTCTTATGTTAAACAAGTTTCTAAACTTGTTATTTATATTGTGCAAGTTCTTTAATCTACTCTTGAATGCTATACAAGCCTATTCATTGTATATTTTCATTGTGCAAGTTTCCTAACCCTTGCTCAATAAATCATGAAAGTTCATTCACTTGTTATATGTGGTACAAGTTATACCATACTCATAAAGCGTAAGTATTAATTAGTAATATGATCTTGACTTAGTTGTTCAAGCAAGATCTACTTAGTCTATCGAATGCTTTAAGTTGTTTCTAAAAGCATGCCTATCTATTATGAAGTTTATTGTCATATTTTTCAATTTGTTCATGATTGAACTGTAAAGGACTGTAAGTCGATTCAACTACTCCTAGTTGATGATAGTTGAACTCTAAAGTTCCCTTATCTATCCAAACCAAACTTTCTTTGGTGCGGACTTGTATTCAATTTCTGAGAAGGAACAACCCTATTAATTAGGGGAAATTTATGCGAAAGCGTTAAATGGTTGTGCACAATTCATGGTACAAAGGGTTGATCCCCCTGAGTACGAGTTAAGGGTCCATAGTCTTATTGACTGTTAAAGGTTTAAATAGAAATATTTATAACCTAGGACAATGGTTCAAGGTCTTATGGCCCTCAGATTATTTCATATTCGAATCCTATATATTGATGAAAGAATTATATTTCAATTCTTTATATTGATGAAAGTAAAGTTATTCAAACTCTTTTGAAACGATTCACTTATGTCATATCACTGTTGTATATCCAAGTGAGCTTTTGTTTGCTCACTCTTGCCTGCTTTACCACCATTTGCAGTTGGGACCAAGAATGTTGACATACCATCAACAAGTAATGGAAAAGGAAAGATGAATAAGTGAAGGCTTGTGACGTCAAGTTGCTTTTGTAATAAGACTTAGTTGGTTATGTTTATATTTCCGCATTTACGTTATTTGAATGATGTTAAGGTTTAGATAACCCTGGGATTTTTGTTGAACAAGTTGCCATTCTTTCTAGAGGGTGATTTTATGAAGGTTATAATTAGTTTGAAATTTTATTTGGGTAGATGTATGTTTTAATTAGAAAGTGAACACCAAATCATGTGGAAATAAAGTACCCGGATTTTGGGGTGTCACAGGTTGGTATCAGGATGACGAACATTAGAGAATCTAGTCAGGCTAGAGAGGTTGTATCTCAGGTGCCTGGAGGGGAGGAACCCCGTGACATACATGTTGTCTGGGAGCAGCTGGTTAGGAGAGAGCCATCTCCAGTGATCACCATAGCTGGTCGGGAGCGTGAGCTGACACCTATTCCAGAGGACGAGGACGAGTCTGAAGAGGAGGAAGAGGAAGAAGAGGATCCCGAAGAGGAATTCCCACCTCACTCTACTAGTGTTGAGATGTACGAGGCAGTCTACGATAGCAACGTGGAGCTTCATGGACGAGTAGGAGATCTCGAGGAAACTATCCAGCAACGAGACAATACGATCGAGGAAATTGCAAGTGACCTGGGAGATGCACAGTGGAACTTGATACATATGGAAGTTGAAAGAGATATTGCTCGATTTGAACTGGCAAAGCTAAAGCAAGACATCCAGGAGGAGTCGAGGAAGCGTGCCAGGGCTGAAGAGTCAAGCTTGAGGGCTAATCAACGAGCTGAAGATGAAGCTGAAGCCAAGAGGGCCAAGCTGAGGGAAACGGAATATGCTTTTCATACAGCGATAGAAAGAGCTCAGGACCGTATTTTCTACTACCCAGCTCAGTTCCAAGGTTTACCGTGGTATGTGGTGGACCGAAGAATGGCATTACGGGTAATGGAAGAGGAACGCAGAGAGGCTGTGCGACGTATTAATATGCCTAGGCAGTAACGACAATAGCAGTAATAGTAGTAGTAGCAGTAGTAGTAGAGCTTTTGTTTATGTGTTGCTTTTGAAATAGATCAACTAAATCCCATAATTGAGATAAGAATGGGATAAGTTAATAATGTAATCCTGCAACTTTTTCAGTTCAGGAAGGATGATGTAAATGGCAGAAATGCTATCTGGTTGATGTTTTTTTTTACTACGACTAAGGAATAAAAGAAGTTTATTAACGTGCTTTGTGTTCTATGTGAACTGAGATATTCAAACCTTTAAGTGTGAACTTGAATACTTAAGATTTGAATAAAGGATCTAATAATAATATTTTCTTATCAGAAAATACCTCCTAGAAGAAGAGTAACACGTTAAAACCCCGAGGGTTCAACAAACAACAACAATAACGATGCAACAAACCCTAATGCAGTTCAGCAATTAGTAAACCTGCTGGCAGGAGCAGTGGCAAATCAGCCGCAAGTGCAAGCCACGACGTTTAAAGAGTTTAAGGCAGTAGGACCGCCGGAATTTAAGGGATCGACAAACCCTATAGATGCTTAGACGTGGATTATGGAAATAGAAAAGGTATTTGACGTGGCTAGGGTCAGTGAAGACCAGAAAATGGCATTTGCGACTTTTATGTTGAAGTCAGATGCTAGCTTCTGGTGGCAGGTGAATAAGACTAGAGAGGGAGAAGGAGTCATAGCGTGGGAACGTTTCAAAGAGATGTTCTACGAGATGTACTTCCCAGTGAGTTCACAAGATCAGATGGAGGTCCAATTCTTAGAGCTGAAGCAGGGAACGATGTCAGTATCGAAATACGCAGCAAAGTTTAATGAACTGGCCAAGTTCGCTACTTACCAGGTCAGCACAGATGCTAGGAAGGCGAGGAGGTTTGAGCGGGGACTGAAACCCTGGCTCTACAGCAAGGTCTCTATGTTCCAGCTAAACACGTTTTGCAGCCGTTCTGGAAAAGGCTATTCTAGCTGAAGGGGGAAGCGAAGCGGTGAATAAATTTAACCAAGATAAGAAGAAGAAGAATGAAACGGAAACTAAGGCTAGTGGTAGCGGGGCTATTCATCAGAAAAGGAAGTGGAATGACAATAACTCTGCTGGGAGTCAGCAGGGAGGCCATCAGAAGAGGAAGCTTGAAGAGTGTGCTACATGTGGGAAGATTCACACTGGAGTGTGAATGAAAGGGAAACGCGTATGCTACAAATGTGGTCATACAAATGTGGTCAGGAAGGCCACGTCTCGCCATATTGCCCAAACCTCAAGAAAGGAGCTTGTTATACATGTGGATCCAAGGATCACATGGCTAGTAATTGCCCTAAGAAGCCAGCGGCAGGGTCAATAGGGAATGGAGGAAAGGACAACGGCAGAACTATGACTCTTGCCGGACCATCGCCACTACAGGCCGTTCGACCCACTGCCCGCACATTCAACATGACGGTGCAAGACACGATGCAATCAAAAGACATGGTGGCAGGTATTATTTCGATCAATAGTATAAATGCATATGTATTATTTGATTCGGGTGCTACTTGTTCATTCATATCTGATGATTTTGCTAAAACCCTAGACTTACCTGTAGAGGAGTTAGTTTACCCTTTGAGCATAGAAATTGCGAATAGGGAGATTATTCCTGTTAGGAGTGTTTATAGGAATTGTAGACTGGACATTAAAGGTCAGGAGCTTAGAGTAGATTTAATTCCGATTAAACTTGGGGAATTCGATGTCATATTGGGTATGGACTGGTTGTTCAACCATGGGGCGGTAATCGACTGTCAGAAAAAGTTAGTAAACCTTACGACTTCGTCGAAAGTAGTGTTCTATGGCAGTAAATCGCCTAGACAAGCAAATTGTCTGACGGTGATGCAAGCCAATAAACTTTTGATGTAAGGCTGTGTAGGATATTTAGCCTACATAGTAGATACGCGTAAGGAGAGCCCGAAGGTAGAAGAGATATCGGTAGTAAAGGAGTTTGTGGACGTTTTTTCGAGCGATTTGCTAGGGCTTCCGCCAGATAGGGAGACAGAGTTCGTGATCGATTTAGCACCGGGAACTGTTCCAATTTCAAAGGCTCCATATCGAATGGCTCCAGTCGAGATGAAGGAACTGATGGTTCAACTGCAGGAACTGTTAGACAAGAAGTATATCCAACCGAGCGTTTCTCCATGGGGAGCGCCTGTTTTATTCGTGAAGAAGAAGGATGGATCGATGCGTCTTTGCATTGATTATAGGGAGTTGAATAAAGTTACGATCAAGAATAGGTATCCTTTACCTAGGATCGATGACTTATTTGATCAACTGAAGGGTGCGAGGTATTTCTCAAAAATTGATTTGAGAAGCGGGTATCATCAGTTGAAGGTGAGGAAGGAAGATATACCGAAAACTGCTTTTAGGACTCGATATGGTCATTATGAGTTTTTGGTGATGTCATTTGGTCTCACGAATGCCCCAGCTGCATTTATGGACCTAATGAACAGGGTGTTCAAACCATTTCTGGATAAGTTCGTGGTAGTATTTATAGATGACATCCTGGTTTATTCTAAGACCGAGGAGGAGCATGCTGAACACTTAAGACTAACCTTAGAAGTATTGAGACGAGAAAAGCTTTACGCTAAATTCTCGAAATGCGAATTTTGGTTGGAACGTGTGCAATTTCTTGGCCACGTGATCGACAAGGAGGGTATTTCAGTAGATCCGTCGAAGGTTGAAGCGGTAATGAATTGGGATCAGCCGAAGACGCCGTCTGAAGTGAGGAGTTTCTTGGGATTGGCTGGTTATTACCGAAGATTTATCCAAGACTTTTCTAAAATCGCAACTCCGTTGACGAATTTGACTCGTAAAACAGTTAAGTTTGTTTGGACGGAGAAGTGTGAGGAGAGTTTTCAAGAGTTGAAGAAGAGGTTGAGCACTGCACCTGTATTATCTTTGCCGGATAGTTCGGGGAATTTCGTGGTATATAGTGATGCCTCACATAAAGGATTAGGCTGTGTGTTGATGCAGAGCGGCAAAGTCATTGCCTATGCGTCACGTCAGCTGAAGGACTACGAGAAGGGGTATCCGACCCATGACTTGGAATTGGCGGCAGTAGTGTTTGCTCTAAAGATTTGGAGACACTACTTATATGGAGAGAAGTGTGAAATATACACAGATCACAAGAGTCTGATGTATATCTTTACCCAGAAGGATTTGAACATGCGCCAAAGGAGATGGTTGGAACTGATCAAGGACTACGACTGTGAAATACTTTACCATCCGGGTAAAGCTAATGTTGTCGCCGACGCTTTGAGCAGGAAAGGTCGGGAGAAGCTGAATATGTTAACTGATCAGAATCGGTTAATAGAGCAAATGGCTAGATTAGAGCTGGAAGTAAAGTTTCCAAAGGAATTGGATGAGAAGTTGTTTCAAGTAACCACTGGTTCTACTATAGTGGACAAGGTAAAAGAAGCTCAACTTCACGATGAAGAATGCGAGAAGATTCGGAAGAGAATAGCTGATGGCGAAGAGTTTAAATTCAACATCGACAGAACCGAGAATTCTTACCAGGAAGCTTCGTTTTCCTGAAGGTATCTCCCTGGAAGGGGAAGATTAGATTTGGCAAGAAGGGGAAGCTGAGTCCCCGATTTATTGGACCTTTTGAGGTATTACGAAAAGTTGGTGAGGTAGCTTACGAAGTGGAATTACCTCCGGAACTCGAGAATATACATAACGTATTTCATATTTCCGTGTTACGGCCTTACAAACACGACTATAAACATGTAATAGAATACGAGCCTTTACAATTTGATAAGGACTTAACGTATGAAGAAGTGCCTGTTCAAATTATTGATAGAAAAGAACAAGTACTTAGGAATAAAGTGATACCTTCTGTTAAGGTAATTTGGAGGAACCACAGTGCTGAAGAAGCTACGTGGGAACTCGAAGATGTTATGATGAAGTCTTATCCGCATTTATTTGCTTAGTTGGGTGTAACTCCTTATATATTGATTCTGGGGACAGAATCATTTTAAGGAGGGAAGAATGTAATAGACGAGATTTTTTTTTTAATTTTTTTGTGTTATGTGTGATTCTGGGAACAGAATCCTTTTAAGGAGGAAAGATTGTAACGATTGAGAATTTTAAATATTAATTGAAAATATTTATTGAATTAAATAAATATTTTATTGAGTTTAATTGTGAAGATAAATAAATAAAGTGTGCGAGTGTTGTGGACAATTTAATTAAGTGCTATATGATTAATTAAATTGATATGTTAGCAATGGTGTAGCATCATTTTAATTTAATTAAGAATGATTTAATTAGATTTAGTGTTATGTGCTAAGTGATAATAATTTGTTAGACGAATTATGTTTAATAAAGGAAATTCAATTGTGTGACAATTTGGTATTATGTGAATGTTAGTTTATTTAATTGAATTAGAGTGTTGTAATTTAATTAAATAAGTGTAATATTTAATCTATGGATTTAAAGAATTATTAAAATACTAGAAAAGAATTTTAAAGTGTTTTACCAAACAAGGCCCTTGTACTTGTTTAATCTTATTTCTTCCAAACAATGCCTTAAAGCTCAATAAGTTAGTTTTAAAAAAATAATGTAGTTTTGCCAAACGCGGCCTTACTCTTTTCAAATTCTATAACCTATGTAATTAATAATACTTATTATGGTTATAAATATTATACTTATTATTTATAAGTTACATATATTATATATGTATATGTATAATATTATATATGTCAGTTAAAAACAAAAAGTTACGTTAGTTTTACAAAACAAAGAAAGAAAAGAAGAAGAGGGTTAGAGAGAATTGTCAGAGAATTCTCAAAGAAGAAGAAGAAGAAGAAGAAGAAGGCAAAGCAAGCCCAAGTTCATCTCTCTCTTAACCTAAAACTAGTAAGGTTATAATCTTAACCCTAGAACTAATTCTTATGTGTTGTGTTTTCTTCTTTGCCAAATTAGGTCTTTACAATCATGAAATTATATGTGTTATATGATGTTATATGTTTTCATATGAAATTGTATGCCATGAAAGGGTTTTCAAAATACAATTGTTGTAAAACAAGTTTTCAAAGCATATTCTTTTATGTTTTCATGGTTTTAGAACTCTATGTGAAAGTCTCTTTGTGAAAGCTATTTATTTTGATATGTTAATGGGATATGTATGTATATATATATATATATGTTTACATGAGAGTTTCATAGTTGTTTAAGAATTTCAATTCACAAGTATATGATGAACACTATGAAATTCATGTTCATAGTGTTAGATTATGAAGTTATGCTGAAAATTTCCTTACATTCTTGAGGTGAGCATGAATTATGTGTAATATGTGATATAACATGATTATATATGAGTTATATGGTGATTCTAGCAATTCAATCCATGAATTTTTGATAAACAATAAGAAGCATGTTCATAGTGATTTTTGGTGAAACTATTTCTGAAAATGGCTTTTGAAACTATCAAATTGATGTTTGATTTTGACTTATTGTTAAAATTGATCATGTATTATGTTAATGTGTTAAGAATATGAGTTAACACAATTGGAATCACTTGAATTGGATGAAAAACGAATTCGTAGTAGCAATTTTCGTCAAGAACGCTTAAAATTATATTTTTCTTTGAAAATCATGAAATCTTATTTTGGATTATGTGTTTTATGGATTATATATGTTATGAGTATGATAATAAGTTTAAAATATTGTTAGCATCAAGTTTTATGTTTATCATGTTGGGAAAAATCGAATTCGGTGTGAAGGAATAAGCCAAATTGGCTTAATTCTCCACCAGTTCGCGAGCCGCGCACTGTGGCAGGGGGAACACCCGCCCCAGTGGGTGTTTTGCACTGGGAGGACCCGCCCCAGCGGGTGAGGTTGCTGCCCGAAAATTCTGGATTTTGGTTTTTGAGTTTTTATGCCCCGTTTGTTAAGCTAACTTGTTTCTAAGACTTGGAAAGTGAAATGTATAATAAGATAACATGTTTTTGATGTGTTTAAGTTAGATTGAAGTATATTATGAATATGTTACATGTGTGTGTTTGTGTGTTGCTTTCACGAGGCACACAACACGATTCATTGAAGTATAGGCTTATTAATGCATGCCGTGAGTATAGACTCACGTACTTGACTAATTAGTAACCAATGTGGTAAATTATACTATGAGTTGGACTTGGATATGAAGTTCAATGGTTTAAATATTGTAATTGGATACTAATAGATGGTTTGAATGCAATATAAATGTGTAGGGTGTTTGTGAAGTGCGTATAGTTGTTAAAGTGTAGCTTGCGCTTAAGGCAAGTTCTCTTACCCTTATTCTCTTATGTTAAACAAGTTTCTAAACTTGTTATTTATATTGTGCAAGTTCTTTAATCTACTCTTGAATGCTATACAAGCCTATTCATTGTATATTTTCATTGTGCAAGTTTCCTAACCCTTGCTCAATAAATCATGAAAGTTCATTCACTTGTTATATGTGGTACAAGTTATACCATACTCATAAAGCGTAAGTATTAATTAGTAATATGATCTTGACTTAGTTGTTCAAGCAAGATCTACTTAGTCTATCGAATGCTTTAAGTTGTTTCTAAAAGCATGCCTATCTATTATGAAGTTTATTGTCATATTTTTCAATTTGTTCATGATTGAACTGTAAAGGACTGTAAGTCGATTCAACTACTCCTAGTTGATGATAGTTGAACTCTAAAGTTCCCTTATCTATCCAAACCAAACTTTCTTTGGTGCGGACTTGTATTCAATTTCTGAGAAGGAACAACCCTATTAATTAGGGGAAATTTATGCGAAAGCGTTAAATGGTTGTGCACAATTCATGGTACAAAGGGTTGATCCCCCTGAGTACGAGTTAAGGGTCCATAGTCTTATTGACTGTTAAAGGTTTAAATAGAAATATTTATAACCTAGGACAATGGTTCAAGGTCTTATGACCCTCAGATTATTTCATATTCGAATCCTATATATTGATGAAAGAATTATATTTCAATTCTTTATATTGATGAAAGTAAAGTTATTCAAACTCTTTTGAAACGATTCACTTATGTCATATCACTGTTGTATATCCAAGTGAGCTTTTGTTTGATCACTCTTGCCTGCTTTACCACCATTTGCAGTTGGGACCAAGAATGTTGACATACCATCAACAAGTAATGGAAAAGGAAAGATGAATAAGTGAAGGCTTGTGACGTCAAGTTGCTTTTGTAATAAGACTTAGTTGGTTATGTTTATATTTCCGCATTTACGTTATTTGAATGATGTTAAGGTTTAGATAACCCTGGGATTTTTGTTGAACAAGTTGCCATTCTTTCTAGAGGGTGATTTTATTAAGGTTGTAATTAGTTTGAAATTTTATTTGGGTAGATGTATGTTTTAATTAGAAAGTGAACACCAAATCATGTGGAAATGAAGTACCCAGATTTTGGGGTGTCACAGGTTGGTATCAGGATGACGAACATTAGAGAATCTAGTCAGGCTAGAGAGGTTGTATCTCAGGTGCCTGGAGGGGAGGAACCCCGTGACATACATGTTGTCTGGGAGCAGCTGGTTAGGAGAGAGCCATCTCCAGTGATCACCATAGCTGGTCGGGAGCGTGAGCTGACACCTATTCCAGAGGACGAGGACGAGTCTGAAGAGGAGGAAGAGGAAGAAGAGGATCCCGAAGAGGAATTCCCACCTCACTCTACTAGTGTTGAGATGTACGAGGCAGTCTACGATAGCAACGTGGAGCTTCATGGACGAGTAGGAGATCTCGAGGAAACTATCCAGCAACGAGACAATACGATCGAGGAAATTGCAAGTGACCTGGGAGATGCACAGTGGAACTTGATACATATGGAAGTTGAAAGAGATATTGCTCGATTTGAACTGGCAAAGCTAAAGCAAGACATCCAGGAGGAGTCGAGGAAGCGTGCCAGGGCTGAAGAGTCAAGCTTGAGGGCTAATCAACGAGCTGAAGATGAAGCTGAAGCCAAGAGGGCCAAGCTGAGGGAAACGGAATATGCTTTTCATACAGCGATAGAAAGAGCTCAGGACCGTATTTTCTACTACCCAGCTCAGTTCCAAGGTTTACCGTGGTATGTGGTGGACCGAAGAATGGCATTACGGGTAATGGAAGAGGAACGCAGAGAGGCTGTGCGACGTATTAATATGCCTAGGCAGTAACGACAATAGCAGTAATAGTAGTAGTAGCAGTAGTAGTAGAGCTTTTGTTTATGTGTTGCTTTTGAAATAGATCAACTAAATCCCATAATTGAGATAAGAATGGGATAAGTTAATAATGTAATCCTGCAACTTTTTCAGTTCAGGAAGGATGATGTAAATGGCAGAAATGCTATCTGGTTGATGTTTTTTTTTACTACGACTAAGGAATAAAAGAAGTTTATTAACGTGCTTTGTGTTCTATGTGAACTGAGATATTCAAACCTTTAAGTGTGAACTTGAATACTTAAGATTTGAATAAAGGATCTAATAATAATATTTTCTTATCAGAAAATACCTCCTAGAAGAAGAGTAACACGTTAAAACCCCGAGGGTTCAACAAACAACAACAATAACGATGCAACAAACCCTAATGCAGTTCAGCAATTAGTAAACCTGCTGGCAGGAGCAGTGGCAAATCAGCCGCAAGTGCAAGCCACGACGTTTAAAGAGTTTAAGGCAGTAGGACCGC
This sequence comes from Panax stipuleanatus, assembly GCA_020205555.1. Classification (NCBI taxonomy): domain Eukaryota; kingdom Viridiplantae; phylum Streptophyta; class Magnoliopsida; order Apiales; family Araliaceae; genus Panax; species Panax stipuleanatus. The sequence goes on along the minus strand of CM035121.1, from coordinate 19,718,337 downwards.
CGGAATTTAAGGGATCGACAAACCCTATAGATGCTTAGACGTGGATTATGGAAATAGAAAAGGTATTTGACGTGGCTAGGGTCAGTGAAGACCAGAAAATGGCATTTGCGACTTTTATGTTGAAGTCAGATGCTAGCTTCTGGTGGCAGGTGAATAAGACTAGAGAGGGAGAAGGAGTCATAGCGTGGGAACGTTTCAAAGAGATGTTCTACGAGATGTACTTCCCAGTGAGTTCACAAGATCAGATGGAGGTCCAATTCTTAGAGCTGAAGCAGGGAACGATGTCAGTATCGAAATACGCAGCAAAGTTTAATGAACTGGCCAAGTTCGCTACTTACCAGGTCAGCACAGATGCTAGGAAGGCGAGGAGGTTTGAGCGGGGACTGAAACCCTGGCTCTACAGCAAGGTCTCTATGTTCCAGCTAAACACGTTTTGCAGCCGTTCTGGAAAAGGCTATTCTAGCTGAAGGGGGAAGCGAAGCGGTGAATAAATTTAACCAAGATAAGAAGAAGAAGAATGAAACGGAAACTAAGGCTAGTGGTAGCGGGGCTATTCATCAGAAAAGGAAGTGGAATGACAATAACTCTGCTGGGAGTCAGCAGGGAGGCCATCAGAAGAGGAAGCTTGAAGAGTGTGCTACATGTGGGAAGATTCACACTGGAGTGTGAATGAAAGGGAAACGCGTATGCTACAAATGTGGTCATACAAATGTGGTCAGGAAGGCCACGTCTCGCCATATTGCCCAAACCTCAAGAAAGGAGCTTGTTATACATGTGGATCCAAGGATCACATGGCTAGTAATTGCCCTAAGAAGCCAGCGGCAGGGTCAATAGGGAATGGAGGAAAGGACAACGGCAGAACTATGACTCTTGCCGGACCATCGCCACTACAGGCCGTTCGACCCACTGCCCGCACATTCAACATGACGGTGCAAGACACGATGCAATCAAAAGACATGGTGGCAGGTATTATTTCGATCAATAGTATAAATGCATATGTATTATTTGATTCGGGTGCTACTTGTTCATTCATATCTGATGATTTTGCTAAAACCCTAGACTTACCTGTAGAGGAGTTAGTTTACCCTTTGAGCATAGAAATTGCGAATAGGGAGATTATTCCTGTTAGGAGTGTTTATAGGAATTGTAGACTGGACATTAAAGGTCAGGAGCTTAGAGTAGATTTAATTCCGATTAAACTTGGGGAATTCGATGTCATATTGGGTATGGACTGGTTGTTCAACCATGGGGCGGTAATCGACTGTCAGAAAAAGTTAGTAAACCTTACGACTTCGTCGAAAGTAGTGTTCTATGGCAGTAAATCGCCTAGACAAGCAAATTATCTGACGGTGATGCAAGCCAATAAACTTTTGATGTAAGGCTGTGTAGGATATTTAGCCTACATAGTAGATACGCGTAAGGAGAGCCCGAAGGTAGAAGAGATATCGGTAGTAAAGGAGTTTGTGGACGTTTTTTCGAGCGATTTGCTAGGGCTTCCGCCAGATAGGGAGACAGAGTTCGTGATCGATTTAGCACCGGGAACTGTTCCAATTTCAAAGGCTCCATATCGAATGGCTCCAGTCGAGATGAAGGAACTGATGGTTCAACTGCAGGAACTGTTAGACAAGAAGTATATCCAACCGAGCGTTTCTCCATGGGGAGCGCCTGTTTTATTCGTGAAGAAGAAGGATGGATCGATGCGTCTTTGCATTGATTATAGGGAGTTGAATAAAGTTACGATCAAGAATAGGTATCCTTTACCTAGGATCGATGACTTATTTGATCAACTGAAGGGTGCGAGGTATTTCTCAAAAATTGATTTGAGAAGCGGGTATCATCAGTTGAAGGTGAGGAAGGAAGATATACCGAAAACTGCTTTTAGGACTCGATATGGTCATTATGAGTTTTTGGTGATGTCATTTGGTCTCACGAATGCCCCAGCTGCATTTATGGACCTAATGAACAGGGTGTTCAAACCATTTCTGGATAAGTTCGTGGTAGTATTTATAGATGACATCCTGGTTTATTCTAAGACCGAGGAGGAGCATGCTGAACACTTAAGACTAACCTTAGAAGTATTGAGACGAGAAAAGCTTTACGCTAAATTCTCGAAATGCGAATTTTGGTTGGAACGTGTGCAATTTCTTGGCCACGTGATCGACAAGGAGGGTATTTCAGTAGATCCGTCGAAGGTTGAAGCGGTAATGAATTGGGATCAGCCGAAGACGCCGTCTGAAGTGAGGAGTTTCTTGGGATTGGCTGGTTATTACCGAAGATTTATCCAAGACTTTTCTAAAATCGCAACTCCGTTGACGAATTTGACTCGTAAAACAGTTAAGTTTGTTTGGACGGAGAAGTGTGAGGAGAGTTTTCAAGAGTTGAAGAAGAGGTTGAGCACTGCACCTGTATTATCTTTGCCGGATAGTTCGGGGAATTTCGTGGTATATAGTGATGCCTCACATAAAGGATTAGGCTGTGTGTTGATGCAGAGCGGCAAAGTCATTGCCTATGCGTCACGTCAGCTGAAGGACTACGAGAAGGGGTATCCGACCCATGACTTGGAATTGGCGGCAGTAGTGTTTGCTCTAAAGATTTGGAGACACTACTTATATGGAGAGAAGTGTGAAATATACACAGATCACAAGAGTCTGATGTATATCTTTACCCAGAAGGATTTGAACATGCGCCAAAGGAGATGGTTGGAACTGATCAAGGACTACGACTGTGAAATACTTTACCATCCGGGTAAAGCTAATGTTGTCGCCGACGCTTTGAGCAGGAAAGGTCGGGAGAAGCTGAATATGTTAACTGATCAGAATCGGTTAATAGAGCAGATGGCTAGATTAGAGCTGAAAGTAAAGTTTCCAAAGGAATTGGATGAGAAGTTGTTTCAAGTAACCACTGGTTCTACTATAGTGGACAAGGTAAAAGAAGCTCAACTTCACGATGAAGAATGCGAGAAGATTCGGAAGAGAATAGCTGATGGCGAAGAGTTTAAATTCAACATCGACAGAACCGAGAATTCTTACCAGGAAGCTTCGTTTTCCTGAAGGTATCTCCCTGGAAGGGGAAGATTAGATTTGGCAAGAAGGGGAAGCTGAGTCCCCGATTTATTGGACCTTTTGAGGTATTACGAAAAGTTGGTGAGGTAGCTTACGAAGTGGAATTACCTCCGGAACTCGAGAATATACATAACGTATTTCATATTTTCGTGTTACGGCCTTACAAACACGACTATAAACATGTAATAGAATACGAGCCTTTACAATTTGATAAGGACTTAACGTATGAAGAAGTGCCTGTTCAAATTATTGATAGAAAAGAACAAGTACTTAGGAATAAAGTGATACCTTCTGTTAAGGTAATTTGGAGGAACCACAGTGCTGAAGAAGCTACGTGGGAACTCGAAGATGTTATGATGAAGTCTTATCCGCATTTATTTGCTTAGTTGGGTGTAACTCCTTATATATTGATTCTGGGGACAGAATCATTTTAAGGAGGGAAGAATGTAATAGACGAGATTTTTTTTTTAATTTTTTTGTGTTATGTGTGATTCTGGGGACAGAATCCTTTTAAGGAGGAAAGATTGTAACGATTGAGAATTTTAAATATTAATTGAAAATATTTATTGAATTAAATAAATATTTTATTGAGTTTAATTGTGAAGATAAATAAATAAAGTGTGCGAGTGTTGTGGACAATTTAATTAAGTGCTATATGATTAATTAAATTGATATGTTAGCAATGGTGTAGCATCATTTTAATTTAATTAAGAATGATTTAATTAGATTTAGTGTTATGTGCTAAGTGATAATAATTTGTTAGACGAATTATGTTTAATAAAGGAAATTCAATTGTGTGACAATTTGGTATTATGTGAATGTTAGTTTATTTAATTGAATTAGAGTGTTGTAATTTAATTAAATAAGTGTAATATTTAATCTATGGATTTAAAGAATTATTAAAATACTACAAAAGGATTTTAAAGTGTTTTACCAAACAAGGCCCTTGTACTTGTTTAATCTTATTTCTTCCAAACAATGCCTTAAAGCTCAATAAGTTAGTTTTTAAAAAATAATGTAGTTTTGCCAAACGCTGGCCTTACTCTTTTCAAATTCTATAACCTATGTAATTAATAATACTTATTATGGTTATAAATATTATACTTATTATTTATAAGTTACATATATTATATATGTATATGTATAATATTATATATGTCAGTTAAAAATAAAAAGTTACGTTAGTTTTACAAAACAAAGAAAGAAAAGAAGAAGAGGGTTAGAGAGAATTGTCAGAGAATTCTCAGAGAAGAAGAAGAAGAAGAAGAAGAAGGCAAAGCAAGCCCAAGTTCATCTCTCTCTTAACCTAAAACTAGTAAGGTTATAATCTTAACCCTAGAACTAATTCTTATGTGTTGTGTTTTCTTCTTTGCCAAATTAGGTCTTTACAATCATGAAATTATATGTGTTATATGATGTTATATGTTTTCATATGAAATTGTATGCCATGAAAGGGTTTTCAAAATACAATTGTTGTAAAACAAGTTTTCAAAGCATATTCTTTTATGTTTTCATGGTTTTAGAACTCTATGTGAAAGTCTCTTTGTGAAAGCTATTTATTTTGATATGTTAATGGGATATGTATGTATATATATATATATATATGTTTACATGAGAGTTTCATAGTTGTTTAAGAATTTCAATTCACAAGTATATGATGAACACTATGAAATTCATGTTCATAGTGTTAGATTATGAAGTTATGCTGAAACTTTCCTTACATTCTTGAGGTGAGCATGAATTATGTGTAATATGTGATATAACATGATTATATATGAGTTATATGGTGATTCTAGCAATTCAATCCATGAATTTTTGATAAACAATAAGAAGCATGTTCATAGTGATTTTTGGTGAAACTATTTCTGAAAATGGCTTTTGAAACTATCAAATTGATGTTTGATTTTGGACTTATTGTTAAAATTGATCATGTATTATGTTAATGTGTTAAGAATATGAGTTAACACAATTGGAATCACTTGAATTGGATGAAAAACGAATTCGTAGTAGCAATTTTCGTCAAGAACGCTTAAAATTATATTTTTCTTTGAAAATCATGAAATCTTATTTTGGATTATGTGTTTTATGGATTATATATGTTATGAGCATGATAATAAGTTTAAAATATTGTTAGCATCAAGTTTTATGTTTATCATGTTGGGAAAAATCGAATTCGGTGTGAAAGAATAAGCCAAATTGGCTTAATTCTCCACCAGTTCGCGAGCCGGCGCCTGTGGCAGGGGGAACACCCGCCCCAGTGGGTGTTTTGCACTGGGAGGACCCGCCCCAGCGGGTGAGGTTGCTGCCCAAAAATTTTGGATTTTGGTTTTTGAGTTTTTATGCCCCGTTTGTTAAGCTAACTTGTTTCTAAGACTTGGAAAGTGAAATGTATAATAAGATAACATATTTTTGATGTGTTTAAGTTAGATTGAAGTATATTATGAATATGTTACATGTGTGTGTTTGTGTGTTGCTTTCACGAGGCACACAACACGATTCATTGAAGTATAGGCTTATTAATGCATGCCGTGAGTATAGACTCACGTACTTGACTAATTAGTAACCAATGTGGTAAATTATACTATGAGTTGGACTTGGATATGAAGTTCAATGGTTTAAATATTGTAATTGGATACTAATAGATGGTTTGAATGTAATATAAATGTGTAGGGTGTTTGTGAAGTGCGTATAGTTGTTAAAGTGTAGCTTGCGCTTAAGGCAAGTTCTCTTACCCTTATTCTCTTATGTTAAACAAGTTTCTAAACTTGTTATTTATATTGTGCAAGTTCTTTAATCTACTCTTGAATGCTATACAAGCCTATTCATTGTATATTTTCATTGTGCAAGTTTCCTAACCCTTGCTCAATAAATCATGAAAGTTCATTCACTTGTTATATGTGGTACAAGTTATACCATACTCATAAAGCGTAAGTATTAAGTATTAGTAATATGATCTTGATTTAGTTGTTCAAGCAAGATCTACTTAGTCTATCGAATGCTTTAAGTTGTTTCTAAAAGCATGCCTATCTATTATGAAGTTTATTGTCATATTTTTCAATTTGTTCATGATTGAACTGTAAAGGACTGTAAGTCGATTCAACTACTCCTAGTTGATGAGAGTTGAACTCTAAAGTTCCCTTATCTATCCAAACCAAACTTTCTTTGGTGCGGACTTGTATTCAATTTCTGAGAAGGAATAACCCTATTAATTAGGGGAAATTTATGCGAAAGCGTTAAATGGTTGTGCACAATTCATGGTACAAAGGGTTGATCCCCCTGAGTACGAGTTAAGGGTCCATAGTCTTATTGACTGTTAAAGGTTTAAATAGAAATATTTATAACCTAGGACAATGGTTCAAGGTCTTATGACCCTCAGATTATTTCATATTCGAATCCTATATATTGATGAAAGAATTATATTTCAATTCTTTATATTGATGAAAGTAAAGTTATTCAAACTCTTTTGAAACGATTCACTTATGTTATATCACTGTTGTATATCCAAGTGAGCTTTTGTTTGATCACTCTTGCCTGCTTTACCACCATTTGCAGTTGGGACCAAGAATGTTGACATACCATCAACAAGTAAAGGAAAAGGAAAGATGAATAAGTGAAGGCTTGTGACATCAATCTGCTTTTGTAATAAGACTTAGTTGGTTATGTTTATATTTCCGCATTTACGTTATTTGAATGATGTTAAGGTTTAGATAACCCTGGGATTTTTGTTGAACAAGTTGCCATTCTTTCTAGAGGAAGATTTTATTAAGGTTTTATGAAGGTTGTAATTAGTTTAAATTTTATTTGGGTAGATGTATGTTTTAATTAGAAAGTGAACACCAAATCATGTGGAAACGAAGTACCCGGATTTGGGGGTGTCACAAAGGGTACCTAATTCATTCTAGAACCTTGTTTAATGGTTTATAGTTGATGACTAGTCTAGGGGCACCTCTCTCTTTTTTTACTTCATTATTGACATAAAAAGCTGGACAGGACCAGGGGGACTTACTATGTTTAATTAGTCCTTTTGTTAATAAATCATTTATTTCTTATTTACAAATCTCCATCTGTTGATGACTCATTTGTATATATATATATATATATTGACAGAAAAGTAGTCAACCAAGACTGCGAAGGGAACCCAGTGGTGGTGAGGGCTGCTTATATATGCATAGTTATATATAAAAGTAGTAAAAAGGCCACAGAATAATTCAGGCCGAACAAAAATAAAAATGTACAGAAAAATAGTCAATCAAGACTGGAAAGAGAACCAAGTGGTGGTGAAGGCTGTTTATATATGCATAGTTATATATTAAAGCAGTAAAAAGACCACAGAATAATCCAGGCCGGACTAAAATATATATATATATATATATATATATATTGACAGAAATGTAGTCAACCAAGACTGGGAAGAGAACCCAGTAGTGGTGAAGGCTGCTCATATATACATAAATATATATAAAAGCAGTAAACTACCTCGGATTTGACATCCGGGCTTGACAGAATTGAAAAGTTAGTATATATAAAGTTAAATTAACACAAAACAAGCCAAACCCAGACTGGGAAGATAACCCAGTCCGGCGAAGTTGCTTAAAATGAAGATGCTAGTGCACTGAAACTGTTCGAGTTAACGGATTGTCAATCTGAGTTGTAAAAATGCCAGAAAACGCATTTACGTACAACAATGTACCAAATTTTGACGAAAACGACCGCGGAACTATGTTTCGGGCATTTTTAGAAAATGAAATTTGATATGCAAGTGCAAAACAGTGCAAAGAAGTAGTATTAACTTTCTGATCTTAAAAATACTTACAGTGTACCACTAAATGGGCTTTTTGCCAAATCGTAGGCTCTATACGTCCAAATCTACCGATTATTTTCTGATATGTGGTAGTATGTGGGTATAGCTACATGTTAGAGTAAAAAAATTTGGGTTTAGAAGAGGTGAAAAAGTCAGAAAATCAAACAGGCAGAGGTTCACTGCATTTCAGAATTCTTGAAAATGAGGGGGCACGTTTATTTATAGTTCAGGGAGCCTCAGCTCTACCTGCTGCTGTCGCAGGTAGAGGTGCGGCTCCCCTGGTGGGGCTTAAGTGTTCGGTTGAGTCGTCTCGAAGTACGTGCACTCCGAGCAACGCGAGGTAAAAATCGAAACTTTTTAACTTTTGATCAGAGCGTCCTTTTGAGGCGTGCTATACCTTTCTGAAAGCCCACGCCGAGAGTGTCATAATAACATAGGCTAAAACATTTTCCAGGTCCAGAAAGACGGGTTCATAACCAAGTCTTCGATTCCCCGCAGTTTATCCATTGAGCTGTGTTGCGCTGTTTGCACTCAGGATCATCGTTATGGTTTGTTCTGACCTTGGTGGCATCAATTTGGCTTGAGTTTGATCGAATCGGCTTAGGGTTGGTAAAATGACCATTTTGCCCCTCCCGAGGTTACCCTTGATGTTGGCATGGCCTACGGTTAACTTCCGGGAGTTGTTTCCGAGACTTGGATCCCATTCGAGTCTGTTTGTCCTCAGTGTATTCTTTAAAACTGAGTTGCTCGGTCCAGGTTTTCCTCTAGAGATGTTGTGGAGATTCAGGTTTGTTCCTGAAGTTGACTTGACTTTCCGGGTTGAGATCGGGGCTGACATATACTTCCTGTGTTGAGACCAGGGCTGCTCTAATGATCCGATTGAAGATCAGAGTTGACTTGATGGCCTGATATTGAGATTGGGGTTGACCGATGGCCCGATATTGAGATCGGGGTTGATCTGACGACATGATTTGAGATCGGGGTTGATTGGATGGCCTGATATTGAGATCGGGGTTGATCTGACGTCCTGATATTGAGATCGGGGTTGATCTGATGGCCCGATATTGAGATCGGGGTTTATCTGACTGTCTGATTGGAGATCGGAGTTGATTTGATAGCCTGATATTGAGATCGGGGTTGATTTGACGGTCTGATTGGAGATCGAAGTTGATTTGATGGCCTGATATTGAGATCGGGATTTATCTGATGATCCGATTGGAGATTAGAGTTGATTTTATTGCCTGATATTGAGATCGGGGTTGATCTGACGGTCCGATTAGAGATCAGAGTTGATTTGATGACCCGATATTATGATCAGGGTTGCTCTAATGGTTCAATTGGAGATCGGAGTTGATTTGATTGCCCGATATTTAGATTGGGGTTGATCTGACTGTCCGATTGGAGATCAGAGTTGATTTGATTGCTCGATATTGAGATCGGGGTTGATTTGACCCGGTATTGGTGACCAGGGTGGATTTGATGACCCGATATTGAGATCAGGGTTAATCTAACGGTCCAATTCGAGATCGGAGTTGATTTGATTGCCCGATATTAAGATTGGGTTGATCTGACTGTCCGATTGGAGATCAGAGTTGATTTGATTACCCGATATTGAGATCGGGGTTGATCTGACCCGATATTGGTGATCGATGTGGATTTGACTGTACCATTTTGCCATCATGTAGTGTTAGTAACAGGAAAAGGAAATTTCAAGTGTTTACAATATACATATATATATATATATATATAACTAACTGTAAACATATATATATATATATATTTACATTTCTCAGTCGAGCCAGGATTGGAAATTTGTGGCTCTTTACAGCTTATATATATATATAAGTATATATATATATATATTCTTTATTCTGTGTGATTAAATATATGCTTTAATTGTTCATTTGATATGAATCTGTTCTAATGTAAATTTTGGGGACTAGATTCATCTAAATCTAGCCATGTCTAACTTTCAACCGGTTCAAACGTTGTCAAACAAAATCGTGGAGCTAGAATGGCTAAGATTTATTTAAATCTAGCTTTCTTTCTAATTTTGTACATATTAAAAGCGACTACGCGACCCTAGATCCATATCTAGTGGGAACGGGAAGCTTCGACTACGCGCTTGCAAGGATTTAACTGATGAATCCTTTGTTTTGCGACGTCTAGAGTACCATTTACATTTTTTGTCAATATCTTTGCTGTGCAGGCTTTTTGATCATACTTTGTCAGCCTAGGAATCATGGGATTTAAGATCAACCACACGGATCTAAATTCGATTCCCACGATGGACAAATTTGCACTGTAAATACAGCCTGATTGTCCTCTTGTAAATATAAATCAGAGGGACCTTAAAACGGCTATTCGAATTTAAGGTCTCAGCATAGTAAAATTATGGTTTATAGTGCTAGGGTCACTTTGATTACTTTTATGCCTATAAGAAGACCAGCACTTGTATATATATTTTGTAGTTGAGGATGCTTTGCATCCCGACAATAAAATCAAAAATCAGCCGATGGCAGGATAAAATGGAAGTATCAAAAGGCTTCAATTCCTATACGAGCGAAAGGGTTTAAAAACCATCTTTCAAAACATCACTCTTACATCTTGTCTAAAAATGGACTTTTCATCGAATCAAACCCTTCGTATATAGGTCCAACGAAGCACAACACTACTTTCATATCAAACACGTAGGCTCAATTACTGCAAGCACACACACACACACACACATTGCAAATAAAAAAGAGAAAATTAAAAAGATACGGTAACCGTGTTTTATGGAAGTCGGGGGGTGCCTAACACCTTCCCCCCGCTTAATCAAGCCCACAGACATTATGAATCTTAGTTTCCAAGGCCATGTTTTGACAAAGTTCAGTAATTGGGCCTACTTGCAAAGAATTAAAAAAAACTCGATTGAGTTGATACAACCATTTCAAACATACCAACTGGCGACTCTGTAAACCTTTTAAATCGTCGACATGATACATGTTGGCATTTTCCTAAAATTCACCCTTCATAAAACAGATAAGACAAACAAGGGTTGAAAACACAAAATTAGGGAAAGGAAGATCTGTCCAAAGATTTTTTCCAATGTCGGCAGGTGGCGACTCTACTAGGGACGGCAGAGGGCTTAAGCCGCATTTCAAATCTTTTTAAAATTTCCCTATTTATCTGCGTGTGTGTGGATGCAGTGTTTACATTAAATGGATGTAAATAAATGATTATTTCTCTTTATATTAGTGCTTCACACAATGTCATCATTTCATATGGTGAGACACCATGTATGTGAATGTATGTTGTGTGATTCATCCATCAGAAGGCAAACCCGTCGATGATTAATTACAAGACTCAAAGGAGATTAATCCTGCGAGGCTCGGCAAAGATGACACTCAGATCCGCTCGAAAAAGACGCCACTCAGATCCGCTCCAATTGATCTAGGACCTTCATGCCGAAAAGCAGCGAAAGTAGCCTAAGATAGGTCAGCCTCTGATAAACCAAATCCGAAGGGAAGTCTCTTTATGCCTTCCCCTTTCAATTTAATGTAAATTTTCAATTCAATTACAAGATTCCATGTAAATTTACATTGTAAATACTGTCATATTATCCTGTCATCAACACAACTAACCTTTGTTTTACAAGAAAAGATTAAAAACTTCAACAATAAAAAATCATAACACATTGCATAGCATGCATCCTGTTGATATATACATCAAAATTAACATACGTACTTGTATTATAGGAAAAAATTGGTCCCATTACCAGATCAAAATCTAAAAAGGCACTAAGCACATCTCTAGTCATGGCTTCAAGTGCCACACCTGAATATACCCCGATCTCTAGGAAAGAGTTCGAAGGACTAAAGAATCAGATAGCAGAATTGGCTATTTTCCTCAAAGAGCAAAGCAAAAGTCTTCAGGGTAAACAAATACCTGGTCAAACAGAATCGTCAACACAAGGTGGCAATCAAGACATCGGAAAGAAAGATACTCAGACACTTGAGCCTCAAAACCAAGATCTGACCAATAAAACCCCTGAAATCACCAATCTCAAAGGAGATCAAGAAACTGGTGATATTAGGAAAAAGGTCCAACAAATGAAAGAAAAAATCCGGTCCATCAAAGGAACTGGGGCATTTGGGAGTGTCAACTACTCAGATTTATGTATATTTCCAGGGGCTCGATATCTAGAAAAGTTTCAAGTCCTTGATTTTGAAAAGTATGACGGATTAGGAGATCCATACACTCATTTAAAGTTGTTCATTGAAGAACTCGGATCCTAAGTAGAAGATGAGAAACTTAGAATGCAGTTATTCCAAAAGAGTTTGACTGGGGAAGCTCGAGCTTGGTATGCCCGACTCGACAATTCCAAAATTCACAGCTGGGAAGAGCTAGCACATGCCTTCCTAAATCAATATAGCTTCCAGTCTCAGATGGCTCCAGATCGATATTAGGTAACTAAAGTCAAAAAGTAAAGCAATGAGTCTTTTTGTGAATATGCCCTAAGATGGATGATAAGTGGTTTTTATGACCACTTATTCAGATATTATCTAACTTGTTTTGTTGCTTAATCTCGAGTATTTTTGTGCTTTTCATATATTTTTGCTTTGTTTTGTAGTTTTCTTGTTTTGGAACTTTCTTGGTGCACAAGTGGCTTAAAGGTTAAAAGAATGCTAAAAGGGACAAGGAGCAATGAAATGTGATGATGCTACGAGGACCAAAAGGGTTAGTTTGTCAAACATGGGAGTTTTAGCAGCAGAGGATGGGAGCAGGAGCCAAGTGCATAAGCATCAAGCAGCAGTAAAAACCAGAACTGCAGCCCTGCGCGGCCGCGCCAGGATAACGAAGGAAGGCCGCACGCCGCGTGCCCGCGCCAATGTGCAGTCCAGAGAATAAATTCTGCAGAAGCGCGCGGCCGCGTCGACTTGAAACTTGACCAGAGTTGACTTTCAATTAGGCAGACAGGGCTTGGGGGCTATATTAGGGCTTGTATGCCTATTTATGAGATATACTCCCCTCTTGGGAGCCCTAGCTTTGCTCTTCCATTTTTACTTCTCTTTACTTTCTTTGTCTAGATTAGGAGTAGATTAAGATTAGGTTTTAGATAGTTAGTTTTCTAGAGTTGATTGGATCGAAGATTGAAACAAGTGGATATCATTGAAGATTCAACCGTGGAGTTTGAGAAATCAGATTTGAATTTTCTATCTTTATTTTCTCTTGAATCCTTTTATGTAATCTTTTGATGTTTATTCAACTTGTGGATGATATATTTGAGTTATTTATGAATTAAACTTTATTTTGAGATTTCAATGGAACCTATTGAGTAGTTTATATTGATATGCTTCCATGTTGGTTTATTGATTGTTATATGATTATTTATTATGATTCGTGCTTGAAATTGCTTAATTGCTTAGCTACCAATTACCATGATAATCCATATGGACTTGAAAGATGAAATGTGGGTTTAGATCTGATCATAGTAGCGTGCGATTGTATGTTCTATATGGCGTTGGGACGTATGATTTGTGCTTAGGATAGACATATACCGAAGTGCCGCTTGTAGTCAATTGAGAACTAGGGCTTAAATCCTAATTATTTGTAAATCACATAGACATATAGGGGTTTAGATAATATGGGTGTTCATATGTGTTCTATCATCTGTGGATTATATATGATATGGATTTGATACATCAAAAGATGGCCTTATCTCACTTTTGTATTCTCAGCTAACATTCTGTGACGATTAATTTGACTTAACAGGAAGTATGTTGACTTAGATGAATCAATAGGGAAAATTGAGATCTCATATCTTCATTATCTGATTTTACTCTATGATTATTTAGTTTTAGTTTAATTACTTGTTTAGTTTTAATTCAAATAATTAATCATTCGTTTAGATAAGACTGAAATAGTTATGGGCTAGTGGTTTGGTGACTTTTATTAGTTAATTCTCCGTGGGAACGATATCTTACTTATTCTTTATTACTTATTGACCGTGTATACTTGCACGCATATCTATAATTATATAAATCAGACAACAAGTTTTTGGCGCCGTTGCCGGGGAATTAATATTATAAATTTTTACCAACATTAGTTTCAATCAAATTAGTCTTAATTTAAACATTTTTATTTTGTTTTAATTCTCTTCCTATATTCTCTTTTCATGTACAATGGATCTCAATGCTTATCCATGGTTTTACACAAGGAAAGATCAACCAATGGAAACATATAATGATGCACTCAACCCAATTGTGACACTATCAGCACAACTTGAGACTCTTTTGAGGAAGTTGGACAATGTTACAGCCCAACGAAGTCGAGAGACAGTCATTACTCGTGAATACTGTGCTAGTAACCATATGAGCCATCAGTTCCCCATCAGTTTTGGACAAGACCAGTTTGGGGGTGATTACTTCAACCACAATGAGTATCCCAATTATCATCTAGATGCGGAGTATTAACCAGAGGCTTCAGGAAGCTATTATCAAGACCAATACTGGGATACAAATCCAGCATACGCACCAGAATTAACATTCCAAACTCCAACTCATGAGCCTCACTACATGGATTTCGAGGATGAAATAGAAAAGGCAAGCTTTGAGGAAGAATGTGGCATAGCATCAGTGAAGGAGACCTTAATTGAGCAAGCAAAGTCAATTGAGAATCTTCAGAAATGGACGGATCAAATTAGCATGGCTTTAATGAAAGAGGAGTTGATTGAGCAAGGGATTAAGACTCAGAATCTTCAGAATCAATTGTCTCAGATATTGGAAGCAGTGAGAAATGATCCTTAGAAAAATTGGTGCTATGACATGGACGCTGACAATGATGGAGAGCCCGAAGTGCACATGCAACTGGATGAACTGAAAGAAGGAGACATCGAGGAGACAATTGGGGACATGGAAAATTATGTATGTGAACCAATCGTGATAATACCCCAAGAGCTTTCTCCGCCAAAGTTGGAAAAACCAGTGAAGTTTGCACACCCGTGACCCCTTGGTAGTCACCTCACAGGCAAGGATCTTGATGATATGAGAGATTCCAAGTTTTTGAAACCATGGTGGTCTGAGGAAGAGAGAATTAAAGAAGAGCCCGTTGTGTTGTCTATGCCTTAATACCCCAATCGCTTTACAAACACAGCGGAAGAAGTGTCTACCTCCCCGAACTTCAAAATGGGGAATTCATATACATATCATGTGCTAGGTGACTTAAATTCAAAGCCTCTCGTGAAGGGGAACCTCCCAACATACACTGCAGTACCAATGGATGGAATGTATCTCAAATATCGTAGGGGAATCGGATAGCGGTGTCAAGAGAAAGTCCAGCTACCAGACTATAAACGAGCGCTTGATGGGAGGCACCCCATCATTTCTCTCCTCTCCCTCATATTTAATTCTACTTACTTATCTCCATTTCCCTCCCCCCCTATTTAATTCTAAGTCGTTTGAAAAAGTTAAAGAAATTTCAACAGTTTTGGTTTTGAAAGCTCTTTGCCTACAATTTTGAACTTAGGCATCTGTGCATCTATTTTTGGGACTATGAAGTTTTGAACATATTTTTGAAGCACTAGCATGTTGCATATACGCACATATAGGAATTTTTGGGATCTCACATGCATATATCCACCTATGTTTAATTCACCTACTTGTAAATAATTAATATTAAGTTTTGGTGGTTTAAGAGGGTTTGATAAGTCTTGTATGCATTTCCCAGGTTAAAGCTGCTTAGAATGAATCAAAGTTAAAAGGCCCATCCTCAATGCAGGTGAAAAGCTGCATAGCAGAATTTCTGGGGAAGCGCAAGGCCGCTCCTGAAAAGGCCTATGTTGGCGCGCGGCCGCGCTGAGTGCAGATGACAACTTAAGTAATCCTCGATTGAATAGATCGACGAGGCTGACTAGGGGAGTTCCTTTTTCTTTTTACCTCCAATGAGGACATTGTAGTTTTTAAGCTTGGGGCTATTAGGTTTATTTTGCATATAGTTTAATTCATATCATATTACATATTGTTTAGTTCATTTAATGCATGTTAGGCCGTGTTTTGAATATTTTGTTATATTTTGTTAAATTTTTCAAATTTTTTGTTTTGTTTTAGTTAACTGTGTTAGGATATATTGCATGAATCCAGTTTCAGTTGGTTTGTTATTTATTTGGCCTATGAGGAAACTAAAATTACTTGACTTTTGAACTAATTTGAGACTTAAGCTTGATTATAATGTTATATATGTAAATCTTTATCTGTCAGATACTGATGTCACTGATTAGCACTTTAGAGTAACTATCATGATATGCTTAGTTCAAATTTTCACATACTTGTCTTCTGGTGGGAAATCTATGTTTTAATGAAAGAGTTTCAGTTCTCATATGATAATAACTAGACTGTAAAAAGCTTAAGTTTGGGGGAAACAGGGGGTAAGCTAGCCAGTTGTAGGAAAAAAAAAGAAAAAAAAAGAGAAAAAGTGAAAAAAGAAAAAGAAAAAGAAAATTAAATGTGAATAAACACTTTGGCTACGTCGAATCCTGTGGCCTTTGATATTCGAGCAAATAAGCCCTAGGGGTGTCTCTACACCCAGCGCCCTAAGGCCTTTTGGTTTGGGAGTCATTGGTCGAAAGCTCGCTGCACGTGTATCATTGAAAAACCTAAGAGGACTAGGCATTGCATAGTTGAATGTGTACACGAGAAAGAGCAAAAACACCCTCGTGAGTATATAAAAAGCATAATAAATCCCCTGTTGACTCTTAGCTTAAGTAATGCATGGTCTTAATTAGAACTTATCTGATTTACTGCTTTGCTTAAGTTAAAACTTGTTTTTCCCCTAAGAAGTATAGTATGTGATATATTTGTTCAAAAGTATGTTTAATGGTTGCTAGGCACACACACACTACATCAGTGCTGACAGGTTTTGATTTGCAAGGATATGCCTTATGATATTGTCTTGGGTAGCTTATCTATTTTATTAGCCTGTGATTTTTCTAAGGCATTGCATTTGAATATCAATTCTGATTGAGACTTGGATTCGCATTCATGATAGGATAGATTGCATTCATTGTAGATATTGTATTGCATCTTTTGTTTGGTTTTGTTTTGGTTACTTGAGGGCAAGCAACATTTAAGTTTAGGGGTATTTGATAAGTGGTTTTTATGACCACTTATTCAGATATTATCTAACTTGTTTTGTTGCTTAATCTCAGATATTTTTGTGCTTTTCATATGTTTTTGCTTTGTTTTGTAGTTTTCTTATTTTGGAACTTTCTTGGTGCACAAGTAGCTTAAAAGGTTAAAAGAATGCTAAAAGGGACAAGGAGCAATGAAATGTGATGATGCTACGAGGACCAAAAGGGTTAGCTTGTCAAGCATGGGAGTGTTAGCAGCAGAGGATGGGATCAGGAGCCAAGTGCAGAAGCATCAAGCAGCAGCAAAAATAAAAACTGCAGCCCCGCGCGGTTGCACCGGGATAACGAAGGAAGGTCGCGCGCCCGCGCTAATGTGCAGTTTAGAGAACAAAATTTGTAAAAGCGCACGGCCGCGCCTGAACCAAGGCTAAAGGGTACGTGGCCGCGCCAGCTCGAAACTTGACCAAAGTTGACTTTCAATTAGGCAGACGGGGCTTGGGGTCTATATTAGGGCTTGTATGCCCATTTATGAGATATACTCCCCTGTTGGGAGCCCTAGCTTTGCTCTTCCATTTTTACTTCTCTTTACTTTCCTTGTCTAGATTTGGAGTAGATTAAGATTAGGTTTTAGATAGTTAGTTTTCTAGAGTTGATTGAATCAAAGATTAAAACAAGTGGATATCATTGAAGATTCAACCGTGGTGTTTGCGAAATCAGATTTAAATTTTTTATCTTTATTTTCTCTTGAATCCTTTTGTGTAATCTTTTGATGTTTATTCAACTTGTGGATGATATATTTGAGTCATTTATTACTTAAATTTTATTTTGAGATTTCGATGGAACCTATTAAGTAGTTTATATTGATATGCTTTCATGTTAGTCTATTGATTGTTATGTGATTATCTATTATGATTCGTGCTTGAAATTGCTTAATTGCTTAGCTACCAATTACCATGATAATCCATATGGACTTGAAAGACGAAATGTGGGTTTAGATCTGATCATAGTAGCTTGCGATTGTATGTTCTACATGGCGTTGGGATGTATTATTTATGCTTAGGATAGACATATACCGAAGCGCCGCTCGTAGTCAATTGAGAACTTGGGCTTAAACCCTAATTATTTATAAATCACATAGACATATAGGGGTTTAGATAATGTGGGTGTTCATATATGTTCTATCATCTGTGGATTATATACAATATGGATTTGGTACATCGAAAGATGGCCTTATCTCACTTTGGTGTTATCGGCTAGCATTCTGTGACGATTAATTTGACTTAACAGGAAGTATGTTGACTTAGATGAATTAATAGGGGAAATTGAGATCTCATATCTTCATTATCTGATTTTACTTTAAGATTATTTAGTTTTAGTGTAATTACTTGTTTAGTTTTAATTCAAACAATTAATCATTCGTTTAGATAAGACTGAAATGGTTACGGGCTAGTGGTTTGGTGACTTTTATTAGTTAATTCTTCGTGGAAACGATATCTTACTTACTCTTTATTACTTGTTGACCGTGTATACTTGCACTCGTATTTGTCATTATATAAATCGGACAACATTGGAGACGGATGGCTGTACAAGTCACCCCACCTATAGCCGAGACTAAGATAGTCATGACTTTCATAGACATCCAAGAAGAACCATATTATCAGAGGGTCCTAGAAGGTATAGAAAAACCATTCTCGAAAATGATTAAACATGGAGAAATGGCCGAAATGGGTCTAAAATCTAGAAAGATCAAGGACCCTACCGCTTTGGAGGTCGTGGCCGAGCATATTCAATCTGGAAGCTATGGCAGTAATCCTCAGAGAGTTCACAAAAAGAAGGAAAAGGATGTGTCCTTAATACTTTAGGGACAGAATCAGAGAGGCAATCCAAGCTTGCATATTCAAAGGAAAAATTATTCCCCTTTCCAAGCTCCTGCACAACGTTCTAATCCTCCCTTTCAAAAAACTGGAGAAGTTTAACGTCGAAGGACGTTCACACCCTTGGGGGACTCACTGGAAAATGTACTGAACTTCTGACAGCACAAAAGAAAATCGTTCAGCTCCTTCCGCTGGCCTGTTCAAGCGGACGGAATTTTGACCCTAGTAAGAAGTGTGCTTATCATTCTGGATCACCAGACCACGATACCCAAGATTGTTGGTCCCTCAAGCATAAAATCCAAGATTTGATAGATTTAACGAATTAGATTTTATATATTTAATTTTAAATATTTATTGAATTAAATAAATATGTTAATGGATTTATTTATTGAGTTGAATAAATAATTTATGTGATTATGTTATAGAGTAACTTAGTTAAGTACAATATGATTAATTAAATTAATGTGTAAGTAATTGTGTGGTGTAGTTCTAATTTAATTGAGAATAATTAAATTAGATGAATATTACGTGGTAATTATTTGTAAAGATTTACTAATTTATTACATGAATTATAATTAATAAGTGAATTACAAGTGTGTAGCAATTTAGTATTATGTGGTAATTTTAATTAATTTATGAATATTAGCTTGTATTTAATTAAATTTGAATGTTAAGATTTAATTAAATATAGTGTAACATTTAAACTATGTGTTCAAATGATTTATCAAAAATAAAGAAAAGGGTTTTAAAGAGTTTTTGCCAAACAAGGCCCTTACACCTATTTTAAAGAGTTTTTACCAAACATGGCCTTAACTACTAAAAAGCTATTTTAAAGTTAATGGGTTTTGCCAAACAAAGCCTTAGGGCTTTTGATTTTCAAATAATTATAACTGATATATTATTAATGTAGTGTATTAAATTTTGTCAGTTTATATTTTATAATTATATGTAATTATATCTATAGTGTCAAATTATATTATACGTAAGTTAGAGTTAGTCGGAGTTAGAGAAGGAAACAGAGAGCTAGAGAGAAAAAAGAGAAGAAGAAGAGAGGAAGAAGAAGTTTGAGAGAATCAAACACACCATCATCACCATCTTCATCTCCTTCTCCTAATCAACAAAGGTATAACTAATTTTTATATGATGTTCTTCATTGTTTTCATAGTGATAGGTTCTATGTAACTTGATTTGTATGAAAAATTATGTATTATGGTTCATATATGTATAATATGTGTTATAACATGCTTATATATGATTTATATTGTTATTTAAGTGATTAATTTCATGTAAATATGATGAACATGAATAAATCATGTTCATAATAATTTACAGTGAACTTACTTTAAAAAATAGTCTTTAATTATTAAAATTTGTGTTTGATTGTGCTTTATTATGTAAATTGATCATAGATTATGATAATATGTTAAGAAACAAATTAAATATGTTTTGAATTGTGTGAATTGGATTAAAAACCAACTCATAGTGTCAATTTTCGTCAAGAAACACTTATCAATGGCTTTTCTTCAAAAATCATGAAATTTAGAGTTTTGATTATGTGTTATGATGATTATATATATTAAAAACATGTTAAAAGCTTTAAATTATGTTTTCTATAAAGTTTTATATTCAATATGCTAATTAAAATCAAAATTTGGTGCGAAGAAATAAGCCAAATTGGCTTTTTCTCTGCACAGTTCGCTAACCAAATTTTCCCCGCTACAGGGTGCCCACCCCAACGGGCCTGTCAAGACCAAAACACCCGCCTCGACAGGGGGGGTGCAGAAGAGAAAATTTTGTTTGTTTGTTATGTGGCTTTTGGTTTGTATTATGAAAAGCTAACCTAATGTGATGTACTTGTTGACATGTTAGGCATACATTAAGATGCTAAAGTGATTCATTAATGTATTTCAAATGATTAATTTGTAAATAGGAAAGGTATAAGGTAAATTATACTTTGATTAATTATAATTTAAATAATGTGAAAGTATGACTTAATCTTATAAGTTGTTTATGACTTGATTAAACAAATAGTTTGATTAATTTTTAAGATTTTATGATTTGATTGTTATATGATAATTGACAATTAAACCTAAGAATAATGAGTTAGTTTTGATGGGTTAACTAGTTATAAGGTTGATTGTATCTTTCAATTGCTTTAGCATGACTATTTAAGATAAAGTCTATTGTTATAACCCATACTTGGTTCATAATTCTTTTATTATTGAACTCTTAATTATCGTGAGTCGATTCAACTACTCTTTAGTTGATGACAGTTGAAATTCCAAATTTCCTTTGAGCTTATCCAAACCAAACTTTCTTTGGTGCAGGCTTGTTATTTAATACTTAGATGAACAACCTTAGTAATAGGGGATTACCATGCGAAAACGTTAAGATGTTTGTGCACAATACATGGTACGAAGGGCTGATCCCCCTAAGTACGAGTTAAGAGTCCATATAGTCTAACGACTGTTAAAGGTTTTAAATAAAAATGTTTATGACCTAGGATATAGGTCAAGGTCTTATGACCTTAAGATGAATCCTAAATCTTATTCTTGATTATCGATGAATGAATTATTATTAATTCAGTTGAAGCTATTCAAATATTATGTCATCATTATTATTGTTATTATTTCAAGTGAGCTTTGTTTGCTCACTCTTGCAATTAAATAACCATTGCAGCTAAAGTCGAAAGAGTTGATGAACCATCAACTAGTAAGGGCAAGGCCAAGGTGAACAAGTGAAGGCTTGTTGTATTTGTTGATCATGATTTGTAATAAGACATAAGACTATATTATGTGATGTTTATTTTCTGAAATTTGTTTATGTTAAGGTTAGATAACCCTGGGATATTTATTTGAGAGGTTGTAATCCTTTTTATAAGGAAGATTTTTATTTAATTTATAAAGGTTGTAATTTATTTTACATTCCTTATTTATGGGCAGTAGTTGTGTTTTATTTAGATAGTGAGCACCAAATCCTGTGGAATTGAAGTACTCGGATTTGGGGGTGTCATAATAGATAATGCGGAGATTGTGGTGACAACAAAAGAACAACCACATGTCCAAGACAATCCTCTGCCTCAACACAATGAGGAGAGTGTCAACATGATCGTCATGGGAAACGGAGAAGGATCCAAATACCTCTAGTATGTTGGAGAGTCAACCCAAGAAAGCACCAATAACTCGGACAATTGGGAATTCTCAGAAAGGCAGTTCTTGATAGAACAAGAAATCAAGTCTATCAAGGAACGGGTTGGGCAATTGGCAAAACTGGTAGTTTATCAACATTCGATAACGAGGCAATTGATCAATCAGACCAACCAACGGGAAGTAAATTCTCCTACTCCTGAAATTAGTCCCATTGCCATGAGGGATCATTACCGATTTCATGAGCGTGAACCTTGGGCCGACAAGGTTACCAAGGAGGAAAAGTTTCAAGCTAACAGGGAATTTTCCTTCAAAAGGAATTTCACTAATTTGAATCAGCCTATGAAAGAAATCCTCCAAATGCTAGTCACAGAATTATTACCCCCGGTGGACCATCGATCCAGGAAGTTCATACCTGATAGGATCTGTCAATATCATTCCAACACACCTGGTCATGACACAATGGATTGTTGGGGACTTCGTCACCTGATTCAAAATCTGATTGAAAGCGGTGAGCTGATGAAGGCAAACCAAGATTATGGCTATCCTGGTGAGGAAGCACTCTTTATTCCCATGGCAAGGAATCTAAAAGAAGTAGTGGCCATCATTTCCTGTGAGAAGGATCTATCTATAACGCCCCTGATACTACAGGGAAAAGGGGCCCATGAAGGAAAGAATCCTGTGAAATTGGTTGCGCCCGAGCCGCTAATATTGCCATTCAGACCGCAATATCATGGAGTCAACTTGAAAAGAGTCACATGGAACTATGGTATATATAAAGGATCAACATCCAATCACATTTCTATTATACCAAAGGAAAACCCGTTGTACCTACCTCAGCGAGTAATCAGCTCAGTCATTAAAACCAATGGAAGAGTGTCTGAGGAGAAAATTGAAGAATTCCTCAGCAAGATGAGGCATAAGGATATCAAAGTGGTGTAAAGCTTGAAAGAGGCACCCCGACAGATATCCATCCTGGATTTGGTCTTATCCTCGAAGGATCATCGCAAGATTCTTGTGAAAGTACTGGAAGAAGCACATCTACCAAAGATGGTAGATACTGAGAAGTTTCGTCATGTGATAGAGCACATTTTCTACAGTAATGTTATATCTTTCACTGATGATGTTATACCTGCAAAAGGGACTGGTCATTGCAAGTCACTGCACATCGCAGTAATGTCATTAGGGATATGTGATCGGAGGTGTGCTGATAGATGTCATCCCTGAACATCTTCCCCTATGACACCTTGGAGAGAATGAAGATCAATCTAAACCAAATTCGGACTAGTCATGTAGTCATCCGGGCTTTCGATGGATCTCGCCGAGAGGCTGTGGGAGAGATCGAGCTTCCGCTGAAGATTGGTCTCCATACTTTATATATATCCTTTCAGGTACTAAACATTACCACAGGGTATATTTTGTTGTTGGGAAGACCGTGGATCCACATGGTAGGAGCAGTTCCGTCCACCCTTTATCAACAACTCAAGTACATCATTGATGGCAATCTAATCACTGTAAGTGCCGAGTCGGAATATCCTGTTTGTATGAAAAGTGATATGTTGGTAATCAGTCTCGATGAGGGGTTTGTGTGACGAACGAAAATTTTGTAAAGATATTTGAATATTTATTGAAATAAATAAATATTTTTTTTAATGATTTAATTATTGAGTTAAATAATTAAGTCATGAATTTGTGGTAGGTTAATTTCATTATATGTGTTACATTAATTAAATTAATGTGTAGTGATTTAATAGTTCAAAGTATTTAATTAATTGAGTTTATTTGATTAATTGAATTAATTAAATAAGCATATATTACTTTAGTTAATTTAATAATTAATTAAAGAATTAATGAATTAATACAATTAATAAATAAAAATATTAATTATGTGACAATGTGATTTAATGTGAATTATCTTATTTTATTTAATTGATTTAAATAAAATTAATTAATTAATAAGTGATGTGACAATTAACTATATAGTAAATTAGTTTATTAAAATAAATAGGAAAATAAAAGAAGAAGAAGCCAAACAAGGCCCTTGTGGGAGTTATATTGCAACGGATATATTATATATTTATATATATGTGTACGTTATCTTCCTAAGTCATTTTATCAGAAGAAATTTAGAGAAGTCAGAGAAAGAAAAACGTAGAAAGTTTCAGAGAGAAGAAGAATAGGAGATTGAGAGATAGATTTGAGGAATCCTGAGTGTTGTATTTGATTATCTTCATACTAACAAAGGGTAATCTTCTTTCAAAGTTTTTAAAATTATATTTTTTAAAGTTTTCATATACGAGTTTAGAGTTTTCTGTGAAATTGGGTTTCCCAATTGGGTTACGATATGACTTTATCTATATGGGTATGGGATCATAACGTGTTTTTCTGACATATAAACATGTTTTAAAGGATCAATTTTATATAATTTGGCCTTAATTAGTTTTTTGAAAAGTTACAGAGTTTTCTACGATATTGTAAAATTTCTCTATCAGTACTTGTTTTTAGAAAATTAAAGTGTGAGGTTATTATATATGTGACCGTATATGTTAGTATTATATGTTGGATCATGTATCCATGATTTACACTGATCACACCAAATAATTTTGTTAATAATTGAGTTTATAAAATTACAGAGTATTGAATATGGGTGAATAACCCATATGGGTTAAATTAATGATTAAATCATATGTTTATATTTAAATTGATACATGAATATGATTGTATATGTTAAAACAATGAAAATAGAATTTAAATGAATGGATTCGGTGTAGTAACGAATCCGTAAGGAGATTTTTTTTATGTTTTTCATTAAACTCTTGAAAGTTTTGAAGAACAGTGAAAGTTTATGTTTTGATTTGTGTAATTACATGACTTGGAATGTTAAGAACATGTTATAAGTGATATATAATGTTCATGTGAAGTTTATACTTCATGGGTAATATTATAAATCAATGTATTGGTGTAAAATTTGAGAAAGTGGCCGAATTTCTGTGTTCTTCGCTAACTGAAAATTTTGGAAAAACGTAGTCGCGCGGCCGCGCCGGGTACAAAGCTAAATGGCGCGCGGCCGCGCCCGTCTGAAATTTTCAAATTTTTTTTTTGTTAAGTGTTGAAATTTAAAAAAAATATTTTTAATCTAATGAACATGAAAACATGTTGTAAATATGATAGGATGTTGATATGAGTTTAATAACTTATGTTACGTGATTAATTAATGAATTAATTATGTGACTTAAATTATTATTTATAAACTTTAAATAATGTGATATAAATATGAAGACATTATTTTAAGTTTAATAAACATGAAGACATGTTATGTATGTAATAAGTTGTTAATACAAGTTAATAACTTAAGTTATGTGATTAATTAACAAGTTAATTAATCAACGTGAACCATTATTTGAAAAACCTAATAATGAGTTCAAAGAACACTAATTTTAAATCAATAATCATATTGAACCTGTGATTAATTGATATTGTAAATGTGTGATAGGTAAGAGTAATTAAAGAAGTGAAAATAATTGTAGCTTGTGCACGAGGCAAGTTTTCTATCCCTAACTTACTATTATTGTTGGGCAAGTTTTCTAAACTAAACTCTTTAAATTGAGCAATTGCTATGCTTAATTACTATTGTTGAGAAAATTCTTACTCTTGAATTTCCAAGTTTAGAATTTCACATGAGATGTCATGATTCTTTTAAAAGTATCATTTAAGTGTACAATACTTATTCGATTGTATACCTTGAGAAGTTAATATTCAATTTGAATATCATTTATTGAGTTATCCAAACCAATTTTATTTGGTGCGAATTCTGATGTCAAACTGAGATGAACAACCCTAATATAGGGGATTAATGAAGATGCTTTAAGCGTTAGGATAATGTGCACAGTATCAGTACGAAGGGCTGATCTCCCTAAGTACGAGAAGTACAGTCTATAGTCTTATGACTGTTAAAGGTTGAAAAGGTTAATATACTTGACAACCTAAGACTCGGTTCAAAGTCTTAATGACCCTCAGAAGTAATTTGACTCTTGATTAATATTCTTGATTCAAAAGTTGAGAAGTAATTTGACTCTTGATTAATATTCTTGATTCAAAAGTTGAGAAGTAATTTGACTCTTGATTAATATTCTTGATTCAAATGTTGAGCTTTCTGTTATTCAGAATTCTTTTATTCACATATTATTATTCTATTATGGTTTTATACTTGCGGGCATTCGTGCTCACTCTTGCATAATAACATCGCAGATAAGAATGAACAGTCTGGTGAGCCTTCTAGTAGCAAGGGAAAAGAAAAATCTAACAAGTGATGAAGACTTGTGTTATCATGAATAATGTTAAAGTTCAAGACTTATGTGTGATGATTTAAGACTTATTTATTTACGTTTCCGTAACAGAGATTTAAGGTTAAGTATAACCTGGGATTTATAATGTATTATTATTTCAGATGATGTAAGATGATGATTTATTTATCTAATAAATGAATTTCATTATTTATGGGTAGATAGTTGTATGATATTGAAACAGTGAACACTAAATCCTGTAAAATTAAGATACCAAATTTTGGGCTGTCACAAGTTTGAGCCCGCCAAACTACTACAAAACAATAAATAGATGATACTAATAAATAACATTTTTATAAAAAACGTTGTAGTATTTTTTTTCACAACGTTTTTTGAGAAAAACGTTATAGTTTAATATGGAAACGTTGTGATTCAAAGGGGCATTTTTTGGTTTTAAATTTATAACATTTTCTTTAAGAAAACATTATGTATTAAAAAAACACGAAGGGTGATTTATATACCTGAGCTAAATTTATTCTCTCTCTGATTCGTGAACCCTTGTTCATCTTCAACATCGTTCACTCACAAGCCCTAAATTCTGCTTACAAGCCCATCTCTTTTCTCAATCGTTCTTGGAATCGTGGCAGGGATCGAAAAATGGAGTAAAAATCATTTCCCGGAAGGTCGTTCAAGTAAACCTGAAACTCTGGTGATTCATTGTCGCCATCGTTCACTCACAAGCCATCAATCCACTCAAAGTTCATCGTTCTGCTCATAAGCCCTAAATTCTGCTCTGTCGAACATCGTTCACTCACAGTCCATCGTTCACTCACAAGCCATCAGTCCGGGAATTGTTGCCATACCAGCACTATCTCTAGTCATCATTCCAGGAATAATTTGTGGAAGGCAGCTAGCTGAACTTGGGAAGAAAACACAAGAAACATACGGAGTTGCTGGCATTACAGCTGAGCAATTGGTTTGTCCATTATATTTTATATGTCTATGCTCTTATAATATGTTTATCTGGATGGGCTAATTTAAAGGTAAAGTATGGAGTATTATAATATTGTATCTAGTCACTAGAGAAAGCATGGCCCTGTTCTTCAGTCAAGCTTATCTTGAATGTTTATTCTTTTTTATGGTTATGATTTAACAAAGAAGAGCTGTGGTTGTGGCTTCTCTGATGAATCATAAATCCCAATTCCCAAATGCAATTTTGTCTCAACTATTACCAATATAAGTGATTTTCTCTCACTTCACTTTATCCAGTAGTTTTGTTTATATGAAGCCCTTTAGTTTCAAGCTACCATCAGTACATATAATTATATAAATAAACGTGAAAACAACATCAAAAATGGAATAAATCCAGAATTAATAGTCTAGCTGATTCAGTACCTCATAGCTAATTAAACATGTAAATATGGTTGCCTGGTAATGACATATTTTATTCCTACCTTCATGTTAAAATTTTCTTCTATTTCTTTCTCTTTTTTGATAATTATAAAAAAAATAGAAACAAGTGGTGCTTCTTTTTGGATGTGTTTATGTAAACATTTAATGATTTAGTTGAGTGCTTATAGTTGTAGGTGAGTCAAAAAATTTAAAGAGGTACGGGCTGTTGTCTTAACAAAGGACATGTAGAAAGTGCCATTTAATTAAGAAATTTTTTAGGTTGTTCCAGAGGCATGTGTCAGTTAATTTTGTCATCATGGTTGGGAGTAAGTATTGATGATTGCGAAGGAGTGTATATTCTGATTGTAGAGTTCATTATTTCAAATGATTAAAAGAAAGACTTTGAAGGTCAGGTTATTCAAGATTCATTGTCTACTCTACATGCCAATTATCTTGATTTTCATTGGGACACAGATTTATATCAAACTGTATCAGTTTTGTTCTCTCTTATTTTTCTTAAATAGATAATATTCATAGTGTGAAATAATTGAGAAAGTTAGGAATTTCAATTAAGCAGTGGCATAGGGGTTCTTATCCTTTTTTTGATAATTAAAACTAGTTCCTTGAGCAGCTGTTTTGATGTGCTAGTGCTCAGAACTGAACAAGTTTGCATTTTCCATAAATAGGCTTTTACCCCATATTAGCTTCTTTTTTTCCTTTTCTGTTAAAAATAAATTCTTGACGCCTAGCCACAAGTATCATATGATTATTTCTATTATCAAACTTAGTGCCATGTATCCCAAATGTATAGTCCTCGAGGTTTGCCAGCAGCAAATGTCAGCATGCTTCCTATTTTGCAAAATAGATTGCTTTCTGTGCCTACAGAATACTAGCAAAACATAACTTTTTATTTCTTCATTAAACAGGAAATTTGTAAACATGTGGCACAAGTATCTTTGTGCAGCTCTCTGCTTATGGGCTTTCACATGCACTGTTCTTCATGCTTCCTCTGACGGATTACTGAGAATTGGTTTGAAGAAACGACAGCTTGATCTTCACAGCATAAAGGCTGCCAGAAGCACAAAATTGGAAGGCAAATATGGGAAGGTTGTGAAGGGCATGCATCACAACTTGGATGATTTTGATGTAGATATTGTATCTCTCGAGAACTACTTAGACGCCCAATATTACGGAGAGACTGGTATTGGTTCACCCTCCCAGAATTTCACAGTCATATTTGATACCGACAGTTCAAATCTCTGGGTTCCATCATCAAAATGCTACTTTTCAGTGAGTTCTTCTGAACATTAGTTTCACAACCTTTCATACCTTATAATTACAAAGTCACCTAATGTCTCAAAGTTACACGCAGATTGCTTGCTGGTTACATTCTAAGTACAAGGCAAACAAATCTAGTACATATACCAAAAATGATAAGACGCAATGATGTGTTATTCGACCTGCAAGTTGTCTACTATAAAAAAACATTTGAAGTTTTGAGTTTATTATAGGAGTCGTACTTAACTTAATCCTATTGGTTTGTCATAGGAAAACCTGTTGCAATACATTATGGATCTGGATCAGTGTCTGGCTTCTTAAGTCAAGACAATGCTAAAGTTGGGGATCTTGTGATCAAAGATCAAGTCTGTTTTACTTTATTCACGTCCTTACTTAAAGTTGGTTCTTACCTTTTGTATCTTCTGATGACCATACATGGTATTTTTAGGTTTTCATTAAGGCTATAACAGAAGGAAGTTTTACATTTGTATTGGCAAATTTTGACGGGATTTTTGGACTTGGATTCCAGGACATTTTAGTTGGCAATGTGGTTCCACCATGGTACTGTTTAACTAAAGCTTAGTTTTTGTTGTCTTTTTGGGTACCAAGTTGTTTTGAATTGTTCATCCTTGGAAGGAGGATGGGATCAGTCCTTTCTCTTTCTTAATTCAGTGTCTTAGATACATCTAAATTCCTATGAAAAGTACAGGTACAATATAGTGGACCAAGGTCTTGTCGATGAGGAGGTATTTTCCTTTTGGCTTAATCAGAATCCAGATACAGAAGAGGGAGGTGAGCTTATTTTTTGCTGTGTTGATCCAAAGCAATTTAAGAGGAAGCATACTTACGTTCCTATAACTGAAAAGGGTTACTGGCAAGTGTGTATACTTGAAAATTATAAAGTTTCTGCCACTTTTCATCTCATTTTATTTGATTTTTCTGCTGCAAAAACTTATCAAATCCTATGTTTCTTTTCAGTTTGAAATGGGAGATTTTCTCATTGGGAACATTTTAACAAGTTATTTTTACAGCATTTTAACTAGTGTTGTAGATTTCGAGATAAGGTTTCTTTCGTATTATGGCCAATCCTTCGGCTAGTAATGACCGGAGGCATCCCCTCTCTCCAAAAATATAATGTGTTTCCGATGGGTTGTAATATTTTTAGGACAGAAGTGATTTTTCCAATATATTATATGCATTGTGAAATTGTGCACATTTATTAAAAGTTGTACATAGCACTGAAAATATTGCTTATTATTATGAAATTTTCACTACTTTTTCGATGACATCAAACTAATTTTAAGAAGTTAAAAAGTAACAAAGGATTATATTTTAAAAATCGTAGAACTCAGGATTATTTATATTTATGAAAGAAAGGTTTCATACTTATGTTGAATTTTTGAGTAGAATAAGTATTACAGGATGGGACAACTTTCATTTCTTTTTGTAGTTATAAGTAAGATTCTATGTTATCATGTCAACCTATGTTTTTGACAAATTATAGGGAAGGGTGACTAAAAATAATGCACTGAAACACTGTGGCAGGGTCTTTACAGACCAGTATATTTTTCCTGATGTGTGATCTGGTTAGAAAAAACTAAGCTAAATTCTAGGATAAAAAGTTCTTTTAGTAGTTAATTACTTAAAGCATGTCGAAGTCAAAAATCTTTGTATATTAGTTGCTCTTTGAGTCAACTAGCTAAAAGTTCAAAAGCTTAACAATCTACACTTCTTCTTTTTTCTTTTCTTTTTCTTTCAGGTTATTGTGAAGGGGGTTGTGCTACTATTGGGGATTCTGGAACATCGTTGCTTGGTGGTCCAACTGTATGTTCTCCTACCTTTTTCAGCTATCCAAATTCAGAGTGATCCTCAGTATTTTTGGATTCTTTTTTCTTTTTTCCATTCAAACACATACTTGTTGAGACATTTTCTTATTAGTCCATCAATTTCAGAATGTTGTGAATCAAATCAACCATGCCATTGGGGCAGAAGGATTAGTGAGTGCGGATCTCTTAGGATCATGGGTTTGATATAATCTTCCTAAACTATAAATCTCTCCACCTTATTTATTTAGTTTAACTTATAGGATTCAAATTCATTTATGAAGTAACTTCCATCCTCTACAGCTGGAACCTGAAGTGCTATGTTCAAAGATTGGTTTATGTCACTCAAATGAAGGTCATCAGCATGCGAGGTTAGGAAGCTCTTACTATTACATGTATCAATAATGTCCTAAATATTTTTGTATGCTGAGTACACTTCACAAAAGTTCATGTTCGGAGGAAATTAATTGGTTGGGATTTCTAAAAATTTATTGTAGTAAGCATAAAATTTGTTAAGATTTCACACGGACCAATTGAAAATATGATTGAAGGAGGTTCTCCTTTACCTTATGCCATCATCATTTAAAAAACACGGAATCAGTCGTCTTAAATCAACATAGCCAGATATTCCTCTATGCTCCTTTTTTTCTTTTTTGTGTGTGTGTGGGGGGGGGGGGGGGGGTGGTTTGGGGTGAGAGCAAGGGCTAGTATTATCCTTCATATTTTCAAGAATTGCAGCACACATAACCTATTTTGAATCTTTGGATAAATGAATCTATTCTTGCAGTTCAAAAATCAGAACAGTAGTTGAAAAAGAGAACCAATGGGAAAAATCTTCTGACAATAGCCTCTTCTGCGATGCATGTGAATTGGTTGTTGGTTGGGTCCAAAGCCAACTAAAACAGGAGGGAATGAAGGAGGAAGTTCTCAACTATGTGAATCAGGTGATTCATCTTAAGATGTATCCTTGTCTACACCATTTTTTATTTTCTTAAATTCATCAGATTGTTTAGTGGAACTGAAATAACAATTTTGTGGTATTGAATATATTATGTACATTTTACCAGCTCTGTGATAGCTTACCAAGTCCAATATGAGAATCAGTAATCGAGTGCTGATAAACTTTTCAAACTGCCAAACTACCAAACATTACATTTCCCATTGGAAGTAAAGCTTTCATTCTCACCCCTAAACAGGTAAGAATTTTCATTTGAGTGACATATGGAGGATAGTTATGCGCTTGCTTTGATCTCGATATTCTAAATTCTCTCATTTTTCCCTCTAACTTGTTTTTCAGTATATACTTAAAATCGGAGAAGGCGTTGCTACCATCTGCGTCAGTGGATTTATAGCTTTGGATCTG
Organism: Panax stipuleanatus; assembly: GCA_020205555.1. Lineage (NCBI taxonomy): Eukaryota > Viridiplantae > Streptophyta > Magnoliopsida > Apiales > Araliaceae > Panax > Panax stipuleanatus. Next base: position 19,686,206 of record CM035121.1, on the reverse strand, counting down.
CCTCCTCCAAAAGGCCCTCTTTAGTATGTAACCCTGGCTGTTAAATACTCATTCCATTGAAAAATGAGAGTGAAATTTTAATAAATCATGCCCTTTACCAAATTAATTTCTCATATCACCTCCCAACTTAATTTAAAGGAAGAAAGTGAAAAATGGGACTCTTATTTTGGGATAGAGGAGGAAAAGTAAATGTTTGCAAGCTTGATTTATATACATTGCTTATTTGCATGATGCTGTGTGGTTCTCTAATGCCAATAAAAATTTGGGTGTAGGATCCTTGGAGATATATTCATGGGTGTGTATCATACTGTCTTTGACTATAGTAATCTATGTCTTTGACTATAGTAATCTACGACTCGGCTTTGCTAAAGTTGCTGCTTAATGTTTACCATCTTGAAATGTGTTGAACCAAGCCAAGCTTTAAATTTCTAAGGTCATTGTACGAGCCTTAATTTATATTCAAGCTCGACTTGTTTATCAAACCAGTCAAAACTTAAATAACTAGTGTTTTAGATTGTTTCTTAGTATTAACTGATAAAAATGAGCCGTACAACCAACATATATGGAGTGCGGCTATTTTGTGATGCGCTTCATGAAGGAGATAGTTGAGGATGGTAGTTTGAACTTTGTAATCAAGGTTAGTTATTTTTTAAGCTTTATTTTTAGCATAATTTATTTTCAAATCTTAACTATAATAGACTTGACCAATTAGTCTATAGTGGGAGACTAAATTTTTTGTTATTTTATTTCAGTGGGATAAGGAAAATGAATTAACGTACACACAAGAACAAATTGACAAAGAACGTGGTGAGTGGGCAACTTATGTGAGCAGGTACATATAGAGCCTCGAGTTAACGGTAGATGTACAGGGTTACACTTGTATTTTGGGAGAAGGTTGTTTTGCACATGATTAGGTAGTGCACCACATCTTAATTTTGTGGATAGTTTGGTATATTTTGTGGATGTAGTCAAATTCTCAATTCAATGTACGTATTACTAATTATATTGAAAAGTGAATTTGAAACTGTAAATGTATGGTATTATTGGGATGTATGGTATTTTAAAACATAGAATGCTTATATTTTAGCTTTAAATGTTGTGGATTGTGTTTTTTAAATAGACAACGCTTTTTAGAAAAAAAATATTATGTAATGTGTAAAATACACAGCGTTTTTTAGAAAAAAAAAATGTTGTGGATTGTATCAAATAGACAACGCTTTTTAGAAAAAAACGTTATGTAATGTGTTAAATACACAACGTTTTTTAGAAAAAAATATTGTAGATTGTTTCAAATAGACGAACGCTTTTTAGAAAAAACGTTGTCTAATGTGTCACATAAACAACGTTTTTTTAGAAAAAACGTTGTCTAATGTGTCAAATAAAAAACGCTTTTAGAAAAAACGTTGTCTAATGTATCAAATAGACAACACTTTTTCTAAAACAACGTTGTCTAATGTGTCAAATAGATAACGTTTTTTTAGAAAAAAAAACTGTTGTCTAATGTATCAAATAGACAACGATTTTTTTAAAAAACGATGTCTAATATGTCAAATAGACAATATTTTTTAGAAAAAGAACGTTGTCTATTGTGTCAAAAGACAACGTTTTAAAAACGTTGTCTATTTGTGTCTAATAGATGACATTGCTAGTCACGACGTTTTTGGGAGACCTATTACAATGTTTTTTAAACGTTATCTATTTACTTTTTTGTACTAGTGCCAGTTTCCAAGCTCTGAAGGTGAGCAACACTCAGTAACTACCTATTGGGGCACCAGCCTTAAAGCCAAGAGTCTCCACCGAAGTGATGACTGTAGGTCAGGAAATGTTATCCTTGGGTTTCTGCCCTGGAAAAGAGTTAGGGAAAAATCAACAAGGAATCAGAAGTCCAGTGCAAATCCCTAGCCAGATAGGGAAAATCGGATTAGGTTATTCATCCGGATCAAACCACCGGAACCCACACAAGCATCCAATGGTTCCTGCCTCCACCATCTTGCTGCCAAACCTCACTGATGCAGGGTTTGTGAAACCAATGAGGAAGATTCCTACTGCTGTGTCAGTTATGCCATTTCCTCAGGTCAAGATAGACGGTGAAAGAAAAGTCCCAAAGCCTAATGGGGAAAGAAAAAAGGGCAAAGAAAAGTTCCTGCATGAAGGAAGAGACCCGTTTGCAAACATGTATTTTCTGGTGAACACTGAGGGTATGAACGACGATATCCCAGACGAAGACTATTCAGAAGATCAAATCCTGATCCCTCGCATCAAATAGATAAGAAAAACAAATCAAAGAGAAGCACTGGCCCTGATATGAATGATGTCTTAGTCGTCATCAAAGAGGAAACAGACAACCACAACTCCTTTATTCTCCCTGTTCATGAGGACCTGACTCTAGACAATTGGAACAACACTCCATGCCTCATTCGAAAAGGGATAAAAGGGCAAAAAGTCCATCTGCACTAAAGCGTGGTTTTATTTGCTGCTAATTTTTGTTGCACATCGATAACAGTTACTTTTGTCATGCTTTTTACTATATGCTTTGTATGATCAAACAGTTTCATATATTAAAGTGAAAGCATTTTGTATTCAGGACTCCAGAGTTGGATTTGTTTGGCCCTGCTGATGAGATGCCAAATTTTCACAGTGACTACAACTTTGATGTCGAACTGGACTTTGACTTAATGGTGATTGATCAAGAGGAGATAGATAACTATGAGGTGCCCAAGGAGATCAAAGAATGGGCTGAAGACAAACTCAAACCAAACCTCGATCAAACCACCATTGGTAATATAGGAACCTCATAAAACCCTAAAGAAATCCAGATAGGCATGGACCTTACCCAAAACCAAAGAGCAGACCTTGAACTTTTAACTCAATTTTGAGATGTGTTTGCATGGTTGCGTGAAGACATGATTGGCTTGTCTACTGACATTCTCATTCATCGACTGCCCATTAAAGATGGATTCAAGCCAGTTAAGCAGAAGCTCAGGTGATTGAAACCTAAGTGGAGTCTGAAAGTCAAAGAAAAAATCGTCAAGCAATTCAAAGACGACATCATCATGGTGTCAACTTACCCTGAGTGGTTATCCAACATAGTTCCCATGCCTAAGCCCGAACGGAAGGTACGAGTATGCGTGGATACTGGGATTTGAACAATGCTTGTCTCAAGGATAACTTCCCAGCACCTTTTATCCACATCCTGATAGACAACACGGCGTAGTATGACACGTATTCTATTGTTGACTATTTCGCCGGGTATCATCAAATCATGGTTGCTAAAGAGGACAGGGAGAAAACAACTTTCATCACTCCCTGGGGAAATTTTTGTTATAGACATTTGTCTTTCGACCTTATCAATGTCGGTGCCACATATTAGCGAGCCATGATGGCTCTTTTTCAGGACATGATGCATAAAGAAATAGAGCTCTATATGGATGACATCATCGTCAAATCCCGAAAGGAGGATGACCATATCAGCCATCTCCAAAAGCTTTTCAACAGGTTGTGCAAGTACAACCTAAAGCTGAATCTGGCCAAATGTGCTTTTTGGTGTCAAATCAGGCAAGTTATTGGGATTTCAAGTGAGCAACAGAGGCATTGAGTTGGATCCCGCTAAAATTAAAGCAATCACCGAGATGCCTGTGCCCCGAATAGAAAAGGAAATACGAGAATTCTCGGGGAGAATCAATTTCATAAGCAGGTTCATATCTTAACTCACGGTAACATGTGAACCCATCTTTAAGCTGCTAAGGAAGAACTCCTCTATGAAATGGAATGAAGATTGTCAAAAAGCCTTCCTTTCCATCAAGAAGCAGTTGATCAAAGCACCTGTCTTGGTACCCCCAAGGGATGAGGTTCCCCTATTTATGTACCTGTCGGTCAATACCAATGCAATTGGCTGCATTGGAAATAGCTATATATTACCTTAGTAAATGATTCAGCAGCGATGAGCAGAAGTACACTTTGATTGAAACGACCTACTGTGCGTTAGCATAGGCCGCCATGAGGTTACAGCATTATCTGCATGGGCATACGACCTATCTTATATCCCGTATGGATCCACTGAAGTACGTATTCAGCAAACCCATGTTTAATTACAGATTGTCCAAATGGCAGTTGATCTTACAACAGTTCAAAATTATCTACGTGACTCAGAAGTCTATCAAAGGTCAGGGAATTGCAGATTAATTGGCCGAAGCACCGTCAGGGGATTTTGACCTTGGAAACATATTTCTCGGATGATGGGATAATGATAATTCAACAAATCCTTCAAGAAAATACAGTCCAATATTGAAAAATGTATATTGATGGAGCCGTGAATATGGGAGGTGCCGGAGCTGGAGCAGTTCTTGTCTCTTTTATAGGAGAACAGTATCATGTGGCCATCAAGTTGCAATTTGTCAACACCAACAACACAGCTGAGTATGAAGGCTATATAATGGAGTTGAAACTTGCCCAATCCATGGGTATCAAACGTTTACTAGTTTTTGGGGATTCTGAGTTGGTTATTAGACAAATCATTAGGGAGTATCATACTAAAGAATTGCATTTGTTGCCATATCATCGATAAGTTATCAAGATATCCATGAAGTTTGAAGAAATAACTTTCATCCACATCCCTTAAGGTAGGAATGACTTTGTCGATGCATTGACGACTTTGGATTTCTTGATACAAATATCTGATAAAACGGGAATTCCTGACATCAAATTTGCAAGCCAAAAGGCCCCATCATATGGGAATTACATTGGAGAAATATTAGATGAACTACCTCCTATCAAATAGCCTTGGTACCAAGATCTAAAAGAATAGCTTCGAGATGGATCTACGCCTACCGGGGCAAGTCAAGCAGAAAGGAAGCGAATTCATAAAATGGCTATGAAATTCTATCTGAGCGGAGACGCACTCTATAAAAGGGATGCTGGAATAGGCCGTTTAAGATAACTGGATAAGGATCAAGCCCATAGACTGATGGGTGAAGTCCATGGTTTGTGGTCCACACATGAGTGGTCATTTACTTGCGAAGAAGATATTGAGAATAGGGCATTACTAGATCTCTCTCAAAGCTAATTGTGATGATCACGTTAGAAGATGCTACCAATGCTAAGTCCATGGAAATGTCATCCACGCTCCTCTAAACGAACTGCACAACATGAGTTCGCCATGGCCCTTTTCCATGTAGGGAATGGACGTGATTGGACTAATAGAACCCAAAGCCAGCAATGGTCATCAATTCATCTTCACCATGATCGATTACTTCATCAAATGGGTTGAAGCTGCCTCTTTTCCCGAAGTCATCAAAGAGGCAATCATTGGTTTCATCAAAAACAATGTCATCTGTCGATATGGACAACCGGAGGTGATCGTATCAGACAATGCCAAGAATTTAAACAATCAGATGATGACAGAACTATGTATCAGGTTTCATATCAAGCATCTCAATTCTGTTATCTATCGTCCCAAGATGAACGGTGCTGTCGAAGCGGCCAACAAAAATATCAAGAAGATCATGCAAAAAATGTTTGCCAATCATAAAGGATGGCCTGACTTATTGCCTCTGACTCTGCTAGCCTACAGAATGTCAATGCGTACTTTTACTAGGGCTACACTCTACTCATTAGTCTATGACATGGAAGCAGTACTCCCCATAGAAGTAGAAATGGAGTCATTGAAGGTGTTAATAGATGCTCAGATGGAAGAAGACCTAGTGGTTGCAAGAGCGATACCACCAGTTTTCCCTGATAGATGAAAAAAGGGCTACAACCATCTTTAACGGGAAATTATATCAGCAAAGGATTGCTCGGTCATACAACAAGAAAGTTCGACTCCAGTAATTAAAGAAAATATCTTATTACTAAAGAAAGTCCTTGCCAATCAAGATAAAGCCAAATGAAAGTTTGCCCCAAATTGGGAAGACCCTTTCATTGTCAAAGAAGTGTTGACAGGAGGAGCCATCAGATTACAAGAAATGAATGGGAAAGAATTTCCCCAGCTCATCAATTCAGATACTATGAAGAGGTACTATGTCTAAAGCACCTGCAAGCCATCATCCTGGTCCTGTGAAAAAAATTAAATCAATTCAGGTTTTCACTAGAAGCTTGAACTACGAATGAACTGATCTCCCTCAACCCAGGAGTACGTAGGCATCCATTTATGGTGCTGTCAAGCCAAACAAAAATTTAAAAAACCCATCAAACCAAGCTCAAACCTAAAATCAACACTTCTCAAACCTTTCAGGCTAAGCCTGAACTACGAATGACCTGATCTCCCTCAACTCGGGAGTACGTAGGTAGCCATTCATGGTGCGGTCTAACCTTCAAGAAAAAAAACCTTATTAAAAACCAGGCCTAAGACACTGAAATTACTATAAAACCCAAATACTATCAAGCCTCCCTGATCAACAGGCTCTGCTAAGGTACTCTCTGACATCTCAATGTCAATCCATCAAGGAAAAGCTCATGATACATCAAGACAGCAAGTCATGAAAAAAGTTGTAATAACTCAGCAATGACAATATGTATCCAATAGAGAAGTGAATCAAAATATATTTCTCTGCTATATAATACTGTTTGATATATACAATGTATCCTATACATGATAAAAAATGGTTATCCTAGTCTGTGCGAGAAAATAAAAGCTAGTCTATAAACCAATGGACAAACGGGATAGAAAATCCAATATGGCATCCCTCTTAGAAGATGGAGGTGCATCTGTAAGCTCATGTCTTACGGTCTCCATGCGAGCTAGAAGATCCACGATCATCTGCATAGTACTGCTATGACCATCTATGAAGGCACTTATATCTGCAATGATGCTGTGTGTATATGACTTGAGTGCAGTGCTAATAGCAATATAAACATCATCGATAGCTAGATCCTCATCCCGCTCAATGAAAGCCGCATCCCGGGCCACTAGAGCCTCCTCAATCTCAACAAAAGCGGCGTCCCGAGTAGCTCGTGCATCGTCCCTATCAACAAAAGTTGCATCCCTGCCAGAAAGAGCTGTCAACATCAGTGCTCTCGCCTGATCCCTCTCAAAGGTCATCCGAGCTAATGAATCGATAAGAGCTAGATCCGTCCCAGTAGGAATGCTCGAGGGTCACTGACCACAGCTATCGTCAAACTAGCGAATAACTCGTCCTCGTTAGGAGAATCAGGGTCCTCCATAGGCTCTTCCTCATCAGAATCAAAACTCAGAGCTGAGTGAACAACCTCAGCCAGTGAAATATCTGCCTCTAACCATGCAGAATACTTTGGAGAATGATCCGGATGGCTAGTAAAAAAATTAGCCTTCTCACGTTGAGTCCAATAACCATAAATCCAGGTCAAGTCAGCTGATGACAAAGACGAAGCTGATATCTGCTGATCCAAAGCCTCTCAAAGTGGTGGATGTCCTGAAACTGATCAAACTATCCCATGACAGCCAGTGAATGATAAGTGGTTACCCCTCTCAAACCCGCCAGGGGCAGATAATCCATGCCAATGGTATGAGTAATGAAGCTGTAAAGAGAGCTAAGCCCTGAACATGGCAAGATCGAAAAGGGATGCTCGATCGCCGTTAAAAAGGCCAACCACGATGCCGCATCTGTACACTCCGCCGGCTGAAAGGAGTAGGACATGGCTATTTAATGAGTAAAACAGTACCTATGATGTCTAAAGTGCCGATCGGTCTCAAGTGTGTCATAAACCACAAGTACAGCAAAATGGCATTACCCCTGAAGAAACCCACTGGATAGGTATGGCAGAATGTAGCCGATCTCAAGGTCTCTGCTAATATCATGGGCAGGATGGTACAAGCCTGTCTGAGAGCACGAACCACTACAATCAAGCCAATATCCAAGTGGTCTATATACAGTGGCATGTACAGATAAGCTGTGATGCACATCAACAGAACGTCCAAGCGTGCAAACTGCCACTTATCTACATGGATGATAAAGTCTCCTGAATATCGGTCATAGCTGTCCAGTTGACCAAAGCGATCAATCAAGAAGTCCAGGGACACCACATGCCCCGCAGTAATCTCATCTTTGACGACTTCGCGCCTCAAACCAATTATGGTTATGAACTGTCATCTCATATCACTAAGGGTTATCCTAGCATAAGGCCTATCTAATGCCAAACCTATGATGCGCTCATACTCCTCTAACGTAAGATTCAGCTCATGGATGCCAAATATGAAAACCTGACGCTCGGGTATCCAACAGGATAACATGCTGTCCACAAAGCCCAGTAGGACCTGAAAAGCTAAGATGGCCAAAGAATGCCCCAAAATCTGATCAGCTGTCGCCCTATCTGTGGGAGGGAAACTATCATACCAGGATCTCAAAGAAGATGTTATCAATGAAGATGGCAGGTGCTCAATACGGTTAACGGTAGATGAAGACATCTATCGAACCGTATCATGAGACCATCCAAAGGTCAAAGCTAAACTCACTTGTCTAAGTGCATATCCATGATATAATGCATGCATGGTGATAGATTATAATGACAAATGACAATAGGATGCAATAGGTAGGAAATATTATGTATTTCTAAATACACTATCTACTAAAAGCATCATCTCTGTCTGCTAACAAAATGCAAAATAAAAAGTACTGGGAAATGGGGCACAACCGCCCAATGACTACCAGAGGCCTATCAAAAGAGATAACGAGAAATGGGGCACAGCCGCCCTGTAAGAACCCGGATTTTCAGAAATTATTAAATAAGGATTTAATAAATAAAATTCTTAAACCGTGAGATGGGTTCGAATAAAAAGATATATATGTGATATGAGGTATGTGGTATTATATTACATAGGGTAATATGAACTATGTAATATGTGTTTTTGTGATTAATGAATATATTATTAATATATATTTGTTATTTATTTTAGAGACGATTCAATTGAGGTAAAGGAAGTGGATAAATTCCTATCGATATTAAATAATTTATAGAATTATTTTATCATAGTAAGTTGGTGACATTAAATATCCTTAATGTATAATCACCATATTCTTGAGTATGTGTATTAATAACTAGTATGTTTATAATATAGGTTATTAATAGCACTTAAGCTATCCGTGAATAGGTTTGGATAGTGAAGCATGAGTTAGTTAAGGAATTAACTAATAAGAATAAATATTGGTTAATTTAAGTTGAGAGTTATATTATGGAATAATATAATGTGAATATTGAACCTTAATTAACTAAGGTAATATGGTACACGGTTTAATTTACTTAAGTAAAGGAGTGAATTAATATATATGTTGAATATATGAGTATAATTAGTACCTTCTATATATTACTTAGAATGGTAATATGTGTGAAAGTCTAATGTACAAATAACGTTAATAGATATATATACGTTAGTAAAGAGAAATGGAAATCATTATATCTTTAAATAAATATTTGAAGAAATTGTTTTGGGAACAATTTATAGAAAAGAAAGAGAAATAATTATTATAAAGGATATTAAAATAAATTCTAATATTGAATTATTTTAATAAAGGAGGAAATATTATTTTTGAATAATAATATTACCCTATATGTTTTTGGTATGATGTAATAAGTGTGATTAATTAATATGGTAAATACATTAAAACATATTTGCTATATATAAATAAATTGATGGAAATAAATTATTATAATAGAAAATAAACTTATTACCTATTTTCTATATATAATGTATGTACATGTGCCATACATGTAATTATTTTAGTAGATATTATATTAAGAATAATATCTTGAGACAATAAGTAAATTATTTTCTAACAATGAATATCTTTATTTGGAGAAAACATAATATTTTATGTTATGGCAAAGTACATAATTCCTAATGTATTTTCAAGAAAGTTTATTAATGAAAGAAAACTAAGTTATTTCAATATATTAAATAACTTAAGTTATTATTTTATCGTAGATTTTATAATAATTAATAGAGTAAATATTAATTATTCTAGTGTAAAGGTTATACATATAATTGTTCAAGGTAGCTAAATAATTTAGCATTAAAGTGCATGTGTCACACAAACCTTATATTAAAAGAATATTAAAGTGTGATGGGAGTGATAATAAGCTTAAGGTAAGCTTGTGAGATATGCCTAGTGTGGCAAAGTGGTGGAATAAACATTCATTAAATAAATTAATGAATGAATAATTAATGGAATTAATTATTATTATTATGTGAATAAATTCCTATGTGCAATGATGTGTAATTATAAGTTATATAGTAGCTACATCTATATAATATGGAATGAAGTGTGACACTTCAAGAAAACTATATAATATAGGAAACTATATGATTAAGTGTAATAATAAAGTTACAATAATGGGGTGTGACACTACTCAATTAAAATATATTCGGTATTGTCAAATGTACACGGATTATATGATTGGGTGTATGTGTGACCCTATCATATCATATGGTAATAACATTAAGTTATTAGATATAAGCTTGCAAATTAGTCCATGTGAGAACAATAATGGTCAATTAAGTGGTTATGGTACATGAATAGTGGTAGTTGGTGGGAGTTAGCCACCAACTTCCCTTTTTGCCCTTTGGGTAATAACCATAGGAGAATAATAGCTTGATAATGAATAGATGCAATACATTGGTGTGTAGAGTTTGTTAATTCAATTACTACATTGTTGCTAAGAAAGCATATAATAAGAAATGAAATTACACCATGAGCATGTTATAAGGTGTAATGATGAGGAAGGACCATGAATAGTAGTAGTTGGTGGAGTTAGCCACCAACTCCTCTTTGACCATTGGGTATTACCCATAGGAGGGTAATAGATTGATTATAATAGAAAACATGTAAATTAGTAATGTAATGGTATTACTTTATGAACATATTATAAGATGTAACATTGAGTATAATATTATTTTAGGAGATTATATTATTATAAACTTGTGGACTATTAAGTACTAAGTTCACATAATTATGCCTTGTGTGACATAAATAATGAAGTTAAATCAAGGGGATTTAATTGGAAGTATTAGAAGAAAATGAATGGTTGATATTAATTATCATTATAATATTTGAGTATATTTGTGATAATAATTTTATGGAAAATGGTGGGATGATAGTACCCAACCATATTATATTTAGTCCAATTAGAATATTAACTTAACCTATGTACATGAGGCACATGATTATATATAGTAGTGTATATTCAAAATATGAGTATACCTAATTAGGTGTGAGTGTACATATTTGTAGGTTTGTATATATGTACCTATAACCTAAGTCATATGGGATGAAATGTATACATAAATTATATAACCTAAGTGTATATATTATATATAGAGGTGTGTAACCAAGTGTGGAATTACATTTGCTAATTGCTATTGCTGAGTTAGATTATTTGTCTCACAAGGAGTGCCCAACTTCTCCTTCACGTGAATGGCCTAAGGCTAGCCTATTTCCTTCATCTCTCAACTTCCTAGCTAGCAATGAGTGTGATGATTATGGGGGGAGTGGGCTTCATGATGGGATTTACTAACTATCTATTGCCCAACAATTCTTCTCTTCTTCCATTAGTTTAATTCATGGTGCAAAGCTTTGGCATGGTTAACCAATTCTCTATAAATTGGAAGCTCCCCCTCACAAACCCAAGTTGCTAAACTCTTGATAAGTTTCACATAGTGAGTGTGTTGATGAGTATTGAGGGAGAGAATTCTGAAATTCATGGGAAGCTTTACCCAAGTTGAAGCTCAAGGGGTATAATCTCTAAACTACTTTGGAATTCAATTCATAGCAATAGCATGAAATAGTAGTAATTGGTCATGTGAAAATATGCTAGCACGTTAGTTAAGTTGTATACATGTTGAAAATACTATGTAGTTGATTTCTAGCATGTTTAAATTTGAATTATTGAAGAAATTTTTGAGTTGGGCTAAGAGACTGCCGAAGCAGAAAAGCTTCTGGTTTGGAAACGGGGACGCGCGGCCGCGCGTCTCCCTAGTACAAATGGGGCGCGGCCGCGCCCTCTGCAGAAACTCTTGGTGATTTTGTGTTTTCTGGTTGGTTAAGCATACTAGTTAGACTCTAATAATTTCATAAAGGGGTCTGACATGTGTACTAAGGTTGTCATGCACATAGTGAGTTGTATTAGTTGGTTTAACATAATTTCCTAAAAGAAAACGTAAAGTTTTGAAAATGAGACTTGACGAATTTTGTGTTCTTTGACTCGGACTTTTGAGACATGTGTAAGTGTCTTGGTTATGTGCATCAATGGGTATAAAGGTAGTTGTTGATTAATTACCTTGGCTAATAGTAAACAATTATACCTTGTTGTAGTGGAGTTTTTAATGAAAACTTAAGGTTTTATAAATGAATTTTGGCGTATATAAGTCATGTTTATATTCTGACTTTTTAAGCATGATTATATGGTTTAGATATGCATGATATGTGAGTTGAAGGTATTGAGCATACACTAGAACACATTGTTTAAATTAAAAATGATTTCAAAAGACAAACTTATAGTTTTTGGACGTATATATAGGACGTCCACGTTCTGATCATTTGAGCATGTAAAAGTGGCTTATGTATGTGTTCTAATACGTGAGAGTCATGACTACGAGGTACTTTGCATATACTTAGTTACCTTCGTTGACTTAAAGCGATTTTTATGAAAAGTTTAGAATGTGTAAGATGATAGCATCAAACACGGAGTGAGTTATATTATGATCATACGAGCATGTATATTAGGATTCATTATACCTATAGACATGTTGACATAAGCATCATGTGATGAAACATGGATTTCACCTATGCACGCATATTCGAGAAAATGAATTTCAAAAGCATAGACTATGTGATTAAGTATACATGTGTAGTATAAGCACGAGCATGCCTACTTAGTGTGGTTAAGCCTTGTTATGTGATAACATGACTTTAGTAGTTGAGCTTTATTGATTTAAGTAATTCAACGTAGAGCTACGCTATTCAAAGCTAAATAGTTCGAATATGAATTTGAAAACCTACTTAATGTGTGTGTATAATATATATCAGAATGCATGATATATTAGGACCAAACTAAGTTTATGAAATCTAAGTTCTGGTTCTGGCAGGGAGTCGCGCGGCCGCGCCACTCCCAAGCTTAATTGCCGCGCGGCCGCGCAGTGTTGCAGAGCTGCCAAGAACAGTTTGTTAACTGTCTGGTCCTAAGTTATTTTCCTTAAGGACCCTAAGGACCGAAATAGAATGGTTTCTATAGAATAAGTATGAAGGTATGATGTTGTAACATCGTGGTTATCCTAAGATAGAGTGAAACGAAATCAAGATTAGAAAACGATATACGAATTGTTATTCTATTAGGAGCATATGAAATGTATGACTGATGGATGTAAATCCATGATTATATAACTGTGTAGGAATACACGAAGTGCAGATAGCTTTAAGCAGTTAAGTCGTAGTTGTTAAACTACGAATCAGGCAAGTCTTTCAGTTCCTATTTGATATATGAATTCAATAACGGTTAGTTGAATTATATTATGCTGTGATAATGTGAACTTATATATGAATTGTATATGAGATATAAATGAGATTGAAAGTTGATCTTTGATGATATACTTGTTATGTGAAAAGTAACATGCGTAGTAAATATAAATTGTTTATAAATGCATGAACTGAGTATAATGTTGTATGCTATGTGATGCATGAAAACTGTTAGAATTGCTGAGCTGTCGAGCTCACTCTTGCAAATAACCACTTTTGCAGGTTAAGGACTTACGATAAAGACTTCGTGCTTCTTGATTGATAAAGATAGATAGTATCGAATTGAAGAAGTACTATTTAGATTATTGCTTGAACCCTGTTTAGATTCTAGAAGTATTACTTGATAGTTGTTTACACTGTTTAATACAGGTTGTGTTGTAAAGATGTATTAGTTAATACATAGAGGATATCAAGTCGAGTTGTAAACGTTATACGATAACTCAAATATAATGAATCATATTTTATAATTGATTCAAGGGTTGTAATTGATTCAAGTTATGAAATCAATAAAAGATTTTATTCAAGGAGGATTGAAAAGTTTAAATTATTCCGCATTTTAGTAACATCGAACATGATGTAAAGATGAGATCTTGGATATAAATAGAATTTATATTCTAAATTGTAATAAGTAAAGATGTATTCTTTTAGTAATGAATAAAAGATATAATAGTTTGGCGTTAGTAGTATCGTGACTGCACCGAATCCGAGGTTTCGAAGGAACGTGGATTTGGGGGCGTCACAGGTTGGTATCAAAGCTGTAGGTTATAAATCTTAGGTAAGTGTACCTTAGACTATAACCTGAGAGAGTGAAAGATAAGATTAAAATATATCTAAATGAAGATTCAAAGAAGAATCTCGAAATATCTAGAGAATGAGAATCAGGAGTTTCCTAACTCCGGTAATGAAAATGTTAAGACGATGTCTATAATATGAATATGACAAGGATAGTGAGAATAAACTCAGATGGAGTTTGGTTGATAATAGGGAAAGAACCCTAAGGTATAGTGATGATCACGACATGATCAGATTGAATTGTAAAATGATAGATAGTCTGTAATGACTAAGTATGTATAGCTTGATGCTATAAGAGAATGTACTATGATATAGTACGAGATGAACTCATGAGGAGTTATATGTGATGAAACATAGAAAGCTCGTAACGAGTAAGTGATAAAGTAAGATAGATTTAAGTGTTGGACTTCCATTGAGGACTCATGTAACGGCTTAGTTGTACAAACTTTTGTATGGGCAGAAGTTTTGTGCTTGCACTGAGTACGTCACATTGATAATCGTTGGAATGTTAGTGTCGCGGTATCATTATACATATGGCGAAAAGGTGATTCTTTTCTCATATTTATTTTGATAGATAGAGATTTCTAAGATATAATTAGATAATACTAAGATTAGGTGCGAGTTCTTAAGACTTATGCCTATGACGAGTTCGTGACTCATAATCGTATGATGGGACCCCTCAGCGAATGGACGATTTTGGTCTGACTAGGATAAGTTCCTCAACCCATATGATTGTGGTAAGTTCCTGAACTTCCATGGTGTGGTAAGTTGGTGAACTGTACTGAGAATAGATATATTATATAAGAGTTTTGGAATAGTGAGCATTGATGGTAGTAAGAGATTGAAATGATGGAGAAATTTGGATTTTTCTAAATCTTCTAGCTACGCTAGATTTTCAAAATTTATTGACTTCTTGCTAGTGTTTGCACTTCGGTTTTCTTGAGAAAAACATTGAGTCGGGTGACTGAACCAATGAGTTTTAAAAACAACAACGTTATTCGTATGTCTAAGCTATTTGTTTCGGCTAAGACAAAAATAATTTGAAAATCTTTCAAAATGTATTTTGACTATATGCATCATTTGATATGATGTAGAATGGTAAACGATGGAGTCATCAATGCAATCGAACCTAGTGTAGGTTGTGATCGAAAGATCGTCAGCCCACTATGGTATGATGTAATATGACAAAGTCATAGAATGGCGGAATCCTCAACGTATTATTAAGTTGGTGCGGCATCATGACGTCATAAAACGATTTTTGGTTTTTCTTTCGAATTATGAAAAGTGACTAAATTATTTCGATTGATGTCCGAATTGTTGATAAGAGTCTAAGCTATTTGATTCGGCTAGGCGACTGTTGAAAAGAGATTATAGAATTCAAGCATTCTTGTGTATTTATGCCAAACCAGATTGCTCTGGTGCGGATTTTGATGTTGAAAAGCTGTGGTGAACAACCCTATAAGGGAACATGTTTTCGGGGACAATGGTTCCGAGCGTAACGCATATAGTCGTTACAAAACACTACGTTGCGGCCCAATGTAGTGGTACAATAGGTTGGCCACCTAATGTATGCGTGGAGGGTGTTTTCAGTCTTTGTGATTGATAAACACTCTGGTTTGCAATGTGAAGAATTGTGTTGAAGCATTAGTAAACCTGTAGAAAAGTTCACGGTCTTGTGACCCCTCAGCATAAATTTGGAATCTGAGTTATTCATACTACTTCTCGATTATTGAAAGAAAAAAAAATCATGGAAGATTCTTATACTTCTTAAGGATGAATATAGTAAGTAGATGCTCCTTAGAAAGGAGAAAGTGATAGAATGCAATTGAGAAAGTTATAATAATAAAACTTCTGAAAAAAGAATGGATAAAATTATTCTAAAGAATATGTAATATTCGGAATAGCAACGAGTAGAGGAAGTTTCGGTGATTCCGAGGACGGAATCCTTATAAGGGGGAGAGGATGTAAGAACCCGGATTTTCAGAAATTATTAAATAAGGAATTTAATAAATAAAATTCTTAAACCGTGAGATGGGTTCGAATAAAAAGATATATATGTGATATGAGGTATGTGGTATTATATTACATAGGGTAATATGAACTATGTAATATGTGTTTTTGTGATTAATGAATATATTATTAATATATATTTGTTATTTATTTTAGAGACGATTCAATTGAGGTAAAGGAAGTGGATAAATTCCTATCGATATTAAATAATTTATAGAATTATTTTATCATAGTAAGTTGGTGACATTAAATATCCTTAATGTATAATCACCATATTCTTGAGTATGTGTATTAATAACTAGTATGTTTATAATATAGGTTATTAATAGCACTTAAGCTATCCGTGAATAGGTTTGGATAGTGAAGCATGAGTTAGTTAAGGAATTAACTAATAAGAATAAATATTGGTTAATTTAAGTTGAGAGTTATATTATGGAATAATATAATGTGAATATTGAACCTTAATTAACTAAGGTAATATGGTACACGGTTTAATTTACTTAAGTAAAGGAGTGAATTAATATATATGTTGAATATATGATTATAATTAGTACCTTCTATATATTACTTAGAATGGTAATATGTGTGAAAGTCTAATGTACAAATAACGTTAATAGATATATATACGTTATTAAAGAGAAATGGAAATCATTATATCTTTAAATAAATATTTGAAGAAATTGTTTTGGGAACAATTTATAGAAAAGAAAGAGAAATAATTATTATAAAGGATATTAAAATAAATTCTAATATTGAATTATTTTAATAAAGGAGGAAATATTATTTTTGAATAATAATATTACCCTATATGTTTTTGGTATGATGTAATAAGTGTGATTAATTAATATGGTAAATACATTAAAACATATTTGCTATATATAAATAAATTGATGGAAATAAATTATTATAATAGAAAATAAACTTATTACTTATTTTCTATATATAATGTATGTACATGTGCCATACATATAATTATTTTAGTAGATATTATATTAAGAATAATATCTTGAGACAATAAGTAAATTATTTTCTAACAATGAATATCTTTATTTGGAGAAAACATAATATTTTATGTTATGGCAAAGTACATAATTCCTAATGTATTTTCAAGAAAGTTTATTAATGAAAGAAAACTAAGTTATTTCAATATATTAAATAACTTAAGTTATTATTTTATCGTAGATTTTATAATAATTAATAGAGTAAATATTAATTATTCTAGTGTAAAGGTTATACATATAATTGTTCAAGGTAGCTAAATAATTTAGCATTAAAGTGCATGTGTCACACAAACCTTATATTAAAAGAATATTAAAGTGTGATGGGAGTGATAATAAGCTTAAGGTAAGCTTGTGAGATATGCCTAGTGTGGCAAAGTGGTGGAATAAACATTCATTAAATAAATTAATGAATGAATAATTAATGGAATTAATTATTATTATTATGTGAATAAATTCCTATGTGCAATGATGTGTAATTATAAGTTATATAGTAGCTACATCTATATAATATGGAATGAAGTGTGACACTTCAAGAAAACTATATAATATAGGAAACTATATGATTAAGTGTAATAATAAAGTTACAATAATGGGGTGTGACACTACTCAATTAAAATATATTCGGTATTGTCAAATGTACACGGATTATATGATTGGGTGTATGTGTGACCCTATCATATCATATGGTAATAACATTAAGTTATTAGATATAAGCTTGCAAATTAGTCCATGTGAGAACAATAATGGTCAATTAAGTGGTTATGGTACATGAATAGTGGTAGTTGGTGGGAGTTAGCCACCAACTTCCCTTTTTGCCCTTTGGGTAATAACCATAGGAGAATAATAGCTTGATAATGAATAGATGCAATACATTGGTGTGTAGAGTTTGTTAATTCAATTACTACATTGTTGCTAAGAAAGCATATAATAAGAAATGAAATTACACCATGAGCATGTTATAAGGTGTAATGATGAGGAAGGACCATGAATAGTAGTAGTTGGTGGAGTTAGCCACCAACTCCTCTTTGACCATTGGGTATTACCCATAGGAGGGTAATAGATTGATTATAATAGAGAACATATAAATTAGTAATGAAATGGTATTACTTTATGAACATATTATAAGATGTAACATTGAGTATAATATTATTTTAGGAGATTATATTATTATAAACTTGTGGACTATTAAGTACTAAGTTCACATAATTATGCCTTGTGTGACATAAATAATGAAGTTAAATCAAGGGGATTTAATTGGAAGTATTAGAAGAAAATGAATGGTTGATATTAATTATCATTATAATATTTGAGTATATTTGTGATAATAATTTTATGGAAAATGGTGGGATGATAGTATCCCAACCATATTATATTTAGTCCAATTAGAATATTAACTTAACCTATGTACATGAGGTACATGATTATATATAGTAGTGTATATTCAAAATATGAGTATACCTAATTAGGTGTGAGTGTACATATTTGTAGGTTTGTATATATGTACCTATAACCTAAGTCATATGGGATGAAATGTATACATAAATTATATAACCTAAGTGTATATATTATATATAGAGGTGTGTAACCAAGTGTGGAATTACATTTGCTAATTGCTATTGCTGAGTTAGATTATTTGTCTCACAAGGAGTGCCCAACTTCTCCTTCACGTGAATGGCCTAAGGCTAGCCTATTTCCTTCATCTCTCAACTTCCTAGCTAGCAATGAGTGTGATGATTATGGGGGGAGTGGGCTTCATGATGGGATTTACTAACTATCTATTGCCCAACAATTCTTCTCTTCTTCCATTAGTTTAATTCATGGTGCAAAGCTTTGGCATGGTTAACCAATTCTCTATAAATTGGAAGCTCCCCCTCACAAACCCAAGTTGCTAAACTCTTGATAAGTTTCACATAGTGAGTGTGTTGATGAGTATTGAGGGAGAGAATTCTGAAATTCATGGGAAGCTTTACCCAAGTTGAAGCTCAAGGGGTATAATCTCTAAACTACTTTGGAATTCAATTCATAGCAATAGCATGAAATAGTAGTAATTGGTCATGTGAAAAGATGCTAGCACGTTAGTTAAGTTGTATACATGTTGAAAATACTATGTAGTTGATTTCTAGCATGTTTAAATTTGAATTATTGAAGAAATTTTTGAGTTGGGCTAAGAGACTGCCGAAGCAGAAAAGCTTCTGGTTTGGAAACGGGGACGCGCGGCCGCGCGTCTCCCTAGTACAAATGGGGCGCGGCCGCGCCCTCTGCAGAAACTCTTGGTGATTTTGTGTTTTCTGGTTGGTTAAGCATACTAGTTAGACTCTAATAATTTCATAAAGGGGTCTGACATGTGTACTAAGGTTGTCATGCACATAGTGAGTTGTATTAGTTGGTTTAACATAATTTCCTAAAAGAAAACGTAAAGTTTTGAAAATGAGACTTGACATATTTTGTGTTCTTTGAGTCGGACTTTTGAGACATGTGTAAGTGTCTTGGTTATGTGCATCAATGGGTATAAAGGTAGTTGTTGATTAATTACCTTGGCTAATAGTAAACAATTATACCTTGTTGTAGTGGAGTTTTTAATGAAAACTTAAGGTTTTATAAATGAATTTTGGCGTATATAAGTCATGTTTATATTCTGACTTTTTAAGCATGATTATATGGTTTAGATATGCATGATATGTGAGTCGAAGGTATTGAGCATACACTAGAACACATTGTTTAAATTAAAAATGATTTCAAAAGACAAACTTAGAGTTTTTGGACGTATATATAGGATGTCCACGTTCTGATCATTTGAGCATGTAAAAGTGGCTTATGTATGTGTTCTAATACGTGAGAGTCATGACTACGAGGTACTTTGCATATACTTAGTTACCTTCGTTGACTTAAAGCGATTTTTATGAAAAGTTTAGAATGTGTAAGATGATAGCATCAAACACGGAGTGAGTTATATTATGATCATACGAGCATGTATATTAGGATTCATTATGCCTATAGACATGTTGACATAAGCATCATGTGATGAAACATGGATTTCACCTATGCACGCATATTCGAGAAAATGAATTTCAAAAGCATAGACTATGTGATTAAGTATACATGTGTAGTATAAGCACGAGCATGCCTACTTAGTGTGGTTAAGCCTTGTTATGTGATAACATGACTTTAGTAGTTGAGCTTTATTGATTTAAGTAATTCAACGTAGAGCTACGCTATTCAAAGCTAAATAGTTCGAATATGAATTTGAAAACCTACTTAATGTGTGTGTATAATATATATCAGAATGCATGATATATTAGGACCAAACTAAGTTTATGAAATCTAAGTTCTGGTTCTGGCAGGGAGTCGCGCGGCCGCGCCACTCCCAAGCTAATTGCCGCGCGGCCGCGCAGTGTTGCAGAGCTGCCAAGAACAGTTTGTTAACTGTCTGGTCCTAAGTTATTTTCCTTAAGGACCCTAAGGACCGAAATAGAATGGTTTCTATAGAATAAGTATGAAGGTATGATGTTGTAACATCGTGGTTATCCTAAGATAGAGTGAAACGAAATCAAGATTAGAAAACGATATACGAATTGTTATTCTATTAGGAGCATATGAAATGTATGACTGATGGATGTAAATCCATGATTATATAACTGTGTAGGAATACACGAAGTGCAGATAGCTTTAAGCAGTTAAGTCGTAGTTATAAACTACGAATCAGGCAAGTCTTTAGTTCCTATTTGATATATGAATTCAATAACGGTTAGTTGAATTATATTATGCTGTGATAATGTGAACTTATATATGAATTGTATATGAGATATAAATGAGATTGAAAGTTGATCTTTGATGATATACTTGTTATGTGAAAAGTAACATGCGTAGTAAATATAAATTGTTTATAAATGCATGAACTGAGTATAATGTTGTATGCTATGTGATGCATGAAAACTGTTAGAATTGCTGAGCTGTCGAGCTCACTCTTGCAAATAACCACTTTTGCAGGTTAAGGACTTACGATAAAGACTTCGTGCTTCTTGATTGATGAAGATAGATAGTATCGAATTGAAGAAGTACTACTTAGATTATTGCTTGAACCCTGTTTAGATTCTAGAAGTATTACTTGATAGTTGTTTACACTGTTTAATACAGGTTGTGTTGTAAAGATGTATTAGTTAATACATAGAGGATATCAAGTCGAGTTGTAAACGTTATACGATAACTCAAATATAATGAATCATATTTTATAATTGATTCAAGGGTTGTAATTGATTCAAGTTATGAAATCAATAAAAGATTTTATTCAAGGAGGATTGAAAATGTTTAAATTATTCCGCATTTTAGTAACATCGAACATGATGTAAAGATGAGATCTTGGATATAAATAGAATTTATATTCTAAATTGTAATAAGTAAAGATGTATTCTTTTAGTAATGAATAAAAGATATAATAGTTTGGCGTTAGTAGTATCGTGACTGCACCGAATCTGAGGTTTCGAAGGAACGTGGATTTGGGGGCGTCACACGCCCAATATCTAGTAAAGGCCTATCAAAAGATATAGTGAGAAAGCTATCGAAAGAAGTCTATGATATCTGCATATAGACGATCAACCTGCTACAACTCCTCCTGAGTTACTGAATCTCGGCTAGTAGGAATGTCTGGTCGATAAAGAGGAGGATCGGACAGCTGCATAACTGCCAGAATATGGACCTCCTGAGGGGCCAACTACGGAGCTGGAAGGATCAAACGAATTTGCATCTTGAAGGATCCCTGCCAAGGTGCCTGATAAAAAAATTATGCCCGCTCCAATCGTTGGGTCAAACCTGAAATCTGCTCTAAATGAGTAGGCTCTCTGAGGCAAGATATCCATTCTATCATCATAATAGACCCAGACACCATGTCTGTCATAAACTGGGTGGTACGAGTCTGAGTCCCAATAGTGCGAGGACTTCACCAGCGATGATAGGCCTCCTGACTGTGGGGACCCCCTGACATGGTAAAGCCATCTATGCCCATCAAGGGAATATCGATGACTGGCTGAGTTAAGGGCTAATGATGCCAAGCAGGAGGAAGGAATGGAATGCGGATCTCTCCCGTGATGCTCCTGAAAGCGCGCTCTCCCAAATAGAGCTCCCAGACTTCATCGATCAAAAGGGGAATCCGAAGAGTGGCCAATGTAAACACTAGCCCGATCGAAAAGACATCCTCGAACCCAATTGTCAGATAGTCTGAGGTGTAAGGAACACACATAATAGAGTCGACAATCAATAGCTTTAGCTGCAAGCGGGAATGGGTAAACCCCTCTGCTACAGGGACCTCCATTAAAGTGGAATGATGCCAATGCCATCCCTGCGGATATGCCTGCAAGTCCAAAGTAGTTGCTGGGTGTAGGCAAAGGAGCCTCTCATATGCCCAAAATTGGAAGTGCAAAGATCAAATGACCTCAATGATAAAATTGATAAACATAGATGAGGGAAATTGAAAGGTGAAAAAGAAATTACTCACCAGCAGGAAGGAATAAAAACCCAGCCAAGCCTCTGTCACGCCCTAGAGCGTAGGCGCAATCCACGAAGAAAATAAGCGGAGGTGAAGGTGCCCCAGTCAAAATCCCTGATGCGCTCCACATATCGAGTAGCGCTAACTAGAGCAAAAGACACAGTCGAGGAGTTGTCTGCAATGAAATAACCCCTGATGATCACCAAGAATAGTCGCCTAAGAATACGATCTCTAACCCTCTGATCATCAGGCAGAGGCTTAGTCAAAGCCCCACTCTGGGCATCAACACTCAAGGGACCTGAACGGATAGTCCGACCCTTGATGGCCGTCGCAGGAACTTTTAGAAGGGATCGAACGGCAACAGGTGAAATATCAGCCACCGAAGGCACTGGATCACCTGTAAACTCTACACCTGTGATGAACCGCCAGTCCATCGGTGTTATCATCACCTCACAGTCCAACAGATGAAGAGACTGGGTCTGGTGGAACCAGCGCTCAGATAATGTTCGCAGATAACCCCAAGGGCAACAATGGAGAGGAATAGAAAAGAAGCCCTCAAAACCCCAAGTGTTGACAATGGCCTGATACTCCGAATGCAGAGTATGATATAAGAGTGGACGCTGAACCAATTCCCCCTGGGCTGTGTAAAGCCGGGAACCTGCATCAAATGGTAAAGTCCAAATTAAAACTATGTCCTAAAATGGCAAAATAAAGAAAAGTCAAGAATGAAAACTTCAGTTATCTCATTTGCGTGAAGGTATATCAAAGGATGACGTCTCAAATCGCCCAAAAACTCAAAAATAGTCACCACGATGGTTGGAAGCTCCCTACGTGGAGCTTGAAATGGAACAGGATCCACAAATGGGACATCCTCGTCGTCCACATCATCCGGCCTCTCAGCCTAGATCAAACGAATCACAGACTCAGCTAAACGACGAGGCGGTCAGGCTGGACGAGGCTGAGGAACATTAAAAGCTCTCCTCCGCTTCACACCTGCAGAGACCCTGCTAGTATTGCCTAGTCTATCTGGCTCCATAACCTAGACAAAATCTCCAAATCACCTCAGAAAGAGTGAGGTAAGCCTTGAACTTACGACCTATTAAATCATTGCTTCATGCGTATTCTAAGTCCTAAAGCATGCATTAGTTAACATACATCCCCAGTAGAGTTCAAATTATATGTTCATTACATGCTCAGGATTTTGAATTTTTTTTTCCAGAGTCTCTTTTGTAAAATGGATTATCCGCATGCACATAGGAATGACTAGGTGGCCATTCAGTAACACACCTACCCAGAATCATGAAGCAGTTTGTATATATGAAAAACATCAAAATCAAACTCCCCATAGTAGCTAAATTACCATGTGTATTTTTAGTTGAAAATCCAGGCTCATTTGTCCTCAAATAGGATGAGTAAATTGGCCAAAAAGGGCGCCAAATGACTTTCTCAGAAATTAAATTTTTTCACATCAAAATGTTCAGTGCAGTAAAACATACATATTTACTAAATCTGAAAATTTTTATCAAGTCATATAAGCATGCATATTCGCTATATTGTGTTTAGAAGCATTCTATATGAAATCTAACATTCTAACGGTCAAAACTTGAAAAGAAATGATGTAAATGTTACCAGAGATGTGCAGAACAATTGTACGGTTATAGAATTTGAAAAAATTAGCCCAAACTCAGTAGATCTAAAGAAGAAATCTCAGATTTTATTTATAGTTCAAACTTGAATATGACTTATGAAAGCCACGTGGGGCCAAGTTATACTCGTACGGAGTAGCAACCCTACCTGTGACTTCCGTAGGTAGACCTGCTGGCACCCTAAGGTGGGTCCCACCCCCTTCAATTCTGTCCAGTTGAAGTTAAAGCGGAGTTTATAGAAGCTAAAAAGTCAAATCAGGAAAAAAAAATGCTACGCGATTGAGCAAAATGGCCTGAAACTCTGATTAACGTCAGATTCCTGACAAAGAAAAAACTTCATGTAAGCCATTGGTAGAAACCCTGATCTGGTATTCAGAATGCCGATGATGAAAATTGCTGAAAACTACCTCTGTCAGAGCACCGGGAAGGTCCGGTGTTGTGAACAGTGAGTTTTGAATACGGATACCGTTTTAAGGCCCTAGGTTTACATATACAATGGATTACAGGCTAACTGTACAACTTAAGTAAGTCCATCATGGGAATCGAATCTGGATCCATTGATTGAATCATCGATCTTGTGGCTTTTACGCTCATATGATATCATTTAAACAGCCTGCACAATGAATATATTGAAATAAAATACAGATATACTTCTAGACATCGCTGAACAAAGGATTCATCAGTTAAATTGTTGTATGTGAGTAGCCGAGCTTTTCGTTTCCTCTAGATACAGATCTAGGGTCATGTAGTTGCTAAATATTTACAAACTAGAAAATAAACTGGATCTATCTAGATCCTAGCCAATCTAGCTCAAAAGGTTCAAGTTTTACAACTTTTGAACCGAATAAAAGCCAGATTTGGCTAGATCTAGTATAGATCTAGTCAATACACTTTAGATATTGACAATTTACACAAAATAAACTGTTAAAATCGATATCTAGGCACAACCAAGCAATATATATATATATATATATATATTAAAGTAGTAAATGAACTCAGATCTGAAGAGATCTTACAGCCTCGTGCGAGATTAGCTAATAAGCGGCTTTTGGCGCCTTTAAACTCGATTTCCACCAATTAAAACTTGATATGTTGAAGTATATATATATATATATATATATATATGAGTGTTTACAATTGAGCTTTATAAAGATTGAAGCAAGATTTGAGTTATTTAACAATCTAACTCTCGAATTTTCTCTCTCCTAGGTCGTCTCTCCCTCTCTTGGATTTCTTTCAAATGAGATGGGGGGCTGGTATTTAAGATCCGACCAGCCGTAGGTACACCTGCGGCTGGGCCAAGTGGGTTCTGCCGCCTCAAAGTCTATTCCCTTGATCGACGTGATGTCTACTAAAACCTTCATAACTTGCAATTTGGAAATCCTATGGAGGTGTACTATATCATTCTGAAAAGCTCTTTCTGAGATCTAAACAATGAAATGGGGCTTGACCTTTTTTGAATCCAAGAAGATGGGTCTATGAGCATATATTCAAGTCTCCGTAGGCAGTCCGTTGAGATATCTTGCGCAGTTTGCACTTGGGATTGTTACGATGGTTCTTTATGAACTTATCCACAACTGTTAGATCAGCGTTGGTGCTGAGTTGGCAAAATTGCTTTTTTACCCTTCCAGGGGTTGTCTCTGGGCTTGACATGGCTACAGCTGTCCTCCCTCAAGGTTGTCTTTGGGGTTTGACTGTTGTAGACTCTTTTTTTCCTCAAGGATGTCTCCGAGGTTGATTAGATATCCCACGGGGCTATCTCTGGGGTTGGATTTGATGTATCCCTCTGAGGATGTCTTCAAAATGATTGTTTGTAATCCTTCGAGGCTGTCTACGGAGTGGAAAAAGATAATTTTGCCCTCCTGAATGGTTAGTAATAGGAAAAAAAAATTGAGTGTCTACAGATGCCCATCTTTATCATGTTTATGTAATGCAATGGAATAAACAAGATAAAGATTACTAGACACTTGAAATATGATAAGATATCAAATGATGTAATGTTATGCAATATGATGTGATGTCATGGATGCTAAATGTTCTTGTTGGAGTGAATTCCAACGACTTTCACCACCGGTTGCTCTCGATGTTTCTGATGGGGATAAAGTTTTCATCACCGGACATTTTTGATGCTCTGCTGTAGTTCTCACCAACGGTTTAATTTCCACCTGGGTTGTTGTCGATGCCTATGCTGGGGTTATCACCAACGGTTTGATTTCCACCAGGGTTGTTGTCGATGCCTATGCATAGGTTATCACCAATATTTTGATTTCCATCGGGGTTGTCGCCGATGCCTACGCTGGGGTTGTCACCAACGGTTTGAATTTCCAACGGGGTTGTTGTCGATGCCTACGTTGAGGTTGTCACCAACGATTTGATTTCCATAGGGGTTGTTGTCGATGCCTACGTCGGGGTTGTCACCAACTATTTGATTTCCATTGGGGTTATTGCTGATGCATACGTTGGGGTTGTCACCAACAGTTTTCATGATGATTTACATTTATCATAAGTTTGATACCATATTTCAGGGTTTCAGACCCTTTACGCTCAATCGCGTAGAACCCTTTTTGCTGATTTGACTTTTTGGCTTCAGGGGAACCTGTCGAGACTCAAATTGGATCAAGTCAGAGGGGGTGGGACCCACCCTAGACTTTTGAAGGTCTACCTGCGGCTTCTGCAGATAGACTCGTGGAAGGCTGCGGGTGGTTATAATCCCCCCTATCCCATTCATATGTCATTTCTAACTTGATTCCTATCTGAAAAATCCAAACTTTCTTGCTCAGATCTACTCAATTTGGGCTGCTTTTCTCTAAATTCGTCACCGTACAAGCGTTCTTCACATCTCAGGTAACGTTTACATCATTTCTTTTCAAGTTTTGACCGTTAGATTGATAGATTTCATGTTTAATAAGTTTAATCGCAATGTATCAAATATGTATACATAGATGACTTGATAAAATTGAACGGGCTTAGTAAATGTTTGTATTGTACCATTCTAAATGTTCTGATGTGGAAAAAAAATTCCATTTTTGAAAAAATATTTTACACACCTTTTTGTCTAGTGCAGCTATCCTATTTTAGGATAAATGATCTTGACAAAAGTTTTCAAACGCCTATGGAAATTTAGCTACCATCGGGATTAGTTTAATGTTTAATATATAAAATGTTCATGATTTAGGTTGGTATGCTATTGAATTGCCACCTAGTCATGCCTATGTGCATGCGAATAGTACATTTTATAAAGGAGACTCTGGCAAAAAAAATTCAGCGAGTCTGGGCATTTTAAGATGCATGCATGTTTAACTCTACTAAGGATGTATGTTAAAATAGCATAAATTTACACATGTATACCATACATGATGTGATGATCTAAATTTATCCTTAGGAGTCTATTGTCCTAAATGGATGCATATGCTCAATTGAATTAATTGGATGTAGAGACATACATCACCCTTTCTAAGGCAATTGGAGTTTCTTTTTAGGCATAGATTCTGACAGGCCTAGCAGTTCCACATCCCGTAAGGCCTCCACGGGAGTTCGGAGGACAGCTTCGGATGTTCCATTGCCTCGATCGGCCCAACATGTGCGTCGGTTGACCGAGTCTGTGATTCATCCCATTAGGGTTGATAGGACTGGAGTTCCAGAGGAAGAGGAGGAGTTCCAATTGCAGATACTGCTCCTTCTTCTTCCACTGCTCGCCAAGATCTTCTCGGGATACATGTGATGATTCTCGATCTTTTAGGCAATTTGAGACGCCATCCATCGGTCCATTTTCATGCTAATGAGGTACTAGAAGTTTTCATAGTTGAATTTCTTCTTCTTCCACTTTTGGCAATGGTTGAACCTTGATTTAAATATAATGCAGGTTCTCAGATTCACACAGCTGAAGGGGAACTGGTTCAGCATTCACTCCCTGTACAGGAGTCTTCATCCCGAGTACCAAAACATTGTTCATTCCTGGGGCTTCGAGGCTTTCTTTTCCATTACACCATAGCGTTGTCCATGGGGTTATTTGAGAGCTTTATCTGAGCGATGGTTTCATCAGAGCGAGTCACTTCATTTGCTAGACTGTGAGGTGATGATGACGCCGATGGATTGGCAATGTATCATCGATTTGGAGTTTACAGGTGAGAGGGTGCCCCTGGTGACGGATATTTCCAATGCTGCTGTTAGATCCTTGTTGGAGGTCCCTCATTCGGCCTTTAAGGGTCAGGCCATTCGTTCCAGTCCCTTGAGCATTATTGCTTCTAGTGAAGCTTTATCTAAGCCTTCCCTTGCTGATCAAAGGGAGAGAGATCGCATTATCTGACGTTTATTTCTGACAATCATTAAAGGTTGCTGTATTGAATATAACTCAACGATTATCTCTTTTACACTGATTGGCCCTCTCCGTGATGTAGATCGCATCAAATATTTTGATTGGGGATCCTTTACCTTTGCGTATTTCTTTTGCGAGATGTGTCTATGCTCTGAGGTTGTTACAGATTCTTGGTTAGGCTTCAACCCATTTCTGCT
This sequence comes from Panax stipuleanatus, assembly GCA_020205555.1. Classification (NCBI taxonomy): domain Eukaryota; kingdom Viridiplantae; phylum Streptophyta; class Magnoliopsida; order Apiales; family Araliaceae; genus Panax; species Panax stipuleanatus. The sequence continues at coordinate 19,657,288 of CM035121.1, read as the reverse complement.
GGTGAGTAGCTTTAATTGACTTCTAATTTCCCTCATTCAGGTTGTCAACTTCATGACTGACATGATTGACTTTTTAAGTTTTCAGTTCTGGGCTTATGAGAGACTCCCTTGCTTGTGCCCTATCACAACTTTGGGTTTTGAGATATATCTACGGGGACGATGCTGGCACCATTCTACTTTAGCGGAGATCTCTGTGGCGGAGGGTTTTACTCATTGTTCGATGGCCTTTACACATAAAACTCCTTCTTTTGGTGGTGGACTCTCTGTACCATTGGGGCTTAGACTCGTGCTACTCAGTTCCTAGTGGACATGGTGCCTGGGTCAGTGAGGATGAAAGATTGGAGAGCCTGCATTCGAGAGCCTACCCATTTGGAGAAGATTATAGATTTGACCCAGCGGTTGGATAGGGCACATCTTTTCATTCGCCATTTAGGCAAAGATCCACCAGAGGCAGATACTTTTGATCTGTCCAGCTTAGGTGTTGGTCCCTCTGGTTGCCCATATACTGCTGGTTTTATCGGAGTGGATCCTCCTATATATCGCCCAGATATTCCCATTAGCGGAGATACTGTAACTTAGGAAGAGATAGATCAGGTTGATCGGCTTGGAGATTTAGATTTTAGGGATTCCTTTCAGTAGGCCTTTGTTAGCCTATTGGGCGTTTGTGCCCCATTTCCCTATACTTTCTATTTTTATTCGTAGAATAGAGATGATGTATTTAATTTTATGATGTATTCAGTTTCATGTTTTATAGAGATGGACCTATAATGCTTTTCATTTATTGCACCTATTATATTGTCATTTATTATGATGCATGCATTATATGTCATGGATTTGTATTTTTTTTGATAAGTTAGAATTAACCCTTATATGGTCGGGTGATATAGTTTTACAGATGTCATCATCTTCAGTGACCTGCATTGATCACCTTCCCCACACCCGCATCGCTTCTTGTTTATGATCCTAGTATGATAGTCTATCAGATGTAGATCGCCTATCAGCGGGTCGTATGTTGTGACTTTCCTATGCCATTCTTGACTTTTCAGATTCCGAAGGGTTTTATAAAGGGCATGTTTTCTTGCTGGATTCTGCATATACAGGCTTGCAAGTTTGGATCAGATAAGATTACTCCAACTTTGGAGGAGTATCATCGCATTACTGGATTGCTTTTGAATAGACCTTGTACCAGGACGGTGGTCGGTCATTTGTAGCCGACAGTTTATGATGATGACTGATTTGAGGCGGACAGTCATTCTAGATGAGATCACCTCAGGCCATGTCATATCTATGGACTTTTTGATTGACCATTTTGGTCGTTAATAGCTTCTAACTGCATTTAGAGGATTTTGCCATCTCGGAGGATCATTGGAGGATGGACTAAATTGAATGTTTTTTGATGTGCGCCATAGCATACTTATATATGCCTTTTTATATGGATCACTTGGATGTTTGCCTGGTGACAGCAGTCAGTGCTCTTCGGGAGGATCATACCATTATTCCCATGACTTTAGCTGAGACTATATTTCGGCTTCTATTTTCCACACCCGTACTGAAGAGTTTTTTAGAGGCAGTGCAGTATTCTTATATGTCTGGTTTATGACACATCTGAGTCCAATAGGCTCCTTTAAACGTCTTGGTTATTGTTTTGGGCATGATATAGTGATGTCTTACTCCTTCTGTCCTATTGACTACTTAGATACAGTGTATTAGTTTGTCTTTATGTCGGTCATTGAGGAGCCATTCTCTATCTTGCTTTACTTTGGATATTATTGATGAGTTAATTTTATACCAACGATTTGATATCTGATATAGCTTGTTTCTTGTTTACTTTGAGTATTTTAAGTAATATTTCACCTGGTTTCATGTTATTATGTGCAGGAGTGGAAGTTTAGGAGAAATTAGGGAGAAAAAGGGCAAAAAGTTGAGTTTTACAGAATAAGACCACCCGCCGGGGCGGGTGTACCCAAGCCAAAACCCCCGCTGGGGCGGGGGTGCGAAAATATGCACGCGAGAAACTGGCTTGCCGCCGGGGTGGGCGGACCAAAGAAGGAATTGCGGCTGGGGTGGGCCTACGGCAGGGAGACACTATCAGTTTCCTGTTTGCGATAGGATTGTGCTAAAACAAGGGGCTAATCAGTGTTGCGGCGGGAAGGCATATAAAAGATATAATATAAGGCTGTTTGATGGAGACTGGGACGGATCAAGAAGCCCTAATTGAAGGATTGAGCATACTTGGAGGATTGAAGCATCGAATCGACACAACGGACTCAAGATCGAAGTGGAGATTGGTGATATTGTTCTAGTGTCTATCTTTTCTCTATCTTCTTATATTGTTTCCAGGATGTTTATTATGATGTGGATCATGGATTTTATTTCATTCGTTATGAACTAATTTTATTTTAAGCCTACAACGGATCTTTGATTGTAATGGATGATTAATTATTCTTAAATTCAGTTTATGGATGTTATTTCTAGGTTATTCACTATGTGTGTGATTAAGTTATGTAATTGCCTGATCAACAATTATTATGTTATTTCCTATGAACTTGTGAAGGAAATAGGAGATTAGAATTGGCCATAGTGATATATGTTCGTGAGTTCTGCATAGTTGGAATTCGTGATTCGTGTTTAGGATAGATGTATTCCTTTACGTCATATGTAATCTGAAAGAGAACTTGATAATAAATTCTGATTACTTATAATTCATCTAGAAATATTATGAATTAGTTAATTAAGATGTCTTGCTTAAATCTATCATATGTGGATATAAGTGAGTATGAATATTATGCATCGTGAGGTGGTTTTATCTACATTAGTGTTTTCGATTAAATATGTGGAGGTAGCTGAATTAAACTGGAGAAAAAGATAATTGTCAGAGAAATGATCATAAGTGAAGCTGTGGGCTTAATTCTTTCAAATCTGTTAAATTCTTGATTTAGTATGCGATTATTCTAAGTAATAAATTAGTATAAAAACATCATTTGACCATTTGTTTGATAAAGTTGAAATACTATGAAATTGGTCATTGTTTGATTAAGCAATAATTATTGTCTCTGTGGATACAATCTTTGATTTATCACTGTATTATTTTTTGACCTTGTATACTTGCGTGTTGCGTGTAGAAAATACACAATAATTGTTCCCCTTTGAGCTTTGTCACACATGCCACGAGTATGGACTTTTTCCCATTGACTGGTTTGAGAGAGGTGACCACCTACTATTCAATAGCTATCATGGGAGAATTCGACCAGTTTCAGGATTTACAATCTTTTGAAGGAGTTCAGGTCACTGATAATCAACTTTATCTTTGTCGGAGGCTGATCTGGAAAGAGTTCATGACTTTTGGATTCATCTAGAGACAGCTGTGTTCCTGGATAGTCATCTTAGTCGCTCAGTAGAGTATCGTGCTTGGTTGGAGGTAGATATAGTAGCAGCTCTTGCCGCTTATTCAGATTCGAGTAAAGATTCAGATGATGAGGAGCCTATGGAGGCTCTAGCCTCCCCTATAGAGGATGAGCTATTTGCTGGCTTGACGGCATCCTTGGTTAGTTTAGCCCCTAGTTCTTCTTCTACAGCTACTCTAACCTCTAGAGAGGCCTTAGAGAAGCAAATACAACTTTTGATGTTTGAGAGAGATTAGGTACGAGCACTGATGTTGACGAGCTTATCTGGCAGGGATGATGCCTATTTAGAGAGGGATGAGCCCCGGGAGGCCAGGGATGCGTCTATTGTTGAGAGTTCTTCTCTCAGATCTTTCACAGATGATATCGTCAAACATATGAATGAGCTTTGGAGTCTTCAGGATAGTAGTTTGCACATTGCTACGGATCTTTTGACTCGTATTGAGACCGCAGGCAGGAGCTCAGAAATGCACCTCCATCTTCAGAGAGGGATATGATGCTGGATTTCCTGACCCGTTTGATTGCGGGCTTATAGATTAGCTTTCATTTCCTACATAGACTAGGTTAGTCACTTTTGTCATGTACATGATACATTTTATATATCAAACAGTAACATATGGAAAGTAAATATAGTTTAGTTCACTTCCCTTTTGGATATGTTTTAACTTTGTTTGATGGTTGCCATTTATCTCCGTGATTTGTCGTTTTGATATATCACGAACTCCTTCCTGATGGACTGACATTGAGATGTCGTAGATTCTCTCAGAATGGGTCATTGATCTTCATATTTTTCTGGTGTATAAGCTTGCTAATTTTGATTTTGGTGTCTTGGGACTGGTATTTGTATGGATATTTGAGTTAAGAAGTAAAGGATTTGTTTTTTTATGGGGTAGACCGCACCATAGATGCCTGCCTATGTACTCCCATAGCTGCGGGGAGATCAGGTCTTACGTAGTTCATACTAAACTACTAAAGACTTGATTTAATTTGATTGATTACTCACATGACCAGGATGTGCCGCTGCAAAGGTTCAGATATAGTATCTTTTGACAGTGTTTGAATTGATAAGTTGGGGAAATTCTTCGTTGTCCATTTCTTATAATCTGAGGGCTCCTCCTGACAACACATCCTTGACAATGAAAGGGCCTTCCCAGTTTGGGGAGAATTTTCCTCTGGCTGCAACTTGATTAGAGATGACTTTTTTCAGCACCAAGTTATTTTCTTTGAATAGCCAAAGCCTGGACCTTCTTATTGTTGGACTGAGCAATCCTTTGTTGATACAACTGACCATGGAATATGGCGACAACCCTTCTCTCGTCTATCATAGATAATTGGTTTTACCGGTCTTGCAACCACTGGTCTTCATCCATCTGAGCGTCCATTAACACTCTTAATGATTCCATTTCTACTTCTATGGGAAGTACTGCTTCCATACCATAGACCAATGAATAGGGGGTAGCTTCAGTAGAAATGTGCATTGACGTTCTGTATGCTAACAACGTTAGAGGCAATAAGTCAGGACCATCCTTTGTGTTTGGCAGACATCTTTTGCATGATCTTCTTGATATTTTTGTTGGATGCTTCAATAGCACCGTTCATCTTGGGCCGGTAGATGATGAAATAGAGGTTTCTGCTGTGAAATTTGCTGCATAATTTCTTCAGCATCTGATTATTCAGGTTCTTGGCATTGTCTGATTACGATCACTTCTGGTTGTCCGTATCGACAGATTGCATTATTTCTGATGAAATTGATGATTACCATCCTTAGTGACTTTGGGAAAGGAGGCAACTTCTACCCACTTGGTGAAGTAGTCGATCACGGTAATGATGAACCGATGACCATTACTGCTTTTGGGTTTCATTGGCCCGACCATATCCATCCCCCACATAGCAAAGGTTCATGGCGAGCTCATACAATGTAGTTCGTTTGGAGGAGCGTGGATGACATTCCCATAAATTTGACATCGATAACATCTTTTAGCGTGATCATCACAATCTACTTTAATGGAGATCCAATAATGCCTTATTCTCAATATCTTTTTGGCAAGTAAAGGACCATTCATGTGTGGACCACAGACTCCACCGTGAACTTCATTCATAAGTCTTTGAGCTTGCTCTCTGTCTAGGCATCTTATAAAGTGTCTCTCTTATAGAGAACAGCTCCACTTAAGTAAAATTTCATGGCCATTTTATGAATCCACTTTCTTTCAGCTTGATTTGGCCCAGCGGGTGTAGATCCATCTCGTAGATATTCTTTTAGATCCTAATACCAGGGCTGTTTGATGGGAGGTAGTTCATCAAATACTTCTCCAATGTAATTTCCATAAGCTGTTGCCATCTAGTTTGTGAACTCGATATCCGGGATTCCTCTCCTTGCGAAAATGATAATTAAGGAAGCAAAAGTTGCTAGTGCGTCTGCAAAAGCATTTTGATTCTGAGGAATGTGGATGAAGGCTATATCTTCAAATTCCATAGCCATCTTGATAACATGCCGATGATAGGGCGGTAAATGAATTTCTTTGGTATGATATACCCCGGTGGTTTGTTTGATGACCAACTCAGAATCCCCAAAGACCGCTAATCGTTTGATACCCATTAATCGGGCAAATTTCAATCCTATTATATAGCCTTCATACTCGATTGTGTTGTTGGTGTTGACAAACTGTAGCTTGGTGGCCATAGGGATACTGTTCTTTAGTAATGGATACAAGAATTGCTCTGGCTCCCACACCTTCTATGTTTACAGCACCGTCGAAGTACAATTTCCAAAATTGGCTCGTATCTTCTCGATGGTTTTGTTGAATTATCATTATCCCATCATCCGGGAAGTAAGTTTCCAATGGTTCAAAGTCCCTTGATGGTTCTTCGGCTAGTTGATCTCCAATTCCTTGACCTTTAATGGCCTTTTGAGTTACACAGATGATGTCAAATTGCTGGAGGATAAGTTGCCACCTGGACAATCGATAATTTAACACAGGCTTGCTGAAAATGTATTTTAGAGGATCCATGTGGGATATGAGATAGGTTGTGTGCCCATGAAGGTAATGCTGTAACCTCATGGCGGCCTATGCTAAAGCACATCAGGTCTTTTCAATCAAACTGTATTTCTGCTCATAGTTGCTGAACCTTTTACTGAGGTAATAGATGGCTCTTTCCTTGCCTCTATCATCTTTCTGCCCCCCATCATGCAGCCCATGGCGTTGGAATTGACTAATATGTATATGAAAAGTGGAACTTTATCCTTTGGAGGCACCAAAATAGGAGATTCAATCAACTGTTTCTTGATGGCGGGAAAGCTTTTTGACAGTCTTCATTCCACTTCCCGGAGGAATTTTTCCTCAACAGTTTGAAGATGGGCTCACAAGTTGTTATGAGTTGGGATATAAATAGGCTGATGAAATTGATTTCTCCCTAGAAATTCCTATATCTCCTTCGTTGTCTGGGGTACAAGCATCTTAGTGATGGCTTTTATCTTGGTTGTATCTAGTTCAATGCCTTTGTTACTCACTAGAAAGCCCAACAATTTTTCGAACTTAACGTCGAAAGCACATTTGCCCTGGTTCAGCTTCAAGTTATATTTGCGAAGCCGGTTGAATAGATTTTCGAGATGGTCGGTGTGGTTATCTTCCTTTCTGGATTTGACGATGATATCATCCACATAAACCTCTATTTCTTTGTGTATCATGTCATGGAATAGAGCCATCATGGCTCTTTGATATGTGGCACCGGTATTGGTAAGGCCGAAAGCTAGACGCCGATAGCAAAAGGTTTCCCAGGGAGTGATAATGGAAGTTTTCTCCCTATCTTCCTCAAAAACCATGATTTGATGGTGTCCGGCGAAATAATCAGCAAATGAGTACATGTAAAATTGTGTCGTGTTATCTATTAAGATCTGGATGAAAAGTATTGGGATGTCGTCTTTGAGGCTGCCCTTATCCAAATCCCGATAATCCACACATACTTGCACCTTCCCTCCGGGTTTAGGCATAGGAACCACATTGGACAGCCATTCTGGGTAAGTTGATACCATAATAATGCCTTTTTGGAATTGCTTGACAATTTCTTCTTTGACTTTCAGACTCCATTAAGGCTTTAGTCTCCTGAGTTTCTGTTTGACTGGCTTGAATCCCTCTTTGATAGGCAATAGATGAATGATAATTTCAGTAGACAATTTGATCATGTATTCATGTGACCATGCGAACACATCCTTGAACTAGGTTAAGAGTTTAATCAGATCTTTCATTTGGGTTGGGGTTAGGTCATTCCCTATTTGTAATTCTTTGGGATTTTTTGAGGTTCTAATATTGATAGTGATGGTTTGTTCGAGGTTAGGCTTGGGTTTGTCTTCGACCCATCCTTTGATTTTCTCAGGTACCTCATTGTTATATATCTCCTCTTGCTCAACTCCCATCAGGTCAAAGTTCAGTTCTACATCAAAGTCGTAGTCACTGTTTAGATTTGGTCGTTCCTCAACAAAGCTAAGCAAATCCAACTTTGGAATCCTGAAAATAAAATGCTTTTACTTAATATATGAAACTGTTCCACAGTACAAAGCATCAGTAAAAGCATAACAAAAGTAAACTGCTAGCACTGAGAAACAAAAGTAAGCAGTTTAAACATATCTACACTTTAGGGCAGACAACTATCTATGTGTTTTCACCCTTTTCGAGTGATGCAAGGAGTGCTACTCCAATTGTTCAGAGTCATGTCATTATTGACTGTAGTGATGAAGGGGTTATTATTGTCCTCCTCCTTGATGATGACCAGAACTGAATCCATATTAGAGTAAGAGTCTTTTCCTGGAACATCAACCTTAGCCTAATCTATGAAAGGGGTTGCGGGATGGTCATCTGGCTGGTCACTATTTGTGGCATCACTATCCATACCCTCAGTCTATGCCTAATAGAACATTTTTTCAAATTATTCTTGAACTTCTTGAAGGAATAGCTCATTCTGCATTTTTCTTTCCTTAGCTGGAAAGGGTGCTTCTTTTTTATGACTGGCTTAACCTTAGGCATCAGCATGCTAGAAAAAGAAGAAGTGATTTTCCTCATAGGTTTTCCTAATCTTGCATCAGTAAGATCTGGTAACAATATGGTTGATATACGAGCAGGCATACGCTTGTGCGAGCTTCCGCATTTTTGATCCATAGCAATAGCCTAATCCAACCTTCCCTGTTTGGCTAGGTATCTGAATTGGACTTTCGATCCCTTGCAAATTTTTTCCTAGCCCTTTGCCTGGAAAGAAACCTAGGGATATCATCTCTTGACCAACAGCCATTACTTCAAGAGAGATTTTTGGTTTCAAGGTTGGTGCCCCGATAGGTCGATAGTGAGTGGTGCTCACTTCGAAAGCTTAAAAACTCGTAGGCTCAACTCCTTCATTGAGGCTAATTAGAGGCATTTCTCCCTCCATCTGAACTGGATACTGTGGTTTGGAATTAACAATCACCAGGTTACCATTAATGATGTACTTCACCTGCTGATGGAGTGTGGATGGGACTGCTCCTGCCATATGATTATAGGTTCTTCCTAACAGTAAATTATACCCAATAGTGATGTTTAACAGCTTGGAATGAGATGTGGAAAGTATGTGGGCCAATTTCTACTGGAAGATCTATTTATCCTACAACGTCTCGTCGAGATCCGTCGAAGGCTCTTACGACGATATGACTGCTCCTGATCCGATTTGGATTGACTTTAATTCTTTCCAAGGTATCATAAAGACAGATGTTCAAGGAAGATTCTCCATCTATCAATACACCCCCTATCACATATCCTAAGGATATTACTGCTATATGTAGTGATTTACGATGACCAGTTCCTTCAGCTGGTATGTCATCGTCAGTGGAGGATATCACATTACTGTTAAGGATGTGATCTACCAAATGTCAAAACTTTTTTGTGTCCACTGTTCTTGGGAGGTGTACTTCTTCCAAGACTTGGATTAGGATTTTACAATGATCTTCCGAGGACAATACTAAATCCATGATGGAGATTTATCGGGGTGCTTCTTTTAAACATTGCACCACTCTTGCTTCCTTATGCCCCATTTTACTGAGGAATTCTGCAATTTTCTTCTCGGATACCTTCCCCATGGTTTTGATTATGAGCTTTAACACACGTTGAGGAAGATACATCGGGTTATCCTTAGCTAAGACAACAATACATTCTGATGTTGATCCCACGTTTTCCCCATAGTTTTATGGGACTTTTTAAAGCTCATTATGGGGTATTGGGGTGAGAATGACAACATCAGTGGTTCTGGTGCAGCTATATTCATAGGATTCTTTCCTCTGTCATCCCCCATTCCTTGGTTTACCAAGGGTACTGCAGATGTATCTCCTTCATTGGAAATGACCGTTATAATTTCTTTCAAACCCCACGTCCCGGGAGGAAATATCTCCTCTTTTTCAGGTCATCTAATATCATTGTTTACCATTTGCAGATCACCGTTCTCAATTAAATTCTGGATTAGATGACGAAGTGCCCAACTGCCTTCTATGTCATAGCCTGGAGTGTTGGAGTGGTATTAGTATATCGTAGTAGCATTAAACCTCCTTGATCGGGGGCTCCATTGAGGGTAACAATTCGGGTATCTTTCCTTCATTGATCAACATCTATAGAATTTCCTCCCTTGATTGATTTAAAGGAGTGAACTTTCTTTTAGCAGTAAAATCTCTACGAGCCTGAAATCTTTCTTTCCTTGCAACTTTATTAGCCCACGTTTCATGCTCTTGGAATCTATAATGATCCCTCTTTGCAATCGGGAGGATTCTAGGTGGAGGGATATTAGTTTTCCTCTGACCAATCTAGTTTATCAGCTACCGAGTCACTTGGTGATGATATACCATTAATTCTGCCAATTTATCAATAAGTTCTTTAATGGATTTTATCTTCTGCTCTATCAAAGAATGTCCTTCTGAATAACCAAACTTGGCGAGGCTACTTTCATTTCTTTGTGATGCGTCTCCAATATTGTTGAGGTATTTTAAACTTTCTCTATTCCCCATACTGATTATGTTCACTCCTTCCTCATTGTGCTGAGGCAAAGGGTTATCCTGGACATGTGGTTGTTTTGGTGTTGTCACCATAATTTCACCACTATCTGTCGACACCGGGAAAAATCCTCAATTCCTAGGTGTTTGGTTCTTACCCTTTATGTTTCCTGTGTTATTTGATTTATCTTGCTTAAAGGGTGAGATTTTAGGAAGAGATCGACATATAATGTCGACGATTTGAAAAGATTTGTTTTTATTGATAGGTTAGAATTAGACAGAGCCGCCAGTTGGTATGAGTTAAATGGTTGTACCAACTCAACCGAGTTTTGAAATATTTTGCAATATGGCCCAATATGTGACTCCATTTAATTGGTCTTGGAAACTGAGATTCATAGAGTTCGGGGGCTTGCTTTAGCGGGGGGAAGGTGTTAGGCACCCCCCGACTTCCGTGAAACATAGTTACCGCATCTTTTCCTTCCCTAATCATTTTGTGTGTGTGTGTGTGTTGCAATTAATTGAGCCTAAGTGCTTTATTTTAAAGTAGTATTGTGCTTCGTTGGACCTATATACGAAGGGTTTGATTTATTAAAAAGTCCATTTTAAGCAATAATATAAAAAATGATGTTTTGAAAAATGGTTTTCAAACCCTTTCGCTCGCATAGGAATTGAAGCCCTTTGATACTTCCATTTTATTCCATATTCGGCTAGTTTAGATTTTATTCTCGAGATACAAAGCATCATCGACAAAATAATATATATATAAGTGTCGAGCTCCTTATGGGCATGAAAGCCATCAAAGAATGCCCGAGCACCATTTACATGATTATCACTATTTCTGGGCCTTAAACCCGTATAATCGTTTTAAGGCCCTAGATTTACAAATACAAAATTTGCAAGCTGGCCGTACAACTCAAAAAGGTCCATCACAGCAACCAGATCTAGATCCATTAGTTTAATCGTAGATCTTGTAGCTCCTAGGCTCACAGGATATCAAATAAACAGCCTACATAATTAATATACTGAAATAAAATATATATCTATATTAGACATCTCTAAATGAAGGATTCATCAGTCAAATCCTCATACGCAAGTAGCCCACAACTTCTAATTTCCTTTAGATACAGATCTAGGGTCACGTGGTTGCTAAATATTTACAAAAACTAGAAAGAAAACTAGATCTGTACAGATCTTAGCCATTCTAGCTTCCAGATTCAAGTTTTATAACTTTTGAACCGGTTAAAAGCTAGATCTGGCTAGATCTAGTAAAGATCTAGTCAATAAACCTTAAATACTGACTATTTAAAAGAAATGAAAGGTAAAAACTGAGATTTGGCGAGTATAAGTGATAAGTGGCTTTTATGACCTACTTATTCGGATAGTAACCAACTCATTCTGTTGCTTAAACTTAAGTATCGTTGTGCGTTTTATGTGTTTTTGCTTTATTTTATGAATTTCAGGTTTAGAAACTCTACGGGTACAAATTGAGCTTAAATGGGGCAAAGCACTGAAATGGGCTTAAAGCATGAAGATAACATGGGTGAGGAAGCAATGAATGTGATGCCACGAGTCTAGAGGCCAAAAGGAGTAAGAATGGAATGATGGCATGACAACGTGAAGGAAATGCAATCCGGACATCGTTTGGGGGTTTCATGTTCATTTTATGTTCTTGGAGTGGAACTTGATTCATATTGTAGAGCATCTTATAAGCTTTCCGGAACATCTTAAATCATCCCAATCGGAGTTCGGAGGCGAGAGTTATGCCCCGTATACCAACGGACGTTAAACTTCACGGTTTTGAGTTTTCATGCACAGCTGTCACTTGGAGCTCAATTTCAGCCTTCCTCCATCCATTATTTCTCAATGCCCAAAGAATGAAAGTTGTAGAGCTCTTCGATAGGTTCAATTTGACAGGTGGCAGGCCTCGTAACTCCCCCCCAGATCAAAAGTTATGGCCGTTTTACCAGAGGGCACTGCAGCAGAAAATCCTTGGCGCGGGCGCGCGGATTTCTAGTGCATTTTGGGCGCGGCCGCGCCAGTCCCCAGCAGACAAAACTTTGACTTTTCAATTGAACGGGCTTGGCTAGAGATTGGGATATAAGGGGGCTTGGTTTTGGCAAGAAAAAACATCATTTTATTGGCCCTAAGCCCTAGTTCCTCTCTTCTCTTCCTTTACATCTTGTTTAGTGTAGACTAGGAGTAGTTTAGAGTTAGATTAGGGTTAATTAGTTAGTGTAGTTTCTAGGGTTAGATTAGTTAAAGAAGATTGAAGCAAGGAATATCATCAAAGATCCAACACTTGGAGAACACACAAGATTTGCATTTCTCTATCTCTTACTCTCCTTGTATTAAAATTATATTCGGATGATGTATATTGAACTTGTGAATAATATATTTGGGTTGTCTATGACTTAAATCTATTTTGAGGTTCCAATGGAACCTGTTGAGTTGTCAATGTTGATTTCCCTTCCATGATGGTTCTATTTGATTGCGATGTATGCTTTAATTGCTTAATTGAGTTTCAACCAATTACTGTGATAACCTATGTGGGATTGAAAGACGAAGTGTAGGTTTAGATCTAATCGAGGTAGTGGGGATTGTACGTTCACATGGCATTGAACGTATGATTTGTGCTTAGGATAGACATATACCGAAGCGCCGCTCGTAGTCAATAGAGAACTTGAACTTAAACCCTATTTATTTGTAAACACCATAGACATATAGGGATTTAGATAATGTGGGTGTCCACGTGCGTTCTATCATCGGTGGATTGCACGTGGTATGGAGTAGGTGCATCGAAAGATGGCCTTCTCTCACTTTAGTGTTCTCGGCTAACAACATTGCGATTAATTTGACCTAATTGGGAGTGTGTCGACTTAGACGAATTATTAGGGGAAATTGGGATCTCTTATCTTCATTATCTGATTCTACCTTAGGATTATCTATTGCATGTTTTAATTCCTTTGCCTAGTTAACTTAGTTTTAATTCCTTCTATTTATCGCCCTTTTAAATAAGATTGAGATGATTATGAGCTAGTGCTTTGGCGACCTTTTATCTGTTAATTCTCCGTGGGAACGATCTTTACTTACTCTTTATTACTCGTTGGCCGCGTATACTTGTGCGTTAATTGCGTCATATAAATCGAACCAACTAAGTTTTTGGCGCCATTGCCGGGGAATTAATTGGATAACTGTTTTCCAACATTAGTTTCAATCAAATTAGTCTTAATTTAAACATTTTTATTTTTATTTAATTCTCTTCCTATATTCTCTTCTCAGGTACAATGGACATGAATTTCTATCCATGGAACCAAAGGCAAGAGCAACCAAGGGAAGCATACAATGATGGCGTCAACCCAATTGCAACACTTTCAGCACAACTAGAGGTTCTCTCGAGGAAGTTGGATACTGTTTCAGCCCAACGGAATCGAGAGCCATTTACTTCGTATGACTATGGTGCTGGAAGCTACACGAGACATCAGGAGCCTATCAGTTATGGCCAGGAGCAGTATGGGGGTGGTTATTCCTACACCGAACCTTATCCTACTTATCAGCCAGATTGGAGGTATCACCCAGACCCTTCAGCAAACCCTTCATCAGACTATTATCAAGACCAGTACTGGGATCCAAATCCCGTTTACGCCCCAGAATGCACTTTCCAGACTCCAGTTTACGAGCCTCAATACAATTTTGAGGGTGACACAGAAAATGCAAGATTGGAGGAAGGAGGTGACATATCACTGAAGGACATCTTGATTGAGCAACAGAAGTCAGTTAAGAATATCCAGAACTGGGCAGAGCAAATTAGCAAGGCCTTGATGATAGAGGAAGAACAAGGGATTCTGACCCATACTGTGAGCTATCAAGAACAATGCAAGCCAAGTCCAAATTGTGCACCCGAACCCACTTATCAATCCCCATGTTTACAAGGAGAACAGTCAACAATGGACTTCATGTATGAAAGCTCAGAAAACCAAGGGGAGTTATTTGGGAGCCAGGAACCATTAAACCAAAATTTTCAATATCAGATGGCCCCAATCAACTATGCTTCTACAAATGAGCCTCAATATAGGGAGCCCGTGGCTGAAACAGAAAAGGAAGGATTGGACACTATGTGGGGTAGCTCATTAGAATCAACAAAGGAGATCTTGGTCGAACAAGAGCAGTCAATTGAGGATCTTCGGACTTGGGTAGAGCAAATTAGCACAGCTTTAAGGAATGAGGAGGTGATTGAGCAAGTAAATGAAGCTCAAGATAGTCAAAGTCCAATGCCTCAGATGTTTGAAGCCGTGAGTAATGATCCCCAGGATACATGGTGCTATGACATGGATGCAGAGACTGATGGGGAATCCAAAGTGCACGTGGAACTGGACGAGCGAAAGGCAATGGATATTGAGGAGCCAATTGGGGCTGTGGAGTATGAATGTGAACCAACAGTGATAATACCCCAAGAGCCTCCTCCGCCGAAGTTTGAGACTCCAGTCAAGTTTGCACACCCTTGCCCCCTTGGAAGCAACATTAAAGAGATGGATCTCGATGACACGAAAGATTACGCAGTCTCGACACCATGGTGGTCAGAAGAAAAGAGAATAGAAGAAGAGTCCGTTGTGTGTTCTATGCCTCCATGCCCAGATCATTTCAGCATACATAACGGGACCATTGCCTAGCTCCCCTGCCTTCCGTACGGGGAATTCTTGTTCATATCATGTGCTAGGTAGTTTAATTCTGAGTCCTCCTCTGTTGGGAAGTCTCCAAAAGCATATAGCAATTCTGATGGATGAAGGGGTTCTCCAATATCGTCGGGGAGTTGGGTAGCAGTGGGCAGACACAGTCGAGCTAGAGGACTATAAATCAAGCGCTCGATGGGAAGAACCCCATGATTTCTCTTTCTCCCTCCTCGTTTAATTCTCCATTTCTTACTTTCTATCATACTTCCCTCCCCATTGTTTAATTCTTATTAGTTTAGTATTTAGTTTAAAATTTTTGAATGTTGTAGATTTAGGATCTCATGCCTATATTTTTGGTTTTAGGCATGAATGCGTATAATTTTTGGGAACATAAAGCTTATAGCATACTTTTGATGCACTTGCATTGCTTATACGCACCTTTAGAGAATTTTTGGGAATTTAATGCAAATATCTTTCCATGGTTAATTCTCTTGATGTAAATAGATAATATACTTTTGATAATGTATGAGGGCTTAATAAATGTTATATGTCGTTCTCAGGGTCAATCCATGCTGCAAGAAGCAAAGCTCAAGGGCCAATCAAGTGCACAGAGCAAAGGCTGCAGAAACAGAAAACAGTAGGCCTCGCGGCCGCGGCCATTTAAGCCTACATCCGTGCGCGACCGCGCCTAGCACAAAAAAGGACTGACTTAAGGAAAATCTTACAGATTTTGGGGGGGCATCTCTTCATGTAAATTATCAGCAGCACACAAGCCTCTTATCCCAAACCCTCAAGTTTCTTCATGCAATCCCCCATCTCTTCCATTTCATGAAATCCCCTCCACTATAAGCCTTAGTTTTGAAAACCTCCTACCTCCTCAATCCAAAGTACCAATTCTCATCCACCTCATCCTCTCAACATGATCAATTGAGATATTGAGTGTGGGATCTCTAGCAGAGCAAGATTGATATGGAGTTAGGTTGGTTCATTGAGTATAGTGTTTAGCGGGGTTTATTTTACCAAGAGCAGAGAGAGACGGGGAAACTTCTGAGAGGATGCCACTTCATTTCATGCAGCATCAGAAGCCAAATAGGGGAGTTTCTTTTTACCTTTACCTTCAATGAGGACATTGAATAATTTAAGTTTGGGGGTATTGGCTTTATTTTGCATATAGGGTAGTTGCATTCATATTGCATATTGTGTTTGTTTATTTAGTGCATGTAGGTTGTAAATAGTTAAAATTTGTGAAAATTTAAAAAAAAATTCTTTTATTTTTGCATTCTATGTGAGAGCATACTGCATGAATCCAGTTTTCAGTTGGTTAGTTATGTATGTTGCCTGTGAAGAAACTGAAATCACTTGATTGTTGAACTGATTTGAGACTTAAGCCTGATTTCATGGTCATATATGTAAATCCTTACCTGTCAAATACTGTGTAACCAGTAAGCACGATAGAGTAAACGCCATGATATACTAAGTTTAAATGTTTACACACTTGTCTTATGGTGGAAAAACTATGTTTTAATAAAAGAGTTTCAGTTCGCATATAATAATAACTAGACTATTAAAAGCTTAAGTTTGGGGGAAACAGGGGACATGCATGATTTATGCGGGGAGATGGAGCGTAAGATGCACTCCCTTGCAGAAAAAGAAAAAGAAAAAGAAAAGATTAAGAAAAAGAAAAAAAATAGAATAAACACTTCGGCTATGTCGAGTTCTGTGGCCTTTGATATTTGAGCAAGTAAGCCCTAGGGGTGTCTCTACACCCAGCGCCCTAAGGCTGTCTGGTCTGGGAGTCGTTGGTCGAAAGCTCGCTACATGGATATCATTGAAAAGCCTAAGAGAACTAGGCATTGCACATTCGAATGTGTACACGGGAAAGTGCGAATATGCCCTCTTGAGTAATAAAAGCTTAATAAAAACCCCCTGCTGACTCTTAACTCTAGTAATATATGGTCTTAGTTAGAACTTATATGATTTACTATTTTTCTTAAGTTAAAGCTTGTTTTTCCCCTAAGAAGCATAGTATGTGAGTTATTTATCTGAATGCATATCTCATGGTTGCTAGGCACACAATGCACAATACATCAGTGCTGACAGTTTTGGATTTGAAGAATATGCCTTATTGTCTTGTTCTGGGTAGCTTATCTGTTCGACTATCTCGTGGTTTTCTGAGGCATTGCTTTGAAAGTTCAATACTGGCTGGGAACTTGGATTCGCATTCATGATAGCGTAGGTTGCATACATTGTAGATACTGCATTGCATCTTTTGTTTAGTTTTGTTTTGAATGCTTGAGGGAAAGCAACGTTTAAGTTTGGGGGTATTTGATAAGTGGCTTTTATGACCACTTATTCGGATAGTAAGCAACTCATTTTGTTCCTTAAACTCAAGTATCGTTGTGCGTTTTATTTGTTTTTGCTTTATTTTGTGATTTTTAGGTTTAGAAACTCTCCGGGTGCAAATTGAGCTTAAATGGGGTAAAGCACTGAAATGGACTTAAAGCATGAAGATAACATGGGTGAGAAAGCAATGAACGTGATGCCACGAGTCTAGAGGCCAAAAGGAGCAAGAATGGAATGATGGCATGACAACGGGAAGGAAATGCAATCCGGACATCGTTTGGGGGTTTTATGTTTATTTCATGTTCTTAGATTGGAACTTGAGTCATATTATAGAGCATATTATAAGCTTTCCGAAACATCTTGAATCATCCCAATCGGAGTTCGGAGGCGAGAGTTATGCCCCGTATACCAACGGACGTTAAACTTCACGGTTTTGAGTTTTCATGCACAGCTGTCACTTGAATCTCAATTTCAGCCTTCATCCATCCATTATTTCTCAATGCTCAAAGAATAAAAGTTGTAGATCTCTTCGATAGCTTCGATTTGACAGGTGGCAGGCCTCGTAACTCCTCCCAGATCAAAAGTTATGGCCATTTTACCAGAGGGCACTGCAGCAGAAAATCCATGGCGCGGGCGCGCGGATTTCTAGTGCATTTTGGGCTCGGCCGCGCCAGTCCCCAGCAGACAAAACTTTGATTTTTCAACTGAACGGGCTTGGCTAGAGATTGGGATATAAGGGGGCTTGGTTTTGGCAAGAAAAAACATCATTTTATTGGCCCTAAGCCCTAGTTCCTCTCTTCTCTTCCTTTACATCTTGTTTAGTGTAGATTAGGAGTAGTTTAGAGTTAGATTAGGGTTAATTAGTTAGTGTAGTTTCTAGGGTTAGATTAGTTAAAGAAGATTGAAGCAAGGAATATCATCAAAGATCCAACACTTGGAGAAGACACAAGATTTGCATTTCTTTATCTCTTACTCTCCTTATATTAAAATTATATTTGGATGATGTATATTGAACTTGTGGATAATATATTTGGGTTGTCTATGCCTTAAATCTATTTTGAGGTTCCAATGGAACCTTTTAAGAAGTGAATGTTGATTTCCCTTCCATGATGGTTCTATTTGATTGCTATGTGTTTGTCTATTGCGATGTATGCTTTAATTGCTTAATTGAGTTGCAACCAATTATCTATTGCATATTTTAATTCCTTGCCTAGTTAACTTAGTTTTAATTCCTTCTATTTATCGCCCGTTTAAATAAGATTGAGATGATTATGAGGTAGTGCTTTGGCGATCTTTTATCTGTTAATTCTCCGTGGGAACGATCTTTACTTACTCTTTATTACTAGTTGGCCGCGTATACTTGCGCGTTAATTGTGTCATATAAATCGGACCAACAATAAGCTACTAAATATATGTATATAGCACTTATATACGTATTAGAGTAAGCGAAGAAGACAAATATGGAAAAATCTTATAGTAGTTTGTGAGAACGGCTCTTTAATGGCTTCTAGAGCCTTAAAACTCATTTTCCACTTGTTAAAATTTGATATGTTGTAGTATATATGTGTATAAACGTTTACAAAAAAGTTTTACAGAAATCGGAGTAAGCTAGGAGCTCCGTTTAGCTATTCTAGCCTCTATTTCTCTCGTCGCGGCCCTCTTCTTCTCAATTCTTCTCTTGGAAACCAAAGGGGGGAGGGGGTATATATAGCCATGATTAGCCATGGCTCTACCAACGGCAACCCCAGGTAGACCTGTGGCTAGGCCTGGTAGGTCCGGCCTGGTAGGCCTCGCTGTCTCGAAGTATGTACACTCTAACTAATACGCAGTCTGCTTGAACCATCATAACTTACAATCCGAGAATCCTATGGAAGCTTGCTATACCTTTCCGAAAAGCCCTTTCTGAGAGCTACTCAATGACATGGGTGTTGAACTTTTCCCGAATCCAGAAAGGTGGGTCCATTACCAAATCTTCGAGTCTTCGTAGTCCATCCGTTGAGCTGTCTATCACAGTTTTCACTCGGGATTGTTGTGATGGTTCTGTATGACCTTCTTCATAGTAATTAGATCTGAATTAATGTTAAGTTGGAAAAATTACCCTTTTACCCTTCCAGTTGGTTCCGGGCTTGATGTAGATGCATCTGTCTTTCTCGGGGTTATCTTCGGGGTTTGACTGCTGTTGACTTATGTCTGTCTTCAAGGTTGTCTCTGACATTGATTTGATGTTTCCCGGGGCTGTCTCTGGGGTTCCGGTTTGATGTTTCCCGGGGTTGGCTCCTGGGATTTGGTTTGATGATTTCTCAGGGCTGTCTCCGGGGGTTTGGTTTGATGATTTAGACTTCCAGGGTTATCTTTGGAAGGTAAAAGACAGTTTTTCCCTCTTGCATGGTTAGTAACAGGAATGCAAAATTTTGAGTGTCTACAGATGCCCCTCTTTATCATGTTTATGTAGTGCAATGAAATGAACAGGATAAAGATTGCTAGACACTGGAAATATGATAAATGCAAATGTGATGCAATGAATGATATGATATATTATGTATGTTATATGCCTTTGTGGGGTTAGTCGCCACAGGTTGTATCAAAGATTATTCCCTATTCTCTACTAGGGATGATTTTCATGGCTGATACCATCGGACCTTACCAAAATTCATATTGGGGTTGTTACCAATGCTCTATTTTCCTAGATACACACTTTTGTTTTACCTCCGCTAAGAATATTCCTCTTTTTATGAGTGACCTCATTAGGGATTCCTGATGCTTATCCTGATGATAGTTTGCACCGGTTTGCATCACCGGATCATACCTAATGCTACGCTAGAGCTGTCACCAACGGTTCGAATTTCTATCCGGTTGAGGCAGATGTTCCTGTCGGGGATAGAGCTTTTAATGATCACTATCATAGCATCCTTTCGATGCCTACTCAAACGGTATTCTCCAAAGGTAGATCATCATTGAACTTTTTCGATGCCTACTCGAACGGTAGTTTACAGGGTTGACCATCACCGAACCTTCTCGATGCCTACTTGAACGGTAGTTTACAACAGTCGACTATCACTAAACCTTCTCGATGCCTACTCGAACGGTAGTCTCCAAAGGTTAACCATCACCTAACCTTCTCAATGTCTACTTGAACGGTAGTTTACAACGGTTGACCATCACCGAACCTTCTCGATATCTACTTGAAAGGTAGTTTATAATGGTCGACCATCACTGATCCTTCTCGATGCCTACTCAAACTGTAGTTTACAACAATCGATTATCACAGAACTCTCTCGATGCCTACTCGAACGGAAGTTTACAAGGGTTGACCATCACCGAAATTTCTCGATGCCTACTCAAACGGTAGTTTACAACGGTCGATTATCACTGAATCTTCTCGATGTCTACTCGAATGGTAGTTTACAAAGGTCGATAATCACCGAACTCTCTCGATAACTCAGCTGGAGATTTCTTTTATAACAGATTCCATCATCCGTCCTTCCCGATGACAATAGTTTTCCATGATTGACTTTACCAGGCCTTCCCGGTACTATGCTGGGTTTATACCAATGACTTGCAATGTCAGATCTTCTGATCTTTGCAGAAGTTATGTTCAACGGCATACACCACCGGACCCTTTCCGATGCTACGCTGGAGCTGCCACCAAAGGTTTGCAATATCAGATACTCTGATCTTCGCTGAAGTAGTTCTCAATGGCTTATACCACCAAACCCTTCCCAATGCTACGCTAGGGCTGTCACCAACAATTTACACTGTCAGATACTCTGACCTTCGTTGTAGCAGTATTCAACGGCTTTACACCACAGGACCCTTCCCGATGCTACGCTGGAGCTGTCAGCCAACGGTTTGAATCACCGGATCTATCTCCAATACTATGTTGAGGCTGTCACCAACGGTCTACAGAAGATTTTTAGACTTCGAAGTTTAGCATCTCAGTTTCAGGGTTTAGGCCTTTTCTGCTGAATCGCGTAGAACTTTTTTTGCCGATTTGATGTTTTGGCCTTAGGGGACCCTGCTGTAACTCAAATTTGATCGAGCCGGTGAGGGTTGGACCCACCCTAGGTTACCGCTGGTCTACCTATGGCTACCGCAGGTAGACTCGCGGTAGATCGCGGGTGGATTTATACCCCTCCTAGCCATTCAAAAGTCATTTTTAACTTGAAAGCCTCTAAAATATTCGAACCTTCTTGCTCAGATCTACTCATTTCGGGCTGCTTTTCGCAAAATCTGTCACCGTATAATCGTTCTGCACAACTCTCGTAACGTTTACATCCTTTCTTTTTAAGTTTTGACCGTTAGAATGTTAGTTTTCATGCAGTATGAGTTTAAACACAAATGTATCAAATATATATGCATAGATAAAAATGAACAGACTTAGTAAATTCGTGTATTTTACCATGCTGAACATTTAGGTATGAAAATTTTTCATTTTCGTGACGGTCAATTTTCCCCCTTTTTGGCTGGTTTATTCATCCTATTTGAGGACAAATGAGCATGGATTTTTCAAATAAAATATATATGGTAAATTGGCTGCCATTGCGAGTTTAATTTTAATGTTTTTCATATATATAAAATGTTCATGATTTTGGGTTGGTGTGCTACAAAATGGCCACCTAGTCATGCCTATGTGTATGCGGATAGTCCGTTTTACAAAGGAGACTCTGGCAAACAAACTTCACGAGTCTGAGCATTTAATATGCATGCAATTTAACTCTATTGGGGAAGTATGTTAAACTAATGCATGTTTTCACATAGGCTATGCATGATGCAATGATTTGAATTTAATGGCTTTAAATTTGAATCGTACCTCACCCTTTTTGAGGTGATTTGGAGATTTTGTTTAGGTTATGGACCCAGATAGATCGAGCAGCTCTCACAAGGGTTTCCTTAGGTGTGAGGATGAGGGCTTCTGATATCCCTTTGCCTCTTCTGGCCTGACAGCCTCGTCGATTGACCGAGTCAGTGATTTGTCCTATTCAGGTTAATAAGTAGAGGCTATAGACGAGGAGGAGGATGTTTCTGTTGAGGACCCCGCTCCTTCTTCTTCTATCCCACGCCAGGAGTTTCCAGCTATTAGTGTGATGATTCCTAACCTGCTAGATGATTTGAGACGTCATCCATCGATTTATCTTCATGCAAATGAGGTAATAGAAGTTTTTATTTTTGCCTTTCTTCTTTCTCCACTTTTGGGAGAATGGTTTGATCTTGATTTTGAACTTGATGCAGGTTCCCTGCATCACTCAGCCTAGGGGGAACTGGTTTAGCATTCATTCTTTATACCGGAGCCTTCATCCGGAGTATCAGGCCATCGTCCACTCCTGGGGTTTGAGGCCATTCTTTTCCATTCCTCCTCATCCATTTACTGGATTGTGAGGTGATGATGACACTGATGGACTAGTGGTTCATCACTGGATTGGAGTTTACTGCTGCAGTTTGATCCCTATTGGGGGTTCGTTCTTTGGCCCTCAAGGGTTGGGTTGTCCGTTCTGGCACTTTGAGCATTGATGCTTTGAGTGGAGCGTTATCCGTGCCTCTGCCTGCTAATCAAAGGTTTAGAGATTGCATTCTTCAGCGATTATTCTTGGTCATCATCAGGGTTATTTCCTAGCAGACAACTCCTCGACGGTCTCTTTTGCTTTAGTTAGCACCACTCGTGATGTGGCCCGCATTAGAGATTTTGACTAGGGCTCATTCACCTTCGCCTATTTCCTTCGAGGAATGTGCCTATGCTCAGAAGGCGTGACAGAGGCTTGGCTAGGCTTTTACCCATTTTTGCTAGTGAGTAATTTCCCTTTATCTTTTAATTTCCCTCGCTCAGGTTTCCAATCTTTATCACTGTAGATATTTAATCTTTTTATTTTTAGTTTTGGGCATACGAGAGGCTCCTTGCCTATGCCTAGCTACTACTTTAGGTCAGGAGACCTACCCGTGGGGACGACGCTGGCATTATTCCACCTTGGCAGAGGTCCCTGTGGCGTAGGGGTTTACCCACTCTCATTTACAGTTAGAGTTGCTGACTACCGACGTCGTCGCATGGGTTACTTACACCCCGATCATTTGACAATTTATTTTGAGGACGGTTTTTTTGACGCGAGATAGAGTATGTATTATCCACTCGTCGGATCCCTTTCTTGACAGAGGGAGGCTGGGAGCTCTACTTGGGAGAGCGTGCTATCAGGAGCACTACAAGGGAGATTCACATTCCATATCTTCCTCTTCTAGAAGCCATTGGTCTTTATCTCAGTCGGTCACCGAGATTCCCCTGATGGGCTTAGATGGCTTTACTTTATTAGAGGGTCCCTTCACTTAGGATGCTTTTTATCGTTGGTGGACTCCTCGTACCATTGGGGCTCAGACCTGCACCATGCAATTTATGGCGGACATGGTTCTCATGTGACGCCCCCAAAATAGGTCCAATACACAACCCATTCTGAGTCGCCAAATACATGGTACAAAATCCAAATACAAATCTTTTATAACAAATGGTAGTGCAAAATACGACCACACAAACTATGAGCTTCAATACAAATCGTATATAATACGAAATATAAACGCTCAAATTCAGTCCTCATTAATTATTATCACACTATTTTACAAAAATAGTGAGGACTACTACTGCTCTAACTCGGACCATCACTCTGTCTCCCGACTAGTTCCTGCGACATTCTCATTTCCTGAAGAGAACAATGGAAGAAAAGGGTGAGCTCAACTAGCCCAGTAAAGAATATTATGACTAAGATAATGAAGAATAATTTATCGTTAGTCTTCAACAAATCAGATAAAATATTATGGACAACAAGTTTTAGATCAACAACTGCAGCGGAAACAACAATTCATCAGAAGAGTTACGTAGAGAAGGATGTCTACTATCTTCTATGATTTAAAAGTCCATCATCAATATTTTATCCTTGTAACATCAATCAATATATATATCTCAAATTAAATATTCATCTTTGCACTACGGGCCAAAGATATTCATTTGTATCACCAGTGGTCATGTTCATCTCAACACATGTCCATCTTTGCACTATGGGCCAAAAATATTCATCAGGTAATCATTCATCTTTGCACTACAGGCCAAAGATATTCATCAAGTAATCATTCATCTTTGCACTACAGGCCAAAGATATTCATCAAGTATCACCATTTAGGACTGAGGATGATGAAAAATATTTTAAAGAATGAATCCAGTGAGATAAAGTACAAAGATCAGGGATTCGTAAATTAGTTTATCCAAGTTCAAGAATACTCCATAATAATTAATTGTGGAGCAAAATTCAAGAATGAAGTTCAAAACATGGATCCAATCAAAGATAGAAACCATAACAACCAACTTGGATAAAGAAAAGAAAATTTATTTTTTTTTGCGAATAGTACCGTATTTCGTGAATAGTGTCGTATACGTGAATAGTGCCGTATACATGAATAGTAGCTTTGACATGAAAAGGTAAAAATATTATAATGAAATTCAGTACCAATATTTTGGTGAAATGATATTGAAAGCAATAACATTATTTACAAGAAAAATAACATCCCTTATCTCAGTAGAATACTCGATCTGACTAGAATATCGGATATTATGACGAGAAAAACTTGCACTGTTATCAACACTCAAAATATCTAAACATTTACAAGAAATATACTTGATACTATAGAGAGAGAATTTTCTGATTCTGGTGTGATTTTTATTTCTGACTCAGCACCCTATTTATAGAAAAATGCTAGCACACCAAAGCAAAAAAATTTAATCGGACAAAAAATTTTAACGCACCACCTCTTTGACTTTTTCATTTCAGCAAAATTCACACTAACAAAGGACAAGTGGGGCTGACCCACTTGTTTAACATGTTTTTGTTACCAAAAGCACCAAAAATAATTCAGATCCAATTTGCTCTCTTCCTCCTTATTTTATTCATATATCATGAATTTATTGTAAAAATATTATCATTATAAAATTATATTATTATATTATCACATTATATACTTATAATGTAATATTATAATAATATATTTGAATGAATTATTTTATCAGAAAAGATAAAATATCAATTTTCAATAATTGTCTCTTTTGCTAAAAAAAAAATCCTCCATTTATATCCGCATTAAATAAATATTTCCTTATCATTTTTATCAATAATTAATTATTATTCACAAATAATATTACAGAACCACAATATTGACAACCAGGTCGTTCTTAGGAAAGAGGAGGCTTTCCGATAAAGATTTCTCCTTACTGGCACGCAATTAGATGACCAAACCCCTTTCCCTAGACAGAACTTCCTTAGACATTGCCAATAATGCTATCTAATAATATTATTCAAATAATATGAATTATTGATTTGATAATGTAAAATATTGTGCAGTGATAATTATTAAAATATAATACACTGTGCAATACCGTGTGCTATTATGCAACAACGCCTATTACTTTACTTTAACCACCGGGTATTTTAATAGTTTTAACGGTTACATTCTTGCCGTTATTTTTAGAAAACTTATCCTTGCCATTTTCTTTATCCGATAATTTTCCATTATGGGGCCCACAAATGGCTGCGCCGTCGTACGAATATTCCCCGACAACAAGAACTTCCACGACAACACGAATATTTCCCGACAACAATGAATATTTTATAACCACTTGCTTATTTTAAAACATTTGCGCATTTTACCCATAACTTACCACATTAATCAAATCAACCCCTTACTATTTCAAAATAATATATAGAAAAAATTCAATTTTATTCATAAAAAGTTGGGGTCTTACATCTCAGGTCTGTGATGATGACAAGCTCAATTGCTTGTATTAGAGAGCGTACCCATTTGGAGCAGATTGCTAGCTTGACCCAGTGGTTGGACCGGGCACATTTTTTCATCAGGCATATGGGTAGAGATCCATCGAAGGCAAATTTTTTTGATCCATCCAGCTCTGGCCCTGGTCCCTTAGGTGGCCCATATTCTTACAGTTTCACTAGAGCAGATCCCCCTCTGTATTAACCCGATATTCCCTCTGATAGAGATACGGTGACTCGGGCAGGGTTACAACAGGTTAATCGACTGGATGATGTAGGCATCATAGATTTCTTTTGATATGCTCGTTATCTCTTTTGATAGGCCTTTATTAAATATTGGGAGGATGTGCCCCATTTTTTTGAACTTTTTATTTTTAGTTGCAGTTAGAGATGATGTATTTAATCTTTATTAGATGATAATGAATTTAGGAATGTATGTATAATGCTTCCTATTTATTGCATCATATTATCATTTATCATAGTTATTTATCATGATGAATGCATTATATGTCATGGATATGCATGTATATTAACGAGTTTAGCATTGACCCCTGGATGGTTTCATGATACAGTTCTACAGATGTCTTCATCCCCTGTTAGTCGGATCGAGCATAGTCCACCCACTTTGATAGCCTCATCTTTGAGTTCGTGATATGATAGTCTACCTCATTTATATCGGATGGCCGTTAATCACATGTTGACACACTCCATGGCCTTTCTAACGTTCCAGGTTCCGGTGGGCTTCGTGGAGGGTATACTATCATGTTAGATTCACGAGAAATAGGTCTTTCAAATTCGGGACTGATGAGTTGACTCATACATTGAAGGAGTATGAGCGCATTACATATTTTTCGCTGGATCGACCCTGCGCTAGGGTGGCTGTTGGCGAGTTGAGGTAGAAGTTTATGGCATTGACCGATTTGCGCCGCACTATTGTCTTGGATGAGATTACTTTAGGACATTTGGTGTCCCTGGATTTCTTGATTGATCATTTGGGGTCGACAGACAGCTATTTATTGCACTCAGGAGATTTCACTATTTTTTAGGATGAGTGGCAGGCTTCCCGAGTAGATATTTTATTGATATGTGTTGTAGCATATCAGTATATGCCGCTATACATGGATCATCTGGATATTGGCCTGATTACTATAGTGAGTGCTCTTAAGGAGGGTTATACCATCCTTCCCATGATCTTAGCAGAGACCTTGATATCAGCGATATTTTGCCGTACCCATCCTACTGGGTTCTTCAGAGGCAATATCGTGTTGTTATACGTTTGGTTTATGATGCATCTGAGATCGATCGACACCTTCAGATGCCATGGATACTGCTTTACACATGAGATATCCACGTCTTATTCTTTTTGATCGGCTGACTGTATAGATGCAACGTCTTGGTTTATTTTTTTGACCCTGATTGAGGATCCTTTTTCCATTTTTCCTAGCTCAGGATTCAGTTCCCCTTATAATTTTGTCACTCATGCAGTGGGTATGGACTTTTTACCATTGGCTGGTCTGAGAGGAGTGACTACATATCATCCATTGGCTGTCATAGGACAGTTTGATTAGTATCAGGATGTTTATTCTTTTGATGGAGCTTCATATCAGCAATCATCAACCTTGTCTTTGTCAGAGGATGATCTAGCCAGAGTTTATGATTATTGGACCGATCGAGAGAGGGATGATTTTTCAGCGAGCCACCCGGATTTCTACTCAGAGTATTCTGCATGGCTGAAGGCACACATTGCATCAGCTATAGGTTATTTATTCAGAGCCTAGCACTAATTCGAATGAGAAGGAACCTATGGAGGATCCTATTTCTCCCATAGAGGATGAGCTGTTTACTGGTTTGACAGCACCTTTGGTTAGTGACTTTTCTAGCTCTTTAGGTGATGCTGCCCCACCTTTTGTAGAGTCTTTAGATCAGATGATACAGCTTCTGACCTTTGAGAGGGATCAGGCTAGGGCATTGATGTTGACGACCCTATCTGGCTGGGACGCTGCTTTTGCTGAGAAGGATGAAGCCCGAGCTACTAGGGACGCTTCTGTTGCTGATAGCACGACTCTCAGATCCTACACGGAGGATATTATTGCAGACATAACTGGATTTATGGATGATCATGGTAGCACCTTGCAGATGGTTTGTAGATCTTTTAGCTCGTATTGATGCCGCAGTACAGGAGCTCAGCGATGCACCTCCATCTCTAGAGAGGGATGCTATGTTGGATTTGCTGACCCGTTTGACTGCGGGTTTATAGACTAGCTTTTATTTTCCTGCATAGACAAGGTTAGCCATTTTTGTCATGTACAGGACACATTGTATATATTAAACAGTATTATATGGCAAGGAAATATATTTTGATTCACTTCCCTTTTTCATATGTCTTGATCTTTGCTCAATGATTGCCACTTTCTTTGTGACTTGCTTTCTTGATGTATCACGAGCTTTTTCTTGATGGACTGATGTTGTCCGTTTTATATAACGACAATTAACGCGCTAATATACGAGGCCAACGAGTAATAAAGAGTAAGTAAAGATCGTTCCCACGGAGAATTAACAGATAAAAGGTCACCAAACCACTAGCACATAATCGCCTCAGTCTTATTTAAACGAGCGATAAAGAGTTGGAATTAAAACTAAGTTAACTAGGCAAGGAATTAAAACATGCAATGAATAATCCTAAGGTAGAATCAGATAATGAAGATAAGAGATCCCAATTTCTCCTAATGATTCGTCTAAGTCGACATACTTCTAATTAGGTCAAATTGATCATTACAGGTTGTAAGCCGAGAACATGAAAGTGAGAGAAGGCCATCTTTCGATGCACCTAATCCATATCACGTGCAATCCACAGATGATAGAATGCACGTGAACACCCACATTACCTAAACCACTATATGTCTATGTGATTTATAAATAATTAGGGTTTAAGGTCAAGTTCTCTATTAACTACGAGCTGCGCTTCGGTATATGTCTATCCTAAGCACAAATTATACGTCCAACGTCATGTAAACGTACAATCGCCCGCCACTACGATTAGATCTAAACCTACACTTCGCCTTTCAAGTCCACATAGGTTATCACAGTAATTGGTCATGACTCAATTAAGCAATGAAAGAATAAATCGCAGTAGACAATCACATAGCAATCAATAAGAACCAACATGGAAGAGAAATCAATATAGACTACTCATTAGATTCCATTGGAACCTCAAAATAAGGTCTAAGTCATAAATAACTCAAACATATCATCCACAAGTTGAATATACATCATAAGATTGCAAATAGGAAGCAAAGAGATTCAAAAGATAGAAAATAGCAAATCTGAGTGCTCAAGCTCCTTGTTGAATCTTCAATGGAATCCACTTGCTTCAATCTTCAAACCTAATCTAACCCTAGAAACTAACTAACTAAACTAAACCCTAATCTAGACTTAATCTACTCCTAATCTATACAAGAAATGTAAAGGAAATGGAAGAATAAGCTAGGGCTAGGGCTAGGGCTTAAGGCCAATATATGATGCCCTTTCTTGCCAAAACCAAGCCCCCTTATATCCCAATCTCTAGCCAAGCCTGTTCAGTTAAAAAGTCAAAGTTTTGTCTGTTGGGGACTGGCGCAACCGCGCCCAAAATACACTAGAAATCCGCGCGCCCGCGCCAAAGATTTTCTACTGCAATGTCCTCTGGTAGAACGGCCATAACTTTTGATCCGGGAGGAGTTACGAGGCCTGCCACCTGTCAATCAAAGCTATCGAAGAGCTCTACAACTTTCATTCTTTGAGAATTGAGAAATAATGGATGGATGAAGGCTGAAATTGAGCTTCAAGTGACAGCTGTGCATGAAAACTCAAAACCGTGAAGTTTAACGTCCATTGGTATACGGGGCATAACTCTCGCCTCCGAACTCCGATTGGGATGATTCAAGATGTTCCAGAAAGCTTAGAAGATGATCTACAATATGAACTAAGCTCCAATCCAAGAACATGAAATGAACATAAACCCCCCAAACGATGTCCGGATTGCATTTCCTTCCCATTGTCATGCCATCATTCCATTCTTGCTCCTTTTGACCTCATTTTGTCCTTTTAAGCTCAATAAGCACCAAGGGAGTTCCAAAATATACAAACTACAAAACAAAGCAAAAACACGTGAAAAGCACACAGATACTTGAGTTTCGACAGCAGAATAAGCTGGTTACTATCCGAATAAGTGGTCATAAAGACCACTTATCAAATACCCCTAAACTTAACAGTTGCTTGCCCTCAAGCAACCAAAATAAAACTAAACAAAAGATGCAATGCAGTATATACAATGTATGCTATCTACACTATCATGAATGCAAATCCAAGTCCTAGTCAGTATTGAACTTTCAAAGCAATGCCTCAGAAAACCACGAGATAATCGAATAGATAAGCTACCCAACACAAGACCATAAGGCATATTCTAAAAATCCAAAGCTGTCAGCACTGACGTATTGTGCGTTGTGTGCCTAGCAACCATTAAACATGCTTTTGAACAAATTTATCACATACTACGCTTTTTAGGGGAAAAATAAGTTTCAATTTAAGAAAAGCAGTAAATCAGATAAGTTCTAACCAAGACCATGCATTA
The DNA here is from genome assembly GCA_020205555.1 of Panax stipuleanatus. NCBI lineage: Eukaryota > Viridiplantae > Streptophyta > Magnoliopsida > Apiales > Araliaceae > Panax > Panax stipuleanatus. The sequence goes on along the minus strand of CM035121.1, from coordinate 19,626,479 downwards.
CTTAAGCTAAGAGTCATAGGGGGTTTTCATTAAGCTTTTATTACTCACGAGGGCGTATTGGCACTTTACCATGTACACAATCGACTGTGCAATTCCTAGTCCTCTTAGGCTTTTTAATGATATCCGTGTAGCGAGCTTTCGACCAACGACTCCCAGACCAGACGACCTTAGGGCGCTGGGTGTAGAGACACCCCTCGGGCTTACTTGCTCGAATATCAAAGGCCCCAGAACTCGACGTAGACAATGTGTTTATTATATTTTTTTCTTTTTCAATGCATTTTCTTTTGTTTTCTTTTCTTTTAAAAGGGGAGTGCGTTTTACGCTCCATCTCCCTACATAGCATGCAAAACCCCTGTTTCCCCCAAACTTAAGCTTTTAACAGTCTAGTTATTATTATATGCGAACTGAAACTCTTTTATTAAAACATAGTTTTTCCACCAAAAGACAAGTATGTGAAAATTTAGACTTAGCATGTCATGGTGGTTACTCTATCGTGCTCACTGGCTACACAGTATCTGACAGGTAAGGATTTACATATATGACAATGAAATCAAGCTTAAGTCTCCAATAAGTTCAACAATCAAGTGATTTCAGTTTCTTCATAGGCCACATACATAACTCACCAACTGAAACTGGATTCATGCAAAATGTCCTAACACAGAATGCAAAATAGAATGCAAAAATTTTAAAATTTTGACAAATTTAACACTACATGCACTAAATGAACTGACACAAAATGAAATGAACTAACTACATGCAAAAACAAAACCAATACCCCCAAACTTAAAATGTTCAATGTCCTCATTGAAGGTAAAGGTAAAAAGAAAGGAACTCCCCTATTTGGCTTCTTATGCTGCATGAAATGAAGTGGCGCCCTCTCAGAAGTTTCCCCGCCTCTCTCTGCTCTGGTAAAATAAACCCCGCTTAGCACTGTACTCAACGAACCAACCTAACTCAATATCAATCTTGCTCTGCTAATGATCCCACACTCACTGCCTCAATTAATCAGGTTGAGAGGATGAGGTGGATGGGAATTGGTACTTTGGATTGAGGAGGTAGGAGGTTTTCAAAACTAAGGCTTTTAGTGGGGGGGGGGGATTGAATGAGATGGAAGAGATGGGGGATTGCATTAATTAACTTGAGGGTTTGGGATGAAAGGGAATGAGGCTTGGGTGCTGCAGATAATTGACATGAAGCGGTGCCCCCAAAAGCTGCAAGAATTTTTCCCAAGTCAGGCTCAGTCTGCATGTGTGGCGCGGCCGCGCGCTAGCTCAGGCTTATCCTGGCGCGGCAGCGAGGCATGCCAGATCCTATTTTCTGCAAAAAATTTCTAGGCACAGAGGCTATGGCATTTGAACTTTGCTCCCAATAAGCTTTTAACCTGAAATATGCAGACAAGACTTATTAAGCCCTATTAAACCATCAAAAGCTAATACATAATATTTACATCAAGAGAATTAAACATGGAAAGATATATGCATTTAAATTCCCAAAAATTCTCTAAGGGCGCGCATAAGCAATGCAAGTGCATCATACTATAAACTTTGTAATCCCAAAAATATACGCATTCATGCTTAAGTTCAAAAATGTAGGCATGAGCTCCTAATTCCTACAGTATGCAAAAATTTAAACTAAATATTAACTAATAAGAATTAAAAGAGGGGGAGGGAAAAGTGATAGAAAGTAGGTAAAGGGAGAATTAAACAAAGAGATAGAGAGAGGGATGATGGGAAGTATGTAATAGAGAATTAAACAAAGAGAGAGAGAAATGATGGGGTGCCTCCCATCTAGCGCTTGATTTATAGTCCTCTAGCTCGACTGTGTCTGCCCACTGCTACCCAACTCCCCGACGATACTGGAGAACCCCTCCATCCATCAGAATAGTTGTGTGACTTTAGCGGCTTCCTAGTAGGAGCGGATGCAGATTTAAACTACCTAGCATTGGATAAGTAAAAAAATTCACCGTCCTGAAGGTTGGGGAGCTAGGCAAGGGTTCCGTTGTGTAGGTGAAATGATCAAGGCATGGAGGTATAGACCACACAACGGACTCTTCTTCTATTCTATTCTCTTCTGACCACCATGGTTTGAAGCTCACGGACTCTCTCATGTTATCGAGATCCGTATCTTTAATGTGGCTTCCAAGGGGGCAAGGGTGTGCAAACTTGACTGGAGTCTCAAACTTCGGTGGAGGAGGCTCTTGGGGTATTATCACTGTTGGTTCATACTGCTCCATATCCCCAATTATCTCCTCTATTTCCATTGCCTTCGGCTCGTCCAGTTGCAATTGCACTTCGAATTCTCTATCAGTTTCCGTACCCATGTCATAGCACCAAGTAGTCTGGGGATCATAACTTACGGCTTTAGTCATTAGAGGCAAAAAATCTTGCACTGTTGTCTCTTGTTCACATACCTCCTCCTTCCTTAATGTCGTGCTAATCTGCTTCACCCAAATCTGAAGATCCTCAATCGATTGCTCTTGCTCAATCTAGGTCTCCTCTGTCGATGCTATGAAATTCCCCCACATAATTTCCAATCCTTCCTTTTCTGTTTCAGCCACGGGATCTATGTACTGAGTCTCACTGGTAGAAGCATGGTTGATGGGGGCCATCTGATATTGAAAACTTTGATTTGATGGTTCATGGCTCTCAAACAACTCCTCTTGGTTTTCTGAACTTGCATACATGAATTCCATTGTTGACTGTTCTCCTTGCAAACATGGGGATTGATAAGTGGGTTCGGGTGCAAAATTTGGACTTAGCTCGTATTGATCTTGATAGCTCACAGTATGGGTCTGCCCTTGCTCTTTCTCTATCATCAAGGCCTTGCTAATTTGCTCTGCCCAGTTTGGATATTCTTGACTGACTTCTGTTGCTCAATCAAGATGTCCTTCAGTGATATGTCACCTCCTTCCTCCAATCTTGCATTTTCTGTGTCACCCTCAGAATTATATTGAGGCTCATAAACTGGAGTCTGGAATGTGCATTCTGGGGCGTAAACGGGATTTGGATCCCAATATTGGTCTTGATAATAGTCTGATGAAGGGTCTGGGTGATACCCCTAGTCTTGCTGATAGTCGGGATAAGGTTCACTGTTGGAGTACTCACCCCCATACTGCGCCTGTCCATAATTGATAGGCTCCTGATGGCTCGTGTAGCTCCCAGCACCATAGCCATAAGTAACTGCCGGCTCTTGACTCTGTTGGGCTGAAATAGTATCCAACTTCCTCGAGAGAACCTCTAGTTGTGCTGAAAGTGAAGCAATTGGGTCGCCGCCATCATTCCCTACTTCCCTTTGGTTGCTCTTGCCTTGTGTAGTTCCATAGATAGAAATTTAGATCCATTGTACCTGAAAAGAGAATGTAGGAAGAGAATTAAACAAAAATAAAAATGTTTAAATTAAGACTAATCTGATTGAAACTAATGTTGGCAAACAGTTATCCAATTAATTCCCTGGCAACGGCGCCAAAAACTTGTTGGCCGATTTATTGGTCAATATGTTCGTGCAAGTATACGCGGCCAATGAGTAATAAAGTGTAAGTACAGATATCGTCCCACAGAGAATTAATGGATAAAAGATACCAAACCACTAGCACATAATCATCTCAGTCTTATTTAAACGGATGGTAAAGAGGATGAATTAAAACTAAGTTAAACTAGGCAAGCAATTAACTTAAACTAATTAATTCTAGAGTTAAAATCAGATAATGAAGACAAGAGATTCCAATTTCCCCTAATGATTCATCTAAATCGACATACTTCCAATTAGGTCAAATCAATAGTCAAGATAGTTAGCCGAGAACACGAACGTGAGAGAAGACCATCTTTCGATGCACCTACTCCATATCATGTGCAATCTACAGATGATAGAACGCACGTGAACACCCACATTATCTAAACCCCTATATGTCTATGGTGTTTACAAATAAATAGGGTTTAAGGTCAAGTCCTCTATTGACTACGGACGACGCTTCGGTATATGTCTATCCTAAGCATAAATCATACATCCAACGCCATGTGAATGCACAATCACCCGCTACTACGATTAGATCTAAACCTACGCTTTGTCTTTCAAGTCCACATAGGTTATCACAGTAATTGGTTGCGAATCAATTAAGCAATGCAAGCACGAATCGTAATAGACAGTCATATAACAACCAAAGAGACAAGCATGGAAGCATATCAAAGTAAACTACTCAAAATGTTCCATTGGAACCTCAAAATAATCTTAAGCCATAAATAACTCAAGTATATTATCCACAAGATTCAATAACATCATCTAAATATACAATGTAATAGCAAAGAGAGATTAAGGATAGAGCTTTCAAATCTTTCTCCAAGCTTGGACCCTTGATGTCAATCCTCTTGCTTCAATCTTCAAACACTAACAAAACCCTAGAATCTAACTAACTAACACTAAACTAGCACTAATCTACTCTCTAATCTACTCCTAATCTAGACTAAACAAGATGTAAAGGAAGAAAAGAGAGAAACTAGGGCTTAGGGACAATATATCATGCCCTTTCTTGCCACAAACGAGCCCCCTTATATCCCAATCAAAAGCCAAGTCCCGTTCAATTGAAAAGTCAAGTCTGGCACAGCTCAGGACTGGCACGGCCGCGCCCAAAAATGAACTCCCGCGCCAAGCATTTTCTACTGCAGAGTCCTTTGGTAAAACAGCCATAACTTTTGATCTGGGAGGAGTTACGAGGCCTGCCACCTGTCAAATCGAAGCTATCGAAGAGCTATACAACTTTCATTCTTTGAGAATTGAGAAATAATGGATGAATGAAGGCTGAAATTGAGATCCAAGTGACAGCTGTGCATAAAAACTCAAAACAGTGAGGTTTGACGTCCGTTGGTATACGGGGCATAACTCTCGCCTCCAAACTCCGATTTGGATGATTCAAGATGTTCCAAAAAGCTTATAAGATGCTCTACAATATGAACTAAGTTCCAATCCAAGAACATGAAATGAACGTGAACCATCCAAACGATGTCTGGATTGCAATTGCTTCCCATTGTCATGCCATCATTCCATTCTTGCTCCTTTTGGCCTCTAGACCCGTGGCATCACCTTCATTGCTTCCTCACCCATGCTATCTTCATGCTTTAAGCCCATTTCAGTTCTTTGCCCCATTTAAGCATTCTTTTGCCCTTTTAAGCTCAATTTGCACCTGGAGAGTTTATAAACCTGCAAACTACAAAACAAAGCAAAAACACATAAAACGCACAACGATACTTGAGTTTAAGCAACAGAATGAGTTGGTTACTATCCGAACAAGTGATCATAAAAGTCACTTATCAACTGACATTGAGATATCAAAGGGTCTCTCATAATGGTTCATTGATCCTAGAGGCTTTATAGAATTTTGGTTTATATACGGTTTGCTGTCTTGAGACTGGTATTTAATTGGGATTTGAGTTTATAGGTAAAGTGTTTGGCTTTTTCTTTTGAAAGTTAGACTGCATAATAGATGGCTGCCTACATACTCCCAAAGATGGGGTAGATTGGGTCTTTCGTAGTTCAGGCCTAGCAGTAAAGACCTGAATTGATTTGATTTTTTCTCTTTTTTTTTCTTTTTTTCTTTTTTTTTCTTTTTTTTTCTTTTTTTTCTTTCTTTTTCTTTTTATTACTCTCAGGACCAGGATGGCGGTTTGCAGATAACTCAGACATAGTACTTTTTCATGGTGTCCGAATTGATGAGCTGGAGGAATTCTTACCCATCTATTTCTTGCAACTTGATGGCTCCTCCTGTCAACACTTCCTTGACAATGAAAGGGCCTTCCCAGTTTGGGGCGAGATTTCCTTTGGCTTCATCTTGATTGGCTTGGATTTTCTTCAGCACCAAGTCATTTTCTTTAAATTGCCTAAACCAAACCTTCTCTTTGTAGGACCGAGCAATCATTTGCTGAGTATTTGACCATAGAAGATGGTTGCCGCTCTTATCTCATCTATCAGAGATAACTGGTGGTACCGTTCTTGTACCCATTCGTCTTCTTTCATCTGAGCATCTATCAACACTCTTAATGATTACATTTCTACTTCTATGGGGATTACTGCTTCCATGCCATAAACTAATGAGTAGGGGGTAGTCCTAGTAGAAGTGCGCATTGACGTTCTGTAGGCTAACAGAGTCAGAGGCAATAAGTCAGGCAGTTCTTTATGATTGGCGGACATCTTTTGCATGATCTTTTTGATATTTTTGTTGACTGCTTCGACAGCACCATTCATCTTGGGACGATAGATGACGGAATTAAGATGCTTGATATAGAATTTACTGCATAATTCCTTCATCATCTGATTATTCAGATTCTTAGCATTGTCTTATACAACCACCTCCAGTTGTCCGTATCGACAGATTACATTATTTCTGATAAAACCAATGATTACCTCCTTGGTGACTTCTGGAAAGGAGGCAGCTTCAACCCATTTGGTAAAGTAGTCGATCATGGTAAAGATAAATTGATGACCATTGCTGTCTTTGGGATGGATTGGTCCAATCACATCCATCCCCCACATGAAAAAGGGCCATGGCCAACTCATATTGTGTTGTTCTTTTGGAGGAGCGTGGATGACATTTCCATGGACTTGGCATTGATAACATCTCCTGATGTGATCATCACAGTCGGCTTTGAGAGAAATCCAGTAATGCCCTGTTCTTAATACTTATTGGCAAGCAAAGGATCGCTCATATGTGGACCACATACTCCACCGTGGACTTCATCCATAAGTTTTTGGGCTTGATCTTTGTCTAGTCACCTTAAAAGGCCTATTCCAGCATCCCTTTTGTAGAGTGCGTCTCCGCTTAAATATAATTTCATGACCATTTTATGGATCTGCTTTCTTTCAGCTTGACTTGCCCCAGCGGGCGTAGATCCATCTCGAATATATTCTTTGATGTCCTGATACTAGGGCTGTTTGATGGGAGGCAATTCATCTGATACTTCTCCAATATAATTTCCATAGGTTGGTGCTTTCTGGCTATCAATATCAGTAATTTCCCTCCTATCGGATATGTGGATTATGGATGTCAATGTTGCCAATGCATCCAAAAAATTATTTTTATTTCGAGGGATATGGATGAAGGCTATCTCTTCAAATTCCATAGCCATCTTGATAACCTACCGATGATAAGGCAGTAAATGCAATTCTTTGGTGTGATATGTCCTGGTGGTTTGTTTGATGACCAACATAGAATCCCTAAAGACCGCTAACCGTTTGATACCCATGGATTGGGCCAATTTCAATCCCATCATACAGCCTTTATATTCAGCTGTGTTATTGGTGTTGACAAACTGTAGTTTGATGGCCATAGGATATTGTTCTCCCATAATAGATACAAGAACTACTCCTGCTCCTGCAACTTCCATGTTTATAGCCCCGTCGAAGTATAATTTCCAGAATTGGCCTGTGACGAACGAGATTTTTGTAATTTAATTTGAATATTTATTGAATTAAGTAAATATTTTTCGATGATTTAATTATTGAGTTAAATAATTAATTGATGAAATTGTGGTAGAATAATTTAATTATATAAGTTACATTAGTTAAATTAATGTTGTGAATTTTTATATTCAAATTATGTATTTAATTGAGCTTATTTGATTAAACGAATTATTTAAATAAGCATAATGTTATTCTAATTAAATTAATAATTAATTAGAGATTTAATGATTTGACATAATTAATAAATAAGAATTTTAATTATGTGACTATGTGAATTATTGTAGAATTATGTAATTTTATTTAATTGATTTAAATAGGATTATTTGATTAATTGGGTGTGACATTAATTAACTATATAATAGTAAGTTAATTAAAATAATGGAAAAGGAATATATGGAGCTAGCCAAACAAGGCCTTGGAGGGAGTTGGGAAGTTAGCCCATTATGGGATTAACTGACCATTATGTGGTCAGTTCACATATATACGTATATTTATATTTCATATATACTACATATACATATAACGTATATTTTATCAGAGAAAGATCATAAAGAATTGAGAGAGAAAATCTGTGAGATTAAGTTTGGAGAATCAAAGGAGGCTTCCATCATTTTATTATCATCTAATCTAAACAAGTAGCAAAGGGTAATTGTAACGACCCCAAAATTCATACAATACAACTCTCGACATCGGTCGTTAACAATACAACTTTATTCTAACTTTACATCATGATTCAATATTAAAATCACTAAAAATGCGGAATAATTAAAACTTTTATATAATCCTTTCTTTATTGCCCTGAATCGCAACCTTTACATTACAAAAATTTGATTCAACTCTATTACATAAATCACTTCCTCAAAGTTACTATACAATTTATTATCCATACACATTGGATAACTCCACTTATAATCCAACAACATGTTACATTCAAAACATTAGATACATTTCTCATAAAACATAAGTAATCTTCGTGAATATGGATCTCTATAATTCACTTCGCACGTATCCTTACCTTGAAATCTTGACCTGCAAAATTTATTATTTGCAAGAGTGAGCTCGACAGCTCAGCAAGTTCTAACAGTTTTCATGCATCACATAGCACATAGTAACATGCTCAACATACATCTCATAATAATTAAAGTAACAAGGCATACATGCTTCAATTCACATAGCAAATATAAAGATTGAGTTCCTTACTCAATCAATATTCTTTAATCAATCAATGTAGTCATAAAATGACTTTAACATTCATGTTTACAACATATATAACATATCATGCTCTTTGCAAAACAATTTAAAACAGTTCATAATATCATCAAGTTCACATAGAAAGTAGGAACCGAAAGACTTGCCTGGCTCGTAGATTACCAAATACCCAAAAACAGCTTAATATAATCTGCTTCATGATCCTACATAACGTATTACCATACGCATCAATTATTAGTCACCTAGCAACGCTTATCAAACGTCTAAGTAAATACTACTTTATACTTTCTAATTCTCTTCTATTTACTCGTTTGACACTCATTATCAAACCATATATATAATTAACAATATCAGTTAATTATCACATAGCTAATCCTCATCGTTAGTTATCCACTTTAGGTTAACTCATTCATCTTTAACTAATAAGTTAATTACCACATAATTAATCACATCACATAATCATATTATATTTCACATGATTAATCAATTAATAAGTACATACTCATTTTAAATTATAATTAAACAAATTATAATTTAAAACATCCACTTTAATTATAACTAATCAAATTACATCTTATGTTAATCAAATTATCACTAAACAATTTATAATTTAATATAAACCATTACTCTAATTAATCAAACTACATCATGCATTAAATTATAATTAAACCAATTATAAGTTAAATTAAAAAATTACTTGGATTATAAATAATCAATTTAAATTCATGCACTCATTTAAATAAATTACAATTTATTCTACACATTTACCTCAATTATAATCACATATCATATTAATCAAATTATAATTAACAAAATTATAATTTAAGTTAAACTTTTAGTTTGATTATAATTAATCAAACTATTATAATTTAACAAATTATAATTTAAATTAAACCTTTACTATAATTATTTTAAATTACAGTTACACATCATGTTAACTAAATTATAACTAAATGAATTACAACTTAAGCTAACCATTTAGTTTAATAAATCAAATACTAATTTAAGATTTTCACCACCTTCTTTCTTTTAAACTTTGAAATCATCAAATACCTATTAACAATATCTTATTGCAAATCTTAGTTCATGTTTAACACATAACCATTATCATTAACCTATACAATTTGGGTTTTGAAAATAGTACAATTAATTAAAGTTTTCTGCCTCTGCTCAAGGTACGGCGCATCTGCGCCACCTTAAGCTTTGGAACCGGCGCAGCTGCGCTGGTGCACGATCTTGGAAACTCAGCCGGCGCAACTGCGCCGTTTCTGCCTTTGTTACCGGCACAGCTTCGCCGTAACGCGTACAGAAACAGTGCAGACTGCTTTCTTGCTTCACTGTTCTTCCCTAATATACCAACAATTGGCAATTCTAAACTACTCAGACAGTGTAAAGCATACATGTGCAACCATACACATGTACAACATAATTCATTCACAAAAATCATACAAGTAATCAAAATCAAAGGTTTTAAAACCAAATTTTGTTATTTTCACAAAAATTCATACTTTTCACAAAATAATTCACCATAAATCCAATTCTCAACCAAATAAATTCATAATTCATGTATTATCTTCGTTATTGAAGCTAGTATCATGAACAACTCCCAATTTGAATTTTAACACATGATAAATCCTCAATTTTCATTCTAAAATTCAACCAAAACACATAAACCCATAAGAACACAAATTCTCCATTAGAAACTTGTTTTTACAATACTTTAATTTCTGAAAAATCGTTTATAGTTTACATGTAAGGGATTACAACATCTATCAATTCATTCATAAACACGTTATGTATATATAATCATGTATATACCAATTTTTATAGAAGTTCAATTAACAGAGAACTAACAATGAAAAATATAAAACAAAATCTTTAAAATACAAGGGTTCAAATCATACCCTTGATGCTTAGTGAGGAAGAAGATGGTGAGATTTAGCAATGACTCTCTCAAGCCTTAGCTTTCGCTTTCTTCTTTCTCCCTCCTTCTCTTTTCTCTATATCTTTTCTCTGTGTTTTCTCTTCTCTTTCTTTGTATTTCTATTATTTTTTCTCTCTAGCAAACGAACTTTGTTTTTCTAACTCTTGTTTTAATCTAACGTAATATACATTTAATATATATATATATATATATATTACATAATTATAATACATATAACTTCCACTACATAATGGCATATATTAAATATAATAAATACCATTAATATATAAGTTACAATTAGAATTTAAAAAGCCATAAGGCTTGTTTGGCAAAACAAGTTATTTTTTTAAAAAAAACAGGTTTTTAAATAGTTAAGGCCCCGTTTGGCAAAATAGACATAAAAATGGTGCAAGGGCCTTGTTTGGGAAAACGATTTTTAAAAAAAATCTTTTTATTCTTTTTCTTAAATCCTTTAACACATATTCTTAATGTTATCCTTTAATTAATTAAATCTTAACATTCTAATTTAATTAATTAAAAGTCTAACATCAATTAAGCACATAAAATTGTCACATAATTATAATTAATTGCTAATTATAATTGCATGTAACATTCATCACATTACTCATCTAATTTAATTATCTCAATTAAATTAGAACTATAACATAAAATTATTATATCAATTAAATTAAATACTAAATATTCATTTAATTAATATACTACACTTAATTACATTACTTCATAATAATCACATAATTATTTATTTACTCAATAAATAATTCAATTAAGATATTTATTTACTCCAATAAATATTAAAATTAACATTTAAATTATCTTCACATAAATTCACATATTTCACCATATATGACACGTATTCACATACTCAAACTCAAAACATCAGATAATAAGAATTTTATTTATTTAATTCTCATTTATAAATTCTAAAAATCTGGGATGTCACATCATTCCCTCCTTATAAGGATTCCGTCCTCGGAATCACTGAAACCCCACCTTACTCAGGTTTTCATCAAATTTCTTTAAAAATATTTATCGTTGAATAACTTCAACACATTACATTAATATAGGTTTTATATTTCCTACTACATTCAGTTCTTAAACAAATTTTAGGTTTTATTTTATAACCCTAAACTAAACACAATTATGTTTCAAATATTATATATTCTCTAGCTCGTTCATTTTCTTTCTAAGGATCATTACTACATACTTTACTCGTCGAATTAATATATTTCGTACTTCACCATCTATAATTATTCGGATTATCACATTCACCCATGCTTCTAAGAATTTTGTCCTCAAAATTTAAGTCTATTAATCTATATATATCATTCTATCAAAATAGATTTTACGTTAATCTCTACTCACTGGATTAAGGCGTTCAACAACTACTTCTTTCAGATTAATAAGAATCTTCCACAATTGCTCAATAATTGAGAAACGATATAAATAACTCAGGAATTTAAAAGATTCCAAATCATGCTAAGTGGTCGCAAGACCTTGAACTTTATTTTTAGGTTTATTAGTGCTTTACCCCCGGTACTTCACACTATAAAACCGCATCGGTACTCTAGGTGGCCCGCCTATCGCACCCCTACGTCGGGCCCAAACATAGTACATCGTAACGACTATATGCGTTACATTCGGGACTATAGTCTCCGATAACATGTCCCCCTTTTATAGGGTTGTTCACCTCAGCTTCTTAACATCTGAATCCGCACCAAAATAATTTGGTTTGGCATAGTTTGATCAAAAACGCTTGAATTTCATAAACATCTTTCAATATTTGTCTAGCTGAATCAAGTAGCATAGACTTCTAACAATAATTCGGACATCAATCGAAATATATATATATATATATATATGTATATATATTTTTAACAAACTCAATAAAATAAATATTTTTTTTTCGTTTAAGGGAACTAAAAGTAAATAAATCTTTCTTTTTATAGTTTAAGGAATTAAAAATAATAAATCTTTTCATAATATCCTGATACCGTATCGTAGTACTGATACGTTGAGAATTTCGTCATTACATGACGTCGTCATACTACACCATACCATAGTGGGCTGAAGATCATACGATCACATCCAACACTAGGTTTAACTGCATTGATAACTTCCTCGATTATTGTTTGTACACCATATCAAATGATGCATATATAAAATACATTTTGAAAATTTAAAATTATTTTTGTCTAGCTGAAGCAATTAGCATAGACATGTGAATAATAGCACTATTTTAAAAATTCATTGGTTCCATCATTTGATCCAATGTTTTTCAAGAAAACAGAAGTGCAACATCAGCACGAAGTCAATAAATTTCAAAAATCTAGCAAAGCTAGGAGATTTAGAATATAAAACTTTCTCTATCAATTAAATCTTTACTCCATCATTACTTAATCATTCTATATACCTTAAACAACAACAATGCTTCCTATACCATAACTTTTCTATACCCAGTATAGTTTATCAAACTTACCACACTTCGGAAGTTCAGGAACTTGCCACAATAATATAAGTTTAAGAACTTGTCCTAGCAATACGTAGACTGTCCATGTGCTTAGGGGTTCAAAACATACATACGATTATGAGTCACGATCTTACCATAAGTATGAGTTTTAAGAACTCGCCTAACCTTAAGATCATCTAATGTAATCTTAATATCATCTAATCTAATCTCTATTGACTCTAACTATCAAATATAATATGAGAAAAGAATCACCTCTTTGTCATATATATCGATAGCGTGACACCAACCTTCCAATGATTATCCATATGATAAGCCACGTGTAAGCACAAAACCCTGCCCATTCAGAGGTTTGTACAACTCAGCCACCACATGAGTCCTCAATTAAAATCCCACTTAACTCTATCTTACTTATAACATCTCGTTCTATACTCGATACAGACTTTCTGTATCTCATCATTTATAACTCCTCGTGAGTTAATCTCGTACTATATCATAGTACATTCTCGTTATAGCATCAAACTATAACTATTCAATCATTACAGACCATCTGTCTTTCAACTTCAAAAGATCACGTTGTGATCTTATTCTATAATCATCTCCCTTATGATTCTTCCTTATCTCATTATCGTTTTGTTTTAAAACTTTTATCTCTACCTTTCATCATGTTATATCATGACCTCATTATGATTTAATCTTATAGACTTCGTCTATTCATCGTTATTCGTTATCTTTATTATTGGAGTTAGGTAACTCCTGATTCTCATCTTCATATCTCTTCAAGATTCTTCTTTGAATCTTCTTGTTTATTATTAACTCTTCTTTTAAAAATTTCTAATTCCATTCATATAGCTCAATATTTTATTCGACTTTTATTCCTCGTTATTCTCACTTTCTTCTTATAACATTACTAGGACTTCACACATCCTACACTTCTACGTATGTGAAAGGAATCACCTTTTCGTTATACGTAACTTAACTTCTCATTCTCTAAGGTTATAGTCTAAGATACTCTTACCTAAGATGTATAACCTATCAGCTTTGATACTATCTGTAACGACCCCAAAATTCATACAATACAACTCTCGACATTGGTCGTTAACAATACAACTTTATTCTAACTTTACATCATGATTCGATATTAAAATCACTAAAAATACGGAATAATTAAAACTTTTATATAATCCTTTCTTTATTGCCCTGAATCGCAACCTTTACATTACAAAAATTTGATTCAACTGTATTACATGAATCACTTCCTCAAAGTTACTATACAATTTATTATCTATACACATTGGATTACTACACTTAATAATCCAACAACATGTTACATTCAAATCATTAGATACATTTCTCATAAAACATAAGTAATCTTCGTGAATATGGATCTCTATAATTCACTTAGCACGTATCCTTACCTTGAAATCTTGACCTACAAAATTTATTATTTGCAAGAGTGAGCTCGACAGCTCAGCAAGTTCTAACAGTTTTCAAGCATCACATAGTACATAGTAACATGCTCAACATACATCTCATAATAATTAAAGTAACATGGCAAATATAAAGATTGAGTTCCATACTCAATCAATATTCTTTAATCAATCAATATTCTTTAATCAATCAATGTAGTCATAAATTGACTTTAACATTCATATTTACAACATATATAACATATCATGCTCTTTGCAAAATAATTTAAAACAGTTCATAATATCATCAAGTTCACATAGAAAGTAGGAACCGAAAGACTTGTCTGGCTCGTAGATTACCAAATACCGAAAAACAGCTTAATATAATCTGCTTCATGATCCTACATAACGTATTACCATACGCATCAATTATTAGTCACCTAGCAACGCTTATCAAATGTCTAAGTAAATACTACTTTATACTTTCTAATTCTCTTCTATTTACTCGTTTGACACTCGCGGTCAAACCATATATATAATTAACAATATCAGTTAATTATCACATAGATAATCCTCATCGTTAGTTATCCATTTTAGGCTAACTCATTCCTCTTTAACTAATAAGTTAATTACCACATAATTAATCACATCACATAATCATATTATATTTCACATGGTTAATCAATTAATAATTACATACTCATTTTAAATTATAATTAAATAAATTATAATTTAAAACATCCATTTTAATTATAACTAATCAAATTACATCTTATGTTAATCAAATTATCACTAAACAATTTATAATTTAATATAAATCATTACTCTAATTAATCAAACTACATCATGCATTAAATTATAATTAAACCAATTATAATTTAAATTAAACAATAACTTAGATTATAAATAATCAATTTAAATTCATGCACTCATTTAAATAAATTATAATTTATTCTACACATTTACCTCAATTATAATCACATATCATATTAATCAAATTATAATTTAAGTTAACCTTTTAATTTGATTATAACTAATCAAACTATTATAATTTAACAAATTATAATTTAAATTAAACCTTTACTTTAATTATTTCAAATTACAGTTACACATCATGTTAACAAAATTATAACTAAATGAATTACAACTTAAACTAACCATTTAGTTTAATAAATCAAATACTAATTTAAGATTTTCACAACCTTCTTTCTTTTAAACTTTGAAATCGTCAAATACCTATTAACAATATCTTATTGCAAATCTTAGTTCATGTTTAACACATAACCATTATCATTAACCTATACAATTTGGGTTTTAAAAACTGTACAATTAATTAAAGTTTTCTGCCTCTGCTCAAGGTACGGCGCAGCTGCGCCACCTTAAGCTTTGAAACCGGCACAGCTGCGCTGGTGAACGATCTGGAAAACTCAGCCGGCGCAGCTGCGCCTTTTCTGCCTTTGTTACCGGAGTAGCTGTGCCGTAACGCGGACAGAAACAGTGCAGACTGCTTCCTTGCTTCACTGTTCTTCCCTAATATACCAATAATTGGCAATTCTAAACTACTCAGACAGTGTAAAGCATACATGTGCAACCATACACATGTACAACATAATTCAATTCACAAAAATCTTATAAGTAATCAAAATCAAAGGTTTTAAAACCAAATTTTGCTATTTTCACAAAAAATCATACTTTTCACAAAATAATTCACCATAAATCCAATTCTCAACCAATTAAATTCATAATTCATGTATTATCTTCGTTATTGAAGCTAGTATCATGAACAACTCCCAATTTGAATTTTAACACATGATAAATCCTCAATTTTCATTCTAAAATTCAACCAAAACACATAAACCCATAAGAACACAAATTCTCCATTAGAAACTTGTTTTTACAATACTTTGATTTCTGAAAAATCGTTTATAGTATACATGTAAGGGATTACAACATCTATCAATTCATTCATAAAAACTCATGACCACGTTATGTATATATAATCATGTATATACCAATTTTCATAGAAGTTCAATTAACAGAGAACTAACAATGAAAAATATAAAACAAAATCTTTAAAATACAAGGGTTCAAATCATACCCTTGATGCTTACTGAGGAAAAAGATAGTGAGATTTAGCAATGACTCTCTCAAGCCTCATCTTTCTCTTTCTTCTTTCTCCCTCCTTCTCTTTTCTCTCTATCTTTTCTCTGTGTTTTCTCTTCTCTTTCTCTGTATTTTTTTTTCTTTTTCTCTCTAGTAAACTAACTTTGTTTTTTCTAACTCTTGTTTTAATCTAACGTAATATACATATAATATAATATACATATATTACATAATTATAATACATATAACTTCTACTACATAATGGCATATATTAAATATAATAAGTACCATTAATATATAAGTTACAATTAGAATTTAAAAAGCCATAAGGCTTGTTTGGCAAAACAAGTTATTTTTTTTTAAAAAAAAATAGATTTTTAAATAGTTTAGGCCCCGTTTGGCAAAATAGACATAAAAATGGTGCAAGGGCCTTGTTTGGGAAAATAATTTTAAAAAAAACTCTTTTTATTCTTTTCATAAATCCTTTAACACATATTCTTAATGTTATCCTTTAATTAATTAAATCTTAACATTCTAATTTAATTAATTAAAAGTCTAACATCAATTAAGCACATAAAATTGTCACATAATTATAATTAATTGCTAATTATAATTGCATGTAACACTCATCACATTACTCATCTAATTTAATTATCTCAATTAAATTAGAACTATAACATAAAATCATTATATCAATTAAATTAAATACTAAATATTCATTTAATTAATATACTACAGTTAATTACATTACGCCATAATAATCACATAATTATTTATTTACTCAATAAATAATTCAATTAAGATATTTATTTACTCCAATAAATATTAAAATTAACATTTAAATTATCTTCACATACATTCACATATTTCACCATATATGACACGTATTCACATACTCAAACTCAAAACATCAGATAATAAAAATTTTATTTATTAAATTCTCATTTATAAATTCTAAAAATCTGGGATGTCATAGTAATCCCTCCTCCTATGTCTTTAAATTCAAGTTCTTAAAGTTTCCATTAACGTATGTTCAAGTTCTCTGTATATATATATAATTTGTGATTATCACATATAGTAATGATATAAGTGTTACTAATTAGCCATAACATGTTTTCTATCATATATTTATGTTTTAAAACAGTCAATTTCATACATATATGTATTAATTGAATTCTTGTGAAGTTACAGAGTTATGTTTTCCCATGTACGTGTTTTAGAGGTTCTCTGTGTATGGAAAATTGTCAATACTTGATTATATGTCTATATATATATATATATATATATATATATATATATTAATTGATGTCCATAACATATTATACGCCATATATGCATAACTTTCAGTGATCACACCATGAATTTTGTTGAGAATTGGGCTTTTAAAAAATTACAGAGTCGTATATATGGCCATATGGCCCTTACGTACAATTTGTATACCATGAATGATTTGTTTAACTTAAATTTGAAGTAGGTTATGATAATACATGTTAAAACAAAGAAAACAAACTTTGAACGGACGGATTCGGAGTTATAACGAATCCGTGACATCAAATTTCATGTTTTTCTTCAAAACCATCAAGAACACCAAGAATGGTCAAATTTAATGATTTGATTCGAGTAATTGCATAATTTAAGATGTTAAAAACATGTTAGTAACATTGTATGATGTTTCTATGAAGTTCGTACTTCAAAGAAATTGTTGTGTGAGTTTACTTTGCATTTAATTAGAGTAATTGGGCCAACGAACTGTCAAAATCGAGAACTAGGTAGTGCACCAGCAGGGGGGCAAGCCCCAGCGGGTGTTCATGGGCATTAAGACCCGCCCCAGCGGGTGTAGTACTGTCCGGGAGCTTTTTTTTGGTTTTCGAGACTGTTTTGACCTCCTGTAGTAAAATAAGCGTAACGTTTTCATACAAACTCCAATTAAGGCGATTCAAGATGACTCGGAAAGACAACGAGTAGACCTACAACTTTTATTCTTTAAGTTTTTCAATTTGAAATTGCTAAAATGGATAAAAATGGTCATCGTTGTGACTAATGCGTATTCGGAGGCAATCGAAGGGCTTCGAACATGCACGCACACAAGTGTAGTGTTCTCGATAATAAAAGATGTTGTTTTAAGTTACATATATGAATATTATATGATTTGAAGTTCATGATTAATAAACTAAGTTATTAACATGTATAAGATAATGTGAAGGTTCAAGTTAACAAACTAAATGCGAACTTTAATATCGTAATTGTAAAACTTGATTATGATTATTTAAAGGGCTATACATGTGTGATATGCATGTTGTGAGTTTACATTCATGTTATGTGGTTAGCCATTGAGTAATATTATAAACCAAGTTGTAAGTCGAACTTAAGTGAATAGTTCAACAGTTAAATATGGTAGTTATAAAAACTAATCGATGTCGTATACATAATGTAATGTGTAGGACATTGAGGAAGTGAATTATAATTATATTTGTAGCTTGTGCAAGAGGCAAGTATCCTATCCCTAAATTATTGATTTAGCAAGTTTCCTAAATTCTAATTTATTCAATTATGAAGTCGTAAACTTGTGTTTCTATATCGAGTAAGCTCGTGTTCTTAATTGTTCCAGTTCAAAATTCATATTAGATATTGTAACTCTTTTAAAAGCATGATTCAGTTATACAATACTTATTCGACTGTATACTTTTGAGATTTATTATTCAAGCTGAATATCGATGTTATTGTTGAACCTTATAGGACTAGTGAACCCTTATTGATTCGACTAGTCCATAGTTGATGAACGTTCTAAATTCTAGAATACTTATTGAGCTTATCCAAACCAAACTTCCTTTGGTGCGGACTCTGATGTCAAAACTGAGATGAACAACCCTGTAAAAGGGGATTATTTACGCTTTAGCATTGAGATATTGTGCACAGTATGGTACTAATGGCTGATCCCCCTAAGTATGAGAAGTAGAGTCCATAGTCTTATGACTGTTAAAGGTTTAAAGCATAAAAACTTTACAACCTAGGACATAGTTCAAGGTCTTATGACCCTCAGACGTTCTTTTGATTCTTGTTATTCATTCTTGAGTCAAAAGTTGTGTTTCTTTATTCAGATGTCTTTGATTCACTCGCATGTTATTATATTATTATTGTATTATTATACTTGTGGGCAATCGTGCTCACTCTTGCATAATAATAACATTGCAGTTAAGAAATAAAGGTTCGACGAGCCTTCTACTAGCAAAGGCAAAGGCAAGGTCAACAAGTGATGAAGACTTGTTGTTTATTTTTATATGTTTATGTTTCAGACTTATGTTAAAGTTGTGTAAGACTTATTTATTTGTTATGTTCCGCACAGATGTTTAAGGTTAGTATGACCTGGGATTATATTTATTATTCAGATGTTGTAACCCCATAAGGGGAGGATTTATTTCTATCTATTGCATGATTTGCATTTATTATGGGTAGATAGATAGATGATATTTGTACAGTGAACAACAATTTCCCGTGGAATTAAAGTACCCGGATTTGGGGGTGTCACAGGTTAGTATCAAAGCTGTAGGTTATGAACCTTAGGTGCGGGAAAATCTTAGGATAGTAGCCTTTTAGAGATCGAGAACATAGTAATGATAACTCTTATCGAGTTCTAAGAAAGATAATAACTTATCTTATGTGCTATGTGCTTATACTTATATACTTGAGTATCGATTAGCATCACGTAATAACTAAGACTTAAAATTCTTTTTGTCAGGATGACAGATGCTGGAGAACCTAGTCAGTTCAGGGACCTTGTACCCCTAGAGGCTAGAGAGGAGGAGCCCCGAGATATCCACGTAGTCTGGGAGCAGTTAGTCTGACGAGCCTTCTACTAGCAAAGGCAAGGGCAAGGTCAACAAGTGATGAAGAATTGTTGTTTATTTTTATATGTTTATGTTTCAAACTTATGTTAAAGTTGTGTAAGACTTATTTATTTGTTTATGTTCCGCACAGATGTTTAAGGTTAGTATGACCTGGGATTGTATTTATTATTCAGATGTTGTAACCCCACAAGGGGAGGATTTATTTCTATCTATTGCATTATTTGCATTTATTATGGGTAGATAGATAGATGATATTTGTACAGTGAATACCAAATCCCGTGGAATTGAAGTATTCGGATTTGGGGGTGTCACAGTCATTGGTCAGGAGTATGTGCCGATGTCTGATTCAGAGGAGGACTCTAAGGAAGACCCTGAGGAGATTGAGGTTCAGGCTGAGGCAACCGAAGAGGAGGAGAAAGATCCTAAAGAGTTCCCTGCCGAGCTCTATCAGTGCCGAGATATATGACGAGCTGTATGACCGTAACATAGAGTTACGTGATTCTATTTAGGAGCTGAGGGAGACTGTTCAGGAGCTAAGGGAACGATCGGTTACTCAACAGTCTACCATCGATCAGAGGGATGGAGAGGTTGAGGCTCTTCACATACGTCTGGGAAATGTAGAGTGGGATTTGGTTCACGAGAAAAGCCAAACCAAGCAGAAGTCAGAGGAAATAGAGGAGTTAAAGAATGAACTGAAAGAGAAATCAACATGGCTGGCCATAGCAGAGGAGGCCTGGGTAAGGGAATCACGACGAGCAGATCTCGCAGAAGACAACTGTTGGGCGAAGAAGCCCAAGCTTGAGGAGACGTACTCTACGCTTCAGTATGCAATTGATGAGGCCCAGGATCGGGTCATGAGGTACCCAATACAGTTCGAAGGACTACCGTCGTACATGCTAGATCGAAGGACGATGTCCCGGATTATGGAAGAAGAGCGTGGCAAAGCTGATCGTCGCCTTAATAGGCAGTGATAGGAGCATTTGATTTTGTGAAACCTATCTGGTAGTTAATAATGTAAATTCCAATGTGTTATAAACGGAGGAATATTTTATGTTTTAAATCATGTAGATTCTTTATCTTGGGATAGTTGATGTAAATAGCAGTGATGCTATCGTGTTATGTTAAAACTTTTGATTTAATAAAATATCTGAGTTTATTTGAGATAATGTGTTGACTGATTGTGTCTAAATGTTTAAGTTAAGCCTTAGATATTTAGAGAATTGAATAAAGATCTAATAAGCGTATTTCTTAATAGAAAAATGCCGCCAAGAAGACGACCTAACCGTCAATAGGCCCAAGAAGGGTCAACTAACAACAACAACGATGCCAATGCAAACCCTGTTCAATAGTTGGTAAATCATTTAATAGGAGCAATGAACAACCAACCTCAAGCTCCACCGAAACACAACATTCAAGGACTTCAAGGCGGTAGGACCGCCAGAGTTTAAAGGCACCACGAACCCGATAGAAACTCAAACCTGGGTGATGGAGATGGAGAAAGTTTTTAACGTCGCCAGAGTCAGAGAAGAACAGAAAACCGCCTATGCAACGTTCATGCTGAAATTCGATGCTAGTTATTGGTGGTAAGCGAATAAGGTCCGGGGAGGAGAACGGTGTGATTACTTGGGAGAGGTTCAAAGAGATGTTCTTCGAGATGTACTTTCCGACCAGCTCGCAGAATCAAATAGAGGTCCAGTTCCTGGAGCTGAAACAGGGGAATATGTCTGTACCAGAATATGGGGCGAAATTCAATGAGTTGGCTAGGTTTGCCATGTATCAAGTGCACACCGATCAAAGGAAGGCAAGGAGGTTTGAACAGGGCCTGAAGCCCTGGTTGTATAGCAAAGTGTCAATGTTTCAATTGAACACTTTTGTTGGGGTGTTGGAGAAGGCCATTCTCGCTGAAGGCGGGAGTGACGCTATTACAAAGTATAACCAAGATCAAAAAAAGAAGAAGAGTGAAGGTGAATGAGTTAACAAGGCTAGTAGTAGCAACACGGGGGAAAGTAACAATCAGAAGAGGAGGTGGAATAATAACTCATCAATCGAGAATCTGCAAGGAGGTCAGAAGAAGAGGATCGAAGCTTGTTCGACCTGCGAAAATGCTCACCTAGGGGTCTATATGAAGGGAAAACGAGTATGCTACAATTGTGGTCAGGAAGGCCACATAGCACCTAACTGCCCGAACCCAAAGAAGGGCGCTTACTTCACTTGCGGCTCAAAGGACCATCTGGTAAGGGACTGTCCCAAAAAGGGATCTGGAGGGGCAGGATCAGGGGAGAACAGGGGAAACAGCGGTGGAAGTGCTCTAACTATCACGGGACCAACCGCAACCAACCGACCGACCGCCAGGACCTTCAACATGACAGTGCAGGATGCTGTGCAATCTCGCGATGTGGTGTCAGGTATCATTCCGATTAATAAAGTTAATGCTTATGTATTATTTGATTTGGGTGCTACTTGTTCATTTATATCCGATGACTTTGCTAAGAACCTAGAGCTTCCTATGGACGAGTTAGAATACCCCATGAACATAGAAATTGTGAATAGAGAAGTAATCCCTGCTAAGTACGTACACAAGAATTGTAGGGTGGATATTAAGGGTAACATTATGAACGTAGATCTTATCTCGATTAGGCTTGGGGAATTCGATGTTATTCTGGGAATGGATTGGCTAGTCAATTATGGGGCTGTAATTGATTGCCAGAGGAAGTATATCAACCTTATGACCCCGTCAAAGGTTGTGTTTTATGGCAGGAAATTGCCTAGACAAGCGAGTTATCTAACGATGATGCAGGCCAGGAAGTTGTTAAGACAAGGTTGTGTAGGATATTTAGCCTACATAGTCGATAGTCGTAAAGAAACCCGAAAGTGGAAGATATACCAGTCGTGAGGGACTTCATTGACGTATTTCTGGATGATCTGCAAGGACTTTCGCCAGACAGAGAGGTTGAGTTTGTGATCGATTTGACGCCAGGGACGACCCCAATATCAAAGGCACCATACCGGATGGCTCCGGTAGAGATGAAAGAGTTGATGGTACAACTGCAAGAGTTACTGGACAAGAAGTACATCCAACCGAGCGTATCGTCGTGGGGAGTGCCAGTGTTGTTTGTGAGAAGAAGGACGGGACAATGCGGCTTTGCATCGACTACAGAGAACTGAATAAGGTCACAATTAAGAATAAATATCCATTACCGAGGATCGACGATCTGTTTGACCAATTGAAGGGTGCAAGGTACTTTTCAAAGATAGACTTGAGGAGTGGCTATCATCAGCTGAAGGTGAGGCCAGAGGATGTTCCGAAGACAGCATTAGGACTCGATATGGTCACTACGAATTTCTGGTAATGTTATTTGGTCTAATGAATGCTCCTGCATCATTCATGGGCTTAATGAATGGAGTATTCAAGCCGTTTTTGGACAAATTCGTGGTGGTCTTTATCGACGACATTTTGGTATACTCGAAGACCAAGGAAGAACATGTAGAACATCTGAAGTTAACATTAGAGGCGTTGAGAAGAGAGAAGTTGTACGCCAATATTTCAAAATGTGAATTCTGGATTAAAAGAGTGCAATTTCTTAGACATGTGATAGACAAGGACGGAATTTTGGTAGATCCCTCTAAAGTCGAAACTGTGATGAACTAGGATCAGCCGAAAACACCGTCGGAAGTGAGGAGTTTTCTTGGATTGGCGGGTTATTATAGAAGATTCATTCAGGACTTTTCCAAGATCGCAACTCCGCTGACGAATTTGACTAGAAAATCGGTGAAATTCATTTGGACGGAGAAGTGTGAGGAAAGCTTCCAAGAGCTTAAGAGGAGGTTGAGTTCAGCACCTGTGTTATCCCTTCCGGACAACACAGGAAATTTTGTGGTTTATAGTGATGCGTCGCATAAAGGACTTGGCTGTGTGCTTATGCAAAACGGCAGGGTCATTGCGTATGCGTCACGACAATTGAAAGACTATGAGAAGGTGTATCCGACCCATGACTTGGAGTTAGCTGCAGTGGTATTTGCTTTGAAAATTTAGAGACACTATCTCTATGGGGAGAAGTGTGAATTATATACAGACCACAAGAGTCTGAAATATATTTTTACACAGATGGACTTGAATATGCGCCAGAGAAGGTGGCTGAAGTTAATTAAGGACTATGACTGTGAAATATTATACCATCCGAGTATGGCTAATGTGGTTACCGACGCCTTAAGCAGAAAGGGTCGGGAGAAATTGATGATGTTGACTGCTTAGGAGGAGCTAATTTCAGTAATGGAAAAGCTGGAATTAAAAGTGAAGTATCCGATGGAGATTGATGAGAAGTTATTTTAGATGCAAGCTGGTACAACCCTATTGGATAAAGTTAAGGAAGCTCAACTTCAGGACGAAGAATGTGAGAAGGTGAAGAAAAAGATATCTGAAGGAACTGAACCAAGATTCAAGATAGACAGTGAGAGACTACTGAGATTTGAGAACAGAGTATGGGTACCGTCAGTGTCAGAGATTAAGGAGGACATTTTGAGCGAGGCTCATAGCTCACGGTATTCGATTCACCCCGGTAGTACCAAGATGTATCAGGATCTTCGACAGCACTTCTGGTGGCCGAATTTGAAACGAGATGTTGCTGAGTGTGTTGCAAAGTGTCTAACCTGTCAGAAAGTGAAAGCAGAACATCAGAGACCGAGTGATTTGCTACAATACCTGGAAATCCCATAATGGAAATGGGAACACATTACGATGGATTTTGTGGTCGGCCTTCTGACGACTCAGAAAGGCTACGACGTAGTATGGGTTATCGTTGACCGACTGACGAAATCCGCACACTTTCTTCCGATCAAAATCAGATTCAACTTTGACGTTGGCAAGGCTATATGTGAAATAGATTATTTCAAGGCACGGAGTTCCGGTGTCAATAGTTTCCGACAGAGATCTGCGTTTCACATCGAACTTCTAAAAACGACTATAGGAATGCATGGGGACACAGTTGAGAATGAGTATGACTTATCACCCACAGACAGACGGGCAGAGCGAAAGAATGATCCAGACATTGGAAGATATGCTGAGAGCATGCATTATGGATTTCAAAGGTAACTGGGATGGCCACCTAACTCTTGTGGAATTCAGTTACAACAACAGTTACCACGTTAGTATTGGCATGCCGCCTTACGAAGCGTTGTACGAAAGAAAATGTAGAACCCCGCTATACTGGGATGAAGTTGGCGAGAGACAACTACTAGGTCCAGAACTGGTACAACAGACAGTAGAGATAGTCAAGGTAATCAGAACAAGACTCGTAGCAGCTCAGGATAGGCAAAAGAAATACACCGATCCACACCATAAAAATGTTGAGTTTGAATCGGGTAGCTTTGTATTTTTGAAAGTCTCTCCCTGGAAGGGAAAGATCAGATTCGGTAAGAAGGGGAAATTGAGCCCAAGGTTCATTGGACCCTTCGAGGTACTGCGAAGGATTGGAGAAGTTGCGTATGAGGTAGCCTTACCTCCGGCGCAAGAAAATATCCACAACGTCTTCCATTTTTCAGTTTTACGCCCCTACAAACCCAATTACAAGCATGTGATTGAATATGAACCCCTACATTTTGAGAAAGATTTATCCTATGAAGAAATTCCTGCTCAGATTATTGACAGAAAAGAGCAAGTTCTCAGAAATAAAGTTATACCTTCTGTTAAAGTAGTTTGGAGGAACCATAACGCTGAAGAAGCTACGTGGAAACTCGAAGAGCATATGATGAAGAATTACCCACATTTATTTACTTAATTTATGTGTATGCGATTCTGGGGACAAAATCTTTGTAAGGGGGGGGGGGAGAATGTAACGGGATGAAATTTAATTGAACCGTGATTCTGGGGACAGAATCCTTTTAAGTGGGGAAAGATGTGACGAACGAGATTTTTGTAATTTAATTTGAATATTTATTGAATTAAATAAATATTTTTCGATGATTTAATTATTGAGTTAAATAATTAATTGATGAAATTATGATAGATTAATTTAATTATATGTGTTACATTAGTTAAATTAATGTGGTGAATTTTTATATTCAAAGTATGTATTTAATTGAGCTTATTTGATTAAACGAATTATTTAAATAAGCATAATGTTATTCTAATTAAATTAATAATTAATTAGATATTTAATAATTTGACATAATTAATAAACAAGAATTTTAATTATGTGACTATGTGAATTATTGTGAAATTATGTAATTTTATTTAATTGATTTAAATAGGATTATTTGATTAATTGAGGTGTGACATTAATTAACTATATAATAGTAAGTTAATTAAAATAAATGGAAAAGGAATATAAGGAACTAGCCAAACAAGGCCTTGGAGGGAGTTGGGAAGTTAGCCCATTATGGGATTAACTGATCATTATGTGGTTAGTTCACATATACACGTATATTTATATTTCATATATACTACATATACATATAACGTATATTTTATCAGAGAAAGATCAGAAAGAATTGAGAGAGAAAATCTGTGAGATTATCATTCTATTATCATCTAATCTAAACAAGTAGCAAAGGGTAATCTCTCCTCCTATGTTTTTAAATTCAAGTTCTTAAAGTTTTCATTAACGTATGTTCAAGTTCTCTGTATATATATATATAATTTGTGATTATCACATATAGTAATGATATAAGTGTTACTAATTAGCCATAACATGTTTTCTATTGTATATTCATGTTTTAAAACAATCAATTTCATACATATATATATTAATTGAATTCTTGTGAAGTTACAGAGTTATGTTTTCCCATGTAAGTGTTTTAGAGGTTCTCTGTGTATGGGAAATTGTCAATGCTTGATTATATGTCTATATATATATATATTAATTGATGTCCATAACATATTATATGCCATATATACATAACTTTCAGTGATCACACCATGGAATTTTGTTGAGAATTGGGCTTTTAAAAAATTACAAAGTCGTATATATGGCCATATGGCCCTTACGTACAATTTGTATGCCATGAATGATTTGTTTAACTTAAATTTGACAGTAGGTTACGATAATACATGTTAAAACTAAGAAAACAAATTTTGAACGGACGGATTCGGAGTTATAACGAATCCGTGACGTCAAATTTCATGTTTTTCTTCAAAACCGTCAAGAACACCAAGAACGGTGAAATTTAATGATTTAATTTGAGTAATTGCATGATTTAAGATTTTAAAAACATGTTAGTAACATTGTATGATGTTTCTATGAAGTTCCTACTTCATAGAAATCGCTGTGTGAGTTTAATTTGCATTTAATTGGAGTAATTGGGCTAACGAACTGTCAAAATCGCGAACCATTTTGACCTCTTGTAGTAAAATAAGCATAACGTTTTCATACGAACTCCGATTAAGGCGATTCAAGATGATTCGAAACGATAACGAGTAGACCTACAACTTTCATTCTTTAAGTGTTTCAATTTGAAAATTTTAAAATGGGTAAAAATGGCCATCTTTGTGACTGATGCGTATTCGGAGGCAATCGGAGGGCTTCGAACATGCATGCACACAAGTGTAGTGTTCTCGATAATAAAAGATGTTGTTTTAAGTTACATAAATGAATATTATATGATTTGAAGTTCATGATTAATAAACTAAGTTATTAACATGTATAAGATAATGTGAAGGTTCAAGTTAACAAACTAAGTGCGAACTTGAATATCGTAATTGTAAAACTTAATTATGATTGTTTAAAGGGCTATACATGTGTGATATGCATGTTATGAGTTTACATTTATGTTATGTGGTTAGCCATTGAGTAATATTATAAATCAAGTTGTAAGTCGAACTTAAGTGAATAGTTCAATAGTTAAACATGGTAGTTATAAAAACTAATCGATGTCGTATACATAATGTAATGTGTAGGACGTTGAGGAAGTGAATTGTAATTATATTTGTAGCTTGTGCAAGAGGCATGTAAGAACCCGAATTTTCAGATATTATTAAATAAGGATTTAATAAATAAAATTCTTAAACTGTGAGATGGGTTCGAATAATAATATATATATGTGATATGAGGTATGTGGTATTATATTACATAGGATAATATGGACTATGTAATATGTGTTTTTGTGATTTATAAATATATTATTAATATATATTTGTTACTTATCGTAGAGACGATCCAGTTGAGATAAAGGAGGTGGATAAATTCCTATCGATATTAAATAATTTATAGAATTATTTTATCATAGTAAGTTGGTGACATTAAATATCCTTAATGTATAATCACCATATTCTTGTGTATGTGTATTAATAACTAGTATGCTTATAATATAGGTTATTGATAAAACTTAAGCTATCCGTGAATAGGTTTGGATAGTGAAGCATGAGTTAGTTAAGGAATTAACTAAGAAGAATAAATATTAGTTAATTTAAGTTGGGAGTTATATTATGGAATAATATAATGAGAGTATTGAACCTTAATTAACTATGATGATATAGTACAGTATTTAATTTACTTAAGTAAAGGAGTGAATTAATAAGTGTGTTGAATATGTAATTATAGTTGGTACTTTTATATATATTACTTAGAATAGTAATATGTGAGAAAGTCTAATGTATGAATAACGTTAAATATATATATACGTTATTAAAGGGAGATGGAAATTATTATATCTTTAAATGAATATTTGAAGAAATTATTTTGGGAACAATTTATAGAAAAGAAAGAGAACTAATTATTATATATTTCTAATAAAGGGTATTAAAATAATTTGTAATATTGAATTATTTTAATAAAAGGAGGAAATGTTATTTTTGAATAATAATATTACCTTATATGTTTTTGTATGAGGTGTGATTGGTTAATATAGTAAATATATTAAAGCGTATTTGCTATATGTAATTAAATTGATGGAAATAATTTATTTTAATAGAAAATAAACTTATTATCTATTTTCTATATATAATATATGTACATATGTCGTACATATAGTTATTTGATATTATATTAAGAATAATATCATGAGACAATAAGTAAATTATTTTCTAATAACGAATGTGCTTATTTGGAGAAAACATAAAATTTTATGATATGGCTTAATACATAATTTTAAATGTATTTTCAAGGGAGTTTAATTAATGAAAGGAAACTAAGTTATTTTTAATATATTAAATAGCTTAAGTTATTATTTGATCGTGAATATTATTATTTGAATAATTAATAGAGTATATATTAATTATTATAAGCGTAAAGGTTATACTTATTATAAGTATAATTAATTGAAGTAGTTTAGCATTTTAATAGCTTGAGTTATTATATTACCGTAAAGGTTATATAGAATATTGGCGTATTTCCATTCACGATATATTTATATATGTGAACCTTGTGACTTAATAGTTCTAATTATATTGAACTTGTTATAAGTAGTAAGTGATGGGAATAATAATAAGCTTGAGATTAAGCTTGTGAGAAATGCCTTGTGTGACACGATAATAGATTCGGTAATGAATCGATTAATTCAAGGATGAAAGAATTATTAATTAAGCAATTAATCTATATTAATTGTTATTATAATAATATGTTGAATTATTATTATTGCGAGTGATAGCATGATAATAAGTATATTTGTTATAAATATAATAAGATAATTAACTATATAAATGTTAATTAATTGTTATGGAAATTATAATTCCATTGATTAAATGAGAAATAGATTAATTAATATTATTATTAATTAATTGATAAGATAAGTAATTTATTAAATTCTATGTGCAACCATGCGATATTAAAAGTATAACTTATGATAGTTAACTATATGTCATGCGAAATATATAGTGCAATATGACTATGTTATTTATGAATATAAACTATATAGTAAAGTTTATTGAGTTGTAATAGATACATGTAATGTGGGTGTGACAATGTGTATACAATAAATAAATATATCATGGATATATTGTAAACAATTATTGAATTAATAAAATTTAATAATAAAGGAGATAATACACCGTGATGGTACCCGAAAGAATTATATCCGGTAGGATGAAATGTACATGGATTATATATGTGCAAGTTAAAAATTTCTACATGATAGTATTATTATTTATTAGGATTTCATTGTGACTCTAGTTATAACTTAAGTATATATTATATGTATATAACTTAAGTGTTAATACTCTTCATTTGCCAAATGCTGAGTTTTCTGCCTTGTCCCTAATTGAGTGACCCAATTCCTTCTCACGTGTATAACTCATGAAGCCTAAGCCTATTTCTATCAAACTCAGCAACATTAGCTTCATAGTAATAATGATAAGGGAGTGGGGATCATGATGGATTTCAACAACTACTCCAACTACTCTCTATGAACCAATGTGCTCTTCTCATTTCTGTTGGTTTGAATTGGTGGAGAAAACCATTGTATGTGTAAAAGAGTTTCTATAAATAGAACACTTCTCCTTCTCATTTCATTTGCTGAGAATTTTTCCACATATAAGATATAGTGTAAATGCTTCGAATTAGTTTGAGTATTGAGAAGGATTCTAGAGGTAGTATAGAACCCATGTGGCAGTAAACCAAATTGCAGAGGTATATTACCATCTTTGTTTTTCATTCTGTAAAAGTTCTAAGTTTTGGATTCTTGAATTTAACATGAATGGATTAATTATTAAGTTAGAATAAGTTTGTTAAGTGTTTTATGAGTTATATACATGTTAGAACTATTATATAGTTGCTCAGAATCGATTTGCTGTAGAAATTTCTGAGTTTGGGCTGGTTTCTGCCGAAGCAGAACAATTCCTGGACTGGCCGGACACCGGCGCAGCTGCGCCGGGTTTATGCCTGGGAGTTGCGCAGCTGCGCAGGGTCCTGGCTTTTGTTTTCTGTTTTCTGTTTTCTGCAGCAGCCTGCTATGTGATAACTTATTATTTAAGACAAGCATGAAAACTCGTATAACTCCTATAAACATGTCCCTTGATACAACATGAATGTTTATGGCCATAATAGCATACACTTTTGACAAAAAGCTTTCTAAATTAGAAGTGAACTAAGAAATGATTAAAGTGAACTTCATCACAAATATTTCATATGAGCATTCTGGTTTTTGTGAACATGATCATATAGTCTATATTGACATGAAATGTACGTTTAAAGTGTTGAATAAACTAACATACGTGATTTCAAGATTCAAACGATTTCAAAGAGAAACTAAAGAACTTTTTGAAGCGAACTTGACCAAGACTTATGTCTTTTAGATTCTGACCATTTGACTACGTGTATGTGACTTATATATGTGTTCTAATATATGAGAGTCATGGCTACGAGGTACTCTGCATATACTAAGTTACCTTTGTTGACTTAGTGCAATTTTTATGAAAACTTAGAATGTGAAGGGTAATAGCATCCAACACCGTGTGAGTTACATTATGATCATGCAAGCATGTATATTAGGATTTTATTATACCTATAGACATGTTAATATAAGCATCATGAGATGAAACATGGATTTCACCTATGCACGCATATTCAAGAAAATGAAATTTCTAAAGTATAAACTAAGTGATTAACATATACATGTGTGAAATACGCACGAGCATGCATACTTAGTATTGTTTAGCCTCGTGATGTGTTGATATGACTTTAGTAATGGACCATTAGTAACGTGGGCTTGATTTGTTTAAAGTTTATCGACATATTTCCTTAATTGGATTAGGATAAGCATGCTAGGTTTCGAACTTGAAATTATAATCATAGAGCATGCGTATTAATTAATATCAGTAACTTGAATGATAATGATTGAACTCGGGTGATCCAGCAGAATGAAAGGTCATTTCTGGTTTGACCAGTGAGTGGCGCAGCTGCTCCACTCTTAAGGCCAATACCTGCGCAGCTGCGCCAGCCTGTTTTTAGGATTTGTGCAGTCTGTTTGTTCTTGATTTTGTAGTAGAATTGTATTATTACTTAAACTGCAAATCATGGTCTGACCCCTACTAGTTTATGACTATATGATAAACATAATAACCTTGCATGACGAGTTTAAAATATGACAAGGATTTTGAAAGGAGAAACTTTGAAAAGTTTGAATGTAATGGTTTCGATAAGGTTTGAGAAACATGAAAGCAATATAGATCATGTATTTATGAGCTTTAAATACGTGTCGAACACATAGCGAGTCGAGTAAAGGTGTATGAATGTTGATATTAAAAGTATACCTATACTAGCTATTATAGGAGTATGTTATGAAAGTGAAACAAGGTTCTAAGAACCAAGTTAGACAACAATGTAACCTTTATTATTACATTGAGAATGTGTGGATACATATAACTAATGAGTGTGATCTCTATGGTTAATATAACTGTGTAGGATTACACAAAGTGCAGAGATTCTTAAGCAGTTACGTCGTAGTTGTTAAACTACGAATCAGGCAAGTCTTTCAGTTCCTATTTGATATATGAATTCAATAACTGTTAGTTGAATTATATTATGCTGTGATAATGCGAACTTATATATGAATTGTATATGAGATATAAATGAGAGTGAAAGTTGATCTTTGCTGATATACTTGTTATGTGAAAAGTAACATGCGTAGTAAATATAAATTGTTTATAAATGCATGAACTGAGTATAATGTTGTATGCTATGTGATGCATGAAAACTGTTAGAATTGCTGAGCTGTCGAGCTCACTCTTGCAAATAACCACTTTTGCAGGTTAAGGACTTACGATAAAGACTTCGTGCTTCTTGATTGATAAAGATAGATAGTATCGAATTGAAGAAGTACTATTTAGATTATTGCTTGAACCCTGTTTAGATTCTAGAAGTATTACTTGATAGTTGTTTACACTGTTTAATACAGGTTGTATTGTAAAGATGTATTAGTTAATACATAGAGGATATCAAGTCGAGTTGTAAACGTTATACGATAACTCAAATATAATGAATCATATTTTATAATTGATTCAAGGGTTGTAATTGATTCAAGTTATGAAATCAATAAAAGATTTTATTCAAGGAGGATTGAAAAAGTTTAAATTATTTCGCATTTTAGTAACATCGAACATGATGTAAAGATGAGATCTTGGATATAAATAGAATTTATATTCTAAATTGTAATAAATAAAGATGTATTCTTTTAGTAATGAATAAAAGATATAATAGTTTGGCGTTAGTAGTATCGTGACTGCACCGAATCCGAGGTTTCGAAGGAACGTGGATTTGGGGGCGTCATAGGTTGGTATCAGAGCTGTAGATTATAAACCTTAGGTAAGTGTACCTTAGACTATAGCCTGAGAAAGGAAAATATAAGATTAAAATATATACGTGAAGATTCAAAGAAGAATCTCGAAATATCTAGAGAATGAGAATCAGGAGTTTCCTAACTCCGGTAATAAAAATGTTAAGATGATGTCTATAAGATGTATATGACAAAGATAATGAGAATAAACTCAGATGGAGTTTGGTTGATAATAGGGAAAGAACCCTAAGGTAAACCGATGATCACGACGTGATCAGATTGAATTGTGAAATAATAGATAGTCTATAATGACTAAGTGTGTATAGCTTGATGCTATGAGAGAATGTACTATAAAAAGTACGAGATAAACTCATGAGGAGTTGTATGTGGTGAAACATAGAAAGCTCGTAACGAGCAAGTGATAGAGTAAGATAGAGTTAAGTGTAGGACTTCCATTGAGGACTCATGTGATGGCTTAGTTGTACAAACTTTTGTATGGGCAGAAGTTTTGTGCTTGCACTGAGTGCGTCACATTGATAATCGTTGGAATGTTAGTGTCGCGGTATCATTATACATATGGTGGAAAGGTGATTCTTTTCTCATATTTATTTTGATAGATAGAGGAGGTTTCTAAGATATAATTAGATAATACTAAGATTAGGTGCGAGTTCTTAAGACTTATGCCTATGACGAGTTCGTGACTCATAATCGTATGATGGGACCCCTCTGCGAATGGAAGACTTTGGTCTGACTAGGATAAGTTCCATATGATTGTGGTAAGTTCCTGAACTTCCATGGTGTGGTAAGTTGGTGAACTGTACTGAGAATAGATATATTATATAAGAGTTTTGGAATAGTAAGCATTGATGGTGGTAAGAGATTGAAGTGATGGAGAAATTTGGATTTTTCTAAATCTTCTAGCTATGCTAGGTTTTCAAAATTTATTAACTTCGTGCTAGTGTTTGCACTTCGGTTTTCTTGAGAAAACATTGGGTCAGGTAACTGAACTAATGAGTTTTAAAAACAACACCGTTATTCGTATGTCTACGCTATTTGTTTCGGCTAAGACAAAAATGATTTGACAATCTTTCAAAATATATTTTGACCATGTGCATCATTTGATATGATGTAGAATGGTAAACGATGGAGTCATCAATGCAATCGAACCTAGTGTTGGTTGTGATCGAAAGATCGTCAGCCCACTATGGTATGTTGTAATATGACAAAGTCATAAAATGGCGGAATCCTCAACGTACTACTAATCTAGTATGGTATCATGACGTCATAAAAGAATTTTTGATTTTCTTGTAAATTATAAAGAAGGTCAATTAAGTTGGCTAAATTATTTCGATTGATGTCCGAATTGTTGATGAGAGTCTAAGCTATTTGATTCGGCTAGGCGACTGTTGGAAAGGGATTATAGAA
Organism: Panax stipuleanatus; assembly: GCA_020205555.1. NCBI lineage: Eukaryota > Viridiplantae > Streptophyta > Magnoliopsida > Apiales > Araliaceae > Panax > Panax stipuleanatus. Next base: position 19,591,433 of record CM035121.1, on the reverse strand, counting down.
TTCAAGTATTCTTGTGTATTTATGCCAAACCAGATTGCTCTGGTGCGGATTTTGACGTTGAAAAGCTGAGGTGAACAACCCTATAAGGGGACATGTTTTCGGAGACAATGGTTCCGAGCGTAACGCATATAGTCGTTACAAAACACTACGTTGCGGCCCAACGTAGTGGTACAATAGGTTGGCCACCTAGAGTACGCGTGGAGAGTGTTTTCAGTCTTTGTGATTGATAAACACTCTGGTTTGCGGTGTGAAGAATTGTGTTGAAGCATTAGTAAACCTGGAGAAAAGTTCACGGTCTTGTGACCCCTCAGCATAAATTAGAATCTGAGTTATTCATACTACTTCCCGATTATTGAAAAATCGTGAAAGATTCTTATTCTTCTAAAGGATGAATGTAGTAAGTAGAATGATCCTTAGAAAGGAGAAAATGGTAGAATGCGATTGAGAAAAAGTTATAATAATAAAACTTCTGAAAAAAGAATGGATAAAATTATTCTAAAGAATATGTAATATTCGGAATAGCACCGAGTAGAGGAAGTTTCGGTGATTCCGAGGACGGAATCCTTATAAGGGGGAGAGGATGTAAGAACCCGAATTTTCAGATATTATTAAATAAGGATTTAATAAATAAAATTCTTAAACTGTGAGATGGGTTCGAATAATAATATATATATGTGATATGAGGTATGTGGTATTATATTACATAGGATAATATGGACTATGTAATATGTGTTTTTGTGATTTATAAATATATTATTAATATATATTTGTTACTTATCGTAGAGACGATCCAGTTGAGATAAAGGAGGTGGATAAATTCCTATCGATATTAAATAATTTATAGAATTATTTTATCATAGTAAGTTGGTGACATTAAATATCCTTAATGTATAATCACCATATTCTTGTGTATGTGTATTAATAACTAGTATGCTTATAATATAGGTTATTGATAAAACTTAAGCTATCCGTGAATAGGTTTGGATAGTGAAGCATGAGTTAGTTAAGGAATTAACTAAGAAGAATAAATATTAGTTAATTTAAGTTGGGAGTTATATTATGGAATAATATAATGAGAGTATTGAACCTTAATTAACTATGATGATATAGTACAGTATTTAATTTACTTAAGTAAAGGAGTGAATTAATAAGTGTGTTGAATATGTAATTATAGTTGGTACTTTTATATATATTACTTAGAATAGTAATATGTGAGAAAGTCTAATGTACGAATAACGTTAAATATATATATACGTTATTAAAGGGAGATGGAAATTATTATATCTTTAAATGAATATTTGAAGAAATTATTTTGGGAACAATTTATAGAAAAGAAAGAGAACTAATTATTATATATTTCTAATAAAGGGTATTAAAATAATTTGTAATATTGAATTATTTAAATAAAAGGAGGAAATGTTATTTTTGAATAATAATATTACCTTATATGTTTTTGTATGAGGTGTGATTGGTTAATATAGTAAATATATTAAAGCGTATTTGCTATATGTAATTAAATTGATGGAAATAATTTATTTTAATAGAAAATAAACTTATTATCTATTTTCTATATATAATATATGTACATATGTCGTACATATAGTTATTTGATATTATATTAAGAATAATATCATGAGACAATAAGTAAATTATTTTCTAATAACGAATGTGCTTATTTGGAGAAAACATAAAATTTTATGATATGGCTTAATACATAATTTTAAATGTATTTTCAAGGGAGTTTAATTAATGAAAGGAAACTAAGTTATTTTTAATATATTAAATAACTTAAGTTATTATTTGATCGTGAATATTATTATTTGAATAATTAATAGAGTATATATTAATTATTATAAGCGTAAAGGTTATACTTATTATAAGTATAATTAATTGAAGTAGTTTAGCATTTTAATAGCTTGAGTTATTATATTACCGTAAAGGTTATATAGAATATTGGCGTATTTCCATTCACGATATATTTATATATGTGAACCTTGTGACTTAATAGTTCTAATTATATTGAACTTGTTATAAGTAGTAAGTGATGGGAATAATAATAAGCTTGAGATTAAGCTTGTGAGAAATGCCTTGTGTGGCACGATAATAGATTCGGTAATGAATCGATTAATTCAAGGATGAAAGAATTATTAATTAAGCAATTAATCTATATTAATTGTTATTATAATAATATGTTGAATTATTATTATTGCGAGTGATAGCATGATAATAAGTATATTTGTTATAAATATAATAAGATAATTAACTATATAAATGTTAATTAATTGTTATGGAAATTATAATTCCATTGATTAAATGAGAAATAGATTAATTAATATTATTATTAATTAATTGATAAGATAAGTAATTTATTAAATTCTATGTGCAACCATGCGATATTAAAAGTATAACGTATGATAGTTAACTATATGTTATGCGAAATATATAGTGCAATATGACTATGTTATTTATGAATATAAACTATATAGTAAAGTTTATTGAGTTGTAATAGATACATGTAATGTGGGTGTGACAATGTGTATACAATAAATAAATATATCATGGATATATTGTAAACAATTATTGAATTAATAAAATTTAATAATAAAGGAGATAATACACCGTGATGGTACCCGAAAGAATTATATCCGGTAGGATGAAATGTACATGGATTATATATGTGCAAGTTAAAAATTTCTACATGACAGTATTATTATTTATTAGGATTACATTGTGACTCTAGTCATAACTTAAGTATATATTATATGTATATAACTTAAGTGTTAATACTCTTCATTTGCCAAATGCTGAGTTTTTTGCCTTGTCCCTAATTGAGTGACCCAATTCCTTCTCACGTGTATAACTCATGAAGCCTAAGCCTATTTCTATCAAACTCAGCAACATTAGCTTTATAGTAATAATGATAAGGGAGTGGGGATCATGATGGATTTCAACAACTACTCCAACTACTCTCTATGAACCAATGTGCTCTTCTCATTTCTGTTGGTTTGAATTGGTGGAGAAAACCATTGTATGTGTAAAAGAGTTTCTATAAATAGAACACTTCTCCTTCTCATTTCATTTGCTGAGAATTTTTCCACATATAAGATATAGTGTAAATGCTTCGAATTAGTTTGAGTATTGAGAAGGATTCTAGAGGTAGTATAGAACCCATGTGGCAGTAAACCAAATTGCAGAGGTATATTTCCATCTTTGTTTTTCATTCTGTAAAAATTCTAAGTTTTGGATTCTTGAATTTAACATGAATGGATTAATTATTAAGTTAGAATAAGTTTGTTAAGTGTTTTATGAGTTATATACATGTTAGAACTATTATATAGTTGCTCAGAATCGATTTGCTGTAGAAAATTCTGAGTTTGGGCTGGTTTCTGCCGAAGCAGAACAATTCCTGGACTGGCCGGACACCGGCGCAGCTGCGCCGGGTTTATGCCTGGGAGTTGCGCAGCTGCGCAGGGTCCTGGCTTTTGTTTTCTGTTTTCTATTTTCTGCAGCAGCCTGCTATGTGATAACTTATTATTTAAGACAAGCATGAAAACTCGTATAACTCCTATAAACATGTCCCTTGATACAACATGAATGTTTATGGCCATAATAGCATACACTTTTGACAAAAAGCTTTCTAGATTAGAAGTGAACTTAGAAATGATTAAAGTGAACTTCATCACAAATATTTCATATGAGCATTCTGGTTTTTGTGAACATGATCATATAGTCTATATTGACATGAAATGTACGTTTAAAGTGTTGAATAAACTAACATACGTGATTTCAAGATTCAAACGATTTCAAAGAGAAACTAAAGAACTTTTTGAAGCGAACTTGACCAAGACTTATGTCTTTTAGATTCTGACCATTTGACTACGTGTATGTGACTTATATATGTGTTCTAATATATGAGAGTCATGGCTACGAGGTACTCTGCATATACTAAGTTACCTTTGTTGACTTAGTGCAATTTTTATGAAAACTTAGAATGTGAAGGGTAATAGCATCCAACACCGTGTGAGTTACATTATGATCATGCAAGCATGTATATTAGGATTTTATTATACCTATAGATATGTTAATATAAGCATCATGAGATGAAACATGGATTTCACCTATGCACGCATATTCAAAAAAATGAAATTTCTAAAGTATAAACTAAGTGATTAACATATACATGTGTGATATACGCACGAGCATGCATACTTAGTATTGTTTAGCCTCGTGATGTGTTGATATGACTTTAGTAATGGACCATTAGTAACGTGGGCTTGATTTGTTTAAAGTTTATCGACATATTTCCTTAATTGGATTAGGATAAGCATGCTAGGTTTCGAACTTGAAATTATAATCATAGAGCATGCGTATTAATTAATATCAGTAACTTGAATGATAATGATTGAACTCGGGTGATCCAGCAGAATGAAAGGTCATTTCTGGTTTGACCAGTGAGTGGCGCAGCTGCTCCACTCTTAAGGCCAATACCTGCGCAGCTGCGCCAGCCTGTTTTTAGGATTTGTGCAGTCTGTTTGTTCTTGATTTTGTAGTAGAATTGTATTATTACTTAAACTGCAAATCATGGTCTGACCCCTACTAGTTTATGACTATATGATAAACATAATAACCTTGCATGACGAGTTTAAAATATGACAAGGATTTTGAAAGGAGAAACTTTGAAAAGTTTGAATGTAATGGTTTCGATAAGGTTTGAGAAACATGAAAGCAATATAGATCATGTATTTATGAGCTTTAAATACGTGTCGAACACATAGCGAGTCGAGTAAAGGTGTATGAATGTTGATATTAAAAGTATACCTATACTAGCTATTATAGGAGTATGTTATGAAAGTGAAACAAGGTTCTAAGAACCAAGTTAGACAACAATGTAACCTTTATTATTACATTGAGAATGTGTGGATACATATAACTAATGAGTGTGATCTCTATGGTTAATATAACTGTGTAGGATTACACAAAGTGCAGAGATTCTTAAGCAGTTAAGTCGTAGTTGTTAAACTACGAATCAGGCAAGTCTTTCAGTTCCTATTTGATATATGAATTCAATAACTGTTAGTTGAATTATATTATGCTGTGATAATGCGAACTTATATATGAATTGTATATGAGATATAAATGAGATTGAAAGTTGATCTTTGATGATATACTTGTTATGTGAAAAGTAACATGCGTAGTAAATATAAATTGTTTATAAATGCATGAACTGAGTATAATGTTGTATGCTATGTGATGCATGAAAACTGTTAGAATTGCTGAGCTGTCGAGCTCACTCTTGCAAATAACCACTTTTGCAGGTTAAGGACTTACGATAAAGACTTCGTGCTTCTTGATTGATAAAGATAGATAGTATCGAATTGAAGAAGTACTATTTAGATTATTGCTTGAACCCTGTTTAGATTCTAGAAGTATTACTTGATAGTTGTTTACACTTTTTAATACAGGTTGTGTTGTAAAGATGTATTAGTTAATACATAGAGGATATCAAGTCGAGTTGTAAATGTTATACGATAACTCAAATATAATGAATCATATTTTATAATTGATTCAAGGGTTGTAATTGATTCAAGTTATGAAATCAATAAAAGATTTTATTCAAGGAGGATTGAAAAAGTTTAAATTATTTCGCATTTTAGTAACATCGAACATGATGTAAAGATGAGATCTTGGATATAAATAGAATTTATATTCTAAATTGTAATAAGTAAAGATGTATTCTTTTAGTAATGAATAAAAGATATAATAGTTTGGCGTTAGTAGTATCGTGACTGCACCGAATTCGAGGTTTCGAAGGAACGTGGATTTGGGGGCGTCACAAGGCAAGTATCCTATCCCTAACTTATTGATTTAGCAAGTTCCCTAAATTCTAATTTATTCATTTATGAAGTCTTAGACTTGTGTTTCTATATCGAGTAAGCTTGTGTTCTTAATTGTTCCAGTTTGAAATTCATATTAGATATTGTAACTCTTTTAAAAGCATGATTCAGTTATACAATACTTATTCGATTGTATACTCTTGAGATTTATTATTCAAGTTTAATATCGATGTTATTGTTGAACCTTATAGGACTAGTGAACCCTTATTGATTCGACTAGTCCATAGTTGATGAACGTTCTAAATTCTAGAATACTTATTGAGTTTATCCAAACCAAACTTCCTTTGGTGCGGACTCTGATGTCAAAACTGAGATGACCAACCCTGTAAAAGGGGATTATTTACGCTTTAGCGTTGAGATATTGTGCACATTATGACTGTTAAAGGTTTAAAGTATAAAAACTTTACAACCTAGGATATAGTTCAAGGTCTTATGACCCTCAGACGTTCTTTTGATTCCTGTTGTTCATTCTTGAGTCAAAAGTTGAGTTTCTTTATTCAGATGTCTTTGATTCACTCGCATGTTATTATATTGTTGTTGTATTATTATACTTGTGGGAAATCGTGCTCACTCTTGCATAATAATAACATTACAATTAAGAACGAAAGGTCCGACGAGCCTTCTACTAGCAAAGGCAAGGGCAAGGTCAACAAGTGATGAAGACTTGTTGTTTATTTTTATATGTTTATGTTTCAGACTTATGTTAAAGTTGTGTAAGACTTATTTATTTGTTATGTTCTGCACAGATGTTTAAGGTTAGTATGACCTAGGATTATATTTATTATTCAGATGTTGTAACCCCATAAGGGGAGGATTTATTTCTATCTACTGCATGGTTTGCATTTATTATGGGTAGATAGATAGATGATATTTGTATAGTGAACACCAAATCCCGTGGAATTAAAGTACCCGAATTTTGGGGGTGTCACATGGCCTGTATCTTCTATATGGATTCGTTGAATTATCATTTTCCCATCATCTGGGAAATAAGTTTCCAAGGGTTCGAAATTCCCTGATGGTGCTTCGGCCAATTGATCTACAAATCCTTGGCCTTGGATGGACTTTTAAATCACGTTGATGATATCAAATTGCTGGAGGATTAATTGTCATTTGGACAATCGATAATTTAACATAGGCTTGCTGAATATGCATTTCAAAGGATTCATGCGAGATATGAGATAGGTTGTGTGCCCATAAAGATAATGTTGTAATCTTATGGCGACCCATGCTAAAGCACAACAGGTTTTTTCGATCAAGGGGTATTTCTACTCCCCGCTGCTGAATATTTTATTGAGGTAATAGATAGCTCTTTCCTTGCCTCTATCATCTTTCTGCTCTAGCATGCAGCCCATAGCATTGGAATTGACTTCTATCTACATGAACATGGGAACTTTATCACTTAGAGGTACTAAAACAGGAGCTTCAATCAATTGCTTCTTAATGGATAGGAAGGCTTTTTGACAATCATCATTCTATTTTCCAGAGGAATATTTCCTCAACAGCTTGAAGATGGGCTCACAAGTTTCACTGAGTTAATAGATGAATCTGCTTATGGAATTAATTCTCCCAAGAAATCCCCGTATCTCCTTTTCTGTTTGGGGTAATGGCATTTCAGTGATGGCTTTAATCTTGGCAGAATCCAGCTCAATGCCCCTGTTATTTACCAGGAATCCCAATAATTTACAGGATTTGACACCAAAAGCGCACTTGGTTGGGTTCAGCTTCAAGTTGTATTTGCAAAGCCGATTGAATAGTTTTTTGAGATGGTTGGCATTGTCATCTTCTTTTCTGGATTTGACAATGATATCATGCACATAAACCTCTATCTCTTTGTGCATCATATCATGGAAAAAGGGCTGTCATAGCTCGCTGATATGTGGCACCAGCATTGATAAGGTCGAAAGATAATCGCCTATAGCAGAAGGTTCCCCAGGGGGTAATGAATGCTATTTTTTTCCTATCTTCCTCGGCAATCATGATTTGATGATATCCGGCGAAGCAATCAATAAATGAGTATATGCTATATTGCGTCGTGTTGTCTACCAGTATGTGGTTGAAAGGTATTGGGAAGTCGTCTTTGAGACAGGCTTTGTTCAAATCCCTATAATTCACGCATACTCGTACCTTCCCTCTGGTCTTAGGCACAGGAACTATATTGGACATCCATTCAAGGTAGGTTGATACCATGATAATGCTTGCTTTGAATTGCTTGACAACTCTTCTTTGACCTTCAAGCTCCACTCAGGCTTCAGTCTCATGAGCTTCTGTTTGACCGATTTGAATCCTTCTTTAATGGGCAATTGATGAATGATAATGTCAGTAGATAGGCCGACCATGTCTTCATGTGACCATGTAAACACATCTTTGAACTAAGTTAGGAGGTTAATCAGGTCTTTTCTTTTGTTTGGGGTAAGGTCATTGCCTACTTGGATTTTTTTAGGATTTTCTGAGGTTACGATATTGACAGTGGTGGTTTGATCGAGGTTTGGTTTGGGCTTATCTTTGACCCATTCTTTGATCTCCTCATGTACCTCATAGTCATCTATCTCCTCTTGATCAATCCCCATCAAGTCAAAGTCCAGCTCTACATCAAAGTCGTAGTCACTGCTGAGACTTGGCAATTCATCACCAAGGCTAAACAAATCCAAATTTGGAATCCTGAAAACAAAATGCTTTCACTTAATATATGAAATTGTTTAATCATACAAAGCATTAGTAAAAGCATGAAAAAGTAACTACTAGCACCACGCAACAAAATTAAGCAGTAAATAATATCTACACTTTAGGGCAGATGGACTTTCTGCCCTTTTACTCTTTACGACTGATACAAGGAGTGTTGTTCCAGTTATCTAGGGTCAAGTCCTTGTTGACAGCCGCGATGAAGTGGTTGTTTCTATCCACCTCCTCTTTGATGATGACCATAACTGAATTCACATCAGGGTCAGTGCTTTTCTTTGGAACCTTCTCTTTATCCTTGTTTATGCGAGTGATCATGATTTGATCTTCTGAATAGTCATCATCTGGGATATCATCTTTCATACCCTCAGTATGTGCCAGAAAATAAATCTTTGCAAATCGGTCTCGCACTTGTTGTAGGAACCTTTCATTCCTTTCATCCTTTTCCTTAACAGGAATCTGGATTTCTTTCTCACTGGCAAGTTTAACCTTAGGAATCAGCATATCTCACACAGAAGCAGTGACTTTCCTCATAGGTTTCACGAATCCTGCATCCATGAGATTTGATATCAGAATGGTGGATGCATGAACCGGCTGATGCTTGTGCGGATTCTTGTGATTTGACCCATAGAAATAGCCTAATCCAGCCTTCCATGTCTGGCTATATATCTGAACTGAACTTTTTATCCCCTGTTGATTTTTTCCTAGTCCTTCGCTAGGACAGAAATCCAAAGATATCATTTCTTCGCTTCAAAGCTGGGGCCCCAATAGGTCGATAGTGAGTGTTACTCACTTCGAAGGCTTGAAAACTGGCAAGCTCAACTCCCTCATTGAGGCTGATCATAGGCATATTACCTTATACATAGACATGATATTCTTGCTTAGCATTAACAGTTACCAGATTGCCATTGATGATGTACTTGACCTACAAGAAGAGTGGATGGAATTGCTCCTGCCATATGGATCCACGGTCTTCCTAACAGTAAATTGTATCCCGTGGTGATGTTTAGCACTTGGAAGTATATATAGAAAGTATGTGGAATAATCTCCACTGGAAGTTCGATTTCTCCTACAGCATCTCGAGACCCATCGAAGGTTGTTATGACTATATGACTTCTCCGGATTCGATTTGGACTGATCTTCATTCTTTCCAAAGTGTTATAGGGACAGATGTTTAGGGAGGATCCTACATTTATCAACACACCTCCTATCACGTATCTAGAGGATATCACTGGTATATGCAATAACTTTCAATGACCAGTCCCTTCTGCATGTATGTCCTCATCAGTGAAAGAAATCACAGTGCTGTTGAAAAAGTGATCTATCAAGTGACAGAACTTTTCTGTATCCACTGCCTTCGGCAAATGCGTATCTTCCAGCACTTGTATTAAGATTTTACAATGATCTTCAGAGGACAATACCAAATCCAGAAAGGAGATCTTGTTAGGTGCCTCTTTTAATCTTTGCACTATCTTGACTTTATTATGCCCCATTTTGCTGAGGAATTCTTTAATTTTCTCCTCAGGCACTCTACCCTTGGTTTTAGTGACTGGCTTTATTACTCGCTGAGGTAGATACAACGAGTTTTCCTTTGATATAGCTACAGTGTGATTTGATGTTAATACCTCATTCTCCCCATAGTTCCATGGGACTCTTTCTAAGCTGATTAAGGGATATTGCGGTCTGAATGGCAACATCAATGGTTTTGGTGCAGCCACTTTCATAGGATTCTTTCCTCCTTTGTCCCTCTTTCCTAGAATTGTCAGGGGTATGGGAGTTGTGTCCTTCTCACAGGAAATGACTGCTACAACTTCCTTCAGACTCCATGCCAGAGGAGGAAATATTGCTTCTTCATCAGGAAAACCATTATCTTGACTTACTTTTAGCAGCTCACCACTTTCAATCAGGCTTTGAATTAGATGACAAAGTCCCCAACATTTTTCTGTATCATGACCAGAAGTGTTGGAATGATACTGACATATTTTGGAAGAGTTGAACTTTCTTGATCGAGGGTCCACTGGGGGTAACAGCTCTGTGACTCTTCCCTCATTGATCAACATCTGGAGAATTTATTCTATAGGATGATTCAAAGGAGTAAACTTTCTTTTGAAGGCAAATTCCCTATGAGCTCAAAATCCCTCTTCCCTGGCAACTTTATCTACCCAGGTTTCATGTTCATGGAACCGATAGTGATCCTTCCTTACAATTGGAAGAATTTTAGGTGCAGGAGTATTTGATCTCCGCTGGCTGACTTGAGTTATCAACTGTCGCGTCGCTTGGTGCTGGTATACCATCAGTTCTGCCAGTTGACCAATCTGTTCGTTGATAAACTTTATTTCTTGTTCTATCAAAAACTGACATTCCGAATACCCCCATTTATCAAAGTTATCCTTGCTTTTTTGGGAAGAGTTCCGTATATACTTAAGGTACTTGGAACCTTCTCCACTCCCCTTATTGATCATGCTGACTCCCTCCTTATTGTGTTGAGGCAAAGGGTTATCTTAGACATGTGGCTGCTCTGGTTTTGTTACCATAATCTCTCCACTATCTATCATATCTTGGATCTTGTGCTTTAGGGACCAACCTTCTTGGGTATCATGGCCAGGAGCCCCAGAATTGTAAGCATATTTCTTTCTTGGGTTACAATTCTTCCCACTTAGATTAGCCGAGGGAAGGAGCTGAGTAATTATCTTATGTGTTGTCAGAAGCTTTAGCATATTTTCAAGTGAGTCCCCTAAGGGTGTAAATGTCCTTCGACATCTAACCTCTCCTACTTTTTAAAATAAAGGATTTGAAGGTTGTACAGATGTTTGGAAAGGGTAATAATTTTTCCTCTAAATGGGCATGTTTTAATTGTCTCTTTGGGTTTAACATTGGAGTATCAAGGATACATCTTCTTCCTTCTTCTTATGAACTATCCGAGGATTATTCCCATAATTTTCAGGCCTGAATGTGCTCAATCATGGATTCCAAAGCACATCTCAGCCGTTTCGCCATGTTTGATCATCTCTGAGAATGGCTTTCCTATTCCTACTAGGACTCTTTCATAGAATGGAGCTTCTTGTATGTCGATGAATGTCATTACCATCTCAATTTTGATCATCGATGGAATGACCTAAGCAGCCAGACGTCTCCACCTCTGGGTGTATTCTCTTAATGACTAGTTGTTATGCTTTTTAACCTCGGTAATTCTATATCTGTCTGGAGCCGTTTGTTGGAAGCTGTATTGATTTAGGAAGGCATGAACTAACTCTTCCCAGCTATAAATTTAGGAGTTGTCCAGCCGAGCGTACCAGGCTCTGGGTTCTCTGGTCAGACTTTTCTAAAATAACTACATTCTCAGCTTCTCGTCCTCTGCATAGGATCCGAGCTCTCTGATGAATACTTTCAAATTAGTGTAAGGATCTCCTAATCCGTCTTATTTTTCAAAGTTTGGAATCTAAAACTTGTCTAGATAACGGGCCCCTAAAAAGATGCACAGGTTCGAGTAGTTAACACTCCCATATGCTCCAGTCCCTTTGATTGACCGGATGGTTTCTTCTATTTGTTGGACTTTTCTTCTGATGTCACCAGATTCTCGATCTTCTTTGTGATTGGTGATTTCAGGGGTTTTGTTGGTTTTCTCATTGATTTGAGGTTCAAGTATCTGAGCTTCCTTTTTCTTGTCAGTACCCTGGCCGCCACCTTGTTCGAAGGACTCTAGTTGAGTGGGTATCTGTTGACCCTAAGTACTTTTACTCTGTTATTTCAGGAAGACAGCTAGTTTTGCTATCTGATTTTTGAGTCCCTCGAATTCTTCTCGAGACACGAAATATATCCCATGTTGGGTACTTTCTTCCATGTTAGTGGGTAGGCTTTTTGCCTTCTTAGATTTGGATCTGGTAATGGGACTAATATTGCCTACAATAAAAGTAGGGAGTTTAGTCTTGATAGACACTAACAGTATGCATGTTATGCAATGTGTTAGGTTTAAGGGTTTTTTAATGTTTTCCTACAAAACAGATGTCAGTTGTTTTGATGACAGAATATCATGACAGGATTTGATATTTGACAATGAATTTGGAAAAGAAATACTATTTACAACATTTAATATTTTAACAGGAATTGACATTTACAACATTTAATATCTGACATGGAATTGAAAGGGAAAGGGATGAAGAGCCTTCCCTTCGCGTTTAAGTTTATCAGAGGCTGACCTTACTTAGGCTTACTCTCACGGGCTTTTCGGCATGAAGGTTCCCAGATCATCGCAACGTACTAGATGGGAAGTTAATCCGATCTTTCAATTGGAACGAATCTGAGTGGCGCCTTTCTTGAGCCTCTCGGAATTATTCTCCTCCGAGTCCAGTAATCAACAACCGACGGGATCGCCTTCTGGTGGAGGAATCACACAACATACATTCATCGCGTCTCACTGTATGTAATATGATAACATTGTGCGAAGCACTAATAAAAAGCGCTGTAAAGAGACATTAATTCACATCCATTCAATGTAAAGATATCATTCACACACATAAAGATAAAAGGGAATTGAAAAGATTAAAATGTGGGTTAAGCCCTCTACTGTTCCCAGCAGAGTCGCCACCTGTCGACGCCAAAAAAAATCCTCAATTCCTAGGTGTTTGGTTCTTACCCTTTATGTTTTTTATGTGATTTGATTTATCTTGCTTAAATGGTGAGATTTTAGGAAAAGACCGGCATATAATGTCACCGATTTGAAAATATTTATTTTATTGATAGGTCCGAATTAGATAGAGCCGCCAGTTGGTATAAGTTAAATGGCTGTACCAACTCAACCGAGTTTTGAAATATTTTGCAATATGGCACAATATGTAACTCCATTTAATTGGTCTTGGAAACCGAGATTCATAGAGTTCGGGGGCTTGCTTAAGCAGGGGGAAGGCGTTAGGCACCCCCCCCCCAACTTTCGTGAAACACGGTTACCGCATCTTTTCATTCCCTAATCATTGTGTGAGTGTGTGTTGCAATTAATTGGGCCTAAGTACTTTATTTGAAAGTAATGTTGTGCTTTGTTGAACCTATATATGAAGGGTTTGATTTATTGAAAAATCCATTTTAAGCAATAATATAAAAAATGATGTTTTGAAAAGCTATTTTCAAACCTTTTCGCTCACATAGGAATTGAAGCTCTTTGATACTTCCATTTTATTCCATATTCGGCTGGTTTATATTTTATTCTTGAGATGCGAAGCATCTTCGACACAATAATATATATATATATATATATATATATATGTGTGTGTGTGTGTGTGTGTGTGTGTGTGTGTGTGTCGGACTCCTTATGGGCATGAAAGCCATCAAAGTATGCCCGAGCACCACAAACATAATTTTCACTATTTCGGGGCCTTAAACCCGTATAACCGTTTTAAGGCCCTGGATTAACAAATACAAAATTTGTAAGCTAGTTATACAGCTTAAAAAGGTCCATCACGGGAACCAGATCCAGATCCATTGGTTGAATCTTAGATCATGTAGCTCTTAGGTCACAGGATATAAAATAAACAGCCTGCATAATGAATATACTGAAATAAAATATATATCTATACTAGACATCACTAAACAAAGGATTCATCAGTCAAATCCTCGTACGCGAGCAGCTCACAGCTTCTAATTTCCTCTAGATATAGATTTAGGGTCACGTGGTTGCTAAATATTTACAAAAACTAGAAAGAAAACTAGATCTATACAGATCTTACCATTCTAGCTTCCAGGTTCAAGTTTTACAACTTTTGAACCGGTTAAAAGCTAGATCTGGCTAGATATAGTACAGATCTAGTCAATAAACCTTACATATTAACTATTTATAAGAAATGAATTATAAAAAATTCAGATCTGGGGAATATAAGCTACTAAATATATGTATATAGCACTTATATATGTATTAGAGTAAGCGAAGAAGACAAATCTGGTAAAATCTTACAGTATTTGTTGAGAACGGGTCTCAAACGGCTTCTGGGGCCTCAAAACTCATTTCCCACCAGTTATAATTTGATAATATATGTATATGAACGTTTAGAAAGAAGTTTAACAGAAATCGGAGTAATATAGGAGCTCCATTTAGCTATTCTAGCCTCTATTTCTCTCGTTGCGGCTCTTTTCTTCTCTACTCTTCTCTTGGAAGCCAAAGGGGGGAGAGGGTATATATAGCCACGATCAGTCACGGCTCCGACCAACGCACAGTCTGCTTGAACCTTCATAACTTGCAATCTGGAAATCTGATGGAGGCGTGCTATACCTTTTCGGAAGCCCTTTCTAAGAGCTACGTAATGACATGGGACTTGACCTTTTTTGAATCCAGGAAGATGGGTCCATGACCAGATCTTTTAGTCTTCGCAGTCCGTCCATTGAGCTGTATGGCGTAGTTTTACTCGGGATTGCTGTGATGGTTCTGTATGCCATTCTTCATAGTAATTTGATCTGAATTAATGTTGAGTTAGAAAAATTACCCTTTTACCCTTTCAGTTTGGTTTCTGGCTTAATGTAGCTGTAGCTTTCTTTCTCAGGGTTATCTCTGAGTTTTGACTACTGTTAACTTCTATTTATCTTCAGGGTTGTCTCTGACATTGATTTGATGTTTCTCGAGGCTAGCTCCGGGGTTTCGATTTGATGTTTCCCGGGGCTATCTTTGGGGTTCCGGTTTGATGTTTCTCGGGGCTGTCTTCGGGGGTCTGGTATGATGATTTAGACTACCAAGGTTATCTCTGAAAGGTAAAAGACGGTTTTTCCCTCCTACATGGTTAGTAATAGGAATGCAAAATTTTGAGTGACTACACTATCTATCATATGTTAGATCTTGTGTTTCAAAGACCAACATTCTTGGGTATCATGGCCAGGAGACCCAGAATGGTAAACACACTTTTTGCTTAGGTTGAAGACTTTCCCATTTGGATTTACAGGGGGAAGAACTGAGTGATTTTCTTCTATGTTGCCAGAAGTTTCTGTATATTTTAAAGTAGATCCTCTAAGGGTGTAAATGTTCTCTTGCGTCTGACTTCTCTAACTTTTTGGGATGAAGGACTTGCAAGATTTACAGAAGATTGGAATGGGGAGTAATTGTTTTGCTTCTGAATAGGCAGGTTCTAACTGCCTCGCCAAGTTTGACCCTGAGTATTAAGGATACATCTTCCTCCTTTTTCTTGTGGGTTCTTCTAGGGTTAATCCAGTAATATGTTCAGCAACTGCCTCTAAAGTAGTGAGATCTTTAATCTTTCAGGATTTCAACCCTATTTCAGCCATTTCTCCATGTTTGATCATTTCTGAGAACGGTTTTCCTATTCTAGCCAGGACCCTCTCATAATATGGAGCTTCTTGTATGTCGATGAATGTCATCACCATTTTATTCTCATTCATTGGAGGAATAACTTGTGCAGCCATACGCCTCCATCTTTGGGCATATTCCGGAAAAGATTCATTATTCTGCTTTTTGATTTTAGTCACTTGATATCTATCCAGTGTCATTTGTGATTGAAATCTGTATTGATTCAAGAAGGTATGGGTTAGCTCTTCCCAGCTATAGATTTTGGAGTTGTCCAAATATGTACCATGCTCGGGCTTCTCTAGTTAGGCTTTTCTGAAATAACTTGCATTCTCAGCTTCTCATCCTCTGCATAAGATCCGAGTTCTCCAATGTATACTTTCAAATGAGTATAAGGGTCTCCTAACTCATCGTACTTTTCAAAATCAGGGACTTGAAACTTGTCCGGATAATGAGCCTTTGGAAAAATACAAAGATATGAGTAGTTGAAACTCCCATATGCTCCAGTCCCTTTGATTGACCGGATGTTTTCTTCCATTTGCTGGACTTTCTTTCTAATGTCCCCAGCTTCCCGATCATCTTTGAGATTGGTTATTTCAGGGGTTTTGTTGGTTATTATCTCACTAGGGTGAGGTTCAGGTATTTGTATTTCCACCTTTTTATCAATACGCTGAGTGTCGCCTTGTGCGGAGGACTCTAGTTGAGTGGGTATCTGTTGGCCCTGAGTGGTTTTACTTTGTTCTTTCAGTAGGATAGCCAATTCTGCTATCTGATTTCTTGGTCCCTCGAACTCTTCTCGTGATACATGGGTAGATTTAGGTGAGGTTCTTCCATCCATGTCGGAAGATGAGCTTTGTGCCTTCCTAGATTTTGATCTAGTAATAGGACCAATTTTACAATAGCAGCAGCCTACAAAAAGAGTGTGTAGTTTAGTCTTGATAACACTAACAGTATGCATGTTGTGCAATATGTTGGTTTTTTTAAGTTTTTTAATGTTTTCCTACAAAATAAAGGTTAGTTGTTTTGATGACAAGATAGTGTGACATTTATGACAGGATTTGATATTTGACAGGGAATTGACATTTGACATGAATTGAAAGGGAAAGGCATAAAGAGACTTCCCATCACGTTTGGTTTATCAGAGGCTGACCTATCTTAGGTTTACTGTCACGGGCTTTTCGGCATGAAGGTTTCCAGATCATCGTAATTTACTAGATGGAAAATTAATCCGATATTTCAATTGGAGCGGATCTGAGTGGCGCCTTTACTGAGCCTCGCGGGATGTTGCTCCTCTTGAGTCCAGTAATCAGCCACCGATGGGTTTTCCTCCTAGTGGAGGAATCACACAACATACATTCACATACATTCATCGCGCCTCTCCGCATGCATGATGACATTGTGCGAAGCACTAATATAAAGAATTGTAAAGAAGCATTCATTCACACACATTCAACATGCAGATAAACAAGGAATTAAAAAGATTGAAATACGTCTTAAGCCCTCTAACGTCCCCAGCAGAGTCGCCACCAGTCGACGTCGGGAAATTCCGCTTCCCTAAGTTTGTTCTTCTACCCTTTGTGTCTCGTTAGATTGATTAATTTTATCTTTCTTAAAGGGTGAGATTTTAGGAAAGGACCGACAAAAATGTCGACAATTTTATAAAGATTGATATATATATATATATATATGATTGGGCCGAATTAGACAGAGCCGTCAGTTGGTATGAGTTTAAATGGTTGTACCAACTCAACCAAATTTTGAAAGTTATCGCAATATGGTCAAATATGTGACTCCGTTTAATTGGTCTAGAACCTGAGATTCATAGAGTTCGCTGGCTTGTTTAAGTGAGGGGAATGTGTTAGGCATCCCCCGACTTTCGTGAAACACGGTTACCGCTACTTTTTCATTCCCTAAGCATGTGGGTGTGTGTGTGTGTGTGTGAATATGCAAAAGTGCTCAAGTGATTTATTTGAAAGTAATTTTGTGCCTCTTTGGACCTATGCACAAAGGGTTTGATGTATAGAAAAGTTCATTTTTCATTTAAAGCATATAAAAGTGAGGTTTTAAAATCTGGTTTTCAAACCCTTTTGCCAAATAAGAATTAAGGCCCTTTGATACTTACATTTTATTCCATATTCTGCTTGATTTGATTTTATTGAGATGCGAAGCATCTTTGTCAGTAATTAAACTATTTACAAATGTCGGGCTCCTTGTGGGCATGAAATCCATCTAAGTATGCCCGAGCACCACATATATGATTTTTCACTATTTAGGGGCCTTAAATATGGATACCGTTTTAAAGCCCTAGGTTTACATTTACAATAGGTTGCAGGCTGAGTGTATAACTTAAACAAGTTCATCATGGGAACCGAATCTAGATCTATTGATTGAATCATCAATCCTATGGCTCCTAGGCTCACATGATATCATTTAAACAGCCTGCACAATGAATATATTAAAATAAAATACATATATACTTCTAAACATCGCTGAACAAAGGATTCATCAGTTAAATCCTTGTATGTGAGTAGCCGAACTTCTCATTTCCTCTAGATACAGATCTAGGGTCATGTGGTTGCTAAATATTTACAAACTAGAAAATAAACTAGATCTAACTATATCCTAGCCAGTCTAGCTCAAAAGGTTCAAGTTTTATAACTTTTGAACCGGTTAAAAGCTAGATCTAGTATAGATCTAGTCAATACACTTTAGATATTTACTATTTACACAAAATGAACGGTTAAAGCAGATATCTTGGCACAACTAAGCAATATATATATATATATATATATATATATATATATATATATATATATATATATATATATATATATATATATATTAAAGCAGTAAATGAACTCAGATCTGAAGAGATCTTACAGCCTCGCACGAGATTAGCAAACGAGCGGCTTTTGGCGCCTTTAAACTTGATTTCCACCAGTTAAAACTTGATATGTTGAAGTGTATATATATGAGTGTTTACAATTGAGATTTATAGAGATTGAAGCAAGATTTGAGATGTTTGACACTCTAACTCTCGGATTTTCTGTCTCCTGGGCCCTCTCTCCCTCTCTTGGATCTCTTTTAAATGAGATGGGGGGCTGATATTTAAGATCCGGCCAGCTGCATGTAGACATGCGGCTAGGCCTAGTGTGTCCTACCGCCTCGAAGTCTATTCCCTCGATCGATATGATGTCTGCTGAAATCTTAACTTGCAATCCAAAAATCCTTCGGAGGTGTGCCATATCATTCCGAAAAGCTCTTTCTGAGATCTACACAATGACATGGAACTTGACCTTTTCTGAATTCGGGAAGATGGGTCCATGACCAGATCTTCAAGTCTCCATAGGAAGTCCATTGAGCTGTCTTGCGCAGTTTGCACTCAGGATTGTTATGATGGTTCTTTATGACCTTATCCACAACTGT
Source organism: Panax stipuleanatus (assembly GCA_020205555.1). Classification (NCBI taxonomy): domain Eukaryota; kingdom Viridiplantae; phylum Streptophyta; class Magnoliopsida; order Apiales; family Araliaceae; genus Panax; species Panax stipuleanatus. The sequence continues at coordinate 19,572,161 of CM035121.1, read as the reverse complement.
TGGATTAGTGTTGGTGATGATTTGGCAAAATTACTTTTTTGCCCTTCTAGGGGTTGTCTCCGGGTTTGACATAGCTGCAGCTGTCCTCCCTCAAGGTTACCTTTGTTGATTTTATTTTTCCTTAGGGTTGCCTCCGAGGTTGATTGGATATCCCACGGGGTTGTCTCCGGGGTTGGATTTGATGTAGTCCCCTGAGGCTGTCTCCATAATGATTGTTTGTAATCCTCCGGGGCTGTCTTCGGAGTGGAAAAAGATTATTTTGCCCTCCTACATGGTTTGTAACAGGAAAATAAAATTTCGGGTGTCTACAATGAGTAACGAGTTACAGCGTCAACATGAGAAAATGGATGCACTGACTATGCTGTTGTACCTTAAGGATTTATATGGTGAGAAAAGTAGGTCGACTAGATATTAGATATTTAAAGAGCTCTTTCGATCTAGGATGACCGATGGCACTATAGTGCAGACACATGTCCTAAAGATGATCAATCTGATTGAACAGCTGAGACAACTGGGTTTTATCATGGATGGTGAGTTGAGCCTAAGATTTGATTTTGCAATCACTCCCGGACTCCTATTCACAATTTGTTATGAATTTTCACATTAACAAGCTTGATGTCAGTTTACCTAAATTTCTTAACATATCTAAAGCTGCTGAGAGTCATTTTCCAATGAAGAAAGACCAAGTTTTGCTTGTAGATGATTCTTCCAGGAAGCGGAAGAGGGTCAAAGAACTTATGAAAAGAAGAAATATCCCAATAAGGAAAAAGGGAAGGCGAAACCAAAGGACAGGAAAAAGACTGATGCCAATAGCAAAGAATTTTGCTTCACTGCAACAAGTCTAAACATTGGAAGAGAAACTGTAAAGAGTATCTTGCATAGCAGAAGTAAAAGAAGCTTGGAAAAGCTTCAGCTTCGACAACATATACAGGTTTATTTATGATTGAAATAAATCTTTTTGTAAGTCAAAATTCTACTTGGGTATTAGATACCGGTTGTGATTTTCACATATGCAATTCTTTACAAGGACTAAGCAGAAGTAGAAAGCTGAACAAATGAGAAGTCACCGTGCGCGTAGGGAATGGAGAAAAGGTTGCTGCATTAGCCGTAGGGACTTATTATTTAGCACTACCATCTAGAAAATTAATTAATTTAATAAATTGTTGTTATGTTCCAGTTCTTGTTATAAACATTATTTCTATTCTATTGTTGGACAAGGAATGTTTTAATATTATAATAAAGAACAATAGTTGTTCTATTTATAATGAGAGTGTTTTGTATGGAACTAGTTGATTAATTGATGGATTGTATGTGCTTGACTTGCATGAAAATATTTTGCAAATTGAACAAACTAATAAAAGGAAAAGGGATGATGTGAATAATACTTTCATATGGCATTGCAGACTCATTCATATAAATGAAACAAGACTAAACAAGTTGCATAAAGATGGGATTTTAGAGCCATTTGATTTTAAATCATATCCAACTTGTGAATCTTGTCTCATGGTAAAAAAGAATAAATCTTAGCTTAGTGGACATGGAAAGAGAGTTGCAGGATTGTTAGAGTTGGTACACATAGATATGTGTGGACCTATGACAATAAATGCACTAGGAGGGTATTCGTATTTCATTACTTTCACTGATGATCATTTGAGATATAGTTATATGTATTTGATGAAATATAAGTTTGAATCATTTGAAATGTTCAAAGAGTTTAGAAGTGAAGTAGAAAAATAAACTGGCAAAAGTATTAAAATTATACAATCGGATCGAGGAGGAGAATACTAAAGCAATGATTTTCTTTATCATCTCAAGGATAATGGTATCCTCTCACAATGGACGCCTCCTAGTATACTACATCTTAATGGAGTATCTAAAAGGAGAAATCATACCTTGTTAGACATAGTGCGATCCATGATGAGTTTCATCAATCCTGAAATATCATTATGGGGTTATGCCCTAGAGACGGCTGCATATCTACTAAATAAGGTCTCCTCCAAATCCGTCCTTAAGACTCCATAAGAGTTATGGACAGGGAGGAAACCTAGTCTTAAGCATGTTAAGATTTGGGGATGTCCAACTTATGTGAAAATATTTCAAAATGATAAGTTTGGGACAAGATCTGATAAGTGCAGATTTATGGGTTATCCTAAAGAAAGTTTAGGATATTATTTTTATGATCCTACTGAGAAAAATGTGTTTGTTGCCAAACACGCTACCTTCTTGGAAAAGGAGTTTATCCTCGAAGGAGCTAGTGGGAGAAAAATATATCTTGAAGAAAAAAGAATCACAAACCACTGTAGGTCAATTGGATGAACCTGTCCAAGAAGAAATACCTTCTGTACCACAGCCAACTCGTAAATCTGGAAGAGTACCGAAGATACCGAAAAGGTATGGATTCATCATAGAAGATGATGGAGAGGTACGCATTATAGATGATGGTGATCCATATACATACGATGAGGTAATGAGTAGTAAATACTCAGAGAAATGGCAAACTGCCATGAAATCCGAAATGGACTCCATGTATGAAAACCATGTGTGGACTTTGGTTGAACCACAGGAAGCCATAGTGCCTATAGGGTGTAAATGGGCCTTGAAAAGAAAAAGTGGGGCATTCCTGTTACTAACCATGCATGAAGGTAAAATCGTTATTTTAACTCAGCCCCGATCTCAACCCGAGAGGTACAGGTCAGCCCCGGTCTCAATCCGAGAGGTACAGGTCAGCCCCGGTCTCAACCCGAGAAGTACAGGTCAATCCCGGTATTAACCCAGGAGGTACAGATTAGCTCCGGTCTCAACCCGGGAGGTACAACTCAGCCCCGATCTTAACCCGGGAAGTACAAGTAAACTCCGATCTCAACCCGAGAGGTACAAGTCAGCCCCGGTCTCAACCTGGGAAGTACAAGTCAGCCCCAGTCTTAACCAGGGAGGTACAGGTCAGCCCCGATCTCAACCCGGGAAGTACAGGTCAGCCACTTTCTCAACCCGGAAAGAACAGGTCAACCTCAGTCTCAACTCGGGAAGTACAGGTCTACCCCGGTCTCAACCCGGGAGGTACAGGTCTGCCCCGGTCTCAACCCAGTTAGTACAGGTCAGCCTCGGTCTCAACCCAAAAGGTACAGGTTAGGCCTGGTCTCATCCCGGGAGGTACAGGTCAGCCCCGGTCTCAACCCTGGAGGTACAGTTCAGCCCCGATCTCAACCTAAGAGGTACAAGTCAGTCCCGGTCTCAACCCGAGAGGTACAGGTCAACCCCGGTCTCAATTCGGGGAGTACAGGTCAGCCCCGTTCTCAACCCAGGAAGTACATGTCAGCCCCGATCTCAACCCTGGGAGGTACAGGTCAGCCCCGGTCTCAACCCGGGAGGTACAGGTCAGCCCCGATCTCAACCCGGGAGGTACAGGTCAGCCTCGATCTCAACCCGGGAAGTATAGGTCAACCCTGATCTTAATCCAGGAAGTACAGGTTAGCCTCGGTCTCAACCCGGGAGGTACAGGTCAGCCCCGGTCTCAACCCGAGAAATACAGTTCATCCCCTGATCTCAACCCGGGAGGTCAGGTCGAGCTCCGATCACAACTCAGGAGACCAACTCAACTTCGGAGAGAACCCCGAAGCCTCACATCATCTCTAGAGATAAACTTGGAAGAACCAAGTCAGCCTCAGAAACAACCTTGAGGACAAACAGAATCGGCTGGGATCCAAACCTCGGAGATAACCTCGGGAAGTCAGCTGAAGGCCATGCTAGCACTGAAGGCAACCCCGGGAGGTGAAAAATGCTCATTTTACCAACTTAAAGCCGATTCAGTCAAACGTGAGCCAAATTGATGCCACCAAGGTCAGAAAGAACCATAACAATGATTCCAAGTGAAAACAGCGCAAGACAGCTCAACGGACAAACTACGTGGAATCAAAGACCTAGTTATGAACCCGTCTTTTTGGACTCAAAAAAGGTTTACTCCTATGTCATTACGACACTCTCATCAAGGGCTTTTCGAAAAGGTATATCACACATCAAACGGACGCTCCGATCAAAAGTTAGAAAGTGTCGAATCTAAACTCGCATTGCTCAGAGTGCATGTACTTTGATGCAACGGGACCCGCCATATGGGCCCCACCACGTGGAGCCGCACCTCTACCAGCGGCTTTCATAGGTAGAGCTTCTTCCACCAGGTCTATATATATGAGTGCACTCCCAGCTCATTTTATATAGAAAAATGCTCTGAACCTTTGCCCGTTTGGTTTCTCAGCCCTACTCTTGTACTCCAAACCCAAATTTTATTACTCTAACAGGTAGATACACTCATATACTACCACATATCAAAAATTAACAAGTAGAAACGGACGTTTAAAGCCTAAGATTTGGCAAAAAGCCAGTGTAGCAGTCCATTTTGAGTATTTTTACGATCAAAAAGTTTATATTACTTCATTGCATTTTTATACACTTGCACGTTAAGTTTCACTTTCTGATTATGCCCGAAACTCAGTTCTGTGGTCGTTTTGCTTGCGTTTTCGTACATTTTAGCACATAAACTCATTTTCTGGCATTTCTACAACCTGGATCGTCGATCCGTTACTTCTAACAGCTTTCATATACATATATATTTGTTTCTAGGCAACTTCGCCGAACTGGGTTATCTTCCCAGTCTGGGTTTGGCTTTTTAATGTATATATTTAACTATATATATACTAACTTTTCAATTCTATCTAGCCCAGATGTCAAATCCGAGATAGTTTACTGCTTTTATATATATAACTATATATATATATATATATATATATATAATTTTTTCTGACTTATTTGGGCCTGGATTTATACTTCGTGGCCTTTTTATTGCTTTAATATTATATTAACTATATATATTATTATTTACATTTCAGTTTGGCCTGGATCATTCTGTAGCCTTTTTACTACTTTTATAAATATATATATACTTACATTTTCTGTCAGGGCAAAGGATAGAATGTATGTCGCCCTTTACAGCTTTTATATATATATTTACATTTCGTCAAGCATAGATTACTCCGTGGCATTTTACAACTTTTGTATATATATTTCAATTCTGTCCAACATGGATTACTCCGTGGCTTTTTACAGCTTTTATAAATATATATATATATATATATATATATATATATATGTATATGTATATATATTTCCATTCCAGTTCGGGGCTCGGAGTGAAAACCCACCACCCTTTACAGCTTATATATATATATATATATATACATATTTCAATTCTGTCCAGCCTGGATTACTCCGTGGCTTTTTACAGCTTTTATAAATATATATATATATATATATATATATATATATATATATATATATATATATATATATATAGATACATACATTCCAGTCCGAGCATCGGAGTGCAAACTCATCGCCCTTTACAGCTTTCGTATATATATAGCTATATGTATATGTTATTACTCATTTTGATTAAATTGTTGCTTTAAATATTCATTCGATATAAATCGGCACTGACATCTCTTTGGGACAAACTAGATTTCTTTAAATCTCGCCAACTCTAGCTTCCAAACGGTTCAGAATAGGTCCAGACAGAACCGAGAAGTTAGAATGGCTGAGATTTACTTAAATCCAGCATTTTTTCTAGTTACAGTTCTGAAAGCAAGCTCGCGGCCCTTAGATCGCTATCTAGTGGGAACGAGTACTATGAGTAAGCCAGGATTTACTGATGAATCCTCGGTTCTGGCGACATCTGGATGTAAATATATATTTTATGTGCATATTTGAGCTGTACAGGTTTTATTGGCTTCCCTCTGTGAGTCTAGGAATCATGGGATTCATGATCAAACTGATTAGAATCTTATTCCCACGATGGACAAACTCCACTTTACAAATGTACCCTGCCAGTTTTTTTATAAAATGTACATCCAAAAGACCTTAAAACTGTTATTCGGGTTTAAGGTCTCAACATAATGAGAATAATGGTTTGTCGTATCAGAGTCACTCCGATAGTTGTCATGCCCATGAGAAGACCGACACTTGTATATATGTTGTGGTCGAGGATGCTTCGCAGCCCAACAATCACCATTTAAACTGAGCCAAAAGGCTAAAAAGATAAAACTGAAGTGTTGACATACTTCAATTCGTATATTAGCGTAAGAGTTTGAAAACTTGCTTTCAAAATATCATTTTAATAATCTTGTCTAAAAAAGAGATTTTGCAAATTAAATCAAACCTTTCGTATATAGTTTCAATAAAGCGTGTCCATGCTTTCAAAATAATCAAGCATAGGCCTAATTTCTTCCAGCATTCACACACACACATTCCCCACATTAAAAGGAAAATATTGAAAAGATGCGGTACCGTGTTTACACAGGGAGTTGTGGGGTGCTTAACACCTTCCCCACATTTAACCAAGCCCCCGAACTTAGAACTTCTGTTTCAAAGATCAAGTTTCGACAGTGTCCAGTAAATTGGGCCTCCTTTTAAACAAATTCGGTTGAGTTGGTACAACCATTTCAAAACTACCAACTGGCGACTCTGTAAAATGTTCAAATTGTCGACATGATACATGTTGGCTTTTTCCTAAAAAAACCCTTCAAAACCTTTTTTACAAATAAAAAGAATAAGGGTAGACAAAACATTAGGAAGAAAAAAAGATTCGTGTCCAACTCGACTCGTAATTTTTTTCGACGTCGACAATGGCAAGGTAGATACATATAAGGCCAGACTGGTGGCAAAAGATTTCAAACAAAGACAAGGAGTTGACTATGACGAAACCTTCTCACAAGTTTATATGCTCAAGTCCATTCGGATTTTTCTTGCAATTGCAGCTTACTATAACTACGAGATTTGACAAATGGAGGTGAAAACAACCTTCCTCAATGGGAAACTAGATGAGGATGTATGATACAGCCAAAGGGTTTTGTTTCAAAAGTTAGAACAAATCAAGTTTTTAAGCTACAACGATCCATTTATGGATTGAAGCAAGCTTCTTGCAGATGAAACATCCATTTTGATGAGACAATCAAAGAGTTTTATTTTATCAAAAATGAGAATGAACCTTGTGTGTACAAGAAGGTTAGTGGGAGCGCTGTGACATACTAGTACTATATGTTGATGATATACTACTGATAGGGAATGACATACCTATGCTACAATCAGTAAAGACATGGTTGTCTCAATACTTCTCCATAAATGACTTTGGAGAAGCATCCTATGTATTGGGGATAAAGATCCATAGAGATATATCTTAAAGGATGCTCGGCTTGACCCAAGAAACATACATTGAAATGATGCTAAAGAAGTTTGGCATGTCCGACTCCAAGAGAAGGCTCATGCCGATGAGTTTTTGAGTGAATCTCTCTAAGAAAATGTCCTCAAAGACTCCTAAAGAGAGAGATCGTATGAGTAAGATACCTTATACTTCGACAAAAGGGTCTATCATGTATGGGATGATATGTACAAGACTTGATGTTGCTTATGCACTTGGAGTGACAAGCAAATATCAGTTGAATCCTGGAGAAGAACAATGGAAAGTCGTAAAGAACATTCTAAAGTACTTAAGAAGTACTAATGATGTGTTTCTAGTGTATGTTGGGTCTAATTTGAAACTAGAGGGCTATATAGACTGCAATTTTTAGACTGACCAAGACGACAACAAATTCACCTCAGGTTATATATTTATCCTAAATGTTGGTACAGTGAGTTGGAAGAGTTCCAAGACGCAAACAGTTGTTGATTCAGTGACAGAAGCAGAGTACATAACTACAAGTGAAGCTGCAAAGGAAGCTGTTAGAATGAAGAAGTTCATTGCTGAACTTGGAGTGGTTTCTAGCATACAAGGACCAATGCCTGTATATTGTGACAACAACGAGGCTATTGCACAAGCCAAGGAACCCAGGTCTCATCAGAAATCCAAGTATGTATCGCGACACTTTCATCTGATTGGAGAAATCATTTAAAGGGGAGATGTCAATCTGGCGAGAGTCGACTCTCAGAACAACATTGCAGATCCATTTACTAAAGCGTTAACTCAGTAGCAGTTTGATCGCCCTTTAGAGAAGATGGTTATAAGATACTAAGGCGATTGGCTTTAGTGTAAATGGGAGATTGAAAGTAGTATGCCCTCAAGCTAATTATATTTTATGTAATAAGCCTTTACTTTGTAATATTACTCATTTATTAATAAGAGTATTTGTAACAAACGAGACTTTTATATTTTAATTTTAAATATTTATTGAATTAAATAAATATTTTAGTTGATTTATTTATTGAGTTTAATAAATAATTGATGTGATTATGTTGTGGAGTAATTTAATTAAGTGCAATATATTAATTAAATTGATGTTTAATAATTTGTGGTATGTTTAATAATTTGTGGTGAAGTTTTAATTTAATTGAGATAACTAAATTAGATGAATTGTTATGTGGTAATTTGGTAATAATAATTTAATGAATAATTATAGTAATGTCTAATTTAATTTAAATAATTAAATTAGATATGTACTAATTTGTTACATGAATTATGATGATAAATAAATTATGATTGTGTAACAATTTAATTTATGTGGCAATTTTATTTAATAAGTTGATGTTGACTTTAATTTAATTAAATTGAAATATTGGATTTAATTAAATAAAGTGTGACATTTAAAACTATGTAGTAAAGGAGTTATTAAAATAAATTGAAAGGATTTTAATTTAGTTTTACCAAACAAGACCCTTAGCTTTTAAAAAGTCTATTTTAATTCAGTTTTACCAAACAAGGCCTAAGTCTTTTAAAATTTTATTTTAAATTAGTTTTGCCAAACAAGCCTTAGTGGCTTTTGATTTTTAAAAACTTGTAACTGATATATATTTAATAGAGGGGCTATGTTTTATCAGTTTTATAATTTATATTATATCAGTTATATTCTATAATACGTAAAGTAAGAAGAATAGAAGAACAGAGTTAGAATATCAGTGTAAACTATAGAGAAAGAGAGAAGAAGAGAGAAAGAAGAAGAAAATTCTCTGTGGAATCAAGAGGGGGAAATCATCATCATCATCATCTTCTTCGTCTAAAATCAAAGGTAATCATCTAAATTAAAATTATGAATTTATGCTCTTTCATGTTCTTCATGTTTTTACTTCTCTATGTTTGAAGTTTTTTATGATAATCATATAAATATGATTTATATATGTTGAGCTGTATATATAAACTATTATATATGATTTGTGTGAGTAATTAAACTGTTTAATTCATGTAAATATGATGAACATAAAGAAATCATGTTCATAGCAATTTACATTGAAGTATTTTAAAAAAAATGGCTTCTTTGATATTAAAATTAATGTCTAATTCATGCTATCTTATGTAAATTGATTATAGATTATGATAATATGCTAAGAAACGAAAATAACATGATTTGAATTAAAGTGATTTGGTTCAAAAACAAAGTTACAGTTTTTATTTTTGTCAATAACACTTAACAATGAAGTTTTCTTCAAAATCGGGAAATTAAAGGTTTTTAATTGTGTGTTGTGATGTTTTTATGTGTTAAAACATGTTAGAAGCATAAAGTTATGATTCTGTAAAGTTTTATATGAATTATATGAGTTGAAATTTGAGTTTGATCAGAGGAAATAAGCCAAATTGGCTTTTTCCTGAACAGTTCGTGAGGCTGTCTGCGTCCCATTGTGGCGTGGCGCCGCAGCGCCATTCCTGTGAGTAAACAGGGCGCTGCAGCGCCACAGCAGCATATGGTGACATGGCACGGCACCTCAGCGCCAGTTATGTATGCTAACTGCAACACTGCAGCGCCGAGACCAGAATGCAGAAGGTGCTTATATGTCATGGAGCAGCAGCGCAAGTTCAGAGTATTAACTGGAGCGCTGCAGCACCAGGTCCGGTTCTGCAAAGCTCTGATGACGTGGCCGACGCTGCAGCGCCGGCTGTAGTTCCTTATGTGGTGCTACAACGCCACATATGCAGTTTTGCCAGAAAATTATATTTAAATGTACAATTCTGTGAGAATGTTAATGTAATAAATATAAAAGCATGTTAATAAAATTATATGCTAATTGGACAGTATGTAATAATATTTTTAATATGAGATGTATAATTTTAAATTATAATTTGATTAATTATTAATAGTTTAAGTTTGATGTGAATGTGTGGTTTGATCATGTTATGTGATAACTAATTATTTAAACCTAAGAACTAGAGAATGGTGAGTTAACTTAGATGGGTTAACTAATGATGTGACTTAGCTATATGGTTACTAATTTGTGTTACTATTATTAATAACGTGTACGTAGGATAATTGTGGAACGAGTTATTATTTGCTAGCTTATGTACGAGGCAAGTTTCTTATTTCTACTTTTAATTGAACAAGTTTCCTAAACCTTACTTTTTATTTGAGCAAGTTTTCTAACTATACTCTTTAAATTGAGCAAGTTATTCTATCCTTTCTAGTTTACAATTGAGCAAATTCTTTTATTCCATATTGGACAAGTATTTTATTAAGTTTCATAATTGAAATTAATGTAACCTTGACTTAATTGTTCAAGCAAGATTTTATTGTATCTTTCAAATGCTTTAAGTTTACTTGTAAAGCATGACTGTTAAATATGATGTCCATTGTTGTGACTCATAGTTGTTTCATAATTCTTTTATTATCGAACTCTTAAATTATTATAAGTTTGATTCAACTACTCCTTAGTTGATGATAGTTGAAATCTAAATTTCCCTTTTGGCTTATCCAAACCAAACTTTCTTTGGTGCGAACTCGTTAATTAAAGCTGAGATGAACAACCCTTTTAATATGGGATTACCATGCGAAAGCGTTAAGATGTTTGTGCATAATACAAGATACGAAGGGCTGATCCCCCTAAGTACTAATTAAGAGGTCCATATAATCTAATGATTGTTAAATATTTAAATAAAAATATTTATAACTTGGGACATAGTTCAAGGTCTTGTGACCCTCAGATGAATTCTAAATCCTATTTCAATTCTTCATTATTGACGATAGCGAATGTTATTCAATTCAATTGAACTTATTCAATAATATGTTATCCTTATTGATTGTTATTTCAAGTGAACTTTTGTTTGCTCACTCTTGTATATATAACCATTGCAGCCAAAGTTGAGACCAGCAAGGGAAAAGGCAAGATGAACAAGTGAAGACTTGTTCATATTTATTATGTGATTTTGTAATCAGACCTTATTTGTTATATGATGTTTTATTTTCTGCATTTGACGATGTTTAAGGTTAGAAACCTGGGAACGTTTTGACAAGGTTGTAATCCTTTTTGAAGGAAGATTTTATTTATTAAGGTTGTAATTTATTTGGCATTCATTATTTATGGGCAGTTAGTTATGTTTTATTTAGATAGTGAACACCAAATCCTATGGAAATGAAGTACCCGAATTTGGGGGTGTCACAGTATATTAATTTTATAAAAGACATTCTTTATTAATGTTAATTAGTTGAATTAATAAATCTGATAAACCCATAGTTATTGAGCAATGCTTGTAGAATCATGATTTTGATCATGCTAATGAGATCTAAATTCAAGATAGCTCAAAACTAAAATATTCCTAATCGTATGGATCGTAAGACCCCTAACTTTTTAATGAATAAGATTTAATTTCTCTATATATTATTTTGAAATAGTAAAGGATGATTTGATAAATGTGGTAAATTATGGGTGAATGTGCAAATTTTACAAAGTAAGCAAATGGTTATAAAATATTTTTTGTGTCGGGGAATAATTATTTAGTCGAAGAATATTCTTTTTGTCGAAAATATTCGTACGACGACGCAGTCATTGGTGGACCCCACAACGGAATGAATGTCGGATATAGAAAGCGACATAAGTAAATTTTTATAAAAATAGCATTAAAACTGTTACCGTTAAACTGCTGAAATACCCGTTGATAAAAATACAGTAATACGCATTGTTGCACAGTAGCACACAGTATTGCACAGTATTTCGAATTATTGATTCTTACGTAAGAAGGCACTTACTCAATTATTGTTACAGTAATTACTATTCAATATTTTATATTATTAATTCAATAATTGCATAATATTTTATTGGTTCAATATTTGCTACGTTGATATTTTATATCAATAAGTGCTACTTTGCTATTTTATATTAGTGATTCAATAATTGTCATTACACAGCATTTTAAATTATTAAATCAATAATTCATATTATTTGAATATTATTATTAGATAGCATTATTGGCAATGTCTAAAGAAGTTCTGTCTAGGAAAGGGGTTGATTAATTGCGCGCCAGTAAGGAGAAATCATTATCGGAAGGCCCCCTCTTTCTTGGGAACGACCTGGTTGTCATTATTGTGGTTCTGTAATATTATTTGTGAATAATAATTATTGATAAATATGATAAGTAAATATTTATTCAATGTGGATTTAAACGGAGGAATTTTTAACATGTAACATTTGTTGAAAGTTGGTATTTTATCTTTTTTGATAAAATAATTCATTCAAATATATTATTATAATATTACATTATAGTAGTATGATGTGATTATATAATAATATGATTTTTATAATTTGAATGGTAACATTATTATAGTAAATTCATGGTATAAAAGTAAAATGAGGTAGAAGAGAACAAATTGAATTTGAATTTTTATGATGTAAGCAATGATGTCATCGGAACGATGAGGTAAGCAATGATGTCATAGGATCGATGATGTAAGCGATGATGTCATAAATTATGGCGAAAAGACTATTTTACCTTTACTCTGCCAAGCCTATAAATAGAAGTTCATTTCTTCATTAGTTCTCACCAATTCACTAAAGCTATAGAGAGAGAAAGTATAGAGAGAATAAGAGAGAAAGAAGAAGAGTATTCTGCTATTACACTAGAGCAGTCTCCAAAATTTTTAAGGTAAGGGATATTATTTCTTTCGTATTCATGAAGAGAGTTATTTTCTTTCAATACTCGTAAGGGTTGTTATTCCATTCTTTATTATTCTGTTGGAATAACTTGTCTACGCAGACTACCGCATGCATGGTGAAATCCTGTTGTTATTCTATTCTTTATTATTCTGTGGGAATAACCTGTCTACGCGGACTACCGCCTAGTGAATAACCCTTCGTATTCAATTGTTATTAAATTGTGAAAATAATCTGTCTGAGCGAACTACCGCCTGACGGGTGAAAATTCAATTGCAGTTTTGTATATTATTTCATTTCAGATTCCTAACTCTAAACTTACTACGGTAAGTATTGCTTCTATAATTCCTGAAATGATCAGAAATTCCTTGAGTTTTACGCTTCATCTAATATTATTTTACTGGAATATTGGTCTGAATTTTCTTGTAAATTTTTATCTTTTCATGTCGAGTTACTATTCACGAGTTACTATTCAAGAGTTACTATTTATGGGATACTATTCACGATAAAAAAATATTATTTTTCTTCCAAATCATCTTTGATTGGATCCATGCTTTGATCTTTATTCTTGAACTCTGGATAAATTCTCTAATATTTATCCTTTATCTCACTAGATTCGTTATTCGTATTATTTTTCATCATCCTCTATTCTAAATGGTGATATAACTGAATATATTTGGCCTGTAGTGCAAAGTGTTGGGTTTGTACGAAATCGTGACGCAATCAAATTGCAAAAATTAGCGGAAGCATGGTATATCAGAGTTTAAAAAAAATTCTATAAAACCATTACCCGGATCATCCTTTATAAAAATTATTAATTTAAAACGATAAATAAGAAGTTATGGAATCATACCCTTGTAGAACGAAGCTTCCACATGTACGAGTTCAACTCCTTGTTCTTCGTGATCTCCTTGAATTTTCGGGTTAGATTCCTTCCTTTGATCAACGTTAGCCACCCAAGTGTTTGGCCTCTAGAGGTGATCCACCAAGGAAGATGAATTATCAAGAAGGAGGGTGGTTGGCTTAGTTTTCTATCCTCTATAGAAAAGGAGTACTCTCCAACAATTGGAATTTCATCCACTGATATCTATTATAAGATTCCTCTTATATAGATATTGGTTAACCCTTCTAATCCTATTAGACATGTGATTTCATTTAATTAATTAAACTCCTTTAATTAATTTAGGCTTCCCACCACATTGGGAATAATTAATTAAATTTATTTAATTAATTTGTTTCCTAATCTTATTAGGAATAAATGAGAGTACTAATATTAAATTAATTACTAAACCCTTTTAGAAATTAAAATAATAATAATTGTAATAATATTAATAAGACATCTCTTATTAATTTATATTTAATATTTTCAAAATATTAAATATTAAACATTAAGCTATTTAATTTATTCTATCACCATAGATTAAATTAATTATACTTAATGCATTATTACGATTATGCCATTACCTTCTTAAATAATTATCCTTCCTTTTATGGTGTGACCCTTTAGGTTCTCCATATTAAACCGGTTGTGAATAAATCAATTAGAACAATTCTAATCTTATTTAAATAAATAAATTAAACTAATAATCTATTTAAATAAATAATATTTATTCTACAATAGGGATAAGCCTCCCTAGCGATCAACGACTTTCCAGATAATATAGATTTCAACATTAATCATAAAAGAACCTGTGAGTAAATAGTTACCGTACAATTCAATCCTTCCACCATACAATGTCCCAATTAAATATAAGACATGGATTTACTGTCAAGTCTTATTTTATTTAATTATATGTATTTCGATTAGAAAACGCACAACTCCAAATAATGCAAATTAGAAACCTCTTTCTAATTTCATTCTACCTTGGCCAAGGATTCCTGGGTTGTCATTTAACGAATCACATAGGACATATCTCCTCTTTTACTAGAGGTGGTAGATTCTTTATTGATCATACATTATCTCCATATGCAACTCATTATACCCAAGCATACCCTATATATGCCTTAAAAGGCCTTAAGGAATAAGTCAAAGTATAATTTGTTACATAAAAAATACTATGATGATCTCAAGTCCAAGGATCACTTGTACTATTATCACATTAGGAATTCCTATTGACATGCGAGTAAAACTTCATTAGGTATTCCATAGCGAGTCACGTTCAGTGAACTTATTCTCCAATAAGCATCTATATACTTGCTTTAGTGTCTCCACACAAATGACCATGAGATCAGTTATCCTCATCCAATGAGCAAGCAACATATGTACCAATCTATCCGGATTTACTAATCCCCATTTTAGTAATCCCGCAATTGGGAACTATTTTAGTTTTTAAGCTTTCTAAGAATTTAGATCTCATTAGCATGATCTCATCATGATTCTAAAATCATTGCTTAAAACTATGGGTTATTTACATATTATTAAAAACAGCACCATGTAGATAATTAAATGCCTTTAATAAATGAATATTTTTATTAATAAATAAATAAGATTGTCTCCAAAGTATATGCTTTATCATCATACATGATTGGCTTGTATGCATACTACCTTCACAAAGATGAATAATTACGTGATGAATATGTTTGGCCTGTAGTGCAAAGATGGGCAGGTGTTGAGATAAACATGACCAACTGGTGATACAAATGAATATCTTTGGCCCGTAGTGCAAAGATGAATATTTGATTCGAGATGTATATTGATTGATGTTACAGGGATTAAATATTGATGATGGACTTTTAAATCAAAGAAGATAGTAGACATCATTTTCTACTTAACTCTTATAATGAATTATTATCTCCGCAGCAGTTGTTGATCTAAAACTTGTTGTCCATAATATTTTATCTGATTTGTTGAAGACTAACGATAATTTATTCTTCATTATCTTAGTTATAATATTCTTTACTGGGCTAGTTGAGCTCACCCTTTTCTTCCATTGTTCTCTTCAGGAAATGAGAATATCGCGGGTACTAGTCGGGGAATGGAGTGATGGTCCGAGTTAGAGCTGTAGAAGTCCTCACTATTTTTTTTGTAAATAGTGTGATAATAAATGTAAGGAGGACTTGTAACGACCCCAAAATTCATACAATATAATCCTCATCCTCGATCGTTAACGATACATCTTTAATCTATCTTTACATCATTATTTGATATTAAAAATCACTAAAAATGCAGAATATTTAAAACTTTTATACATTTCCTTTTGTATTTTCCTAAATCGCAACATTTACATTACATCTCTTTGATTCAAATTTATATCATGAATCGTTACAACAAAATGACTATACAAAGTCTTACATCATAAATCAATATCCATATACACCGGATAGCTCAACTTACAATTCAACAACATGTTACATTCAAAATATTAAATACATTTCTCATAAATCATAAGTAATCTTCGTGAATATGGATCTCTATAATTCACTTAGCACATATCCTTACCTTGAAATCTTGACCTGCAAAAATTATTATTTGCAAGAGTGAGCTCGACAGCTCAACAAGTTCTAACAGTTTTCATGCATCACATAGCACATAATAATATGCTCAACATATACCATAATAATTAAAGTAACATGGCATACATGCTTTAATTCACATAACAAATATAAAGATTGAGTTCCTTACTCAATCATCATTATTTAACCAAAATAATGTAGTCATAAATTGACTTTAACATTTTATGATTACAACATGTATAACATATCATGCTCGCTTACAACACATATAACATATCATGCAATTTAAAACAGTTCATCAAGTCCACGTAAAAAATAGGAACCGAAGGACTTGCCTTGATCGTTGTTTACCAATAACAGATTAATAGCTTACAGCTATCTGCACTTCACGTGCCCTACACAATTATATAATCATGCACATCAACTATTAGTCACATAGCAATACATAGTAGTTATAATATAAACTCTACTCTACATCTCATAACTCTTCCTACTATCAATACACGATGTTCAATTAGATTGTGTTAACTTTCGACTTATATCTCACTATATTTCTTTTTAGTAATATTCGAAAATCATTCAAGTGTTTAAGTCTTGCTAGGACTACTTATTGGTTTTATATTAACCCCATTTCATATCTTATAATGTTCATTTCATTTGGCTTAAAACACTTTTTACGTTCGTTAACACTTGTCACAACGTTTTGACATTCATTCGTCACACGCCCGATTCATCTCTCTTGTGTATGTTTAGTGTGCTTATATAACTTATTTAATACATCATTTATTAATGTTAATAATCATTATATTTACTAACATTCATGTTTTATAACTTAGAACAACATCTATAATCGTCGACATCACTATACTTGCGTAAATGCATGTCCGACGCCTTCCGATTGCCTCCGAATACCCATCAGCCACAAAGATGAATATTTTGACCCCTGCTAATGACCTCAAATCAAAAAAGTTAAAGAATAAAAGTTGTAGGTCTACTCGTGCGCGTTCCGGATTATTTTGAATCTCCTCAATCGGAGTTCGTATAAAAAAGTTATGGCCATTTTACAAACGGATGTCAAAATAATTTTATATTACAACAATTAAACCACTCCGGACAGCAAGGTTACCCACTGGGGGGGGTCCCCCAAGGCCAAAAGTCCAGCTGGGGCGGGTCCCACTGCTGGTGCACATCCCAGTTAGTGAATTGGCGGAGAAATAAGCCAATTTGGCTTATTCCTTCACACCGAATTCGATTTTTCCCAACATGAAACTTGCTAACAACAATATTTTAAACTCTTTAACATGATTATAACATATAAAATCCATACAATACATAATCAAACCAAGGTTTTCATGATTTTTGAAGAAAACTACGATATTAAGCGTTTTTGACGAAAATTGCTATTACGAATTCGTTTTTCCATCCATTCAAGTAATTCCAATTGTAATCACTCTTATTCTTGACATACTAACATAATCCATAATCAATCTAAACAATAACCCATAATCAAACATCAATTTGATAGTTTCGAAAGCCATTTTTCAAAAATTAATTCATAGAAAATTAATATGAACACAATTCTTCTTGCTTATCAAAATACATGGATTGAATTGCTAAAACAATAATATAACTCATATATAATCATCAGTATATACATATATATCACATATATACATCATGATCAAGTAATTCACACGAAAAGCTTTTTACAAAGAAGTTTTAAACTAAGAAATATTGAAGAACATAGTTTAAAACTTGTTTTTACAACAATCGAATTCTGAAAATCCTTTCATAGCATACAATTACATATGAATACTGTATATACATATAAAGCTCATGATTATGAAAAACTTAATTTGACAAAGAATAAACACAAACATATGAATTGATTATAAGGGTTAAGATGATACCCTTTTAGTTTGAATTAGCAGAAGAGATGGAGATGATGATGGGGCTTGCTTTGCCTTCACGAAGCTTCTTCTTCTTTTCTCTTCTTCTCATTCTAGGTTCTCTGTGTTTCTTTTTAACACAAACTAACCCTTTTCTAATTCTAACTAACGTAACTCTAACTCTATTGAACTAACGTATATTATAATATACATATCATTTACATATACATATATTACATAATATATAACTTATAATCATAATGGCCCTATAATAATTATAATAAATACAATTATTACAATTAATAATATAGGTTACACATTTAGAATTTAAAAAGCCCTAAGGCTTGTTTGGCAAAACTCATTTTTTTAAAACAGGTTTCAATAGTTAAGGCCCCGTTTGGCAAAACGGATTTAAAACAAAAGTAAGGACCTTGTTTGGAAAAACGGTTTTAAAAACTCTTTTAACTCTTTTAATAAATCATTTAACACATATTCTTAATGTTATCCTTTAATTAATTAAATCTTAACATTAATTTAATTAATTAAAAGTTTAACGTCAATTAATCCCATAAAATTGTCACATTATAACTACTCGTTAATTATAACTTCATGTAACAATTACCTCATCACTACATCTAATTTAATTATCTCAACTAAATTAGAACTATAACATAAAATCATTACATATTAATTAAATTAAATATTAAATAATTATTTAATTAATATAACACACTTAATTACATTACTCCATATTAATCACATAATTATTTATTTAACTCAATAAATAATTCAATTAAAATATTTATTTACTTCCATAAATATTAAAATTAATATTTAAATTCTCTTCACACCAAATCACATATTTCACAATATATATCACATATACACATACTCGTACACGAACATCTTAAAATAAAAATTTTATTTATTAAATTCTCATTTATAAATTCTTAAAAATCCGGGATGTCACATCCTTCCCTCCTTATAAGGATTCCGTCCTCGGAATCAACAAAACCTCTCTTACTCGATTTTCGCAAAATCTCTTTCACAATTATCGTTGAATAATTTCAACACGTTAACTTAGGAAAAAGTTTTACATATATATATATATATATATATATATATACTTCATTCATTTCTTAAACAACTATTAGGTTTTATTACATAATCTTCAATTTAAACTCAATCATATATCAAATATTATATATTCTTTAACTCGTTCCTTTCCTTTCTAAGGATCACTACTATATACTCTACTCGTAGAATTCATATACTTCATAATTCACTATCTTATAAGTATTCGGGTTATCACATTCACCCCTTCTTCTAAGAATTTCGTACTCAAAATTTTTATTAATCTTCATTCATTCAAACTATCAAAATTGATTTTACGTTAATTTCTATTCACTGGATTAAAGCGTTCTACAACTACTTCTTTCTAAGGGCTATTCTTCTCGCTACATTCTCCTTCAGAATAATAAGAATCTTCCACAATTGCTCAATAATTGGGAAGCGATATAAATAACTCAGGAATTTAAAAGGTTCCAATAATGCTGAGTGGTCACAAGACCTTGAACTTCTTTCTAGGTTTAATAGTGCTTCACCACCGATACTTCACACCATAAACCGCATCGGTACTCTAAGTGGCCAGCCTATCGTACCCCTACGTCGGGCCCAAACGTAGTACATCGTAACGACTATATGCATTACACTCGGAACTATTGTCTCCGATAACATGTCCCCTTTTTATAGGGTTGTTCACCTCTGCATCTTAACATCTGAATCCGCACCAAAATAATTTGGTTTGACATAGTTTCACCAAGAACGTTCGAATCTCATAAACATCTTTCAATATTTGTCTAGCTGAATCAAGTAGCATAGACTTCTAGCAACAATTCGGACATCAATCGATATATATATATATATCTTTAACCAACTCAAAAAAAATATATTTTGTTTCGTTTAAGGAAACCAAAAATAAATAAATCAATCTTTTCATAATATCCTAATACCGTACCGTAGTAATGGTACGTTGAGGATTTCGTCATTACATGACGTCGTCATACTATATCATACCATAGTGGGTTGACGATCATACGATCACATCCAACACTAGGTTTAACTGCATTGATAACTTTCTCGATTATTGTTTCTACACCATATCAAATGATGCATATATAAAATATATTTTGAAAATTTAAAATCATTTTTGTCTAGCTGAAGCAATTAGCATAGACATGTGAATAATAGCACTATTTTAAAAAATCCATTGGTTCCATCATTTGATCCAATATTTTTTAAGAAAACAGAAATGTAACATCAGCACAAAGTCAATAAATTTTGAAAATCTAGGAAAGCTAGGAGATTTAGAATATCAAAGTTTTCTCCATCAATATAACTCTTTACTCCACCATTACTTAATCATTCTATCAATCTTAAACAATATCAATGCTTTCTATACCATAATCTTTCTATACCCAGTATAGTTCATCGAACTTACCACACTTTGGAAGTTCAGGAACTTGCCACAATAATATGAGTTTAGGAACTTGTCCTAGCAATACGTAGTCAAAGAACTGATCAGAGACTGTCCATATGCTTAGGGGTTCAAAAGCATACATACGACTATGAGTCACGAACTTACCATAAATATGAGTTTTAAGAACTCGCCTAACCTTAAGATCATCTAATGTAATCTTAATATCATCTAATCTATCATCTATGGACTCTAACTAGCAAATATAATATGAGAAAAGAATCACCTTCTCGTCATATATATATCGATAGCGCGACACCAACCTTCCAACGATTATCAATACGATAAGCCAAGTGTAAGCACAAAATCCTGCCCATACAAAGATTTGTACAACTCAGCCACCACATGAGTCCTTAATTGAAATCCCACTTAACACTATCTTACTTATAACTTCTCGCTCTATACTCGATACAGACTTCTGTATCTCATCATTTATAACTCTTCGTGAGTTAATCTCGTACTATGTCATAGTACATTCTTGTTATAGAATCAAACTATAACTATTCAATTATTACAGACCATCTGTCTTTTAAAACTTATAAGATCACACCGTGATCTTATTTTATAATCATCTCCCTTATATTCTTTTTTATCTCATCATCGTTTTGTTTTAAAAAACTTCTTATCTTTACCTCTCATCATATCATACTATGATTTCATTCTGCTTTTAAATCTTATAGACTCTGTCTATTTATTGTTATTCGCCATCTTTATGATTGGAGTTAGGCAACTCCTGGTTTTTATCTCTATATCTCTTCAAGATTATTCTTTGAATCTTCTTGTTTATTAATCAATTCTCATTCTTTAAGAATTTCTAATTCCATTCATGTTGCTCAATATTTTATTCGAGTTTTATTCCTCGCCATTCTAATCTTCTTCTTGTAACATCGCTAGGACTTAACACATCCTACACTTCTACGTATGTGAAAACAATCACCTTTTCGTTATACATAACTTAAACTTAACTTCTTATTCTCTAAGGTCATAGCCTAAGGTACTCTTACCTAAGGTGTATGACCTACAGATTTGATACCAACTATAACGACCCCAAAATTAATACAATATAATCTTCATCCTCGATCGTTAACAATACATCTTTAATCTATCTTTACATCATTATTCGATATTAAAAATCACTAAAAATGCAGAATATTTAAAACTTTTACATATTTCCTTCTGTATTTTCCTAAATCGCAACCTTTACATTACATCTCTTTGATTCAAATTTATATCATGAATCGTTACAACAAAATGACTATACAAAGTCTTACATCATAAATCAATATCCATATACACCGGATAGCTCAACTTATAATTCAACAACATGTTACATTCAAAATATTAAATACATTTCTCATAAATCATAAGTAATCTTCGTGAATATGGATCTCTATAATTCACTTAGCACATATCCTTACCTTGAAATCTTGACCTGCAAAAATTATTATTTGCAAGAGTGAGCTCGACAGCTCAACAAGTTCTAACAGTTTTCATGCATCACATAGCACATAATAATATGCTCAACATATATACCATAATAATTAAAGTAACATGGCATACATGCTTTAATTCACATAACAAATATAAAGATTGAGTTCCTTACTCAATCATCATTATTTAACCAAAATAATGTAGTCATAAATTGACTTTAACATTTTATGATTACAACATGTATAACATATCATGCTCGCTTACAACACATATAACATATCATGCAATTTAAAACAGTTCATCAAGTCCACGTAAAAAATAGGAACCGAAGGACTTGCCTTGATCGTTGTTTACCAATATCAGATTAACAGCTTACAGCTATCTGCACTTCACGTGCCCTACACAATTATATAATCATGCACATCAACTATTAGTCACATAGCAACACATAGTAGTTGTAATATAAACTCTACTCTACATCTCATAACTCTTCCTATTATCAATACACGATGTTCAATTAGATTGTGTTAACTTTCGACTTATATCTCACTATATTTCTTTTTAGTAATATTCAAAAATCATTCAAGTGTTTAAGTCTTGCTAGGACTACTTATTGGTTTTATATTAACCCCATTTCATATCTTATAATGTTCATTTCGTTTGGCTTAAAACACTTTTTACGTTCGTTAACACTTGTCATAGCGTTTTGACGTTCATTCGTCACACGCCCGATTCATCTCCCTTGTGTATGTTTAGTGTGCTTATATAACTTATCTAATACATTATTTATTAATGTTAATCATCATTATATTTACTAACATTCACGTTTTATAACTTAGAACAACATCTATAATCGTCGATATCACTATACTTGCGTAAATGCATGTTCGACGCCCTCCGATTGCCTCTGAATACCCATCAGCCACAAAGATGAATATTTTGACCCCTGCTAACGACCTCAAATCAAAAAAGTTAAAGAATAAAAGTTGTAAGTCTACTCGTGCGCGTTTTGGATTATATTGAATCTCCTCAATCGGAGTTCGTATGAAAAAGTTATGGCCATTTTACAAACGAATGTCAAAATAATTTTATATTACAACAATTAAACCACTCCGGACAGCAAGGTTACCCACTGGGGCGGGTCCCCAAGGCCAAAAGCCCCGCTGGGGCGGGTCCCACTGCTGGTGCACATCCCAGTTAGTGAATTGGCGGAGAAATAAGCAAATTTGGCTTATTCCTTCACACCGAATTCGATTTTTTCCCAACATGAAACTTTCTAACAACAATATTTTAAACTCTTTAACATGATTATAACATATAAAATCCATACAATACATAATCAAACCAAGGTTTTCATGATTTTTGAAGAAAACTACGATATTAAGCGTTCTTGACGAAAATTGCTATTACGAATTCCTTTTTCAATCCATTCAAGTAATTCTAATTGTAATCATTCTTATTCTTGACATACTATGTAAGACCCCAACTTTTATGAATAAAGATTTAATTTTCTTTATATATTATTTCAAAATAGTAAGGTGTTGATTTGATAAATGTGAAAAGTTATGGGTGAAATGTGCAAATATTTTAAAATGAGCAAGTGGTTATAAAATATTCTTGTTGTCGAGGAATATTCGTTTGGTCGTGAAATATTCTTGTTGTCGGGGAATATTCGTACGACGGCGCAGCTATTTGTGGGCCCCACAACAGAATAACTGTCGGATATAGAAAGCGACAGAAATAACTTTTTTATAAAATAATGGCGTAGTTGTTACCGTTAGTACTGTTGAAATACCCGGTGGTTAAAATACAGTGATACGCGGTATTGCACAGTAGCACACGGTATTGCACAGTATTTTGAATTATTGATTCTTACGTGAGAAGGCACTTACTCAATTATTGTTACAGTAATTACTGTTCAATATTTTATATTATTGACTCAATAATTGCTACGTTGATATTTTATATTATTGACTCAATAATTGTTACATTGATATTTTATTGACTCAATAATTGCTACGTTGCTATTTTATATGATTGATTCAATAATTGTCACTGCACAATATTTTACATTATCAACTCAATAATTCATATTATTTGAATAATATTATTAGATAGCATTATTGACAATGACTAAGGAAGTTCTGTCTAGGAGGGGTTATTTAATTGCGCGCCAGTAAGGAGAAATCCTTATCGAAAGGCCCCCTCTTTCCTGGGAACGACCTGGTTGTCAATATTGTAGTTCTGTATTATTATTTGTGAATAATTAATTATTAATTTATATGATAAGAAAATATTTATTTTGTGAATATAAGAGAAGGAATTAGTGCTGATGTGTTTTTATCAGTATTTTGGTGTGAAAAATCATCCGTTTATGAATTTCGGATAGTTTATGTTGGGAATTTGGAAAAACTTCCTTCTACAAAGTTGTAGAGAATTAAATTTCCTATAAAAAGACATAGAATTTGTATTTTTCTGATAAAAGGGCTATTTATTATGAATTATTGAAGTTTCAGAAAATAAATATTTTTTTATAAAATAGTGGGCCCCACTTTTGGTTGGTGTGGAAATGCTAAGTTTTTTCTCTCACGAGGCGGCTGGAATTTTTTATATATATTAAAATATTATTTTATTAGAAAAGTCTACTTTGGCATCCTAAGCTTTTCCTATAAATAGGGTGCTTAGGTTAGAATTGAAAATCACACCAGAATCAGAAGTTTTCTCTCTCTATAATATCGAGCGTATTTTTGTGAGTATTTAGATACTTTGAGTGTTACTATTCAGTGCAAGTTTTCTTCAACCTTATATCCGATATTCCAGTCAGAAGTACTATTCTTTTGAGGTAAAGGGTGTTATTTTCTTTCGTAAATGATGTTATTCTTTTCAATATCATTATACCAAAATATTGGCATGGATTTTATTATGAAATTCTTACTTTTTTCGTCGGGGTTACTATTCACGTATACGACACTATTCACGAAAAAACTAAATTTTCTTCTATTTGTCCAAATTGTCTGTTATAGTTACTATCTTTGATTGGATCTAAGTTTTGAGCTTCATTCTTGAATTTTGCTCCACAAAGTATTATTATGGAATATTCTTGAACTTGAATAAACTAAAATACGAATCCTTAATCTTATCCTTTATTTCACTGGATTCGTTATTTATATGGTTTTTCATCATCCTCAGTCCTAAGTGGTGATATAACTGAATATCTTTGGCCTGTAGAGCAAAGATGAATGATTACCTGATGAATATCTTTGGCCGTAGTGCAAAGATGACAGGTGTTGAGATGAACATGACCACTGGTGATACAAATGAATATCTTTGGCCTGTAGTGCAAAGATGAATATTGATTCGAGATGTATATTGATTGATGTTACAGGGGATAAAATATTGATGATGGACTTTTAAATCATAGAAGATAGTAGACTTCATTCTCTACTTAACTCTTCTAATGAATTGTTATTTCCGCTGCAAATATTGATCTAAAATTGGTTGTCCATTATATTTTATCTGATTTATTGAAGGCTAACGATAATTTATTTTTCATTATCTTAGTGATAATATTCTTTACTGGGCTAGTTGAGCTCACCCTTTTCATCTATTGTCCTCTTCAGGAAATGAAAACGTTGCGGGAACTAGTCGGGGGACAGAGTGATGGTCCGAGTTAGAGCAGTAGTAGTCCTCGCTATTTTTGGTAAAATAGTGGGATAATAATTATAATAAATAAAGAATGAATTTGAATGTTAATATTTCGTATTATATACGATTTGTATTGACACTCACAGTTGTGTGGTCGTATTTTGCACGACCGTGTGATATAAAGTTTGTAGTTGAATTCTGTACCATGTATTTGGCGACTCAGAATGGGTTGGGTTGACTGGACCTATTCTGGGGGCGTCACATACTAACATAATCCATAATCAATCTAAATAATAACCTATAATCAAACATCAATTTGATAGTTTCGAAAGCCATTTTTCAAAAATTAATTCATAAAAAATTAATATGAACACAATTCTTCTTGCTTATCAAAATACATGGATTGAATTGCTAAAACAATAATATAACTCATATATAATCATCAATATATACATATATATCACATATATACATCATGATCAAGTAATTCACACGAAAAGATTTTACAGAGAAGTTTTAAACTAAGAAATATTGAAGAACATAGTTTAAAACTTGTTTTTACAACAATCGAATTTTGAAAATCCTTTCATAGCATACAATTACATATGAATACCATATATACATATAAAGTTCATGATTATGAAAAACCTAATTTGACAAAGAATAAACACAAACATATGAATTGATTATAAGGGTTAAGATGATACCCTTTTACTTTGAATTAGGAGAAGAGATGGAGATAATGATGGGGCTTGCTTTGCCTTCACAAAGCTTCTTCTTTTTTTCTCTTCTTCTCACTCTAGGTTCTCTGTGTTTCTTTCTAACACAAACTAACCCTTTTCTAATTCTAACTAAAGTAACTCTAACTCTGTTGAACTAACGTATATTATAATATACATATCATTTACATATACATATATTACATAATATATAACTTATAATCATAATGACCCTATAATAATTATAATAAATACAATTATTACAATTAATAATATAGGTTACACATTTATAATTTAAAAATCCCTAAGGCTTGTTTGGCAAAACTCATTATTTTAAAAACAGGTTTTAATAGTTAAAGCCCCATTTGGCAAAACGAATTTAAACAAAAGTAAGGGCATTGTTTGGAAAAACGGTTTTAAAAACTCTTTTAATTCTTTTAATAAATCCTTTAACACATATTCTTAATGTTATCCTTTAATTAATTAAATCTTAACATTAATTTAATTAATTAAAAGTTTAACGTCAATTAATCACATAAAATTATCACATTATAATTACTCGCTAATTATAACTTCATGTAACAATTACCACATCACTACATCTAACTTAATTATCTCAACTAAATTAGAACTATAACATAAAATCATTACATATTAATTAAATTAAATATTAAATAATTATTTAATTTATATAACACACTTAATTACATTACTCCATATTAATCACATAATTATTTATTTAACTCAATAAATAATTCAATTAAAATATTTATTTACTTCAATAAATATTAAAATTAACATTTAAATTCTCTTCACACCAAATCACATATTTCACAATATATATCACATATACACATACTCGTACACGAACATCTTAAAATAAAAATTTTATTTATTAAATTCTCATTTATAAAGTCTTAAAAATTCGGGATGTCACATCCTTCCCTCCTTATAAGGATTCCGTCCTCGGAATCAACAAAACCTCCCTTACTCGGTTTTCGCAAAATCTCTTTCACAATTATCGTTGAATAATTTCAACACGTTAACTTAGGAAAAAGTTTTACATATATATATATACTTCATTCATTTCTTTAACAACTATTAGGTTTTATTACATAATCTTCAATTTAAACTTAATCATATATCAAATATTATATATTCTTTAACTCGTTCCTTTCCTTTCTAAGGATCACTACTATATACTCTACTCGTAGAATTCATATACTTCATAATTCACTATCTTATAAGTATTCGGGTTATCACATTCACCCCTTCTTCTAAGAATTTCGTGCTCAAAATTTTTATTAATCTTCATTCATTCAAACTATCAAAATTGATTTTACGTTAATTTCTATTCACTGGATTAAAGCGTTCTACAACTACTTCTTTCTAAGGGCTATTCTTCTCGCTACATTCTCCTTCAGAATAATAAGAATCTTCCACAATTGCTCAATAATTGGGAAGCGATATAAATAACTCAGGAATTTAAAAGGTTCCAATAATGCTGAGTGGTCACAAGACCTTGAACTTCTTTCTAGGTTTAATAGTGCTTCACCACCGATACTTCACACCATAAACCGCATCGGTACTCTAAGTGGCCAGCCTATCGTACCCCTACGTCGGGCCCAAACGTAGTACATCGTAACGACTATATGCATTACACTCGGAACTATTGTCTCCGATAACATGTCCCCTTTTTATAGGGTTGTTCACCTCTGCATCTTAACATCTGAATCTGCACCAAAATAATTTGGTTTGACATAGTTTCACCAAGAACGTTCGAATCTCATAAACATCTTTCAATATTTATCTAGCTGAATCAAGTAGCATAGACTTCTAGCAACAATTCGGACATCAATCGATATATATATATATATATATATATATATCTTTAACCAACTCAAAAAAAATATATTTTTTTTCGTGTAGGGAAACCAAAAATAAATAAATCAATCTTTTCATAATATCCTGATACCGTACCATAGTAATAGTACGTTGAGGATTTCGTCATTACATGACGTCGTCATACTATATCATACCATAGTGGGCTGACGATCATACGATCACATCCAACACTAGGTTTAACTGCATTGATAACTTCCTCGATTATTGTTTCTACACCATATCAAATGATGCATATATAAAATACATTTTGAAAATTTAAAATCATTTTTGTCTAGCTGAAGCAATTAGCATAGACATGTGAATAATAGCACTATTTTAAAAAATCCATTGTTTCTATTATTTGATCCAATGTTTTTTAAGAAAACAGAAATGTAACATCAGCACGAAGTCAATAAATTTTAAAAATCTAGCAAAGCTAGGAGATTTAGAATATCAAAGTTTTCTCCATCAATATAACTCTTTACTCCACCATTACTTAATCATTCTATCAATCTTAAACAATATCAATGCTTTCTATACCATAATCTTTCTATACCCAGTATAGTTCATCGAACTTACCACACTTTGGAAGTTCAGGAACTTGACACAATAATATGAGTTTAGGAACTTGTCCTAGCAATACGTAGTCAAAGAACTGATCAGAGACTGTCCATATGCTTAGGGGTTCAAAAGCATACATACGACTATGAGTCACGAACTTACCATAAATATGAGTTTTAAGAACTCGCCTAACCTTAAGATCATCTAATGTAATCTTAATATCATCTAATCTATCCTCTATGGACTCTAACTATCAAATATAATATGAGAAAAGAATCACCTTCTCGTCATATATATATCGATAGCGCGACACCAACCTTCCAACGATTATCAATACGATAAGCCAAGTGTAAACACAAAATCCTGCCCATACAAAGATTTGTACAACTCAGAAACCATATGAGTTCTCAGTTGAAATCCAACTTAACTCTATCTTACTTATAACTTCTCGCTCTATACTCGATACAGACTTCTGTATCTCATCATTTATAACTCCTCGTGAGTTAATCTTGTACTATATCATAGTACATTCTCGTTATAGCATCAAACTATAACTTTTCAATCGTTACAGACCATCTGTCTTTTAAAACTTAAAAGATCACGCCGTGATCTTATTTTATAATCATCTCCCTTATCATTCTTTTTTTTATCTCATCATCGTTTTGTTTTAAAAAAACTTCTTATCTTTACCTCTCATCATATCATACTATGATTTCATTCTGCTTTTAAATCTTATAGACTCTGTCTATTCATCGTTATTCATCATTTTTATTATTGGAGTTAGGCAACTCTTGGTTTTTATCTCTATATCTCTTCAAGATTCTTCTTTAAATCTTCTTGTTTATTAATCAATTCTCGTTCTTTTAGAATTTCTAATTCCATTCATGTTGCTCAATATTTTATTCTAGTTTTATTCCTCGCCATTCTAATCTTCTTCTTGTAACATCACCAGGACTTCACACATCCTGCACTTCTACGTATGTGAAAAGAATCACCTTTTTGTTATACGTAACTTAAACTTAACTTCTTATTCTCTAAGGTCATAGCCTAAGGTACTCTTACCTAAGCTGTATAACCTACAGCTTTGATACCAACTATAACGACTCCAAAATTCATACAATATAATCTTCATCCTCAATCGTTAACAATACATCTTTAATCTATCATTACATCATTATTCGATACTAAAAATCACTAAAAATACAGAATATTTAAAACTTTTATACATTTCCTTTTGTATTGCCCTAAATCGCAACCTTTACATTACATCTCTTTGATTCAAATTTATATCATGAATCGTTACAACAAAATGACTATACAAAGTCTTACATCATAAATCAATATCCATATACACCGGATAGCTCAACTTACAATTCAACAACATGTTACATTCAAAATATTAAATACATTTCTCATAAATCATAAGTAATCTTCGTGAATATGGATCTCTATAATTCACTTAGCTCATATCCTTACCTTGAAATCTTGACCTGCAAAAATTATTATTTGCAAGAGTGAGCTCGAAAGTTCAACAAGTTCTAACAGTTTTCATGCATCACATAGCACATAATAATATGCTCAACATACATACCATAATAATTAAAGTAACATGACATACATGCTTTAATTCACATAACAAATATAAAGATTGAGTTCCTTACTCAATCATCATTATTTAACCAAAATAATGTAGTCATAAATTGACTTTAACATTTCATGATTACAACATGTATAACATATCATGCTCGCTTACAACACATATAACATATTATGCAATTTAAAACAGTTCATCAAGTCCACGTAGAAAATAAGAACCGAAGGACTTGCCTTGATCGTTGTTTACCAATAACAGATTAACAGCTTACAGCTATCTGCACTTCACGTGCCCTACACAATTATATAATCATGCACATCAACTATTAGTCACATAGCAACACATAGTAGTTGTAATATAAATTCTACTCTACATATTATAACTCTTTCTACTATCAATACACGATGTTCAATTAGATTGTGTTAACTTTCGACTTATATCTCACTATATTTCTTTTTAGTAATATTCAAAAATCATTCAAGTGCGGCGTTTTGACGTTCATTCGTCACACGCCCGATTTATCTCTCTTGTGTATGTTTAGTGTGCTTATATAATTTATTAATGTTAATCATCATTATATTTACTAACATTCATGTTTTATAACTTAGAACAACATCTATTATCGTCGACATCACTATACTTGCGTATGTGCATGTCCGTCGCCCTCCGATTGCCTCCGAATACGTATCAGCCACAAAGATGAATATTTTGACCCCTACTAACGACCTCAAATCAAAAACGTTAAAGAACAAAAGTTGTAGGTCTACTCGTGCTCGTTTCGGATCATCTTGAATCTTCTCAATCGGAGTTCGTAAGAAAAAGTTATGGCCATTTTACTAATGGATGTCAAAATAGTTTTATATAACAACAATTAAACCACTCCAAACAGCAAGGTTACCCACTGGGGTGGGTCCCCCAAGGCCAAACGCCCCGCTGGGGCGGATCCCACTGCTGGTGCACATCCCAGTTCGTGAACTGGCGGAGAAATAAGCCAACTTGGCTTATTCCTTCACACCGAATTAGATTTTTCCCAACATGAAACTTGCTAACAACAATATTTTAAACTCTTTAACAAGATTATAACATATAAAATCCATACAATACATAATCAAACCAAGGTTTTCATGATTTTTGAAGAAAACTACGATATTAAGCGTTCTCGACGAAAATTGCTATTACGAATTCGTTTTTCAATCCATTCAAGTAATTCCAATTGTAATCACTCTTATTCTTAACATACTAACATAATCCATAATCAATCTAAACAATAACCCATAATCAAACATCAATTTGACAGTTTCGAAAGCCATGTTTCAAAATTTAATTCACAGAAAATCAATATGAACACAATTCTTCTTGCTTATCAAAATACATGGATTGAATTGCTAAAACAATAATATAACTCATATATAATCATCAATATATACATATACATCACATATATATCATGATCAAGTAATTCACACAAAAAGCTTTTTACAGAGAAGTTTTAAACTAGGAAATATTGAAGAACATAATTTAAAACTTGTTTTTACAACAATCGAATTCTGAAAATCCTTTCATGGCATACAATTACATATGAATACCATATATACATATAAAGTTAATGATTATGAAAAACCTTATTTGACAAAGAATAAACAGAAACATATGAATTGATTATAAGGGTTAAATGATACCCTTTTAGTTTGAATTTGGAGAAGAGATGGAGATGATGATGGGGCTTGCTTTGCCTTCACAAAGCTTCTTCTTCTTTTCTCTTCTTCTCACTCTAGGTTCTCTGTGTTTCTTTCTAACACTGACTAACCCTTTTCTAATTCTAACTAACGTAACTATAACTCTATTGAACTAACGTATATTATAATATACATATCATTTACATATACATATATTACATAATATATAACTTATAATCATAATGACCCTATAATAATTATAATAAATACAATTATTACAATTAATAATATAGGTTACACATTTAGAATTTAAAAAGCCCTAAGGCTTGTTTGGCAAAACTCATTATTTTAAAAATAGGTTTTAATAGTTAAGATCCCGTTTGACAAAACGGATTTAAAACAAAAGTAAGGGCCTAATTTGGAAAAACGGTTTTAAAAACTCTTTTAACTCTTTTAATAAATCCTTTAACACATATTCTTAATGTTATCCTTTAATTAATTAAATCTTAACATTAATTTAATTAATTAAAACTTTAACATCAATTAATCACATAAAATTATCACATTATAATTACTCGCTAATTATAACTTCATGTAACAATTACCACATCACTACATCACTACATCTAATTTAATTATCTCAACTAAATTAGAAATATAACATAAAATTATTACATATTAATTAAATTAAATATTAAATAATTATTTAATTAATATAACACACTTAATTACATTACTCCATATTAATCACATAATTATATATTTAACTCAATAAATAATTCAATTAAAATATTTATTTACTTTAATAAATATTAAAATTAACATTTAAATTCTCTTCACACTAAATCACATATTTCACAATATATATCACATATACACATACTCGTACACGAACATCTTAAAATAAAAATTTTATTTATTAAATTCTCATTTATAAATTCTTAAAAATTCGGGATGTCACAGGACTTAGTTTGAATATTTATATTTTCTACATGTCTGTATTGACACACACAGTTGTGTGGTCGTATTTTGCACGACCGTTTGATATAAAAAATTGTATTTGGATTTTGTTGAGTGTATTTGGCGACTCAGAATGGGTTGAGTATTGAACTTATTTTTGGGGCATCACAGTTGGTATCAGAGCTTAAGGATATGATTTTTAGCGGAGATCTGGGAATAGAACTAGGAGGTTAGAGACGAATAAAATCCTTCGCTAGTGTGTGTCCTACCAAAGCTTATTTGGTATTTAATTGGTCGTTCGGAACATAGGGTTAATATGTGATCTGTTAATTTGTTTGATTAACCCTTATTTTGTGGCAGTATTTGAGAATGGCAGCTGAAAATCTAAACAATAGAGTGAATGAGACCGTTGAGACACCTTTACTCACCAACCAGGAGAACGTGCAACAGGAAGGCGATATTCCTCTTGTAAACGACATCACCGATCAAACGATGAACGATGGAATGTTTAGAAGTTTTTTGCAGTTCATGCAAAACTAGACGAGAGAGACTCGTGTTCATAATACAGGTGGAAATAATAACAACTCGCGGCTTGTCACTGCTAAGCATTTCAAAGAGTTGGGACCACCAGAATTTTTGGGAAAGCCAGATCCAATCAAGGCAGAAAATTAGATTAAGCAAATTACCAAGATATTTGATGTCTTGGGATGCACGGAGGAACAGAAGGTTCCATTCGCCACATTTATGTTCCGTGGAGAGGCAGATTACTGGTGGAAATCTGTGAAGCGTACCCAGCCTGCCGTACTCAAGATGTTTTGGGAGGAGTTCCAGAAACTGTTCAATGACAAGTACTTTCTAGAAAGTATTCGTCGTATGAAGGAGTTAAAGTTTATTAAACTGGAACAAAACAACATGACTGTGTCCCAGTATGAGGCTAAGTTCGCAGAGTTATCCCGGTTCGCATCTCATTTGGTGGATAATGAGGAGCGTATGACACGGATGTTTCTGAGAGGTTTGAAACCCGAAATTCGTCAGTACCTCATTTCTCACAAACTTTGTTTGTATTCAGATATGGTGAACAGGGCCCAATTATTAGAGCGAGATCATGATTATGTTCAACCAAGGGACAACAACCAAGGTCGTACTGGTGGAAACAGCCATTAGAACCATGAAAATCAGCATAGAGAAAATTATCAGGCCAGAAGCGATAACCACTCCGGTGGTAATCGTAGCCATGATAATAGAAGAAGTGAGTCGGGGGGAGATTTCAAGAAGAGAAGGTACAACAATGAGAACGTGAAGACGTCGACAGCAGCACCAGCATCAACTGTTTCTAGAGGAGGAGAACGACCACCGGTCGTATGTTATAAATGCGGGCAAGAGGGACACATCAGTCCAAACTACCCACAACAATTCAAGGTATGTTATAACTGTGGAAAGGAAGGGCATATAG
Organism: Panax stipuleanatus; assembly: GCA_020205555.1. Classification (NCBI taxonomy): domain Eukaryota; kingdom Viridiplantae; phylum Streptophyta; class Magnoliopsida; order Apiales; family Araliaceae; genus Panax; species Panax stipuleanatus. The sequence goes on along the minus strand of CM035121.1, from coordinate 19,537,472 downwards.
CTAGAGAGTGTCCGGTAGCGAAACCAAGTCCAGCGGGGGTGGTGATTCCAAAGGCTGTCCCGGATAAGTCAAAGGTAGTGGTTTCTGGAAGAGCGTTTGTCGTGACTACCCAAAACACGAGGAACCCGAACGAGGTTATTACGGATAAGTTAATCATAAACTCTTACGAGGTCTATACCTTGTTAGATACCGGTTCTACCCATTCTTTTATTTCACCTACTTGTGCTCAACGTTTGAACTTGACTCCTGAGAAATTAGACTTTGACTTATCTGTTGAAACTCCGTTAGGAGAAACCTTCGTTACATTCACAGTTTACAAATCTTGTTTGATTCAAATTGGCACCCTCACCCTACCTGTGAATTTTATATCTTTGAAAATACTTGCATTTGATGTGATTTTTGAATCGACTGGTTAACCACTCATTATTCCAAAATTGATTGTTTTGTAAGGTTGTTAGCTTTCATTCAGACAACCAGACCACTAAATTCAATCAATGTGATTTCAAGTTATAAAGCTATTCGTTTATAGAAAAACGGATGTCAAGCTTTCTTAGCCCATGTCACTAATTCAAATCAAAATACATCAAATTGGAATGATAATTTTGTTGTTAATGAGTTTCCTGATGTATTTCCCTAAGAACTTTCTAGTCTACCCCAGAACGTGAAGTTGAATTCTTTATTGACCTTGAGCCCAGTACAAAACCCATTTCTAAAACCCCATATCAAATGGCTCCTATTAAACTTCAGGGGTTAAAGGTCCAATTACAGGAGTTGTTAGACATCGGTTTTATACGTCCTAGTACATCTCCTTGGGGGTGCTCCTATTTTATTCGTAAAGAAGAAAGACAGTAGTATGCGACTATGTATTGACTATCGGGAGTTGAATCATGTCACCATCAAGAAAAGGTATCTGCTACCTCGCATTGATGACCTGTTCGACCAGTTGCAAAGTGCGCAATTCTTCTCAAAGATCGATCTCCGTTCTGGATATCATCAGTTAAAGATTAGAACTAATGACATTCCAAAGACTACCTTTAGAACTCGATATGCGCGTTACGAATTTTTAGTTATATCTTTCGAATTGACCAATGTCCATGCTGCATTCATGTACATGATGAACCGAATATTTGAGAAAATATTTAGATCATTTCGTGATTGTCATTATTGATGACATCCTAATATACTTCGAAAGCCTCGAATATATTTCTTTACTTAGAATGAACTCAACATACGACAACGACGTTGGCTTGAGCTGTTGATAGATTACAAAAATACCATTCAGTACCATTCTGGAAAAGCGAACGTGGTAGCTGATGCGTTGAATGGAAAATCGTCTGCAGGAACGAGTGCGATGCTATCAGCACAAAGGCCTATTTTGTATGACGTACAAAGGATGAAGATAGAGTTAAAGACTCCAAGGACCCATGTGATGATGTCAAATATACGCGTAGAATCAGCTTTGATTGATAAAGTTAAAGCTGCTCAAGCTACGGATCCGGAGCTGATGAAGATGAAGAAGAAAGTGCAAAAAGGTGTTATTCCAGAAGCAAGAATTGATGAAGAAGGAATACTTCGAGTCAACTCCAGACTTTATGTTTCTAATGATTCTGAATCATGATGGAGGCACATAACACAACGTTTACAATCCATCTTGGAAGTACCAAAATATATCGTGATCTTTGACATATATTTTTGTGGAGCAATATGAAGAGAGAAATCGCGGAGTTTATCTCGAGGTGTTTAACATGTAAACGTGTCAAGGTGGAGCATCAAGTGCCAAAGGGTTAGCTTGCAAAAATATATGGGCACCGATTTACGATTTATTGGTCCATTTGAAATCCTCGATCGAGTAGGAACTGTGGCCTATAGACTCGCTTTACCGCTAAGCATGTCTCGTGTTTATAACGTTTTTCACATATCTGTGCTTTGTAAATATGTGAAAGACACAAACCACATTATTGAGTTAGAACCAGATGAGATAGCCGAAGATTTAACGTACGAGGAGGTACTTGTCAAAATCTTGGATAAGAAGGAACATGTCATACGCTCAAAGATTATACCTCAAGTTAAAGTTTTGTGGAGGAACCATGATATCGAGGAAATGACCTGGGAGTTAGAATCGGAAACGAAAGCGAGGTATCCTCACCTCTTCGACATACTAGGTACGTACGTCAATTTCGAGGACGAAATTTCATAAGGAGGTGAGGTTGTAAGACCCCAACTTTTTAATGAAAAAAAATTAATTTCCTCTATATATTATTTTGAACTAGTAAGGGATGATTTGATCAATGTTGTAAGTTATGGGTGGAATGTGCAAATTTTACAAAGTAAGCAAGTGGTTATAAAATATTCGTTGTGTCGGAGAATATTCGTTTGGTTGAGGAATATTCTTTTTGTCGGAGAATATTCGTACGACGGCGCAGTTATTGGTGGACCCCACAACAGAATGAATGTCGGATATAGAAAGCGACAGAAGTAAATTTTTATAAAAATAACGGTAAAACTGTTACCATTAAACTGTTGAAATACCCAGTGATAAAAATACAGTAATACGCGTTGTTGCACAGTAGCACACGGTATTGCACAGTATTTTAAATTATTGATTCTTACGTAAAAAGGCACTTACTCAATTATTGTTACAGTAATTACTGTTTAATATTTTATATTATTGATTCAATAATTGCATAATATTTTATTGGTTCAATATTTGCTACGTTGATATTTATATCAATAAGTGCTACTTTGCTATTTTATATTAGTGATTCAATAATTGTCATTATACAGTATTTCAAATTATCAAATCAATAATTCATATTATTTGAATAATATTATTAGATAGCATTATTGGCAATGTCTAAGGAAGTTCTGTCTAGGAAAGGGATTGATTAATTGCGCGCCAGTAAGGAGAAATCCTTATCGGAAGGCCCTCTCTTTCTTGGGAACGACTTGGTTGTCATTATTGTGGTTCTGTAATATTATTTGTGAATAATAATTATTGATAAATATGATAAGTAAATATTTATTCAATGTGGATTTAAACGGAGGAATTTTTAACATGTGACATTTGTTGAAAGTTGGTATTTTATCTTTTTTGATAAAATAATTCATTCAAACATATTATTGTAATATTACATTATAGTAGTATGATGTGATTATATAATAGTATGAGTTTTATAATTTGAATGGTAACATTATTATAGTAAATTCATGGTATAAAAGTAAAATGAAGTAGAAGAGAACAAATTGAATTTGAATTCTTATGATGTAAGCAATGATGTCATCGAAACAATGAGGTAAGCAATGATGTCATCAGAACGATGAGGTAAGCAATGATGTCATAGGATCGATGATGTAAGCGATGATATCATAAATTATAGCGAAAAGACTATTTTACCCTTACTCTGCCAAGCCTATAAATAGAAGCTTATTTCTTCATTAGTTCTCACCAATTCACTAAAGCTATAGAGAGAGAAAGTATAGAGAGAATAAGAGAGAAAGAAGAAGAGTATTCTGCTATTACACTAGAGCAGTCTCCAAAATTTTTAAGGTAAGGGATATTATTTCTTTCGTATTCATGAAGAGAGTTATTTTCTTTCAATACTCGTAAGGGTTGTTATTCCATTCTTTATTATTCTGTAGGAATAACCTGTCTACGCGGACTACCGTATGCATGGTGAAATCCTGTTGTTATTCCATTCTTTATTATTCTGTGAAAATAACCTGTCTACGCGGACTACCGCATGTCTAGTGAATAACCATTCGCATTCAATTGTTATTAAATTGTGAAAATAATCTGTCTGAGCGGACTACCGCCTGACGGGTGAAAATCCAATTGTAGTTTCGTATATTATTTCATTTCAGATTCCTAACTCTAAACTTACTATGGTAAGTATTGCTTCTATAATTTCTGAAATGATCAGAAATTCCTTGAGTTTTGCGCTTCATCTAATATTATTTCACTGGAATATTGGTCTGAACTTTCTTGTAAATTTTTTATCTTTTCATGTCGAGTTACTATTCACGAGTTACTATTCAAGAGTTACTATTCATGGGGTACTATTCACGGTAAAAAAAATATTTTTTTTCTTGCAAATCATCTTTGATTGGATCCAGGCTTTGATCTTCATTTTTGAACTCTGGATAAATTCCCTAATATTTATCTTTTATCTCACTGGATTCTTTATTCGTATTATTTTTCATCATCTTCTGTTCTAAATGGTGATATAACTGAATATCTTTGGCCTGTAGTGCAAAGATGAATAATTACGTGATGAATATCTTTGGCCCGTAGTGCAAAGATGGACAGATGTTGAGATAAACATGACCAACTGGTGATACAAATGAATATCTTTGGCCCGTAGTGCAAAGATGAATATTTGATTCGAGATGTATATTGATTGATGTTACAGGGTTAAAATATTAGTGATAGACTTTTAAATCAAAGAAGATAGTAGATATCATTTTCTACTTAACTCTTCTAATGAATTGTTATTTTCACTGCAGTTGTTGATCTAAAACTTGTTGTCCATAATATTTTATCTGATTTGTTGAAGACTAACGATAATTTATTCTTCATTATCTTAGTCATAATATTCTTTACTGGGCTAGCTAAGCTCACCCTTTTCTTCCATTGTTCTCTTCAGGAAATGAGAATATCGTGGGTACTAGTCGGGGAATGGAGTGATGGTCCGAGTTAGAGCTGTAGAAGTTCTCACTATTTTTTTTGTAAAATAGTGTGATAATAAATATAATGAGAACTTAGTTTTAATGTTTATATTTTCTACATGTCTGTATTGACACTCATAGTTGTGTGGTCGTATTTTGCATGACCGTTTGATATAAAAAATTGTATTTAAATTTTGTTGAGTGTATTTGGCGACTCAGAATGAGTTGAGTATTGAACCTATTTTGGGGGCGTCACATGGATCACAAATGTGAGATTACTGATTCCGGATAGATTAGTACATACTATGTTTGCTATGTTGAAAATGATGATTGATCTCATGATCATTTGTCTGGAGACAGTAAAGCAAGTATGTAGGTGCTTATTAGAGAATAAGTTCGCTAAATGTGACTAATAAAGGAATCCTAATGAAGTTTTACTTGTCTGTCAATAGGAGTTCCTAATGTGAGAGTAGTACAAGTAATCCTTGGACTTGAGACATCATAATATCTTATTTATACTGAATTATATTTTGACATATTCCTTAAAACTCTTGAGTATGTTGTAGGGTATGCTCGAATATAATAAAGTATATATGGAGATAGGTGAATGATCAACAAATGATCCACCGCTTCTAGTAAAGGGAGAGAATGTCATGTGTGATTCGATAAAGTGACAACATGAAAATCCCTAGTCAGGGTTGAATGAAAATTAGAAAGGAGTTTCTAATTTACATTAACTATTGTTGTGCATTTTAGAATCGAAACACATATGATCAAATAAATAAAACTTGACAGTAATTCCATGTTTTATATTTGGTTGGGACATTGTATGGTAGAAGGATTGAATTGCACGATAATTATTCACGGAATAGGTTCTTTGTGTTCTTTGTGATAATCTTTGCGATTAACGTTTAATTCATTATAAATAATATTAGAATAGTTCTAATTTATTTATTTTACTACTGGCTTAATATTGAACCTAGATGGTCACACCACAAAAAGAGAGAAATATGATTTTAGAATTGATTGGCTTAATAATAATATAAATTAATTGTATTTAATTTATTAGTGAAATAAATTAAATAGCTTAAGATTTATAATCAAGTATTTGAAGAAATACTAATACTATAAATTAATAAGATTAGTCATCTTATTATTATTATTATTATTATTATTATTATTATTACTACTACTACTATTATTATTATTATTATTAATATTAATATTAATATTAAATTGACTAAATAATAATAATATGATATTTGGAGAAATACTAATATTTATAATTAAGTATTTGGATAAATACTATATTATAAATAAATAAGAGGTGCCTTATTATTATTATTATTATTTAGTTCCTTGGGAATTAAATTAAAACACTAAATTCTAAAAGGTTTAGGATTACGGTTAGTCTTTAAATAAGAGGAGTTTTATTATGGGAAAGATTAATGCAACTTTTGCAACTTGCATCTCTCTTGCAAGCATTCTCAAAACCTTAAGTTGTTAGGATAGTGAGAATTAGGACTAGCCATCCAAGACCTAGTTGAGTCTAAAATCAATTTTCAATATATTACTCTTGGTGGATACCTCTTGAAGTTGAATACACTTTGTGACGAACGTGTGATCCGAGGATTGGAGAGATCGTGAAGGAGTAAGGATTGGAATTTGAAGTCTACATCAAATCGTTGCTTCTTCAAAGGTATATCTTTAACCTTCCTCAATTAATAATGTTACAGAAATCTATACATTGGGATTGTTAAATTTTAAATTGTTATTTTGCATGCTTTCGTTGCTTTTACAATTAAATTGTATGCGTTGATTATGTTTTTACAATCCTATAACAAAAAAATTTAAAGCTTGGGAATTCCATGAAGACACATTTTAGCATATTTGCACAAATATCATGATTTTGAAAAATTATCAAATGAATACATTTTGATGAGATGGACAAAATCAGTAAAATCTGAGATAGTCATAGATGATGGTGGCATAGAGATAGGTCATGATAAATCATATCTCTTGGAGTGGAGTAGATTAATTCAGTGTTGTTTTGGATGTAGTTGATAAAAACCTCTCAAGTGCAGAAGCAAAAAAGGTTTTATTAATGCTTTAGGTAGTGCACTTGAGAAAATCAATTTAATGGTTGGTTGTAGTACAAGTGGGGTGAAATCTAATCAAGTAATTGGTTATAGTAGTGTACCAATTTTGGAGAACATTGATGGTAATTATGAACCGAGTGAAGTGAGGGCAAAAGGATGAAGGGGGAGAAGAAAAGGCACTAAAAAAGGAAAAAAAATTCTAAAGCGAGGCGTTGTAATGGATGTGGCAAAGTTAGACATGCACATGATAAAAGAAACTGTCCAATGCTTACAAATCGGTAAGCAATTATCATTTATTTTATTTAAATTATCGTATTATTTTTTTACTTTATGATGGTAAAGATTATGGTAGTGATGCAAGTCTTAACAATGAAAATCATTCATGTAGATCAACTGATGGCAAAGAACATTCTAGTGATGCAAGTCCTAATAATAAAAATTATTCATCCACTGGTAATTTAATTCCACATTTCTTTTCTTTTTTTGGTACAAAACTCTATATTTCTAGTACTTAACTTATATATATATATATATATATATATATATATACATGTATATCATTTTAATTGCAATTTATGAAATTATTGGAGGTGTTAATACTGTTGCAAGATTGGGCATCAAAGCTGCTATGTTATTCAAAAAAATTGTGTTTTGAGGACATCTTTGAATGAATGCTAGTTAAACTTATTGTATTATTTTTATTTTTGAAGACATGTTGTGGTGAATGCTAATCCTTTATGATTTATTGTTGTATTAAATAGGAAGATTTCTTTTCTTTTTAAAGAATTTAAAATTAGTAAAATATTATTTTTAATAAAAATTTAATTAATATTGTTAACATAAAAATAAAATAAATTATAATAATATATAAAATTAAAAAATCAAAAAATCAAATTGGGGTATGTTTGGTGGATATATGGCTAGAGTGATTGTTTGTTTTGTGGATAAAGTACCTTACTTTTTGTTGGGTTACTTTTTATCCACACATGGCAATGTACAATTTTTTTAAACCTGTATGCAGGTGGTATGTATAGGAAGGGGGTCTATATATATATATATATATATATATATGCAGGGCGGTTCTCCAAAGGACTGGTCCGTTAACAGACCAGTCCGTTGGAGAACGGCTATGTGTGTGTGTGTGTGTGTATATATATATATAATAATTAAAGACCCTAGCTAGATTGGTTTTGTAGGCAGGTCATCTTGGCTATCTTGACAGCCTCTTTCTACTCATTCTAGGCTTTCTCTTCTTTCTTAACTAACAAGAGGGAGATGTCCAAAAATGTGCATGCAACGCTAAAACTTGTGTATGTTTACTGCTTGACAATTGAAGGGGATAACTAATTTGGGATTCGAGAAGATGGTAGAATGTAATTTTTTCCCCTAGTGTTCCTAATCATAATCTTTTTCCGTATTTTTGTGTGCACTAGGTAAAGAAAAAACAAGCACTACCTATCATTACATAGTCATCATATGCAATCTTCTTGAACATATATCATCTAATCTATTTGTAATATGTTATAATTGATTTTGCTAAATTATTTATTCTCCCTGTATTGTTATACATACATACATATATATATATATACACATACATATATATATACATACATATATATATATATATATATATATATATATATATATATATATATATATATATATATATATATATATATATATCGGAGCATGATTATTTAGGCCCGGTTGATTCTGTGGGCCATAGTCCACATGGAGGAAGTTTTCCCACGTAGGAATTTGTTTTGGGCAGTCAGAGAATTTTAAGGAATCAAAGATTCATAACCATACTTAATTTCTAACTCCTAAAGAAAGAGTCATGATATAATTTGACTTCCTTTCTTTAGGGAGATTCAATTATGTCCCATTAAGGTATCTATCCTAATGAGAAATTCTTTTTCCAAACGGGGACATGCATGTATGAGAAGGTGTGATCACTATAAATACAAGCCTACATCTTAATTCTCAGGTATCTCATTATTTTTCCAGTAATAAAGCTTAATACCTACATTCTTAACCTTATTCAGCATGTACTTATTCTCACACCGGAGCTATCCCCTGATGGCCCAGGCCTTCAAGTTTCTTTGTGTGACTTCATTTCTTTGCAGGATTGGATGCGTTATTGGTGATTGAGGTGCGTGGACAAATTTTGGAGCTAACATTGGCGCCAGAAGGAGAGATTTTAGTGCTAAGTATTTTCAATCACTTAAAAACTTGATCAAAAGTAATGGCGACAAGTAAGACGGTTTTCCCTGACAACCCATCGACTCAACCTAGGTGTTCGACTAAAGATTAATTGGGCACAACTGGTCGTGTAGAGGATAACAGTCATTCGGTGGGTCCAAAAAATACTCAAATGGACCGTGTCAGACGTCAATTATTCTCAATGGCAAGGAAGAAAGTGGGTCCTAATGATCGTGTTGAGGATATCCCGTCCCAAACACGTACACAGGAGGATCGGAACTCCAAACGAGATAGCCAGGACACTAGTTGATTTTGGCCAAGAAGGTTCAAGAGAATCAAGACGCTGTGGAGGCCTTACACCTTCAACATAAAAGAATTGGATGCATATATGGCATTGTTAATGGGCCGAGAGGAGGTCTCCTTTAGTCAAAATTGACGTAGGGATGTATCGCCAGGGAATCGATACAAGACACATCGTTTTGACGACTCTCGACATCTGAGAAATAGGTATCGAAGCCTCTCTCATGAAAGGAGCAGGCGCCAAAACCGCTCTCAAAAAAGGATCAGGCGCCGAATCCGTTCTCAGGAAAGGAGCATGCGCCGAAGCCGCTCTTGAGAAGCAAGTAGCGAAGGCAGAGGATGTTTCGAATAGAGAAGGCAGGTGGCCTCTCTGGAACACAAGAATTAGGATAAGCGAGGGCCATCCCCCCCCCCCCCCCCCCGCAGAGAAATAAGACTGAGACATTGGGCCGAAGGGTAGAAAAGCTAGATTAAAGGTTTACGATTGGCAATCAAAAGAAAGAGTCTTCGATTGATCCAACTTCACCGTTTTCTCCGGAGATCGATTAAGTTCGGGACGATCTAAATAAGAAGGCCGCACATATGGAGAGTTACGATGGTATCTGGGACCCGTATGATTATATCCAGTCATATGACCGATAATGAAGTATTATGACTATTCGGATGCGGCCAAGTGTCAGATGTTCATCACCACCCTAAGGAAAGAAACTAGACAGTGGATGACATCATTGGCCCCGAACTCAATCTCGTCGTAGAAGGAACTCTGTGACAAGTTTTATGGTCGATTCGAAAGAAACAAGAGGCGGGGGAAATCGACTGACTCTTTGGCTCAGATCAGACAGTATTCTAACGAGACTCTCAGCCAGTATGTGAAGAGGACTTCAAGAGGCGATCAAACAGGTGATGGACTTGAATGGTCCCCAGGACCTCGGATATTTCCAGACAGGATTAGATGTGGTCATGATATATAGAAAGTTGGTTAAAGATTTGATATTCAATATTCTGAAAGGCTTGACGAAAGCTTACAATAGAGACGAAGGATTCATTGCAATTGAGGAGACAGTGGGAAGTCTGAAGCTGAATGCGACAAAAAGCCAAAAGATCGAGATAGGAATAACCATCCAATGTCAGATAACAACAACAAGTCAGACAATCAGATGAAGAAGAATTATAATAATGGGGGTTCAGGAGGGGACCGACCGCCCTTTCTTAATGGAGGAGTCAACAAGGTGTATACCCCACTCAACACGGATCGGGAAACTATACTTGAGCAGATAAGGGATAATCCATATTTTGAACCATGTCCGAACAGCACTCGTCCAGAGAGGGGGAACCAAAATAAATATTGTAATTACCACCAGACTGCTCACTCTGCCAAAGTATGTAGAAATTTGAAGAATCTAATTGAAAAGAACGTATAGAACGGAGAGTGGGTCCAATACTTTGTAGGCAGAGAGGTTTAGGGAATAAGGTAGAATAACAGCAACCAAGGGCAAAACCCTCAGCCGCAACCTGAATAGACGCAAGCAGCTCGGCAGGTGAAGACGGCCAGGAGGGATCGGAAGTACCTTGGCATGATTATCTCTTTTTCCAATAAGTATTACCCATCGGAACCAATTGAATAGGATGAAGGGCCACTAGTCCTCACTGCACAAGTTGGATCGATGGACGTAAAGAGAGTTAAGATTGAAAATAGTTCCTCGATCAATAAACTGTACGCTCATCCATATCAGAGGATAGATTTAGAAGGCTAGAGGATGGAGGTTGGGCATGAGCCCCCTTTGTATGGATTCAGTAATGACCCGGTTTCGGTAGCGAGTACTAATTAGTTGTCGGTGATCTTCGGCATAGCTCCTCGATAGGTTGAAATAAATTGCAAAATTTTTGTGGTACATATGGATTCGGTGTATAATGCCATATTGGGAAGGCCGAATTTGATGACTCTACAGGTGGTGACATTAATACCTCATTTCAAAATTAAGTTTCCCATAGAAAACGACATCGATAAAATTACTGGCAATCTCAACTTGGCAAAGAGATGTTATCGGAACGCCTTAATCTTTTTGGGAGTAAGGGTCAGCACACAAAGGCAAACTATGGCGATTGAGGTCGAGCCATTTACCAAAGGGAGTACGGAGCCGATTGCTTTCCCGACTGAAGAGACAGAGGATATTGAGTTGATTCCAAGGAAGAAAGATAAGACTATTAAGATTGGATCGGGGCTGCAAGAGCCTTTTCGAATTGGGCTGATTAAGTTTCTTCGGGTATATGCAAACATCTTTGTATGGGTACAGAGTGACATGCTAAGGATTGATGAATCTGTTGTTGTGCACAAGTTGAATATGGACCCTGTCAGGAAACCAGTCTGGCAAAAGAGGAGGATCTTTGCCCCAGAGAGTCAGAAGATCATTAATGATGAGGTGGCCAAGTTGCTAGCGGCTGACTTCATTTTTGAGATTGACTATCCCGAGTGGTTGGCAAATGTGGTGTGTCGACGTCCGGAAAAAATCCACAGGTCGGGTCACAACTCGGATCTTTCTCTCTTCCTAAGTTATGTATATCCTTACTCTTTTTATTGCGAAAAAGGTTTTGAAGGGTTTTTTAGGAAAAGGCCAACATGTATCATGTCGACGATTGAACATTTTACAGAGCCGCCAGTTGATAGATTTGAAATGGTTCTACCAACTCAACCGAGTTTTGTTTGAAAGAGGCCCAATTGCTGGACACTGTCAAAACTTGATCTTTAAAAATAAAGTTTTGAGTTCGGGGGCTTGGTTAAGTGTGGGGAAGGTGTTAGGCACCTCATAACTCATGTGTAAACACGGTACCGCATCTTTTTAATATTTCCCTTAAAAAACTAAAATATGTGTGTGAATGCTGTTTGAGAATTGGGCCTATATTTGATGGAAAGTATGTCTTATGCATCGTTGAACCTATCTATGAAGGGTTTGATTGATTTGCAAAAAGTCCTTGATTGATTATAAAAGCTTATCTTTTTGAAAAGATTATTGAATGATGTTTTGAAAAGAAGGTTTTCAAACCTTACGCTGACATAAGAATTGAAGCATATCGATACTTTAGTTTTATCTTTTCATCCTTAAGGCTCAATTTGACGGTGATTGTCGGGCTGCGAAGCATCCTCGACCACAATATATATACAAGTGTCGGTCTCCTCATGGGCATAGCAGCCATCGGAGGGACTCTAACACGACAAACTATATTTTCACTATGTTGAGACCTTAAATCCGGATAACCATTTTAAGGTCTGTTGTATGTACATTTTTAACAAAAAAACTGGCAGGGTACATCTGTAAAGAGGAGTTTGTCCATCGTGGGAATCAGATTCTGATCAGTTTGATCATGAATCCCACCATTCCTAGGCTCACATATGAGTAGCCGATAAACCTGCACAGTTCAAATTTGTACAGAAAAATAAATATATCCTAAAGATTTCAGAACCGAGGATTCATTCAGTAAATCCTAGTTTGCACCTGGCCGAAGCATCTCGTTCCCAATAGATAGCGATCTAAGGGTCGCGAGGTTGCTTTTATAACTGAACTAGAAAAAAGACTAATTTAAATAAATCTCAGCTATTCTAGCTTCTCGGTTCAGTCTGTACCGATTTTGAACTGTTTGAAAGCTAGAGTTGGCAAAATTTAAATAAATCTAGTTCGCCAGCAGATATGTTAGTGTCGATTCATATAAAATAAATATTTAAAGCAACAGTTTAATAAAAGCGAGTAAAGCATTATATATATAATTATATATATAAAAGCTGTAAAGGGCGATGGGTTTTCATACCGGTGCCCGGACTGGTATTGAAATATATATATATATATATATATATATATATATTGACAAAAAAGTAGTCAACCAAAACTAGAAAGAGAACCTAGTGGTAATGAAGGCTGCTTATATATGCATATTTATATATAAAAGCAGTAAAAAGGCAACAGAATAATCCAGGCCGAACTAAAATGTAAATGTACAGAAAAATAGTCAACTAGTGACTGAGAAGATAACCCAGTAATGGTAAAGGGTGCAAAAATAATATAAATGCCACAGAATGATCCAGGCTGGACTGAAATATATAAATATATATATGGACAGAAACGTAGTCAACCATGACTAGGAAGAGAACCTAATGGTGGTGAAAGTTGCTTATATATGCATAAATATATATAAAAGCAGTAAACTACCTTGGATTTGACATTCGGACTTGACAGAATTGAAAAGTTAGTATATATACAGTTAAATATATACAAAAAAAGCCAAACCCAGACTGAAAAGATAACCCAGTCCGGCGAAGTTGCTTAAAACGAAGGTGCTAAAGCACTGAAGATGTTAGAGCTGACGGATCGTCAATTCGAGTTGTAAAAATGCCAGAAAACGCAGTTATGTACAAAAATGTACCAATTTTTGACGAAAACGGCCACGGAACTGATTTTCGGGCATATTTAGAAAACAAACCATGATATACAAGTGTATAAAAGTCAAAAAAAATTAGTATTGACTTTCTGATTGTAAAAATACTCATAATGGATTGCTACACGGACTTTTTGCCAAATCGTAGCCTCTAAACGTCCAAATCTATCGGTTATTTTTTAATATAAGGTAGTATGTGGGTATATCTACGTGTTATAGTGAAAAAATTTGGGCTTGGAAGACTTGAAAATGACTAAAAATTAAACGAGCAGAGGTTCGGAGCGTTTTTGAATTATAAAAATAAGAGCGGGTGGCCTCTTATTTATAGGCCAGGGAGCCTCTGCTCTACCTTCTGCTGCTGCAGGTAGAGGTGTGGCTCCCCTAGTGGAGCCCACGTGTTCGAATTTGTTATCTCGAAGTACGTGCACTCCGAGCAATGCGAGGTCGAAGTCGAAATTTTCTAACTTTTGATTGGAGCATCCGTTTGAGGCGTGCTGTACCTTTCTGGAAAGCCCTCATCGAGAGTGTCACAATGATATGGGATAAAACATTTTTTGGGTCCAAGAATGTCATAACCAGGTCTTCGATTCCCCGCAATTGTCCATTAAGCTGTCTTGCGCTGTTTGCACTCGGGATCATCGTTATGGTTCGTTCTGATCTTGGTGGCAACAATTCGGCTTGAGTTTGACCGAACTAGCTTGAAGTTGGTAAAATGACCGTTTTACCCCTTTCGGGGTTGCCTTTAGTGTCGGCATGGCCTTCGGCTGACTTCCTGGGGTTGTTTCCAAGACTTGGATCCCATTTGAGTCTGTTTGTCCTCAGTGTTATCTCTGAGGCTGACTTGGTCACTCCAGGTTTTCCTCTGAAGATGTTGTGGAGCTTCAAGTTTGTTTCTGAGGTTGACCAGACTTCCTGGGTTGAGACAGGGGCTGACCCGTACCTCCTGATCGATTAGCCCGATATTGCGATAGGGGTTGAACTGATGGCCCGATATTAAGATCGAGGTTGAACTGATGCCCCGATATTGAGATCGGAGTTAATCTGAAGGCCCGATATTGAGATTGGGGTTGATCTGACGGCCTGATATTAAGATTAGGGTTCATCTGACGCCTCGATATTGAGATTGGGGTTGATCTGATAGCTTGATTTTAAGATCGAGGTTGATCTGACCGCCCGATATTGAGATCGGGGTTCATCTGACAGCCCGATTTGAGATTGGGGTTAATCTGATGGCTCGATATTGAGATTGGGGTTGATCTGATGGCCCGATATTGAAATTAGGGTTGATTTGATGGCCTAATTTGAGATCGGGGTTGATTTAATGGCCAGATATTGAGATCAGGGTTGATCTGATGGCCCGATATTGAGATTGAGGTTGATCTGATGGCCCGATAGTGAGATTGGGGTTGGTCTGATGGCCCGATATTTAGATCGGGGTTGATTTGAAGGCCCGATATTGAGATCAGGGTTGATCGGAAGGCCTGATATTGAGATCGGGGTTGATCTGACGGCCTGATTTTAGATCGGGGTTGATCTGACGGCCCGATATTGAGATCGGGGTTGATTTGATGGCCCGATTTGAGATCGGGGTTGATTTGATGGCCCGATATTGAGATCGGGGTTGATCTGATGGCTCGATATTGAGATCGGGGTTGATTTAATGGCCTGATATTAAGATCGGGGTTGATCTGATGGCCCGATATTGGTATCGGGTTGGATTTGAAGGCCCGATATTGAGATCAGGGTTGATCTGAAGGCCTGATATTGAGATCGGGGTTGATCTGACGGCCCGATTTAAGATCGGGGTTGATCTGATGGCCCGATATTGAGATCGGGGTTGATTTGGTGGCCCTATTTGAGATCGGGGTTGATTTGATGGATCGATATTGAGATCGGGGTTGATCTGATGGCCCAATATTGAGATCGGAGTTGATCTGATGGCCCGATATTGAGATCGGGGTTGATCTGATGGCCCGATTTGACATCATTTGACAGCCCGATATTGAGATGATCTGATGGCCCGATATTGAGATTGGGGTTGATTGATGGCCCGATTTGAGATCGGGGTTGATTTGATGGCCCGACATTGAGATCGGGGTTGATATAATGGCCCGATTTGAGATCAGGGTTGATTTGATGGCCCGATATTGAGATCGAGGTTGATCTGATGGCCCGATTCGAAATGGAGGTTGATATGATGGCCCGATATTGAGATCGGGGTTGATCTGAAAGCCCGATATTGAGATCGGGGTTGATTTGAAGGCCCGATATTGAGATCGGGATTGATTTGAATGCCTGATATTGAGATCAGAGTTGATCTAACTGCCCGATTTGAGATCGGGGTTGATCTGACGACCCGATATTGAGATCGAAGTTAATCTGACGGCCCAATTTTGAGATTGGGTTGATCTGACGGCCTGATTTGAGATCGGGGTTGATCTGACGACCCGATATTGAGATCGGGGTTGATTTGATGGCCCGATATTGAGATCAAGGTTGATCTGATGGCTCGATTCTAAGATCGGGGTTGATCTGATGGCTCGATATTGAGATCGGGGTTGATTTGATGGCCCGATATTGAGATCGGGGTTGATCTGAGGGCCCGATATTGAGATCGGGGTTGATCTGACTGCCCGATATTGAGATCAGGGTTGATCTAATAGCCCGATATTGAGATCGGGGTTGATTTGATGGCCCGATATTGAGATCGGGGTTGATTTGATTTCGAGTGTCTACAGATGCCCCTCTTTATTATGTTCATGCAACATAGTGAAATGGACAGGATAAAGATTAGTAGACACTGGAAATGCAAATGCAAAGGGGAGGTACTGCATAATATGGTATGTCATGAGTGTTAGATACATTCGAGGGGTTAGGGTTATCACTGATTGATTACGTTAGTTTCTGCTGGGGATAATATTACCCGTGATAACCCTTGCTGCAGCATGATCAGGCGATTGCAGGTAAGATATCAGATTTAAGCTATCACAGAATGTTCTTGTCACTTTCTGCTGGGGATGACGTTATCCATGATAGCTTTTCCAACTCTAATGGGGATATATCTCGGTTATCGATTTACCTTCTTGTATGCTTTCCTTTTGAGGATGTGTATAACAGATTCCATCATTGGTGATGGATTATTTTATTGCTTCCATCACCAGATCCCTTCCGACGCTTCGTTGGGGCTGAGCCAACGGCTGAACTATCATCGGTCTATACCCGACGCGTCGCTGGGGTTGAACCAATAGTTGAATTGACTTGGTCTGTACCCGATGCTTCGCTGGGTTGAAGCCAACGGCTAAGCTAGACTCGGTCTGTACCCAAAACTTTGTTGGGTTGAAGCCAATGGCTGAACTGGACTCGGTCTGTACCCGAAACTTCGTTGGGTTGAAGCCAATGGCTGAACGGGAATCGGTCTGTACCCAAAACTTCGTTGGGTTGAAGCTAACAGCTTAACTGGACTCGGTCTGTACCCAAAACTTCATTGGGTTGAAGCCAACAGCTGAACTGAACTCGGTCTGTACCCGAAACTTCGTTGGGTTGAAGCTAACGGTTGAACTAGACTCGGTCTGTACTCGAAACTTCGTTGGGTTGAAGGCAACAGCTGAAATGGACTCGTTCTATACCCAAAACTTCATTGGGTTGAAGCCAACGGCTGAACTAGACTCGGTCTATACCCGAAACTTTGTTGGGTTGAAGCCAACGGCTGAACTAGATTCGATTTGTACTCGAAACTTTGAAAGTGGCAGTTGTCGACTGTTTTGTGCAATTTTTTGGCAGTTTTCTCATAGTTTGCATTGTTGATCCCTGAATATGACTTTGGGATGAATACCAAGGGTTTCCAGAGTGTCCCCCTTTCTGTCAGGATTACACTGCTTAAACGCAGGATTTTAGGACAAACCGCTCAATCGCGTAGCGATTTTATTTCAAATTTGACTAGGCAGCACATAGAAACTCCATTTCAACCCTAATCGAACCGAGCCCTGGGAAGTGGGACCTACCCTGGGAGCCGCAGGTGGAGGTGCGGCAGCCACGGGTGGGCCCGCTTCCACCTGGGCTTTATATTGGGCAGCGGGAGCTCATTTCTTGCAAGTCTCATTTAGAGTTTCAAACGGATTTTGATCTTCTTTTTCAGATCTACGGAGCTTGGGCAGCGGTTTTCTGATTCCTTCAGTTTCTATGCATTTAGCACACCGCAGGTAACGTTTTACGTCCTTTTTTCGCAAGTTTTGATTGTTAAAAGTATGTGAACCATGTAGGGGGCTTTTAGATGCAATGTATGAAAAATGTATGTTTATATGACTTGCTAAAATTTTTTTGACTACATATGTATGCATATCTTACTGTAATGCATGTTTGGATGTAAGAAAATTTTGATTTTGAGACATTCATATTTTGCTCTTTTTGATCAGTTTACTCATCCTTTCTGAGGCCTAGTGAGCATGGATTTTCAACTAAAAATGCTTGTGGTAATTTATCTAAAATGTAAAGTTTACTTTTGACTTTATTTCATAAATATGAACTGTTCCTATTTTTGGAAAGGTGTGCTACTGAATGGCCACCTAGACATGCCTGTGTACATGCGGACAGTCCATTTTACAAAGAAGACTCTGGCGAATTTTTTTCAAAACTCGAGTATTTAAAAAACATGTAATTTTGACTTTACTGGGGATTTTTGAATGACCTATGCATGTTTTTAGGACTTATCATTTGAAAAAAGCATGCAATTTTGACTTTATGGGGTATTTTTGACTGACACATGCATGTTTTAGGACTTAGAGATGCATAGAGTACTGATTTAAATGTATAAGCCATAGGTTTTAGGCTTACCACACCCTTTTTGAGGTTATTTGGAGACTTTGTCTAGGTGATGGATAGAGACCCGGCAGTGCCAGCAAAGTCGTTTCAGGCGTTAGACGTAGGAGGGCTTCTGATGTTCCTCAGCCACGTCCGGCTTGACTGCCTCGTAGATTGGCGGAGTCGGTGATTCATCCAGCATAAGACGAGCAGGCGATCGATATTGATGACGAGGAGGCTCATTTTGCTGCTCCTGCCCCTGCTCAGGCTCCACATGCGGAGGTACAGGGCATTGTTGTGCCGACCTAGGAGCTGTTGGACGACTTGAGTCGCCATCCATCGAGATTTCTTCATGCCAACAAGGTGACTTGAAGTTTTCTTCTTTTTGGATTCTCTTTCTTTCTTTTTGCCATTCTCAGGGCACATACTTTTGACATGGGTTAATTTTTGATGTAGGTTCCCGGCTTTACGCAGCCTCGAGGGAACTGGTTCAACGTGCATTCCCTGTATCATACTTTGCACCAGGAGCACAGGAATATTGTTGATGGCTGGGGGTTTCAGGCTTTCGTTTCTATTCTTCCCAACCGTTGCCCCTGGGGGTATATGAGGGCTTTGTCTGAGCGCTGGTTCCACCAGACTCAGTCCCTTCATTTGCTGGATTGTGAGGTAATGATGCCCCTATGGACTGGAGGTTCATCACCGGCATTGAGTTTGAGGGTGAGCCAGTGCCTGTCGTGGCTAACATCACACCTGCTGCTGCTCGGTCCCTGCTAGGAGTTCTTGAGACGGCGATTAAGGGTCGGACTGTTCGATCTGGTCCCTTGAGTATAGATACCCAGAGCGAGGCTTTACTGGAGCCTCCACCTGATGATCGGAGGGTTAGAGATCGCATCTTGAGGCGATTATTTCTGGTGATCATCAGGGGTTATTTTATGGTGGACAACTCTTCTATTGTGTCCTTCGCCCTGGTTAGGGCTACCCGGTATGTAGAGCGCCTCAGTGACTTTGATTGGGGTTCCTATACCTTTGCCTATTTTCTCCGGGGCATGCGCATGCTTTCTGTGGGTTTGACGGAGGCTTGGTTAGGGTTCTACCCGTTCCTGCTGGTGAGTACATCTTTCTTGTACCTTTTTGATTTCAACATTTATATTTGTCAGTCTTGGTCACTGAGGACTTTTGATATTTACATGGCCAGTTATGGGCATTTGAGAGGCTTCCTTGCCTACCGCCCGTCACTACTTTAGGTCTGGAGACCTATCCTCGAGGACAGTGTTGGCATCACTTCACTCTGACGGAGGTTCCTGTTGCTGAGGGATTTACCCATGCTTGCTTACAGTTGGAGCTTTTAACGGCTGGACTGATCTCCTGAATACCGTATACCGCAACGTTTTTGCCGGTTGGATTTGAGGGAGGCTTCCCCACTGGTCGGGAGTTTGCATTGTCGACCGGTAGAGTCCCATTTTTGACAGAGGGAGGTTGGGAGCTCTATTTAGGAGAGCGTGCTATCAGGAGCATTACGGGTAAGATCCGCATTCCCATTGTTCCCCCTACTTGGCATCATTGGCCGTTGATCCTGCCACTGACAGATATTCCCATGGAGGGCATAGATGGCTTTACCCTATTAGAGGGCCCGTTCAGCCAGGAGGCATTTAGTAGATGGTGGAGGCCTCGCACTATTGGAGCTTAGACTAGGGCCACCCAGTTCATGGCAGACATGGTGCCAAGTTCTGTTATGATGACAGACTGGATAGTTTGCCTCAGGGAGCCCACTCATTCAGATCAGATTGCAGAGCTGACCCGGGAGTTAGAGAGAACTCGCTTTTTTATCAGGCACCTTGGCCGAGATCCGTCAGAGGCATCTTCTTTTGACCCGTCCAGCTCAGGAACGGGCCCCTCTTCAGGTTCATTTTCCAGTAGTTTTGCAGGGGGAGATCCTCCCTTGTACCGCCCAGACATGCCTGATGACCGCAGCTTTGTGTCCATAGTGGAGATGGAGCAGGTTGATACCCTGGGCACAGATTATCTGGATCTCTGTTGATAGCTATGGCAGCTATATTTTTGGTCAGCCACTGTTTTGGCTATTTGGCGGTTGTGCCATCATTTTAATAGACCACTGTTAGTAGTTAGGTGGTGGTGCCCCATTTTCCTGTACTCTTCATTTCGCTTTGTATTACCAGACAGGGATGGTGCTTGTAGTAGATAGTTTGTCATAGATCTTCATGATATTTCATATCTATTGCATCATGTTTATATTTGTCATCATGCATGCATTATGTTATATGTATGCATTTAGACAGATGAGTTCAGATTTGACCCCTAGATGGTCTTGTGGTACGATGATACAGATGACGTCATCAACAGTCAGTCGCATAGAGAATTTGCCACCATCTGAGGTGGCATTGTCGTTGAGGTCATGGTACGAGAGCCTGTGACACCCACAAATCCGGGTTCTCTAACCCCAATTCAGTCATCACGATACAGTACAAACATTCACCTCTAAACAATATACACTAACTAAATGCGGAATATAATAAACGTATGTCATTCATTCAAAAGGTGTTACTAGTCCCAAGATTCGATAACCTTAATACAATCATACAAACATACCCTAGAATAATCATTAGGGTTCATATTACATAATAGTAATTAAACTAATCATAAAGTAAAGTCTGCTCCTCGCAAACTAATCCTACATTTTTCCTTTACCCTTGTCCTTTCCTGAAGTCTCGGGCTTAACTGTAATAGAAGTTATGATATAGCAAGAATGAGCAACAAGTTTGCTCAGCAAGTTTAAATACAACAATAAAGGATATATCATGATAAACGGAATATATCTGACAATGAATTCAACAATATGAATATCGGAAGCAAGGATAATAATTGCTTTTAGAATAACTGATAGTCAAGTAGACTTTGAACTATGAAACTCCAATGGAATCAATAGCTGATTGACCCTTTGGTTACTGGCTACAGAATAAGTACTTGAGGGGATCAGCCTTGCGTACGCCATGTATATGCATAACATTCAACTCTGCTGTTTGTATCTTATATTAGATACCTGGGGTACTCCCTTTTATATAAGGGGTGTTATTTTTAGTCTAAGAATCCATACCATCAATTAGTGTAGATAACTTTTATAAAATTTCATACAATTGTCTGACCGAACAAGGGTTCAGACTCTATCTGAAGAAGTTCAAGAATTATAGAACTTTAAATAATGTACAAGTCCAAGACTGTACGAACTCAAGTGCACCAAGTGCGAATATCAATAAGATCGATGTGAAATAATTGTAAAGTAATTAAACCACCTAAAGCATGCTTGGAAATAAAGTTCAAGCTTAAATAATAACTTGCAACACAATAATAACCTGCTCAATACAATATGAGAAGGATAGGGAACTTGCACAAAATAAAGAGTGAAGTTCAGAAACTTGCTTTCAATATAACAGTCAAATGAAGTTAGAAAACTTGCACATTATACGAGTTTGTGTAAGTTAGAGAACTTGTGTTCAAATCATAGATTCATTGCATAAAGTAAATGCATAGGATAGGATACTTGCCTGTTTGCTCAGCTACAAATAGTCTAGCTTTAATTAAACTGTGTTAAAACGACCTAACATTCACAAGTCGGTCTTTCAATTAGTATGTGTAAACTAATATGAGTCTACACTTACAAGAATCTAATCCTCATATAGGTCTATCCCATAATTTACGTAAGTCAATTTACTATGACCGAGTTTATAAATATTTAATCATGTCCTAGATTAATAACTTTAGAATATCTAGTCTCTAGGCATCAACATAGGCTTGAACACATAACACTTCAATTTAAGCATGCAATACAGTTTATGATACAATTATTACAAGGTTCTATCTATAGCTCAAGGTTACATGGTTTAATGCCGGTAAACCTTAAGTTAATCAAGTTCATGCCTCAAGGTCAACTATTAAAGTCATATTACCACATAACAAGGCTAAACAATGTTAAGTAGTCATGCTTGTGCGTAAACAACACATGTATTAATCACTTAGTTCATGCCTTAGAAATTCATTTTCTTGAATATGTGTGCATAGGTGAAATCTATGTTTAAACAAATGAGGTTCATGTCAGTATGTCTATAGGCATAATGAAATCTTTATACTCATGCTTGCATGATCATAACGTAATTCACTTAGTACTTGATGATATTAGCTTTCACATTCTAAGCTTTCTTTGAAATTGCACTAAGTCCTTTTAGTACATGCAAGGCATCTCGATATATAATTCATATGCATTTGAAACACATATTAATGCCACATAAACATACTCAAATGGTCAGAATCTAAAAGACATAAGTCTTGGTCAAGTTTGCTTCAAAAGTCTTTAAGTTTTTCCTTTGAAAACCTTTGAATCTTTCAATCATGTATGCTAGTGTGTTCAACACTTTAATCATGTATTTCATGTCAATATAGACCATACGGTCATGCTCACGAAAATCAGAATATATACATGCTACATATACGTCAAAGTTCAAATTCAAAACTATAAGTTTTATTTTAAAACCACAAGTTTTTCATCAATCGTGTGTACTAACATCGTTATACATGCTCATACTACGTCTACGTACATATATATATATATTAACCATGACCACATACTTGCCAAATAAGGTACCATATGTTAGTACATAACAGCAGCTTAACAGAAATCAAAAATCAGAAACTGGGCCTGGCGCAGCTGCACCAATGGCCAGTACAAAACTGGCGCAGCTGCGCAGGGCTCCGACCAGAAACAGACACAGGCTGCTTCAGCAGTTTAACAACCCAAACGCATAACTTTCTTAACCAATCGATTCTGTACCAGCCATAATGCAATTCTATCATGCTTATAACTTCATATAACACTTAATAATCATACTTCATAATTTAATTACCATCTAAAATGTGAAATCAAGTAATTGACATTGAAGAATAAGAATAGGAATATACCTCTGTTAAGAAATGGACTTGCTGCTAAACAATTCCTATATTGCTGCTATACTAATTCTTCCTTAACTCAAATGGAAACTCAGTATACTAACTCTACTTATCAATATCTCAGCAAAAGAAAATGAAAGGAGAAGAGCTTATTCTTATAGACATTTCAATAACCATACAATGCAATTATCTTCCAAATTAAATCAAAGGATTTCAAGATTGTATAATAGGTAAGAGTGAATGGTTGAAAGTTGGTAAACTCAATCATGAATCCCACTCTCCATCCACTCATTAGCTAGATTATTGATGAAATTGAGAAGGATGTAGAGTGTAGCTTGCTCCTTAGTGTTCACGTGGGAAGAAATGAGAGGGACTCTCATAATGGGAAATAATCTCAGCACTTGCAAAATGTAATGCAACACTTGGGTTAAACATCTATACATAATATATACACTTAAGTCACAATGTCATTTTAATAAGGAATCTCTAATGCAATGTATCAAATAGGTACACATAGATATATCAACATATAATTTATTAACACCAAATATAATGAAATTAGGTATTATTATTACTTATTATTATAACGGTTATTATTATAATAACTTATTGAAAACATTATCAATTAACAATTGTTTATTGATATTAATATAAGGTAATAGGGTATACACTAGGTTTTACTCACACACATTATGCCACATAAGCAATAATATGTAACTCTCATAATGTAATTATTCTTACTATATAGTCCATACATACAATATAAGCCACATTAATATGTTATCTTGCACCTTATACAATATATAGGTAACCACCATATATTATAGGTTTAATTATCACATGCTTGCATAAAATAATTAATCGAGTAAATACAATCTTATTATATTTATTAATTCTTTATTCATTAATATACTATTTCTCATAATAATAATTAATCAACACATTTAAATCCCTTCACTATATTCAAGCAAATTGAATATTTAATTACTAATCACCTTATCAATTCTTTTGATATAAAACTTAGGGCTAGTCCACTAATTTAATTAGGCCATTAGTGACTCCCTTTTATATAATCCTAGCATTTAATCGCATAGGCTCAACTCACATAATCACATAACCACATAAGATTTAAGTATGCTCACAAAACTAACTCATAAAAATTTAAATCACATATTAAATTAATAATGAAGTTTAAAATTTCACGGTCATTACAGAGCCTGTCCTTTTTAGCCAGAGGGACAGTAGATCAGATGTTGGGGCATTCGTTGGCCCTCATAGATTTTCAGGTGCCATATGGATTTGTTGATGGCATTCTATCCTGTTGGATTCCTGAGAGACATGTCTTTCGATTTGGGTAGCATGAGCTGACTCCGACTCTGGAGGAGTATAAACGATTTACTGGTCTAGCTCTGGACTTGCCGTATGCTCGTACTGCTATTAGTGACATGAGGAAGACCGTTCCTGCTGATGTCGGGTCTGCGTCAGAGGGTAGTCACGAACGAGATCGTTTCCAGTCGGGTGATCTCGATTGACTTCTTGATCGATCGTTTTGGTGAGCTTGATAGCTACGATCGATATACCGGGGATTTGGTTATTTCAGTAGAGGCATGGCATCTGCCCAGGGTAGATATTCTTCTTATGTGCATCGTGGCATACATCTACATGCCGTTACGCTTAGATCACTTGGATGTGGTATTAGTAGTCATGGTTAGGGCCCTTAGACAGGCTAGCACCATCATCTCGATGATATTGGCTGAGACGCTGAGGTCAGCCACTCACTGTAGTACCCACCCGGAGGGGTTCTTTAGAGGCAGTTCGGTCTTGCTGTATGCATGGTTGATGTCCCATATTCGACCGATTAGATCTTTCAGGCATCATGGGTATTGTTTTTCCCATGATATATCTATATCCTACTCCTTTCAGCCGACGGAGTGTACCGATGCAGAGACATGGTCGGCATTTCTATCGGATATTGAGCATCCGTTCTTGATCTTGTCATGCTCAGGACTGTATTCTCCCTATAGCTTCATTACTCATGCACCTGGCATGGACTATCTACCCCTAACGGAATTGAGGGGAGTAACTACTTATCATCCTTTGGCTATTATGGGCTAGTTCGATCAGTATCAGAGCCTGCATTTATTTGAGGGAGCTGCTGATCAGAGGATGTAGACTTCGTCTATGTCATTTATCGATTTGATTCACGTATATGAGTGTTGGACTCACATAGAGAGGGATGATTTCTCCAGTAGACATCCGGACCGTTCTCCAGAGTATTCTGCTTGGCTGGAGGTAGATATGGCAGTAGCAGTAGATGTCCATTTATCTCCGATTGTGGACTCTGATTAGGAGGAGCCTATGGAGGATCCTGAGTCTCCTACCGAGGATGAGCTTTTTATGGGTTTCACAGCGGCACTAGTTAGCGACCCATCGATTATTCCTGTAGGGACAGATCCGGCTTTGGCAGACTCACTATTCAGGATGACCTTTGAGCGAGATCAGGCTAAAGCGCAGATGTTAATCGCCTTGCCTGGCAGAGATATAGCTTTGGCTGAGAGAGATGAGTCTCAAGCCGCTCAGGATACAGGATTGATTGAGCGAGAGGAGCTCCGATCTGCCAGAGAAGCAGCTTTTGTAGAGAGGGATGAGATCCTCTCAGCCAGAGATGCAGCTTTTTTTGAGTTCGAGGAAACTTTGATTGCTCGGGACGCAGATTTTATGGAGAGGGATGAGGCTATAGCTTCCCGGGATTTCCACATTGCCGACAGTACTGCTCTTCAATCTTATACTCACGGTCTGGTTACCGAGATGAGTACATATATTGATGACCACAGTGCCACCCTGTAGATGACTGTGGAGGTTTTGGGCCGTATGGAGGCGGAGGGTATTGCACTTGCAGCTGCTCCTCCATCTTCAAAGAGAGATGCCATAGTGGCAATGCTGGCCCACTTATCCTTGGGTCCATAGCCTAGCTTTATTTTTCCTGCACGTACTAGATCAGCCATCTTTTGTCATGTATAGGACACTATGTATATATCAAACAGTTTTATATATCAGAGAAATATATTTTTGATTCACTTTCCTGTTTGGATTTGTATTGTCATCGCTGAGTGATTACCACTTCTTTCATGACTCGCTGTTGTTGATGTATCTTGAGTTTCTCCTTGATGGACTGACAGTTGAGATGTCAGAGAGTATCTCAAATGAGTTTGTTGACCAGGGTAGCTTGATAGAATTTAGCTTTTATATGGTTTTGGTGTCTTGGAATTGGTTTTGATTGGTTTTTGTTTTTTCTTGAAGGTCAAACCGTGCCGTAAATGACTGCCTACATACTCCCGGGTTGAGGGAGATCAGGTCATTCGTAGTTCTGTCTTTGTATGAGAGAGGTTTGAAAAGTATTTATCTTGGGTTTTGAGTTTGGTTGGATGAGTTTTTGAGTTTTTTGTTTAGTTTGACAGCACCAGAAATGGCTGCCTACGTACTCCCGGGTGGTGGGAGATCAGGTCATTCGTAGTTCTGGCTTTCTAGTGAAAAACTGAACCTGATTGGATTCGTAGGACCCGGATGCGGGCTTGCATGTGTTTCAGACTAGTACCTTTTCACTATATCTGAATTAATGAGTTGGGGAAATTAGTTCCCGTCTATCTCTTGTAATCTGATAGCTCCTCCTATCACCACCTCCTTGACAATGAAAGGGCCTTCCCAAAGGCCCAATTAGGGGCGACCTTTTCTTTGGCTTCGTCTTGATTGGCCAAGACTTTCTTCAGCACCAAGTCATTTTCTTTAAATTACTGTATTCGGACCTTCTTGTTGTAGGATCGAGCCATCCTTTGCTGATATAACTGTCCATGGAAAATGGTTGTAGCTTTCTTTTCATCAATCAGGGACAGTTGGTGGTATCGGTCTTGCAACCACTGGTCTTCGTCCAACTGAGCGTCGATCAATACTCGCAAGGACTCCATCTCTACTTCTATGGGGAGGACTGTTTCCATGCCATAGACCAATGAATAGGGGGTAGCCCCAGTAGAGGTGCGCATTGACGTCCTGTATGCTAACAGGGTTAGAGGCAGCAGGTCAGGCCATTCTTTGTGATTGGAGAACATTTTTTGCATGATCTTTTTGATATTCTTATTGGCCGCTTCGACAGCACCATTCATCTTGGGCCGATAGATGACGGAGTTGAGATGTTTGATATGGAACTTGCTATATAGTTCTCTCATGATCTGATTGTTCAAGTTCTTGGCGTTGTCTGATATGATCACCTCCGGTTGTCCATATCGACAGACGACATTGTTTCTGATGAACCCAATGATGACCTCTTTAGTGACTTTGGGAAAAGAGGCTGCTTCAACCCACTTGGTGAAGTAATCGATCATCGTGAAGATGAATCGATGACCATTATTGGCTTTGGGTTCTACTGGACCGATCACATCCATTCCCCACATGGAGAAAGGCTATGGTGAACTCATGTTGTGTAGCTCATTTGGAGGAGCATATATGGCATTTCCATGTACTTGACATTGATAACATCTTATGATGTGATCATCACAGTTAGCTTTGAGCGAGATCCAATAATGTCCTGTTCTTAATATCTTCTTGGCCAGCAGATGACTGCTTATTTGTGGACCATAGACTCCACCATGGATTTCATCCATCAGTCTCTGGGATTGCTCTTTATCAAGGAATCTTAACAGGCCTATTCCAGAATCTCTTTTATAGAGTGCATCTCCGCTTAGATAGAACTTCATAGCCATCTTGTGAATCCGCGTTCTCTCAGATTGGCTTGCCCCAGCGGGTGTAGATCCATCTCATAGATATTCCTTGATGTCTTGATACCAAGGTTGATTGACAGGAGGTATTTTATCTGATACTTCCCCAATGTAATTCCCGTATGTCGGGGCATTCTGAATTGTGAATTTAATGCAGGGAATCCCACTCCTATCAGATATGCGAATTAATGAAGCCAACGTTGCCAATGCATCAACGAAGTCATTTCTACCTCGAGGAATATGGTTGAAGGTTATGTCTTCAAACTCCAAGGAGATTCTAACGACCTGCCGATGATAGGGCAGCAAATGTAGTTCTTTGGGGTGATACACCTCGGTGGTTTGTCTGATGACCAACTCAGAGTCTCCAAAGACCAGTAGGTGTTTGATACCCATGGATTGGGCTAGCTTCAACCCCATTATACAGCCTTCATACTCAGCTGTGTTGTTGGTGTTGCCAAATTGAAGTTTGGTAGCCACAGGATATTGTTCTCCTTTACCAGAGATAAGGATTGCCCCAGCTCCGGCACCTTCTATGTTTACTATTCCGTCGAAATATATTTTGATAGTAGTGTGACAAGCCAATTATATATGATGATAAAGCACATACTTTGTAAACAATCTTATTTATTTATTAATAAAATATTAATTTATTAAAGGTATTTAATTATCTACATGGTGCTGTTTTTATAATATGTAAATAACCCATAGTTTTAAGCAATGCTTTTAGAATCATGATGATGATCATGCTAATGAGATCTAAATTCATAGAAAGCTCTAAAACTAAAATAGGTCCCAATCGTGGGATTACTAAAAAAGGGGATTAGTAAATCCGGATAGATTGGTACATATGTTGCTTGCTCATTGGATGAGAATGATTGATCTCATGATCATTTGTGTAGAGACACTAAAGCAAGTATGTAGGTGCTTATTGGAGAATAAGTTCACTGAACGTGACTCGCTATGGAATACCTAATGGAGCTTTACTCGCCTGTCAATAGGAATTCCTAATGTGATAGTAGTACAAGTGATCCTTAGACTTGAGATCATCATAGTATCTTGTATGTAATGAATTATACTTTGACTTATTCCTTAAAACCCTTTAGGGTATATAAAAGGGTATGCTTGGGTATAATGAGTTACATATGGAGATAATGAATGATCAATAAAGAATCTACCACCTCTAGTAAAAGAGGAGATATGTCCTATGTGATTCGTTAAATGACAACCTAGGAATCCTTGGCCAAGGTAAAATAAAATTAGAAAGGAGTTTCTAATTTGCATTATTTGGAGTTGTGCAATTTCTAATCGAAATACATATAATTAAATAAAATAAGACTTGACAGTAAATTCATATCTTATATTTAATTGGGACATTGTATGGTGGAATGTTTGAATTGTATGATAACTATTTACTCACAGGTTCTTTTATGATTAATGTTGAAATCTATATTATCTGGAAAGTCGTTGATCGCTAGGGAGGCTTATCCCTATTGTAGAATAAATATTATTCATTTAAATAGATTATTAGTTTAATTTATTTATTTAAATAAGATTAGAATTGTTCTAATTGATTTATTCACAACCGGTTTAATATAGAGAACCTAAAGGGTCACACCATAAAAGGAAGAATAATTATTTAAGAAGGTAATGACATAATCGTAATAATGCATTAAGTGTAATTAATTTAATCTATAGTGATAGAATAAATTAACTAGCTTAATGTTTATTATTTAATATTTTGGAAATATTAAATATAAATTAATAAGAGGAGTCTTATTAATATTATTACAATTATTATTATTTTAATTTCTAAAGGAGTTTAGTAATTAATTTAATATTAGTACTCTCATTTATTCCTAATAAGATTAGGAGACAAATTAATTAAATGAATTTAATTAATTATTCCCCATGTGGTGGGAAGCCTAAATTAATTAAAGGAGTTTAATTAATTAAATAAAATCCCATGTCTAATAGGATTAGAAGGGTTAACCAATATCTATATTAGAGGAGTCTTATAATAGATATCAGTTGATGAAATTTCAATTGTTGGAGAGTACTCCTTTTCTATAGAGGATAGAAAACTAAGCCAGCCACCCTCCTTCTTGATAATTCCTCTTCCTTGGTGGATCACCTCTAGAGGCCAAACACTTGGGTGGCTAACGTTGATCAAAGGAAGGAATCTAACCCGAAAATTCAAGGAGATCACGAAGAACAAGGAGTTGAACTAGTACCTGTGGAAGCTTCGTTCTACAAGGGTATGATTCCATAACTTCTTATTTATCGTTTTAAATTAATAATTTGCATAAAGGATGATCCGGGTAATGATTTTGTAGAAATTTTTTAAACTCTGATATACCATGCTTCCGCTAATTTTTGTAATTTGATTGCGTCACGATTTCGTACAAACCCAACAGTGGTATCAGAGCCAAACTTTTATGCAATTATTAATTATTTTGATTTCATATACATATGGGTATGTATTTAGAATAATTTATTGGACATAATTTTAGTTGTATAAAATTAATTTTTTATGAAAGAAAAAAAAGGGACAGGAACAAATTTTTTTTTTCTCCCTTTCGCTGCTGTGATACTGAAGGTTTTCAAAAGTAACGGTGACCTGTTGTAATGGGTTATCATACTAAAAGTAGCGGGTTATCAGTTATTAAATACTTTATAAGGGACTACCTGTTGTACAAGAAACCATGAATTCCTTTTAAATGAAAAGTGTTTGCAGGATTGGGTTTTATAAAAAAAAGAAAAGAAAAAGGAAAGTGGATCACTTAATTACATGAATCTCTTCTTTTTTTAAAGCGTCAGGTTCATTTTCTAAAAACCAAATCTAAAGTCACCTAGATTATAAAAGGAATTCGTTATATATATAATATTTTTTAATAATTTTATAATTAAAATAGATAGTTTATTTTAATCTTGAAATTGGATTTCATGCAAATTAAAATTGCCCATTAAATGATACTCATATATATATAAAATATTTTAATTCATGAGATGGATATTTATTTATTGATATATATGGTGATATGTATGATAATAAATAGGAATTGATTATGGACTATTTGACCAATGTGATTGGATTTTATTTATAGTTGAATGCTTGAATGAATGAGTTTTATTAAATGGGGTCTGCGTACCTCGTCTTCTCTAATTTTTTTCTTGATGTAAAATTCTATCTCCCTCCTATGTACTTTCCCATGACTGCTGATCAAGGTTTCTATTTAAATTAAATATTTTAATGTAATAGAAATAGTTAGAATTATCTTGAAGAAATTGGAGACCAAGGAGCAAGGAGCGCGTGAAGACCCGTTTGTATGGAGCCCGGGTTTAAATGTAATAGTTACGTTTAAATTTAAATTCTTGCACTCCTTGGTTTAACCTTTTGGTTCACTTGGTGGCTCTAGTGAACCAAACTAGAATAAAAGTCCATAATCAATCCAGGTAGAATATAATATTCTATATTGCATGCTAAATATTATATATATTATATTTTATGCAAACATGCTTCGCATGTTTAATAAAATAACGCGTATTTTATATATATATGTGCATGCGCACTAAACAAGATGAGACAAAATAATAGCAAACCCCTCAAAGAAATAATATTAAGTCCGAAGCGTTCAAATGATATTTGGAATATCGAACGTCGCCTTCTAGCATGATTAATTAATAGAGTATTAAATATTTAATATGAGTTTGTTATGCTATCCACAAGGCGAGTATTGAGTATTTAAGATGTTAATTAATCACATTTGATGCTTATCAAGAAAATTGAACGATTTAGTCTTGTTGTGCTATCCACAAGGACAAACATTTTTTTTTTGAATTTATGAAAGTGCTAGGCTGGACTTAACTTAAATCATTTTAGTTCGGATGTGCACACACATGACCATTATGATTTAAGAGGCAAAATAAAAGGAATTAGATGGTGATGTAATTGACAAGAGTTGTCTACCTATTTATTTGTATATCGCTTGTTGTGCTATCCACAAGGTTATATACATTTGAAATGGGATCCTTAATCTCACTAGCAAATATTTAATTAGATGTTGCCGAACTATATAAGTGAGGGTAATATAGTTTGATGAAAATAGTGGGATATACCAATTTAAAATAAAGACCTAAATTTATTTTGGTATGCAAAGTTAATAAAATGAATGTTTGCTAAAAATGTTATCTTTTCACATGCAGAATTTTAAAAATGTCAAAATCACTAATCTCACTACGAAGCATACTTGATGCAAATAAGCTTACCGGGCCGAATTATGAGGACTGGCTAAGAAATCTGAGAATTGTTCTCACTGCTGAAAAGATTTCTTATGTCCTAAATTCAACTATCCCTGAATCTGTTTCGGAAACAGCCTCTGAGGAAGAGATTGCCACTTTCAATAAATGGCAAGATGATGCATCTGTAGCTCAATGCATCATGCTCGCATCCATGAATAACGAGCTTCAGCGTCAGCACGTAAATATGGATGCTCCTGCTATGCTGCTTCACCTCAAGGAGTTGTATGGTGAACAGAGTAGGACTGCTAGATATGAGATATCTAAGGAGCTCTTTCGATCTCAGATGACCGAGGGTACTGCCGTCGAGACTCATGTCCTAAAGGTGATCAATTTGATTGAACGCCTTAAACAGCTGGGGTTCGTCGTGGATGGGGAGCTGAGTCAAGACTTGGTCTTGCAGTCACTCCCTGAGACCTTCTCGCAGTTTGTGGTTAATTTTCACATGAATAAGCTAGATGTCAGCTTGCCTGAGCTGCTTAACATGCTGAAAACTGTAGAAGGTCACTTCCCATCCAAGAAGAACCATGTCTTGATGGTGGATTCTTTTAATAAAAGGAAGAGGCCCAAGGTATCTTCTGAAAAGAAGAAATCCAAGAAGGCTAAGGGAAAGGGGAAAGAAAAGGAACAAAAGAAACCTGAACCAGCTAAAGGAATGTGCTTTCATTGCAACAAGCCGAGACATTAGAAAAGGAACTGCAAGAAGTATCTAGCAGAGAAGAAGCTTGGAGAAACTTCGACTTCCAATCAAGGTTTGTTTATGATTGAAATTAATTTTTCTGAAAGTCATAATTCTACTTGGGTATTGGATACCGGCTGTGGTTCTCACATATGTAATACTGTGCAGGGACTGGTCAGAAGTAGAAAGCTGAACAATGATGAGGTGATCCTACGAGTGGGGAATGGAGCAAAGGTTGCTGCATTAGCTGTAGGAACTTATTATTTAGCAATGCCTTCGGGCAAGTCCATTTATCTTAATAATTGTTATTATGTTCCGAATATTATTAAAAATATTATTTCAATTTCTGTATTGGATATGAAAGGATTTAACGTTGTTATAAAGAACAATAGTTGTTCTATTTATAAAGACGATGTTTTATATGGTGTTGGAAATTTGCGAAATGGACTTTATACACTTGAATTACAAGAAAATATTTTTCAAATTGAACGAACTAAGAAAAGGAAAAGAGATGATATTAATTATACCTACATGTGGCACTGTAGACTCGGTCATATCAATGAAACAAGATTATCCAAGTTGTATAAAGATGGGCTCCTTGAGTTATCTGATTATGAATCATATCCAACTTGTGAATCTTGTCTCATGGGTAAAATGACTAAATCTCCTTTTAGTGGAAAAGGAGAAAGAGTTACAGAGTTGTTGGCATTGATTCACACAGACGTTTGTGGACCTATGACAACAAGTGCACGGGGTGGGTATTCTTATTTTATTACTTTCACTGATGATCACTCAAGATTTAGATATGTGTATTTAATGAAATACAAGTCAGAATCATTTGAAAAGTTCAAAGAGTTTAGAAGTGAAGTAGAGAAACAAACGGGCAAGAGTATAAAGATACTTCGATCAGATCGAGGTGGAGAATACTTAAGCGGTGAGTTTCTCAATTGTCTCAAAGAAAATGGTATAATCTCACAATGGACTCCTCCAGGTACACCACAGTTAAATGGAGTATCTGAAAGGAGAAATCGAACACTGTTGGACATGGTTCGATCCATGATGAGTTTTACCGACCTTCCAATTTCTTTCTGGGGATATGCCCTAGAAACGGCTGCATACCTACTTAACAAGGTACCTACCAAATCCGCCCCAAAGACTCTATATGAGATGTGGAAGGGGAGGAAACCAAATCTTAAGCATGTTAAGACTTGGGGTTGCTCAGCTTATGTCAAAAAGTTTGAAAATGATAAGCTACAGACTAAATCCGATAAGTGTAGATTTATGGGATACCCTAAAGAAACTTTAGGGTATTATTTCTATCATCCAACTGATCAAAAAGTGTTTGTTGCGAAACATGCTGCCTTCTTGGAAAAGGAGTTTATCCATGAAGGGGTCAGTGGGAGTAAGATATATCTTGAAGAAGTTCAAGAACCACAAATTACCACGGATCAAAGTCAGGTACCTGACCAAGTAGAAGAACCTACTATACCACACCATGTTCGTAAATCTGGAAGAGTACCGAAGATACCTGAGAGGTATGGATTCGTTATAGAGGATGACGATGAGGTACACATCATGAATGATGATGATCCATTGAATTACGAACAGGCTATGAGTAATAAAGACTCAGGGAAATGGCTTAAAGCCATGAAATCTGAAATGGACTCCATGTATGAAAACAAAGTATGGACTTTGGTTTCACCACCTGAAGGCATTAAGCCTATTGGGTGTAAATGGGTCTTTAAAAGAAAGACTGGAGCGGACGGCAAGGTAGAGACCTATAAGGCCTGACTGGTTGCAAAAGGTTTCAAACAAAGATAAGGAGTTGACTATGATGAAACCTTTTTACCAGTAGCTATGCTCAAGTCCATTCAAATTTTGCTTGCGATTGCAGCTTATAACGACTATGAGATCTGGCAGATGGACGTGAAAACGGCCTTCCTCAATGGGAAACTTGAGGAGGATGTGTATATGACATAGCCAGAGGGATTTGTTTCAAAGGTTGGAACAAATCAAGTCTGTAAGCTGCAACGATCCATTTATGGATTGAAGCAAGCTTCTCGTAGATGGAACATTCGTTTTGATGAGACAATCAAAGAGTTTGATTTTATCAAAAACGACGATAAACCATGTGTGTACAAGAAGGTTAGTGGGAGCGCAGTTTCATTTCTTGTATTATATGTTGATGATATATTACTGATAGGGAATGACATTCCTATGCTATAATCGATTAAAATCTGATTATCTAAACACTTCTCCATGAAGGACTTGGGAGAAACATCCTATATTTTGGGGATAAAGATCTATAGAGATAGATCTAAAAGGATGCTTGGCTTATCCCAAAGAACGTACATTGATGCAATCCTAAAGAGGTTTAGCATGGAAGATTCCAAAAGAGGTCTCATGCCGATGAGCCATGGAATACGTCTCTCCAAGAAACAGGCCCCAAAAACACCTGAGGAGAGAGACCGTATGAGTAAGATCCCTTATGCTTCTGCAATAGGATCTATCATGTATGGTATGATATGTACTAGATCGGATGTTACTTATGCACTTAGTGTAACGAGCAGATACCAGTCGAATCCTGGAGAAGAGCATTGGAAGGCAGTGACGAATATCCTAAAGTACTTGAGAAGGACTAAAGATATTTTTCTTGTCTACGGTGGGTCTGAATTAAAACTCGAGCGATTCACGGACTCAAGTTTTCAAACAGACCAAGATGACAGTAAATCTGTTTCAGGGTATGTGTTTACCTCAGCAAACAGTTGCTGATTCAGTGACAGAGGCAGAGTATATAGCTGCAAGTGAAGCTGCAAAGGAAACTGTTTGGATGAAGAAGTTCATAACTGAACTTGGTGTGGTTCCTAGCATTGGAGAAGCAGTTCCCGTTTACTTTGACAACACAGGAGCAGTTGCACAGGCTAAGGAACCCAGGTCTCATCAGAAATCTAAACACGTGTTGCGGCGATTTCATTTGATCAGGGAGATCATTGAAAGAGGAGACATCACCTTGGAGCGTGTAGACTCTCAAAACAACATTGTAGATCTATTTACTAAAGCTTTAACACAACAGCAGTTTGATCGTCACTTAGAGAAGATGGGTATGAGATACTATGGCGATTGGCTTTAGTGTAAGTGGGAGATTGATAGTAGTGTGCATACAAGCCAATCATGTATGATGATAAAGCACATACTTTGTAAACAATCTTATTTATTTATTTATAAAATATTCATTTATTAAAGGTATTTAATTATCTACATGGTGCTGTTTTTATAATATGTAAATAACCCATAATTTTAAGCAATGCTTTTAGAATCATGATGATGATCATGCTAATGAGATCTAAATTCATAGAAAGCTCTAAAACTAAAATAGTTCCCAATCGTGGGATTACTAAAAAAGGGGATTAGTAAATCCGGATAGATTGGTACATATGTTGCTTGCTCATGGGATGAGAATGATTGATCTCATGATCATTTGTGTAGAGACACTAAAGCAAGTATGTAGGTGCTTATTGGAGAATAAGTTCACTAAACGTGACTCGCTATGGAATACCTAATGGAGCTTTACTCGCCTGTCAATAGGAATTCCTAATGTGATAGTAGTACAAGTGATCCTTAGACTTGAGATCATCATAGTATCTTGTATGTAATGAATTATACTTTGACTTATTCCTTAAAACCCTTTAGGGTATATAAAAGGGTATGCTTGGGTATAATGAGTTACATATGGAGATAATGAATGATCAATAAAGAATCTACC
Source organism: Panax stipuleanatus (assembly GCA_020205555.1). NCBI lineage: Eukaryota > Viridiplantae > Streptophyta > Magnoliopsida > Apiales > Araliaceae > Panax > Panax stipuleanatus. The sequence continues at coordinate 19,500,518 of CM035121.1, read as the reverse complement.
ACCTCTAGTAAAAGAGGAGATATGTCCTATGTGATTCGTTAAATGACAACCTAGGAATCCTTGGCCAAGGTAAAATAAAATTAGAAAGGAGTTTCTAATTTGTATTATTTGGAGTTGTGCATTTTCTAATCGAAATACATATAATTAAATAAAATAAGACTTGACAGTAAATTCATATCTTATATTTAATTGGGACATTGTATGGTGGAAGGTTTGAATTGTATGGTAACTATTTACTCACAGGTTCTTTTATGATTAATGTTGAAATCTATATTATCTAGAAAGTCGTTGATCGCTAGGGAGGCTTATCCCTATTGTAGAATAAATATCATTTATTTAAATAGATTATTAGTTTAATTTATTTATTTAAATAAGATTAGAATTGTTCTAATTGATTTATTCACAACCGGTTTAATATAGAGAACCTAAAAGGTCACACCATAAAAGGAAGAATAATTATTTAAGAAGGTAATGGCATAATCGTAATAATGCATTAAGTGTAATTAATTTAATCTATAGTGATAGAATAAATTAAATAGCTTAATGTTCATTATTTAATATTTTGGAAATATTAAATATAAATTAATAAGAGGAGTCTTATTAATATTATTACAATTATTATTATTTTAATTTCTAAAGGAGTTTAGTAATTAATTTAATATTAGTACTCTCATTTATTCCTAATAAGATTAGGAGACAAATTAATTAAATGAATTTAATTAATTATTCCCATGTGGTGGGAAGCCTAAATTAATTAAAGGAGTTTAATTAATTAAATAAAATTCCATGTCTAATAGGATTAGAAGGGTTGACCAATATCTATATAAGAGGAGTCTTATAATAGATATCAGTTGATGAAATTTCAATTGTTGGAGAGTACTCCTTTTCTATAGAGGATAGAAATCTAAGCCAACCACCCTCCTTCTTGATAATTCCTCTTCCTTGGTGGATCACCTCTAGAGGCCAAACACTTGGGTGTCTAACATTGATCAAAGGAAGGAATTTAACCCCGAAATTCAAGGAGATCACAAAGAACAAGGAGTTGAACTAGTACCTGTGGAAGCTTCGTTCTACAAGGGTATGATTCCATAACTTCTTATTTAGCATTTTAAATTAATAATTTGCATAAAAGATGATCCGGGTAATGGTTTTGTAGAATTTTTTTAAACTCTGATATACCATGCTTCCGCTAATTTTTGCAATTTGATTGCGTCACGATTTCGTACAAACCCAACACATTTTCCATGGTTCACTACAAGAAAAAGCCCTATTTTCGACGGAATATTCCCTCAGAATTAAGCCTATTCCGTCGGAACTAGCTTATTTTCGAGGGAATGTTCCGTCGGACATTCAGTCGTATATACACGCGTCAGATAGGATCCGCCATAAATTTCGTCGGTCGTATCTTATCTTCGATGGAAATAATTCAAACAGAATTCCGTTGGATTTAGCATATCTTTGGCAAACCAAATTCGAGAAAACACGTCCGTCAAAAGTATTCTACCTTCGACTGATTATTTACGAGGAAACATTTCCGTCGAGGATAATTCCAAGTTATTTTCAACAGAATTTTCTCTCGGATATAGCTTAACTTCGACGAAAAATTAAATTCCAATAAATATAATTAATCCCCATTCTAGACAGAATATTCCCTCGGAACTAAGGTAATTCCGAAGGAAAATAAAAAATAAAAAATAAATAGGAAATTAACTTGGGCTCATAAATTCGACGGAATATAAGTCAGAAATATCTTATTCCGTCGAAATTAAGGAATTTTTTTTTAAATAATTTTTTTAAAAATACAATATCCAGGTATTTAAATTCATATATGTACGTGTAACCTGTTTTACGCCAATACAACCAGACAACAATATATTTCACATTCAACAACGTAATCTTATTTTTGTATTCAACGTAATTCTAAAAACCTGTACCACTTCGCAACAACAAACGTAATCGACTAATTGAAAACAAATAAGCTTCAACAACGATAAAGAATATAAGCTACAAATGTTCTACAAAGTTATGAATACAAATGTTCTACAAATGAATGAATACAACGTAATCTCATTATACAGACGTAACTACAAATGAATAACATAAATACGTACTAATGAACTAGAATGAATAATATAAAATGAACTATAATCTAGCAGTATCATCGGGCGGAGATGGACGACGCCCGTCTAGTGTATGAAAATCGTCGTCATCCTCCTGGTCGTCATCGTCAGACCGCCTGTCATCGCCAGTCCGCTCATCATCGTCACCCTCTTGAAAGAATTATAAATAAAAATCATTAGTTCGTATATATGTGAGAATTAACAAGCTAGCTTTAATTAAAAATAACATAAACAATAAGAATACCTGAGTAGGCGGGGGAGGATGCAAAGCCTCCTCCAAGAGGGTAATCACCATCCGGAGCATCTCGCCGCTGAAAGAGTCGAACTGCTCCCGCGGTAATCCCGTACTCTCTGCGGAGGCCCCTGCTATAACCTCCTGAGCAACCTGGTGAAGACGAGAACTGCTAGGCAACTGCTGACGGCGAAAGACTGGATCGGTACGGAACCTATCCGACACGGCCCCTATCAACCTCTAGAAGATCTCGTCATCCAAGCCAGCGCCCGTATAAGATTTTCTGACATGTGCTCTCGGACGATGGCGATGGTTGGAGCCTACAAAAAGAGACAAGTACTATTAGTAATAATAATTTATATAATGTGATAAATTCTGATAATTTCGTGAAATATAAAAAATATTATTACCTCCAGGGAGTGTATATGCGGGTATCCTCGGCAGACCCAACACTCGACATTCACTCCTACTGAGTGAATGTCAAACGGGTTTCTAAGTTCCAAAGTATAGTTCATAAATAATCCTTCCATTAACCATCAAGCATGTTAACCGCCTTATTTGAGCTGGCAAAGAGTTAAGTTAGACAAATAGTTGTAAAGCGCATAAACAACTTAAGTTGGCATCTGCATGGTATTATGAAACATTAACACTCAAAGTCAATGTGAATAAATCACTGTGTTGGCTTTTTTCACAATTCGTCTCCGCAATCGCTTGTTGGGACATTTATAACTTCTCTTTATCCACGTAATCTTCCGACTTAAATGTATTACAAATGTTCTCCTTTTAAAACAAAAAATGCATAAATTGCAATGAACTATATACGAATGAGCAAAGTTGAGCAACTAACTAAACGGTCAATTCTAGAACATGAGATTAGGATAGTTAGAAGTTCCAAAGGTCTTTAGGGGACAACTAATACCGCAACGGGGGCAACAAATGGAAGGTGGATAATACTCTAAAGCCGTCGCATCACATAAAGAGTTGCATGCAACCCATAAAATGTGGAGACGGGTTAGAGTATTTTCCACCTTACTTTCGCTGCACTCGTTGCGGTATTGGTTGTCCACTAAAGACCTCGGAAACTTTCAAGAATACTAATCGCAAATTCTACAACTGACCGGTTAAATAGTTGCTCTGCTTTGTTCATTCATATATAGTTCATTGCAATTTATGCAATTTCTGTTTTAAAAGGAAAAGAGATGTAATACTATTAAGTAGGAATCTTAAGTGGGGAAGGAAAACTTATAAATGTCCCAAAATGTGGTTGCGGGGACGGATTGTGACGAAAGGCAACACAGCGCAATGATTTATTCACATTGACTTTAAGTGTTAATGTTGCATGATACCATGCTGATGCCATCCTATGTTGTTCCTACACCTTGCAACTATTGTCATCAGCATACCCTAAGCCAGTTCAATTAAGGCGGTCTACATACTTGATGGTTAATGGAATGATATTTGTACTATAAAATGTATAGTTGAAATTGAGTGTATTGAAGATCGAAAAGAGAATCATATTGAGTTTATTGAATATTGTGGCAAACTAAGCAAATGCTACTTAGTTTATTTTGCCAATAAAAAACTAAGTGCTACTTAGTTTATGAGAACTGTTATGTGGAATATATATGGGGACTACTATTCGACATTCACTCCCATGCGTCAAACGAGTTTCTAAGTTTTAAAGTATAGTACATATATGTATATATATATATATATATACATATAGTACTTATTGAGTTTATTGAATATTACGGCAAATTAAGCAAATGCTACTTAGTTTATTTTGCCAATGAAAAACTAAGTAAGTGCTACTTAGTTTATGAGAGCTGTTATTTGGTATATATATGGGGACTACTATTAGACATTCACTTCTATGCGTCAAACGAGTTTTTAATTTTCAAAGTATAGTACATATATATATATATATATATATAATACTTATTGAATTTATTGAATATTGCGACAAACTAAGCAAATGCTACTTTGATTATTTTGCCAATGAAAAACTAAGTAAGTAATACTTAGTTTATTTTATTTCATTGTATTCTATTTAATTGTATTATTTTTTATTTTATTTTATTTTATTTTATTTATTTCTTTTAATTAATTATTTTATTATTAATTATTTATTTATTATTAATTATTAATTATTTATCTCTTTTAATTAATTAATTATTATTTATTTTATTATTTATTATTTATCTCTTTTAATTAATTATTAATTGTTTATTGTTTATTTTATTATTTATTATTTATTCCTTTATTTTATTTATTTTTATTCAAATTAATTTAATCTAATTTTATTTAATTTTAGTATAATAAATTAAGTAAATGCTACTTAGTTTATTTTAATATTGGAAAACTAATTAAATAATACATAAATATTCTTGCATGGCCCACAAATTTTGTAAATGAATAGTTCTGACAGAAATTCGGTTGGAAATTCTGTCGAAAATAGCAAATATACCAAGTTAATTATATGCACTCCATATCAGCAATTTAAAGTAGTCCACAGCATATGGCAGACCCAAATTATCCAAATTAGCAAGGCAGACCAAAATCAGTCCCAACATGAGTCCATTAACATAATTGTGAGGGTCTAAATTCAATAATTTCAACAATTACATACCGAAGTCCCAATTTCAACAATTTAAGACTCAATCCCAATTTCAACCAAATTTTAATAATTCTACATATTTAAAAACAATTTTCACATTCCAATAATCCCACTTTCAAATTCAACAATAATATGCTCTAATTCATATTCAACAATATATACACCAATTTCATATTCAACAATATATACACCAATTTCAGATTCAACATTCCATTGTCCCAATTTCAGATTCAACCATTTGACTGTCCCAATTTCCAAACAGAGAGATGATAAATTTCAGATATAAAAACCTAATTATTGAAGCAAAAATTTTAGATATATATTAACATTCCAAAACAGAAATGATAATAAAACTCCATTAACCCTAACTATTGAAGAATAAATTTCAACTTACCTGTGGAGGCAGAGGGCAGCAACGAAGAAGAGGCAGCGGTCGGCGACGGAGAGGAGGCAGCGGTCGACGGAGGAGTGGAGGCAAAGGCTAACAGCAACGACGGAGTGGAGGCAGAGCAACGTAATGAAGACCGGTGGCGGGGGAGAGGGGGTGGGGGGGACCAGTGGCGGGAGAGGGGGGTGGGGGGATCGGTCGGTGGCAGGGGGAGGGAGGCGTGAGAGAGACTGAGAGAGAAACGAAAGACTAAGAGACAGAGTACGAGAGACGAGACTGAGAGAGAGAGAGAGTTTGAGAGATACAAGAGGCGGCTGGGGGAAATGAAATGTTTTTTAGGTTTTAAAGGATATTTTTCGACGGAACGTCCGTCGTAATTAAGTCTCTCGAATTTAAGTTACCCTCGACGGATATTCCTTCGAACCTCATTACCATTCCGTCAAAAATATGGTTGGCACTGGCGGGAACATTGGTGCCAATGTACTGGTTACATGCTCGACGAAATTCTGTCCAAAATATATTATAACCGACTAAATTAAGTCCGACGGAATAGTCCCTTAAAATTACTATATTTACGACTGATTTATTCCCTCGAAATAATTATATCGTAATTAGTCCTTTTTCTTGTAGTGGTTGGACTATATTCTCTTGTTGGAGTTGTTGAATCGCCATGATCCCATCATCCTGGAAATAAGTCTCTAGGGGCTCGAACCCTCCTAAAGGTGCTTCAGCTAATTGATATGCAATGCCTTGACCCTTGATTGACTTCTGAGTCACGTAGACGATGTCGAATTGTTGTAGGATCAACTGCCATTTGGACAGTCGACAATTCAACATTGGCTTGTTGAATACATACTTGAGTGGATCCATGCGAGATATGAGGTAGGTCGTGTGCCCATGGAGGTAATGCTGTAACCTTATTGCGGCCCATGCTAACGCACAGCAGGTCTTTTCAATCAAGGTGTACTTTTGTTCACCACTGTTGAATCTTTTGCTGATGTAGTAGATGGCTCTTTCTTTGCTACTATCATCTTTCTGTCCTAGCATGCAGCTCATTGCGTTGGCATTGACGGACAGGTACATGAACAAGGGAACTTCATCCCTCGGAGGTACCAAAGTAGGTGCTTTGACCAGCTATTTCTTGATGGTCAGGAAGGCTTATTGACAATCCTCGTTCCATTTAGTGGAAGAATTCTTCCTTAGTAGCTTGAATATGGGTTCACAAGTTGCTGTGACCTGGGAAATGAATCGGCTTATGAAGTTAATTCTCCCCAGAAACCCACGTATCTCCTTCTCTGTTTGAGGTACTCGCATCTCAGTGATGGTTTTGATCTTGGCAGGGTCTAGCTCGATGCCCCGATTACTCATCGAGAATCCTAACAATTTGCCTAATTTGACGCAAAAATCACATTGGCGGGATTTAGCTTGAGGTTGTACTTGCGTAACCTGTTGAACAGCTTCCTGAGATGGTCAATGTGGTCATCCTCCCTCCGAGATTTGATGATGATGTCGTCCATATAAACCTCTATCTCTTTGTGTATTATGTCATGAAACAGGGCCATCATGGCTTGCTGATATGTGGCTCCAACATTGATGAGGCCGAAAGATAGTCGCCTATAGCAGAAGGTTCCCTAGGGAGTGATGAAAGTTGTCTTCTCCCGGTCCTCTTCAGCAACCATGATTTGATGGTGACTAGCAAAGCAATCCACGAAGGAATACATGTCGTACTGCGCCGTATTGTCTATCAAGGTGTAGATGAAAGGTACCGGGAAATTATCCTTCAGACAGGCTTTGTTCAAATCCCAGTAATCCACGCATACTCGTACTTTCCCTTCGGGTTTAGGTACAGCAACTATGTTTGAAAGTCATTCCGAGTATGTTGATACCATGATGATTCCGGCTTTGAATTGTTTAACGACTTCTTCTTTGACTTTTAGACTCCATTCAGGTTTCAATCGCCTGAGCTTTTGCTTGACTGGCTTGAATCCATCTTTGATGGGCATTCGATGGATGATAATGTCAGTGGACAGGCCAATCATGTCTTCATGTGACCATGCAAACACATCCTGGAACTATGTTAGGAGTTCGATCAGGTCGACTTTTTTGTCTTGGGAAAGGTCTATGCCTATCTGGATTTTTTTTGATGTTTTCGGAGGTTCCTATGTTGATAGTGATGGTTTGGTCGAGGTTTGGTTTGGGTTTGTCTTCGACCCATTCTTTGATCTCTTCGGGCACCTCATAGTCATCTTCCTCCTCTTGATCAATATCCATCAAGTCGAAGTTCAGTTCTACATCAAAGTCGTAGTCACTGTGACAGGTTGGCATCTCATCAGTAGAGACAAACATATCCAACGCTTGAGTCCTGAAAACAAAAACGCTTTCATTTCACTACTAGAAAAAAGTAAATAGACAACGTTTAAAAAGCGTTATAATAGGTCCCCCAAAAGTGTCGTGGTTAGCAGTGTCATCTATTAGACACAAATAGACAACATTTTTTAAACACAAATAGATAACGTTTAAAAAACGTTGTCTATTTGACAAATAGACAACGTTTTTTTTTTCTGAAAAGCGTTGTCTATTTGTCAAATAGACAACGTTTTTTAAACACAAATAGACAACGTTTAAAAAACGTTATCTTTTGACACATTAGACAACGTTTTTTTTAAAAAGCGTTGTCTATTGTACACATTAGATAATATTTTTTTAAAAAAGTGTTGTCTATTTGACACATTAGACAACGTTTTTTCTAAAAGCGTTGTCTAGTGTACACATTAGACAACGTTTTTTTTTCAAAAACGTTGTCTATTTGACACATTAGACAATATTTTTCTAGAAAGCGTTGTCTATTTAAAAAACACAATCCACAACATTTAAAGCCAAAATATAAGCATTCTATGTTTCAAAATTCCATACATTCCAATAATACCATAAGTTTACAGTTTCAAATTCACTTTTCAATATAATTATTAGTACGTACATTGAATTACGAATTTAACTACATCCACAAAATATACCAAACTAATAAATAACACTAGTTGAACATATGAAGTATAAACCTACATTAAAGACTGTTGGTGGCTTTGGCAATTGCGATGAAGTCAAATAGTGACTGCTGCAATGCTTCCATCCCCTGTGAAAGGGCATCTTCTGCCTGCTGTGATGATTGTTGCAAGTTGTAAATGCCTGACAACTGTTGCTCGATCAGAGGCTCCAACTGATGCACAAGAAGCTGCATCAATTTCAGTTTGAGTTAGACAACTGAACGAGTAAGGATTTGAACCTACAACAGTGAAAGAGTTACAATTTAGCCACGCAAAAAAAGAAGAAGGTGAAAGAGCTACAAGAGTCGTTGCAAAATTTAGTTTCACCACAGTTATATACCCAAGTTAATATATTAAATACATTTGCAAACTCAAATTAATTAAAAACATCCCATGCCAATAAACCTCAAGGAGAAAAAACCAACAGTTTTTGAATAATATGCTAGAGTCATGAAAATAAAAGAAAATAAACTATTACAATTTACAAATGTCATAGTAGAGCTATTGAGACCTTTTATTTACGAAACAAGTATATAAAATAGTTATGACATGGTACGGTACCTGTAGGGATAAAATCTAATTAACAGCATCATATAATTGAACTGGTGATATTGCTTCTCCAACATTGTCAAAAGCCATATTTGATAGCAAGAGTGCAGCCTGCATATTTTTGAGATTATCATTTCTCATATCTGAACCAGAATATAATCGTGCCAATTTGTTTAGGATGTTCTCATAGGAATATTACATATATCCCTATTACAATTTGTTTAGGATGTTCTCATAGGAATATTACATATATCCCTATATTTGTATATAAAGATACGTGAACAAAAACCCTTGGCTTTCGCTGTTATCACAAATCAACCCTTGCAATTTCTGGCTTACAAAGATTTTAATTGTCAAAAAGACGACACATGCTTTCAACATTTCCAAGGAAGAACATGCATTCAAATTATATAGCAATTTTTATTGTCATTTTTAATTTTTTTAGGAAACACACTGATATGATGATAAACATTTGCAAAAGTGTAGTTGCTCTTGTACTCTATGATGTACATACTGTTCCAATAAGACGCGAGGAGCACACTATATCAACAAAAGTACATTAGTCGGAGCACATTTTTCCATTGATAGAATCTATAATAATGCATGCATCAATCTAATCACCATGCTTTAATTTCTTCACATAATGTATTATGGGAAATCAATACTAGATTTTAATGAAATCATGTGCTTTTTTAAGCATTGAGCCGTATTCATCAACCAGGCCAGTTGAGAGTATTGCTTGAACAGCAAAACCAACATCCCACAGCTGTGACCCATTATATCCCTATATATATGTAGTGAAAATTTTGTTTTGTACTTATTATTTACTAGTAGTTCATAAAAATGCAATATATTTATTGCAAGTTAATAAGTTTTAAATTTTCACATATACTACTCTCAGATTCATGTTTAACTGAACAGTACCTTCATTTTCATGCTATCTTCAGCCACCCACAGATAATCTTTTATCCTGGAGAGGTGCAATATATTTGCCATTGAATTTGGGTCCTCCACCCAACAACAGACCATGTTTAGTACCTACTTCAACATAATCAAGGGAGTAATATTATGAGTATGTATATATAGTTCAATTATTTCAAAGGGTTGAAGAATAGAAGAAAGCTATAACTAATATCTACTTCAGAAAAGGATCAAGAATTAATAAAACTGTACTCAAAGGTCATTGTATAAACACCAAATAGTCCACGCATCAAAATCGTTAATAGATTAATTACATGTGTAATATTCACATTTCATTACAATGAAGCAATTGAGCAACTACATTCTTTAAGCAACTACATGAAATATAAGAGAAACCATGATACAAGCAAGGACAACTAAATTCAAGAGCAAGTGACATACCTTTTTTCTCAATCGACTTTTTCTGGCAGCTTCACGATTCTGAGCAAGCCTTCGTAGAATCTAAAAGTTGTAGTTGAGAATAATAGATTAGCAAGAAGATATAGAGTCATTTAGTTTGAAATGTAACTAGAGAAAAACCATGTAACCTTCTGGTCTAGAGATTTTTCTTTTGATCTATCGCTAGAATCGGAAGCCATAATTGCAGTGGACTGATCCATTTCAAACTGCACATGGAAATACAAAAATCAGTTCACTATTGCAATGTATAAACACCTCTTTTCCAAAATCCAAACCATAACAAACAAAATATTCTTAAAGGTGACGTGTAATAAATAAGAAATTATACTGCTGACACTAAAGCATTTATGATGCAAGATAAAGAAACACGGATAATCAAAATTAACTCATAGATGAGATTTGTGTAAGATATATCACCCTTTGATTTTTGTCATCCGTCTCCACATCTATGGAGGTGTCAGTCTGTGGGCTTGTATTTGATTCTCCCCAGTTCTCATGATGAGAACCAGACATGGAAACAAGATTAATTGTAGTTCCTTTTGCAACTGTAGAACCTGAGAACTCCAAATAGCAGAATTAGTTGAATTACAGGAAGCAAGAGATTGAATGACCAATATACAGAAATACTGAAAGTAAAATATTAAGTTCAAATCAATTATTTACAATTACAAACACAACTATACCTTATCAAATGTCCCAAATTGGAAGTCAGGGCCCACAAGTGAATGAATTTCAAATTAAATGTGAATAAATGATTACCAAAGAACAGGTATGGATGTACATAAAATGACCTGTAACACATGAACCGTAGCAAGACCTAAACATAAACTTTGCCCATGAATTCCTTCTTAAACTTTTCTCACTTTATTCCTTGTTGAGAGCTGACAGGTAGAGAGCTCGAGTAGCAATCGGTGGCAGATTAGAAGCTCTTAGCATCTTTTACTCGATTATTTATTTGGAATTTCAGGTTCGAAATTGAGAAAGATGGAAAGAGAAGAGAGGAGTTTCAGGTTTTGAAATCAAGGGGAGGTATACAGACAAAAGATAGTGAACTGCACAACTAATAATATTTGAATGGAGCAACATAAAATAATCTAGAGTACATTGATAACCCTCTACTCTACTATAACATTTAAGAAAGGAAAATGCTAGAACAACAAATAAGTTGAAGAAAGGAAAACAGAGATGATGATAGTATGAAAATCAATTGAACAAAAAGGAAACTGATGTTAGATCTAGTTAGCTTAGATAACAACTCACAATAGGGTCAGGTGCATCATTTTCCTTGCACATCACCCATGGAACTCCTGTATCGAGTCCAAGAGCCATCATACTAAAAATTCAAACCAGCAACTGAGTTCTTAAGTATAAACTAAAAAAATACCTGAAAACAACTAGTATAAACTAAAAAGTAAGGATACGTTGACTCAATTGATTTTAAAATGTCACAAACCTTGGCAAAGCCTTCCGCTGTACCGATTTATGTGCCAAAGAAAATGGTGACCTTCTTCTTACCATCATCGACTTCCTCTTCCGGCTCAATTTTTGGTATAGCCAGCTTCGGCGGCTCAAAGCTTTTAGCCGATCCCTGGCTAGACGATTTCTACCACCCCAAAACGATGACGCATCCAATCAAAATGGCAATTAAGGTAGTGAGCAGCATGGAACAGCTCCCGATTCTCGAAGAGCAACGCCATCGACGCAGGGATCGACGCCACCACGATTGTTCGCAGAAGAATATACCACTGTTCGCAGAAGAATAATCATTTTGGTGATATAGCCTCGCGCCACCACGACTGTTCGCAGAAAAATGGTTGCTTGTGAGACTGGTGAAGGACCAGCGGCGGAGCTAAGAGTATGGCCGAGGCCGAGGAAACCATGGCTCCGTCGTTGAGATCGAGAGAGAGAGCCTTAGCCTCGAGATCAAACATTTCAAATATGGAACAACGACGGAGTCCTTCATTCTACAGAGGTAAACGCTCGACTGTGGTATTTTTTACGGTTTTACCCCTCCGTGTTTTTTCAAACGATAATGTTTTCTTAAGAAAACGTTATCTATTTAAAACCCTTATGCCAAACCACAACATTTTTTTTCAAAAAATGTCATAAAAAATAAACCACAACGTTTTTATAAAAAATATTGTGGTTTAAGTGTCATCTATTCATCTTATTGTAGTAGTGTTTTAATATATACAACTGCCTAAATATACAAAGCATTTGGCAAAGCATGACAAAAGTTACTGCTATAGTTGTGTAATCAAAAGTAAGCAGTAAATGAAAGCATGATTAAAGGGCATACAGACTCTCTACCCCTTTACCCTTTTCGACTGAGGCAAGGGACACTGCTCCAGTTATCCAAGGTCAGATCTTCATGAACAGGGAGGATCAAGGATTGATGATCATCTGCTTCATCTTAGATGATGACTAAGACATCCTTTGAAATAGAGTCAGGGTTTTTCTTCGAACTGCAACCTTTTTTCTGCTTGATGTGGGGAATTTAGATCTGATCCTCAGTCGCCACTGTCTGGGATTTCATCATTCATACCCTCGTAGTTTATGATAACCCCATATTAGCAAATGGGTCTCGCCCTTCATACAGGATCTTTTCTTTTCCCTTTTTGTTGTCCGCCTCAGGCTTGAGGGCTTTTCTTTTATTAACAGGTATGATTGGAGGAAAAAGCAGTAGCTGATACTACAGTAGGGATCTTTCTCATTAGGTTTCACCCATCCGGCACCCATAAGGTTTTGCAGCAATATTGTGGAAGCATGAGCTTTAGGATGCTTGTGTGGGTTCCTGCGGCTTGATTCGGATGAATATCCCAATCCGGCTCTCCCAGTCTGGCTTAGGATTTGTACTGGACTCTTGATACGTTGTTGATTCTTTCCTAACCCTTCTCCAGGTTGGAAACCCAAAGATATCATTTCCTGACCCACTGTCATGACTTCGATGGAGACCTTTGGCTTCAGGGTTGGTGCACCGACGGGTAGATACTGAGTATCACTAACCTCTAGGGCTTGAAAACTTGCAGGTTCAATCCCTGCATCCAGGCTAATCATTGGCATGTCTCCCTGTATGCAGACATGGTATTCTGGTTCGGCGTTGACCGTAATGAGGTTGTCGTTGATAATGTATTTGAGCTATTGGTGGAGGGTGGATGGCACTGCCCCTGCCATGTGGATCCATGGCCTGCCTAACAACAAGTTGTATCCAGTGGTGATGTTGAGCACCTGAAAAGACACATAGAAAGTGTGTGGGCCAATCTCTAATGGAAGCTCTATCTCTCCCACAACTTGTCGGTGAGATCCATCGAAAGCCCGGATGACCACATGACTGGTTTTGATCCGGTTCGGGTTAATCTTCATTCTTTTCAAAGTGTCGTAGGGACAGATGTTGAGGGATGATCCTCCATCTATGAGTACACCTCCGATCACATATCCGAAAGACATCACAGCTATGTGTAGGGACTTATGATTGTGACAACCCGGATTTTTAAGAGTTAATAAAAGAGAATTTAATAAATAAAAAATTCTTATTATGAGATGTTTCGAGTTTGAGTATGTGTATATGTGTTATATATTGTGAAATATATGAATTTGGTGTGAAGAGAATTTTATATATTAATTTTAATATTTATTGAATTAAATAAATATTTTAATTGATTTATTTATTGAGTTAAATAAATAAATTATGTGATGGTTACGGAGTAATTTAAATAAGTGTAATATATTAATTAAATGAATATTTAATATTTAATTAAATTAATATGTAATGACTTTATGTTATAGTTCTAATTTAATTGAGATAATTAAATTAGATGAAGTTATGTAGTAATTGTTACATGAAATTATAATTAGCGAGTAATTATAATTGTTATGTGGCAATTTTTATGTGATTAATTGATGGTAACTTTTAATTAATTAAATTAGAATGTTAAGATTTAATTAATTAAAGTATAACATTAAAAATATGTGTTAAATGATTTATTAAAAGAATTAAAAGAGTTTTTTTAAAAAAAATAGTTTTGCCAATCAAGGCCCTTGCACCGTTTTAAATCTGTTTTGCCAAACGGGGCCTTAACTACTAAAAATCTGTTTTTAAAAAAAGTTATTTTTACCAAACAACCCTTAGAGCTTTTTAAATTTCAAATGTGTAACCTATGTATTAAGTGCAATTATTATATTTAATAAAGGCCATTATGTGGTGAAAGTTATATATCTTATATTTATGTATTATATGTATAATATATGTAAATTATATTATATGTATACTACGTCAGTTAAAACAAAGTTAGAGAAAATAGTCAGTGTTAGAACATAACAGAGAAGTTAGAGAAGAAAAGTGAGAGAGAAGAGAAAGAAGAAGGAGAAAGAAAGAAGATGAGTTGAGGAATCAACAAAGAAATCATAATCTTCTTCTTCCTCACTAAGCAAAGAGTATAACTCCTAACTTTAGAGTTTTAAAAGTTTGTTTTTACGTTCTTCAAGTTTTACTTCTCTGTAAAATAGTTTTTAAAAGAATTTATGTAAAGATGATCTATGTGTTAGATTATGTATATAAACTGTTAGATATGAATTATATGATTGGTTAAGTGATTAATTTCATGTAAATATGATGAACATGAAGAAATCATGTTCATAGCAATTTACAATGAACTAACTTGAAAAATAGTTTCTTAAATATCAAAATTAGTGTTTGATTGTGATATGTTATGTAAATTGATCATAGAGTATGATAATATATCAAGAAACAAAATTAACATGCTTTGAATCATGTGATTTGGGTTAAAAACGAACTCATAGTGGTAATTTTCTTCAAGAAAGCTTATCAATGTTGTTTTCTTCAAAATCATGAAGTTAGGGTGTTTTGACTATGTGTTGTGGTGTTATTGTATGTTAAAATCATGTTAGAAGTTTAAGATTTTATTTGTATAAAGTTTCATATACATTGTGTTAGTTAAAAACAAACTTTGGTACGAAGAAATAAGCCAAATTGGCTTATTTCTCTGCACAGTTCGCCAGCCGGGGAACCCACCAGCAGGGGGCTCGCCCCAACAGGGTTTTTAGCCTAGAACTCCCACCCCAACGGGGCTACAAGCTGTCCAGAGTAGTTTAAGTATTGTAAGGCAAAACTATTTTGACCTCCTGAAGTAAAATAAGCATAACTTCTTCATACAAACTCCGATTTAGACGATTCAGGATGATTCGAAAAGATAACGAGTAGACCTACAACTTTTATTCTTTAAGTTTTTCAATTTGAAGTGGTTATAAGGGGTCAAAATGACCATCTTTGTGACTAATGCGTATTCGGAGACAATCGGAGGGCGTCAGACATGCACATACGCAAGTATAGTGCTGTCGACGATAATAGATATTGTTCTAAGTTATAAAACATGATTATTATGATATATAATGATGCTTATCATTAATAAATGATGTAATGACAATTATGTCGACTTAAGCAAACGTTAAGTGTCGATTAAAAGAAAAGTATAAAGAAATTTGAAACGAAGGTTAACTTAATTAATGTTAACAAACATTATACATCTAATGTGATGTAAAGAAGAGGTTTAAAACTTAACTAAATGCTAAGTGTATTAAAGGAGAACGTAATGAAAAGTAAAAGGAAGTTTAACGTAAATAAATTGAATAAACAATGAGGAGCCCTAACAGGACTTAACCACATAAATTGAACATTGTGTATCAAACCTAAAGAAGATGATAGTAGATCGTAAAGTAGAGTTACTTAAACGATTACTAAGCATTGCTATATAACTAATAAATTATGTGCATGATTATATATTGTAGGATACGTGAGGTGCAAATAGCTATAAGCTATTTTTCGGTAATTGGTAATCTACGATCAAGGTAAGTCTTCCAGTTCCTATGTGTTACTTGAATTCAATTTTTTTACGTGTATTCATGGTACCATTATGAGATGTTGAATTGCATGTTACTCGCTATGAATTGGAAAAGTCAAATTATGACTATATTTGGTTGAGTTATGGAACTCAACATCTGATATATGGAATGTTGAGCATGTGGAACTTATATTTATATTAAACTGATATTTATGTTGAGCATGAAATCTTATAATTATTTTAAATTGAAATATATATTAAGCATGAACTTATGTGTTATGTGCGGCATGAAAGCTGTTAGATTTGCTGAGCTGTCGAGCTCATTCTTGCAAAATAACCATTTTTGCAGGCTAAGGATTCAAGGTAATGGTATGTGCTACTTGAATGACATGGATCAGATTTAATGCATGAAGATTAAATATTTTAGTCAAAGTTGTTATTCCTATAAACCATGTTTAAGGTTCTGGAAGTGTACTTAAGGGTTTATGATGTTTATTTTATGTTGAGTTGTAAAGTTTGAGTTATCCGAAGTATAAAGGATATTGAATTGGGATGTAAAGTTTTATATAATAACTTTGATGAAGCGATTCATGTATTATATTTGAATCAAAGATATGTAATAATAAAGGTTGAGATTTAGGGAAATATAGAAAGAAATATAAAAGTTTTAATTATTCTGCATTTTTATTAAAGTTTAATATTGATTAATGATGTAAAGTTAGAAGTTCGATGTATTATTAACGGCCAAGATTGAGAGTCGAATTGTACTGAATTTTGGGGTCGTTACAGTGATGGCCCGTTCCTTCTGCAGGGATATCATCGTCAGTGAAAGAAATCACATTGCTATTAAAAATGTGTTCCACCACGTGGCGAAATTTCTTGGCATCCACGGTATGTGGCAGATGGGCTTCTTCTAGTACTTTCACTAGAATGTTGCAATGATCCACCGATGACAAGACCAAGTCTAGGATAGACATTTGCTTGGGTGCGTCTTTTAAATCATGCACCACCTTGATTTCATTGTGTCCCATCTTGTTGAGGAACTCTTCAATTTTCTCATTAGCCACCTTTTCTTTGGCTTTGATGACTAGGTTTGATCACCCGCTGAGGTAGGTATAAGGGATTATCCTTTGGTACGATGGCAATGTTATTGGAAGTGGAACCTTCATCGTCCCCGTAGTTCCATGGGACCCTCTTCAGACTGATAATTGGATATTATGATCTGAAGGGCAAGATTAAAGGCTCGGGTGCGGCTACCTTCACAGGGTTTTGTATTTCTGGCACCCCTTTCCCTGACAGTACTAAGGGTGTGAGGGTTGACTCCTTATCACATGAAATAACAACTACTGTATCCTGATTCCATGCCGTGGAGATCCAGAGAGTGTCTTCATCTGGGAGGTCGAGAACTTGATTTCCCCTTATCAATTTACCGCTCTCAATCATACTTTGAATTAGGCTACGAAGTGCCCAGCAATCTTCAGTATCATGGCCGGGTGAATTGGAGTGGTGCCGACATATTTGGTCAGGCTTGAATTTTCTGGACCGAGGGTTTAGTGGCGGTAATAAGTCTGCAACCATTCCCTCGTTGATTAACATCTGGAGGATTTCTTCCATTGACTAGTTCAGATTGGTGAAGTTCCTTTAAAATAGGAATTTCCTACCAGTTTGGACAGTTTCTTCTTCGGTGACCTTGTCAGTCCAGGGTTCATGCTCACGTGACTGACTATGATCCCTCCTGGAATTGATCTCCGGTGTGGGAGAACTATCGATGTCAGCCTGGTTGGCCCATTTTATCATCTTCCTGGTGATCTGATGCTGATAGACGACCAGTTCTGCTAATTGTTCAATTCGTTCCTTGATAGAGTTTATTTCCTGCTCTATCAAGAATCTCCTTTCTGAGACTTCCCAACTGTCTGGGGTATTGTTGCTGGACGGGGTTGATTCTCCCACATAGCTGAGGTACTTAGATCATTCTCCACTTGTGGTGCTGATCATATCGACATTCTCCTCTTTATGTTGAGGGAGAGGATTGTCCTGCACATGTGGTTGTTCTGGTTTGGTTACCACGATCTCTCCATTGTCAATCAAGTCTTGAATTTTGTGCTTGAGAGACCAACAGTCTTGGGTGTCATCGCCTGGAGATCCGAAATGATAAGCACACTTCTTGCTTGGGTCAAAATTCTGTCCACCAGTGTTGGTTGGTGGAAGAAGTTGGACAATCTTCTTATGTGTCGTCAATAGCTTTAGCACATTCTCGAGTGAATCCCCTAGAGGGGTGAAAGTTCTTTGACGCCTGACCTCCATATTTTTCTGAAATGGAGGATTTGAAGGCTGTGCTAGAGCTTGGAAAGGGGTATAGTTCCTTCTTTGAATAGGCATACTGTTTGACTCACCTCTTTGATTTTGTCAATTGCAATACTAAGGATACTTTTTCATCTTTCTTTTTGTGTACTCTCCGGGGATTACTCCCGTAATTTTTGGACTGGATATGCTCAGCAACAGCTTCGAGGGCAGTTAGATCCTTTATCTTTTCGGACTTGAGCCCCATTTTTAGCCATTTCGTCGTGTTTGATCATTTCAAAGAATGGTTTTCCTATGCCTGCTAGGACCCTCTCATAATATGGCGCTTCTTGGATGTCGATGAAGGTCATGACTATCTCAGACTCATTCATGGCTGGGGTGACTTGTGCTGCAACCCGCCTCCATCATTGGGCATACTCTCTGAATGATTCTGTGTTCTTTTTCTTGATTTTTGTTATTTGGTATCTGTTTGAAGCCAGCTGAGATTGGAAGCTTGTACTGACTGAGGAAAACATGGGCCAACTCTTCCCCACTGTGAATCTTAAAATTGTCCAGACGGGCATACCGGGCTCTGACCTCTCCAGTCAGACTCTTCTGAAATAATTGCATTCGAAGCTTCTCGTCCTCTACATAGGATCCGAGTTCTCCGATGAATACTTTCAGGTGAGTGTATGGGTCTCCCAATCCATCGTATTTCTTGAAATCAGGAGTTCTAAATTTTTTGGGATAACGAACCCCGGGGAAGATACAAAGGTCGGAGTAATTAACACTGCCGAATGCCCCAGTCCCTTTGATAGACCGGAGAGTTTCTTCTATCTGTTGTATTTTCTTCACAATGTCACCAGCTTCCTATTCTTTGTTGAGGATGGTGACTTCAGGGATTTTGTTGCTGGTGTCCTGGTTCTGCTGGTCCAGGAATTTGAGTTTCGGCCTTTTCGGTCTCTTGACTGCCACCAGTGCCACCAGGTGTTCCTGGTTCTCTGTGAGTTTGGGATTGCTTTCCTTTAAGGGCCTTGCTCTGTTCTCTCAGGAAATTGGCTAATTCGGCTATCTGATTCTTCAGTCCTTCAAACTCTTCCCTTCTGGTTGAGCACTCAAAGTCATGTCCATGGATGGACGCAGTGCTTTCTTAGACTTAGATCTAGTGACAGGACCAATTTTTCACCTACAACAAAACGTAGATGTGTCAATTTCCTGAAGTAGGTAGGGATAGGGTGCATGTTATTATGTGGTTTTTAATCTTATCCTGCAAAACAAAGGTTAGTTGTTTTGATGGCAGGATGACAAGAGATATATGACAAGAAATGTAACTCTTTCATTATGATATTTACATTGAAAACTTGACATTAAATTGAAAGAGGAAGGCTTGAAGAAGCTTCTTGTCGGATTTGGTTAATCAGAGGCTGACCTATCTTAGGCTACTCAAGCGACTTTTTGGAATGAAGGTCCTCAGATCATCGCAATCTACTAGAGGGGAAATTAATTCGATCTTTCAACTGGAGCGAATCTGGGTGGTGCATTTTCATGAGCCCTAGAGACTAAGCCGTGCCCAGAGACATTACTTATCACCGACGTATTTTGCCTCCTTATGAGAGGAATCACATAACATACATTCACATACATCACCCTCACCGTTATGCATATGATGATAATTGGGTGTGAAGCACTAAATATGGGTGTGAAGCACTAAAAAAGTAGGAACGCATTCATTCACAATCATTCAATGTAAATACGCGGCATTCACACATTCATGCAATGTAAAGACGCGGCATTCACGCATTCATTCAATGTAAAGACGCAGAATTTCACGCATTCATAGTTTTGGAAGGGAAATATTTGAAAAGATTTGAACGCGGCCTAAGCCCTCTACTGTCCCCAGCAGAATCGCCACCTGTCGACGTCGGGAAAAAATCCGCGGGTCGAGTCACAACCCGGATCTTTCTCTCTTCCTAAGTTATGTCTACCCTTACTATTTTTATTGCGAAAAAGGTTTGGAAGGGTTTTTTAGGAAAAGGCCAACATATATCATGTCGACGATTGAACGTTTTACAGAGTCGCCAATTGGTAGATTTGAAATAATTGTACCAACTCAACCGAGTTTTGTTTGAAAGAGGCCCAATTGATGGACACTGTCGAAACTTGATCTTTGAAAACAAAGTTTTGAGTTCAGGGGCTTGGTTAAGTGTGGGGAAGGTGTTAGGCACCCCACAACTCCCGTGTAAACACTGGTACCGCATCTTTTCAATATTTCCCTTAAAAACTAAAATGTGTGTGTGAATGCTGTTTGAGAATTGGGCCTATGTTTGATGGAAAGTATGTCGTATGCAACGTTGAACCTATATACGAAGGGTTTGATTTGATTTCCAAAAAGTCTTTTATTTGATTTGCAAAAGTCTTTGATTTGATTTGCAAAAGCTTATATTTTTGAAAAGATTATTGAATGATGTTTTGAAAAGAAGGTTTTCAAACCCTTACGTTGACATAGGAATTAAAGCATATCGATACTTCAGTTTTATCTTTTCAGCCTTAAGGCTCAATTTGAATAGTGATTGTCGGGCTGCGAAGCATCCTCGACCACAACATATATACAAGTGTCGGTCTCCTCATGGGCATGACAGCCATCGGAGGGACTCTGACACGACAAACTATATTTTCACTATGTTGAGACCTTAAATCTGGATAACCGTTTTAAGGTCTACTGTATGTACATTTTTTACAGAAAAACTGGCAGGATACATCTGTAAAGAAGAGTTTGTTCATCGTGGGAATCAGATGCTGATCAGTTTGAGCATGAATCCCACGATTCCTAAGCTCACATATATCCCAAAGATTGCCAGAACCGAGGATTCATTCAGTAAATCCTGGTTCGCACCTGGCCGAAGTGTCTCGTTCCCACTAGATATCGATCGAAGGGTCGCGCAGGTTGCTTTATTAACTGAAGCTAGAAAAAAGACGAGATTTAAATAAATCTCAGCCATTCTAGCTTTCCGGGTCAGTTTGTACCGATTTTAAACCGTTTAAAAGCTAAAGTTGGCGAGATTTAAATAAATCTAGTTCGCCGGTAGATATGTTAGTGCTGATTCATATAAAATGAATATTTAAAGCAATAGTTTAATAAAAGCGAGTAAAGCATTATATATATAATTATATATATATAAGCTGTAAAGGGCGATGTATTTTCACACCGGTGCCCAGACTAGAATTTATATATATATATATATATATATATATATATATATATATATTAACAGAAAAATAGTCAACTAAAACTGGGAAGAGAACCCAGTGGTGGTGAAGGCTGCTTATATATGCATATTTATATATAAAAGTAGTAAAAAGGCCACAGAATAATCCAGGCCGAACTGAAATGTAAATGTACAAAAAAATAGTCAACCAGTGACTCGGAAGATAACCCAGTAATGGTGAAGGGTGCAAAAATAATATAAAGGCCACAGAATGATCCAGGTCGGACTGAAATATATAAATATATATATAGACAGAAACGTAGTCAACCAAGACTGGGAAGAGAACCCAGTGGTGGTAAAAGTTGCTTATATATGCATAAATATATATTAAAGTAGTAAACTACCTCGGATTTGACATCCGGTGTAAGACCCCAATATGAATAATGATTTAATTTTTTTATATATTATTTTGAAATAGTAAGGTGTTTATTTAATAAATGTGATAAGTTATGGGTAAGATGTGCGAATTTTACAAAGTAAGCATGTGGTTATAAAATATTCATTGTTGTCGGGGAATATTCGTTTGGTCTTTTTGTCGGAGAATATTGGTACGACGGCGCAGTCATTGGTGGACCTCACAACGGAATAACTATCGGATATAGAAAGCGACAGAAATAACTTTTTTATAAAAATAATGGTAAAACTGTTACCGTTAAACTGTTGAAATATCCGGTGATAAAAATACAGTAATACGCGTTGTTGCACAGTATGTCGAATTATTGGTTCTTACGTAAGAAGGCACTCATTCAATAATTATTACAGTAATTACTATTCAATATTTTATATTATTGATTCCATAATTGCTACAATTGCATAATATTTTATTGATTCAATAATTGCTACGTTGATATTTTATATCAATAGTTGCTACGTTGATATTTTATATTGTTGATTTAACAATTGTCACTGATAGTATTTCACATTATCAAATCAATAATTCATATTATTTGAATAATATTATTAGATACCATTATTAGCAATGTCTAGGAAGTTCTGTCTAGGAAAGGGGTTAGGTTACCTAATTGCGCGCGAATAAGGAGAAATTCTTATCGGAAAGCCCTTTCTTTCTTGGGAACGACCTGGTTGTCAATATTATAATTCTATAATATTATGAATGATAATTGGTGAATACTAATTGATTATTGATAAAAATGATAAAGAAATATTTATTTTAATTTTGATATAAATAGAGGAATTTTTAGTATGAGACATTGGTGAAAGCTGGTATTTTATCTTCTCCGATAAAATAATTCATTCAAATATATTATTATAATATTACATTATAATATTATAATGTTATAATATAATTGTATAATTTATAATTTGAAGTGGTAACATTGTTATAATAAATTCATGGTATAAAATAAAATGAGGTGGAAGAGAGAAAAAATGAATTTGGATTCTTTTAATAATTATAAATATTTTAATATAAACATGTGGGATTTGGTGGTGGCTTGAATTTGTCAAGTATGGAGTGCTGAAGAAATATTTCCAAAGGTGTGGGCTTAAATTCATCCGTTGGTTTATTTAGTCAACATTGGTATTCTGGCATTTTTCTATAAATAGGGTGCTTAGTTAGAAATAAAAATCACACCATAATCAAAAAAAATTCTCTCTATAATATCAAGCGTATTTCTTGTGAGTATAAGGATAGTTTGAGTATAGATTACGGTGCAAGATTTTTCTCAATAAAATATCCGATATTCCAATCAGATCTAGTATTATACCAAGGTAAAGGATATTATTTTTCTCGTAAATGATGTTATTTTCTTTCAATATCCATAAAGAATATTATTTTCTTTCATATTCCATATTATGAAAGTGATAATATTTCATTTCATACTCCTAAATTTGAACTTACTACGGTAAGTATTGCTTCTATAATTCCTGAAATGATCAGAATTTCTTTGAGTTTTGCGCTTCATCTAATATCATTTCACTGGAATATTGGTCTAAACTTTCTTATGAAATTTTTACCATTTCATGATGGGGTACTATTCATTCGAGTACTATTCACGATAAAAAAATATTATTTTTTTATCCAAATTATCTTTGATTGGATTCATGTTTTGATCTCCATTCTTGAATTTTGCTCCACAATCAGTTATTATTGAACATTCTTGAACTTGGATAGATTAAATTATGAATATCTAATATTTCTCCTTTATTTCACTTGATTCGTTCTTTATATTATTGTTCATCATCCTCAGTCTTAAATTGTGGAGAATATCTTTGGTCTGTAGTACAAAGATGAATGATTACTTGATGAATATCTTTGGGCAGTAGTGCAAAGATAAATGATTACCTGATGAATATCTTTGGCCCGTAGTACAAAAATGGACAGGTGTTGAGATGAACATGACTACTGGTGATACAAATGAATATCTTTGGCCCGTAGTGCAAAGATGAATATTTGATTCAAGATATATATTAATTGATATTACAGGGATAAAAATATTGATGATGGACTTTTAAATCATAGAAAATAGTAGACATCATTCTCTACTTAACTCTTCTAATGAATTGTTATTTCCGCTACAGTTGTTGATCTAAAAATTATTGTCCATAATATTTTATCTAATTTGTTTAAGACTAATGATAATTTATTCTTCATTATCTTAGTCATAATATTATTTACTGGGCTAGTTGAGCTCACAATTTGTCTGGTCGTATTTTGCACGACCGTTTGTTATAAAAGATGTGTATTTGGTTTCTATACCATGTATTTGGCGACTCTGAATGGGTTGTGTATTGAACCTATTTTGGGGGCATCACAGTTGGTATCAGAGCTTAGGAATATGGTCTCTGACGGAGATCTGGGAATAGAATTAAGAGGGGAGAGACGAGTAAATCCTTCGCTAGTGTGTCCTACCTAAGCTTACGTGTTATTTAATTAGGTCGGTCGGAACATAGGGTTAATATGTGACATGTTAATTTCTTTAATTAACCTTGTTTTGTGTCAGTATTTGAGAATGGCAGCTAAAAATCTAAACAATGGAACATATGAGACCGTTGAGACACCGCTAATCACCAACCAGGATAATATACAACAGGAAGGCAATAATCCTCCTGTAAACAACACCACCGATCAGACGATGAATGATGGGATGTTTAGAAGCTTTTTGCAAATCATGCAAAACTAGAAGAGGGAGACTCGTGTTCAAAATATAGGTGGGAATAACAGTAACTCGCAGCTTGTCACTGCCAAGCAATTCAAAGAGTTAGGACCACCAGAGTTTTTGGGAAAGCCAGATCCAATCAAGGCAGAAACGTGGGTTAAGTAAATTACCAAGATATTTGATGTCTTGGGATGCACAGAGGAGCAAAAGGTTCCATTCGCCACGTTTATGTTCCGTGGAGAGGCAGATTACTGGTGGGAATCTATGAAGCGTACCCAGCCTGCCGCACTCAAGATGTCTTGGGAAGAGTTCCAAAATTATTTAATGACAAGTACTTTCCAAAAAGTATTCGTCATATGAAGGAGGTAGAGTTTATCAAACTGGAACAGAACAACATGACTGTGTTCTAGTACAAGGCTAAGTTCGCGGAGTTATCCCGTTTTGCATATCATTTGGTGGATAATGAGGAACGTATGACGCAGATGTTTCTAATAGGTTTGAAATCCGAAATTCGTCAATACCTTATTTCTCACAAACTTTCTTTATATTCAGATGTTGTGAACAGGGCTCAATTATTAGAACGAGATAATGAGTCTGTTCAACCAAGGGAGAACAACTAGGGTCGTACCGGTGGCAGCAGTCATCGGAACAATGATAACCAGCGGGGAGAAAAGTATCATGACAGAAGCGGTAACCACTCCGGTGGTAATCGTGGCCATGATAATAGAAGAAGTGAGTCGGGGGAGATTTTAAGAAGAGAAGGTACAACAATGATAACTTGAAGACGTCGACAGCAGCACCAGCATCAACAACCATTTTTAGGGGAAGAGAACGACCATCGGTCGTATGCTATAAATGCAAACAAGAGAGACACATCTGTCCAAACTTCACACAACAATCCAAGGTGTGCTATAACTATGGAAAGGAAGGTCACATAGCTCGAGTGTGTCCTGTAGTGAAACCAAGTCCAACATGGATGGTGACTCCAAAGGCTGTCCCGGACAAGTCAAAGTCAATGGTTCTTGGAAGAGCTTTTGTCGTGACTGCCCAACAAGCGAGGAACCCGAATGATGTTATCACGGGTAAGCTAATCATAAACTCTTGCGAAGTCTATACCTTATTAGATACCGGTGCTACCCATTCTTTTATTTCATCTACTTGCGCTCAACGTTTGAACTTGACTTCTGAGAAATTAGACTTTAACTTATCTGTTGAAACTCTGTTAGGAGAAACCTTCGTTACATCCACAGTTTACAAATCTTGCTTGATTCAAATTGGTACCCTCACCCTACCTGTTGATCTTATATCTTTGAAAATACTTGCGTTTGATGTGATTTTAGGAATTGACTGGTTAACCACTTATCATGCCAAAATTGATTGTTTTGGTAAGGTTGTTAGTTTTCATATTCCTAACCAACCTGTTGTGCGAATTCAAACAACCAAACCAATAAAATCAATCAATGTCATTTCAAGTCATAAAGCTATTCGTTTATTAAAAAATGGATGTCAAGCTTTCTTAGCCCATGTCACTAATTTAAACCAGAATACGTCAGATTTGAATGATATTTCTGTTGTTAATGAGTTTTCAGATGTATTTTCTGAAGAACTTCCCGGTCTACCCCTAGAACGTGAAGTTGAATTCTTTATTGACCTTGAACCTGGTACAAAACCCATTTCTAAAACCCCATATTGAATGGCTCATATTGAACTTCAGGAGTTAAAGGTCCAACTACAGGAGTTGTTAGACATCGGTTTTATACGTCCTAGTACATCTCCTTAGGGTGATCCTGTTTTATTAGTAAAGAGGAAAGACGGAAGTATGCGACTTTGTATTGACTATCGGAAGTTGAACCATGTCACCATTAAGAATAGGTATCCGCTACCTCGCATTGATGACCTATTGTGCACAATTCTTCTCAAAGATCGATCTTCGTTCTGGATATTATCAGTTAAAGATTAAAACTGATGACATTCCGAAGACTGCCTTCAGAACTCGATACGGCATTATGAATTCTTAGTCATGTCTTTTGGATTGACTAATGCTCCTGCGACCTTCATGGATATGATGAACTGGATATTCAAGGAATATTTGGATCATTTTGTGGTTGTCTTTATTGATAGCATCCTCATTTACTCTAAAAGCCGTGAAGATCATTAGCACCACTTGAAGCTGATAATTCAAAAGCTTCGTGAAAATAAGCTATATGCCAAGTTGAAGAAATGCGAGTTCTGGCTTGAGGAAGTAGCATTCCTTGGGCACGTGGCATCAAAACATGGAGTATCTATTGACCCGACGAAGATTGAAGCAATACAAAGTCGGGAGCAACCTAAGTCGGTGACCGAAGTACGTTGCTTTCTGGGCTTAGTTGGTTATTATCAGAGATTCGTAGAAGGATTTTCTCGAATCGCTACTCCATTCACTCAGCTGACTCGGAAAGGTACAAAATTCGTATGGAACGAGGAATGCGAGAAGAGCTTCCAATAGCTAAAGAGGGGACTCATTTCTGCACCTGTTCTAACGATACCATTTGGTTCGGATGGATTTGTCATCTACAGCTATGCTTCAGCAAATGCTTAGGATGTGTTTTCATGCAACATGGAAAAGTCATAGCCTATGCCTCACGACAACTTAAAGAATATGAGAGGAATTATCCTACTCATACTCTAGAGTTGGCATCAATCATTTTCGCATTGAAGATCTGGAGACCCTACCTATATAGGGAGAAAGTGGAGATCTATACAGATCATAAGAGTCTTAAATATTTCTTCACCCAGAAGGAACTCAACATGCGGCAACGACGTTGGCTTGAGCTGTTGAAAGATTACGACCATACCATCCAATTGATAGTAGTGTGCATACAAGCCAATCATGTATGATGATAAAGCACGTACTTTGTAAACAATATTATTTATTTATTAATGAAATATTCATTTATTACAGGCATTTAATTATCTACATGTTGCTGTTTTTATAATATGTAAATAACCCATAGTTTTAAGCAATGCTTTTAGAATCATGATGATGATCATGCTAATGAGATCTAAATTCTTAGAAAGTTTTAAAACTTAAATAGTTCCCAATCGTGGGATTACGAAAAAGGGGATTAGTAAATCCGGATAGATTGGTACATATGTCGCTTGCTCATTGGATGAGGATGATTGATCTCATGATCATTTGTGTGGAGACACTAAAGCAAGTATGTAGGTGCTTATTGAAGAATAAGTTCACTGAACGTGATTCGCTATGGAATACCTAATGGAGTTTTACTCGCATGTCAATAGGAATTCCTAATGTGATAGTAGTACAAGTGATCCTTGGACTTGAGATCATCATAGTATCTTGTATGTAACAAATTATACTTTGACTTATTCCTTAAGACCTTTTAAGGCATATATAGGGTATGCTTGGGTATAATGAGTTACATATGGAGATAATGAATGATCAATAAAGAATCTACCACCTCTAGTAAAAGAGGAGATATGTCCCATGTGATTCGTTAAATGACAACCCAGGAATCCTTGGCCAAGGTGAAATGAAATTAGAAAGGAGTTTTTAATTTGCATTATTTGCAGTTGTGCATTTTCTAATCGAAATACATATAATTAAATAAAATAAGACTTGACAGTAAATCCATGTCTTATATTTAATTGGGACATTGTATGGTGGAAGGATTGAATTGTACGGTAACTATTTACTCACAGGTTCTTTTTGATTAATGTTGAAATCTATATTATCTGGAAAGTCGTTGATCGCTAGGGAGGCTTATCCCTATTGTAGAATAAATATTATTTATTTAAATAAATTATTAGTTTAATTTATTTATTTAAATAAGATTAAAATTGTTTTAATTGATTTATTCACAACCGGTTTAATATGGAGAACCTAAAGGGTCACACCATAAAAGGAAGAATAATTATTTAAGAAGGTAATGGCATAATCGTAATAATGCATTAAGTATAATTAATTTAATCTATGGTGATAGAATAAATTAAATAGCTTAATGTTTATTATTTAATATTTTGGAAATATTAAATATAAATTAATAAGAGGAGTCTTATTAATATTATTACAATTATTATTATTTTAATTTCTAAAGGAGTTTAGTAATTAATTTAATATTTAGTATTCTCATTTATTCCTAATAAGATTAGGAGACAAATTAATTAAATGAATTTAATTAATTATTCCCATGTGGTGGGAAGCCTAAATTAATTAAAGGAGTTTAATTAATTAAAAGAAATCCCATGTCTAATAGGATTAGAAGGGTTGACCAATGTCTATATAAGAGAAGTCTTATAATAGATATTAGAATGATGCAATTCCAATTGTTGGAGAGTACTCCTTTTCTATAGAGGATAGAAAACTAAGGTTAAGCCAAACACCCTCCTTCTTGATAATTCATCTTCCTTGGTGGATCACCTCTAGAGGCCAAACACTTGGGTGGCTAACGTTGATCAAAGGAAGGAATCTAACCCGGAAATTCAAGGAGATCACGAAGAACAAGGAGTTGAACTAGTACCTGTGGAAGCTTCGTTCTACAAGGGTATGATTCCATAACTTCTTATTTATCGTTTTAAATTAATAATTTGCATAAAGGATGATCCGGGTAATGGTTTTGTAGAAATTTTTTAAACTCTGATATACCATGCTTCCGCTAATTTTTGCGATTTGATTGCGTCACGATTTCGTACAAACCCAACAGTGGCATCAGAGCCAAATCTTTATGCAATTATTAATTTATTTTTGATTTCATATACATATGGGTATGTATTTAAAATAATTTATTGGGCATAATTTTATTGTATAAAATTATATTTTTTAAGAAAAAAAAAAAAAAAAAAAGATTTTTTTTGGGAAGAATCACAATTTTTTTTTTGTGCTAATCTTGAATTCTGCAAAGAAAAGGTGTTGTCTATTTCCTACTCCAAAAAGAAGGTGACCCATCATGAAAGGACTTTTTTTAATAAACCTGCAGGACTCTTTTAATAAAAGAAGGTGACTTCTTTTTAAAAAATAAATATGATATATTTATATATTATATTCTAAATAATTTTATAATTAAGATAAAGAGTTTATTTTAATCTTGAAATTGGATTTCATGCAATTTAAAATTGCCCATTAAATGATACTCATATATATATGGAATGTTTTAATTCATGAGATGAATATTTATTTATTGATATATATGGTGATATGTATGAAAATAAATGGGGATTGATTATGGACTATTTGACCAATGTGATTGGATTTTATTTTAGTTGAATGCTTGAATGAATGGGTTTTATTAAATGGGGTCTGCGTACCTCGTCTTTTCTAATTTTTTTTCTTGATGTAAAATTCTATCTCCTTCCTATGTACTTCCCCTTGACTGTTGATCAAGGTTTCTATTTAAATTAAATAGTTTAATGTAATAAGAATAGTTAGAATTATCTTGAAGAAATTGGAGACCAAGGAGCAAGGAGCGCGTGAAGACCCGTTTGTATGGAGCCCGAGTTTAAATGTAATAGTTATATTTAAATTTAAATTCTTGCACTCCTAGGTTTGACCTTTTGGTTCACTTGGTGGCTCTAGTGAACCAAACTAGAATAAAAGTCCATAATCAATCCAGGTAGAATATAATATTCTATATTGCATGCTAAATATTATATATATTATATTTTATGCAAACATGCTTCGCATGTTTAATAAAATGACGCGTATTTTATATATATATGTGCATGAGCGCTAAACAAGATGAGACAAATAATAACAAACCCCTCAAAGAAATAATATTAAGTCCGAAGCGTTCAAATGATATTTGGAATATCGAACGTCGCCTTCTAGCATGATAAATTAATAGAGTATTAAATATTTAATATGAGCTTGTTGTGCTATCCACAAGGCGAGTATTGCGTATTTAAGATGTTAATTAATCACATTTGATGCTTATCAAGAAAATTGAACGATCTAGTCTTGTTGTGCTATCCACAAGGACGAATATTTTTCTTTTTTGAATTTATGGAAGTGCTAGGCTGGACTTAACTTAAATCATTTTAGTTCGGATGTGCACACACTTGACCATTATGATTTAAGAGGCAAAATAAAAGGAGTTATATAGTGTTGTAATTGACAAGAGTTTTCTACCTATTTATTTGTATATCGCTTGTTGTGCTATCCACAAGGTTATATACATTTGAAATGAGATCCTTATTCTCACTAGCAAATCTTTAATTAGATGTTGCCGAACTATATAAGTGAGGGTAATATAGTTTGATGAAAATAGTGGGAGATACCAATTTAAAATAAAGACCTAAATTTATTTTGGTATGCAAAATTAATAAAATGAATGTTTGCTAAAATGTTATTTTTCACATGCAGAATTTTAAAAATGTCTAAATCACTAATCTCACTACGAAGCATACTTGATGCAAACAAGCTTACCGGGCCGAATTATGAGGACTGGCTAAGAAATCTGAGAATTGTTCTCACTGCTGAAAAGATTTCTTATGTCCTAAATTCAACTGTCCCTGAATCTGTTTCAGAAACAGCCTCTGAGGAAGAGATTGTCACTTTCAATAAGTGGCAAGATGATGCATCTGTGGCTCAATGCATCATGCTCGCATCCATGAATAACGAGCTTCAGCGTCAGCACGAAAAAATGGATGCTCCTGCTATGCTGCTTCACCTCAAGGAGTTGTATGGTGAACAGAGTAGGACTGCTAGATATGAGATATCTAAGGAGCTCTTCCGATCTCGGATGACCGAGGGTACTGCCGTCGAGACTCATGTCCTGAAAGTGATCAATTTGATTGAACGCCTTGGACAGCTTGGGTTCGTCATGGATGGGGAGTTGAGTCAAGACTTGGTCTTGCAGTCACTCCCTGAGACCTTCTCGCAGTTTGTGGTTAATTTTCACATGAATAAGCTAGATGTCAGCTTGCCTGAGCTGCTTAACATGCTGAAAACTGCAGAAGGTCACTTCCCATCCAAGAAGAAACATATCTTGATGGTGGATTCTTCCAATAAAAGGAAGAGACCTAAGGTATCTTCTGAAAAGAAGAAATCCAAGAAGGCTAAGGGAAAGGGGAAAGAAAAGGAACAAAAGAAACCTGAACCAGCTAAAGGAATGTGCTTTCATTGCAACAAGCCGGGTCATTGGAAGAAAAACTGCAAGAAGTTTCTGGCAGACAAGAAGCTTGGAGAAGCTTCGACTTCCAATCAAGGTTTGTTCATGATTGAAATTAATTTTTCAGAAAGTCAAAATTCTACTTGGGTATTGGATACCGGCTGTGGTTCGCACATATGTAATAATGTGAAGGGACTGGTCAGAAGTAGAAAGCTGAACAATGATGAGGTGATCCTACGAGTAGGGAATGGAGCAAAGGTTGCTGCATTAGCTGTAGGAACTTATTATTTAGCAATGCATTCGGGCAAGTCCATTTATCTTAATAATTGTTATTATGTTCCGAATATTATTAAAAACATTATTTCAATTTCTGTATTGGATATGGAAGGATTTAACGTTGTTATAAAGAACAATAGTTGTTCTATTTATAAAGACGATGTTTTATATGGTATTGGAAATTTGCGAAATGGACTTTATACACTTGACTTACAAGAAAATATATTTCAAATTGAACAAACTAAGAAAAGGAAAAGAGATGATATTAATTATACCTACATGTGGCACTGTAGACTCGGTCATATCAATGAAACAAGATTATCCAAGTTGCATAAAGATGGGCTCCTCGAGCTATCCGATTATGAATCATATCCAACTTGTGAATCTTGTCTCATGGGTAAAATGACTAAATCTCCTTTTAGTGGAAGAGGAGAAAGAGTTACAGAGTTGTTGACATTGATTCACACAGACGTTTGTGGGCCTATGACAACAAGTGCACGGGGTGGGTATTCTTATTGTATTACTTTCACTGATGATCACTCAAGATTTGGATATGTGTATTTAATGAAATACAAGTCAGAATCATTTGAAAAGTTCAAAGAGTTCAGAAGTGAAGTAGAGAAACAAACGGACAAGAGTATAAAGATACTTCGATCAGATCGAGGCGGAGAATACTTAAGCGGTGAGTTTCTTAATTGTCTCAAAGAAAATGGTATAATCTCACAATGGACTCCTCCAGGTACACCACAGTTAAATGGATTATCTGAAAGGAGAAATCGAACACTGTTAGACATGGTTCGATCCATGATGAGTTTTACCGACCTTCCAATTTCCTTCTGGGGATATGCCCTAGAAACGGCTGCATACCTACTTAACAAGGTACCTACCAAATCCGCCCCAAAGACTCCATATGAGATGTGGAAGGGGAGGAAACCAAATCTTAAGCATGTTAAGACTTGGGGTTGTCCAGCTTATGTCAAAAAGTTTGAACATGATAAGCTACAGACTAAATCCGAAAAGTGTAGATTTGTGGGATACCCTAAAGAAACTGTAGGGTATTATTTCTATCATCCAACTGATCAAAAGGTGTTTGTTGCGAAACATGCTGCCTTCTTGGAAAAGGAGTTTATCCATGAAGGGGTCAGTGGGAGTAAGATATATCTTGAAGAAGTTCAAGAACCACAAATTACCACGGATCAAAGTCAGGTACCTGACCAAGTAGAAGAACCTACTATACCACACCCTGTTCGTAAATCTGGGAGAGTACCGAAGATACCTAAGAGGTATGGATTCGTTATAGAGGATGACGATGAGGTACACATCATGAATGATGATGATCCATTGAATTACGAACAGGCCATGAGTAATAAAGACTCAGGGAAATGGCTTGAAGCCATGAAATCCGAAATGGACTCCATGTATGAAAACAAAGTATGGACTTTGGTTTCACCACCTGAAGGAATTAAGCCTATTGGGTGTAAATGGGTCTTTAAAAGAAAGACTGGAGCGGACGGCAAGGTGGAGACCTATAAGGCCCGACTGGTTGCAAAAGGTTTCAAACAAAGACAAGGAGTTGATTATGATGAAACCTTTTCACCAGTAGCTATGCTCAAGTCCATTCGGATTTTGCTTGCAATTGCAGCTTATAACGACTATGAGATCTGGCAGATGGACGTGAAAACGGCCTTCCTCAATGGAAAACTTGAGGAGGATGTGTATATGACACAGCCAGAGGGATTTGTTTCAAAGGTTGGAATAAATCAAGTCTGTAAGCTGCAACGATCCATTTATGGATTGAAGCAAGCTTCTCGTAGATGGAACATTCGTTTTGATGAGACAATCAAAGAGTTTGATTTTATCAAAAATGA
This sequence comes from Panax stipuleanatus, assembly GCA_020205555.1. Taxonomy (NCBI): domain Eukaryota; kingdom Viridiplantae; phylum Streptophyta; class Magnoliopsida; order Apiales; family Araliaceae; genus Panax; species Panax stipuleanatus. The sequence goes on along the minus strand of CM035121.1, from coordinate 19,466,418 downwards.
CGATGAACCATGTGTGTACAAGAAGGTTAGTGGGAGCGCAGTTTCATTCCTTGTATTATATGTTGATGATATATTACTGATAGGGAATGACATTCCTATGCTACAATCAATTAAAATCTGGTTATCTAAACACTTCTCCATGAAGGACTTGGGAGAAGCATCCTATATTTTGGGGATAAAGATCTATAGAGATAGATCTAAAAAGATGCTTGGTTTATCCCAAGGAACGTACATTGATGCAATGCTAAAGAGATTTAGCATGGAAGATTCCAAAAGAGGACTCATGCCGATGAGCCATGGAATACATCTCTCCAAGAAACATGCCCCAAAGACACCTGAGGAGAGAGACCGAATGAGTAAGATCCCTTATGCTTCTGCAATAGGATCTATCATGTACGGTATGATATGTACTAGACCGGATGTTGCTCATTCACTTAGTGTAATGAGCAGATACCAGTCGAATCCAGGAGAAGAGCACTGGAAGGCAGTGAAGAATATCCTAAAATACTTGAGAAGGACTAAGGATATTTTTCTTGTCTACGGTGGGTCTGAATTAAAACTCGAGGGCTTCACAGACTCAAGTTTTCAAACGGACCAAGATGACAGTAAATCTGTTTCGGGGTATGTTTTTACCTTGAACGGAGGCGTAGTGAGTTGGAAGAATTCCAAGCAGCAAACAGTTGCTGATTCAGTGACAGAGGCAGAGTATATAACTGTAAGTGAAGCTGCAAGTTGATGTTTTAGATGAAAAGTTCATTACAGAACTAGGAAGAGTTCCTAAGTCTCATCTTGAATCTAAACATGTGTTGCGGCACTTTGATTAAAGAAATTATTGAAAGAGGAGAGTGTAGACTCTCAAGACAACATTGCAGATCCATTTACTAAAGCTTTAACACAACAGCAGTTTGATCGTCACTTAGAGAAGATGGGTATGAGATACCATGGCGATTGGCTTTAGTGCAAGTGGGAGATTGATAGTAGTGTGCATACAAGCCAATCATGTATGATGATAAAGCACGTACTTTGTAAACAATCTTATTTATTTATTAATGAAATATTCATTTATTACAGGCATTTAATTATCTACATGTTGCTGTTTTTATAATATGTAAATAACCCATAGTTTTAAGCAATGCTTTTAGAATCATGATGATGATCATGCTAATGAGATCTAAATTCTTAGAAAGTTTTAAAACTTAAATAGTTCCCAATCGTGGGATTACGAAAAAGGGGATTAGTAAATCCGGATAGATTGGTACATATGTCGCTTGCTCATTGGATGAGGATGATTGATCTCATGATCATTTGTGTGGAGACACTAAAGCAAGTATGTAGGTGCTTATTGAAGAATAAGTTCACTGAACGTGATTCGCTATGGAATACCTAATGGAGTTTTACTCGCATGTCAATAGGAATTCCTAATGTGATAGTAGTACAAGTGATCCTTGGACTTGAGATCATCATAGTATCTTGTATGTAACAAATTATACTTTGACTTATTCCTTAAGACCTTTTAAGGCATATATAGGGTATGCTTGGGTATAATGAGTTACATATGGAGATAATGAATGATCAATAAAGAATCTACCACCTCTAGTAAAAGAGGAGATATGTCCCATGTGATTCGTTAAATGACAACCCAGGAATCCTTGGCCAAGGTGAAATGAAATTAGAAAGGAGTTTTTAATTTGCATTATTTGGAGTTGTGCATTTTCTAATCGAAATACATATAATTAAATAAAATAAGACTTGACAGTAAATCCATGTCTTATATTTAATTGGGACATTGTATGGTGGAAGGATTGAATTGTACGGTAACTATTTACTCACAGGTTCTTTTTGATTAATGTTGAAATCTATATTATCTGGAAAGTCGTTGATCGCTAGGGAGGCTTATCCCTATTGTAGAATAAATATTATTTATTTAAATAAATTATTAGTTTAATTTATTTATTTAAATAAGATTAAAATTGTTTTAATTGATTTATTCACAACCGGTTTAATATGGAAAACCTAAAGGGTCACACCATAAAAGGAAGAATAATTATTTAAGAAGGTAATGGCATAATCGTAATAATGCATTAAGTATAATTAATTTAATCTATGGTGATAGAATAAATTAAATAGCTTAATGTTTATTATTTAATATTTTGGAAATATTAAATATAAATTAATAAGAGGAGTCTTATTAATATTATTACAATTATTATTATTTTAATTTCTGAAGGAGTTTAGTAATTAATTTAATATTTAGTATTCTCATTTATTCCTAATAAGATTAGGAGACAAATTAATTAAATGAATTTAATTAATTATTCCCATGTGGTGGGAAGCCTAAATTAATTAAAGGAGTTTAATTAATTAAAAGAAATCCCATGTCTAATAGGATTAGAAGGGTTGACCAATGTCTATATAAGAGAAGTCTTATAATAGATATTAGAATGATGCAATTCCAATTGTTGGAGAGTACTCCTTTTCTATAGAGGATAGAAAACTAAGGTTAAGCCAAACACCCTCCTTCTTGATAATTCATCTTCCTTGGTGGATCACCTCTAGAGGCCAAACACTTGGGTGGCTAACGTTGATCAAAGGAAGGAATCTAACCCAGAAATTCAAGGAGATCACGAAGAACAAGGAGTTGAACTAGTACCTGTGGAAGCTTCGTTCTACAAGGGTATGATTCCATAACTTCTTATTTATCGTTTTAAATTAATAATTTGCATAAAGGATGATCCGGGTAATGGTTTTGTAGAAATTTTTTAAACTCTGATATACCATGCTTCCGCTAATTTTTGCAATTTGATTGCGTCACGATTTCGTACAAACCCAACACCAATACCATCCTGGAAAAGCGAACGTGGTAGCAGACGCGTTAAGTAGAAGATCATATGCTGGAATGAGTGCGATGCTGTCAACACAAAGGCCCATTTTGTATGACTTACAAAGGATGGAGATAGAGTTCAAGACTTCGGGGACCCACGTGATGATGTCGAGTATACGTGTAGAACCAACTTTAATTGATAAAGTTAAAGTTTCTCAAGCTACAGACCCGGAGCTGATGAAGATGAAGAAGAAAAGTGCAAGAAGGTGTTATTCCAGAAGCAAGAATCGATGAAGAAGGAATACTTCGAGTCAACTCCAGACTTTGTGTTCCTAACGATTCTGATTTGAAGTATAGAATCATGACGGAGGCACACAACACACCGTTTACAATCCATCCTGGGAGTACTAAAATATATCGTGATCTTCGACATACATTTTGGTGGAGCAATATGAAGAGAGAGATCACAGAGTTTATCACGAGGTGTTTAACGTGTTAACGTGTCAAGGCGGAGCATCAACTTCCAAAGGGTCTATTACAACCACTTGAGATTCCAAAATGAAAGTGGGAACACATTACCATGGATTTCGTTACGGGTCTTCCCAAGGTTTCTCAAGGCATAAATGCGATTTGGGTTATTGTCGATAGATTAACCAAGTCTGCTCATTTCCTCCCGATACGAGAGACTTATTCACTTGAACGTCTTGCTCGTATGTACATAAATGAGATTGTGAGATTGCATGGCATACTAGTATCCATAGATTCGGATCGAGACCCAAGATTCACTTCACAATTTTGGGTCAGTTTGCAGAAAGCTATGGGCACCGATTTATGGTTTAGTTTTGCATATCATCCTCAAACGGACGGGCAATCGGAAAGGACTATTCAAACTCTTGAAGATCTATTGAGACTCTGTTTTCTAGAATTCAAAGAAAGTTGGGATAAGTACTTACCATTGGTAGAATTCTCCTACAATAACAGTTATCAGGCAAGTATAAGCATGGCTCCATTCGAGGCGTTGTATGGTTCTCCAGTATGCTGGGACGAGGTGTTGGGTTTGTACGAAATTGTGACGCAATCAAATTGCAAAAATTAGCAGAAGCATGGTATATCAGAATTTAAAAAATTTCTACAAAACCATTACCCGGATCATCCTTTATGCAAATTATTAATTTAAAACAATAAATAAGAAGTTATGGAATGATACCCTTATAAAACGAAGCTTCCACAGGTACGAGTTCAACTCCTTATTCTTCGTGATCTCCTTGAATTTTTAGGTTAGATTCCTTCATTTGATCAACGTTAGCCACCCAAGTGTTTGGCCTCTAGAGGTGATCCACCAAGGAAGATGAAATATCAAGAAGGAGGGTGGTTGGCTTAGTTTTCTATCCTCTATAAAACAAGAGTACCTTCCAACAATTGAAATTGCATCAACTGATATCTATTATAAGACTCCTCTTATATAGATATTGGTCAACCCTTCTAATCCTATTAGACATGTGATTTCATTTAATTAATTAAACTCCTTTAATTAATTTAGGCTTCCCACCACATTGGGAATAATTAATTAAATTTATTTAATTAATTTGTCTCCTAATCTTATTAGGATTAAATGAGAGTACTAATATTAAATTAATTACTAAACCCCTTTAGAAATTAAAATAATAATAATTATAATAATATTAATAACACATCTCTTATTAATTTATATTTAATATTTCTAAAATATTAAATAATAAACATTAAGCTATTTAATTTATTCTATCACCATAGATTAAATTAATTACACTTAATGCATTATTACGATTATGTCATTACCTTCTTCAATAATTATTCTTCCTTTTATGGAGTGACCCTTTAGGTTCTCCATATTAAACTAGTTGTGAATAAATCAATTAGAACAATTCTAATCTTATTTAAATAAATAAATTAAACTAATAATCTATTTAAATAAATAATATTTATTCTACAATAGGGATAAGCCTCCCTAGCGATTAATGACTTTTTAGATAATATAGATTTCAACATTAATCATAAAAGAACCTGTGAGTAAATAGTTACCGTACAATTCAAACCTTCCACCATACAATGTCCCAATTAAATATAAGACATGGATTTACTATCAAGTCTTATTTTATTTAATTATATGTATTTCGATTAGAAAATTCACAACTCCAAATAATGCAAATTAGAAACTCATTTCTAATTTCATTCCACCTTGGCCAAGGATTCCTGGGTTGTCATTTAACGAATCACATAGGACATATCTCCTCTTTTACTAGAGGTGGTAGATTCTTTATTGATCATTCATTATCTCCATATGTAACTCATTATTCCCAAGCATACCCTTTTATATACCCTAAAAGGCTTTAAGGAATAAGTCAAAGTATAATTCATTACATACAAGATACTATGATGATCTCAAGTCCAAGGATCACTTGTATTACTATCACATTAGGAATTCCTATTGACAGGTGAGTAAAACTCTATTAGGTATTCCATAGTGAGTCACGTTCAGTGAACTTATTCTCCAATAAGCACCTACATACTTGCTTTATTGTCTCCACACAAATGATTATGAGATCAATCATCCTCATCCAATGAGCAAGCAACATATGTACTAATCTATCCGAATTTACTAATCCCCTTTTTAGTAATCCCATGATTAGGAACTATTTTAGTTTTTAAGCTTTCTAAGAATTTAGATCTCATTAGCATGATCAACATCATGATTCTAAAAGCATTGTTTAAAACTATGGGTTATTTATATATTATAAAAATAGCACCATGTAGATAATTAAATGCCTTTAATAAATGAATATTTTATTAATAAATAAATAAGATTGTTTACAAAGTATGTGCTTTATCATCATACATGATTGGCTTATATGCACACTACTATCAATCTCCCACTTGCACTAAAGCCAATCGCCATGGTATCTCATACCCATCTTCTCTAAGTGACGATCAAACTGCTGTTGTGTTAAAGCTTTAGTAAATGGATCTGCAATGTTGTCTTGAGAGTCTATATGCTCCTCTTTCAATTGATTTCTTTAATCAAAGTGCCGCAACACATGTTTAGATTCAAGATGAGACTTAAGAACTATTCCTAGTTCTATAATGAACTTTTCATCCGAAACATCAACTTGCAGCTTCACTTACAGTTATATACTTTGTCTTTGTCACTAAAGTAGCAACCTTTTGTTGTTTGGAACCTTTCCAATTCACTACACCATCTTTCAAGGTAACGACTTACCCTAAAGTGGATTTGATATCGTCTTGGTCAGTCTGAAAGCTTGAGTCTGTTTAGCACTCTAGTTTAATTCAGACTCATCATGTGATATGATGACATCCTTAGTGTCAGTTAAGTACTTTAAAATGTTTATCACTGTCTCACAGTGATCTTCTCCGGAATATGGCTGATCAACATCAAGTCTCGTATATTTCATTGCATACATGATAGTAGCTCATGCGATCTCTCTTTTATTGAGGATAATTTTAGAGAGATTCACTCTATGGCTCATCATCATGAGACACCTTTTGAAGTTTGCCATGCTAAACGCCTTTAACATCTAATGAATATACGTTTCCTTGGGTTTAGCCGAACATCCTTTTAAATATATCAATAAAGATTTATATCCCCAATGTGGGATGTTTTACCCAAATCATTCATGGAGGAATGTTTAGACAACTTTGTTTTGATCGATTTTAGCATAGGAATTTCATTCCCTATCAGTAATATTATCAACATATAATACAAGGAATGAAATAGCGCTCCCACTAACCTTCTTGTACACGCATGGTTCATCCTCGTTTTTGATAAAATCAAACTCTTTGATTGTCTCATCAAAACGAATGTTCCATCTACGAGAATCTTGCTTCAATCCATGAATGGATTATTGTAGCTCATATACATGATTTGCTTCAACCGAACAAAAAACTATCTGGTTGTATCATACATACAATCTACTCTAATAATGTATATTTGAGGAAGGACGTCTCCACGTCCATTTTACCAGATTAAGCAATAACAAGCTGCAATCACAAGTAAAATCCAAATAGACTTGAGCATAGCTTCAAAATCCATTTTAAATTTTATGGTCATCTACCATTTCTCTAAGTCTTTATTACTCATAGTCTGTTCGTAATTCAATGGATCATCATCATCCATGATGTGTACCTCATCATCATCCTCTATGACGAATCCATACCTTTAAGGTATCTTCGGTACTTTTCCAGATTTACGAATAGGGTGTTGTACAGTAGGTGTCTCTACTTGGACAGGTTCATCCATTTTATCTGTAGTGGTTTGTGGTTCTTGAATTTCTTCAAGATCTATTTTTCTCCCACTAGCCCCTTCAAGGATAAAATCATTTTCCAAGAAGGCAACGTGTTTCGCGACAAACACCTTTTGTTCAGTAGGATTGTAGAAATAGTATCCCAAACATTCTTTAGGATATCCACAAACGTGCACTTATCAAATCTTGTCCCAAACTTATTATTTTGAAACCTTTTAACATAAGCTGGACACCCCCAAATCTTAACATGCTTAAGACTAGGTTTCCTCCCTGTCCATATCTCATATGGAGTTTTGGGGACGAATTTGGTGGAGGCCTTATTTAGTAGATATGTAGCCGTTTCTAGGACATGACCCCAGAATAAAATTGGAAGATCGGTAAAACTCATCATAGAACGAACCATGTCCAACAATGTTCTATTTCTCCTTTTAGATACTCCATTTAACTGTGGTGTACCTGGTGGAGTCCATTATGAGATTATACCATTTTCTTTGAGATAATCGAGAAACTCACCTCTTAAGTATTCACCACCTCGATCTGATCGAAGAATCTTAATACTCTTGCCCTTTTGTTTCTCTACTTCACTTCTGAACTCTTTGAACTTTTCAAATGATTCTGATTTGTATTTCATTAAATACACATATCCAAATCTTGAGTGATCATCAGTGAAAGTAATAAAATAATATCCACCCTGTGCATTCGTTGTCATAGGTCCACAAACGTCTGTGTGAACCAACGCTAACAACTCTATAACTTTTTCTCCTTTTCCACTAAAAGGAGATTTAGTCATTTTACCCATGAGACAAGATTCACAAGTTGGATATGATTCATAATCGGATAGCTCTAAGAGCCCATCCTTATGCAACTTGGATAATTTTGTTTCATTAATATGATCGAGTCTACAGTGCCACATATAGGTATAATTAATATCATCTCTTTTCATTTTCTTAGTTTGTTCAATTTAAAGTATATTTTCATGCAAGTCAAGTATATAAAGTCCATTTTGCAAATTACCAACACCATATAAAATATTGCTTTTATAAATAGAACAACTGTTGTTCTTTATTATAATGTCAAATCCATCCATATCTAATACGGAAATAGAAATAATGTTTCTAATGATATTCGGAACAAAATAACAATTATTTAAATAAATGGACTTGCTCGTAGGCTGTGCTAAACAATAAGTGCCTATAGCTAATGTAGCAACCTTTGCTCCATTTTCCACTCGTAGGACAACCTCATCCTTGTTCAGCTTTCTACTTCTGACCAGTCCCTTCACATTATTACATATGTGAGAACCACAGCCTAGTATCCAATACCCAAGTAGAATTTTGACTTTCTGAAAAATTAATTTCAATCATGAACAACCCTTGATTGGAAGTCGAAGCTTCTCCAAGCTTCTTATCTGCCAGAAACTTCTTGCAGTTCTGCTTCCAATGACTTGGCTCATTGCAATGGAAGCACATTCCTTTGCTAATTGGATCAGGTTTCTTTTGTTCCTTTATGTTCACCTTACCCTTGGTCATCCAAGATTGGAAGAGCTCCTTAGATATCTCATATCTAGCAGTCCTACTTTGTTCACCATACAACTCCTTGAGGTGAAGAAACATAGTAGGAGCATCCATGTTTTCATGCTGACGCTGAAGCTCGTTATTCATGGATGCGAGCATGATGCATTGAGCCACAAATGCGTCATTTTGCCACTTTACAATGGTGTCAATTTCTTCCTCAGATGCTGATTCTGGAACAGTTCCAGAGACATGTGAATTTAGAACATAAGAAATCTTTTCAACAGTGAGAACTATTCTAAGATTCCTTAACCAGTCCGTATAATTTGGTCCGGTTAGTTTATTAGCATCAAGTATGCTACGCAGTGAAATTAGTGATTTTGACCTTTTTTAAATTTTTGTATATGAAAAGACAATATTTTAGCAAACATTTATTTAATTAATTTTGCATACCAAAATAAATTTAGGTCTTTATTTTAAATTGGTATCTCCCACTATTTTCATCAAACTATATTACCCTCACTTATATAGTTCGGCAACATCTAATTAAAAATTTGCTAGTGAGATTAAGGATCTCATTTCAAATGTATATAGCCTTGTGGATAGCACAACAAATGATATATAAATAAATAGGTAGACAACTCTTGTCAATTACATCAACATGTAACTCCTTTTATTTTGCCTCTTAAATCAAAATGGTTAAGTGTGTGCACATCCGAACTAAAATAATTTAAGTTAAGTCCAGTCTAGCACTTCCATAAATTCAAAAAAAAATGTTCGTCCTTGTGGATAGCACAACAAGACTATATTGTTCAATTTTCTTGATAAGCATCAAATGTGATTAATCAATATCTTAAATACGCAATACTCGCCTTGTGGATAGTACAGCAAGCTCATATTAAATATTTAATACTCTATTAATTTATCATGCTAGAAGGCGACGTTCGATATTCCAAATATCATTAAACGCTTCGGACTTAATATTATTTCTTTGAGGGGTTTGTTATTATTTGTCTCATCTTGTTTAGCGCGTATGCACACACACACACACATATATATATATATATATATATATATATATATATATAATACGTGTCATTTTATTAAATATGCGAAGCATGTTTGCATAAAATATAATATATATAATATTTAGCATGCACATATAGAATACTATATTCTACCTGAATTGATTATGGACTTTTATTCTTGTTTGGTTCACTAGAGCCACCAAGTGAACCAAAAGGTCAAACCTAGGAGTGCAAGAATTTAAATTTAAACGTAACTATTATATTTAAACTCGGGCTCCATACAAACGGGTCTTCACGCACTCCTGGCTCCTTGCTCCTTGCTCTCCAATTCTTTCAAGAAAATTCTAACTCTTTCTATTACATTAAACTATTTAATTAAAATAGAAACCTTGATCAGCAGTCAAGGGGAAGTACATAGGAGGGAGATAGAATTTTACATCAAGAAAAACTAGAGAAGACATGGTACGCAGACCCCATTTAATAAAATTCATTCATTCAACTAAAATAAAATCCAATCACATAGGTCAAATAGTCCATAATCAATCCTTATTTATTATCATACATATCACCATATATATCAATCAATAAATAAATATCCATCTCATGAATAAAAACATTCCATATATATATGAGTATCATTTAATGGGCAATTTTAATTTGCATGAAATCCAATTTCAAGATTAAAATAAACTCTTTATTTTAATTATAAAATTATTAAGAATATTATATATATATATATATATATATATATATATATAATACTAATCTGATTAACTTTTTGGAAAAAAACACTTCCCTTGTAGTTTTTCTCGCAATTCGTCCCAAAATAAAAGTAATTCGCGATTATAAATTTTTTTTTAAAAAAAATATAATAATAATAATAATAATTTTATACAATTAAAATTATACCCAATAAATTATTCTAAATACATACCCATATGTATATGAAATCAAAATAATTAATAATTGCATAAAGGTTTAGCTTTGATGCCACTGTTGGGTTTGTACGAAATCGTGACGCAATCAAATTGCAAAAATTAGCTGAAGCATGGTATATCAGAGTTTAAAAAATTTCTAGAAAACCATTACCCAGGTCATCCTTTATGCAAATTATTAATTTAAAATGATAAATAAGAAGTTATGGAATCATACCCTTGTAGAACGAAGCTTCCACAGGTACGAGTTCAACTCCTTATTCTTCGTGATCTCCTTGAATTTTCAGGGTTAGATTCCTTCCTTTGATCAACGTTAACCACCCAAGTGTTTGGCCTCTAAAGGTGATCCACAAAGGAAGATGAACTATCAAGAAGGAGGGTGGTTGGCTTAGTTTTCTATCCTCTATAGAAAATAAGTACTCTCCAACAATTGGAATTGCATCAACTGATATCTATTATAAGACTCCTCTTATATAGATATTGGTCAACCCTTCTAATCCTATTAGACATGGAATTTTATTTAATTAATTAAACTCCTTTAATTAATTTAGGCTTCCCACCACATTGGGAATAATTAATTAAATTCATTTAATTAATTTGTCTTCTAATCTTATTAGGAATAAATGAGAGTACTAATATTAAATTAATTACTAAACCCCTTTAGAAATTAAAATAAAAATAATTGTAATAATATTAATAAGACATCTCTTATTAATTTATATTTAATATTTCCAAAATATTAAGCTATTTAATTTATTCTATCACCATAGATTAAATTAATTACACTTAATGCATTATTACGATTATGCCATTACCTTCTTAAATAATTATTCTTCCTTTTATAGTGTGACCCTTTAGGTTCTCCATATTAAACCAATTGTGAATAAATCAATTAGAACAATTCTAATCTTATTTCAATAAATAAATTAAACTAATAATCTATTTAAATAAATAATATTTATTCTACAATAGGGATAAGCCTCCCTAGCGATCAACGACTTTCCAGATAATATAAATTTCAACATTAATCATAAAAGAACCTGTGAGTAAATAGTTACCGTACAATTCAATCCTTCCACCATACAATGTCCCAATTAAATATAAGACATTAATTTACTGTCAAGTCTTATTTTATTTAATTATATGTATTTAGATTAGAAAATGCACAACTCCAAATAATACAAATTAGAAACTCCTTTTTAATTTCATTCCACCTTGGCCAAGGATTCCTGGGTTGTCATTTAACGAATCACATAGGATATATCTCTTCTTTTACTAGAGGTGGTAGATTCTTTATTGATCATTCATTATCTCCATATGTAACTCATTATATCCAAGCATACCCTTTTATATACCCTAAAGGGTTTTAAGGAATAAGTCAAAGTATAATTCATTACATACAAGATACTATGATGATCTCAAGTCCAAGAATCACTTGTACTACTATCACATTAGGAATTCCTATTGACAGGAGAGTAAAACTCCATTAGGTATTCCATAGCGAGTCACGTTCAGTGAACTTATTCTCCAATAAGCACCTACATACTTGCTTTAGTGTCTCCACACAAATGATTATGAGATCAATCATCCTCATCCAATGAGCAAGCAACATATGTACTAATCTATCTGAATTTACTAATCCCCTTTTTAGTAATCCCATGATTAGGAACTATTTTAGTTTTTAAGCTTTCTACAAATTTAGATCTCATTAGCATGATCAATATCATGATTCTAAAAGTATTGCTTAAAACTATGGGTTATTTACATATTATAAAAACAGCACCATGTATATAATTAAATGCCTTTAATAAATAAAGATTTTATTAATAAATAAATAAGATTGTTTACAAAGTATGTGCTTTATCATCATACATGATTGGCTTGTATGCACACTACTATCACGTGGTGGGTGAAGCAACATTATTTGGACCGGAGTTAGTACGTATGGCTACAGAAAAGATTCAAATGATCCGGCAATGTATACAAACTGCACAAGATCGACAAAAGAGTTATGCTGATCTTCATCGAAGAGACGTGGAGTTTAATGTCGGAGATCCATGTAATGTTACGTGTTGCTCCATGGAAAGGAGTTACGAGATTCGAAAGAGAGGAAAGCTCAACCCACGATTTATTGGTCCATTTAAAATCCTTGGTCGAGTAGGAACTGTGGCCTATAGACTCACCTTGCCACCAAGCATGTCTCGTGTTCATAACATTTTTTCACATATCCATTCTTCGTAAATATGTGAAAGACCCAAACCACATTATTGAGTTAGAACCAGAAGAGATTGCCGAAGATTTAACGTACGAGGAGGTACCTGTGAAGATCTTGGATAAGAAAGAATATGTTCTACGCTCGAAGATTATACCTCAAGTTAAAGTTTTATGGAGGAACCATGATATCGACGAAATGACCTGGGAGTTAGAATCGGAAATGAAAGCGAGGTATCCTTACCTCTTCGACATACCAGGTACGTACGTTAATTTTGAGGACGAAATTTCATAAGGAGGGGAGGTTGTAAGACCCCAACTTTTATGAATAAAGATTTAATTTTCTTTATATATTATTTTGAAATAGTAAGGTGTTGATTTGATACATGTGATAAGTTATGGGTGAGATGTGCAAATTTTATAAAGTAAGCAAGTGGTTATAAAATATTCATTATTGTCGGAGAATATTCGTTTGGTCGGAGAATATTCTTTTTGTCTGATAATATTCGTACGACGGCGCAGTTATTATGACGCCCCCAAATCCATGTCCCTATTATTACCTCGAATCCGGTGCAGTCACTGGTACAACCATCGTCAAACTATTACATCTTCTATTCATAACTTAATGAATATACTTTAATTATTACAATCTATAATATAATTTCTCTTCATTATCAGGATCTTGTATAATTACTCCAAACTTTTATAATTTACAATATTGGTCATTTACTATCCCTGTCTATACATCATATTCGATGTTATAAAAATGCAGAATAACTTAAACTTTTTCAATCTCCTTTGAATAAAATCTTTTATTGATTTCATAACTTTAAATTAATTACATAACCTTGAATCATCTATGTTATGAATCATTCTATTCATATTACTGTATAAGATTTTACATCTTGATTCGATATCCTCTATGTATTAACTAATACATATTTACAACACGACTAGTATTAAACATCGTAAACAACTACCAAGTACATCTCCTAGAACCTAAACATGGTTCGAGAGCATAACTTTAATTAAACAGTAATCTTCTTTCAATGCTATTGAACTTTATCAATCACTTAGCACGTAATTTTACCGTGAATCCTTAACCTGCAAAAATGGTTATTTGCAAGAGTGAGCTCGACAGCTCAGCAATTCTAACAGTTTTCATACATCACATAGCATATAATATCATGCTCAGTTCATGCATTCATAATCATCTAAATATAATACACATGTTACTTCTCATATAACAGGCATAAAGATTAACTTCATAAATATATCATCAAAGATCAGCTTTCAAATATCATACATATTCCATATGCATTTCATATCAACATTCTCATAGAATAATATAATTCAACTAACAGTTATCAATTTCATATAACAAATAGGAACTGAAAGACTTGCCTGATTCGTAGTTTAACAACTACGACTTAACTGCTTAAAGATATCTGCACTTCGTGTATTCTTACACAGTTATATAATCATGGACTTATACCCATCAGTCATACATTCATACATTCTCAATATAATAATAAGTATTACATTGTTTTCTATCTTAGTTCTTAGAACCTTCGTTTTACTCTCTCATCGTATTCTTAGAATAACTATGTACGTATAGGTATACCTTAACCTTACATACTTACTACCATTCCTTCATATACATGTATCACACACTTAACTAAATATATTTGACATATATTTAAAACTCATAGATACATGATCTATATTTCTTTTACGTTTCTCAAACCTTATTATAATTCCCGGGTTTTTATATAACCATTACATTCAAACTTTCTAAGTTTCACCTTTCAAAATCCTTGTCATACTTAAATTAGTCATGCAAGGCTAATATGTTCATCATATATACATGTTTATATGGTTACTAACTTAAGTTTGAAACCTAGCATGCACATTCTATGTCCACTTCAATGTTATATGTTTTTTATGCCGGACATTCTCATACTTTAAGCAAAGCAAGTTCATGCTTCAAGGGTCCGCTACTACGGTCATATTATCACATAACGAGACTAACAATATTTAGTAAGCATGCTCGTGCGTATACTACTCATGTACACTTTAATCACATAGTCTATGCTTTAGAAATTCATTTTCTATGAATAAGCGTGCATATGCAAAATCCATGTATAAACAAGTGATGTTCATGTCAATATGTCTATAGGCATAATGGACTCCTAATCTTCATGCTTGCATGCTTAGAACGTAACTCGCACGGTGTTTGATGATATTAGTCTTCAAACTCTAAATTTTTATTGAAAAGCACACTAAGTCCACAAAAGTCATTTAGTATAAACAAAGTGTCTTGAAATCATAACTCACTTGCCTTTGAACACTTAGCTAAACCACATAAATGTATTCAAACGGTCAGAAATTACAAGACATAAATCTTGGTCAAGTTCACTTCAAAAAGTCCTTAAGTTTCTCCTTTGAAATCATTTGAATCTTTCAATCATGTGTGCTAATGTGTTCAACACTTTAAACATGCATCTCATGTCAATATAGACCATTTGATTGTGTTCACAAAATCAGAATGCACACATGACACACATATGTCAAAGTTCATATTAAAACTATAAGTTTATTTTAAAACCATGTTTTCCTTCCATATCACATACTAACACAGCCATACATGCATCATGCTACGTTAAGATAGTCATATATGCATGTCAATCTAGTTCACTTGTTTACTTTAAGAGATATCTCATGATAGCACATAACAGAATCTGCAATAAAACAGAAAACAAGTTCCAGGACCCTGCGCAGCTCCCAGGTATAAACCCGGCGCAGCTGCGCCGGTGTCCGGCCCAACCAAAGACTGAACTGCTTCGGCAGTTTTAATAACCCAACTCAGAATTTCTTTCGAAAAATCATTCCAACTAAGCTATATTGTCATAATAACATGCCTAACAACTTATTTAACACTTAAATGGCATTATCATGAAATTCATGCTTAATTCAATAATTAGAAATTTGAAATAGATGAACATGAATGTACCTCTGCAAACAAGTTGCTGCAATTTGAATTCCTCTCTTAACTGATATCTCTCTTTTTCTATATCTAAGTATACTATACTAGCTTCACTTGGAATTCTCAGCAAATGAAAGAGGAAAAGAGAAGAGCTTGCATTTATAGACAATTCATTACACAGTTCATTGTTTTGCCCATCATTCCAAACCAATGGGAAGAAGAAGAATACACTGGATTGAGAGGAGTTGGTGGAGATCATCATGATACCCACTCCCCCATTGATTATTTGCTATAATGCTATCTAAGTTTGCTGAGTTTGATGCACATAAGAGTATACTAGACTTAGAGTTATCACGTGAAGAAGAAGTGAAGGTGGGCACTCAATTTGGAACAAGGATTAATCTCAGCAACATGAAATCAACATACTAATGTTACAAATATATATAGTCTACCTCTTACTAAGGCTATATCACATTTCATTTTATAAACACCTAGGTTATAAATGAATTACAATTGTAGTTTCTAATTACAATATATCAAGTAGGTTACATATATACCACATATAATCCATGTACATTTTCTTAACACCGAATATAATTCAATTGGGTATTATCATAACGTTTATTAATTATCATAACGGTTATCATTACAGTTATAATAACTTATTGCATACATTATCAGTTCACAATTATTTATTGATATTAATATAAGGTAATAGGGTATACATTAAGGTTTACCCACACACATCATGTTACATAAGCAACATTATTATGTAACTCTCTTAATGCAACCAATCTTACTATATAGTCTATATATATAATATATAGCTATATTAATGCGTCACATTGCATTATATAATATAGTTTATATATAATTGTATGGTCACACTTATGTGTTGCACTACACTTTATATAACACATGTGTCATTACTATATGTTATACTTTTAAATTATCACATCCTTTGCACATATCAACTAGTTGAGCAAATATAATCTACACGTGTATATATTATTATTCTTAATGGAAATTAATTAATGACTTATCTTATCAATTAATTAATAATAATATTAATTAATTCGTTACTCATCAATCAATATAATTATTAATCTCCATAACAGTTAACATTTATATGATTAATCATCACATTAAATAAATATAAATCTTATTATATTTATAAATCATTTACTCATTAATCAACATATTATCAAATAATTACTTGATAATAGTATATTGCCCATAATAATTAATATTAAAAGACCATTTATCTCATTCCTCATCGATTTAATAAATACAATTCTGATTATATTTATAACCAATTTTTTTATTATTATACTATCACTGACCATAATAATAAATCAGCATACTATTATAATAATAATTAACAATTAATATAAATTAATTGTTTAATTAATAATTCCTCCATCCTTGAATTAATTCATTCATCATCGAATCTATTATCGTACCACACAAGGCATTTCTCACAATCTCAATCTTAAGCATATTATCAGTTCCACCACACTTAATATTCTTTTAATATAATGTTTGTGTGACTCAAGCATTTTAATGCTAAGCTACCTCAATTAATTATACACTTATAATTTGTATAACCTTTACGCTTAGAATAATTAAGATTTACTCTATTAATTATTTAATTAATAATATACACGATAAAATAATAACTTAAGTTATTTAATACATTAAAATAACTTAGTATTACTTATCTCTCTTGAAAATACATTAAAAATTATGTATTTTACCATAACATAAAATATTATGTTTTCTCTAAATAAAGACATTCATTATTAGAAATCAATTTACTTATTGTCTCAAGATATTATTCTTAATATAATATCTATTAAAAGTAATTATATGTACGACACATGTACATATATTATTTATAGAAAATAGATAATAAGTTTATTTTCTATTATAATAAATTATTTCCATCAATTTATTTACATACAGCAAATATGTTTTAATCTATTTACCATATTAATTAATCATACCTATTACCTCATACAAAAACATATAAGATAATATTATTATTCCATAATATAACTTTTACTTTCATTTAACCAACATTTATTCTTATTAGTTAATTCTCTTAACTAACTCATGCTTCACTATCCAAATCATTCATGGATAACTTAAGCATTAATAATAACCTATATTACAAACATACTAATTATTAGTATATATATATTCAAGAAAATGGTGATTATTCATCAAAGATATTTACTGTCACCATCTTACTAAAAATAATTCTATAAATTATTTAATGTCGATAGATAAATCTTATCCATCTTCTTACTAATTCATCTCTACAAGTTATAAATATATAATAATATTATATATATTTATTAAACACAAAATCACTTATTACATAGCTCATATTACCCTATGTAACACAATACTACATACCTCATATCACACACACACATATATATATATATATATATATATTCCTATTCGAACCCATCTCATACTTAAAAATTTTGTTTATTAAATTCTTATTATAATCATTCTTGAAAATTTTGGTTCTCACAGTTATTGATGGACCCTACAACGGAATAACTGTCGGATATAGAAAGCGACAGAAATAATCTTTTTATAAAAATAATGGTAAAACTGTTACCGTTAAACTGTTGAAATACCTGGTGATAAAAATACAGTAATACGCGTTGTTGTAGAGTAGCACACGGTATTGCACAGTATGTCGAATTATTTGTTCTTACGTAAGAAGGCACTCATTCAATAATTATTATAGTAATTACTGTTCAATATTTTATATTATTGATTTAATAATTGCTACAATTGCATAATATTTTATTAATTCAATAATTGCTACGTTGATATTTTATATCAATAATTGCTACGTTGATATTTTATATTATTGATTCAACAATTGTCACTGCACAGTATTTCAAATTATCAAATTAATAATTCATATTATTTGAATAATATTATTAGATAGCATTATTGGCAATGTCTAGGAAGTTCTGTCTAGGAAAGGGGTTTGGTTACCTAATTGCGCGCTAGTAAGGAGAAATCCCTATCGGAAAGTCTCCTCTTTCCTGGGAACGACCTGGTTGTCAATATTATAATTCTATAATATTATGAAAGGTAATTGGTGAATAATAATTGATTATTGTTAAAATTATATGGAAATATTTATTTTAATTTTGATATAAATGGAGGAATTTTTAGTATGAGACATTTGTTGAAAGTTGGTATTATATCTTCTCCGATAAAATAATTCATTCAAATATATTATTATAATATTATATTATAATATTATAATGTGATAATATAATAGTATAATTTATAATTTGAAGTAGTAATATTGTTATAATAAATTCATGGTATAAAATAAAATGAGGTGGAAGAGAGAAAAATTGAATTTGGATTCTTTTAATAATTATAAATATTTTAATATATATATATAAACATGTGGGATTTCGGTGGTGGCTTGAATTTGTCAAGTATAGAGTGCTGAAGAAATTTTTCCAAAGGTGTGGGCTTGAATTCATCCGTTGATTTATTGAGTCAACATTGGTGTTCTGGCATTTTCCTATAAATAGGGTGCTTAGTTAGAAATAAAAATCACACCAGAATCAAAAAAATTTCTCTCTATAATATCAAGCGTATTTCTTGTGAGTATAAGGATAGTTTGAGTATGGATTACGGTGCAAGATTTTTCTCAACAAAATATCCGATATTCCAATCAGATCTAGTATTATACTAAGGTAAAATATATTATTTTTCTCATAAATGATGTTATTTCCTTTCAATATTCATAAAGAATATTTTTTTTCATATTCCATATTATGAAAGTGATAATATTTCATTTCATACTCCTAAATTTGAACTTACTACGTTAAGTATTGCTTTATAATTCCTGAAATGATCAGAATTTCTTTGAGTTTTGCGCTTCATCTAATATCATTTCACTGGAATATTGGTCTGAACTTTCTTATGAAAATTTTACCATTTCATGATGGGGTACTATTCATTCGAGTACTATTCACGAGTTACTATTCATGATAAAAAAATATTATTTTTTATCCAAATTATCTTTGATTGGATCCATGTTTTGATCTTCATTCTTGAATATTGCCCCACAATCGGTTATTATTGAATATTCTTGAACTTGGATAGATTAAATTACGAATCTCTAATATTTCTCATTTATTTCACTTGAATCGTTCTTTATATTATTTTTCATCATCCTCAGTATTAAATTGTGGAGAATATCTTTGGCCTGTAGTGCAAAGATGAATGATTACTTGATGAATATCTTTGGCCAGTAGTGCAAAGATGAATGATTACCTGATAAATATCTTTGGCCCGTAGTGCAAAGATGGACATGTATTGAGATGAACATGACTACTAGTGATACAAATGAATATCTTTGGCCCGTAGTGCAAAGATGAATATTTAATTCAAGATATATAATTATTGATGTTACAGGGATAAAATATTGATGATAGACTTTTAAATCATAGAAGATAGTAGACATCATTCTCTACTTAACTCTTCTAATGAATTGTTATTTCCGCTGCAGTTGTTGATCTAAAACTTGTTGTCCATAATATTTTATCTGATTTGTTGAAGACTAATGATAATTTATTCTTCATTATCTTAGTCATAATATTCTTTACTAGGTTAGTTGAGCTCACCCTTTTCTTCCAGTGTTCTCTTCAAGAAATGAAAATATCGCGGGGACTAGTCGGGGAACAGAGTGATGATCAGAGTTAGATCTATAGAAGTCCTCATTACTCTATAAAATAGTGGGATAATAATTGTAATTAATAAGGAATGAATTTAAGTGTTTATATTTCGTATTATATACGATTTGTATTGAAGCTCACAGTTTGTGTGGTCATATTTTACACGACCATTTGTTATAAAAGATGTGTATTTGGTGTCTGTACCATGTATTTGGCGACTCAGAATAGGTTGTGTATTGAACCTATTTTGGGGGCGTCACATTAACGACCAAAAAGCACGACTGTACCTACACATTAACTCAATCAACATCTTCACATTCCATCCAGCTAAAGTAATTAGCATAGACTCAATCTTATCGCAGTTCATAAATAAACACAACTTTTTAAACTTGAACAATTTCACTATAGAATAGTTCATCTTGTATAAACACGTAAGTGTGGAAAATTTAGCACATGGCCTCATACATAATAATATTTTATAAAAACATAATACATTTGCACATAGATAAAACTTGCTCAAGTACGACATTTGAGTAAGTTTAAGAAACTAGCATTCATTTCATTAATATGAATGATGTTAGGAAACTCGCCTTAAGCACTGTTTACATCTTACGTTATACTGCTCTTCGAAATCCCTATCTATCACACAAGGATAACACATACTAATTAGTCATATATTTAACTTACACATTGGTTTAAACCAATCTTTAACTCGTCTTTCGGCGTTACGACATTCAGAGATGTTATAAACCTTATAATCATCATCTACGATGGCTTTACATTACTCTTATTTCATATCTTACAATGCCCGGTTTATTTAACTTGGAACACTTTACAAGTTATTAAATTAACTCGAGTTCTCGACGTTTACACGTCCTTCATCACTCTTTGTTACTCTATGATTAAACCATACACTCGTGTGTATGCTAATCACGTTCATCTTATACGTACACTAAACGTCTTCGTCGGTTTAAGTATTTTAACGATTACATTATTCATCTTTTAAACCCACCTTTACTAAGGTTTCAATCACCTAAAATAGTGATACATTAAGTGAACTTTACGTTCATAATCGTTCCCTAATCTTTCCCCAAGCTTTGAGCAGTTAAAAGCTCATTACTAGGCTTTCCCCTGCACCAGCACTGCGGCGCCTAGATCCCTTTATAATTCGGTGTTGCAGCACCCACTAACAAAACCTAATTTCCCGATCCAGCGTTGCGGCGCTGGCTACCATGCCTTGGTCGGCGCTGCAGCGGCAGGCCTTAAACTCAAAAAAATTCTAAGTGTTCTAACAAAGTTGAGACGCTAACTTCGCAATCTCATAACTTCTTCGTTCCAACTCGAAACGAATCCGTTCTTGAGCCTACTTCTTGCTCCCATTACATACTACAACTTCCCTCAATCATAATTATTTTTTGAATCCCTTAACAAGCCTTTCAATCAGTTCAAAATTCATTCGTCGCTCAGTTTTTCAACTTCGCGTTAAATTTTCATTTCTCCGTAACTTACTCATCCAAACCCGGAATGAGTTTGTTCTTGAGTCCACGACTCACATTATCCACATTTTTTAACATTGTTATAAACCCTAATTATTCAAAATCATTAGCTTACTTTATAAATTTGTTCGAAAATCATAGTAAACTATAATTTCAACGGTGAACGTCTTTTACTCAAATTTTTGCCATAATTTCGTTATAGCTTATCTTTAATCCGTTCCTCTTGGAATATTTCTTACACTTCTCCATTTCTAACATCTCCTAACCAAATATATTGCAACTAACTTATATACGATGATTTTAAACTTTTACATCAACAACAAGCTCTAAGGATGGTTTTTAATTTGTCCATCAACAACTCGTTCTTCGTTCGTTCTTCGTCGTTCTTCGTTCTTTCTTCATTTTACATCATTATTTTGATTGCGTTTTCACTTTTACATACATATTAGTGTTTTAAATCCACTAACTCTTCCTTATTTCTCTGGATCATTCATATGGTTCATCCGAATCATTCAACAACAACAAGCACTTCATAAATCATATGAATGCTCTTAAAAGAAATTAATGAACTAAACTTCAAATTCTCATTACTTCCATTTTCTTATGGTTAAACCATATTAAGATCATTTCTTATCATCTTACACTTCCATAATCAATAAGCTATGTGTTTTGACATATTAACCTTAAAGAAAAATGGATTAAAGTTAGGTTTTTATATTACCTTTCTTCTTCTTCCTCTTGACAAAGCTTGCAACTTGCTAGCTTTTCTTCTTCCTTCTTCTTCTTCAATTTTCGAATTCCCTATCTTCCTCTCTCAATATTATGCTTTCTCTTCTCTTGGAATGTGTTAGTTGAAAAATAAACTAACACATTAAAAGAAATGGCTTGCCTTATATCAAATTCCAAGGCATGGGGTATAATGGTCATTTATCATCTTAGGGGTATTTTGGTCATTTGCCAAATAATATCTTGGCTTTTTACCATTTTACCCTAGCATATTCTTGGAATATGCCAAACTAAACTCCTAAGTTTCCTTAACCTAACCACACCTCACTAACCATGGTTAAAAATTAACTAGGGTTAGTTGGTGGGAAAGTTAACCTAGCCACTTTTGTTGACAAAGACTTTTTGATTTTGACTTTTCATATTTATACCGTATAATTTTTGTAATGTACGCATATTATACTTTGTATTATTCTCGTATTATATGCCATATTATTTTCGAAGTAGACGTCGTATTCTTTTTCGTATTATATTTGTATAATAATTCATATTATACTCGTATCATTCTCTTATTATACAAGTAATATTCTCGTATAATACTAGTATTATTTTCATATAATACTTTATTTACTTACCAAATTCGTTACGCAAATCAAACACTGCACTTATCGTTTTGACTTAAGAGAGAGATGGAGATGATGATGATGATGGGGCTTGCTTTGTCTTCTCAAAGCTTCTTCTTCTTCTTCTTCTTCTTCTTCTTCTTCACTGATAACTCTCTCTAACTCCCTTCTCTTGTTTTCTTTGTTTTGTTTGTAAAACTAACGTACTAACTATCTGACATATATTATAATATACATATACATATATAATATATATGTAACTTATAAATAATAAGTATAATACTTATAACCATATTAATTCTTATTAACAACATAGGTTACAAAATTTGAAAAGCCCAAGGCCATGTTTGGCAAACTCTTAGTTAAAAAATAGGTTTTAATGCTAAGGCTTTGTTTGGGTAAAATAAGATTAAACAAGTACAAGGGCCTTGTTTGGTAAAACCACTTAAAACTCTTTTCCATTCTTTTAATAAATCTTTTACTCCATAGATTAAATACTACACCTATTTAATTAATAAAACACATAATACCAAATTATTACACAATTGAAATTTTTTTATTAAACATAATTCATGTAACAATTATTCTTAACACTTAGCACATAATATTAAATCTAATTGAATTATTCTCAACTAAATTAGAATTATGCTACACCATTGCTAACATATCAATTTAATTAAATATTACTCTTAATTAAATCAATCCACACAATCACATAATTCATTTATTTAACTCAATAAATAAATCACATATAATATTTATTCACTCAATAAATATTAAAATTTAATATATAAAATCTCAATAGTTACAATCTTCCCTCCTTAAAATGATTCTGTCCCTAGAATCACAATTATAAAAAAAATCTCATAAAAAATTTCCATTTTGTTACATTCTTCCCCCTTAAAAGGATTCTGTCCCCAGAATCGATATATAAGGGGTTACACAAATCAATTAAGCAAATAATTGAGGATACGATTTCCTCATTACATCTTTGAGTTCCCACGTGGCTTCTTCAGCACTGTGGTTCCTCTAAATTACCTTAACAGAAGGTATCACTTTATTCCTAAGTACTTGTTCCTTCCTATCAACTATTTGAACAGGAACCTCTTCATAAGTTAAGTCTTTATCAAATTGTAAAGGCTCATATTCTATTACATATTTATAGTCGTGTTTGTAAGGTCGTAACACCGAAATATGAAATATGTTGTGTATATTGTCAAGCTCCGGAGGTAATGCCACTTCGTAAGCTACCTCGCCAACTTTTCTTAGTACCTCGAAAGGTCTAATAAATCGGGGACTCAGCTTCCCCTTCTTGCCGAATAGAATCTTCCCCTTCCAGGGAGATACTTTCAGGAAAATGAAGCTCCCTAGTAAGAATTCTAGGTTCTGTCGATGTTGATCGACATATTTCTTTTGTCTGTCTTGAGCAGCAACCAATCATGCTCTAATCAGCTTCACGATTTTAGCAGTTTGTTGCACCAATTTCTGTCCCAACAGCTGACGTTCACCGACTTCATCCCAACACAAAGGAGTTCTGCACTTTCTTCAGTATAAGGCTTCGTAAGGTGGCATGCCGATACTCGCGTGGTAACTATTGTTATAAGCAAACTCCACCAACGGTAGATGATCCTCCCAGCTTCCCTTGAAATCCATCACGCAAGCTCTCAGCATATCCTCAAGCGTCTAAATTATTCTCTCGCTCTGGCCATCGGTCTGAGGATGGTATGTTGTACTCATTCGCAATTGCTTTCCCAGACACTCTTGCAAACGCTTCCAGAAATTTAACGTAAACCGCAGATCTCTGTCTGACACAATCGACACTGGAACACCGCGCCGAGAAATAATCTCCTTAACGTATAATTTAGCCAATTGTTCGAAGTTGTACTTGACCTTGATTGGTAGAAAGTGGGCGGACTTCGTCAGTCTATCCACAATCACCAAAATTGCGTTAAATCCCTTCTGAGTTGCTGGAAGACCTACCATGAAATCCATCGTGATATGCTCCCACTTCCATTATGGAATTTCCAACGGTTGTATCAACCCACTAGGTCTCTGGTGTTCTGCCTTGACTTTCTGACAAGTTAGGCCTTTCGCAACGCATTCAGCAACATCCCTCTTCATATTCGGCCACTAGAAATGATGCTTAAGATCCTGGTACATCTTCGTACTCCCAGGGTGAATTGAATATCTTGAACTGTGAGCTTCACTTAAGATCTCCTCCTTAACTTCTGGTACTGGCGGTACCCAGATTCTACCTTCAAATCGTAGCAGTCCCTCACTATCAATTTTGAATTTAAATTCTTCGTCATCGGCTATTCTCTTTCGAATCTTCTCGCATTCTTCATCGTGAAGTTGTGCTTCTTTTACTTTGTCTACCAGAGTAGAACCAGTAGTTACTTGAAACAACTTCTCATCCGATTCCTTCTGAAACTTCACTTCCAGTTCTAATCTAGCCATCTGTTCTATCAACTAATCCTGATTAGTTAACATATTTAGCTTCTCCTGACCTTTTCTACTCAAAGCGTCGGCGACAACATTAGCTTTACCCGGATGGTAAAGTATCTCGCAGTCGTAGTCCTTGATCAGTTCCAACCATCTTCTTTGGCGCATGTTCAAATCCTTCTGGGTAAAAATATACTTCAGACTCTTGTGATCTGTGTATATTTCACATTTTTCTCCATATAAGTAGTGTCTCCAAATCTTTAGAGCAAACACTACTGCTGCCAATTCTAAGTCATGGGTCGAATACCCCTTCTCGTAATCCTTCAGCTGACGTGATGCATAAGCAATAACCTTGCTGCTCTGCATCAAAACACGGCCTAAACCCTTATGTGAAGCATCACCATATACCACGAAATTCCCTGTACTATCCGGTAAAGACAACACAAGCGCAGTACTCAACCTCTTCTTCAATTCTTGGAAACTTTCCTCACACTTTTCTGTCCATACAAACTTAACCATTTTACGAGTCAAATTCATCAACGGAGTTGCGATCTTGGAAAAATCTTGGATAAATCTACGGTAATAACCTGCCAATCCTAAGAAACTCCTCACTTCAGACGACATTTTCGGCTGATCCCAATTCATTACCGCTTCAACCTTCGACGAATCTACCGAAATACCTTCCTTGTCGATCACATGGCCAAGAAATTACACACGTTCCAACAAGAATTCGCACTTCGAGAATTTTGCATAGAGCTTCTCTCATCTCAACGATTCTAAGGTAAGCCTTAAGTGTTTAGCGTGTTCCTCCTCGGCCTTGGAATAAATTAGGATGTCATCTATGAACACCACTATGAACTTATCCAGGAATGGCTTAAACACCCTGTTCATTAGGTCCATAAATGCAGCTAGGGCATTCGTTAACCCAAATGACATCACCAAGAACTCGTAATAACCATACCGATTCCTAAAAGCCATTTTTGGTATATCTTCCTTCCTCACCTTCAATTGATGATACCCGCTTCTCAAATCAATTTTCGAGAAGTACTTAGCACCTTTCAGTTGATCAAACAAGTCATCGATCCTAGGTAAGGGATACATATTCTTGATCGTAACTTTATTCAACTCCCTATAATCAATGCAAAGACGCATAGTTCCATCCTTCATCTTCATAAATAATAATGGCGCTCCCCACGGTGAAACGCTCGGTTGAATATACTTCTTATCCAGTCATTCTTGTAATTGAACCATCAGTTCCTTCATCTCAACTGGAGCCATTCGGTAGGGAGCCTTCAAAATTGGATTAATTCCCGGCGCTAAGTCGATCACGAACTCTATCTCCCTATCTGGCGGAAGTCCTGGCAAATCGCTCGGAAACACCTCCACAAACTCTTTAACCATTGATATCTCTTCTACCTTCTGGCTCTCCTTACGCGTATCTACTATGTAGACTAGATATCCTACACAGTCTTGCGTCAAAAGTTTCTTGGCTTGCATCACCATCAGATAACTCGCTTGTCTAGGCGATTTACTACCATAGAACACTACTTTCGACGGAGTCATAAGGTTTACCGACTTCTTCTGATAGTCGATTCTCGCCCCATGATTAAACAACCAATCCATTCCCAATATGACATCGAATTCCCCAAGTTTTATCAGAATCAAATCTACCCTTAGCTCCTGACCCTTAATATCCAATCTACAGTTCTTGTATACTAACCTAACAGGAATAACTTCCCTATTCGCAATTTCTATGTTCTGGGGATACGCTAACTCCTCTATAGGTAAATCTAGGGTCTTAGCAAAATCATCAGCTATGAATGAACAAGTAGCACCCGAATCAAATAATACATATGCATTTATACTATTGATCAGAATAATATCTGCCACCACATCCTTTGATTGCACCGCATCTTGCACCGTCATGTTGAATGTGCGGGCAGTGGGTCGAACAGCTTGCAATGGCGACGATCCGGTAATAGTCAGAGTGCTGCCGCTGCCATTTCCTCCTTTCCCTATTGACCCTGCCACTGGCTTCTTAGGGCAATTACAAGCCATGTGATCCTTGGATCCACATGTATAGCAAGCTCCCTTCTTCGGGTTTGGGCAATTAGGCATGATGTGGCCTTCCTGACCACAGTTGTAGCACACCCATTTTCCTTTCATGCACACTCCAGTGTGAGTCTTCCCACATGTAGCACATGCTTCGAGCTTCCTCTTCTGCTGGCCTCCTTGCTAACTCCTAGCAAAGGTATTGTCATTCCACTTCCTCTTCTGGTGGATAACTACGCTACCACCAGCCTTGTTTTCAGTCTCAACCTTCTTTTTCTTGTCTTGATTAAATTTAGTCACCGCTTCACTTTCCTCCCTCAGCAAGTATAGTTTTCTCCAGCACAGCTGCAAATGTGTTCAACTGGAACATAGAGACCTTGCTGTAGAGCCAGGGTTTCAGTCCCCGCTCAAACCTCCTCGCCTTCCTAGCGTCCGTGCTGACCTGGTAAGTAGCAAACCTGGCCAACTTGTTAAACTTTGCTATGTATTTCAACACTATCATCCCTCTTTGCTTCAGCTCTAAGAATTAGACCTCCATCTGGTCCTGCGAACTCAATGGGAAGTACATTTCGTAGAACATTTCCTTGAAACGTTCCCACGTTATGACTCCTTTTCCCTCTCGGGTCTTATTCGCCTGCCACCAGAAACTAGCATCTGCCTTCAACATGAAAGTCGCAAATGCTATTTTCTTGTCTTCACCGACCATAACCACGTCAAAGACCTTCTCCATTTCCATAACCCACATCTGTGCATCTATCGGGTTCGTCGATCCCTTGAACTCAGGCAGTCCTACTACCTTAAACTCTTTGAATGTCGTGGCCTGCACTTGCTGCTGATTTGCCATCGCTTCTGTCAGCAAGTTCACTAACTGCTGAACCGAGTTAGGGTTTGTTCCATCATTATTGTTGTTGTTCGTCGAACCCTCGGGGTTTTTCCCTGTTGGTCTTCTTCTAGGAGGCATTTTCTGTTAAGAAAATATTATGATTAGATCCTTTATTCCATTCTTAAGTATTCAAGTTCAACTTAAATAATTAAATAACTCAGTTCATATATGAACACATAGCACATCAATAAACTTCTTTTATTCATTACTCGTAGTTTTAAAAACATAGGATAGATAGCATTCCTATTATTTACATCATCTTTCCTGAACTGGAACAAGTTACAGCACTACATCATCACTCTATCCCATTATTCTCTCAAATTATGGGACTTACATCATTTTTACAAAAGAAACACATAATTTAAAAGTTCTAATGTCTAGGCATATTAAGACGTCGCACAGCCTCTCTACGTTCTTCCTCCATCACCCGAAACGCTGTCTTTCGGTCCACCATATACCATGGTAACCCTTGGAACTGAGATGGGTAATAAAAGATACGGTCCTGGGCCCTATCTATAGCCATATGGAAATGGTATTCTGTTTCCCTTAGCTTGGCTCTCTTAGTTTTTGCCTCGTACTTAGCTCAATCGGCTCATTGAGTAGCCCTCAAGCTTGTTTCCTGAGCTCTGGCATGCTTCGTCGACTCCTCTTGGATATCTTGCTTCAGTTTTGCTAGCTTGGCTCGTGCCTCATCTTGATCATTCTCCATGTGTATTAGGTTCCACTGTGCTTCTTCTAAGTCACTAGCCATATCCTTGATAGTCTCGTCCCGCTGCTGGATGATTTCTTCGAGCTCTCCGACTCGGCCATGAAGCTCCACATTACTATTGTAAACTGCCTCGTATATCTCAGCACTAACAGAGTGAGGTGGGAATTCCTCTTCGGGATCCTCTTCCCCCTCTTCTTCCTCTCCAGACTCGTCCTCGTCCTCTTCCTCTGGAATAGGTGTTAGCTCACGCTCCCGACCAGCTACGGTGATCACTGGAGATGGCTCTCTCCTAACCAGCTGCTCCCAGACAACATGGATGTCTCGGGGCTCTTCCTCTCTAGGTACCTGAGGTATATCATCTCTAGCCTGACTGGATTCTCCAATGTTCGTCATCCTGACAAAAGAATTTTAAAGTTTATTATTACGTGATATCAAATCTTCACTCTTCGAATACCTAAACGTAAACACATAGCACATAAGGTAGTTTATTATCTTTACCTATCACCACTATCTTTTCAATCTTCCTATAAGGTTACTACTTAAGGTTTTTCCCCCACCTAAGGTTCATAACCTATAGCGTTGATACCATATAAAACAACCCGAGTCAAATCCCGAGTCCGGAACAAATCTCGGGTCAAATTCCAAGTCCGAATCGAATCCATCCAAAATAAGGCCTTAAACAACTGGCCCAATAGTATCTTCTTGGGTCATCTTAGCCCACCACAGGCTCACCCAAAAGTCATGACTGAAGGTATTATTGGTAGTAACTTATTTTCTTATACACAGATAATTTTTTCCCAATCTTTTGATGCGGAACTGGGGTGTTACAAACTCCCCCACTTAAATTTTTGACGTCCCCATCAGAACCGTTCACACACACGGTCCGCAGATCTTTGCCTCTCTAGCCATTGTGGGATAATACCGGCTAGCTTCGTGTCCCCACCTCCGAACCTTCTTCTTTCCATTGTGGGATAATACCACCAGCCTTCCTATCCCCACCTCCGGCAACCCGATCGGATGACCCGACCCGAGCTTTCGAGAGTCGGCTTTGATACCAACCTGTGACACCCCCAAATCCGGGTACTTCGTTTCCACATGATTTGGTGTTCACTTTCTAATAAAACATACATCTACCCAATAATAAAGAATTGCAAAGTAAATTACAACCTTCATAAACCTTAATAAAAATCTTCCTTTAAAAAGGATTACAACTTGCCAATAAAATCCCAGGGTTAACTAAACCTTAACATCAAACAATAAATGCGAAAATAAAACATAACATAATCGACTAAGTTTTATTACAATAAAAACTTGAAACAACAAGCTTTCATTTGTTCATCTTTCCTTTTCCTTTACTTGTTGACGGTATGTCAACATTCTTGGTCTCAACTGCAAGTGGTGGTAAAACATGCAAGAGTGAGCAAACAAAAGCTCACTTGAAAATACAACAGTGATATGACAGAAGTGAATAGTTTCAAAAGAGTTTGAATAAATTTACTTTCATTAAAATAAAGAATTGAATTATAATTCTTTCATCAATATGTAGAATTCTAATATAGAATCATCTGAGGGTCATAAGACCTTGAACTATTGTCCTAGGTTATAAATATTTCTATTTAAACCTTTAACAGCTAATAAGACTATGGACCTTTAACTCGTACTCAAGGAGATCAACCCTTTGTACCATGAATTGTGCACAACCATCTTAACGTTTTTGCATAAATATCCCCTAACAAATAGGGTTGTTCTTTCTCAGAAATTGAATTCAAGTCCGTACCAAAGAAAGTTTGGTTTGGATAGATAAGGGAACTTTAGAGTTCAACTATCATCAACTAGGAGTTATTGAATCGACTCACAACACTTTAATAGTTCAATGATATAAGAATCATGAACCAATTACAAGATATAACAATAAACTTTATAATAGATAGGCATACTTTAGAAGTAACTCAAAGCAATTGAAAGAATAAGTGAATCTTGCTTGAACAACTAAGTCAAGATCATAATACCTCAATAACGCTTCATTATTAGAGCATTAGGAATATTTGAATACAACAACTCTTGTACAAAGTGAATAACAAGTTCAAAATGGAAACTTGCTTATCATAAAAGAAATAAGAATTAGAAAACTTGCACAATAATAAGTTTAGAGATAGGAAACTTGCTTAACGTTAACGAGTTTAGGGTTTAGAAGACTTGCCTTAAGTGCAAGCTACACTTGAAACACAATTACAATCACTTCACAAACACCCTACACATTTAGATTACATTCAAACCATCTATTAGTATCCAACTACAACATTTAAATCGTTGAACTTCATACTCAAGTCCAATTCACAATGTAATTTACCACATTGGTTACTAACTAGTCAAGTACGTGAGTCTATACTCATGACATGCATTCATAAGCTTATAACTCAATGAACTATGTTGTGTACCTTCGGAAAGTAACACACACACACACATGTAACATACTCACATAACACTTCAATCAAACTTAAACACATCAAAAACATGTTAACTTATTATATATTTCACTTTCCAAGTCATAGAAATAAGTTAGCTAAACAAACGGGGCATGAAAACTCAAAAACTAACAACCAAAATTTTCTAGACAGCAGCCTAACCTGCTGGGTGGGTCCTATAGGCCCAGAAGCCCCGTTGGGGCGGGTCACCCCCTGGTGCACTTCCCTGTTCGCGAACTGGTGGAGAAATAAGCCAATTTGGCTTATTCCTTCACACCGAATTCGATTTTTCCCAACATAATAAACATGAAACTTGATAAAAATAATATTTTAAACTCTTAATCATGCTCATAACATATAAAATCCACATAACACATAATAAAAATTAATATCTCATGATTTTTGAAGAAAAACATAATTTTAAGTGTTATTGGCAAAAATTGCTACTACGAACTCATTTTTAAATCAATTCAAGTGATTCCAATTGTAATAACTCATATTCTTAACATACTAACATAATACATGATCAATTTCAACAATAACTCAAAATCAAACATTAATTTGATAGTTTAAAAAGTCATTTTTCAGAAATTGTTTCAAAGAAAATCACTATAATCATAATTCCTCTTGTTTATCAAAATCACATGGATTGAATTGCTAGAATCACCATATAACTCATGTATACTCATGCTATATCACATATTACTCATAACGTCATGCTCACATCAATGATTCAAGAAAAGTTTCAACATAAATTCATAAAAGAGTACTATGAACATGATTTCATAGTGTTCATCATATACTTGTGAATTGAAACTCTTAAATAACTATAAAAATCATATGTAAACATATATATATATATATACATATATATGTACATATCCCATTCACATATCAAAATAAATAACTTTCACAAAGAGATTTTTACAAAGAATTCTAAAACTATGAAAATATAGAAGAACATGCTTTGAAAACTTGTTTTTACAACAATTGTATTTTGAAAATCCATTCATGGAATATAATTACATATGAAAACATATGAACACCATATATACATATAATTTCATGATTATCACAAACCCAATTTGACAAAGAAGAAAACACAACACATATGAATTGATTATAGGGTTAAGATTATAACCTTACTAATTTTAACTTAAGAGAGAGATGGAGATGATGATAATGATGGGGCTTGCTTTGTCTTCTCAAAGCTTCTTCTTCTTCTTCTCTGATAACTCTCTCTCTAACTCTCTTCTCTTGTTTTATTTGTTTTGTTTGTAAAACTAACGTACTAACTATCTGACATATATTATAATACACATATACATATATAATATATATGTAACTTATAAATAATAAATATAATAGTTATAACCATATTAATTCTTATTAACAACATAGGTTACAAAATTTGAAAAGCCCAAGGCCATGTTTGGCAAACTCTTAGTTAAAAAATAGGTTTTAGTGCTAAGGCTTTGTTTGGGTAAAATAAGATTAAACAAGTACAAGGGCCTTGTTTGGTAAAATCACTTAAAACTCTTTTCCATTCTTTTAATAAATCTTTTACTCCATAGATTAAATACTACACCTATTTAATTAATAAAACACATAATACCAAATTGTTACACAATTGAAATTCATTTATTAAACATAATTCATGTAACAATTATTCTTAACACTTAGCACATAATATTAAATCTAATTGAATTATTCTCAACTAAATTAGAATTATGCTACACCATTGCTAACATATCAATTTAATTAAATATTACTCTTAATTAAATCAATCCACACAATCACATAATTCATTTATTTAACTCAATAAATAAATCACATATAATATTTATTCACTCAATAAATATTAAAGTTTAATATATAAAATCTCAATCGTTACATGGATCACATGAGAGCTAAGGAGTTGGCATATAAGGTGCTTTGATAAGGTTATTATTGGTCGACGATCTTTCAGGAAGCTAAGGAGTATGTTCAGAAGTGTCCCAAATGTCAGCCAAATAATCATGTTCCTCATCAACCGCTCGAAGAGTTATTTTCTAGCTTCCCGGTTCCGGTTGGACCTATTTTGAACCGTTTAAAAGGTGGAAAGGGCTAGATTTAAAGAAATCTAAACCATCAAATTTATATTAAAATAAATTTATATCAAATGAATCATTGAATCCGATATTTAATCACCATGAATAAAGAATATATATATATATATATGTAATTATATATATAGAAAAGTTGTAAAGGAAGATGGATTTCACACCTCAATCCCGGATAGAAATGTAAATATATATATATATATAAGCTGTAAAGGGCGACAGATTTCCAATCCCAGACCCGGACAGAAATATAAATAAATATATATATATATATATATATATATATATATATTTATAAAAGCTTTAAAAGAGCAATAGAATAATCCAGGCTGGACAGAAAAGTTAATATATATATATATATATATATATATATATATATTTATAAAAGCTGTAAAGGGCGATGGATTTCCAATCCCAGGCCCGTACAGAAATGTAAAATATATATATATATATATATATATATATATATATAAAAGCTGTAAATGAGCCATGAATTAATCCAGGCTCGACGGAATTGAAATATATATATATATATATATAAAAGTTATAAATGAGCCACGAATTAATTCAGGCTCGACGGAATGTAAATATATATATATATATATATATATATATATATATATATATATATATATTATAAAAGCTGTGAACGAGCCACGGAATGATCTAGGCTCAACAAAATGAATATATATATATATATATATATATAAATATATGTATATGTATAAAAGCAGTAAAAAGGCCACGAATTTCCAATCCAGGCCAAACTAAAATATAAATGTTAATATATACAGTTAGTATATATATATTAAAGTAATAAAGGCCATGAATTAGCAATCCAGGCCAAACGAAGTCAGAAAATTCATATAAATATATATTTATATATATATAAAAGCAGTAACTACCACGGATTTTCCAACCGGGCTTGACAGAATGAAAAGTTAGTATATATATAGTCAAATATATACATAATTAATTTTAAAAGCCACAAATCAGCGATCCAAGTTGTGCAAGTTAGTACATATATGTATATATATATAAGTGAGTAAAAGCCACGGATTGTCAATCCAGGCTATACAAATGCAAAAACAACGTATATATGTGCTAAAATGTACTAAAAAATAAGCAAAAGGGGCCACGAAACTGAGTTTCGGGCAAAATCAGAAGATGAAACTTTACGTGCACGTGTATAAATATGCAATGAAGTAGGAAACGAGTTCTGATCGTAAAAATACTTACAATGGACTGCTACACGGGCTTTTTACCACTTGGTAGACTTCAAATGGACTGTTTCCACTGATTAATTTTTGGTATGTGATAGTATATGAGTATACCTACGTGTAAGAGTAATAAAATCTAGGGTTGGAGTACTAGAAGTCGGGCTAGGAAACGAAATGGGCTGAGTTTCAGAGCATTTTCTATTTTTTTCGTCTTTTTTTGGCAAGGGGGAGGCTTGTATTTAAAGACCTGATAGTAGCGGGTCTACCCGCGGTAGCCGCGGGTCTACCCGCGGTAGTCGCGGGTCTACCTGTGGCTCCCCAAGGTGGGCCCCACCTAGTGGGTCTTATCGTCTCGAAGTACATGCACTCCGAGCAACGTGATGTCAGGTTCGAAACTTTCTAACTTTTGATCGAAGCGTCCGTTTGAGGCGTGCTATAACTTTTCGGAAAGCCCTCGCCAAGAGTGTCATAATGACATAGGACTTAACCTTTTTTGAATCCAAGAAGAAGAGTTCATAACAGGATCTTTGTTTCTTTACAGTTTGTCTATTGAGCTGTATTGTGTTGTTTTCACTCGGGATCAATGTTATGGCTCTTTCTGACCTTCATTGCATCAATTCGGCTTGATTTTGACCGAATTGGCTTCAATTTGGTAAAATGACCATTGTTTCCCTCCAGGGGTTGTCTCTTGTACTGGCACGATCTTCGACTATTTTTTCGGGGTTGTTTCCAAGGTTTTGATCCCAGTCGATTCTGTTTGTCCTCAGGGTTATCTCTGAGCCTGAATTGGTTTCCCAGGGTGGTATTTGGGAATGATTTGATGCTTCAGGATTGTCTCTGAAGTTTATTTGGCTTCCCAAGGTTGTTTCTGGGGTGATTGGTCCTCCTTAGATATCACTGGGGCTTCACTTGACATCCCGGTGTTGTCGGGGTTTGGCTTGACATCCCGGTATAGTGACCAGGGTTGAGCTTGACATCTCGGGGTTGTCAGGGTTTGACTTGACATCCCAGTATAGTGATCGGGGTTGAGCTTGACATTCCGGGATTGTCGTCGGGGCTGCTGACAGCCCGGTATTGTCACTAGGGCTTCACTTGACATCCTGGTGTTGTCGCTGAGGCTGCTTGACATCCCGATATTGACATTAGGGCTTTACTTAACATCTCGGTGTTGCCGGGGTTTTACTTGACATCCCGTTATAATGACCGGGGTTGACTTGACATCCCGGTGTAGTGACCGGGAGGAAAAAATGATTTTACCCTCCTGCAGGGTTAGTAACAGGAATACAAAAGTTTGAGTGTCTACTGATGCCCCTCTTTATCATGTTTATACAATGCAATGGAATGAAGGATAAAGATTTATAGACACTAGAAATATGATAGATGCAAATGTAATGCAACGTATGGCATGACATGTTATGAATGTTTGATACCTTCGAGGGTGGTAGGGTTATCACTGTTTGTTTACATTATTTTCTGCTGGGGATAACGTTATCCGTGATAACCCTTGGTGCTAAGCTATCATTATCTGTTTACGCCATTTTCTGCTGGGGATGACGTTATCCATGATAGCCCTTTTGGGGAAGATTTTCTCTTGGCTGATACCGTGGGACATTTCTGAACTCGACGTTAGGGTTTTCATCAACGCTCTTCGCCTTCAGATAAGCTTTCTGACTTCCTCCGCTGGGGATGTTCCTCTTTTGCTGAGTTACCTCATTGGAGATTCCCGAGACCTATCTGGATGATAGCTGATACCAGTCTACCTCATCGGATCTTTCCCGACGCTATGTTGGGATTGTTGCCAATGGTTTAAATTATTATTCGGTCGATGTCTACCTGAACGGTGATCTACCATAATTTATTAATCTTGATTTGATTCCTACATAAATGGTAGTTTGTCGAGTTTGACCATTACCGAACCTTCTCGGTGCCTACTCTGGGGATCATCGATAGTTTGCAAGGGTCGGTTGAATCACCGATCCTTCTCGATGCTTCCTCTGGGGGTTTGTATAACAGATTCCATCATCTGTCACCTGTGAGGATAAACTTATACACTATTTTCATCACCTGCTCATTTCGATGCTTCGCTAGAGCGAACGCCAATGGCTGATAGTGTCATTCAATCTGACCCTCGTTGAATTAGCCTCCAACGGCTGATATCACCAGACCGTTCCCGATGCTTCGCTGGAGTTGTCGTCAACGGCTGATAGTGTCAAACCCTCTGACTTTTGCTGAAATAGCCTTCAACGGCTGATACAACCAAACCGTTCCCGATGCTTCGCTGAAGTTGTCGCCAACGGCTGATAGTATCAGACCATCTGACTTTCGCTAAAGTAGCCTTCAACGGCTGATACCACCAGACCGTTCTCGATGATTCGCTGGAGTTGTCGCCAACGGCTGATAATGTCAGACCCTCTGACCTTCGCTGAAGTAGCCTTCAATGGCTGATACCACTGGACCATTTTCGATGCTTCGCTGGAGTTGTCGCCAACGGCTGATAGTGTTAGACCCTCTGACCTTCGCTGAAGTAGCCTTTAACGACTGATATCAACAGACTATTCCCGATGCTTCGTTGGAGTTATCACCAATGGCTGATAATGTCAAACATAATCGAATTCGACGTAGGGGGTATTCTTTTAGATAAATCACACCCTCGGATCAATATGGATGCTTTGATATAGTCAGAACTTGCCGTTCATACTGTCAGACCTTCCCGACGCTCTGATAGCGGCAATTTTCAGCAGCTTTTCATAATTTTTCAGCAGTTTTCATCATTGGTCCCCGGATATCACTTCAGGACCATAACCAATGACTTATATGAAGTTCTTCCCTCCGTCAGGAATTCACCGCTTATACGCAGGATTTCAGGCCAATCCGCTTAATCGTGTAGCAGTTTTTTTCCAGATTTGACTTTTTAGCTTTTGTAAACTCTGTTTCCACTCAAACTGGACCAAGTCGGAGGGGGTGGTCCCCACCTTAGGTAGACGAAGGTAGGGGTGCGACAGCCGCAGGTGGGGCTGCTCCCTCCTGCGAGTTTAAGTTGGGCAACCAAGGCATCTCAGATTCATTTTCAAGTTTAATCCTAAAGGAAATCCGATTTTCTTCTTCAGATTTACGGAGTTCGGGCAGCTCTTTTCAGATTCCACCACCGTACAAACGTTCTGCACATCTCTGTTAACGTTTACATCCTTTGTTTTCCAGTTTTGATTGTTAGAAGGTTATAAACCACGTTGTATGCTTTTAAACAAAATGTATCAAATGTGTATGCCTATATAACTTGATAAAAATTCTCAGACTTAGTAAATATGCATATTTTACTGTGCTGAACGTTTTAATCTAAAAAATTTAATTTCTGAGACAGTCAATTGACGCTCTTTTTGATCAGTTTACTCATCCTTTTTTGGGCCAATTGAGCCTCGATTTTCAACAAAAAATGAATCTGGTAAATTAGCTGCCATGGGAGTTTACTTTTGATTTTTTTTCATAAATATGAACTTTTTTTATTTTTGGGTAGGTGTGCTACTGAATGGCCACCTAGTCATGCATGTGTGCATGCGGATAGTCCATTTTACAAAGGAGACTCTAGCAAAAAAAATTCAAAAGCCTGAATATTTAATGAACATGCAATTTTGACTCTACTGGAAATTTTTGGTAACTAATGCATGTTCTAGGATTTAAAAATGCATAAAGTAGGGATTTAATTTAATAAGCCACATGTTTAAGGCTTACCTCACCCTTTCTGAGGTGATTTGGAGACTTTGTCCAGATTATGGAGCCAGATAGACCCAACAGTGCTATCAGGGTCACTTTAAAAGTTAGGCAGAGGAGAGTTTCTGATGTTCCTTAGCCACGTCCAGCTCGGCCGCCTCGCAGGTTGGCTGAGTCGGCGATTTGTCCCACCCAGGCTGAGCCACCGGTTGATGTGGACGATGAGGAGGTCTCATTTGTTGATCCTGCCCCAGCTCAGACTCCACGTGCGGAGCTTTCAGGCATTGTGGTGCCACTTCAGGAGCTTCTGGGAGATTTGAAGCACCATCCATCGAGATACCTTCACGCCAATGGTGACTGAAGTTTTTCTTCCTAATTTTCTTTCTTTTGCCATTTTTGGGGCATAGGTTTAATTTGGACTGGCTTTTGAATGCAGGTTCCCCGCTTTACACAGCCCAGGGGGAACTGGTTCAATGTCCATTCTTTGTACCATACTCCGCATTCGGAGTATCAGGCCATTGTTGACACCTGGGGGTTTCAGGCATTCTTTTCTATCCTTC
This sequence comes from Panax stipuleanatus, assembly GCA_020205555.1. Classification (NCBI taxonomy): domain Eukaryota; kingdom Viridiplantae; phylum Streptophyta; class Magnoliopsida; order Apiales; family Araliaceae; genus Panax; species Panax stipuleanatus. The sequence goes on along the minus strand of CM035121.1, from coordinate 19,426,918 downwards.
CCTGTTGTTGCCCCTGGGGTTATCTGAGGGCTTTGTCTGAGCGCTGGTTCCACCAGACCCAGTCTTTCTATTTGTAGGATTGCGAGGTGATGATGAGGCCTATGGACCGAAGGTTCAACACCGGGATAGAGTTTGTAGGAGAGCCAGTGCCGGTTGTGGCTGACATTTAACCTACTGCCATTCGGTCCCTCTTGGGAGTTCTTGCGATGGCCATCAAGGGTCAGGCGGTCCATTCAGGTCCGTTGAGCGTAGATGCCCAGAGTGGGGCTTTGACTGAGCCTCTGCCTGATGATCAAGGGGTTAGAGATTGCATCCTCTGGCGATCATTTTTAGTGATCATCAGAGGTTATTTTCTTGTTGAGAACTCCTTGACGGTGTCCTTTTCCTTGGTCAGCGCTACACGATATGTGGAGTGACTCAGTGATTTTGATTAGGGTACCTAAGCATTTGCCTATTTTCTCTGAGGGACGCCCATGCGCTCGGAGGGTGTGACGGAGGCTTAGCTAGGTTTTTACCCATTCCTGTTGGTGAGTACATTCTTCTTGTACCTTTTTGATTGCCTTATTTATGTTTGTCAGTCTTTATCACTGAGGACTTTTATTATTTGCATGACCAGTTTTGGGCATATAAGAGGCTTCCGTGCCTATGCCCTGCCACTACTTTGGGCCTAGAGACCTACCCGAGGGGACGGCCTTGGCGTCACTCCACATTGACGGAGTTCCCTGTAGCTGAAGGATTCACCCACTCCTGCCTATAGCTACAGCTATTGACAGCCGAGTCGATCTCGTGGGTCCCGTATACCTCAAATTTTTTAACATTCGGGTTTGAGGACGGCTTTCCCACTGGTCGGAATTTTGCATTGTCCACTCGTCGAGTTCCATTTTTGACAAAGAGAGGTTGGGAACTCTATTTAGGAGAGCGTGCTATTCGGAGCACCACGGGAGATATCCGCATTGGCATCATTGGCCACTAGCTCAGCCACTCACAGACATTCCACTAGTGAGCGTAGATAGCTTCACCCTGTCAGAGGGTCCTTACATCCAGGAGGCATTTCACAGCTGGTGGAGTCCTCGTACCATTGGGGCTCAGACTCGTGCTACCCAGTTTATGGCAGACATGGTGCTAGGGTCTGTGATGATGACAGACTGGATAGCTTGCCTCCGAGATCCTACTCATCTGGACTAGATTATAGGACTGACCCAATAGTTGGAGAGGGCTCATTTGTTCATCAGGCATCTTGGCCGGGAGCCATTCGAGACAGACTCTTTTGATCCTTCCAGCTCTGGAGCTGGCCCCTCATCAGGTCCATTTTTTAGCAGCTTTGTAGGTGCTGATCCTCCCTTGTATCGACCGGACGTTCCCACTGGCCGAGATTTTATGACTCAGGAGGAGCTAGAGCAGGTTAATAGCCTGGATGCAGATATGCTGGACCTCTTTTGATAACTTTTCTCGATATATCTTTTGATAGGCCTTTGTTTAGCTATTGGGCAGCTGTGCCCCATTTCTCGCTATATTTTTTTATAGGCCTCTGTTAGTAGTTGGGCGACTGTGCCCCATTTCCCTGTACTTTTTATTTTGTATTGTATGAGTAGACAGAGATGATGCTTGTAGTAAATAGTTTATTCTAGATATGCATGATATTTCCTATCTATTGCATTATGTTTATTATTGTCATTATGCATATATTATGTCATGGATATGCATTTAGACAGGTGAGCTTAGACTTGACCCCTGGATGGTCTTATGATACGGTGATACAGATGTCGTCATCCACAGTCAGTCGTATTGAGCATTCTTTGCCATCCTCGGTGGCATCTTCATTGCAGTCGTGGTATGACAGTCTCCAACTCACAGCCAGAGGGACAGTAGACCAAATGCTAGGGAATTCTCTAGCCCTTCTAGCTTTCCAGGTTTCGTATGGATTTGTGGATGGCATCTTATCATGCTGGATACCTGAGCGGCAGGTTTTTCATTTTGGCCTTCATGAGTTGACTCCTACCTTAGAGGAGTACGAGCACCTTACAGGTTTGGCACTGGATCTGCCTTGCGCCTGGACCGCCATCAGTGACATGAGGAAATCATTTATGACTATATCGGGTCTGAGACATCGAGTCGTCACTGAGGAGATCATTTCAGGACATGTTATATCCATTGAATTGTTTATCTATCGCTTTGGTTGGGTAGACAGCAACGAGCGACATTTTGGAGATTTTATCATTTCGGTAGATGAGTGGCAGCTTGCCCGTGTAGACATCTTGTTGATGTGCATCAAGGTTTATGTGTACATACCACTATATTTGGACTATTTGGGTATCTGCTTGATGATCGTTATACGTGCCCTTAGACATGGTAGTACTATTCTGCCAATGATACTGGTCGAGACCTTGAGGTTGGCTACCTTTTGCAGTACCCATCCGGAGGGGTTTTCTAGAGGTAGCTCTGTTCTGATGTACGTATAGCTCATAACGCATTTGCGTCCGATTGGCACCTTCAGACACTATGGGTATTGCTTTACCCACGAGATAGCCATGTCCTACTCCTTCCAGCCAGCGGAGTGTTCAAATACAGCAACATGGTCGGCCTTTTTATCAAATATTGAGCATCCTTTTTTGATCTTACCATGATCAGGGCTTGTCTCCCCTTACAGCTTCATCACTCATGCAGTCGGTAATGGATTATTCTGCCCCTAGCGGGATTGAGAGGGGTGAACACTTATCATCCGTTGGCAGTTATGGGTCAGTTTGATCAGTTCTAGAGCCTTCACCAGTTTGAGGGGGCCGTTGATCAGCAGATATCAGCTTCATCTTTATCGTCAGCTGCCCTGATCAGGATTTATGAGTGTTGACTCATAGGGAGAGGGATGATTTCTCTACTAGCCATCCGGATCGCTCTCTAGAGTATTCGGCATTATTGGAGGCTGATATAGCAACAACTACGGTTATCCAGTCAGCTCCGAGTGTTGATTCAGACGAGGAAGAGCCTATGGAGGATCCTGATTCTCCCACAGAGGATGAGTTATTTACTGGTTTGACAGAGGCTTTAGTTAGTGACCCTCTAAGCATTCCCATCTGGACAGATCCAGCTATTGCTGATTTACTAGCTCGGATGACTTTTAAGAGATATCAGGCTAGGGCGTTGATGTTAACAGCCCTTTCTAGCATAGACAAAGCTTTTGCTGCTAAAGACGAGGCTCGAGCTACTCGGGATGTAGCATTCGTTGAGAGAGACGAGGCTCGATCTACCCGAGATGCAGCTTTTGGGGAGGTTGAGGAGGCTTTAGCTGCCCGGGATGCTGCTTATGTAGAGAGGGATGAGGCCATAGCTACCCGGGACATATATATTGCGAACAGTACGACACTCAGATCGTATACCCACAGCCTGATTGCAGATATGAGCACTTTCATAGATGGTGACAGCAGCACTATGCAGATGGCTGTGGATGTTCTTGCTCGTATAGAGACTGAGGGTATTGAGCTTGCAGCTGGTCCTCTATCTCCAGAGAGGGATGCCATGTTGGCACTGCTATCCTGCTTGTCTATGGGTTCAAAGACTAGCTTTATTTTCCCTAAACATACTAGATCAGCCATTTTTGTCATGTACAGGACACCATGTATATATTAAACAGTATTATATATCAGAGAAATATATTTTGATTCACTTCCCTGTTGGGTATGTATTGTCATTGCTGAGTGATTACCACTTCTTTCATGACTTACTGTTGTTGATGTATCACGATCTTCTCCTTGATGGATTGACATTGAGATGTTAGAGAATATCTCAGTAGGGCTGGTCGACCAAGGAGACTTGATAGAATTTGGGTTTGATAGGGTTTCGGTGTCTTGGGACTGGTTCTTATTGGTTTTTTGTTTTTCTTTGATGGTCAAACCGCACCATGAATGGTTGCCTACGTACTCCCGGGTGGAGGGAGATCAGGTCATTCGTAGTTCAAGTTCTGCGTGATAGGTTTGAGAAATGTCTCTTTTGAGTTTGGTTTGATGGGTTTTTGAGTGTTTGTTTCATTTGACCTCACCAGGAATGGCTGCCTACGTATTCCCGGGTTGAGGGAGATCAGGTCATCCGTAGTTCGGTCTTCTAGTGAAAACTCGAACTGATTTGATCGATTCGCAGGACCAAGATGATGGCTGGCATGTGTTTTAGACATAGTATCTTTTCACGGTGTCTGAATTGATGAGATGGGAAAATTTGCTCCCGTCCATCTCTTACAATCTGATAGCTCCTCCTGTCAACACTTCTTTGACAATGAAAGGACCTTCCCAATTCGGAACTTTCTTCAATACCAAGTCATTTTCCTTGAATTGTTGGATTCGGACCTTCTTGTTGTAGGACCGGGCAATCCTTTGCTGATATAACTGCCCGTGGAAAATGGTTGAAGCCCTCTTCTCATCTATCAAGGGCAGCTGGTGGTACCGTTCTTGCAACCACTGATCTTTTTCCATCTAAGCGTCTATTAACACCCTTAGAGACTCCATTTCTACTTCTATGGGAAGCACTGCTTCTATGTCATAGACCAATGAGTAGGGGGTGGCCTAGTAGAAGTGCGCATTGACGCCCTGTATGCTAACAGAGTCAGAGGCAACAGGTCAGGCCATCCTTTGTGATTGGCGGACATCTTTTGCATGATTTTCTTGATGTTCTTATTGGCCGCTTTGACAGCACCATTCATCTTGGGCCGGTAGATGACGGAATTGAGATGCTTGATGTGGACCTTGCTGCATAGCTCTCTCATCATCTAATTCTTTAGGTTATTGGCGTTGTCTGAGACGATCACCTCTGGTTGTCCGTATCGACAAACGATATTGTTTCTGATGAAACCAATGATTACCTCCTTGGTGACTTTGGGAAAAGAGGCAGCTTCAACCCACTTGGTGAAATAATCGATCATGGTGAAGATGAATCGATGTCCGTTGCTAGCTTTGGGTTCTATTGGCCCAATCACATCTATTCCCCACATGGAGAAAGGTCATGGCGAACTCATATTATGTAGCTCATTTGGAGGTACGTGAATAGCATTTTCGTGGACTTGGCATTGGTAGCATCTCCTGATATAATCATCACAGTCAATTTTGAGAGAGAGCCAGTAATTCCCTATTCTTAATATCTTCTTGGCCAGCATATGGCCGCTCATGTGTGGACCACATACTCCACCATGGACTTCATCCATCAATCTCTGGGCTTGCTCTTTATCGAGACATCTTAAAAGACCTATTCCAGCATTCCCTTTTATAGAGTGCATCTCCGCTCAGATAAAACTTCATAGCCATCCTATGAATCCTCTTTCTACCGATTTGGCTTGCCCCAGCGGGTGTAGATCCATCTCGGAGATATTTCTTGATGTCTTGATACCAAGGCTATTTGATAGGAGGTATCTCATCTGATATTTCTCCAATGTAATTCTTATATGTCGGGGCCTTTTGGCTTGTGAATTTGATGACGGGAATTTCTCTCCTACCTGATATATTGATTAGTGAAGCCAATGTCGCCAATGCGTTAGCAAAGTTGTTCCTACCTTGAGGGATGTGGATGAAGGTTATCTCTTCAAAATCCATTGATATGTTGATGACCTGTAGGTGATAAGGCAGCAGATGTAATTCTTTGGTATGATATGCCCCAGTGGTTTGTCTGATAACCAACTCAGAATCTCCAAAGACTAGTAGACGCTGGATGCCCATGGATTGGGCTAGCTTTAACCACATTATGCAGCCTTCATACTCAGCCGTGTTGTTGGTGACAAACTGCAACTTGGTAGCCACAAGATACTGTTCTCCTGTACCAGAGACAAGGACTGCCCCAGCTCCAACACCTTCTATGTTTACTGCTCCATCGAAATACATTTTCCATGGTTGGATTGTATACTCTTGAGGGATTTGTTAAATTGTCATGATCCCATCATCCGAGAAATAAGTTTCCAAGGGTTCAAAATCCCCTGACGGAGCTTCGACCAATTGATCTGCAATGCCCTGACCTTTGATGGACTTCTAAGTCACGTAGACAATGTCAAACTATTGGAGGATCAACTGCCATTTGGACAGTCGATAATTCAACATTGGTTTGCTGAATACATACTTCAGTGGATCCATGTGGGATATGAGGTAGGTCGTGTGCCCATGCAGATAGTGTTGTAATCTCATGGTGGCCCATGCTAACGCACATGATGTTTTTTAAATCAGCGTGTACTTCTGTTCGCCGCTGTTAAATCTTTTGTTGATGTAGTAAATAGCTCTCTCCTTGCTACTATCATCCTTATGTCCCAGCATACAGCCCATTGCGTTGGCATTGACGGACAAGTACATAAACAAGGGAACTTCATCCCTCGGGGGTATTAAGATAGGTGTTTCGATTAACTGCTTCTTGATGGCAAGGAAGGCTTTTTGGCAATCTTCATTCCATTTCGTGGAGGCATTCTTCCTTAGCAGCTTACAGATGGGTTCATAAGTTGCCGTGAGCTGGGAAATAAACCTGCTTATAAAATTAATTCTCCCCAGGAATCCCCATATTTCCTTTTCTGTTCGGGGCACGGGCATCTTCGTGACTGCTTTAATCTTAGCGGGATCCAGCTCAATGCCTCTATTGCTTACCAGAAATCCCAGCAACTTGCCCGATTTGACACCAAAAGCGCATTTGGCTGGATTCAGCTTGAGGTTATACTTACACAACCTGTTGAACAACTTTTTGAGATGGCTGATATGATCGTCCTTCCTCCGAGATTTGACGATGATGTCATCTACATAAACCTTTATCTCCTTGTGCATCATATCATAAAATAGGGCCATCATGGATCACTGATATATGGTACCGGCATTGATGAGGCCGAAGGATAAATGTCTGTAACAGAAGGTTCCCCAAGGAGTGATGAAAGCTGTCTTCTCCCTGTCCTCTTCAGCGACTATGATTTGATGGTAACCAGCAAAGCAATCCACGAAAGAATATATGCCATACTGTGTCATATTGTCTATCAGGATGTGGATGAAAGGCACCGAAAAGTTATCCTTGAGGCAAGCTTTGTTCAAATCCCGGTAATCCACGCATACTCGTACCTTTCCTCTAGGCTTAGGTATGGGAACTATGTTCGATAGCCACTCCGGGTATGTTGATACCATGATGATGCCGGCTTTGAATTGTTTGACAACCTCTTCTTTGACTTTTAGACTCCATTCAGGTTTCAATCGTCTGAGCTTTTGTTTGACTGGCTTGAATCCATCTTTTATGGGCAGTCGATGGATGACAATGTTAGTCGACATCCAATCATATCTTTATATGACCATGCAAACACATCCTGGAACTAAGTTAGAAGTTTAATCAGGTAGACTTTTTAGTTTTGAGTGAGGTCTAGACCCATCTGGATTTCTTTGAGGTTTTCTTAGGTTCCGATATTGACAGTGGTGGTTTGATCGAGGTTTGGTTTGGGTTTGTCTTCGACCCATTTTTTAATCTCCTCGGGCACCCCCATAGTCATCTATCTCATCTTGATCAATTTCCATCAAGTTGAAGTTCAGTTCTACATCAAAGTTGTAGTCACTGTTACAGTTTGGCATCTCATCAGTGACAAACAAATCCAATTCTGAAGTTCTGAAAACAAAATGCTTTCACTTTAATATATAAAACTGCTTAAACATACAAAGCATTTAGTAAAAGCATGACAAAAGTTACTGCTATAGCTGTGCAACCAAAATAAGCAGTAAATGAAACCATGTTTCAGGGCAGACAGACTCTCTGCCGTTTTACCCTTTTTGAATGAGGCAAGGGACACTGCTCTAATTGTCTAATGTCAAGTCCTCATGAATAGGGAGGATAAAGGATTTGTAATTGTTCGCTTCATCTCTAATGACGACTGAGACATCCTTTATATCAGGGCCGGGTTTCTTCTTTGAACTACCACCCTTCCCCTTCTTGATGCCAGGAATTCGGATCTGATCTTCTTCGTCACTGTTTGGGATATCATCATTCATACCTTCATAGTGCATCAGAAAATACATGTTAGCAAATGGGTCTCATCCTTCGTACAGGAACTTTTCCTTTCCCTTTTTGCTCTCCCCATCAGACTTTGGGGCTTTTCTCTCATTTATCGGAATGATTAGAGGAAACAACATGGCTGACACAACAGCAGGAATCTTCCTCATTGGCTTCACAAATTCAGCATCAGTGAGGTTTGGCAATAGTATACTGGAAGCAGAAACCTTTGGGTGCTTGTGTGGGTTTCGGTGGTTTGACCCGGATGAATAGCCTAATCCGGCTTTCCCCGATTGGCTCGGGATCTGCACTGGACTTTTGATACCTTGTTGATTCTTTCCTAACCCTTCTCCAGGGCAAAAACCAAAAGATACCATCTCCTGGCCCACTGTCATCACTTCTAGAGAGACCTTTGGTTTCAAGGCTGGTGCCCCAACTGGTAGGTACTGAATATCGCTCACTTCCAAAGCTTGAAAACTAGCAGGTTCAATGCCTTCATCTAGACTGTTTATCGGCATATCTCCCTGTGTGCAGACAGGGTATTCGGGTTCGGCATTCACCGTGATTAGGTTACCATTGATAATGTACTTGAGCTGCGGATGAAGGGTGGATGGAACTGCTCCTGCCATGTGAATCCACGGCCTTCCCAGCAATAAGTTGTATCCAGTGGTAATGTTGAGTACCTGGAAGGATACATAGAAAGTGTGGGGAACAATCTCCAGTGGAAGCTCAAACTCTTCCATAACTTCTTGGTGGGACCCATCGAAAGCCCAGATAACCACATGACTGGTACGGATCTGATTTGGGTTGATCTTCATTCTCTCCAAGGTATCATAGGGACAGATGTTGAGGGGCGATCCTCCATTTATAAGTACACCCCTGATCATATACCCTAATTACATCACTGCTATGTGCAGTAACTTACGATGGCCCTTCCCCTCTGCGGGTATATCATTGTCAGTGAAAGATATCACATTGCTGTTGAAAATGTGCTCTATCACATGACAAAATTTCTCAGTATCGACCATCTTTGACAGATGGGCTTCCTCCAGTACTTTCACCAGAATGTTACGATGATCTATCGAGGATAAGACCAGATCCAGGATGGACATCTGCTTGGGTGCATCCTTCAAGATTTGTACCACCTTGATCTCATTATGCCCCATTTTGTTGAGGAATTCTTCGATTTTCTCTTCAGCCACCTTCCCTTTGGCTTTGATGATTTAATTGATCACCCATTGAGGCAGGTATAATGGATTCTCCTTGGATATAATGGAAATGTTATTTGAGGTGGAACCTTCATCCTTCCCATAGTTTCATGGGACTTTCTTCAGGATGACAACAGGATATTGTGGCCTGAAGGGTAATATTAAAGGCTCGGGCACAGCCACTTTCACAGGATTCTGTACTTCTTGGACCCCTTTCCCTTGCAGTATTAGGGGTGTCACAGCTAAATCCTTCTCACAGGAAATAACAGCCACTGTTTCCTGATTCCAAGCCATGGGAATAAAGAGTGCTTCCTCACTGGGATAGCCGTAGTCTTGATTTGCTTTTATCAACTCACCATTTTCAATTATATTCTGAATCAGGTGACGAAGTCACCAACAGTCTTCGGTGTCATGGCCGGGCCCATTGGAATGATACTGACAGATCCTGTCATGCTTTAATTTTCTGGATTGAGGGTTCACCGGGGGTAACAAATCTGTAACCATTCCCTCATTGATCAGCATTTGGAGGATTTCCTTCATCGGCTGGTTCAAATTATTAAAATTCCTCTGGAAGGCGAATTCCCTATCAGCTTGGAACTTCTCCTCCTTGGCCACCTTGTCGGCCTAAGGTTCGCGTTCATGAAACCTATAATGATCCCCCATAGTAATGGGGCTAATCTCCGGTGTAAAAGGACTTGTTTTATGTTGGTTGGTCTGATTTATCAACTGCCTAGTTATCTGATGTTGATACACGACCAAATCTGCCAACTGTCCAATCTGTTCCTTAATGGACTTGATTTCCTGTTCCATCAGGAACTGCCTCTCTGAGAGCTCCCAACTTTTTGGGCTATTGGTACTTGATTGAGTTGACTCTCCAACATAACGAAGGTACTTTGATCCTTCTCCACTCTTCGTGCTAATCATATTGACGAGGGAGGGGATTATCTTGCACATGCGGTTGTTCGGGCTTGGTCACCACAATCTATCCGTTGTCTATCAAGTCTTGGATTTTGTGCTTGAGAGACCAACAATCTTGTGTATCATGGCCTGGGGATCCGGAATGGTATGCACACTTCTTACTTGGGTTAAAATTCCGTCCACTAGTACTAGTTGGTGGAAGGAATTGAACAATCTTCTTTTGTGCCGTCAACAATTTCAGCACATTTTCCAATGAATCCCCTACGGGGGTGAACGTTCTTTGACGTCTGGCCTTCGTAGTTTTTTAAAATGGAGGATTAGACAGTTGGGCTGAAGCTTGAAAAGGGGAATAGTTTCTCCTTTGAACAGGCAAGTTGGGATTGCCTCTTTGATCCTGTCCTTGCAATACTAACGACACTTCTTCTTCTTTCTACTTGTGTGCTCTCCGGGGATTACTCTCGTAACTCCCAGATTGGATGTGCTCAGCAACAGCTTCCAAGGCGGTAACATCTTTTATTTTCCCAGATTTCAGCCCTATTTGAGCCATTTCTCCGTGTTTGATCATCTCCGAGAATGGTTTTCCTATGCCTACTAGGACCCTTTCATAATACAGAGCTTCTTGAATGTCGATGAAGGTCATAACTATCTCAGACTCAGTCATAGGTGGGGTGACTTGTGCTGCAACCCGCCTTTATCATTGGGTATACTCTCTAAATGACTCAGTGTTATGTTTCTTGATTTTGGTGATTTGATATATATCTGGAGCCATTTGGGACTGAAAGTTGTATTGATTGAGGAAGGTATGTGCTAACTCTTCCCAGTTGTGAATCTTGGAATTATCTAGTCGGGCATACCAGGCTCTAGCCTCCCCAGTCAGACTCTTCAGGAATAATTGCATTCTGAGTTTCTCATCCTCTACATAGGATCCGAGCTCTCCAATGAATACCTTCAAATGGGTGTAGGGATCTCCTAATCCATCATATTTCTCAAAATCAGTGACTTAAAATATTTCTGGATAACGAGCCCCGGGAAATATACATAAGTCTGAATAATTGACACTTCCTAATGCCCTAGTCCCTTTGATGGACCGGATGGTTTCTTCCATTTGTTGAACCTTCTTCAGAATATCACCAGCTTCCTGCTCTTTGTTGAGGTTGATGATTTCAGGAGTTTTGTTGGTCATATCCTGGTTCTGGGGTTCAGGAATCTGAGTGTCTTTCTTTCTGGTCTCTTGACTGCCACCGGGTGTAGATGGTTCTGTATGACCGATAGTTTGTTTCCCTTGAAGACCTTTGCTTTGCTCTTTTAAGAAGATAGCCAATTCGGCTATTTGGTTTTTCAGTCCTTCAAACTCTTCCCTAAAGATAAGGGTGGATTCGGGTTGAGCACTTGAAGCCTTGTCTGAAGATGGGCCTAGTGCTTTCTTAGATTTCAACCTGGTGACAGTTCTTCAAAATCAGTAGATGTGTTAGTATTTGAAAGGGTCGGGACATTTTATAATTAAGGGAAAAGGTTCGATGTCGACGTCAGGACAAAATCTGGTCTGACTTTGGACCCGACCTTTCTCTCTTCCTAAGTCTTTTGTTTTCTACCATTGTTTCCTTGTCTGTTTTATGAAAAGTAAATGGTTTTTTTTAGAAAAAGGCCAACATGTATCATATCAACGATTTGAACAATTTTACAGAGTCGCCAGTTGGTAGATTTGAAATGTTTGTACCAACTCAACCGAGTTTTGTTTGCAAGTAGGCCCAATTACTGGACACTGTCGAAACTTGATCTTGAAACCAAAATTCTTAAGTTCGGGGGCTTGGTTAAGTGGGGGGAAGGTGTTAGGCACCCCCCAACTCCCGTGAAAACACGGTACCACATATTTTCAATATTATCCTTTTTATTTGCAATGTGTGTGTGGATGCTGGAAGTAATTGAGCCTACGTTTAATTGATTTGAAAGTAGTGCCTTGCTTCGTTGAACCTATATACGAAGGGTTTGATTTGATTTGCAAAAGTCCATTTTTAGAAGAGATATGAAAATGATGTTTTGAAATATGGTTTTCAAACCCCTACGCTCTCATAGAAATAGAAGCCTTTTGATACTTCCACTTTATCTGTTCAGCCATTTGGCTCGATTTGAATGGTGATTGTCGGGCTACGAAGCATCCTCGACCACAAAATATATACAAGTGTCGGTCTTCTCATGGGCATGACAGCCATCGGAGTGACTCTAGCACTACAAACTATTATTTCATTTTGTTTGAGACCTTAATCCCGGATAACCGTTTTAAGGTCTTTCGGATGTACATTTTACAGAAAAACTGGCAAGATACATTTGTAATGTGGAGTTTGTCCATCGTGGGAATCAGATTCTGATCAGTTTGATCATGAATCCCATGATTCCTAGGCTCACAAAAGGAGGCCAAGAAAACCTGCACAACACAGATATTTGCAGAAAATGTATATTTACATCCAGATGTAACAACCAAGGATTCATCATCCAAATCCTGGCATGCGCATAGCCAAAGCTTCTCGTTCCCAATAGATAGCGATCTAAGGGTCGTGAGGTTGCTTTAATAATGAACAAAACTAGAAAGAAAGCCAGATTTAAATAAATCTCATCCATTCTAGCTTCCCGGTTCCGATTGAACCTATTTTAAACCGTTTGAAAGGTAGAAAGGGCTAGATTTAAAGAAATCTAAACCATCAAATTTATATTAAAGAAAATTCATATCAAACGAATCATTGAATCGGATATTTAATCACCATGCATAAAGAATATATATATATATATATATATATATATATATGTAACTATATATATAGAAAAGCTGTAAAAGGCGACGGATTTCACACCTCAAGCCCAGACAGAAATGTAAATAGATATATATAAGCTGTAAAGGGCGACGAATTTCCAATCCCAGGCCCAGACAAAAATATAAATATATATATTTAGAAAAGCTGTAAAAGAGCCACAAAATAATCCAGGCTGGACAGAAAAGTAAATATATATATATATATATATAAGCTGTAAATGAGCTACGAATTAATCCAGACTCGACGGAATTGAAATATATATATATAAAAGCTATAAATGAGTCACGAATTAATCCAGGCTCGACGGAATGTAAATATATATTATAAAAGTTGTAAAAGAGCCACGGAATGATCCAGGCTCAACATAATGGAAATATATATATATATATATATATATATATATATATATGTATAAAAGCAGTAAAAAGGCCACGGATTTCCAATCTAGGCCAAACTAAAATATAAATGTTAATATATATATAGTTAGTATATATATATATATATATATATATATTAAAGAAATAAAGGCCACGAATTAGCAATCCAAACCAAACGAAGTCAAAAAAATTTATATATACATATAGTTATATATATATAAGCAGTAACTACTGTAGACACTTGAATTTTGCTTTTGTCGTACTAACCCCGAAGTAGAGCAAAAGATCCCGGTAATCTCGGAGACAACCCCGGGAATGGTGAAGAGGACCAATGAAGTCTGAACATACCGCAACCCGATCGAAGATCGATGAGCTGAGATAGTGATCATCGAAAACCACCTCAGCAAACCTCGAACGACGTACCATCAAGAGATAAGCCTGCAGACTGATATCTGGACCTAGAAAGTATCTCGGCTACGAGTATCAACTTCTTAAACAGTAACTCAGTCGGACTCGGTCATATCTCGCTGCGTTCGTCAAATACGGTCCGAAAAATCAAACGGCAGACGTCAACTTCTGTCGAATCAAGACCGAAGGAGCCATAACCAAGCTGGGGAGTCCCACCTGGGTGGCCTCCACCATGTATGCGGCTAGCCGCATATATGTGTGAGGCTGCCCAGGACAGGTTATAACCCCCCACTTAGTTCATTTTAAAAAAAGAGTAGTTATAGAGAGAGAAGGATATTTCTAGAGAGAGAAAGGCTCGGGTTGGACATCAACATAGCAACTTGAAGCTTATTTCTTCCATCTAGGATCTCATTGAAGCCATCTTAGTGTTCTTACTTCATCACGGGAGTCAAAACGGTTGTTTATGCGTCCCCCAAGGTGAAATAACGCACTTCTAGCTTCGTTTTCTTTGTAAACTATGTTCAAATGATAGATTAATGAAGGATCTTGTCTGAATCTAGCTATATTTGTTGTATTATAAGCATATTGTGTAATAGTTGGTAGTTTTAACGTTTCTATCGGTTATTTATTGCTTTAATACGTTGTATATAGCTTCGGAAGCTAGATATACCTCAAGCAAGCTTAAGCTAGTTCCCGAGAGGTTGTTAGCATGATGCTTCAACCCGGGAGCTAGAATGGCTTAGATCCGTGGTATATCTATGAATGTGTTTACTTGTAAATGGTCCCGACTAATCCGTATAGCCCTAAATATATATTTAGAGGTGAAAGGGGGGCCGAATCGGCGTGAACGGTGATTTCAACAGATGAAATCACTTAGTAATGAAGTCGTGGACGTTATGTATATATGAAATAGTACAAATATTGTGAGCCTAGGAATCCCGGTGTCGAGATCCCCAAACGGATTCGACTTGATTCCCACGATGGACAGGTTTTTACGTTGTAAATTCTTTAAATACCGTAAATATCGATGTGCATGTAATATTTGGATCTTGAAGACGAACTCGAGGGGTTAGACTCGAGAGCTCGGATTCAAGATCCCGTGATAGTGAAAACCTTCATTACGGGAGCTCGGTTCATCGAGATGGCTTTTATGCCCGATGATGATCCGAACCTTCTTAATGCTTTAGCATACATATCATCAAAATGATTTCTCAAAGAAAACCACAAAGAGCTTTTGATGAAAAATAAAGCGATTCGGGGTAGATCACGTAATGAACGTAAAGAATAAAAGGAAGTATCGAAGTCCTCGATTCCTAGTCGGGCAAAGGATTTGAAAACCTTACTTTCCAAAACCTCAATTTGCATATCTTGTTAAAATTGAATCTTTCGCTAAATCAAATCCTTCGTACCTAGGCGCAAAAGAGGTACAGCACTACTTTCAAGTCACCAAAAAGACTTAGAACCCAACTAATAAAGCTTTTAAAATCACACACACAAACACACACACACTTTTGCATAGAAAATCAATAAGATGCGGTACCGTGCTTGCACGGGAGTCGGGGGGTTCCTAACACCTTCCCCCCGCTTAACCTAGCCCCGAATTCCACGAATCTCGGGTTTCAAGACCAAATCAAAGAGTCACGCATTGGACCATCTTGCAAAAAACTATTAAAACCCAGATGAGTTGGTACATCCATTTCCAAAATACCAACTGGCGACTTTGTCTTAATCGGTCCAATCAATAAAATCAATCTTTCAAAATCGTCGACACATATGTCGGTACCGATTTCTTACGAAATTCACCCTTTAAAACGGAACCCCAAAGACAAAGCAAAAGTGAAAGGGAAAAGAATAAAATAAGGAAATCGGGGCACTCTTCTCTCGTCCCACGGACAAGAGACAAGGGAAAACAACTCCAAAAGAGAAAAAAGAGACCTCCTCCTTCAACAAAAGGGAGACCGAGGACTTGATTTTCTGCCCGGCGTCGACAGGTGGCGACTCTGCTGGGGATCAAAGAGGGCTTAAGCCGCGATCAAACTTTTTGATTTTCATTCTGTATATGCATTTGTATGAATGATCTTTGTGTGTGTCAATCTTTTAGCATTTTGTATTAGTGCCTCGCACAATATATTAGTGCTTCGCGCAATGTCATCATATTACATGCGATGAGGACGTGAATGTATGTGAATGTATGTTGTGTTGTACCTCCATTAGGGGGCAATCCCGTCGGTTGTTTATTACTGGACTCCTATGGATGTTTCCATTGTGAGGCTCAGGAAAGGCGCCAATCAGATCTGCTCCAATCGAAACATGGATGTTTTCATCAAGTAGATTGCGAAGATCTGGGAACCAATTTCAAACAGCCCGTGAGAGTAACCCTAAGATAGGTCAGCCTCTGATAAACCAAACGCGCAGTGTGCTTTTTTATGCCCCATTTAAATCTTCCACGTATATAAATGACCGTTATCTTGAACTGTCATACATACATCTTTCACACCCTGTCATCAATTCGACTAACTCGTTGTATTGCAGGAAAAGATTAAAAAACCATTAAACTGATGCATAGCATATCATGCATCCCTATCCACCAGTATCCAGTCTAAACTAGATATCGGTTGTTGTGCAGATTGGTCCTAAAACCCGATCTCGAGCCAAAAAGGCCCTTTCACCAGTCCAGATGGCTGAAGCAAGTTCATCAGAACCCATCCCTGTATCTCGAGATGAATTCGAGGAGTTTAAGAAGCAAATGGCCTAGATGACGACCCTATTAAAAGAACAGTGCAAGGTATCTCAGGAATCTAAGCACAAGAGTTCGACTGAATCCTCTGTGCAAGGAGACATGAAAGTACCCAAAAAGGAAGGTGATACCCATTCGTCCACACCTATATCTCCCCTCGATGTTGAAGTAGCCAAGGAGTCCACGATCCAGAAGATGACACGAGACATCACAAACCTCCGGGAGGACAAAGACACTAGAGACATTAGGAAGAAAGTTAGACAGATGGAAGACGTTATTCGGTCTATGAAAGGGACGGGATCCCACAGGAGCGTGAATTACTCGGATCTGTGTATTTTCCCAAAGGCGAGATACCCGGATAAGTTTCAAGTCTCCGAGTTCGAGAAATACAACGGACTGGGAGACCTGTACACTCACTTGAAAGTCTACATAGGTGAACTTGGAACTTATGCTGAGGATGAAAACCTCAGGATGCAGCTATTTTAGAAGAGCCTTACCGGTGAAGCCTGCACGTGGTACGCACAGATAGACAATTCCAAAGTCAGAGGTTGGGAAGATTTGGCCCATACTTTTCTCAACCAATATAATTTTCAATCCCAGATGGCACCTGATCGCTACCAGGTTATCAAAGTCAGAAAGCTGGGTAATGAATCGTTTAGAGAATACGCGCAGCGGTGGAGGCGAATGGCGGCCCAAGTCAACCCACCAATGGATGAGGGTGAGATGGTGACCACCTTCATTGATATACAAGAAGCCCCTTTCTATGAGAGAGTCCTCGCCGGGTTAGGAAAATCCTTCTCCGAAATGATCAAACACGGGGAAATGACAGAAATGGGTTTGAAGTCTGGAAAAATCAAAGACCTCGCTGCTTTGGAAGCCGTAGCCGAGCACATACAGTCGGGAAATTATGCAAGTGCTCCCAAGAGAGGATCAAAGAAGAAGGAAGAAGATGTCTCGTTAGTATTGCAAGGACAATCTGCTAACAAGAGCCCTAACTCACCTATCCAGAGGCAGAACCCTCATCCAGCGAATTTTCAAAATCCTACAACAATGAAAGTTGGGGAAAACAAGCGAAGAAGGATATTCACTCCTTTAGGAGACTCCTTGGAAAACATATTAGCCCTACTGATCGCCCAGAAAAAGATCTTTGAGATCACTCCACCTTCCGATCCAAATGGAAGGCAATTCGATTCCAGCAAGAAGTGCGCCTACCATTCCAACTCACCGGGGCATGATACTCATGACTGTTGGACTCTGAAGCACAAAATTCAAAACTTGATTAACAGCGGGGAGATTATAGTAAAAACACCTGAGCAGCCGAATGTCAACAACAACCCTCTGCCTCAGCATGCGGAGGAAGGAGTCAACATGATCAGTGCCAGAAGTAAGTAAAATTGTAAATACCTGAGGAAGATGGGAGAGTTACCCTCGGCACATGACCCTGCAATATGGGGATACCCTGAAGAAAATTATGGGGTAGAACAAGAATTGGCTTCAATCAGAGCGCAGGTGGATCAGCTAGCTGAATTGGTGGTATACCAACACCAGTTGACCCGACAGCTCATCGACCAGGTCTTACCAAAGCCAATTGGCCCCATATCTGTCCAAGATGTTTCCACTTCCAGAAGGGATTTGATTCATTGCCCAGAGCAGAACAAATGGACTGAAAAGATGGCTCGAGAAGCTAGATTACAGAGCCATCGAGATTTTGCCGCCAAATGGAAATTCACCCCGTTGAGGCAATCCAGGGAGGAGATTCTCTGTACCTTGATCGAGGAGGGGAAGATTACAGAATTTCTGCCACCCCTAGATACGAGATCAAAGTGTTTCGATCCTTACACATCCTGCCTTTACCATTCTAATGCTCCTGGACATGCCACGAAAGAATGTTGGGCTCTGCGACATCTAATCCAAAACTTGATTGAATCCGGAGAGCTGGACTCAATAAACAAAGCTGAGATCTTCCCTGAGGAAGAAATATACTACCCTCGGAGACTAAGGAATGTAGAAGGCATGATAGCCGTTATCCTTTGCATGGAAGGAATATTCAGTGGACTCATAACCATCCAAGGCGTACCTGAGTAGAGAAATAAAGCCACTCTCGAGATACTAGCGCCTAAACCACTGATGTTGGCCCCTTGGCCACAACTCCTAATTCTCAGCCTAAAGAAGGTACCGTGGAATTACGGAGAACGGATAAAGTTGGCACCTGACTGTACCGCCATCATACCTAGGGAGAATACATGTTACCTCCCGGGGCGTTTGGCGAAACCGGCAACCAAGGTATTAGGGAAGGTATCTACTGGAAAGATCACTGAGTTCCTCCACAAAATGGGACACGGTGAAGCCAGGACGGTGAGGCAATTGGAAGCTAAACCCCATCAAATTTCTATCCTGGATTTGGTATTAGAATCTGACGACCATCGTCAAATTCTGATCCAAGTATTGGAGGAAGCACACTTACCCTAGACTATCGATACTGAGAAATTCCAGCACTTGATCAACTATGTACTGGACAGTAACGTGATATCCTTCACTGACGATGATATACCAGCCGAAGGAACTGGGCATCACAAACCATTGTATATCGCTGTCGTTTCATCAGGATATGTGGTAGGTGGCGTGCTAATCGATGGAGGGTCGTCTTTAAACATCTGTCCATGAGATACTCTGGAGAAGATGAAGATCAACCTGACATATCGTGGTATGGGCTTTCGACGGATCAAGAAGGGATACCGTGGGGGAGATTGAACTTTCTGTGGAGATTGGCCCTTTCACGTTCAACATACCTTTTCAGATCCTGAAGATCACTACTAGGTATAATTTGTTGTTAGGACGACCATGGATCCATATGGCTGGCGCCGTCCTTTCAACTCTTCATCAACAACTGAAATATACCATCAACGGCAATCTGGTGACTGTCAGTGCAGAACATTATTATCCTGTTTATGACCTGGGAGATATTCCCCTGATCGATGTGAATGAAGGGGTCAAGCCGCCAGTTTTCAAGCCTTCAAAATCAGTAATCCGCGATATAACTCTGTGGGAGCCCCGGTCTTAATTCCCCGAATATCTACAGAGGTGATGGCAGTTGGCCAAGAGATGTTGTCCCGAGGACATCGACTCGGCCGAGGACTGGGGAAGAATGGCCAAGGAATCATGAACCCAATCCGTATACCCATGCAGTTGGGAAAGGCTGGACTCGGATACCATGGTGGATCCAAGCATCAGAATCCTCACAGGCGTCAACCAGTTAATTAGTTAATTCACGTCAAGCCAAACCTGGGTGAAACCGGATTTAAAGAGCCACTCAAGAAGATCCCCCTCATTATTTCAAACCTTCTGATTCCTAAAGTCAATCAAATAGGACATCAGACGGACGGGGATGAAAAGCCTCTCAAGGATGCTGCCCAGAAGGCCAAAGACCAAAAGTTTCTGGAAGAGATCCAGTTACAATTTATGAGCAGTTTTTGCCTCTCTGAAGAGGACCTGAAGAAGTCCGACGAGGCAGATCTGTCAAGTGATCAACCTTACCTCCCGACACTTAACTGGGGAAATATAAACATCTCAAGCAGTGATCCAGGGACTGGTTCCAAACCAGTTATGACCATCTTGGAAGACTGCGACTCCAGTAGCGCGTTTATCTCAATGACTCCCTAGGAACTGCAGACCAGCAATTAGACGATCACTCCACAGATCGTCCGAAAAGGGTAAAAATTGAGAGGCGACCGCTGACAGGGAGCTCCACCTTTATTTATATTTATGTCTACTTTATTTCATCTGTTGCTTGTTATTGCCAGTTGTCATATTAACTGATGAATCTTTTTGTAATTGACGACTACTTGTATATATTTAGCAATCAAGTTTTTGTATCAGGTTTCCAAATTTGCATGTCTCTAGCCACGTCCATGGTTTGCCAAATTTGAGTAATGATTACGATTTCGACATAGAATTGGACTTTGACTTGATGGGAATCGAGCAGGAGGACGGGGATAATGACAAGGTGCCCGAGGCAATCAAAGCATGGGTCGAAGATAAACCTAAACCCAACCTCGATCAAACCACCACCATAAATATTGAAACCCCCAACGATCCCAAAGAAATACAGATCGGAACCAACCTTCCCTCTAACCAAGAAAAAGAACTAATCCAACTCTTAGCACAATTCAAGGATGTTTTTGCCTAGTCTCATAAAGATATGATAGGTCTATCCACCGATATCGTCATCCATCGACTACCAATTAAAGAAGGGTTCAAACCAATCAAGCAGAAACTGAGACGATTGAAACTAGAATGGAGCCTGAAGGTCAAAGAAGAAATTGTCAAACAGGTCAAAGCGGGAATCATTATGGTGTCAACGTACCCTGAATGGTTGTCCAACGTAGTCCCAGTGCCGAAATCTAGGGGAAAGGTGCGAGTTTGTGTGGATTATCGAGATCTCAACAAAGCCAGCCTTAAGGATGACTTCCCAGCGCCGTTCATCCACGTATTAATCGACAATACTGCATAGTTCAAGATGTATTCTTTTGCTGATTGCTTTGCTGGATATCACCAGATCATGGTTGCTAAAGAAGACAGGGAAAAGACCGCCTTCATTACCCCGTGGGGAACCTTCTGTTATCGAAGACTAGCTTTTGGCCTTACCAATGCTGGGGCTACTTATCAAAGAGCCATGATGACTTTATTCCACGATATGATGCACAAAGAAATCGAGGTGTATGTGGATGATATCATCGTAAAGTCCCGGCAGGCTGATGACCATTGCACCCATCTTCGGAGGTTGTTTAAACGACTCCGCAAGTTCAATTTGAAGTTAAACCCAAAAAAGTGTGCTTTTGGGGTGAAATTCGACAAACTACTGGGATTTCTGGTGAGCAACCAGGGCATTGAGTTGGATCCTGTCAAAATCCAAGCCATCACGAAAATGCCTAAACCAAAGATCGAGAAGGAAATCTGAGGTTTCTTGGGAAGAATCAACTTCATCAGCCGGTTCATATCGCAGTTGACAGCAACCTGTGAACCCATTTTAAAACTATTAAGGAAGAACTCTTCGAGAAAATGGAATGAAGACTGCCAGAAAGCCTTTCATATCATCCAGAAGAGGTTGATTGAAGCACCTATTTTGGTGCCCCCAAAGGATGGGATTTCGTTGTTCATATATATCTCGGTCAACTCCAATGCTATGGGTTGTCTACTGGGGCAGAAGGATGACATGGGGAAAGTAAGAGCAATCTATTATCTCAGTAAGCGCTTCGGCAGTGGAGAACAGAAATATACTCTGATCGAAAGAACCTGCTGTGCATTAGCTTGGGCAGCCACCAAGTTACAGCATTATCTGCATGGCCATACCACTTATCTCATATCGAGGATGGATCCTTTGAAATACATCTTCAGCAAAACAAATTTGAAATGTCGTCTATCCAAGTGGCAGTTAATCCTTTAATAGTTCGACATCATATATATCACCCAAAAGTCCATCAAAGGGCAAGGGATTGCGGATCACCTGTCGGCTGGATCAACAGGGGGTTTTGAGCCTCTGGAAACGTATTTCCCTGAGGAAGAAGTGTTGACTGTTCTCCTGATTGAGAAGGAGGATCAAGGTCAATTCTGGAAAATGTACTTTGATGGCGCATCAAACGCTGAAGGTGCCTGCGCCGGGGCAGTCCTGGTATCCATCACGGGAGATCAATACCCCATGGCAACCAAGTTGCATTTTAACAAATCCAACAATATCGCCAAATATGAAGGGTGCATTATGGGGTTGAAGCTGGCTCAGTCCATGGGAGTGAAACGTTTAACGGTGTTTGGAGATTCGGAGCTAGTCATCAGACAGTCTACCGAGGCATACACCACCAAAGAACTACATCTACTGCCGTATCATCGATATGTTCTCAGATTGGCAGGGGAATTTGAAGACATTGCCTTCATGCATATCCCCCGGAACCGAAATGATTTCGTCGATGCATTGGCCACATTAGCTTCACTGGTGAACCTGTCAGCAAGAAGGGGAATGCCTATCATCACTTTCACTGTGCAGAAGACACCGTCATATGGGAACAATGTAGGGGAGATATCAGATGAGATACTACCTGCGGGGCCACCTTGGTACCACCATATAAAAGAATATCTGCGAGATCAGTCAACCCCGGAAGGGATGAGTCAAGCCGCAAAAAAGCGAATACAGAAAATGGCTATGAATTTCTACCTAAGTGGAGATGCTCTCTATAAGAGAGATCCAGGTGTAGGCCTCCTGAGATGTCTAGACCGGGAGCAAGCATAGCGACTTATGAATGAAGTACATAGTGGAGTATGCGGAGCACATATGAGTGGACCTCTACTTGCCAAAAAGATTTTGAGGACAGGACACTACTGGATATCCCTCAAAGCGGATTGCGATGATCATTTCAAGCATTGCTATCAATGCCAGATCCACGCCAACATTATTCATGTGCCTCCGAATCAACTGCATTGCATGACATCACCATGGCCTTTTTCTATGTGGGGATTGGACGTGATAGGACTAGTTGAGCCTAAAGCCAGTAACGGTCATCGATTCATCTTCACTATGATTGACTACTTTACCAAGTGGGTGGAAGCAGCTTCTTTCCCCAGGGTCACCAAAGATGTCATCGTTGGTTTCATTAGAAATAACTTCATCTGCCAGTGTAGACAACCCGAGGTTATTATATCAGACAACGCGAAGAATCTGAATAACGAGATGATGAGGGAACTGTGCAATAAGTTCAATATCAAACACCTCAATTTGGTTATTTATCGTCCAAAGATGAACGGCGCGGTGGAAGAGGCTAACAAAAATATCAAGAAGATAATGATGAAGATGTCAGCAAATCACCAGGGATGGCCTGAGCTATTGCCGTTAACCCTACTTGCATATCGGACGTCGACTCGAACCTCGACTGAAGCAACACCCTACTTATTGGTATATGGTATGGAGGCTGTACTTCCCGTCGAAGTGGAGATGGAATCACTAAGAGTGATCCTTGATGCCCAGATAGAGGAGAGCCAATGGATACAAGATCGATACGATCAGTTATCCTTGATAAATGAAAGAAGAGTTGCTGCTATATTTCAAGGTCAACTCTATCAACAGCGAATATCTCGATCTTATAACAAGAAGGTGCGACCTCGAGAATTCAAAGAGCATGATTTGGTACTGAAGAAGATCATTCCGGGCCAGGATGCAGCTAAGGAAAAATTTGCCCCAAATTGGGAAGGACCCTTTCTTGTCAAAGCAATCCTATCAGGTGGAGCTTTAAAATTGGAAGAGATGGACGGTGAGGAATTCCCGCAACTGATCAATTCCTACTCGGTGAAATGGTATTATGTCTGAGACCCCTTTTCACCTTCTGACTGGACTACTATGTCTTGATAAAAAAAAGAAAAGAAAAAAAAAAGAAAAAATATATCAAGTCTAGTTTTTCAGGTCTGAGCCTAAACTAGGAAAGACCTGATCTCCTATCTATGGGAGTACTTAGGCAGCCATTTATGGTGCGGTCTTACCCTTGAAAAACATCCAAAACCTCATCAAATCAAACCAAAAAACATCAAAATCTTATCAAATCAAACTCAAACCCTAAATAAACCCCTTTCAAACTTTTCAGGTCTGAGCCTGAACTACGAAAGACTTGATCTCCTATCTATGGTAGTACGTAGGCAGCCATTTATGGTGCGGTCTAACCTTCAAAAAAGTCAAACACTTTCCTATCCTATACAGAAATCCAAAACCTATCCATCAAGCCCAAACCAATCGACAGCTCATGCGAAGATGACCTAGCGACATCTCATCATCATTCCTTCCGAATCTGATGCCACATGAAGAGACTAGTTCCATGTCGACATAATAAATCATGAAGCAAAAATGACAACAGTGGACATGGTTAGACATGTGCAAACAAGGGAAGTGAACTAAACTTGCTTCTTTTTAATATATACAACTGTTTAGAATACAAAAGTTGATTCTAACCTATGACAAGTGATAATAACAAAGTCTCTACAGGAAAATAAAACAGAGCTATAAATCAGTGGTAAGACGAGCCAACATCGCCAAATATCCAGCAGTCTCTGTAGTTGAGGGAGCAGCTCTGAGCTCATGCTCCAACATGCCAACCCTCCTCAGCATCTCCGCTGCCATGCGGAAAATCTCCTCTTGACTCTGCACTATACCTTGTACGTGATCGATGAGTCCATCTGAGAAAGTCTCAGCTGCATCTCTATCAATAATGGCCTGATCTATGGAAGCACGGGATGCATCTCTCTCAGTGATAGCAGTATCCCTACTAGCTACGGTGGTCAACAATAGAGCCCGAGCCTGGTCTCTCTCAAATGTCACCAGCTAAAGCTGTCTATCCATCGCCTCCATGGAAACTGAGGCTAAACGCGGGACAGTGCTCACTAAAAAAGCTGTCAACTCTGCAAATAACGCATACACAGTCGGAGATATAGGATCCTCCATCAGTTCCGTCGCATCCGTGGACTAATCATCATCATCAGATAAAGATCCTGTACCAACCTGATCTGCAGTCTCTGGTGCCAAATCCTACTCAAGCCAAGCTGAATACTCTGCAGAGCGGCCCGGATGGCAATCTCTAAACTCTGCTATCTGTCGATGAGACCAGAACCCATAAACCCTAGCCAAATCAACCTCGGTAACTGAGCAGATGGGGAATCAATAATCCTCAATCCCCTCAAATGCATGGACCTCCTGGTACTGATCAAACTGACCCATCACCGCCAGAGGATGATAGGTCGTCACACGCCTCAAACCCTCCAAGGGGAGGAAATCCAGGTCAGCGACATAGGTGGTGAAACTCATAAAGGAGCAGTACCCAGAATACATGAC
Source organism: Panax stipuleanatus (assembly GCA_020205555.1). Classification (NCBI taxonomy): domain Eukaryota; kingdom Viridiplantae; phylum Streptophyta; class Magnoliopsida; order Apiales; family Araliaceae; genus Panax; species Panax stipuleanatus. The sequence goes on along the minus strand of CM035121.1, from coordinate 19,401,635 downwards.
TATAGAAAAAGGCTCCTCCATGGCACCCAGAAATGAAGTCCAGAACGCCTCATCGACACAAGAAGTCTGGCGATATGAATAAACCTGAGACAGGCCATGTCCAAAACAGAAACCATGACGGCGAAGCCGCCCTATCGATCGGAGGTGCGTCATCAACCAGATGTATAAAAGCATTGGACAACCTGTGAACTCCTGATCACCAGCGTCATGGCAGATAGAGGCTGAAATCAATGTCTCTGCTAGGATAAGGGGCAATATAGTAAAGTCCTCTCGAAGAGACCTAATAGCCACCGACATCGCCACATCCAGATGATCGGTATAAAATGGCATGTATAGATAAGCTACGAGGCACATAACCAAGGCATCCACGGGGGCAACGTACCAGCGCTCCTCAAAAATGGTGAAGTCTCCGTGATAAACAGCAAAGCTATCCGTGGAAGCAAAATGCCTAAACATAAAGTCCATGGAGATGATGTGGCTACCACCCACCTCAGCCATCACAACTGCTCTCCTCAATCCAGTCATCGTCATAAACTGGTGGCGCATATGGCCCAAAGTCACTCGAGCACATGGCCCCTCTATCGACAGTCTTGAAATGCGACTATACTCCTCCAATGTAGGAGTCAACTCGGCTGAGCCAAATCGGAAGACATGACCCTCAGGAGTCCAATACCTGAGTATCCCGGCAACAAATCCCTTCGAAATCTGGAAGGACAGTAAAGACATGGAGTGGCCCAGCATACGGCTGACATCGATACGATCGGTGGATGACAGCTGGTCATACCAAACCCTCAAGCTGGTAGCTATATGGCTAGCAAGAAGGTGGTCCAAACGTACCATTGCAAAGGACGACATCTGTAAAACCTGTGTCAATAAGACCATACAGGGGTCAATCTCTATCCAATCATTTAAATATATCTGAAGCATACATCATACTAATGATAACACAGCATGTGTGATGAATAAATAAGAAGCATCATATATAAATATCTGCCAAGTACATTAGTTTCATAAACATCACTGTCATACCTATGATACATGTGAAAACTAAAAATAAAAAGTACAGGATATTGGGGCACAAATGCCCAATGACTAACAGAGGACCTATGGACTCGCCCCCTCATCAAAATCATCCAAGAAGGTGAGGGTCTCATCAAACTGATCAACCTGAGGTCGTCGACCTGGAGTGGGTGCATCCTGCTGATCCGGCCGATAAGGTGTCTCCTGCATATCTGGGGGAATGGTGAAGGGAACATCTCTATCCTGGAAGCCACCAAAACCTGAGGGTCCAGCACCATAGGAGCCGCCGCCGCCTGACGGTCCAGCCTTATGACCCTGACTATGTAATCCACTAACAATGAATCAGTGAAGGCGTCGGCTTAACCCCGACGATGTAATCCATCGACAACGAATCAGTGAAGGCGTCGGCTTGACCCCGACGATGTAATCCACTGACAACGAATCAGTGAAGGCGTCGGCTTGACCCCGACGATGTAATCCACCGACAAAGAATCAATGAAGGCGTCGGCTTGACCCCAACGATGTAATCCACCGACAACGAATCAGTGAAGGTGTCGGCTTGACCCCGACGATGTAATCCACCGACAATGAATCAGTGAAGGCATCGACTTGACCCCGACGATGTAATCCACCGACAATGAATTAGTGAAGGCATCGGCTTGACCACGACGATGTAATCCACCGAGAACGAATCAGTGAAGGCATCAGCTTGACCCCGACGATGTAATCCACCGACAATGAATCAGTGAAGGCGTCGGCTTGAACCCGACGATGTAATCCACCGACAACGAATCAGTGAAGGCGTCGGCTTGACCTCGACGATGTAATCCACCGACAATGAATCAGTAAAGGCGTCGGCTTGACCCCGACGATGTAATCCACCGACAACGAATCAGTGAAGGCGTCGGCTTGACCCCGACGATGTAATCCACCGACAATGAATCAGTGAAGGCGTCGGCTTGACCCCGACGATGTAATCCACCAACAATGAATCAGTGAAGGCGTCGGCTTGACCCCGACGATGTAATCCACCGACAATGAATCAGTAAAGGAATCAGCTCAACCCTGATGAATGTAATCCGATTGGCTACAACCCTACGCAGGTCGGCAAATCCCCAATGATGTAATCTGTTGGCTACCACCCAGTGAAGGCGTCAGCTCAACCCTGATGGTGTGATCCGTTGGCAATAAACCAGTGAAGGCATCGGCATGACCCCAATGGTGCAATCCGTTGACTACAATTCAATGCAGGTTGACTCAACCCCGACAACGTAATCCTTAACTTCCCCAGCCGGGGAAGTAACCCTTTTATACATATCATATATTATTGCATCGATCATACATGACATTGCATTATCAGATATACCTTGTCATGCATTCTCCGTGTCTATTAAATATTTGTCATGTTCATTCCATTACATTGCATGAACATGACAAAGAGGGGCATCTGTAGACACTCGAAATTTTGCTTTTGTCGTACTAACCCTGCAGGAGGACCAATGAAGTCTGAACATATCGCAACCCGATCGAAGATCGACAAGCTGAGATAGTGATCATCGAAAACCACCTCAGCAAATCTCGAACGACGTACCATCAAGAGATAAGCCTGCAGACTGATATCTGGACCTGGAAAGTATCTCGGCTACGAGTATCAACTTCTTGAACCCTAACTCAGTCGGACTCGATTATATCTCGTTGCGTTCGTCAAATACGGTCCGAAAGATCAAACGGCAGACGTCAACTTCTGTCGAATCGAGACCGAAGGAGCCATAACCAAGCTGGGGGGTCCCACCTAGGTGGCCTCCACCATGTATGCGGCTAGCCGCATACATGTGTGCGGCTGCCCAGGACAGGTTATAACCCCCCACTTAGTTCATTTTAAAAAAAAGAGATAGTTATAGGGAGAGAAGGACATTTCTAGAGAGAGAAAGGCTCGGGTTGGACATCAACATAGCAACTTGAAGCTTATTTCTTCCATCTAGGATCTCATTGAAGCCATCTTAGTGTTCTTACTTCATCACGGGAGTCAAAACGGTTGTTTATGCGTCCCCCAAGGTGAAATAACGCACTTCTAGCTTCGTTTTCTTTGTAAACTATGTTCAAATGATAGATTAATGAAGGATCTTGTCTGAATCTAGCTATATTTGTTGTATTATAAGCATATTGTGTAATAGTTGGTAGTTTTAACGTTTCTATCGGTTATTTATTGCTTTAATACGTTGTATATAGCTTCGGAAGCTAGATATACCTCAAGCAAGCTTAAGCTAGTTCCCGAGAGGTTGTTAGCATGATGCTTCAACCAGGGAGCTAGAATGGCTTAGATCCGTGGTATATCTATGGATGTGTTTACTTGTAAATGGTCCCGACTAACCCGTATAGCCCTAAATATATATTTAGAGGTGAAAGGGGGGCTGAATCGGCGTGAACGGTGATTTCAACCGATGAAATCACTTAGTAATGAAGTCGTGGACGTTATGTATATATGAAATGGTACAAATATTGTGAGCCTAGGAATCCCGGTGTCGAGATCCCCGAACAGATCCGACTTGATTCCTATGATGGACTGGTTTTTACGTTGTAAATGCTTTAAATACCGTAAATATCGATGTGCATGTAATATTTGGATCTTGAAGAAGAACTCGAGGGGTTAGTCTCGAGAGCTCGGATTCAAGATCCCGTGATAGTGAAAACCTTCATTACGGGAGCTCGGTTCATCGAGATGGCTTTTATGCCCGATGATGATCCGAACCTTCTTAACGCTTTAGCATACATATCATCAAAATGATTTCTCAAAGAAAACCACAAAGAGCTTTTGATGAAAAATAAAGCGATTCGGGGTAGATCACGTAATGAACGTAAAGAATAAAGGGAAGTATCGAAGCCCTCGATTCCTAGTCGGGCAAAGGATTTGAAAACCTTACTTTCCAAAACCTCAATTTGCATATCTTGTTAAAATTGAATCTTTCGCTAAATCAAATCCTTCGTACCTAGGCGCAAAAGAGGTACAGCACTACTTTTAAGTCACCAAAAAGACTTAGAAACCAACTAATAAAGCTTTTAAAATCACACACACACACACTTTTGCATAGAAAATCAATAAGATGCGGTACCGTGCTTGCACGGGAGTCGGGGGGTTCCTAACACCTTCCCCCCGCTTAACCTAGCCCCGAATTCCGCGAATCTCGGGTTTCAAGACCAAATCAAAGAGTCACGCATTGGACCATCTTGCGAAAAACTATTAAAACCCGGATGAGTTGGTACATCCATTTCCAAAATACCAACTGGCGACTCTGTCTCAATCGGTCCAATCAATAAAATCAATCTTTCAAAATGTCGACACATATGTCGGTACCGGTTTCCTACGAAATTCACCCTTTAAAATGGAACCCCAAAGATAAAGCGAAAGCGAAAGGGAAAAGAATAAAATAAGAAAATCGAGGCACTCCTCTCTCGTCCCACGGACAAGAGACGAGGGCAAACAACTCCAAAAAAGAAAAAAGAGACCTCCTCCTTCAACAAAAGGGAGACCGAGGACTTGATTTTTCACCCGGCATCGACAACTACCATGGATTTGCCATCCGGGCTTGACAGAATGCAAAGTTAGTATATATATAGTCAAATATATACATAATTAAATTAAAAAGGCCACGAATCATCAATCCAGGCCGTGAAAGTTAGTACATATATGTATATATATACGTAAAAGTGAGTAAAAGTCACGAATCGTCAATTCAGGTTGTGTAAATGCAAAAAAAAACGTATGTATGTACTAAAATGTACTAAAAAGTAAGCAAAAATAACCACAGAACTGAGTTTCGAACAAAATTAGAAGATGAAACTTTACGTGCACGTGTATAAATACGTAATGAAGTAGGAAACGAGTTTTGATCGTAAAAATACTTATAATGGACTGCTACACTTGTTTTTTGCCACTTGGTAGGCTTCAAATGGACATTTCCACTGGTTAATTTTTGGTATGTGATAGTATATGAGTATACCTACGTGTTAGAGTAATAAAATTTAGATTTAGAGTACTAGAAGTCGGGCTAGGAAATGAAATGGGCGGTGTTTCAGAGCGTTTTCTAATTTTTTTCTTCTTTTTTGGCAAGGGGAGGCTTGTACTTAAAGACCCGATGGTAGCGGGTCTACCCGTGGCAGCCACGAGTCTACCTGTGGCTCCCCAGGGGTGGGCCCCACCTGGTGGGTCCTGTCATCTCGAAGTACGTGCACTCCGAGTAACGCGATATCAGGTTCGAAACTTTCTAACTTTTGATCGGAGCGCCCGTTTAAGGCGTGTTATACCTTTCCAAAAATCCCTCACCGAGAGCGTCACAATGACATGGGACTTAACCTTTTTTGAATCTAAGAAGACGGGTTCATAACCGGATCTTCGTTTCTTTGCAATTTATCCGTTGAGTTGTATTGTGTTATTTTCACTCGGGATCAATGTTATGGCTCTTTCTGACCTTCATTGCATCAATTTGGCTTTATTTTTACCGAATTGGTTTCAAGTTGATAAAATAACCATTTTACCCCTCCAGGGGTTGTCTCCTGTACTGGCACGATCTTCGATTATTTTCCCGGGGTTATTTTTGAGGTTTTGATCCCAGTCGATTTTGTTTGTCCTCAGGGTTGTCTCCGAGGCTGACTTGGTTTCTCAGGGTGGTATTTTGGAATGATGTGATGCTTCGGAGTTGTTTCTGAAGTCGATTTGGCTTTCCAAGGTTGTCTCTGGGGTGATTGGTCCTCCCGGGTTGTCACCGGGGCTTCACTTGACATCCCGGTGTTGTCGGGGTTTGTCTTGACATCCCGGTATAGTGATCGGGGTTGATCTTGACATCCTGGGGTTGTCGGGGTTTGACTGACATCCAGGTATAGTGACCGGGGTTGAGCTTGACATCCCGGGGTTGTCGTCGGGGCTACTTGACATCCCGATATTGTCACCGGGGCTTCACTTGACATCCCGGTGTTGTCACCGGGGCTGCTTGACATCCCGATATTAACATCGAGGCTTCACTTGACATCCTGGTGTTGTCAGGGTTTGACTGACATCCCGATATAATGACCGGGGTTGACTTATCATCTCGATGGAATGATCGGGAGGAAAAAGACGGTTTTACCCTCTTGCAGGGTTAGTAACAGGAATGCAAAATTTCGAGTGTCTACATTCGGAACTTACATTTATAGTTAAACAACCATGACTGGTCAGACATCAGCTCCATCGTAAAGTCCTCTTTTAGGAATTTGGCATAAAGAATTTGGATGGACTCGTGACGTTCTTCGGAGAAGTCATCGAAGGAGATATTGGGCTTAGAGGTGTCAACTCAATTAGGGAGAAGATGGGTGTCATATCCTTTGATGTAGAACTAGTTTGAATGCCAACCTTTGTTACTTGAGGGAGTTTTCATCCAAACTCGTTTGTTGGCTTGCTTGTTCAGCTGTCAGAAACCTGACTCTTTGGATCGGACAAAGGAAACAAGGGTGAAGAAGAAGTCGATGCTTGGGGGAACATTGCACTCATAACAGACAATATAACAGATAAGATGAATATATGAGTTCAGCACCAGTTGGGCGAACGCGATTCCAATAAAACTAAAGAAGGTAAAGAAGAATTCATGAAGTGGAAATCTAACCCCGTACCTTAGAGCATAAAGGGATATGGCAACCCAGTCATCGGGGCGCCTATAAATCCTTTCATTAAGCTTTGGCGCCCGAAGCTTGTATTCGTCAGGGATTAGGTATTGTTTGAGTATCTCGCGAAGGGTTTGCTTATCGATGGATGATCTAGAGTTGATGTGGGAGTAAGCCTTTCAGAAGAGTATTCTTCCATCATCTTGGCCTCGGTGAGTTCGGCCTTGCTGCGTGCTTTAGTGGGTGTTGCTGTAGAGGCAACGGTGGTGGTGGTGGGAACGTTAGGTGATGTTGGTAGTGTCGATGAGAGTAGGGTCGACAGAGGTTGTATTAGTGGTCGTAGGAGTGATAATAGTTGTTAGGATGGTGGTGGAGTTGATAGTAGTGGTGGTGGTGATGGGGTGTTCGACGATAGTCGTAAGGATAGTGGTGTGAATGGTCTCAGTGGCAAGAGATGCGACATTGGAGGATGGAAGAGTTGGGGAAGGATGAATGTTGGTGGCTTCAACAGTGGAAGAAGTCGCATTAGTGGCAACGATTTCGACAGTAGTGGATGGGGTTTATGCTTGGTCGTTAGTCATCATTAGAGCTTGGGAGAGTGATCGAAACTGTTGGAGGCTGACTAGAGTTGTAGGAATTCGATCGGAGGAGACAGTCGTAGAGAAAGGATGATGTTAGCTCGAGAGATAAAATTCAAAATCTAAAATGCTAAGTGTGGCGCTTGATTTGGACAGGGGGCTTTTGATATGACTAAGCAGTTGTGCATACTTCCCAAAAAAGTGGTTGATAATGGTGGATGTGGGACTAGTATTGCACATGGGGCGAGGCGTGTCCTTTGGTATTTGCATTAAAACTATTTTTTGGATTCTTTCATTAAATGTCACATTGTAATAAAAGACTGGGAGCAATGTTGGGGCATGATTATTTGGGCCTGGTTGATTCGATGGGTCATAGTCCACGTGGAGGAAGTTTCCCCACGTAGGAATCTGTTTTGAGCAGTTACAAAATTTTAAGGAATCAAATATTCCTAACCATACTTAATTTATAACTCATAAAGAAAGAGTCATGATAGAATCTGACTTTTTTCTTTAAGGAGATTCTATTCTGTCCCATTAAGATATATATCCTAATGAGGACTTCTATTTCCATACGAGGACGGGCATGTAGGAAAATGTGTGATCACTATAATAATAAGAATTGGACGCGCTATTGGTGATTGAAATGCGTGAAGTTACCAATATATATATATAGGGAAAAATGTATGTATACAGTTTTGTAATACACAGTCGGCTACGGCGACGGTTTTTTGGGCTATGGCGACGGATGAAACCGTCGCCATAACTATTCTGGGCTACGGAGACGGGTGAACCGTCGCCGTAGCCCAAAAAATCCGTCGCCATAGCCCGACTGTGTAATACACAGCTGTGTATATACATATAACCCTATATATATACGATAAGGATCTTAGGCTCACCCAACTAAAAGCTCACCCAAGCTCACTCCTTTTAGCGACGGACCAGTCGACGGTTCTTCCGTCGCTATATATACAACTGTCGTCTATATGTTGTCCGTCGCTATATGTTGTCCGTCGCTAAAAACTAAAACAACGGTTGTATATATAGCGACGGACTAAACCGTCGCCCGATCCGTTGCTAAAGAAGGGTGAGTTGGGTGAACTTTTAGTTGAGTGAGCTTAACATCCGGACCGTATTTATATATATATATATATATAGAGGCATAATAAAAATTACCTTTTCAAATAAATAATTTTATTTCCAACTATATTTGTATATATAGACAACAGAAAAAGTATTTTTTTCAAAATATATTCTTTACCTTTCTTTTTATAATCTCTTTTTTGTTTCTTTTTCTTTTTTTCCCGGTACCTTTCGGCAGATAATCATCTTTTTGAACAATTCATTCTCTTTCCAAACTAAGCCTGAAGTATAAAATGAATCACATACATTGAAGTTCTTCTGGTGATGGATATTTGAAAATTTTGTCCGTACAAAATTAAGTTATTATCAACAGTATTTTTAGTCATGATTTTTTGGGTGAGTCTGTGGTGGGCTAAGATGACCAAAGAAGATATTATTGGGTCAGTGATTAAAGACCTTATTTGGATGAATTTGATTCGATTCGGACTTAAAATTTGACCTGAGATTTGTTCCGGACTAGGGATTTGACCCGGGATGTTTCATATGGTATCAAAGCCGACTCTCGAAAGCTCGGGTTGGGTCATCCGATCGAGTTGCCTGAGGTGAGGACACGAAGGCACATAGACGTCAGAAATTTAAGTGGGAGAATTTGTAAGAATTAAGTTACTACCAATAGTACATTCAATCATAACCTATTGGGTAAGTCTGTGGTAGGATAAGATAACCCAAGAAAATATTATTGGACTAGTGCTTTAAAACTTTATTTGGATGGATTTGATTCGATTCGGACTTGAAATTTAACCTGAGATTTGTTCCGAATTTGGAAATTTAACCCGAGTTATTTCGGATATGCTTTCTCACCCGTCACCAGCAATACACTACACTAAAGTGTCCCAACAACAACCAGAAATCCCAATTATGGGATTTCGATTTCACGAAGTCAGTCCTCAATTTGTAACTTCTAAGCCAAAACAGCCAAGAGGATTAACTGTTTAAATAAGTGATGAAATTCGGAACATAGAAAAGGAAATAGTTAAATGAATCTTACGTAGAAATATAATCATACATGTCATTTCATCAAGCAATTAAAACAAACGTCATCCCTTTCATCAAGCATTTAAAAACAACAAGATGCATCTACATGTAGAAGTTTTATTTTGTTCAAGAACTTTTGTGACTTTTATTTTGGCGTACATTTACAGAACTGTATCCAGTAAGTCAATGAAACCATACTCGGGATATCAGATTGACAAAACCAATTTTTCAGGCTCACCGGTGACTCCAGAAAGTGAGCTCTGGGTCCACCACTTCAGCATCTCCAAAGCAACCTTAGGTTGATCCATTGGAACCATATGACCAGCATTGTGGACCTGTTTTCCATCAAAAACACTCGAGCAGATAAAATATAGCAACTTAGGCACTCACCCTTTATTTTATTTTTTCAGAAATAAAAAGTTGTAGAAAAATAAATAGTCCAAACACACCCAGAGAGACCACTACCTTGAGGAAACTGAGAGGCCCATAACTCTTGAGTATTCCTGCTTCGGATCCATCAACTTCAAACGGAACTACAGCAGATTCTGCAAATTCATTCTGACCTCTCCATTCCATGGCATGAACCCATCTTGAGTTACCTGCACCCAAAAAAATTCAAATAGAAATACAAAAGGTGCACTATCCCTTGCACCGGACAAAAACAGCATTTCCTATTTCAAAAATGTTAACTTCGGATCGATCCCTAATAACTTACCAAGCCAGTTGCAGATAAGGTCATATTCCCCTGCATAAACGAGCAACTTGACTCCATCCTCAAGAAGGGCAGGAATGACGGCTTCATAATTCCTCACCCAGTCTACAAGCATTGCTAGATAAACAGTTCGGTTACAGGAAGTGAAATTTATATCCCCAACTCCAAGAGAATCCTTAACTGATTTCATGTTCAAGAGTTTCTCCATATTCGAGAAGTCGTAGCAGCGACTCCCCTCACACTTTTTTCTGATGTCGTAATACTGCAGATGAAGACATCAATTACAGTTGAGGTATGATTTGTTTTGCACCAATAATGCATTCATCCATGAGAAGTTTCCTGATGTTGATTGGTACAAATTCATTTTTTCCCAAATTATTTTAGATTTTTCACTTGGGGCTAAACTCTTTAAGCTTTGGAAAAAATGCTATGGCCTATGGACATTTTCCACAAATTTCTGCTCATATTTTATATGTTTCACAATCATGATGAGTAAAGAGTGTGAACATTTATACAAAATACAATTCAGTTGCCACAGGAATAACCATATTGGATGATTTGTATGCTTCTCACATTAATTTTTCCAGCAACTGCCATGATAGAACTAAATATGTTGCTACAAACATATTGAGCAGCTAAGCAAGAGATTGTTCCTTCAGTACCTGAAAAAGAAAATAACTCAAGCTGAAAAGAAGAGGTAGCCATTGAAAGAAGCATAATGTTAATGCTCAAGGTGAGAAGAAAGATATAATCACTTGAAAAACTATAACCGGACATTTAAAGGGGAATGCGGGCCTGGGATCTGTGCATGGCTTCTTCAAACCCTAAACTCACTCTGTTTTAACAGAGTTAAACTCACTCCTCTGGGTTTGTTCTTCTGTATCCATGTCTGACACTCGACATTTGGACAAGTATATGGGTATGGGTATTGGGTACTGGACACTTCATTTTAATGTAAAAAAAATAACAAAATTGAGGAGTACTCATGTCAGACTCTTCAAAATTCCATGTCCAATCGGGCATTCCATCCTAGTCCGTGTAACATAGCAGGCTAGAGAAGGTTGTGGCTGTCAGCATGAGGCCGGCCACATGTCTCCAGGTTTCCCCTCATTTGTAAGCAGAAACAATCTCTTAGCCCTCTACCCCTAACACAATTAACTAGAGAGATAGAGAGATTACCACAAAGCATTATTGCAGCTTCACACCGTGGAAGCATCATGTTGATGTGTTCATAATCAGCCATGTTGATGATCCCCATATCCAATGCATAATCTGTGTTAGCTCTGTACTGTATCTCTGGATTAGTAAGCCCATTACCAATGGCAAATCCCTACAAAAAGTGCTTCTGAGTTAATCACCATACAAAAATAATAAAAAGAAAACAAAAATGGCAAGAGAACATTTGCTACAACAGGAAGATACCTTGAGGTTTATATTAGTTCCTTCTTTAGCCTTATTTGCGTTATGTACTCGAGCAGCAAATGCAGGAATGTAGTGGCCAGCATATGATTCTCCAGTAATGTAGAAGTCATTATTTACAAATTGTGGATGCTCAGCAAAGAAGGCCTAAATTATCCGAACAAAACCACTTCAGTCAAATAGCACCTACTTGAATCAGAAAATATAGACTATATAGTCTATCCCGGTTTTGGGAAGAGGTGGTAGTTTAAGGGAAACCATCTCATCTGCCCATTATTATGTAGGAATTCTACAAAATTGACCTTATCTATTTCTGAAAATCTAAAAACATTCCGTTCATATTCAACTGTTAGAATTCATAGTCTCTTTTCCATTTCCATTCAAGAGTTCTGATGTGTTTCTACACCCCTTTGAGAGACCGGAAATGTTTTTGCTCTCTCTCACTCTCTGTTACGCACATTCATTGCTATTGTATCATTAAGATAGGGAGTTCACCACTGTCATAATCATTCATCAGTATTGTCACATCTTTTTTCTACCGAAGCTTGCTTATTTTTGCTTCTTATTATATTTGACAAAAAGTCACATTAAAGACTTGAACTCGGATCTGGAGGGCTTTACCTTAACCCATTAATCATTGCCCATAATCACCATTTGAATTGAAGAAGAAAAAGGCAAAGAAACGAAGTAAAGGGGAAAAATAGAAATGAGCCTTGCACATGTAGCTGTGGCCCTCATGAAACAATCCTGTTGCAACCATTGTCAAGCAAGACTAGTGATCGCTGGTCTTATCAAGTACTTCGTGATGAAGATGACCTTAACGCCATAAACTAGTGATCACTAACGTATAAACACTACAAAGTTTCTATCTCTTATCCTCCCTCCCACAAAGCACCACTAGTTAATCCTGCATGTAATACGATCACCTCTAGAAGAACCTCCAAGCATTCTCGTTTATGAGTTTGTTATTAGATAACGATTCTTATATTTCTTCAAGACTATTAATCTAAGATGTCCCACGTAATTTCATGCTCAAATATTTGAATTTTATCTTTTTTCATCACTTAAATTTCTCATAGGTTGTTATGCAACCATTGTCAAGCAAAACTTATTTATGTAGTAGAGGATAAGCTCCACGATACGATACGTAATCTAAGCAAGAAAGGGAAGCTGATAAAAGCAGTCATGGTTACTGGAATCGGAAAGGCAACTTCCTAGATAGGCAGAGCATGGAATAGTACCGCCAGAGTCATAATTAAGGTGTTAATATTGCTCAACTGAAGTTGACAAGAAATCATTTAGTCTTCTAAGGAATTGGCGCGAGCTATCTTTTAGGCTTTAAGCCCTAGCTGAAAGGACTTTATTGTTTTGTGATTTCACGTCTGTTTCCCATTGGACAAGTGTCAACCATTGTGTCGTTATGTTACAACGGGCACATGGCTAGTTTGTTAGCTTCAGGGTTTATATACCCAGCTGAGGTATGGATAACCTATCTATGGAATCAAGTATTTTTGTTATATTGCTTTCTTCTCATCCCTTTCTTCCGTTTCTCATCTTTTCTAAACCTCAATCTGCAGCTAAGAGTGTGAACTAAGGTTACCTATGTTCTGTTCTTATTGTGTCGAGATCAAAAGAACGAGTAGGTTTTATTATGTACAAACAGAATGATAACTTGGAGCAGAAACTCCATAAACTAATTAGTCGTGTTACCAGAAATATTAACACGATAGAGAATTGTGTTTTGATACGAACGCTTTAAAACATGTTACACGTTCACTCTAAACATCAAATGTGGTGATCCAACAAAATTTCTCCAATGTACTAAACTTCTATTGCACAAATATTATTACAATTTGCTTTATGATTTGCTAATGAAAAACATCCTCTTATATAGCCACCAACCAATTGCCAAGATGAAATCTAATAGGTTAGAATCCACTATCTAGAATCATCCTCTAAAATATCTAGGATATTTACAAAGTAGATTAATTACATGAGTAAACCGAGAACAATCTATTAGAATCCTTAATATGTAAAAGAAGATCATAGGGAATGTAATCTAATGTAGCCAAATGAGCACATTTTGGGTGTCAAGTATGCGGTGATATGGCATAATCTTGTTAAATATGTGCTTGTTTTGATACTACTCTTGGAAACAACTCAACCAATCTTAATTATATACTCCATCTGTCCTAGAATAAAAGTCCTTATTATTATTTTAGGTAGTCCCAAGTTAAATGTCTACTTACCTTAAATAATATATTTTTTACAATACTTTGGCCATAATACCTTTAGTATTAATTGTCATATTTCTATTCTATATGCATATTTATAGAGCATCATTAGTTAAGTGCAAAAAATTATACAATTAAATGAGAATTTAAATATGGATAATTTTGTCATTTTATCCTCTTTCTTAATATGTGCAAAGAGTCAACCAAGACTTTTATCCTAGAGACGGAAAGAGTATTAACTAATTTTAACTATATTTCTTTAGAAAGTTGTTCCAATTGTATTACGTTTCGGATAAATATATTTCATTCCAGCTAAGTAATTTAAAAAACCCTACCCCAACCGAACTCCGTACCACGAAGACGTTTCCCATTCCCGATTTTGTTTCCATGTACCGCATCAAACTATAATCTAGGTAACACTGGTGACACTAGTCTAAAAGTAAACATGGTTCGTTAAAGACTGATGTTTTATATAAAAATCACTCAACTCGTGGAGAAACCATGACATAACTTCTTACTAGAATGAGAAATGACTAAATTTTAGAAGAATAGGGAACTTTAAGCAATTAAAAATTTATGCTACAAACATGCTATAGTACCATTAAACTCGAGATTCAGCAGTTGAAAAGATAAAACACTGTTAGGGTTATAAAAAAAGAGATAGAATAAGAATACAACAATGACCTGCAAAAAGTCGTATAGGTCATTGCTAACACCCTCCTCATTGTGACGAATGTCACGTTTATCAGAGCTATAACTAAAGCCTGTCCCAATAGGTTGGTCAACATACAGAAGGTTTGACACCTGCACATTATCATAGAAATAGTAATACCTCACATTATATGACTTGATATCTATTATAGGAAGTACAAAGTAAATAAAGAAGTTAAACTATACATCAAAAATGGCAGTCTAAATACACAAACCACCAAGTAATAAGTATCTAAGGTGCCATAAAGCTGATGTAAATCACCAACAGTTCAGTCTTTCAAATAATATACTCAAAAAGTCAAATAATTAACAAGGATCAATACACACTCATAATCCGGAACAACTCTCCCATCTGGAAAATATGGCATGCAGCTGCCCTTTATTCATTTTTATCATTGGAATTCACTAGAAACTGGTTTACAAGGACCTCCAAGGGCCAAACCGAGATAGCTTAAGGTAATTGGTAAATAACATAAATGCTGGTCACCTGATGTACCCCACACCTCAAAGTAGTTCTTAAACCGACAGTCAAAGTCTAGATTTACCACTTTAAATGTAGGAGGAAAAATATGAGATACCTGCTAAGCAAGTTAGATAAACCAAAAACATGAAGATGGCACAACGTATAAGCCAATAAAGCTTGGAAACTGCCACTATGCCCCCTACCATTTTTGATAATAAGTCCGCTTAGAACCTCTTAGAAAGAAGCATGAGGATATGAAGTATATGTCTCCCAAACTAGATTTAAGGGAATTATAGAAACTAATGATATAATGAGAAGAAGTCAGAGATTCCACAACCAGATTTGAAGTAAAATATAAATGTGCATAAATTTTCACTACAAGAAAAATGGTTTTGAAACTAAATATTGTAATCAGCTAACAAAATCCAGAACGAAAAACATTACCTTATCCCACCCATATTTGTTCCACACGAGAGACAAGTCATTTGCAATAGTGAAAGGTCCATTTTCATAGAAAAGAGCAACATCACTGCTACATCCTGGCCCTCCAGTCAACCAGATAACAACAGGGTCCGTCTTGTTGTTGCGTGATTCGAAGAAAAAGTAGAACATCCTACAAGCAACAATCAAAGCTAGTTTAGTAGCATTTTTGCAGAACAAAATTTTACATATAATCCCCAAGTACTATATCAATAAGTGAACTTGTTCGCAACAAAGATTATTTAAACTAACTTCTCAGTGATGAATATAAAAAAGGGTAAAACTCATATGACCATTTAGAGATTTGCAAAATCCAACATGACCACCTATCGTTCAGAAATAGACACAAAAACCGTAGTTAAGGCTAAGTGAAATTGTTAATTTTTTTCTTCCAAGATAAACCATTCCCTTTGTGTTTTGCTTTGAAATTATTGTGCTTGTTCGGTTAGAGTTGTTTGATGCATTTGAAAGTTCAAAAGCACTCTAAAATCTAGTTTTCCTAGAAACAACTTATTTCAAATGCTGCTTTTTTAACTCACTAACGCAAGCAACCTTTGGGGCTCAAATGCACCACAACAATGGTGTGGTGAGTTTGATACTTTTCGAAGTTCAAACACACTAAATGCTACCACTACAAAAACTGCAAACACTAGTAACCAAACAAAACCGTTATACAAATGTTTCAAACAGTGAATGCATTCATACACCGTGTTACTAAGTTTTAAAATGGACAAAAAAGAAAAGGGATGGACAAAAAACTTAACTTTGGTGTGCAATAAAGGGAATGTGTCATCTTGAATAAAAAAGTTAACAGTTTCACTTGGACTCATGATGACTACACGGATTTTTATATCTTTTTATAAATGAAAAGTGCTCATGTGAAATTTTGGCAAAACTCCAAGTGATCATCATTGCTAAAATTCTAGGGTTCAGGACTTACTTAGCAGCATTAGAATGTTGAATCTGATAGTACCCGGCATAATGCCCCAAATCCTCAGGCGAGACGGGGTCCTCACAATCACAATTTGGGAATTTGAATCGCTTCTCCACTAACTTACTCACCGGACGGAGCATAGCAGAGTCATTGCTATCGGCGATTATTTCCGATTCTTTCAGGAACAAATTGAGCTCTCCGATCAGCTTCTCCGCTAGATTAGCGAGGAAATTCGCAGTCCGGGGTGTCCGACCGGTGGCTGAAGAGAGAGGAGAAAGAAACAGTATAATTAGAAGACAAATAAAAATCAAATACTTCTCCATTTCTGCAAAAAGATGGGCTTATTAGAGGTATACATGTATACATATATATAGGGAGAGATATATTGAGAGAGAGGATGGGGGGAATGAGTGAGGTGAAGAAGATGAGTTTGTCACTCAACTTTATTGTTGCATTTTCTGGCGGGAACCAAAACAGAAATGAAAATTTTATTAGCTTCACTTATTTTTCCTTGTACTTTTGACAATTTCGGAAAGTACCTACGAGAAATTTTGATATAACAAGTAAACCCTCTCATTAATATACAAAGTATGCCATTACTAAATCTACTGGGCACATACGTAGAGTGTGAAATTTCAAAATAATACAGTAGTTTTTTTTGTATATATATATAACTTCTTGTATCAGTTAATTGTAAGGAGATAATTTAGGAATAAGAGTGAGTTAAAAGATAAAATAGGAATCGGACAATGTCAGGAAATATTTATTTTATTATAAGTTGTTACAGAAGTTTACCAAAGTGCTCTTCATCCCCTATAGTAATATAGATAAATATCTACTTACAATAAGAACTGACATCTTTTCATCTCAATATATCATAGGATCACTAGTAGAATCATATGTCAGCTTACCGATCAAGCTCTTTGAAGGTGGTGGTAGAGCTATGTGATGAGATGAATGGCTTAATTTTTGATAAAAGTGTTTTTATAGAAAAAATAAAATAGTGTTTGGTTACATAATTATAGAAGTTGTTTTAAAGGTATTAATGATGGTTTGGATGCATCGAATTTATTAAGATGATGTACGAGTCTTTGGGGGCGTTGAGTACATGTATTTTTCAATTTTAAGAGAAGTGTTGTATGAGTTTGTATTCTTTTAACAATTTAAGGATAATTTTATAATGAAATTTCTTAAAAGGACACATGCTAAACACACAGTTCAAGAGAATATTTTCTTAAATTGTATACATATTCTTTGAATTTAATGTAAATGCAGAAATCAAGGGAATATGCACACAGTTCAAGGTAATATTCTTTTGAACTGTGTGCTTAGCATGTGCCCTAAGGGTAATATTTTAATGGCTGACTTAGATCACTAATTATTTTTAGAGATATAACTGAGTTTTGTAATGTAATGATAATATTTTATTACAATGTTGAAAATTGTATAGCATGTAATAGTATTGCGTTATTACTTTATAAATGTTGTTTGAGTTGTACTTAAAAATTGTGTAATATATAATAACTAGCTGTATTATCCGTGTCTCCGGACACTACGTACGAAGGGGAAGGGGAGGAGAGATTGTCGGAGCTAGAGGATGGAGAAGGCAGAGGGCGAGCTCGGGAGGAGGAAGAACGGAGGAGGATCTGAGAGTGAGAGAGAGCAATTTTTTTTCCTTTGAACTTAAAGAGGATATAATAGACGGTGAGATTTATCTCAAACTTTAGACGGTCCTGATCGTTTAGCTAAAAATTCAAAATCAGTTGTGTTTTGTTAATTAAATTATAATATATTTGCAAATTAAAATGATACTTTAACTTTGATTATTAGTTATTACTCATTTCGTATATACGTGTACGTTATAACTTATAAGTAAAACTTAATAAAACTCTACACTCATATATAGATGTAACTAAAAAAAGGGTCAAATTACAATACAATTGAATAAACAAATAAAAAAGGAATGTCTTTTCACATAAATAAACTTATATTATCATTAAGTTAAATTGTTGTGACATGAACGAAACCACCCAACATCAATTTTGCTACTGTGATTTCACTTTGTTAGACATAATTTCATACTCAATAAAGTAAAAGCAGTCCTTAAGAAGATGTGAACTGAGTTAAGTCTAATAACCAGATTGTTGGACTAGTGTAATCTACTATAGTATTTAAGCTTTCATCTATTGTAAATAAAACTTATGTCGTTATCATATTTTTTTTCTGATTTTGTAAATTCATTTATAATTTTCTCCACCTGAAATTGTTAGCTTTTCTGATCTCTTTTTTATTTTTATATATCACAACGCGAGAGTATTATTCTATATTATTTCCCAATAAAATGTGGTTAAATTTAACTTTACAATTTAATTAAAGGCTTAAATACACTTTAAACCTTGATTTTTTTTATTTTTTATAATTTAAACCCTGATGTCTCAACTTTAAGACAATTAGCCTTAATTTCTTTAAAATTTTACAAATTAAACCTTTTAGCTATTGAATTGAGCTTTTTTTTACCGAGATAATTCACGTGACTTGAAATGGAAGGACAATTAATCCTTTTATGGGTATATATCATTTATATTAACTCCAATTTTTTCTCATTTTTCTTCTTCATCGTACACTAATCACGTGCATATAATTTTATGTGTTTTCAAAGATATTATAAGATTTTCTTTAATGTGAAAAATTGGGTTTGTTGACGCCGGGAGAAATTCGAGGAAGTTCCTCTCGCTCGATTTCCTAAAATTTTGTTTCCTACCCTTTGTACTTCGCTATGTCGATTGATTTATTTAAAGGTTGAGTTTTTAGGAAAACGAGACCTACATAGATGTCGACAAACTTGACAAGATTGATTTTAATTATTAATGTTGATGATTGGATCGAATGAGACTAGAGCCGCCAATTGGTATGATTTAAATGGATGTATCAACTCATTCGAATTTGAAAGTTTTCGCAATATGGTCCAATATGTAACTCCATAAAATTGGTCTGAAAACTCGAGATTCACAGAGTCTGGGGGCTTGGTTAAGCGGGGGGAAGATGTTAGGCACCCCCGACTCCCGTGAAAACACGGTACTACATCTTATTGATTTCTTATGCATAAAGTGTGTATGTGTGTGTGTATATTTTATTGTGCTCAGTGCTTTAATTTGAAAGTTTATTCTAAGCCTCATTGTGAGTTATTTGAAAGTAGTGATGTACCTCTTTTTCACTTAGGTACGAAGGATTTGATATAACAAAAGATTTAGTTTTAAATAAGATATATATAAATTGAAATGATATTTTGGAAAAAGGCTTTTCAAATCCTTCGCTCGACTAGAAATTGAGGACTTCGATACTTTCTTTTATTATCTTTACGTTTATAAGGTGATCTACCCCGAAACGCTTTATTCTTCATAAAAGCTCTTTGTGATTTTATTTGAAAATCATTTTTAGTGAAAATGCATGCTAGAAAGCGCCAAAAAGGGTCGGATCATCATCGGGCATGAAAGCCATCTTGATGAACCCGAACACCCACAAATATAATTTCCACTATCACAGGATCTTAAATCCGACTTCTCGGGACTAACCCCTCAAACTCATTTTAAAATCCAATATTACACGTACAATGATTTTACGTTATTTAATCATTACATTGAAAATAAAACGTCCATCGTGGGAAACAAGTCAAGATTCGATCATTAAATCTCGACATTGGGATTCCTAGGCTCACATTATTAAACTTAAATATGTATGCACAACATATCCTGAACTCGTTATTAGGTGATTTCATCGGTTGAAATCCCCGTTACAAGCCATTAGGACCCGCTCACCTCTAGATATAGATCTAGGGCTCTACGGAGTGACCAGGACTGACCATAAACAATAAAACATCTAGATCTACCATGGATCTAAATCGATCTAGCATATAGGTTATGTGACGCCCCCAAATTCAGACCGTCACTGATCTTCGAATTCGGTTCATCACGTACTAATTCTAATAACAGCTAAAATCTCAAGCAATGGAATAATAGAATAATTTACATTGATATAACATAAATATTCTCGTCCCAAGTCTCGAAACTATTACTAATACACTTCATAACTTAAACCAAACATATCTTAATACATAACATTAAATAAGTCTTAATACAACATAACGGAAACATCCTAATATAGAAAAGCACAGCTACTCCATAGCCTTGCCTTCGCACTTGTCCTGTCCTGGGGTGCCAGCCTTGCCCTTCCCTAACTGAAATGTTTATGAGAAGCAAGAATGAGCAACAAATTTGTTCAGCAAGTAATATGCCAATAAATGTGAACAGGAATATACACAGTTCTAAATCTCAAGGGTATAACGGTAATTAATCGCTCAGGATTTCAATTAAGAATGTTGTGAACAAAATAAATAGCAATGACTTCCAAATCTATTCTGTGAAGTTAAACAAGGACTACTACGGGTCGAGAAGTTATTAAAGGATTCAAAAGTTTCAACAATTTCAAGTGAATGAATAGATATCACTAAGTGTCGCTGTGGACCAAGGATTTATAAAAGAATCCAATGAATTCAAAGTTTCAAATTAATAAATACTAGATACTGAGTGGTCGCTAAGAACCACGAACTTCTACTAGAATCACCAAAAATATTTTTGGTAACCCAACCAAGTACAATTAGGGGATCAGCCTATCGTACCTGGAGTTATGCATAACCTACCACGCCACTGTCGACACCCCGACTATATAGTTCCCCTTTTTACAAGGGTTGTTCAACTCAGTCAATTTATAAGAGTCCGCACCAAGGCAATTGGTGTGGATCGTTTTTCAATTCATGATATTGGTCTAGCTGAATTAAATGGCGTAGACAATTTCAACAATGTATATAAGAACAATTTATGAGTTCAATACTCGCAACAATAATTCGAAGAATATAATCGTGATTTAAATCAATCTATGAAACATAAGTGTGTAAGGCAAGAATTATTCTAGCACCTATTTACTCGTACGGCCAAGGTTAGTACAAGCTCGAATATGTGTTCAATAAAGAGTATGAATCAAATACTTGCTCAATAAAAGAGTAGTCAGATACTTGCAATTAATATACAAGAACGGTTTCAAGGAAGCTTGCACAATGAAAGAGTATAAGTTAGGGAACTTGCTTACGACGTTCCTTGAATAAGTAACCACAAGGATAGGATACTTGCAACACAATAAAAGTAGGGTTCAGATACTTGCACTATAAATGAGTGTAAGTCAGAAAACTTGCCTTAAGCGTAGTTTATCCTCGTTAAATAAATCGACACTTTCGAATCTCTATCGTAATATAGTTACGTATATATATGATATCCATTAGTCATATAGTTTAACATCATATCATATCTAGGATATACGATCAATACATAAGTTAGGCCTTAACCTTACTACACAGTTATAACACATATAGCATTGTATTAAATCATAATGCTTAACCGATTAGGTCTTTATTATCTATGGAGTCCCTTGTCTCAAGTTAAACATCTTCATAGTATGTCACACATGTCGTATGAAATCAGATTATAACACATCATGAAATCAAGTAACATAGTTATATCATGTATGGCATTTGTAGTAAATCATAACACTAAATTGGTTATGTATTTATTATCTCTAGAGTTCCTTTTATAAATAAAACATCTTCATATATTATTACTATCACATAAGACCACAACTAGCACCAAACATACTTTATTTAGCAAGATATGGCATTGTTATAAGTTAACCGTCAAAATCGGTTTCAAATAACAACATATAATATCACATAGCATATATACGTTAAAGAATACTTTTATGTTTGTATAACCTTCCTTCGTTCCAAACATGTGATATAGCTTCTAAGTTAACCCTTTCGACAACTTACGGTCATTCAAGGTTATAAAGTCACAAAGTCTAACATGCTCGCCTTTTATACACATAAGGTAAGCATATAACTTGTATTAAGCATACTCATGAATATTCATATCGCATACATGTAACTATCATTGTTATTAGTTCAAAAACATGCTTCAATTATGCTTAACTTGATATCATGGCATCTAGCATGGTATATATACATGTATGATACATGAGTGGGTCTACGAGTATTATCTCATATGTACGTATACTCCAGAATACGAAGCTTGCAATAACATGTTAAGGTTCTCAATCAAAACTTATATTTTTATTAGTAAGGCTTACTAACATGTTCGTGTTACATCATGGAATCCGTATACATAAGTCAATAGGTCCGACATGCATTTCAAGGTTATATAAACATGCCCAAAAAATCAGAATGTATATATGGTCTTTTCATGTCAATATCAACCTTCATACTTGTATTTTTGTTAGAAATGTTTGCTAGTGAGGTCTAACATGCTCTTGTCATACTATGAACCATATATACATAAGTTAATATGTCTTTCATGCGTCTTTACCTCATACTAACATGCCTCAAAAATCAGAAATATCAATGTGTTACACATATGTCAAAAGTTTGTTTATAAAACTTACATTTCCATTACTAATGAGGTTTGAACGTTCGTATTTCGTTATGAAACTTATCTAAACAAGTGAACATACATTTCATGTGTTTCTAGGTCATACAAACATGTCTCAAAAGTCAGAATGTCTAAAATGGATAGAAATAGTAAATGTCCATTTTGAACTCTAAGTTCGTTGTGATATCTATAACTTCACCATTCAAGCAAGCGATCCTAATATATCATGCTCATATTAGTTTAACATGCTCATATATAGACACCACACATGCTTGCATGCTCATTTAGGTTATAACAATAAGCTAACACTTGACAGATTTTAGCAGATTGCAAAAATCAGCAGCAGGACACAAGGGCCGGCGCAGCTGCGCTGCGCCTCAGTTATAAACCGGCGCAGCTGCTGCGCCACTACTAGTCTGTGCCAGAATTTTTCTTGGTTCGGCAGAATGCAGGCCAACCTCCAAATTTTTAGCACAATTCTGATTCTAAACAATCATATTACTTTACTAACATACTCATAAGGTTATATAATAACTAGTAAACATTACCCAAATCATATTATCATCTAATTCAACTCAAATCAAGAATTGAAATTTTACAGCATTTGCAGAAATGTGAATTAAAGAACATGGAATTTTGACAGAAATTACAGAAACAGAAAATGAAAATAAAGAACAAAGAAGCTATATTGTAATTCTAACATGTATATAAGTCCATATAACAACTAACAAGCTTTCTATAATTCAACTAGCATGTATTGCATCCATAATCAAGAAGCTTGGAATTATCAGAGAACAAGAAATGAAGAACATGGAATTTGGGATTATACCTCTGTAATCACGAATTGGACTAGCTGCTACTGATTCTCCCACTCTAGAATGATTTTACTAATTTATGTATGCTCTCAATTCAATATTTAAACACAATCTCAGCAATTGAAATATGAAGAAGGAGAGCTTATATATATATAGAGAAGTGAATGTCCAGACAATGCTTTTCCCTCCCAAATCAAACCAACGAGATTTTGTATTGTATGGAGGTTAATGGAGAGTTGGTAATTGGTTGATGAAATCAATCATGATTCCCACTCCCATGAGCTATGAAATGCTGAGTTTGAGGAAGAAATAGAGAAGTAGACTAGCTTGAGCTTACGCACGTGAAGAGAGAAAGAGACTCTCAATTTGGGACAAGCTTATGTAGAACTCAGCATTTGGCAAATGAAATAAATACAACACTTAGGTTTGTTATATATACTTAGGCTAAATACACATGTATGTATACATAGGTTGAAATTTTATTTAGAGTCACAATGTAGTTTTTTTAATAAGGTAATAATATTACAATGTAGTAAGTTGAGGTACATGTATATCTCTCAATATATAATCCATGTATATTTATAATACTAAACATAATCCAATTGGGTATTATCTTTCCACATTACCATGAACCATATTATTTTAATTATTTATAATCATGGAAATAATTATTAGTTTTCATTCCACATTAATATTAAGATAGATAATCATTTATTTATTCCCTCTCATATTATTAAATACACACTTAGTTCAATTTGATAATCCATAAGTACACCTTTAATGTATCCATATATACATGTTGTCACATAACATTTGTTTATTTATAATATTATACGAAGTACATCTTTTAATGTAGCCACATACCACATGTTGTCACATAAGCTTTATTATGTAACTCAAATAATCATAACATATGGTTTCAATATGTACAATCACATTGCATCATATAGTTTAATAATTCCTAATATGTGGTTTCTATATATAGCACAGTCATATGAATGTCGCACTACACTATATAATATAGTTGTATCCCATATATTTTATATATTTAACTTCGCATACATGCACATAACAATTAACAAAATCTCATTATATTAATGACTTACTTATTTGTTTTATAATGACAATTAATTAATTAATTAAATATTAATCAATTCCTTCCTCATAGAGTAATGAAGTTATTAATCTCCATATTAATTAACTAACATTTATATGATTAATTATCAAGTTAAATAAATATAAATCTTATTATATTTATAAACCATTTTCTTAGTATTAAATCATTACTTGCAAAAATACTAAATCCACAGATTATTATTATATTTCTCATAATAACAATTAACAATTAATATAGATTAATTGTTCACTTAATAATTCATTTACTTTATAACTGATTATCATTCATGATAACACTTAATAACATTATTGTATGATTAATTATCACATGCATTGCACTCAACAAATAATCAATTAAATATAATTCTTATCATATTCATCAATTACTTACTCATAAATATTTTGTTATTTATAATAACATATTATTAACAATTAATCATTAATAACAATAATTAATTAACAATATAATATTAATTAATCCTTCGCTTATTGATTTCCCTCTTGAATTAATTAAATCATCACCATTTTCATTCTCATGCCACACAAGGCATTCTACGAGTTCATCATCATTCTCCATATTTCCTCAATTATTATAAATTCAATTTAATATAATCGAATTACTTCTCTCGTAACTCACAAACATTTATGTTCAAGTAATATTCATTTTCTTATTATATAAATAAAAAAAAAATTCATGAAATTCTCGGTTCTTACAGGTTAGGGCTTCATGTTCCATAACCATCCAAAAGACTAGATCCGGCTTAGATCTAGGTAGATCTAGTCTCCAAACTTGATTAACAACTAAATATGCACAAAATAACCAGAAGAAACTCTAAATCTACCAACTATTACACAATATATGTAAAAACCAACAAGTTTAATTAGATTCAAGCAATATATAACACAAATCTAGTATAGTGAACAAAGTTTACAAAGAAAGTGCCTAAAATAAGCGTTTTTCACATTGGGGAATGCGTGAACAAGCTTCTTTTGGCTCGGGATCACTCTATAACACTCTAGACACTTAATATGTATGATATCGAAGATTAAAAAACTCAAAGTTGGTATACAATGCTCAAACCCGAGGGTTTCTCTCTCTAAAATTAGTTTCTCTCTCTAACTTCTTTTTTTCAAATAAGTTGCTGGATGCTGAATAAAAGGACTCGGGACCAACCACAGGCATACCTGTTCCAGTCGCAAGTACACCTGCAGATGGGCCATGTGGGTTCTGTGACGCCTCCAAATTCAGACCACTCGAGCTCGAATTCGGTGCATCACGATCTATTTCTAATAACATACTAAAATCTCATGCAACAGAATAATAGAATAATTTACATTGTCATAACATAAATATTCTTGTCCCAAGGTCTCATGACCGTTACTACATCATTTCAATAATTAAACTTAAAACATAACTTAAACATAATTTAATCATCCCTTAATACATTATCATAATATTAATAATAATTCTCCTAATCTTAAAAGACTAAAGCTATTCCAAAGCCTTGCTCTTTCCTTTGTCCTTTCCAGTACCGCATTGCTCTGCCTTAACTGTAATGTTTTTAGGGAAGCAAGAATAAGCAACAAATTTACCCAGTAAGTAATATAGCAATAAGGGTGAACAATATTAAGTTTGAGTCTCAAGGGTATAACAATAAATGATAGTTCAAGAATAACAAGAAGTATCAATAGTTCTCAATAAATGTCGCTATGGACTGAAAGTTATCAACAAGATTCAAGGGTTAGCCATTTCAAGGTTCAAGAATAATGAACACTGAGCAGTCGCTAGGGACTATGAACTTCTACTAGAATTAACAGTATTATGCTGAAAATTCAATATAAACAAGTACAACAGGTGATCAGCCTAAAGTACTCTACGTTATGCATAACATTTAAATATGCTTGTATGTGCGCACGTCGGTTCCCCGACAGTTATATAATTTTCCCTCTAATGAGGGTTGTTCATCTCAGTAGATTTATAAGAGTCCGCACCAAGACAATTGGTTTGGATAGCTTTCTAACACATGATAATAGTCTAGCCAAATCAAATGGCTTAGACGACTTTTAGGAACAATAAGTTCACTTCTCGTAACACGAGTCAAGATATGAAATCAATTTTTACGATTATGAATAGTAATCATACGAATGTAGATATTTCCTCAATATAAGTATGTTTGATATAACAATCAAAGTTTCTCAATAAGAATTAAGATCTAGATACTTGCATTCAATTATAAGAATGAAGTTAAGGAACTTGCATTTAATATCAAAATCAAATGAAGTTAGGAAACTTGCCTTTTGCGTAGATTACAAACCTAAAGCTTAACGTCACCGCAAGGTCTTATAGTATCCTATTTATGTACATTTATATACACATTAGTTATGCCAACTCGATATACATAAGCCGACGATTCTATACGTATTCCATTACACACATTACATAATTAGTATACACGTTACTACATAATCATAGCTTTGCAATCGTTAACGTTTTTGAAAGTTTTTGAAACACTTATCAATTCTTGGTTTCCTATAGTCAATATATACATTAACACTTGTACATCCTATTAATCATATATTGCAGTTTTAGGATATCAATATAAACATGCATTAAGTTTTAGAGTACAAATAACATGAACAGACTGCACTGCAGGGTGGCGCGGTCACGCTGTATTTAGATTAGGGAGTGGCGCGGTCGCGCTGCTCGCTGTCAAAACCAGTAGCAACTTTGAGCCTACAGAAATCTAGCTCACTTACTATCATACTTAGGAATCAACACATAAAATATTCACATACTAAGGGGATCCTTCTTCAAGTTTGCATTCAAATCATTTAGTTTTATTTCTATTTTAATCAATAAAGATTTCAACAATAATCAAAGGATCAAGTATATAAGTCCTTAAATCTTATCTTGCTACGCATAAGTCTTTAATACGCATGTCTGTATGTATACCACTTGTTTACATCTAGGTTGAATAGCTTAACACTTGAAATGTCATTTTACATTATTTTTGACAAGTCTAAATCATGCTTAGCTAGATGGTGAACGTATCGATTATGTCTAGATGCATAACATATCCTATCATAATGGTCCTAAATTTCAGAATACAACATAGGGTAGTTATCAACAAAGTTAGTTTTCAAACTCCTAAACCTTTCTTGAAAATCTCATGTTAAATCAACCAAATATGCAAGATACATTGGATTCATATATCATACTACTACATAACAAACCATGCCATATAAGCATGCTCAAGGTCAGAACTTAAAGTATACTAAGGCCGTTAAGTTTCCATTTCGAACGTTATGTTTCTTTTAGAATTTAAGCTCACATAATTCATATCATGTAAAGGGCTTTGGATCACATGTTATACTCATTCACATACATTTATAAGTTACTTATGTTAGCATGTCTAGAATCAAGTTAAATTAGCATGCTCATCCTAACAGAAAACACAAAATGGGATTTCATGACTGCCAGCTGGCGCGCCCGCGCTGTGTTTGTACTGGGAAGTGGCGCGGCCGTGCCACTCCGGTACAGACACAGACTGGCTTCTGCTTTAGCAGAACTCAAAACTCAATCAATAAACCTTTATGAAACATGCTCAATATCAATCACATTACTACCGTATATGTATATAAGCTCAGCTAGTATGTTGATAACAATTCACAATTCAAATCATCAACTTTCAACTCAATCAACAAGAATTTAAGAATTCTCAATTACTTATTAAACTTGAAATTAAGAGTGTAGTTATTGTAATGTTACCTCTTAAGGCTTGAAATTGCTAAACTTGCTTCCAAACTTTCAGATAGCTCTCTCAATTAACAACT
Organism: Panax stipuleanatus; assembly: GCA_020205555.1. Classification (NCBI taxonomy): domain Eukaryota; kingdom Viridiplantae; phylum Streptophyta; class Magnoliopsida; order Apiales; family Araliaceae; genus Panax; species Panax stipuleanatus. The sequence goes on along the minus strand of CM035121.1, from coordinate 19,373,082 downwards.
CACTCTCTAATGGACTTCTCAGAAAATTTTAGCAGTGAATATAGAAGGGAAGAGCTTCAATTTATAAAAATCAAAAACCCATATAAAAGCTTTGTCCATAGATTTTGTTCAGCAGGGAGAAGAAGAAGATGATGGGTATTGATGATTTGGTGGAATAGTTCTCTTGTCACTATTTGAGTCACTCCCTTCTCCATCATCATCCTCATTTGAAATCTCAGAGTTTGGTATTGTAGGAGTAGCATAGGCCAAGGGCCTATTACGTGAATTGAAGAAAAGGGACACTGAATATGGGACACTCTTCTAACACTCAGCATTTGAAATTTAACACATGTATACTTAGGTTTTAATTCCTTTTGAGTGTACACATGAACTTTTAATGAGATAATATTATTACATTGAGTAAGTTGGGGGCGGGGGGGAATATATACACATACTTATATAATCCATGTACATTTGGTTAGTCCAGATAATACTGAAATATAATTTAACTGAGTACTATCAACCCATATTTTCATAAAACTTTATTTTTCAATTACACATAATTATTGAAATAATTATTTAATAATAAATATTTATTTATTCTAATTTAATTTCTCCCATAATATTTAAGTACACATATAATTTACCCACCACACATCATGTTGTCACATAAGCTCCTTTATAGAATTATATGATTCCTCAAATTTTATCATATAATTTCATGTATCATGTAATTGCATTGTAATGTCACACCTTATTTTATTTTAAATAGATGTAGTCACTTTATAACCTATGATCACACATTACACATTCTTGTTCATATCAATAATTTAATAATAATAAATATTAGTCTATCATACCATTTACTCATTAACATGCTATTACTCATAACAACAATTAATTAAAGAATATAACATTAATTAATTCTTCACTTATTTAAATCATTCCTTCTTTAATTTAATTAAACCATTACTAAGTCCATCATCGTGCCACACAAGGCATTTCATAAGTTCATCTTAAATTTTCCTCATTTCTCAATTATCATAAATTCAATTTAATTTAATTGAGTTATCACATCTCATGCCGCATAGACATTTATATTAGAATAAATATTCACGCGTTTATTAATATTATTTATAAAATTCACGGGTATTATAGGTTCCGTTGCCTCGAAGTTTGTTCCTTCGGTCTCGTTCTAGTGAAAGTTGAGCTCCGTACCCAAAAATCCCAAAAATTTTTGCTGAAGGCTGCGAAATAAGGTCGAGTCTGACTGAATCGAAGTCCGGGAAGATGATGAAATAAGCTGAAAGGTATCTTCTAGTTCCTGAGGGTCATCAATCGACTCGTCTTGAACAACACGCAGTTCAATGGTTGCTTTGGTGACTTCTTATGGCCACTTTCTCAGCTTTACAATCCTCGTTCGGTCCGCGTCGTGTCTGGGCGTCATTTGCACTTTGATTTCTCCACAGGATTGTCTCCGCGGTGAAAAGATGCTTTTTACCTACCTCGGGGTTGTCTCCGAAGTAGAATTACATTTTTACCCTTATGTAAGGTTAGTTTAAGGAAAGTGAAATTTCAAGTGTCTATAGATGCCCCTCTTTGTCATGTTTATACAATGCAATGGAATGAACACGACAAAGATTACTAGACACGAAGATACATGATAAGGTATATCTAATGATACAACACCATTTGTAAAGTATACAATGATATGTATGAGTTTGATCTTAAAAAGGTACTCCTATCTGTTGGGGAGGATAAGGATTGTGAGAACGCCGTCGGGTACTACCGACACCTTCATTGGGGTTGTTGCCAATGGATTACATCATCGAGGTTCATAAATCTCAAAGATCAAAATTCACAAATCCCTCTACTATCACTAGGTACTGTAGGTGTTTTAGTGGGGTTGTTGCCAACAAATTATATCATCAGGGTTAAGTCAATTTGGGTTGGGTTGTTGCCAATAGATTACATCATCGGGGTTAATGATCTGCGTTGGGTTGTTGCCAACGGATTACATCATCGGGGTTAAGCTGACGCCTTCATTGGGTTGTCGCCAACGGATTACATCATCGGGGTTAAGCCGACGTCTTCAGTGGGTTATTGCCAATAGATTGCATCATCGGGGTTAAGCCGACGCCTTCACTAGGTTGTCACCAACGAATTACATCATCGGGGTCAAGCCGACTCCTTCACTGGGTTGTCGCCAACGAATTACATCATCGGAGTTAAGTCGATCTGCGTTGGGTTATTGCCAATGGATTACAGTATTGGGGTCAAGCCGACGCCTTCACTAGGTTGTCGCCAATGAATTACATCATCGGGGTCAAGCCGACACCTTCACTGGGTTGTCGCCAACAGATTCCATCATCGGGGTCAAGCCGATGCCTTCACTGGGTTGTCGCCAATGGATTATATCATTGGGGACAAGTCAATGCCTTCACTGGGTTGTCGCCAATGGATTACATCATCGGGGTTAAGCCAACGCATTCATTGGGTTGTCGCCAACGGATTACATCATCGGGGTTAAGCTGACGCATTCATTGGGTTATTGCCAACAGATTACACAATTGATTATAAATAAAAGTGACTTAGATTGAATATGTTGGTCTTCCGCCGTTCCACGATAAGGTTTTTAATTTTCCCTGATTTTCGCACCTTTTTGGAGGTGTTTCAGGGTTTTTGAGGCTTAAAATGAACTGAAAGGGTACCTTTCTGAGTGAACACCTTTTTCTGGACCCGTAAGAATGCGTTTCGGACTGCATTTTACCAAACGGGGAGCCGCGGGCCCCACTTTGGGCAGCAACACGTATGCCTGCGTATGGAGCAGGTATGCTTGAGGCTAGTCACGGTTTGCCTTATACCCTCAGGCAGGCTCATTCTCGCTCATTCGATACGAGTTTTCTTTCAGTCTCTTTGTAGAATCCGACCCTTCTTCTCAGATCTACTTGAATCGGGCTTGATTTTGGGTATTCTGCCACTGTACGTTCATTCTACGCACTACAGGTAACGTATACATCTAATTTTTTACGTTTTCACCAATATTTTATTGTACTTTCTTCATTAAACGCAATATATTGATCATGTATGCATAAATAGCTTGATAGACATGTTATAATGTAATGCATGCTTACGTATCAATATATGGACCGTATGGATGCAGTATATTTTGCTTTAATAGTGGTCTAGACATGTATTCCGATAATACATTAGAAAAACTATTTAAATTACTATTTAATTGATTGGCTATGACTGTTTACCCTCATAGGGTGGTTTAATACATGTTTACATGCATGTGGATAGTCCATATTATAGAGGAAACTCTGACAAAAAAATTCATGAGTTAAATGACAAGATCCTATATGCATGCTTAGCTATGGTAGGATATTTATGTCAAAATGATGTATGCATCTATTAAGACACATATAGGACATGCATGATGCTATGACCCAAGTTAAATCCTTATAAGTCGTTTGTCTCTAGGTTATCGTAAATGCATGTTAAAAAAGTGATAGAGTCATACCTAATCATATTCTGAATTACATGGACTCATTGTCTAGGCATAGATTTAGATAGACCTAGTAGCTCTTCATCCCATAGGGCTTCATCCGGGGTCCGCCTTCGGAGGCCTGCCTCAGATACTCTTATTCCGTGGATTACCCGTCAGGTTCATCGTTTGACAGAGTCAGTGCATCGTCCTCTTAATGAGGACCGATCCCATTTAGATGACGAGGGTGATGTCCCTGAGTTTGAGGCTCGACCTACTATTGTGCCTAGATTCCTTCCAAGTATCCAAGTATCTGTTCCCGACTTGTTGGGTACCAACTTGAGTCGTCATCCGTCCGTTCACTTGCGTGCGAACGAGGTACTAAAGTTTTCATATAAATTTGCTTTAATTCTCCATTCTTGCCAACAATCGATTTTTAACCTTAATTTCATGCAGGTTCTGGAGTTTACCCAGCCTAAGGGTAACTGGTTCAGTGTATATTCCTTGTACTGGTTGCTTCATCTTGAGTATCGGGCTCAGGTGGATTCCTGGGGTTTTCAGGCCTTCTTCACCATTGCTCCTCGCCGCTGCCCTTGGGGCTATCTTCGAGCTTTATCTGAGAGGTGGTTTCATCAGAGCCAGTCTCTTCATCTCCTAGAATGTGAGGTTATGATGACACCCATGGATTGGCAGTACATCACTGGTTTACAGTTTGTCGGGGACGGAGTGCCTTTGAAGGCTAATATTACCGCCACTGCTATTCGCACCCTTCTCGGTTTTTCTCCTTAGGAGCGGGCCTTCAAGGCTCGTATTATCCGATTGGGTTCTTTGAGTGTTGATGTGGCTCAGGGCACTTTACATGAGCCTTTACCCGAGGATTTGGTGGAGAGAGATCGCACTTGCAGCTTCTATTCTTGACCATCATGAGGGGTTGTTTTATTACGAACAACTCCTCCACTGTCCCTTTTAGCTTAGTGGGGGTTTTTCGGGACGTAGACCGCATTGGAGACTACAACTAGGGTTCTTTTACATTCGTGATATTCCTCTATGGGATGCGATTGCGCTCCGAGGGAGTGACTGATGTTTGGCTCGGCTTCTACCCATTTCTTTTGGTGGGTCACCTTGATTAATTTATAATTCTCTGAATCTTAATTTGATTTCCCATGATTGATGTCAAGTTCTTTGGATTGACAGTTTTGCGCTTACGAGAGACTTCCTTTCCTCTGACCTCTCACTGTTCTGGGCTTGGATACCTACCCTCGTGGTCGTAGATGGCATCAGCCCACATTATTAGAGGTCCCAGTTTTGGTGGATTTCACCCACGCCCGCCTCCAACTAGAGCTGCTGTCAGCATCTGATGTAGTGTGGGTCCCCTATACTGCAGAGCACCTAACAGAGGGTTTTGAGGATGGTCTCCCTACAGAACCTGAGTATTATCTGTCTACTCGTCGGATTCCCTTCTTGTTTGATGGAGGTTGGGAGGTCTACCTTGGAGAGTGTGCTTTCAGATGTATCACCGGGAAGATCCACCTTCCTTTCCTTCCTCAGCCCTAGAGGTTTTGGCCTTTAACTATGCCTATTTTAGAGATTCCTATAGCGGGGTATGAGGGATTTTACCTATCAAATGGCCCCATTACCTCGGATGACTTCTCTACTTGGTGGCGCCCTCGTACTATTGGAGTTCAGACCAGGGCTACCCAGTTCTTGGGAGATATAGTTCTAGGGTCTATTGTGATGACCGATTGGATAATATGCTTTTGAGAAACTTCTCATCTATCCCAGATTGTAGATTTGACCTATCAATTGGAGAAGATGTCGATGTATTGTAGCCATTTGGGCGGAGATCCTTCACTGGTTGGTATTTTTGATTCCCAGGGACATGAGGCTGGATCGTCAAGTACTGGTGGCTTTATTGATGTAGAGGGTCCTTTTGACTATAGCCGGGATGCGCAAGACATTCCTTATCGTCAGGATACGCAGGGTGTGCATTACCACCCAGATATGACAAAGGTATGCCCACTCAGGATGATCTGGCTCAGGTTGATTAGTTCGATGATTCCAACACCTTCCTAGATGATATGGATATTATTCTATAAGCCTTTGTTAGACATTGGGCGTATGCGCCCCATTATCCTGTACTTTTTATTTTTAGTTTTCACATGTATCATAGGTATGACAGTGATGTATGTATAAAACTGATGTAGTTTCTTTGAGATATATATGATGTTGTCTTTTCATTTATCGATTTTATATGATGTATTATCACTCATTACGATGTATGCTATATATCTAGAAATGATCGAATAGAGATTAACCCTTGTATGGTCTTTTTAGCACAGTTTTTACAGATGGATTCATCATCCGTTGTTCGCTTAGATCATTCTCCACCAGGTCAGATAGCCACTAGCTTGAGAGCTTGGCATGATAGTTTATCAGCTTCTGACCTCATCATAGTTGGTCGTATGCTGGGTCATTCTATATCTTTGATGTCCTTCCGGTACCCGATATGTTTATAGATTGGATGTTTATTCATTGGATCCCAGAGCGCCACGTTTTCAGGTTTGGCTTAAACGAGCTGACTCCTACCTTGGAGGAGTATGGCTGCATCTCTGGTTTGTCGATGGACGGGCCCTGTGCTAGAGTGGCTGTTGCGCTGTTTTGGTGTTAACAAAACGGACACAGACACGTGCAAGTATACACGGTCAACAAGTAATATAAGATAAGTAAAGATCGTTCCCACAGAGAAAAGAAATTAGCTTTAAACTATCATGCAACAATTCTATAGTTATCCTCAGCTGCTCAAACGAGTATCAAAGTGTGATTTAATAACTAAACTGATTTTAAAGCTAAATTAACTAATTAACAGACGAGGGATTCAAATTAGAGAAATATGGGATCTTAACTTCACCTATTGCATCGTCTAGATTACATACCTCATGTCAAGTATAATTAATCACTTAGGATTGCTAGTCGAGAGCACGAATGTAAGAAATGGCGATCTTTCAATAAACCAAGTCCATATCATATAAAATCCACAAAAGAGATATAATTCACAAAAACATCAATAAAACCTAAATCACTATGTCTATGAGATTTACAAGCAATATCGATTTAAGTGCAAGCTCCCTATTGGCTACATATGATAAGCCAGTATATTTCTATCCGAATAACGAATCATAAAATTCATCACATGCAAAATTCACGAACATATGCTAGCATGGCAAAATCTAAGTTTATACTTCCTCTTTCAATTTCATATAAACTATTACAGTAGATGGTGATCAAGCATCTATATATATTCAATACAACCATGCTAGGCAAACCATACAAATTCAAGCATACATATCAATGAGGAATATAAAGCTAGACTAAGCAATAAGATTCGTTAGAATCCCATAATGGTAGTTAGTTCATCTCTGAACCAATAACCATTATGGGATTTGAGCAAAGCATTAAAGCAAATATGAAAGTAAAGAGAGTAGAGAGATGGAAAGTGCAAATCTTGTAGTTCTCCTTTTAATAGAAGCTTTCAAGCTCAAGTTCAGACCACAATCAAACTCCAAATGAAACCCTAGAAATGAAATCTACTAGAACTAGGAGGGAAAGAGTTAGTCTCCAAAACCCTCTCAAGCTCTCTAACCCTAGAAAGTAGGAAATGAAAATAAGTTATGAATGCTGGTAATGAATGCTATCTCGTCTCTTGAAAATACACCAATATATATCAAATACACTTCAGCAGGAAAATCAAATAAAAAAGTCAATTTCTTGACCGGCGCGGCCGCGCGGCCCCGTAGTACATTTGGGGCGCGGCCGCGCACTTCCCCAGAGCAGTCTCTGGACTCTGCCTATCGGCGCGAGCGCGCGGCTCTTCTTTGTTATCCCGGCGTGGCCGCGCGGGCCTACAATTCCTGCTGGTGTCATCTGGTGTAATGCTGATTTCTTTGTGCTTCCTTTTGCTGCTTTCTCCTTCACTTCTTGCTGCCTTAAGACCATTTGCACATGCCTTTAGCTGCTTCCTCTTGCAAATCCATCTTCATACCATCCCACCTTGCCTTTTTGCCATTTCTATGCCTTTTTATGCCATTATCATGCCATTCCATGCCATTTGAGCTTCCTTACTGAAATCTACAAAATAAAGATAAAACACGTTAAAAGACACTAAAATACTTGAGTTTAAGCCATAATCATAGCAAGTTGATATTCAATAAGTAGGTATAAAACCTACTTATCAAATACCCCCAAACTTGAACTATTGCTTGCCCTCAAGCAACAAACACAAATGCAAACTACATGTTATGTAACTAAACTACATGAAAATGAATCCCTATTTTCAGCCATGATGTGAATTCCAATAAGATGCGCCTCAGAAAAATAACAAGAACAATGAACAGAGTATTAGCTCAAGCTACAGTTATAAAGACATTCAATCTATAAGTCACAACATGTTGCTAAGATGCGGTGTGTGTGTGCTATTTCACGAACAAGCTTGACAGAGGCAAAGATTCAACATGCTATACTTCTAAGGCAGGAAAACTGAGGTTTTAAGTCAAGAATTTTTCATATTTATAAAATAATAACCAAACCAACACATAGATACAAGCTAAGGTGCAACAAGAGTTTATTATGCTTTTATTCACAGACGAGGGCGATATTCACACTTTCCCGTGGTTACACTCGACTGTGCAATGCAAAGCCCTCTTAGGCTTTTCAATGATACCCATTTATTGAGCTTTTGACCAACGACTCCCAAACCATAAAGGCCTTAGGGCGCTGGGTGTAGAGACAATCCCCTTAGGGCTTACTTGCTCGAGTATCAAAGGCCACAAGACTTAGCTAGTCAAAGTGTTTATTCTATTTTTTTTCTTTTTCACAATTTATTTTATTTTCTTTTTCTTTTTCTTTTTCTTTTTATTTTTAGCATGCATACCCTGTGTTTTCCCCCATACTTGTATTTCTGTGTCCTTAAGGTCATTATTCATTTTATTACACAATTCTAGCAATTAAAAATAAAATTTTCCACCTCAGAAGACAAACATGTGCTAATCTAGCCAACAAGCAAATAAAGACAATTCCGTGCTATCCGGTAATATCAAAGAAACATGTATAGATTACATCATGTATAAAAATATAACTGAGCTTAAGCTAACCACTTAGTTCAAAAATCTATCATAATTCAATATCATCATTGGCCAAACTGGAATTCAACAGGCTAAACACATGGGATTATGCTATGCAATGCAATTAAACATAAACTAAATAAGCAAAACAAAATAAAACTGAAAAAAATTTATGCAAAATTTAACGAACACATACTAGAATGCAACTACTATATGCAACCTATCATGCAATAAAAACTATATGTACTTAACTAAATGCACTACTACTAATTACACCCAATACCCCCAAACTTAAAATTTTCAATGTCCGCATTGAAGGTAAAGGGTCAGGAAAACTCCCCTATGGATCGGTATGGCCACCCTCCTCGGATGGTGAATCTGGCGGTGGCTACGGCATGACAGAGTCGAAGACAGGCCATTCTAGTATCGTCCCTTGCTGCGCAAAGGCCTCGGCTAAGGACTGTGATAAACCACCAAAAAACGCTGCAAAGTTACTGTACAATGCGTCCATCCTCCTTTCCAATCGCCTAATCCTGCATCCTGATGTATGTCACCTGCTGGAGGAGGGGCAGCAGCCTCGTCTAGTTGTGGCTGCAGTAGAGGAACTGCTAGAGGAGGCGGCAGGATGAATCCTTTTCCTCGTGGGTGAGTTGTGCCCCCAGGCCAATCCTCGAAATGCTTAATCGTGGCATGAGTTATGTCTCCGCTCGGTATTTGGACTTGTTCATCGTCCCATTCAATGCCTGCCTCAGAACATAGGTGAGCCACCACTGATGCGTGTGGAATTAATCCAGTGGTACTGCCTCTAATGAAATGCAGCATGTTTTGATAGAGCAAATGGCCAACATCAATATATTTCCCTGTGATGATCCCCCACAAAATGATGGCCCTCTCGGCTGTAATCTCGTGCTGGTGAGAGGATGGCATAAGATTGGCACATAAAAATAAATTCCATGCCTTGGCGTATGTGTTCAGACCGGAGGCGAGGAAAGTGGTATGTTCATCGGAGCCCGCCCTATATTTCCACTTTGTGCCTGATGCACACAAATCAATGATTAATTGATCTAAATCAGTTTCAAACCTCTCCGCTTCAACCCAATTCACTTGTCCAGCCGGGGGTGGATGTGACACCTCCAAATCCGGGTACTTCATTTCCACATGATTTGGTGTTCACTTTCTAAATATAACACACATCTACCCAATAATAAAATAATTGCAAAGTAAATTACAACCTTTATAAATAATAAAATCTTCCTTATCAAAAGGATTACAACTTTTCAAAATAAATCCCAGGGTTTACTCTAACCTTGACATAACATTAACTGTGGAAAATAAAAACATCACATAAAGTCTGATTATAATTTCAGTCAAAATAAATTAAACAAGCCTTCACTTGTTTAGCTTCCCTTTGTCTTTACTCGTTGACGGGGCATCAACATTTTCAACCTTAACTGCAATGGTTATTTAATGCAAAAGTGAGCAAACAATAGCTCACTGGAATACAACAATATATAAGACATACAAGAATATCTTTGAAAAGGTTTGAATAACTTTTACTTTCACAACGATAAAGAATTGAATAATAATTCTCTATCAATAATAAAAATTCGAATATAGAATTCATCTGAGGGTCGTAACCTTGAACTTTTGTCCTAGGTTATAAATATTTTTATTTAAAACCTTTAACAGTCATTAAGACTATGGACCTTAACTCGTACTTAGGGGGATCAGCCCTTCGTACCATGTATTGTGCACAAACATCTTAACGCTTTTGCGTAGTAACCTCCCCTAGTAAATAGGGTTGTTCAACTCAGTAATTGAATATAAGTCAGCACCAAAGGAAGTTTGGTTTGGATAAGCTTCAAAGGGTAATATAGAATTCAATGTTCATCAACTAAGGAATAGTTGATTCGACTTACAACAATTAAGAATAATTCATAAATAAAAGAATTACGAATTAACATATGCTTTAGAATTAAACTTAAAGCATTTAAAAAGAATATATAGACCTTGCTTGAACAATAAGTCAAGATCACATTAAATCATGAACTTAAATTAAATACTTGTCCATTGCAGAATAAAAAGGACAATCTCAAACAATGAATATATGAACTTAAAGAACTTGTATAAAATTTAACGAGTTCAGGGATAAAAGACTTGCATAAAAATTAATACAAGATCAGGGTTTAGAAAACTTGCCTCAAGCGCAAGCTACTAATAAAATCACGATCTAACAATTCCTACACATATATATTTAATCACAATAACCTAAATTAGTTAACATGTAACTAATTCACATAATTAGTTAACCCTCTAGGTTAAACCATTCTAGTTTAATTAAATAATTTAATAATTAACCATCACATAGTTAATTATACCACATAAGTGATAGTAGTGTGCATACAAGCCAATCATGTATGATGATAAAGCACGTACTTTGTAAACAATCTTATTTATTTATTAATGAAATATTCATTTATTACAGGCATTTAATTATCTACATGTTGCTGTTTTTATAATATGTAAATAACCCATAGTTTTAAGCAATGCTTTTAGAATCATGATGATGATCATGCTAATGAGATCTAAATTCTTAGAAAGTTTTAAAACTAAAATAGTTCCCAATCGTGGGATTACTAAAAAGGGGATTAGTAAATCCGGATAGATTGGTACATATGTTGCTTGCTCATTGGATGAGGATGATTGATCTCATGATCGTTTGTGTGGAGACACTAAAGAAAGTATGTAGGTGCTTATTGGAGAATAAGTTCACTGAACGTGACTCGCTATGGAATACCTTATGGAGATTTACTCGCCTGTCAATAGGAATTCCTAATGTGATAGTAGTACAAGTAATCCTTGGACTTGAGATCATCATAGTATCTTGTATGTAACAAATTATACTTTGACTTATTCCTTAAGACCTTTTAAGGCATATATAGGGTATGCTTGGGTATAATGAGTTACATATGGAGATAATGAATGATTAATAAAGAATCTACCACCTCTAGTAAAAGAGGAGATATGTCCTATGTGATTCGTTAAATGACAACCCAGGAATCCTTGGCCAAGGTGAAATGAAATTAGAAAGGAGTTTTTAATTTGCATTATTTGGAGTTGTGCATTTTCTAATCGAAATACATATAATTAAATAAAATAAGACTTGACAGTAAATCTATGTCTTATATTTAATTGGGACATTGTATGGTGGAAGGATTGAATTGTATGGTAACTATTAACTCACAGGTTCTTTTATGATTAATGTTGAAATCTATATTATCTGGAAAGTCGTTGATCGCTAGGGAGGCTTATCCCTATTGTAGAATAAATATTATTTATTTAAATAAATTATTAGTTTAATTTATTTATTTAAATAAGATTAAAATTGTTTTAATTAATTTATTCACAACCGGTTTAATATGGAGAACCTAAAGGGTCACACCATAAAAGGAAGAATAATTATTTAAGAAGGTAATGGCATAATCGTAATAATGCATTAAGTATAATTAATTTAATCTATGGTGATAGAATAAATTAAATAGCTTAATGTTTATTATTTAATATTTTGAAAATATTAAATATAAATTAATAAGAGGAGTCTTATTAATATTATTACAATTATTATTATTTTAATTTTTAAAGGAGTTTAGTAATTAATTTAATATTTAGTACTCTCATTTATTCCTAATAAGATTAGGAGACAAATTAATTAAATGAATTTAATTAATTATTCCCATGTGGTGGGAAGCCTAAATTAATTAAAGGAGTTTAATTAATTAAAAGAAATCCCATGTCTAATAGGATTAGAAGGGTTGACTAATATCTATATAAGAGGAGTCTTATAATAGATATTAGATTGATGCAATTCCAATTGTTGGAGAGTACTCCTTTTCTATAGAGGATAGAAAACTAAGGTTAAACCAAACACCCTCCTTCTTGATAATTCATCTTCCTTGGTGGATCACCTCTAGAGGCCAAACACTTGGGTGGCTAACGTTGATCAAAGGAAGAAATCTAACCCAGAAATTCAAGGAGATCACGAAGAACAAGGAGTTGAACTAGTACCTGTGGAAGCTTCGTTCTACAAGGGTATGATTCCATAACTTCTTATTTATCGTTTTAAATTAATAATTTGCATAAAGGATGATCCGGGTAATGGTTTTGTAGAAAGTTTTTAAACTCTGATATACCATGCTTCCGCTAATTTTTGCAATTTGATTGCGTCACGATTTCGTACAAACCCAACAGTGGCATCAGAGCCAAATCTTTATGCAATTATTAATTTATTTTTGATTTCATATACATATGGGTATGTATTTAAAATAATTTATTGGGCATAATTTTATTGTATAAAATTATATTTTTTAAGGAAAAAAAAAGAAAAAAAAAAAGACTTTTTTTGGGACGAATCACAATTTTTTTTTGTGCTAATCTTGAATTCTGCAAAGAAAAGGTGTTGTCTCTTTCTTACTCCAAAAAGAAGGTGACCCATCAGGAAAGGACTTTTTTAATAAACCTGCAGGACTCTTTTAATAAAAGAAGGTGACTTTTTTAAAAAAATAAATAAATATGATATATTTATATATTATATTCTAAATAATTTTATAATTAAAATAAAGAGTTTATTTTAATCTTGAAATTGGATTTCATGCAATTTAAAATTGTCCATTAAATGATACTCATATATATATGGAATGTTTTAATTCATGAGATGAATATTTATTTATTGATATATATGGTGATATGTATGAAAATAAATGGGGATTGATTATGGACTATTTGACCAATGTGATTGGATTTTATTTTAGTTGAATGCTTGAATGAATGGGTTTTATTAAATGGGGTCTGCGTACCTCGTCTTCTCTAATTTTTTTTTTCTTGATGTAAAATTCTATCTCCCTCCTATGTACTTCCCCTTGACTGTTGATCAAGGTTTCTATTTAAATTAAATAGTTTAATGTAATAGAAATAGTTAGAATTATCTTTAAAAATTAGAGACCAAGGAGCAAGGAGCGCGTGAAGACCCGTTTGTATGGAGCCCGGGTTTAAATGTAATAGTTACGTTTAAATTTAAATTCTTGCACCCCTAGGTTTGACCTTTTGGTTCACTTGGTGGCTCTAGTGAACCAAACTAGAATAAAAGTCCATAATCAATCCGGGTAGAATATAGTATTCTATATTGCATGCTAAATATTATATATATTATATTTTATGCAAACATGCTTCGCATGTTTAATAAAATGACGCGTATTTTATATATATATGTGCATGCGCGCTAAACAAAGATGAGACTAATAATAACAAACCCCTCAAAGAAATAATATTAAGTCCGAAGTGTTCAAATGATATTTGGAATATCGAACGTCGCCTTCTAGCATGATAAATTAATAGAGTATTAGATATTTAATATGAGCTTGTTGTGCTATCCACAAGGCGAGTATTGCGTATTTAAGATGTTAATTAATCACATTTGATGCTTATCAAGAAAATTGAACGATCTAGTCTTGTTGTGCTATCCACAAGAACGAACATTTTTCTTTTTTGAATTTATGAAAGTGCTAGGCTGGACTTAACTTAAATTATTTTAGTTCGGATGTGCACACACTTGACCATTATGATTTAAGAGGCAAAATAAAAGGAATTACATGGTGATGTAATTGACAAGAGTTGTCTACCTATTTATTTGTGTATCGCTTGTTGTGCTATCCACAAGGTTATATACATTTGAAATTGGATCCTTATTCTCACTAGCAAATTTTTAATTAGATGTTGCCGAACTATATAAGTGAGGGTAATATAGTTTGATAAAAATAGTGGGAGATACCAATTTAAAATAAAGACCTAAATTTATTTTGGTATGCAAAATTAATAAAATGAATGTTTGCTAAAATGTTGTTTTTCACATGCAGAATTTTAAAAATGTCAAAATCACTAATTTCACTGCGAAGCATACTTGATGCTAATAAGCTTACCGGGCCGAATTATACGGACTGACTAAGAAATCTGAGAATAGTTCTCACTGCTGAAAAGATTTCTTATGTCCTAAACTCACATGTCCCTGGAACTGTTCCAGAAACAACCTCTGAGGAAGAGATTGCCACCATTGTAAAGTGGCAAGATGATGCATCTGTAGCTCAATGCATCGTGCTCGCATCCATGAATAACGAGCTTCAGCGTCAGCAAGAAAACATGGATGCTCCTACTATGTTGATTCACCTCAAGGAGTTGTATGGTGAACAAAGTAGGACTGCTAGATATGAGAAATCTAAGGAGCTCTTCCGATCTCGGATGACCAAGGGCAAGGTGAACATAAAGGAACAAAAGAAATCTGATCCAGCTAGCAAAGTAATGTGCTTCCATTGCAACGAGCCAGGTCATTGGAAGAAAAATTGCAAGAAGTTTATGGCAGACAAGAAGCTTGGAGAAGCTTCGACTTCCAATCAAGGTTTGTTCATGATTGAAATTAATTTTTCAGAAAGTCAAAATTCTACTTGGGTATTGGATACCGGCTGTGGTTCTCACATATGTAATAATGTGAAGGGACTGGTCAGAAGTAGAAAGCTGAACAATGATGAGGTGATCCTACGAGTAGGGAATGGAGCAAAGGTTGCTGCATTAGCTGTAGGAACTTATTATTTAGCAATGCCTTCGGGCAAGTCCATTTATCTTAATAATTGTTATTATGTTCCGAATATTATTAAAAACATTATTTCAATTTCTGTATTGGATATGGAAGGATTTAACGTTGTTATAAAGAACAATAGTTGTTCTATTTATAAAGACGATGTTTTATATGGTATTGGAAATTTGCGAAATGGACTTTATACACTTGACTTACAAGAAAATATATTTCAAATTGAACAAACTAAGAAAAGGAAAAGAGATGATATTAATTATACCTACATGTGGCACTGTAGACTCGGTCATATCAATGAAACAAGATTATCCAAGTTGCATAAAGATGGGCTCCTCGAGCTATCCGATTATGAATCATATCCAACTTGTGAATCTTGTCTCATGGGTAAAATGACTAAATCTCCTTTTAGTGGAAGAGGAGAAAGAGTTACAGAGTTGTTGACATTGATTCACACAGACGTTTGTGGGCCTATGACAACAAGTGCGCGGGGTGGGTATTCTTATTTTATTACTTTCACTGATGATCACTCAAGATTTGGATATGTGTATTTAATGAAATACAAGTCAGAATCATTTGAAAAGTTCAAAGAATTCAGAAGTGAAGTAGAGAAACAAACGGGCAAGAGTATAAAGATACTTCGATCAGATCGAGGCGGAGAATACTTAAGCGGTGAGTTTCTCAATTGTCTCAAAGAAAATGGTATAATCTCACAATGGACTCCTCCAGGTACACCACAGTTAAATGGAGTATCTGAAAGGAGAAATCGAACACTGTTAGACATGGTTCGATCCATGATGAGTTTTACCGACCTTCCAATTTCCTTCTGGGGATATGCCCTAGAAACGGCTGCATACCTACTTAACAAGGTACCTACCAAATCCGCCCCAAAGACTCCATATGAGATGTGGAAGGGGAGGAAACCAAATCTTAAGCATGTTAAGACTTGGGGTTGTCCAGCTTATGTCAAAAAGTTTGAACATGATAAGCTACAAACTAAATCCGAAAAGTGTAGATTTGTGGGATACCCTAAAGAAACTGTAGGGTATTATTTCTATCATCCAACTGATCAAAAAGTGTTTGTTGCGAAACATGCTGCCTTCTTGGAAAAGGAGTTTATCCATGAAGGGGTCAGTGGGAGTAAGATATATCTTGAAGAAGTTCAAGAACCACAAATTACCACGGATCAAAGTCAGGTACCTGACCAAGTAGAAGAACCTACTATACCACACCCTGTTCGTAAATCTGGAAGAGTACCGAAGATACCTGAGAGGTATGGATTCGTTTTAGGGGATGACGATGAGGTACACATCATGAATGATGATGATCCATTGAATTACGAACAGGCTATGAGTAATAAAGACTCAGAGAAATGGCTTGAAGCCATAAAATCCGAAATGGACTCCATGTATGAAAACAAAGTATGGACTTTGGTTTCACCACCTGAAGGCATTAAGCCTATTGGGTGTAAATGGGTCTTTAAAAGAAAGACTGGAGCGGACGGCAAGGTGGAGACCTATAAGGCCCGACTGGTTGCAAAAGGTTTCAAACAAAGACAAGGAGTTGACTATGATGAAACCTTTTTACCAGTAGCTATGCTCAAGTCCATTCGGATTTTGCTTGCGATTGCAGCTTATAACGACTATGAGATCTGGCAGATGGACGTGAAAACGGCCTTCCTCAATGAGAAACTTGAGGAGGATGTGTATATGACACAGCCAGAGGGATTTGTTTCAAAGGTTGGAATAAATCAAGTCTGTAAGCTGCAACGATCCATTTATGGATTGAAGCAAGCTTCTCGTAGATGGAACATTCGTTTTGATGAGACAATCAAAGAGTTTGATTTTATCAAAAATGACGATGAGCCATGTGTGTACAAGAAGGTTAGTGGGAGCGCAGTTTCATTCCTTGTATTATATGTTGATGATATATTACTGATAGGGAATGACATTCCTATGCTACAATCAATTAAAATCTGGTTATCTAAACATTTCTCCATGAAGGACTTGGGAGAAGCATCCTATATTTTCGGGATAAAGATCTATAGAGATAGATCTAAAAGGATGCTTGGTTTATCCCAAGGAACGTACATTGATGCAATGCTAAAGAGATTTAGCATGGAAGATTCCAAAAGAGGTCTCATGCCGATGAGCCATGGAATACATCTCTCCAAGAAACAGGCCCCAAGGACACCTGAGGAGAGAGACCGTATGAGTAAGATCCCTTAGGCTTCTGCAATAGGATCTATCATGTACGGTATGATATGTACTAGACCGGGTGTTGCTCATTCACTTAGTGTAATGAGCAGATACCAGTCGAATCCAGGAGAAGAGCACTGGAAGGCAGTGAAGAATATCCTAAAATACTTGAGAAGGACTAAGGATATTTTTCTTGTCTACGGTGGGTCTGAATTAAAACTCGAGGGCTTCACAGACTCAAGTTTTCAAACGGACCAAGATGACAGTAAATATGTTTCAGGGTATGTTTTTACCTTGAACGGAGGCACAGTGAGTTGGAAGAGTTCCAAGCAGCAAACAGTTGCTGATTCAGTGACAGAGGCAGAGTATATAGCTGCAAGTGAAGCTGCAAAAGAAGCTGTTTGGATGAAGAAGTTCATAACTGAACTTGATGTGGTTCCTAGCATTGGAGAAGCAGTTCCCATTTACTGTGACAACACAGGAGCAGTTGCACAGGCTAAGGAACCGAGGTCTCATCAGAAATCTAAACACGTGTTGCGGCGATTTCATTTGATCAGGGAGATCATTGAAAGAGGAGACGTCACCTTGGAGCGTGTAGACTCTCAAGACAACATTGCAGATCCATTTACTAAAGCTTTAACACAACAGCAGTTTGATCGTCACTTAGAGAAGATGGGTATGAGATACCATGGCGATTGGCTTTAGTGCAAGTGGGAGATTGATAGTAGTGTGCATACAAGCCAATCATGTATGATGATAAAGCACGTACTTTGTAAACAATCTTATTTATTTATTAATGAAATATTCATTTATTACAGGCATTTAATTATCTACATGTTGCTGTTTTTATAATATGTAAATAACCCATAGTTTTAAGCAATGCTTTTAGAATCATGATGATGATCATGCTAATGAGATCTAAATTCTTAGAAAGTTTTAAAACTAAAATAGTTCCCAATCGTGGGATTACTAAAAAGGGGATTAGTAAATCCGGATAGATTGGTACATATGTTGCTTGCTCATTGGATGAGGATGATTGATCTCATGATCATTTGTGTGGAGACACTAAAGAAAGTATGTAGGTGCTTATTGGAGAATAAGTTCACTGAACGTGACTCGCTATGGAATACCTTATGGAGATTTACTCGCCTGTCAATAGGAATTCCTAATGTGATAGTAGTACAAGTAATCCTTGGACTTGAGATCATCATAGTATCTTGTATGTAACAAATTATACTTTGACTTATTCCTTAAGACCTTTTAAGGCATATATAGGGTATGCTTGGGTATAATGAGTTACATATGGAGATAATGAATGATCAATAAAGAATCTACCACCTCTAGTAAAAGAGGAGATATGTCCTATGTGATTCGTTAAATGACAACCCAGGAATCCTTGGCCAAGGTGAAATGAAATTAGAAAGGAGTTTTTAATTTGCATTATTTGGAGTTGTGCATTTTCTAATCGAAATACATATAATTAAATAAAATAAGACTTGACAGTAAATCCATGTCTTATATTTAATTGGGACATTGTATGGTGGAAGGATTGAATTGTATGGTAACTATTAACTCACAGGTTCTTTTATGATTAATGTTGAAATCTATATTATCTGGAAAGTCGTTGATCGCTAGGGAGGCTTATCCCTATTGTAGAATAAATATTATTTATTTAAATAAATTATTAGTTTAATTTATTTATTTAAATAAGATTAAAATTGTTTTAATTGATTTATTCACAACCGGTTTAATATGGAGAACCTAAAGGGTCACACCATAAAAGGAAGAATAATTATTTAAGAAGGTAATGGCATAATCGTAATAATGCATTAAGTATAATTAATTTAATCTATGGTGATAGAATAAATTAAATAGCTTAATGTTTATTATTTAATATTTTGAAAATATTAAATATAAATTAATAAGAGGAGTCTTATTAATATTATTACAATTATTATTATTTTAATTTCTAAAGGAGTTTAGTAATTAATTTAATATTTAGTACTCTCATTTATTCCTAATAAGATTAGGAGACAAATTAATTAAATGAATTTAATTAATTATTCCCATGTGGTGGGAAGCCTAAATTAATTAAAGGAGTTTAATTAATTAAAAGAAATCCCATGTCTAATAGGATTAGAAGGGTTGACTAATATCTATATAAGAGGAGTCTTATAATAGATATTAGATTGATGCAATTCCAATTGTTGGAGAGTACTCATTTTCTATAGAGGATAGAAAACTAAGGTTAAGCCAAACACCCTCCTTCTTGATAATTCATCTTCCTTGGTGGATCACCTCTAGAGGCCAAACACTTGGGTGGCTAACGTTGATCAAAGGAAGAAATCTAACCCAGAAATTCAAGGAGATCACGAAGAACAAGGAGTTGAACTAGTACCTGTGGAAGCTTCGTTCTACAAGGGTATGATTCCATAACTTCTTATTTATCGTTTTAAATTAATAATTTGCATAAAGGATGATCCGGGTAATGGTTTTGTAGAAATTTTTTAAACTCTGATATACCATGCTTCCGCTAATTTTTGCAATTTGATTGCGTCACGATTTCGTACAAACCCAACAGGCATGTTCACATAATTAAATAAATTAATAATTATGTATTTCACATTAATTAAATAAATTATAATTTAAACATTTAATCTAATTATAATTACTCAAATTATAATTAAATCTTATTTTAATTAAATTATAAACAAATTTATAATTTAAAACTAATTAAACCACATCATGTATTTACTAAATTATAATAACACAAATTATAATTTATAATTAATCATGCAAATATTGCATTATAATACAAAAGATTATAATATATAATTAATCATGCATTACATAAATTATAATTTAAAATTAGCATTCACTTGATTAAAATTAATCAACTATAATCATTATAATTTAAATTAAACCTTTACTTTAATAATAATTATTCAAAGATATAATCATAAATTATATTTTATTAATATAATTTATTAATATTCATTTAGCATTTTAATATAGGTTTAATCATGCTATAAAAGTTATTACATAAAATTAGCTTTACAAAATACAAAAAAAAAAAAAATAAGTTTCCTTTTTCCCTACCACCCCCCCCCCCGGTCGGGGCTGGGGTTTTCCTTTTGATAGGCCCGCCGGGGTGGGCCCCTTCCGGCGAACACAGACAAGTTCGTGAACTGTGCAGAGAAAAAGTCAATTTGGCTTATTTCACCACACCAAATTCTAATTCTAGTTTATACAATTCATAAAAATTTATAGAAAACATAAACTTAAAACTTCTAACATGATTCTAACATACATAAATATTATAACACATAATCAAAACAATCAATTTCATGATTTTTGAAGAAAAGCCATAGATAGGTGTTCTTCATGAAATTGAGCACTGTACTTTTGTTTTTTTAAACCAATTCACCCAATTTCAATTATAGTAAATCAATTCTTAAACATGCTATCATCATCTACAATTAGTTTAAACAAAGATGAACAATCAAACATGAATTCCTTTGATTTTAAAAGAAAACTATATATATATATATATATATATATATATTCAAAATACTTTCACTAACTCACTGATGATCATGGACTCCTCACATTCATCACATATATATGGACTAAACCATTAATTAAGCATATAATTCATATCTAAGCATGCTATAAACACAAACTATACATATAATTCATATTTATAAAGTTTTCATAACAATTCATATTTACAGAGAACTATCACTACGAAGAACATAAACACATAATTTCTAAAACTATAAGTTAGGATTATACCTCTTGATTAAAGCTAGGAGAAAAGATGAAGATAATGATGTAAAGCTTTCCTTTGGATTTCTCAAAGTCCTCTTCTTCTTCTTCTCTCTTCTTCCTTTTCTCTCTATCTTTTCTCTGTTTTGTTCTTCTGACTAACTCTTGTTCTAAATTTAGCTAACGTAAAACTATTGATATACATATATTATACATATATCATATATACATATAACTGACAAATAATTAATCCATATAATAAATATTATAATTAATACATGAGTTACACAATTTGAATTTAAAAAGTCTAAGGCTTTGTTTGACAACCCTTTTAAATAAAACAGATTTTTGTGTTAAGGCATCGTTTGGTAAAAATGGATTTACCTGTTTGGCAAAAGGCTTTTAAAACAAAAGTAAGGGCCTTGTTTGGTTAAAACTAATTTAAAATCCTTTTTTTTAATAAATCATTTTAACACATACTTTAATGTTACACTTTAATTAATTAAATCTCTAACATTCTAATTTAATCAATTAAAATCCAACATCAATTAATCACATAAAAATTACCACATAATTATAAATACTCGCTAATTATAAATCATGTAACACTTAACACATAATTCATCTAATTTAATTATCTCAATTAAATTAGAACTATACTAAAAATTAATATACATCAATTAAATAAATTATTAAATATTTATTTAATTAATACATAACACTTAATTAAATCACTCCACAAAATCACATAATTTATTTATTCAATTCAATAAATATTAAAATTTAATATATAAACTCTCAATCGTTACAATCTTCCATCATTAAAAGGATTCTGTCCCCAGAATCACACAAAAAAAATTCTTGTCTATTACATTCTTCCCCCCTTAAGAGGATTCTGTCCCTAGAATCAGTACATAATGGTTACACAAAACTAAGCAAATAATCACGGATAAGATTTCATCATAACATCTTCGAGTTTCCACGTAGCTTCTTCAACACTGTGGTTCCTCCAGATTACCTTAACAGAAGGTATCACTTTATTTCTAAGAACTTGTTCCTTTCTATCAACTATTTGAACAGGCACTTCTTTATATGTTAAGTCTTTATCGAATTGTAAAGGCACATATTCTATTACATGTTTATAATCGTGTTTGTAAGGTCTTAACACAGAAATATGAAAGACGTTATGTATATTCTCGAGCTCCAGAGGTAACGCAACCTCGTAAGCTACCTCGCCCACCTTTCGTAGTACCTCGAAAGGTCCAATAAATCTGGGACTCAGCTTTCCCTTCTTACAAAATCGAATCTTCCCCTTTCAGGGAGATACTTTCAAGAAAATGAAGCTTCCTGGTAAGAATTCTCGGTTCTGTCGATGTAGATCGGCATACTTCTTCTGTCTGTCTTAAGCAGCAACTAATCTTGTTCTGATTAGCTTCACGATTTCTGCAGTTTGTTGTACCAATTCTGGTCCCAACAGTTGACGTTCACCGACTTCATCCCAGCACAAGGGAGTTCTGCATTTTCTGCCATATAATGCTTCGTAAGGTGGCATGCCGATACTCGCATGGTGACTATTGTTGTAGGCGAACTCTACCAGCGGTAGATGATCATCCCAGCTTCTCTCAAAGTTCATCACACAAGCTCTCAGCATATCCTTAAGCGTCTAAATCATTCTCTCTCTCTGGCCATCAGTCTGAGGATGGTACGCTGTACTCATTCGTAATTGCGTTCCCAGGCACTCTTGCAAACGTTTCCAAAAATTAGACGTGAATCGCGGATCTCTGTTCGACACATTCGACACCGGAACACCGTGTCGAGAAATAATTTCCTTCACATATAGCCTCGCTAGTTGATCCAAGTTGTACTTAATTCTGATCAGTAGAAAGTGGGCTGACTTTGTCAGTCGATCCACTATAACCCATATCGCATCAAATCCCTTCTGAGTCGCTGGAAGACCTACCACGAAATCCATCATGATGTGCTCCCACTTCCACTCTGGAATTTCTAACAGTTGTAGCAGTCCACTTGGTCTCTAGTGTTCTGCCTTGACTTTCTGGCACGTTAAGCATTTTGCAACGCATTCAGCAATGTCCCACTTCAAATTCGGCCACCAAAAATGGTGCCTGAGATCCTGGTACATCTTCGTACTCCCAGGGTGAATCCAATATCTCGAACTATGAGCTTTGCTCAGAATATGCTCTTTGACCTCTGGTACTGGCGGTACCCAGATTCTCCCTTCAAACCGCATCAATCCTTCGTTATCGATCTTGAACTTGAACTCTTCGTCATCGGTTATCCTCTTCCAAATCTTCTCGCATTCTTCATCGTGAAGTTGTGCTTCTTTCACTTTGTCTACCAGAGTAGAACCAATAGTTACTTGAAACAACTTGTCATCCGATCCCTTTGGAAACTTCACTTCTAATTCCAATCTAGCCATCTGTTCTATTAACTGATCCTGATCAGTTAATATGTTCAACTTCTCCCTACCTTTTTTGCTCAAAGCATCGGCGACGATATTAGCTTTACCCGGATGATAAAGTATCTCACAATCGTAGTCCTTGATCAGTTCCAACCATCTTCTTTGGTGCATGTTCAAGTCCTTATGGGTGAATATATACTTCAGACTCTTGTGATCTGTGTATATTTTACACTTCTCTCCATATAAGTAGTGTCTCCAAATCTTTAGAGCAAACACCACTGCCGCCAACTCTAAATCATGGGTCGGATACCCCTTCTCATAATCCTTCAGCTGACGTGACGTATAGGCAATAACTTTGCCGCTCTGCATCAACACACAGCCTAATCCTTTATGTGAGGCATCACTATATACTATGAAATTCCCCTTACTATCCGGTAAAGACAACACAGGCGCAGTACTCAACCTCTTCTTCAGCTCCTAAAAACTTTCCTCACACTTTTCCGTCCAAACAAATTTAACTGTTTTACGAGTTAAATTTGTCAACAGAGTGGCGATCCTGGAAAAATCTTGAATAAATCTTCGATAATAACCTGCCAATCCCAAGAAACTCCTCACTTCAGACGGCGTCTTCGGCTGATCCCAATTTATTACAGCTTTAACTTTCGACGGATCCACCGAAATACCATTCTTATCGATCACGTGGCCAAGAAATTGCACACGTTCCAACCAGAATTCGCATTTTGAGAATTTAGCGTAAAGCTTCTCTCGTCTCAGTGATTCTAAGGTTAGCCGTAAGTGTTCAGCGTGTTCCTCCTCGGTCTTGGAATAAACCAGGATGTCATCTATGAACACTACTATGAACTTATCTAGGAATGGCTTAAACACCCTGTTCATTAAGTCCATAAATGCAACTAGGGCATTCGTGAGACCAAATGACATCACCAAGAACTCGTAATGACCATATCGAGTCCTAAAAGCCATCTTCGGTATATCTTCCTTTCTCACTTTCAACTGATGATACCCACTTCTCAAATCAATTTTTGAGAAGTACCCAGCACCCTTCAGTTGATCGAACAAGTCATCGATCCTAGGTAAAGGATACCTATTCTTGATCGTAACTTTGTTCAACTCCCTATAATTAATGCAAAGATGCATCGATCCATCCTTCTTCTTCACGAATAAGACTGGCGCTCCCCACGGCGAAACGCTCGGTTGAATATACTTCTTTTCTAGCAACTCTTGAAGTTGAACCATCAGTTCATTCATTTCGACTGGAGCCATTCTGTACGGAGCCTTCAAAATTGGAGCAGTTCCCGACGCTAAGTCGATCACGAACTCTATCTCCCTATCTGGTGGAAGTCCTGGCAAATTGCTCGGAAACACGTCCACAAACTCCCTCACCACATATATCTCTTCTATCTTTGGGCCCTCCTTACGCGTATCTACTATGTAGGCTAGATATCCTACACAGCCTTGCGTCAAAAGTTTCTTGGCTTGCATAACCGTCAGACAACTCGCTTGTCTAAGCGATTTGCTACCATAGAATACCAAATTCGACGGAGTCGTAAGGTTTACCAACTTCTTCTAACAGTCGATTATCGCCCCATGGTTGAACAACCAATCCATACCCAGTATGACATCGAATTCCCCAAGTTTTATCGGAATCAAATCTACTCTCAGCTCCTGACCCTTAATGTCCAATCTACAGTTCTTATAAACAAACCTAATAGGAATAACCTCCCTATTCATAATCTCTATGCTCAAGGGGTAAACTAACTCCTCTATAGGTAAGTCTAAGGTTTTAGCAAAATCATCATATATGAATGAATAAGTAGCACCCGAATCAAATAATACATATGCATTTATACTATTGACCGAAATAATACCTGACACCACGTCTTTTGATTGCACAGCATCCTGCACCGTCATATTGAATGTTCGAGCAGTAGGTCGAACAGCCTGCAATGGTGCAGCGATAGTCACGGTACTGCCGCTTCCATTCCCTCCGCTCCCTGTTGACCCTGTCGTCAGCTTCTTCGGGCAACTGCGAGACATGTGATCTTTGGAACCACATGTGTAGCAAGCTCCCTTCTTTGGGTTTGGGCAATTTGGCGCGATGTGGCCTTCCTGACCATAGTTGAAACACACCCGCTTCCCCTTCATACACACGCCAGTGTGATTCTTACCGCATATAGCACATACTTCGAACTTCCTCTTTTGCTGGCTTCCTTGCTGACTCCCAGCAGAGGTGTTATCGTTCCACTTCCTTTTCTGGTTGATAGTGCCGCTACCTCCAGCCTTGGTTTCTATCTCATTCTTCTTCTTCTTGTCATGGTTGAACTTTGTCACCGTGTCGCTTCCTCATTCAGCCAGTATAGCCTTCTCTAGCACAGCTGCAAATGTGTTCAACTGGAACATGAAAACCTTACTGTAGAGCCAGGGTTTCAGTCCCTGCTCAAACCTCTTTGCCTTCCTAGCATCAATATTGACCTGGTATGTAGCGAACCTGGCCAGTTCGTTGAACTTCGCGACGTATTTGGATACCGTCATCCCTCCCTACTTAAGCTCTAGGAATTGGACCTCCATCTGGTCCTGCAAACTCACTGGAAAGTATATTTCGTAGAACATTTCCTTGAAACGTTCCCACGTTATAAATCCTTCTCCCTCTCGGGTCTTATTAGCCTGCCACCAGAAGCTAGCATCTGACTTTAACATGAAAGTTACGTATGCTGTCTTCTGGTCTTCACCTACTCTAGCTACATTGAAGACCTTCTCCATTTCCATTACCCACGTCTGGGCATCTATAGGGTTTGTCAATCCCTTGAATTCAGGTGGTCCTACTGCCTTAAACTCTTTAAACGTCATGCCCTGCACTTGCGGCTGATTCGTAAGCGCTCCTATCAGTAGGTTCACCAACTGCTGAACCGAGTTGGGATTCGTCACATCGTTATTGATGTTGTTGTTTGTCGAACCCTCGGGGTTTTGACGTGTAGGTCTTCTTCTAGGAGGCATTTTCTGTTAAGAAAATATTACTATTAGGCATTTTCTAGTTAAGAAAATATTATTATTCGATCCTTTACTAAATTCTTAAATATTCAAGTTCATACTTAAACATTTGAATAACTCAGTTCACATAGAACACATAGCACATCAATAAACTTCTTTTATTCACTACTCGTAGTTCAAAACATCAATTAGATAGCATTTTTACTATTTACATCATCTTTCCTGAACTGAAAAAGTTACAGGATTACATTATTAACTCATCCCATTCTTATCTCAAATTATGGGATTACATTATTTAATACCAAAAAATATCTCATAAATAAAA
Organism: Panax stipuleanatus; assembly: GCA_020205555.1. Lineage (NCBI taxonomy): Eukaryota > Viridiplantae > Streptophyta > Magnoliopsida > Apiales > Araliaceae > Panax > Panax stipuleanatus. The sequence goes on along the minus strand of CM035121.1, from coordinate 19,346,149 downwards.
GCTCTACTGCCTAGGCATATTAATACGTCGCACAGCCTCTCCGCGTTCCTCTTCCATCACCGAAACGCTGTCCTTCGGTCCACCACATACCATGGTAAACCTTGGAACTGAGCTGGGTAATAGAAAACACGATCCTGGGTCCCTATCTATAGCAGTGTGGAAAGCATACTCTGTCTCCCTCAGCTTTGCCCTCTTGGCTTCAGCCTCGTCTTCAGCTCGATCGACTCGTTAAGTAGCCCTTAAGCTTATCTCCTCAGCTCTGGCATCATTTGGTCGACTCCTCCTGGATGTCTTGCTTCAGCTTTGTTAGCTTAGCTCGAGCCTCGGCTCGATCCTTCTCCACGTGTATTAGGTTCCACTATGCTTCTCCTAGGTCACTAGCCATATCCTCGATAGCCTCATCCCGCTGCTGGATGGTTTCCTCGAGCTCTCCGACTCATCCATGAAGCTCCACGTTACTGTCGTAGACTGCCTCGTACATCTCAGCACTAGTAGAGTGAGGTGGGAATTCCTCTTCAGGATCCTCTTACACCTCTTTCTCCTCTGACTCATCATCGTCCTCTTCCTCTGGAATAGGTGTCAGCTCACGCTCCCGACCAGCTATAGTGATCACTGAAGATGGCTCTCTCCTAACCAGCTGCTCCCAGACAACATAGATGTCTCGGGGCTCCTCCTCTCTAGGCACCTGAGGTATATCCTCTCTAGCCTGACTGGACTCTCCAACGTTCGTCATCTTGACAAAAGAATTTTAAAGTTTAATTATTACGGAATATCGAGTCGTCACTCTTTGGATACTTAAACGTAAACATATAGCATATAAGGTAATTTATTATCTTTACCTATCACCACTATCTTTTCGATCTTACTATAAGGCTACTACCTAAGGTGTTCCCCCACCTAAGGTTCATAACCAAAAGCTTTGATACAAACCTGTGACACCCCCAAATCCGGGTACTTTATTTTCACATGATTTGGTGTTCACTTTCTAAATATAACATACATCTACCCAATAATAAAATAATTACAAAGTAAATTACAACCTTTATAAATAATAAAATCTTCCTTATCAAAAGGATTACAACTTTTCAAAATAAATCCCAGGGCTTACTCTAACCTTGACATAACATTAACTGCGAAAAATAAAAACATCACATAAAGTCTGATTACAATTTTATTCAAAATAAATAAAACAAGCCTTCACTTGTTTAGCTTCCATTTGCCTTTACTCGTTGACGGGGTATCAACATTTTCAACCTAAACTGCAATGGTTATTTAATGCAAGAGTGAGCAAACAATAGCTCACTGGAATACAACAATATATAAAACATACAAGAATATCTTTGAAAAGGTTTGAATAACTTTTACTTTCACAACGATAAAGAATTGAATAATAATTCTCTATCAATAATAAAAATTCGAATATAGAATTCATCTGAAGGTCGTAAGACCTTGAACTTTTGTCCTAGGTTATAAACATTTCTATTTAAAACCTTTAACAGTCATTAAGACTATGGACCTTAACTCGTACTTAGGGGGATCAGCCCTTCGTACCATGTATTGTGCACAAACATCTTAACGCTTTTGCGTAGTAACCTGCCCTAGTAAATAGGGTTGTTCAACTCAGTAATTGAATACAAGTCCGCACCAAAGGAAGTTTAGTTTGGATAAGCTTAAAAGGGTAATTTAGAATTCAACATTCATCAACTAAGGAATAGTTGAATCGACTTACAACAATCAAGAATAATTCATAAATAAAAGAATTATGAATTAACATATGCTTTAGAATTAAACTTAAAGCATTTAAAATATATAGACCTTGCTTGAACAATAAGTTAAGTTCACATTAAATCATGAACTTAAATTAAATACTTGTCCATTGCAGAATAAAAAGGACAATCTCAAACAATGAATATATGAACTTAAAGAACTTGTATAAAATTTAACGAGTTCAGGGATAAAAGACTTGCATAAAAATTAATACAAGATCAGGGTTTAGAAAACTTGCCTCAAGCGCAAGCTACTAATAAAATCACGTTCTAACAATTCCTACACATATATATTTAATCACAATAACCTAAATTAGTTAACATGTAACTAATTCACATAATTAGTTAACCCTCTAGGTTAACCCATTCTAGTTTAATTAAATAATTAACCATCACATAGTTAATTATACCACATAAGCATGTTCACATAATTAAATAAATTAATAATTATGTATTTCACATTAATTAAATTATAATTAAATAAATTATAATTTAAACTATTTAATCTAATTATAATTACTCAAATTATAATTACATCTTATTTTAATTAAATTATAAATAAATTTATAATTTATAACTAATTAAACCACATCATGCATTTACTAAATTATAATTACACAAATTATAATTTATAATTAATCATGCAAATATTGAATTATAATACACAAGATTATAATATATAATTAATCATGCATTACATAAATTATAATTTAAAATTAGCATTCACTTGATTAAAATTAATCAACTATAATCATTATAATTTAAAAAAATTATAATTTAAATTAAACCTTTACTCTAATGATAATTTTTCAAAGTTACAATCACAAATTATATTTTATTAATATAATTTATTAATATTTATTTAGCATTTTAATATAGGTTTAATTATGCTATAAAAGTTATTACATAAAATTAGCTTTACAAAATACAAAAGAAAACAAGTTTTCTTTTTCCCTGCCACCCCCTCCCCCCCCCCCCCCCGCCGGGGCGGGGGTTTTCCTTTTGATAGGCCCGCCGGGGCGGGTCCCTTCTAGCAAACGTAGACAAGTTCGCGAACTGTGCAGAGAAAAAGCTAATTTGGCTTATTTCTCTACATCAAATTCTAATTTCAGTTCATACAATTCATAAAAATTTATAGAAAACATAAACTTAAAACTTCTAACATGATTCTAACATACATAAACTATTATAACACATAATCAAAACAATCAATTTCATGATTTTTGAAGAAAAGCCATAAATAAGTGTTCTTCATGAAATTGAACACTGCACTTTTGTTTTTTTAAACCAATTCACCCAATTTCAATCATAGTAAATCAATTCTTAAACATGCTATCATCATCTACAATTAGTTTAAACAAAGATGAATAATCAAACATAAATTCCTTTCATTTTAAAAGAAAACTATATACATATATATATTCAAAATACTTTCACTAACTCACTGATGATCATAGACTCCTCACATTCATCACATATATATGGACTGAACCATTAATTAAGCATAGAATTCATATCTAAGCATGCTATAAACACAAACTATACATATAATTCATATTTATAAAGTTTTCATAACAATTTATATTTACAGAGAACTATCACTACGAAGAACATAAACACATAATCTCTAAAACTATTAGTTAGGATTATACCTCTTGATTAAAGCTAGGAGAAAAGATGAAGATAATGGTGTAAAGCTTTCCTTTGGATTTCTCAAAGTCATCTTCTTCTTCTCTCTTCTTCCGTTTCTCTATCTTTTCTCTGTTTTGTTCTTCTGACTAACTCTTGTTCTAAAACTAACTAACGTAAAACTATTGATATACATATATCATATATACATATAACTGGCAAATAATTAACCCATATAATAAATATTATAATTAATACATGAGTTACACAATTTGAATTTAAAAAGTCTAAGGCTTTGTTTAGCAACCCTTTTAAATAAAATAGATTTTAGTGTTAAGGCATCGTTTGGTAAAAATGAATTTAATTAAAACAAATGCAAGGGCCCTATTTGGCAAAAGCCTTTTAAAACAAAAGTAAGGGCCTTGTTTGGTTAAAACTAATTTAAAATCCTTTTTTTTAATAAATCATTTTAACACATACTTTAATGTTACACTTTAATTAATTAAATCTCTAACATTATATTTTAATCAATTAAAATCCAACATCAATTAATCACATAAAAATTGCCACATAATTATAATTACTCGCTAATTATAAATCATGTAACACTTAACACATAATTCATCTAATTTAATTATCTCAATTAAATTAGAACTATACTAAAAATTAATATACATCAATTAAATAAATTATTAAATATTTATTTAATTAATATATAACACTTAATTAAATCACTCCACAAAATCACATAATTTGTTTATTCAATTCAATAAATATTAAAATTTAATATATAAAATCTCAATCGTTACAGTGGAGGTAAACTTAACACCTCTCGAATCGCTGCTGGACGATAGTCAATAGTTTTGCCCCGGACAAACGACAAGCCACTCTACTTTTCCTTGGCGTTGGCATAAAACTCACGCACAATGGCCAACGGCACAGGCGGCGGTGTTGCACAGACCCCTTGCCAACCCATCTCTCGAATCATGGCAAGCAACTGCCCATCCTCCCTCGCCGGCTTCAAACCCCGCTCTTTCAATACTGATTTGGCCGCGATCCAATAGAACTCCAATTGGGCATCAACGTTAATAAATTTAGTCAAATCCACTGTGATGTCGCCCTGGTCACTGCAAGCGGGCGACGCAGGAGCAGCAGATCGTCCACGTTTTGGTCCCATTGATGATTTTCAGAAAATTTAATGCACAAACCCTTGACTTGATGAATTCTGAAGAAAACCCCCAAACTTGTATCTCTGAATATTGAGAAATCCTCACTCTAAACGAAGATGGATTGAATTGATGGAATGAAAGAGAAGGTTAGGGTTAGGGATTGGTATATGGAATTCGAGCAGTGAAGTGGGTTGAATTTCTGAATTGAATTGGGTGTAGGGGACAGAAATCTGATATGAGAAGGGGAAGGGAGGCGTATATGTATAGGTCTAGGATTGAGAGAGATGAACTTTGAATAGGAGAGGGTTGAGAGCCTTTATTTGAGAGTGAGATCGTGTGTTGAGAGAAGGATAGAGGAATAGATATAAACTTAGGGCTTGAATTCAGGTTTTACAAATTAAAAACTGTTAGACGTTGGGGTCGGGCGCGGGGCTGTAAGCTCTATGTAGGGTGCGGCTGCGCGGGTTAAGGTCACTCTCTTGACATTCTGAACATTGGCGTGGGCGCGCTAAACTGTGCCTTGAGGTTGGCGCGGCCGCGCTGCCCTGAGCCTGGCCAAAAATTTTCTGCTTTTTGCAGCAATGCTGTGAAGGCTTAAGCAGCAACTTTAAACACTTTTCTTTCCTGCACACATAGCAATCAAAAATAAATGTAACTTGATTTCATAATCATAATTTGCCTATATAAGATGTATGTACGCTTAAATCCTTAGCAATGCTATGTCCGTGAGTTATATGTATGTGAATTCCCAAAAATTTCTATCTGTGTTTATATGCAATATGCTAATACTTTATAAATATGTTCAATAAGCTCCTAACCCAATAATATATGCAAAAATGCCTAATGTTCAAAAATGTAGGCAATGAGCTTCTAATTCTAAAAAATTTAAACAATCATGCCTAAGTCCAAAAATGTAGGCAATGAGCTTCTAATACCGACACTGTTTAAAAAAATTTAACTTATTTTAAAATGCTTAGAATTAAACAGGGGGGAGGGAAATGTAGGATGATGCAACCAGAATTAAGCATGAGGGAGAAATAGATATATGTTGCAAGAATTATATGAGAGAGAGAAGAGAGTTGATGGGGTGCCTCCCATCGAGCGCTTGTTTACAGTCCTTAAGCTAGACTCTGTCTGAGTTGGTCACGTGGTGGAAAGAATCAAGGTGACCTTCTCTCGATTTACCTCGCCGCCATAGTAGTGCTTCAATCTTTGTCCATTCACTTTGAAGGGCTTGTCCGGGTATTGATCATAAATTTCCACTGCGCCATGCGGGAATACAGTTTTTACTGTGAAGGGGCCCGACCACCGTGATTTTAGCTTTCCCGAAAAGAGTCTGAGACACGAATTGTACGGTAACACTGCTTGCCCCGGCTCAAATGTTCTCTCCATAATCTTTCGGTCGTGCCACCTTTTGACCTTCTCCTTATACAGCTTGGAGTTCTCATAGGCTTGCAATCTGAATTTGTCAAGCTTATTAAGCTGGAGAAGCCTTTTCTCCCCCACAGCCTTCAAATCAAAGTTCAGGTTCTTTATGGCTCAGTAGGCCTTATGTTCAAGCTCTATGGGGAGGTGGCAGGCCTTCTAGTACACAAGCTGATATGGCGACATACCCAGTGGCGTCTTGTAGGCAGTCCTATATGCCCACACCGCATCGTCGAGCTTGAGAGACCAATCCTTTCTCCTGGGATTCACAATCTTTTCTAATATCCGCTTCACCTCACGATTAGACACCTCAGCCTGGCCGTTTGTTTGGGGGTGGTATGCAGTAGCAATACGGTGATTCACCCCATATTTGGCCAAAAGTGCAGAAAACTGACGATTGCAGAAGTGTGTTCCTTCATCACTTATGATGGCTCTAGGGGTCCTGAAGCGTGTGAATATGCTCTTCTGAAGAAAACACAAGACCACCCTAGCATCATTGGTTGGTAAGGCTGCTACCTCTACCCACTTAGACACGTAATCCACTGCCAGCAAGATATATAAATTTCCACAAGAAGAGACAAAAGGCCCCATGAAGTCTATCCCCCTAGACGTCAAAAATTTTGACCTCTAGGATAATATTCAGAGGCATCTCATTTCTCTTGGATATGTTACCCACGCGCTGACAACTGTCACAGTTCTGGACAAAGTTATGAGCATCTTTAAACAATGTTGGCCAATAAAAACTGGCCTGAAGTGCTTTGGCGGCTGTCCTCTCACCCCCGTAATGTCCTCCATAAACTGATGAGCGGCAATCTCGCATTATGCTTTCCATCTCACTCTCTGGGATGCACCGCCTGATCATCCTATTAGCGCACTGCCTAAACAAATACGGCTCATCCCAACTATACCATCTAGCATCGTGTAGAAACTACTTCTTCTGGGCTCTAGTGAAGTCAGATGGGATAATATTGCTCACTAAGAAGTTCGCAAAGTCCGCAAACCAGGGCATCTCGCCTTACACCACGAATAACTGCTCGTCCAGGAATGACTCATTAATCATCACTTTGTCATTTATGTCCATCCCCGAGTTCTCCAGTTGAGATAAGTGGTCATCCACTTGGTTTTCGGTTCCCTTTCTGTCTTTAATTTCTAAGTCGAATTCCTGAAGAAGAAGTATCCACCGAATAAGATGAGGCTTAGCATTTTTCTTACTAATCAGGTACCTGATCGCAGTATGATCTGTGTATACAACTACTTTTGTGCCAATCAGATAAGACCTGAATTTATCAAACGTGTATACCACTGTAAGAAGCTCCTTCTCTGTAGTAGTGTAGCTCAGTTGGGCGTCTGTCAGGGTTTTGCTTGCATAATATATCACATGAAAAACCTTATCCCTACGTTGTCCCAAAACAACTCCCATAGCGAAGTCACTTGTGTCGCACATCAATTCAAAAGGGAGAGACCAATCAGGAGCTGTAATGATGGGTGCCGTAGTCAGGTTCTTTTTTAAGTGTTCAAAGGCCACCAGGCATTCCTCGTCGAATCTGAATGTGACGTCCTTCTCAAGCAAACTGCACAGAGGCTTAGTAATCTTTGAGAAGTCTTTAATAAAACGATGATAAAATCATGCGTGCCCGAGGAAACTACGGACCCCCTTTACTGAGGTTGGTGGTGGTAAACTTTTAATGGTTTCCAATTTCGCTCTGTCCACCTCTAGACCTTTCCCAGAGACTTTGTGGCCCAAAATAATGCCTTCCTTTACCATAAAATGTCATTTCTCCCAGTCAAAACTAAGTTAGTCTCAACATATCTCTTTAACACCAGCACCAAATTCTCCAAACAGATGTCGAAAGAGTCTCCAACGACAGAGAAATTGTCCATGAAAACTTCTATATTGTGTTCGACCATATCAAAGAATATTGCCATCATGCATCTCTAGAAAGTGGTGGGAGCATTGCATAGCCCGAAAGACATCCTTCTAAATGCAAATGTACCGTATGGGCATGTGAAGGTGGTCTTCTCTTGGTCCTCTGGGGCTATGACATTCTGATTATACCCCGAGTAACCGTCCAGGAGGCAATAGTAGTCGTGTCCTGCTAACCTATCCAGCATCTGATCAATGAACGGGAGAGGGAAATGATCCTTCCTTGTAGCTTTATTCAGTCTGCTATAGTCCATGCAGACCCTCCACCCCGTAACTGTCCTGGTAGGTATAAGCTCGTTCTTTTCATTTATCACGACTATCATACCTCCCTTCTTCAGGACGCACTGCACCGGGCTCACCCAAGAGCTGTCTGAGATTGGATAAATTATTCCAGCATCTAACCACTTGAGGATCTCTTTTTTGACAACCTCTTTCATAATCGGATTCAATCTCCATTGTTGCTCTATTGATGGCTTACTGTCATCCTCCAAGAGAATCTTATGCATGCAGTATGAAGGGTTGATCCCTTTGATGTCAGCTATGGTCCACCCAATAGCTGATTTGAACTCTCTTAGAACCCGCAAAAACTTGTTCTCCTAATCAGATTATAGAGCAGAGGCAATAATAACCGGCAATGTAGAAGATTCTCCCAGATATGCATATCTCAAATAATTAGGTAGGGGTTTAAGGTCAAGTGCGGGAGCCACTTCAAGAGAAGGCTTTAGTCGCACTGATGGCTCCCCGGTATGTCCGAGTGGTTCGATGGGAATCTTAAACTTTCATATCTAAGGCACCGTGTTCAGAATCTGTATGCACTCCACCACATCTGTCTCCTCTCTGTCAGAGTCTCCCAGTAGAGCACTTTCTAAAGGATCCATGCTCATCAAGTGTTCAGTCTCTTTCATGCAGTAGCCTGTCGATAGTATCAATTCTGAAGCATTCTTCTTCATTTGTGGGAAACTTCATAGCCTTGAAGACATTGAACGTGACCTCTTGGTCCTGAACCCTCATAGTCAGTTCTCCTTTTTGTACATCTATGAGTGTTCGCCCAGTAGCTAAAAATGGTCTCCCAAGGATGATTGGTATGTTTTTATCCTCTTCGAAGTCTAGGATGATAAAGTTACTGGGGAATATAAATTTTTCCACCTTCACCAACACATCTTCTACATTACCTCTGGGGTAGGTGATGGACCTATCGGCTAGTTACATTGATATGCTTGTCGGCTTAGGAGCCCGCAATCCCAACTGAGTGAACACCGATAGCGGCATCAAATTATACTTGCCCCCAAGTCGCATAGGCACTTACTGAAGGACAAATCTCCAAAAAAAAAAAGAAAAAAAAAGAAAAAAAAAGCTCCTCCAGATGCGGCATCGATGATCGGCCTCGACTGCCATTCCAAACCATTATAAAATGAACTTATCACCATCCAGTCCGGCATTCCGTGATGCGGGCATTTCCTGAGCATTTCTTTGTAACGTTCCCAGGCCTCATATAAAGATTCCCCTATTGTTGTGCAAACTAAGATAGGGCACTCCTCATCTGAGCTATCTTGGCCATGGGAAAGAATTTAGCGAGGAACTTCTGTGCTAAGTCCTCCCATGTAGTGATTGATCTTGAGGGTAGTGAATGCAACCAACTCTTCACTTTATCCCTTAAGGTGAAGGGAAATAGGCGAAGCTTCACAGCATCATCAGACACATTGTTGAATTTGAATGTGTCGCATATCTCAATAAAGCTCAAGATATGCTCATTGGGATCTTTTTTAGCTGCACCTCCAAACTGGACTATATTCTGAACCATTTGAAGTGTCCCTGGTTTGATCTCAAAAGTATTTGCAGCTATCACTGGTCGAACTATACTGGACTGCAGATCAGTGATCTTCGGTATTGAATAGTCCTTCAATGCTCTATTCTCGGCTCTCTATTCTTCGGCTGCCATTTTCTCTGGTTGTTCAGGTTCTCCTTGTGTATTTGTATTTCTTGTGTTCGCTCTCCAAGCTCTGTCGTTAATGTTATCTTGTAGAGGTACCAACACAGGATTGGTTGCTCGAGTGTGCATATACTAAACACAAGTACCTGAAATACAAATAAAAATAAGTTAGAAATGAGATAAGAAGTGAATTGTTCAAGTCAGACAAATCTAACAAAAATTGATGTTAATAGTAATAAAACTAAAAACTAGCCCCCGGCAACGGCGACAAAAACTTGTTGCGCTGTTTTGGTGTTAACAAAACGGACACAGACACGTGCAAGTATACACGGTCAACAAGTAATATAAGATAAGTAAAGATCGTTCCCACAGAGAAAAGAAATTAGCTTTAAACTATCATGCAACAATTCTATAGTTATCCTCAGCTGCTCAAACGAGTATCAAAGTGTGATTTAATAACTAAACTGATTTTAAAGCTAAATTAACTAATTAACAGACGAGGGATTCAAATTAGAGAAATATGGGATCTTAACTTCACCTATTGCATCGTCTAGATTACATACCTCATGTCAAGTATAATTAATCACTTAGGATTGCTAGTCGAGAGCACGAATGTAAGAAATGGCGATCTTTCAATAAACCAAGTCCATATCATATAAAATCCACAAAAGAGATATAATTCACAAAAACATCAATAAAACCTAAATCACTATGTCTATGTGATTTACAAGCAATATCGATTTAAGTGCAAGCTCCCTATTGGCTACATATGATAAGCCAGTATATTTCTATCCGAATAACGAATCATAAAATTCATCACATGCAAAATTCACGAACATATGCTAGCATGGCAAAATCTAAGTTTATACTTCCTCTTTCAATTTCATATAAACTATTACAGTAGATGGTGATCAAGCATCTATATATATTCAATACAACCATGCTAGGCAAACCATACAAATTCAAGCATACATATCAATGAGGAATATAAAGCTAGACTAAGCAATAAGATTCGTTAGAATCCCATAATGGTAGTTAGTTCATCTCTGAACCAATAACCATTATGGGATTTGAGCAAAGCATTAAAGCAAATATGAAAGTAAAGAGAGTAGAGAGATGGAAAGTGCAAATCTTGTAGTTCTCCTTTAATAGAAGCTTTCAAGCTCAAGTTCAGACCACAATCAAACTCCAAATGAAACCCTAGAAATGAAATCTACTAGAACTAGGAGGGAAAGAGTTAGTCTCCAAAACCCTCTCAAGCTCTCTAACCCTAGAAAGTAGGAAATGAAAATAAGTTATGAATGCTGGTAATGAATGCTATCTCGTCTCTTGAAAATACACCAATATATATCAAATACACTTCAGCAGGAAAATCAAATAAAAAAGTCAATTTCTTGACCGGCGCGGCCGCGCGGCCCCGTAGTACATTTGGGGCGCGGCCGCGCACTTCCCCAGAGCAGTCTCTGGACTCTGCCTATCGGCGCGAGCGCGCGGCTCTTCTTTGTTATCCCGGCGTGGCCGCGCGGGCCTACAATTCCTGCTGGTGTCATCTGGTGTAATGCTGATTTCTTTGTGCTTCCTTTTGCTGCTTTCTCCTTCACTTCTTGCTGCCTTAAGACCATTTGCACATGCCTTTAGCTGCTTCCTCTTGCAAATCCATCTTTATACCATCCCACCTTGCCTTTTTGCCATTTCCATGCCTTTTTATGCCATTATCATGCCATTCCATGCCATTTGAGCTTCCTGACTGAAATCTACAAAACAAAGATAAAAACGCATTAAAAGACACTAAAATACTTGAGTTTAAGCCATAATCATAGCAAGTTGATATTCAATAAGTAGGTATAAAACCTACTTATCAGTGGCAGTTGGGCATATGCGCCGTTAGTTTATGAATATCTCTGGCTTGAGGAGGGAAGTCGTCTTAGATGAAGTAAGTGGTAGCACATCATCTTCATGGACTTTAAGATAGACCACTTTGCTTTCGTCGATAGCTTTATTGTTCATCGGGTTGATTTTGCTATTTCTGAAGAGCGATAACAGACAGCACGGGTAGATGCCCTGATCATGTGCGTTCTATCTTATTTGTATATGCCCTTCTATGCAGATCATTTGGATATCGGTATGTCGATGACTGTTAGAGCTCTTAGAGATGACTTCACCATTCTTCCCTTGATATTGGCTGAGATGTTAGTATCGGCATCCTTCTGCCGGACCGTTGGGGATCAGGAGTTTAGAGGTAGTCCAGTTCTCCTATATATTTGGTTCATGACCCACCTAATACCGATTGGTTGGCTCCGTCGTCATGGGTTTTGCTTCAGTCATGGCATGTCATTGACCTATTTATTTCGCCCATCTCTATGCGCGGATGTGACGTCTTGGATCGTATTTCTAGATGTTATGGAGGAGCTATTTGAGATTTTTATATATTCTGGCTATTGCTCCTTCCTTAGCTTCATCATTCATGTAGCTGACCTGGATTTCCTTTATTTGGTCGGCTTGAGGGGTGTTGACCACATATCATCCTCTGGCGGTGATGAGTCAATTAGATCAGCACCAGAACGTTCATGCATTTGAGGGTATTGAGGATTATCGATTTCCCATATGCTCCACTACCGAGGTATATTTGGCTTGGGTTTACCATTTTGGTCACATCGACAGACTGCAGAGTTCAGAGACAGCCATTCGGGCCGATCATCAGAATATTCAACCCAGTTAGAGTTGGATTCAGCTCCAGTTGTAGCGGATCAGGCTGAGGCAGGGGATAGGTCAACTAATGAGGAGGAGCCGATGGAAGACCCCATATCTCCTATTGAGGATATCTCCTATTGAGGAGGAGCTATTTGCAGGTTTGACAGCGGCTTTGGTTAGCACAGCTCCGAGTTCTGTTTCATCCACCAAGGATGAGTTGGATCGTCATGCACGTCTCTTGACTTTTGAGCGAGATCAGGCTCGGGTCTTGATGTTGACCGTTGTGGCAGGTCGGCATGCTGCTATGATTGAGAGGGATGAAGCTCTTACAGCCTGAGATGAGGCTATAGTCGATAGGGATGTCATCCGATCTTTTACGGATGGGCTTACTGGTCATGCTCGAGGTGTTATTCAGAGTCAGGAGGGTATCTTTAGGTCAGCTGTAGAGTTATTGAGGCGTGTTGATGTGCTGGAGCAGGAGCTTAGGGTCGGTCCTCTGACTGCAGATACAGCTAGAGATTTGGAGATGTTAAAAATAACTGGGTTATTATTTGGTAGGATAGCAATGCAGTCTGGGTTTGACCCCTCAATTTTCCCATAATTCCATGAGACTCTTTTCAGGCTGGTAACTAGATGTTGGGGTAATGATAGCAACATCAGTGGTTCTAGTGCGAAAATCTACACAGGCTTCTTCTCTCTTTCATCCCCCGTTCCTTGAATTACCAGAGGTACCATGTCTTTCTCATTGGAAATAAATGCCATGATTCCTCCCCAGCTCCTTGTCCCGGGAGGGAATATATCTTCTTCTTTAGGTAATGTATTTCCATTGTTTATCATTTGTAGGTCACCACAGTCAATTAGATTCTGTATTAGGTGACGAAGTGCCCAACAATTTTTGGTGTCATGACTAGGAGTGTTGGAGTGATATTGGCATATCTTATTAGCATCGAACCTCCTTGATCGGGGGTCAATTGGGGGTAATAGCTCTGTGATCTTCCCCACATTGATCAACATCTGTAGAATTTCCTCCCTTGATTGATTCAAAGGAGTGAACTTTCTCTTAGCTGCAAACTCGCGACGAGCCTGGAATATGACTTCCCTTGCAACTTTATCTGCTCAAGTTTAATGTTCTTGGAAATTGTAATGATCCTTTTTTCGCAACTATGAGGACGTTAGTTTGTTTCTGGCTAGATTTGTTCATCAGCTATCGAGTTACTTGGTGTTGATATACCATTAACTCTGCCAAATTGGTCGATCTGTTCTTTGATGGATTTTAGTTCCCTCTCTATCGAGAATCCTTCTTCTTTACAACCTTCCCTGGCGAGGTTATCTTCATTGGTTTATGATGACTCTCTGATATATTTAAGGTACTTCAAACTTTCTCCACTTCCCATACTTATCATGTTCACTCCTTCCTCATTGTGTTGAGGCAAAAAGTTATCCTAGACATATGGTTGTTCTAGTGTTGTTACCACAATTTCCCCACTAGCTATCATGTCTTGGATCTTGTGCTTCAGAGACCGCATTCTTGTGTATCATGGTCAGGAGAACCAGAATGATACACACATTTCTTACTTAGGTCAAAGGTTTTCCCATTTGGGTTTGCAGGGGGAAGAAGCTGAGTAATCTTCTTCTGGTTTTTCAGAAGTTTCAATATATTTTCAAGTGAATCCCCCAAAGGTGTAACCGTTCTTTGGCGCTTACCCTCTCTTGCTTTCTAGAATGGAGGATTTGGAGATTTTACAGATGTTAGAAAAGGCGGATAGTTATTCTGCTTTTGAATGGGCGGATTCTGCCTGCCTTGCTGAGTTTGACCCTGGAGTATTAAGGAGACTTCTTCTTCCTTCTTCTTGTGGGTCCTTCTAGGGTTACTCCCGTAATTTCCAGTCTAGATATACTCAGCTACCGCTTCTGAAGCGGTGAGGTCTTTAATCCGTCTGGACTTCAACCCCATCTCAGCCATTTCTCCATATTTGATCATCTCGGAGAATGGTTTCCCTATTTCAGCTAAGACTCTTTCATAATATGGAGCCTCTTGTATGTCAATGAAAGTCATCACCATTTCGGTCTCTGTCATATGTGGGATGACTTGTGTTGCCATCCGTCTCCACCTTTGGGCATATTCCTGGAATGACTTACTGTTCTGCTTTTTAACTTTGGTCACTTGATATCTGTCTGGAGCCATCTGTGACTGGAAGCTATATTAATTTAGGAAGGTATGAACCAGCTCTTCCCAGCTGTGTATTTTGGAGTTGTCAAGTCGAGCGTACCATGCTCGGGCTTCTCCTAATTACACTTTTCTAAAATAACTGCGTTCTCAACTTTTCATCCTCTGCATAGGATCCGAGTTCTCCGATATACACTTTCAAATGATTATAAGGATCTCCTAACCCGTCGTACTTTTCAAAATATGGTACTTAAATTTATCACGATAACAAGCCTTTGGAAAAATATAGAGATCTGAGTAGTTAACACTCCCATATGCTCCAGTCCCTTTGATTGATCGAATGGTTTCTTCCATTTATTGGAATTTCTTTCTAATGTCATCGGTTTCCCGATCATCCTTGAGATTGGTGATTTCAGTGGTTTTGTTGGTTTTTTCATTGGAGTGAGGTTCATGTATCTGTATTTCCACCTTTTGTCAATACCCTGACTAACACCTTGTGCAGAGGACTCTAGTTTAGTAGGTATCTGTTGACCCTGAGTGCTTTTACTCTATTTTTTCAGTAGGATAGCCAATTCTGCTATCTGATTTCTAAGTCCCTCGAACTCCTCTCGAGATACAGGGATAGATTCAGGTGGGGCACTAGTAGCCATGTCTGAAGATGGGCTTAGTGCCTTTTTAGACTTTGATCTGGTAATATGACCAATTTTTTCCTCTAAAAAGATTATGTAGTTTAGTCTTGACAAAACTAACAGTATACATGATGTGCAATATGCCACTTTTAAGGTTTCTTTAATGTTTTCCAGGCAAAACATAGGTCAGTTGTTTTGATGACAGGATAACATGACATTTATAACAGGATTTGATATTTGACATGGAATTAACATTTAATATTTGAGAGGAATTGACATTTTCACATGGAATTGAAAGGAAAAGGCATGAAGAGTTTTCCCTTCGTGTTTGGTTTATCAGAGGCTAACCTATCTTAGGTTACTCTCACGGGCTTTTCGGGATGAAGGTTCCCAGATCATCGCAATCTACTAGATGGGAATTTAATCCGCTCTTTCAATTGGAGCGGATCTGAGTGGCACCTTTCCTGAGCCTCGCGGGATTATGCTCCTCTTGAGTCCAATAATCAGCCACCAACGGGTTTGCCTCCTGGTAGAGGAATCACACAACATACATTCACATACCTTGCGTCTCACCGTATGCAATATGATGACATTGTGCAAAACACTAATATAAAGCATTGTAAAGAAGAATTCATTCACATTCATTCGACGTAAAGATAACATTCACGCACATGCAGATAAAAAGGGAATTGAAAAAATTGATATGCGGCTTAAGCCCTCTACTATCCCCAGCAGAGTCGCCACCTGTCGACGCCAGAAATTTTTCCTATCGCGTTCTCTACCCTTTAGATTTCGTTATGTTAATTTTATCGTTATTAAAATGGTGAGATTTTGGGAAAGACGGGCATACAATGTCGACGATTTGAAAAAGATTGATTTTAATGATTGGGCTGAATTAGACAGAGCCGTAAGTTGGTATGAGTTTAAATTATTGTACCAACTCAACCGAATTTTGAAAAGGTTTTCGCAATATGCCCCAATATGTGACTCCGTTTAATTGGTTTGGAAACTAAGATCCATAGAGTTTGGGGGCTTGCTTAAGCGAGAGGAAGGTGTTAGGCACCCCCGACTTCCGTGAAACACGGTTACCGCTACTTTTTCATTCCCTTAGCATGTGAAGTGTGTGTGTGTGTGTGTGATGCAGATAAATGTGCTCAGTAGTGCTTTATTTGAAAGTAGTGCTATGCCTTTTTGAACCTATATACGAAGGGGTTTAACTTACTAAAAAGTTCCTTTTTAACAGGCATATGAAAATAAAGTTTTGAAAAGCTATTTTCAAACCCTTTCGCTCGCATAAGAATTGAGGTCTTTGATACTTCCATTTTATTCCATATTTGGCTTGATTTGATTTTTATATAAGATGCGAAGCATCTTTGACAGTATGTGAATATTATCTACAAGTGTCGGGCTTCTTATGGGCATGACAACCATCGAAGTAAGCTTGAGCACCACAAACCATGATTTCACTATTTTGGGGCCTTACATCGGGATAATCGTTTTAAGGCCCGAGGTTACATATACAAGGAGGTTGCAAGCTAGCTGTACAACTTAAACAAGTCCATCATTGGAACCGGATCTAGATCCATTGATTGAATCATCAACCCTGTGGCTCCTAAGCTCACATTATATCATTTCACAGCTTTCACAATGAATATATTGAAATAAAATACATATCTACTTCTAAACATCGCTGAAGAAAGGATTCCTCAGTAAATCATTGTATGTGAGTAGCTTCCCATTTCCTCTAGATACAGATCTAGGGTCACGTGGTCACTAAATTTTTACAAACTAAAAAGTAAACTAGATCTACCTAGATCTTAGCCAATCTAGCTTAAAAGGTTCAACTTTTACAAGTTTTGAACTGGTTAAAAGCTAGATCTGGCTATATCTAGTGTAGATCTAGTCAATACACTTTAAATATCAACTATTTGCACAAACTTAATGGTTAAAATTCAAATCTATGTTTAATATTGACTAATATATATATATATATATATATATATATATAATATATATATATATATATATATATATATATATATATATATATATTAAAGCAAGAAATGGACACAGATTTTAAGAGATCTTATAACCTTGCACGAGATTGGCTATCGAACGGCTTTTGGCGCCTTTAAACTCGATTTCCACTGGTTAAAACTTGATATGTTGAAGTTTAAATGTATATAAGTGTTTACAATGGAGATTACAGTGTTTAAACGGAAGAAACTCTCCCTTTCTCTCTCTAGCTCACGAATTTCTCTCTCTAGAAAGCTTCAACTAAGTTCTCTCTCTCTAAAATGAGTTATGGGGACTAATATATATAGACTCGGGCTTCCTCAGGTAGACAAGCAGCAGCCGCAGGTGTACATACGGATGGGCCTGGTGGGCCCCGTCGTCTTGAAGTTCGTTTTATTGATCAACGCGCAGTCTGCAGAAACCTTTATAACTTTCAATTAGAGAATCCTATAGAGGTGTGCCATATCTTTTCGGAAAGCTCTTTCTGAGAGCTACGCAATGACATAGGGCTTGACCTTTTTCCGGATCCAGGAAGATTGGTCCATGACCAGAATAGCATCTTCAAGTCTCTACAAGAAGTTCGTTGAGCTGTCTTGCGCAGTTTACACTCGGGATTGCTGAGATGGCTCTTAATGACCATATCAACATCTGACTGGCTGTTTGTTGTTGTCAACACTCTATCTTTGCCATCCCGGGGTTGTCTCCAAGGTTGATGGTGCTTTTGGTTGTCCTCGGGGTTGTCTCCGGAGTTTGACTGTAGCCAATTCTGTTTTCCACAAGATTGTCTCCAAGGTTTTCTTTAATGTGAAAATTTGAGTTTTTCGACGCCGGGAGAAATTTGAGGAAGTTACTCTCGCTCGATTTCCTAAAATTTTGTTTCCTACCCTTTGTACTTCGCTATGTCGATTAATTTATTTAAAGGTTGAGTTTTTAGGAAAACAAGACCAACATGAATGTCGACAAACTTGAAAAGATTGATTTTAATTATTAATGTTGATGATTGGATCGAATGAGATAGAGCCGCCAGTTGGTATGGTTTAAACGGAGGTACCAACTCATCTGAATTTGAAAGTTTTCGCAATATGGTCCAATATGTGACTACGTAGGATTGGTCTGAAAACCCGAGATTCACAGAGTTCGGGGGCTTGGTTAAGCGGGAAGAAGGTGTTAGGCACCCTCGACTCCCGTGAAAACACGGTACCATATTTTATTGATTTCCTATGCATAAAGTGTGCGTGTGTGTGTTTTATTGTGCTTAGTGCTTTAATTTGAAAGTTTATTCAAAGCCTCATTGTGAGTTATTTGAAAGTATTGTTGTACCTCTTTTGCACCTAGGTACGAAGGATTTAATATAACAAAAGATTTAGTTTTAAACAAGATATATATAAATTGAAATGATATGTTGGAAAAAGGCTTTTCAAATCCTTCGCTCGACTAGGAATTGAGGACTTCGATACTTCCTTTTATTATCTTTACCTTTATAAGGTGATCTACCCCGAAACGCTATATTCTTCATGAAAGCTCTTTGTGGTTTTATTTGAAAATCATTTTTAGTGAAAATACATGCTAGAAAGCGCCAAAACGGGTCGGATCATCATCCGGCATGAAAGCTATCTTGATGAACTCGAACACCCACAAATATAATTTTCACTATCACAGGTTCTTAAATTCGACTTCTCGGGACTAACCCCTCGAACTTGTTTTAAGATCCAATATTATACGTACAATGATTTTACATTATTTAATCATTATATTGAAAATGAAACGTCCATCGTGAGAATCAAGTCAAGATTCGATCATTAGATCTCGACATCGGAATTCCTAGGCACGCATTATTAAACTTAAATATGTATGCACAACATATCCGAAACTCGTTATTAGGTGATTTCATCAGTTAAAATCCCTGTTACGAGCCATTAGGACCTCCTCACCTCTAGATCTAAATCTAGAGCTCTACAGAGTGACCGAGACTGACCATAAGAAATAAAACATTTAGATCTACCATGGATCTAAACCGATCTAGCATATAGGTTAGGGCTTCATGCTCCGTAACTATCCAAAAGGCTAGATCCGGCTTAGATCTAGGTAGATCTAGTCTCCGGACTTGATTTACAACTAAATATGCACAAAATAACTGGTAGAAACTCTAAATCTACCAACTATTACACAATATATATAAAAAAAATAAGTTTAACTAGATTCAAGCAATATATAACATAAATCTAGTATATTGAGCAAAGTTTAAACAGAAAGTGCCTAAAATGAGCGTTTTTCACCTTGGGATCACTCTATAACACTCTAGACACTCAATATGCATGATATAGAAGATTAAACAACTCAAAGCTAGTATACAATGCTCAAACCCGATGTTTTCTCTCTCTAAAATCAGTTTCTCTATCTAACTTCTTTTTTTCAAATGAGTTGTTGGCTGCTGAATAAAAGGACCTGGGACCAGCCGCAGTTATACCTTTTTCAGCCATATGTACACCTGCGGATGGGCCCCGTCGGTCCCGCTGCCTTGAAGTTTGTTCCTGCTGTCTCGATTCGGTGAAAGTTGAGCTCCGTACCCAAAAATCCCGAAAACTTCTTGCGGAAGGCTGCGAAATAAGGTCGAGTCTGACTGAATCAGAGTCTAGGAAGATGATGCAATAAGTTGAAAGGTATTTTTTGATTTTTGAAGGTCATCAATCGGCTCGTCTTGAACAGCACGCAGTTGTTTGTTGCGGTGACTTCTTATAGCCACTTTCTCAGCTTTGCGATCCTTGTTCGGTCCGCGTCGTGTCTTGGTGTTGTTGGCACTTTGATTTCTCCACGAGGTTGTCTCCGGGGTGAAAATATGCTATTGCCCTAGCTCGGGGTTGTCTCCGAAATAGAATTACGCTTATACCCTCTTGTAAAATTAGTTCAAAAACATAAAATTTCGAGTTTCTACAGAGTCTTTTAAGAATATATGTCATTTATATTGACTCCCATTTTTTTAAGGACACACTAATTATATACTTATAATTTTTTGTGCTTTAAAAGATATTTAGAAGTGAGATTACCCGAAAAACTCTCATCATACCATATATAAAAGTAGAATACACTTAATTTTAATTGCTTATTCCCCCCCCCCCCCCCCCAAAAAACACAAAATAATTCCCTCCAAAACAAAATACTTTCCCCCCTTCACTTTGCCCCCCAAAAAATCAAATTATCTTTTTATACATTTTTAACAAAACACTTTTCCCCCCTCCACTTTTACCCCAAAAAATCAGATTATCCTTTTATACGTTTTTAACAAAAAAAAAACTCTTCATTATCTCACTCCCCTTCTTTAATGCTATTTATCACCATCAATAATCAATAACAATTCCCTCCAAAACAAAACACGTATAAATCCAAAAATTAGATTATCCTTTTACACATTTTTAACAAAAAAAAACTCTTCATTATTTCACTCCCTTTCTTTAATGCTATTTATCATCATCAATAACAAAAAAAAACTCTTCATTATCTCACTCCCCTTCTTTAATGCTATTTATCATCATCAATAATCAATAACAATTTCCTCCAAAATAATAATTACACGCCCAAATATGTAAAAGTGATTGAGATTCTCCTAAAAATGAGAAACCAATTAACAAATTCACTGTATCGATTTTATCCTTGAGTTCTATAAGAAAAAAAAAATCAGTTGTCAAAGTCAAGCAAGTACACCTTTAACACTATAAATATAGTAATATTACATACTCTAATTGTAATATATTTATTGTAAATTTAAATAAGTACAGTCTCAATACTATAACATATAATACATTGTTGCATGTTAAATAATACTTATAATTTAATTTAAAAAAGAAAAAAATCTACATTCATCAAGTTTAATTTAATCTAATTACGAAAATATTTTGTTATAGATTATAAATATCTAAAGTTAAATTAGGTTTAAGTTAAAACTACAATAAGTCTAAGGGGACATTGATTTTGTGACATTCTAACGACTTTTTTTCTTTTTTTTAGTAACTCCCAAAAAATGTATAGTATTTATTCCAACTGAAATTTTACTGAAAACAATGTTTTAGGTGTAATTTGGATACATACAAAAAATAGGGTCTGTATAATCAATTTAAAAAATAAAATAAAATAATGTTATGTAACTTTATTTTGAAACTGCTCATAATTTCTTTTTGGAACTAATTAGAAGCACTAATTTTGGTTCTTTTGATTGTCAAAATTTAATAATCAACTTTGATCAAATATATAACTAATTTATCCTTCTTTATTTTAATTATATTACCTTTGACCCATTATTAGTTCTTAAAAGATTCCTTTTTAGTAATTCAAACTTGAAATAAGTAGTAAGTAATTTTCTTTTAAACCAAACACTTTTTTATCTATTTTACTAATTAAGTGTTTTTTCTTATCAAACACAAACTGATTTTTTAAACTACTAAAACAAAATTAATAATTAGAATCAATAATCACATTATTCATTATCTTTTTACATGTTTTTAACAAAAAAAAAACTCTTCATTATCTCACTCCCCTCTTTAATGCTATTTATCACCATTAAGAATCAATAACAATTCCCTCCAAAATAAAACACGTATAAATCTAAAATTCAGATTATTCTTTTATTTTGAATCAACCTGTAGATGAAATGATATATTCTATTCGTCTTTTATCTTTAATTCGGAGGAGTTTTCGAAAATCCCTCGGTATTTGTTTACGATTCATGTATATATATATATATATATATATATATATATATATGATTAAATCCAGTCTGATTACCATCTTATATTTTCTTCTTCTTCTTCAATTGCCATTTTTTTTAAAATCACAGTGTCTTTTACTGTCAATGGCTCGAAGAGTGGACTTTATTTCTTCTATAACTCCAGACAGACATGATTGGAGGTTGAAAATTTGAATAATCTGCCTGTGGACCATCCCAAATTTTGTAAATTCTGAACAGATCAATACGAGTGAAATGATATTACTCGATGAAAAGGTATCATTCTTTATAATCTTTCATATACTAAGTGTAACTCAAAATTTATTTTCTTTCTTTGTTAAAATAATCATATTTAGTTAATCATTTTTATTCCTCTCTTCGTAACAGTATGATAGAATCCATGCTTCAGTCAAGAGTTCTTTACTAAGAAGGTTCAAATAAATTTTGGTTGAGGGTGTTGGATACCGTATGAAATTTTTATTGTTGGTTAAACAGTGCCAAATTTAAATTCACCCGTCATAAGTTTAAGTTAAATTTTATGACAACAACTGATTTATCTCCTCCAATAAAGTTGAATATCCCCAAGGAAGGTTTCTTATTTGTTTCTTTTGCTGATTTAAGCTCGAATATGGATGGTCGTATCTTATTGGTATGATCATGATATTATTCGGCATTGATTTTATTTTTAACTCAATTTTTCATTTGCAAGTGTCTGATCCTTTTTTTGTTTTAGATGTTATTGAAGAGATTGTAGAAACTGGTGATCTTATTCAGAGTACAAAGGATGGAAAAATCACTAAGAGAGTTGATGTTGTCTTGGAAGATGCAGAGTGAGCATGTTATATTTGCAGTAAACATTTTTAAATTGCATATACTATTTTGCTATTATTTTATTCTACCTGTTTTTTCTTTATTTCCAAAAAGGATCAGTTGGTTTGTACATCGTGGGGTAATTTTGCTGAAGAATTATGTTCTTATTTAAAAGAAACTATTCAGGGACCTAATATACTAGTACTTCAATCATGTAGAGTTAAGCAGCACCAAGGTATATAACCTGTTTCTTTTTATTAAAATATTATATTTGAGATTCTTATATATACAATATGAATCAGTAATATATTTGCAACATTGGTGTTATCTTCTGTGTAATTCATGTTGTATGCCTGATTCATATTGTGTTGAACTAATCATATTGTGTTGAAAACATCAGGCAAGGTGAGAGTGTCAAATGCTTACTTTGGTTCAAGAATGTTGATCAACCCGGCAACCAAGGAAGCCATCGACTTCAAAAATAAGTAAAACTTTATAAGTTGTCTATTAATTAATGTATATAATGATTATTTATTTATTCTAACAATTAATTGTTATAGACTTGTGAGTACTGAAGAATCTCAATCCCAAAGGGTTAGCCAATTGTCTGGACCATCTACTTATTCCCTTGTTGATGATTTTCTGGTCCTCACAGAAAAAAGGACAATTGATGAGATTCTAGAAAGCAAAAAGGTAGTTATAATTAATTTTTTCTAATCTACAAATAAATGGTTACTAAATTGCTATATTTTTAACAACAGGTTGGGACATTTGTAACATGTGCAACAATAATTGAAATTGATAGTACATATGGATGGTTTTACAATTTTTGCAAAAAATGTCCAAGAAAAGTTGAACCAGCTGGCCGTACCTGGTATTGTGACAAGTGTGAAGATTTTGTACGCTACCCATTGCAGAGGTTTGTATTAAATTCGTTTCTTATATGATTTTTTGTAATTAAAATATTTTTTTGTAATTCAAATATGAATCTATGATTTATATTTGCAATTTATAGGTTTAAAATTCAAGTCAAGGTTGTTGATGAAACTAGATCAACTTTCTTTTTGTTATTTGATCGGGAGGCTGTCCAGCTTTTAGGAAAGACAACAACAGATGTCATGCCAACTGCTTTGAAAAAGGTATATATACTATTGTTTAGTTTGTTAGTCATTATTACTTATTAAGAACACTAAAGATTTTTTTTTAATATTGTAGGATCCTGAAAAGAATGAACGTGATTATCCTGTTGAATTGGATTGTTTGCTTGACAAGAAAATGTTGTTCAAAGTTAAAAGTAAGGAAGCAAATTTAAGTGACAGTTGTGATATATATGCTATTGAAATGGTAACAGATGATGATACCCTCATTGAAAAATTTATTTTTTCCTTAATTACTGAGCAGGTTAGATTATTTGAAAATATTGGTGTTGTTTATATATATATATATATATATATATATATATATATATATAGTATGTTGATATTGTGAAAATCAGTGCTTATAAGATGTCTTTATTTGTTTCAGGAGCCAACAGATTGTATTAAACGTAATAAGAAAGTTGATGTCATAAACAAGGTCGAGTTTTGAATAATATAACTATTATTTTTTCATTAGAACTATTATTTTTTTATTACTTTTATGCTACATAGTTTTTATTCTTATTATAAAAAGCTTTTATTCTTATATGATCATTCATCTTCTTTTTTTGAATGTATCAGGATTTTTTTTCTTATGAGACGGATGGTATCCCCCCAAATAAAACACCTTCAAAGAGAACTTTTAATAATGAAATTATGGAATTAATGTTATCTGGGTGATGATCTTTAGTCACAGCTTTCAACCAACAAGATGAGGAAGAATATCAAAATTGAGAAGGAGTAATCAGAATGAATTTTGAGCTACAGTTATGGGATTTTTATTTGTTTATCTTAATGGTGAATAACTGTTTGTTTCGAGCTTTTTTTAGTTGTAATGAATCTTTTGATGCATAATGGTTGTAACGAATCTCTTTGATCAATTAAGGTAGTTTTTATATTATGGTTATATTTTTGACTTCTTTGAATAATGATTGGTTTGCTGATGGTAACAAAATTTATAGCTAAATGGTTAGTGTATGGAATGATTGAATCATAGTGTATATCTTTTTCATTATCATATTAGGAGTTCTAGAGAATTCTTATTAGGAGTTCTGTGTGTTGTGTTTTTGCATTATGTTTTGATTCATGTTATTATCCATAAAAATATTAATTATATGCTAGAGCTTTTCTATATCACTGGACAGACAAAACTTTGTTTTGAATTACTTTTATGGCCAATGGGATATTTAGAAATTGACATCACAGTTGTCTACTCTAGAGTGTCTGGGGGTAGTCTCAATTGTATTATGCTTAACTATACATAAATAAACTTAGTCTTATGTATCAATATTGTGTATTTCTTTAGGTTAAAATATCAATATTGTGTACGTTTTTGTATATAATGTGTCTGAACACTTGGTTTGTGCTCATTTTTTCTCTATATTCTCTATGTTTCGTTTGTGTTCATTCTTTATATATTTCTCATTATCACTCTCTCTTCTATCAGCATGACATCACATTTCAACACATTTTAAATCTGAACCATGAAATGGAGACTCTTCATTTCATTTGAAATGGAGAGAATCCTAATTAAGGTGAGGTGTGCTTCTTCTAATAAATAAATAGTACTCATATGAATCTGAATCATTAAATACTCTTGATAGCAGTAGTTTGCAACTTCGATAAACAAGGCATTAGATAAGAAGGGATTGTCCTTTGAATTAGTGGAGTAATACTTTATAATTAGTTTGTAATTATTATATTTGTTTGTTTATATTGTATTTTTTTTCTTTTCAAAATATATAGTATGATAACTGTGACTTTCAAATGTCAATTTAAGATATTTTTAATTAGTGGGATTCATTTAATTATTGAAAACAATAAATTTTATATTTAATATAATATTTTGATAGTTAATCTTTATAATTATTACATCTAAAATTAAATTAATTTCATATTAAAGAAATATCTTAAATATACCTTAAAAAGTCAATATTATATTTTAGAACGAATGAATTATTTTAATGATTTGGTCCTTATTAAAAAGGTGGACATTACAAAAAAGAGAAGTTTAGGATATATAATATTTTCTTTTGTATGTATACTCCATCCATTATACATTATTAAATTATTAATGACTTTTAAAAGTAAATTTGAAATAATTTTAAACATAAAATTGTTATGATTTATACAAAATTATAAAACAATAAATCTTACATATTTTTCAGATAGTGAAAAATATTGTAAGGACTAAGACCCACTTGTGATGTGAGATTATATTTGTGCTTTGTGGTAAGGACTAATTTGTCATTTCTACCCCCTCACAGAATAATCCATTTCATTTCATTATCTCCACTACACACTAATATCCAAAATTTTATTTTGGCCTAATATCTCGGCTGCCTCCTTGGTTTTCAGCTTGAAGATAAAAGTAGAGATTATTTTCTTTATTCAATTTATATATTCAAGTCTTCATCTACTTTTTACAGGTACTAATTTCTCTCTTCTTTCTCTAATTTTTTTTGTGTGTGTGTGTGTGTGTGTGTGTGTATATATATATATATTATGTATGTGCAGAAATAAATTAGGGTTTAAAATTGTTGATAATTCGATCTATGTTTGTTTCTGTGTTATAATTTGTCATTGCGTTATTAGATTTGCTTTTATTATTGATTATTACAGTATGCAACATCTGAATAGCTTTCGGAAGCTACTCAGCCATATCCAAGACCATTGAAACAAATGTTGTTGTTAGGAAGACCTACCATCTTTGCTGAGTAATTCTGTAAAATTTTCTTTGAAATTTTTAATTTAAAGTTCCTTGTATTATTCCCATTAGAATATTAGTCTAATTTTGAAAATTTTCTTTCTTATATCTGAGATACTTAATTTTGTGTTTGCACTCCCATACTTAAATTACTAAGTTTGAACAAACAAGAGTTTATGATGATTTGTCACTGACATATCACTTCAAAGACATAATATGTACTCAAGTATAATTTAACTATCCTTATAACGGTTTGGGATATCCCAAATTTAGCCATTCCGTTACACATTTGAAAATTTTAAAATGTTTTTGGATCTTAATTGTAATTTTTCTTAAACTATGATATATCAGGTGAGGGACAATTTTGGCTTTGTAGAATGTTTTAAATTTTTTCTTAAAATTTTAAAATGTGTAAGTGTGTTATCCGGTTGGGATTGAATTAATAATCTAAGATGAGTTGGTGGACCATAAGACTGTGTGTTTATTTCTGTTCCCTCTAAATCTCGAAATCTGATGCAATGGCGAAATTTAATTTCTCTCTATTCTCGGTGTTTCGTTTGTGTTCATTTTTCCCCTCTCTATTCTCTGTGTTTCGTTTGTGTTCTTTCTTTGTATATTTCTCATTATCCCTCTCTTCTATCAGCATGGCATCACATTTCAACATATTTTAAATTTGAACCATAAAATGGATACTCTTCATTTCATTTAAAATGTAGATGATCCTAATTAAGGTGAGGTGTGCTTCTTCTAATAAATAAATAGTACTTATAATAAGCTGAATCATATGATACCCTTGATAGCAGTAGTTTGCAACTTCGTTAGACAAGGCATTAGATCCGAGGGGATTGTCCTTTTAATTAGTGGAGTAATACTTTATAATTAGTGTGTAATTATTATATTTGTTTGTTTGTATTGTATTTTTTTTCTTTATTCAATCTATATCTTCAAGTCTTCATCTATTTTTTCATAGGTACTAATTTCTCATTTCTTTCTCTAATTTGTGTGTGTTTATATATATATATATTATGTATATGCAAAAATAAATTGGGGTTTAAAATTATTGATAATTCGATCTATGTTTGTTTCTGTGTTATAATTTGTCATTGCGTTGTTAGATTTGCTTTTATTAATGATTATTACATTATGCAACATCTGAACAGCTTTCGGAAGCTACTCAGCCATATCCAAGACCATTGAAAGAAATGTTGTTGTTAGGAAGACCTGCCATCTTTGCCTATTTTTCTGTGACATGAAACAGAAAGTAGTGAGCTAATAGAAATTACATTTACTTTACACTTGAGTTGACATATGACTACTTTAATAATTCTGAACATATTCTTTATCAACAGGAATGAATCAATATTACTCTTTTTGGGTTTTTAAGCAATATTAGCGAATATTTAATTTTTAAGTACAAACTAAAATAGTATTATATTTCCTTTAATTATCTTGGAGAATATTTATATTTCTTGATTCATGTTTAGATGACCTAAATTAATTATACTTTGGTAGGTATTGGAACAAGATGTGGAATTGAACTTTATTATCTATAGAATCTATATCAACAGGAATGAATCAGTATTAGTCTTTTTTTTGGCTCTGAAACACTATTAGCCAACATTTGTTTTGTTAAATACAAACTAAAGTAGTAACATGTTTCCTTTAATGATATTGGAGAATATTTATATTACTTGATCCATGTTTGGATGGTCGGAACGATTTATAAAATCTTAGAACATGAAATAAAATGAATAACGTATTTTAATTTGATACTCTAAAAGATTTTTATATTCAATTGTTTTGCTTATCTTATTAGTCAAGTGAAATAGTTTAATTTTAATTCCTGTGCATCGCACGAGTTCAATTACTAGTTTGGATATATTATTACACGTGATTGACCAAAACGTTTAATTTATTAAAATTGAAAGACATTAAGTTTCAATATTGTCTTAAAGTTAAAACATTCAGATTTAAAATGTAAAAAGCGAAAAACTTAAAGGATTAAAGTGTACTTAAACCTTACTTACTGAGTAATGCTACTATCAAATAAAATCGCTCACATACACTCACATACATATTGGTATGGCCCACATAACTTGCTTTGCATGTGGGCCATACCAATATGCATGTGAGTGTATGTAAGCGGTATGTGAACGATTTTTATGTGATAGTAGACTTATTGTTACTTAAAATGGAAAATTAAATAAGACATGCGGGAAAAATAATGAATTTAATTAATATACTTTTATTTTAAGCGGGAAGAATTAATTATTACGAACAAAATATTATTATATTATTCAAAGAGTATATGATCACCTTATAAACACATAAAATTAAAATAATATTTTAGTAGTCAAATATATTGGCTTAAAAAAAAATTCTCAGCTGAGAAAATGAGTACAAATATAAACGGTTGATATTGTTTTTGGCAAAATTTATATTGTCTAGAGTAAATATATATATATATATATATATATATATATATATATATATATTTTAAGCTGAAATCTTAACATTCATGTCTTGAGTAGGAATGGATCCCAAGACCTCTTGGACTCAAAACCTTATGAGTAGTTATTTTTTTGCTAATTTAAGCTGAAATCTTAATATTTCTACCTTGGGCAGAAATAGACCTCAAGACCTTTTGGACTCAAAGCCTTATGAGTAGAGTAAATATATATTATTAACGCTTAAGCGATATTTATTGCTCTAGCCAGGGATGGAGCTAGTAAGAAGCTTGGGCCCCAGGCTACACTAGTTTTTTTTTTTAAAATTGGAGCCATTAAATTTTATTAATTTTTTCTTTAAGCCCTCAAGTTTTTTTGGGAAAAAATAATAGCATATAAAAGAAATTACTAAAAAAATTATCTTATGGTGAATGCTAGAGAAATAGTTGAAAATATCTATTTAGAATCAATAACGAAAGAATTAATTTGTATGAAAGAACGAATGTCATAATTCTTTTAAGTTGTAATGTAGGATAAAAAATGTCAATATTTAATATATTATCATTATTTTTGTTAATTTTATGTTGTTAATTATTAAAAAATAATTATATTTGTATTTTTTATTATTAAAACTATTTTATATTTGAACATGATAATAAAATTATTTTATATTTGAACATGTTACATTATACCCCCTGAAAAAAAATCTTGACTTCGTCCATGGCTTTAAAAACAATATTTTTACTCTAACAATATCAACTGCATAAATATATCATAAGAATATATATTGTGAACACTTTTTAATTGTTAGTTACGTGGTTAAGTATTAATTATAATTTTTTTCGAAGGATGTGTAATAAATGAGGTCTATTATAATTTTATACAATCTCATGTATTGATATGTTTCATAATTATAATTGAGCAAAAAATTGTGACAATAATATGTAACAGTACTCATATTATAATGGATGTGTGGAGTGACGTATTTGCTCAGTTATATTTAGAGTCTCCCGGAAAAAAGAATAATAACTGATTATATTTTCTTAACAGGGAAGTTTTATGAATTTAGCAAAATAATCTTTCACAATACTTTGTTTGGTAGGAACTAAAGCTGAAAAATTATAACAGAATGAAAAGATAAAAAAGACAAGAAAAGAAATTCTGAAAAAGAAATGTCTTTTCTGCTCGTTAAACATGATAAAAAAGAGAGGAAATACGAGGATTTTAGTTTTTACAAAATTTAAAACTTATGCACAATTATATTTGTTTTTATGCAGAAACTGAAAGGAGATGCCCTTAAGTATACATTATATTGCTTTATAGAATTTATATTTTCTTTGTTTGACATTTATTTTAACCTTTGAGACTTTAAATAGAAATGTTTGATTATTGAAAGTTTTTGCCCATTGAACACTAAGGAAAAGAAAGAGTAAAAGAAAGCAAAGAAAAAAAATAATAGAAAAGTTGCATGTGGAAATTAAGATTGTGATGTGGTAGTGTGTTATGGTAAAATATTTTTATTCACGTTTGTGAATAAATAAAATATAGAACAATTAATAACTCGATCCAACTCGACTCGTTTATATTTTATTTAACTCATTTAACTCTATTCGAGTTCACTTTGCAAGTCGAATTCAAATCAGGCCCCTTTGACCTTTAAATATTTTTATCATCATCTATTTCATCATAACACACTATTACACTACAGGGAGGAGAGATACGATTTGAACCCTACTCACTGCAGTGATGGTTGGCCAGCACAACCGCTTGACCAACACTTTATATTGTCCTTTAAATAATTAAGTGAGCTAAAATTGTGTTATGTTCATTTAAGCTTAACTCTGGCCTATTTGTTTAAAACCAAAAGTTTATGATATTTATTTATTATATCCTAGCGTGCATGTACACATTAGACGTTAGTAATTTAAAAACTTTCATATTCCCTTTATTGATATTTTTTTCTATCCACCATCTTCCCTTCCTCTCTCTCCAATTCCCTCTATACTATTTAACAGTGTTTTAAATTTAAAACCCGGATGGTCGGACCGGTAAAAATTGAAACCGGTCCAATTTTTCGGTCCGATTTGGACCAATGATCTGATTTTGGTCAAAACTCACGTTGGTCCGTTAACCATCGGTTCAACTAGTAAATCCGGCTAATTGACCCGGTTTTAAATATATTTTTTTTATCAAAAAAATTTTAATATTAAAATTAACCATTTTTATTAATAATGTAACTCATCTTTATTATGTTTTAATTAATCAAAAATGAGATTTTTAAAATAAATTACTTTTATTAATATTGTAACTCATCTTTATTATGTTTTAGATCATCAAAAATGAGATAATTTTTTATTAATTACTAATAATATATATTTTTATATATTATATATCAATAATAATTCGACCACTAGTTAAACTAGTAACCCATCCATCCAGTATCTTTTTCGATTCGCTAAACGGGTGCAGTTATGAGAACTTGCTATTTAACAGACAAGAATATCGGTAGGGCACTATCAAGAGCCATATTCAAATGTTCCCCCGAAAGAAAAAAAAACCATATCCAAATAAAAGAGAATAATATTTTATACGTACACATCCATACACGTCTATTGCACATGGAATGGAAATATCTGTTAAGAAAAGATGATATCTTTAAAGGAAGTAAAGGAAAAGGAGAAGCATATATAAGTATGGCATATCTATAACAAGAGTCTTATTTTTATATCAATATATAGTACCCAAGTTCTTCTTTTCTTCTCTTATTCTAAAAAGTAAAACCACTTTTTTAATACTATATGATATGGTATTTAGAAAAATATCCCTTCCATTTCACGTACCACCACTTTTTTAATATATGGTATGGTATTTGGTACAAAAATATCCCTTCCATTAATTTCACGTAACACCACTTTTTTAATATATGATATGGTATTTAGTAGAAAAATATTCCTTCCATTTCACAAAAAACGAGTCCTATATATAAAATTTACAAATATTAAAAATATGTTTTTGTTAATCTATGTTACTCTTAAAAATAAGTTGTTAATAGTATGATATGATAATGAAATTATGATAATATACTCGAAGATACTATCTTATACTACTACCAAGAAAATGCTTTTGTTGAATAAGAAGAGTCACATTTGTCTTATTTATTGTCTCACCTTATATCTGAAGATATTAGGTATCGGCCGGTGTCGAACCGCAACCTATACACGCATCATAAAATTAGGAATTATTTATATAAAAGATAATTTTCGGCGAAATTTCAGCAACTTGGCCTAATGTATTAGTTTCAGACTAAATAAAGGAGAAATCACATAATAAAGTGGAAAAATGCCACAAAAAAATATCAAATATGGTGAAAGTTATAAAAGGAATACGACAAAAGTGAACGAATATTTCTCTATAAATTATACTTAAATTGTACCTAGTTAAGTATACCTTAAAAATGAAAAAAAATATTATACTTCAAATATATTTCATTAAGTTAAATTGTACTTAAAATTTACCTATATATCATCTAGTTAAGTATAACATAAAAAATATAGAAAATGTACTTAATATATAATTAGTTAACTTGTACTTAAATTATAATTAAATTTTACCTATATACTACTTAGTAAATTATAACTTGAAAAAAATTGCACTTAAAATATACTTAGTTAAGTTAAATTATATTGAACATGTGTACTGAATCATTAATTGAGTTAAGACAACATTAATATCAACTTTATTCAAACGTAAAATTGATTAAACAAATTTGTCAAATGTCTGTTTTTTTTATTTGGACAATGTTATGTCCATTAGATAGTGTTTTTTTGTGAACATAATTTATTCATCTTATTACTTAAATTTTTTTTCATAATTTTTTTAACTTATTTTGATACTTTTAACTTACTAATGGTGCGTATTATCCGAAATGAGAACGAAACCGATACCAAGCTAAAAACTGACCTTTCGAAACATAAGCTACTACCGTAACTTTGAACCATGGTCTCCTCTTAATTGTCCGACAAGAAGAGTCATACTTGTTAATTTCCTGATAATTGCATGAACATGCCATGCATCCATATCCTAGCTAAATTGGAAGTCAAACCCTTGGCAAAGTGATATATATGTAATAGTGTCCAGGTTGTGAATCCAAGAGCACCTTCAGCGTTGAGATTCTTGGTGCGCATGTCAACTATTGAGAGTATATATGGAGACATTAGTTAATTAATTAGCTCCTACTTATACGGGTCAAAAATCACAATAAGAATATATTCTCTATGCAGCATGGCCATGCAGTTAAGATCAATAAATCATATGAGAATCTTCATTTTTGCCTAAATAAATATAGTTGATTCTTGATAATTTGAAGAATGAGATGTAGACTGAATTCAGTACGGAAAAATGTCTTACATGAATAGATGAACCATGCAGGGCAGCTCTAAACTTTTTGTGGGCCTCAAGTCAAAAGTGGGCCTTGGAAAAAAAATAAAAATAAATTTCAGCCTTCCGTTAGATAGAGAAAAAAAATATCTTGTATGATTGTACTTATAACTACTGGTTTGCTGGAAGAAAAATATTTGGGCTTTTTTAATGGGATCTAACATATATGGATTATTAAAATTTGGGGGCCTTTTCAATTTGGGTTCTTTACAGTACTATACAACAATTATAAAGTAATTACAACATTAGTACATCCACAAAATAATTACAAAAAGAGGGCAACAAATTCGTATCATTCAGTTTCACATTAATACGGAAGCTAAAATCAAGGAGAATGTTTGAGATCCAGAAACCAACTCATATCCTAAATTCAAAATAACGAAAAAAACAAGGGAATTTGCAGGCAAAATTTGCAGATCGTTCAAAATCACGAACAATGAACAAATTGGAGTAGCCGAAATCCAACTTCAACAGAAGAATCCGGAGTTTTCACACCAGAAGAAATCGACATTCACGAATTGATAAAAGGAATTCCCAAACCGAATCGGGAACAGAATTACAGATGAAAGTAAACAATGTGTTTATGATTTCGGTTTCAATTAGTAACCAGAAACAATGTGTTCACGAAGAATGTGTTTATGTGCCTTTCAATTTTAAATGCATGTATTGACCCGTAGTTACTACATAATCATATATTGGTTACCTTCATACATTTGTTCGGTCTTTAATTGGTCACAAAGTCATGATACTGAGTGATTTGACTGTAAACTGCATGAAAAAATGTGTTTTATATTGATGATTACTAATTAGATATATTTTGGTTACTGTATAATGTTGATTTGGTTACCATTTACAATATTGTAGTTTTGTTAATGCTTCAGTTGTCAGACAATAGAGATGATTCCAGTTGTACTTTATTTCAAAGGAACATGGACTGACCGTAACCAAAACAACAAATTTGAAGTTACCGAACTACTAGTTCGTTCAAAAAAATGCAAAACTTGGTATGCAGTGCACTAAGGCTAGACACAAACACAACAACATTATCAATCAAATTTCAGATTAGAAGCAACATTCCACCAATCAGTATGTCAGATGAAGCAACCTTCAGATTCTTTATGGAAGTTAGTAGAAAATCAGATGAACAAGACAAGTTTCCACTAATTATAGAGAATGTATACAGCAGTAGATGCACAAGAATCTTGCAGAACTTGAGAAATGTAGAAGAAAATAGGATTCACGATATAACGCCAATCAGATCAACACAATGAAATTCAGAACTTGTACCACTGGCAACACAAGATTACCAAATTAGAACATAGTATGCTGATCAGCTTGCCATCGAAGTTATTGATCAAGAACAAGACAGACAACATGACAGATCATACACGGAAGACCAATCTGATGAGGTCATATCAGATCCAAATGAACATGAAGTAAAATTACATCAAACTTACAAAAACAAAAAAAATCCTAACACAAGCAATAAGACTACATTCAATCAGGCAAAATAGACAACACAAGGTTGAACGAACAAGTGGTAGAGACTTTGTGCTAGTGTGCATAGATAATGAAAATTGCAGATGGAAGTTGAGAGTATCAAAGTTTCGAAAAACCAGTATGTTAAGGTGAATGAATTCAATGATATCCACACATGTTCATCCGACATACTGCTGGGAGATCACAGACAGGCAAATAGTGAGTTGGTTAATGAATGCATAATGCACAGATTAACAAATCTGAAGAAAATATACACACTAATAGATATTGTGGAAGACATGATGACAGAGTATAATGTGTCTATCTCTTACCAAAAAGCATGGAGATCAAATGAGAAAGCATTGAAAAAAGTAAGAGAAAATCCACACGACTACTCTCTGATCCCATCATGGTTGCACATGTTGAAGAAAACAAATCCAAGTAACACTTGAAAACAGTACTTGAATTTTTTATAATTAGTTGGTAACCCAATTCAAATGATTTGGTTACCTTAGTATGCAGGTTTAGTTACCAACTGTACTATAAAAAAATTTCTGTTAAAATAGTATTTTGTATATAATCAATATCTACACAAAAGGTTACAGTTTAATGACATTTTGGACACCATCTGCACTATATTGAAAACATTAAGATGATAATTAGTTGGATACCATTAACCATATAAATGGTTATCCTCTACTACAAGTTTGGACACTGTCTGCTACTTAGAATTATATTGACATTACTGGAATTTCATATCAGGTTCAATCACAGCCCTGGAGTAGGAAACAAATGGTCGTTTCAAGTATCTATTCTTTGCCATGGGAGCATCCATTCAAGCATGGTACCATTGCTTCCCAATCATTGTAATTGATGACACATTCATACAATTAACCTACGGGGGGACACTTCTCATAGCAAGCACACAGGATGCAAACAGAAACATTATTCCAATTGGTTTTGCAGTGGTTGACAGTGAAAATGAATTATCTGGGAGATGGTTATTCGTAAATTTGAGAAATGCTTGTGGAGTTAGGGAAGGCCAATGCATTGTTTCAGATAGACATGAAGCCATTGTACAGGTACTAAATTTTGTGTTCCCCGATGTCATGCATGATTCATGTACATATCATGTATTGAAAATATAAAAAATAGATTCAGAAAGAGAGGAGAAGAACTCAAAAAAGCATACAATGGGGCTTGTAAAGCTTACACTATTGAACAATTCAACAGACACATGAGTGAACTTGATGCAATTGATGCTCGAATAAGAACATATTTGGAGGAAGTGGTTAAGTTAGAGAAGTGCACAAGGCTCCATGGGACTGTAAACAGGTACTCAACAATGACTTCAAACACATTAGAATCTATCAACAATGCAATCAATGGGATCAGGGAACTTCCAGTTACATCAATGATTGAATGCCTCCGTTGTATGGTTTAAAGATGGTATTTCACAAACAAACAAGCAGCCATATCAACATTCACTACCCTTTTCACAACAGCTGAGAGAAGATTGCAATCTAATATCATTGAATCAAAGAAACTTAAGGTAAGTAATACAACTTTTAAATTATTACATCAGAAGTTGCATTTGCATTTTATGAAAACCGCATTAGTCATTATTGGTTACCTGTATATATATGCTGAGAAGGT
The DNA here is from genome assembly GCA_020205555.1 of Panax stipuleanatus. NCBI lineage: Eukaryota > Viridiplantae > Streptophyta > Magnoliopsida > Apiales > Araliaceae > Panax > Panax stipuleanatus. Next base: position 19,309,414 of record CM035121.1, on the reverse strand, counting down.
TAACAACATTACATATAACTGCCATTCTTTCGATTTAAAGAAACTAAATATTTATACATACTAACGACACACTTAAATTGTGTTGTAGGTTGAGACATCAAACCTAGTGATTTTCACTGTTTACGATGTCACCAAACAGTATATTGTGGACATGGAACAAAGGACATGCACATGCCATAAATTTCAGTACCACGAGATGCCTTGTCCACACGATGCTGCTGTTATCAGCAAAAGGAATTTGAGTTGTTATGAATTTTGCTCAAAAAACTACTCAAAAATAACTTTGATAGACACGTATTCAACTTCCATCCTGCCGTTAGATGACAATGAGAATTGGGATGTGCCAGAAGAAATAAGAAACATATGTGTAAAGCCACCAAACACAAGAAGACCAGCGAGAAGACCAAAGATAGGGAGGTACAAGCACGGATCTGAAAACAGAATTCAAAACAAATGCAGCAGGTGCCAAGAAAAAGGACACAACAAGAAAACATGCAATAATCCACCAGTTTTAAGACAAAAAAAGGTCTGATATAGTACATAAGCAAAAAAAGTGTAACTATAGGAATATATTGTTGTTTACTGTGAGTAACCATTAGCCAGATATTTGGTAACCTTTTTAATGATGTAAGGTAACCAAGATTGTGTTACACAATATTGAATAATATTTTGATTTCTGATTCCAGCATGATTTAACAATATAAAGCAAACATATACATAGAACATTTGGTAACTGTTCTGAAGTATTTTATGTAAATTTGGTTACTCACAAAAAATAAAATGGTTACCTCTATATGCAGATTTGGCTACTAACTGGACCATTTTCAAATAATTTTTTGTAAGTAGGTAATTTATAAGTAACCATCAACTACATAAATGGGCACTCTTACATGGAGTTTCTGATTCCATCATGATTTAACAATATAAATAAAACAAATACATGGAACACTTGGTAACTGTTCTGAAATAAGTTTATGATTGTCAGGTTACTCACAAAAACTAAAATGGTTACCTTTATATACAGGTTTGGCTACCAACTGCACCATTTCCAAATATTTTTTTAATAGGTTCTTTATAAGTAACCATCAGCTACATAAATGGCCACTCTTACATGGAGTTTCTGATTCCATCATGATTTAACAATATAAAGAAAACATATAAATGTAGCACTTGGTAATTGATCTGAAATAAGTTTATAATTATCTGGTTACTCAAAAAAACTAAAATAATTACCTTCATATGCAGGTTTGGCTACCAACTGCACCTTTCAAATTATTTTTTTAATATGTAATTTATAAGTAACCATCAGCTATATAAATGGGCACTCCTACATGGCCTTTTTGACCAATATGAACCAACAAACAATGCATCATAATCACAAACAATGTATCAGACACAAATTATAAGTAACAAATATGAACCAACAAACAATGTCAAACCATTGGTAATATAATCAAATACGTAATCCCATTTACAAAAGATGCACTAAACAGTAAAAACTCAATAACAATAACAAATGGTTATGAATATCCAAAAAAAACCAATGTAGGAAAAATAATTTACAAGGAAAAGACAATGACAACCAAACTAATAATTTGGGACAAATTTGCCTGGATATTCTGTATCAGAATCGTATCTCTCTAATTGCTTGTTCCTGGCATGCATGAAGAGGTTAACGCATAATTTCTTCCGGTAATGCGTAATGTGGAATGGTATAGGCATTTCAACAAACTGTTGGTGAATAAAATGTTCGGCAAAACAAATCGTGAACATCCCACAATCACTGCACAAACAAACAAAATAAAACTAAAATCAAAACTAAAATCATATTAGATGAAATAATTAAAGAAATGAAAACAATATAAACCTTACCCCTTAATTTGTTCAGGTACCCCTTCTACAAATTCAAGTTCAATTATATCATGTTCCTCCTTATTAAGATACAGTTCACTATTGAAATCAATATCAGACCTACCCTTCCAAAAACCACTCTTAGATAATATTATGGGTAGAATGAAAATATAAGGCTCACAGACATCCATAAGATTTGTTCGCATGAGTGACCTATTTGGTTTAAGAGAATTGTAAACTACTAAAAGTCTACGATGCGCATCAAAGGTCAACAAAAACCACTGCTCCGGAGCTGACATGTGAATGGGAAACAAAACATAATCAACATCGACCCATTGTGTGTTCACATTCAGCACAAATCCACGGATGTATTCAGCAACATCACCCTCCCCCGACAGTAGACTCTTATCTGCATTTTTAAGACAGTATTCAGCATACAAAGTAGACATCTTCACATGAAACCAACAATCTGTAGTCGTTGCCCTGATGTGAATATTGTCAGAGTGCCTAGCCAATTTCTAGAAGTAATAGAATGAAATGTTGATATGCTGAACTAAAAAAAAAACCAAAATCCATAAGATATAAACAATTGCTAAAAAATACAACTCTATGCTAAAGGTAACCAATATTGTCAAAACTAGTTACCAAACCAGTTAACTAAGGTAACCATAACTACCACAACAGAATTTGGAAAAAAAGGAGCTCACATCATCATCAAGCCACTGTCCATGAGTCTTTAACTTGTAGAACCATATTTTAGATGATATTGGGACAGACCCAAATCTGAATGCAGGTTCAATCTTATCATTATCTCAAGGGAATTTTTCAATCCTTCAATATAAAAGCATATTAGTAAAGGAAAACAAATTAATTTTATTTATAAAAAACTATATAATTGTTAAACTACAAATAACATACATTTTCTTGTTATTTAGGCCAATCTTAAACCATTGATCAAATAGTACATCTTCATATCTGGATGGCATACCCATGCATACATTGGGAAATGCAGAAAGACCTCTGCATATTTAAGTAGGACCCATAACAGAAGAAGATGAACCAGCAGATCCATACTTCGTTATATATGGACCCCTTAAAACAACACTCTTGGCAGAAGCACGAACTGGTCTACCACCGGGTTTATAAGCACTTCTCTCCACCTCAGCACACTAAATTATATCCTTAGTAGTTAATATCATTTCATCAAGTACCGACCTGTTTTCTGCCTCAAATTTACCCCCCTTTATCAATTGACAGAACAGGTCACAGATACAATTAGAATTTTAACCACAAATCCAAACTGACTGAACAGTATCTAAAATACTATAATGTAGTAACCAACCCAATATATGCAGGTAACTAATATATGCAATAACCAATCCAAATTGTAATGCAGTAACCAATATATGAAGTAACAGAAATATTATAATGCATTAACATAAATGCTATAATACAGTAACAGAAACTATAATGCAGTTATATAAATACTATAATGCAAAAACCAATATATGCATGTAACTATTATAACCAGTAACCAATACAAACTGACTGAACAGTAGTAGAAATAATATAATGCAGTAACCAACCCAACATATGCAGGTAACTAATATATCGAGTAACCAATCCAAACTATAATGCAGTAACCAATATATGAAGTAACAGAAATACTATAATGCAGTAACAGAATTACTATAATGCAGTAACATAAATACTATAATGCAGTAACCAATATATGCAGGTAACTAATAGAACCAGTAAACAATACAAACTGACTGAACAGTAACAGACTAACTATAATGCAGTAACAAATCCAACATATGTAGGTAACTAATATTTTAAAAGAACACTAACCTCATAAAGGGTAAAAGCAACAAGCTCTTTCCCATATGATATAATAGTAACCAAAACATAATATAATAGTAACCAAAACATAGTATAATAGTAACCAAACAGAAGAAGTATGTAATCAAAACCAATATATGCAGTAACAAATCCAACATATGCAGGTAACTAATATTTTAAAAGAACACTAACCTTAGCAGCGGTTTAAACAACAAGCTCTTTCCCAGATGATTGGCTTAAAATATCAAAAGATGGCATGTCATTATTCTTGCCAATTTGTAAAAAATAAAAGCACTAATAAATTATTAAAACAAAAATATATAACAATGAAAAAATAAACTGTTAGTTCCCAGAGGCACAATAGTTATCTAGAAGGGGGCTTGAATAGATATTTTAAACACTTTTTCCTTTTCAAAATACTTATTAAGTTTGTTAATAAATTAACCACAGCGGAATATATGATTTGTTTGTTCCTCTTAAGATAAACCAAGTTTATAGGTGATAAGCAGTTATAGCAGTTATGACAGATATAGTAGTTATAGCAGTTATATCAGACATAGTGATTTTAAGTGGTTCAGAGCACTCAAGGCTCATAGTCCACTCTTCTACTCTATGAGTAAGAAATCCACTAAGGATATCTTTACAATCTTTGAATCACTAAGATTCCTTCAAGACCAGCAGTCTTGGAACTTCTTAGTTCACTTAGAACTCTTCAAGTCCAGCAAACTTGGAATACACTTGATTGAGAGTTGAGTTCTTGGGTTGTGCTACTCAGTTGAAGTTAAGCATAAGTTCGAAAGAACTGAGTAGCTGTGCAAACTTTTCTTTAGGATAGTAGAGTTTGGACGTTGAGTGTTCTTGAGCTTTTTAGTTATTGCTTGCTTTTTCTGAATCTATGTCTGATTTGCTTATGAAAGAGCCTTTGAAATATTTCCGTTGAAGGTATCCGTTGTAGCATTAAATGTTTCAGACGTTTCTGAGCACTGATGTTGACTTCCTGTAAATCAGCTGTTCTGCCATCTAGCCCACTGACACAACAGACTGCTTTCTCACCTAACACCTGAAAAGGTGCAGCAAGCATGCAGTCCTTTCCTTAGCTTCTTCAATACGCTTCTTCGATACATACTAAGGATGAATGTTGGATCATTGGGACTCCCAAAATGTCAACGTCTATAATCCATTCTTCATTTATAATACTTCCTCCTTCATCAGATAGACGATACTTGAAGCTTTTGATGCTGATTGAAGGGACACCACGATCATTGTCTTTGCCATGATCGTTGTGCCTTGTTATGCTTGTGCTTGATTCTGCCTTAATCGTAGAGAACACTACGATTTCTCTTAAGCTCTGATAGATTACGATCTCTACTTGCTTGTTTTGCAGACTCCATGTTTTCGAGAGCTGAATTCGATTCTTGAATTGGCTCGGCAGGCACTCGGACAATCTCCACAATTTTGAGTGTGGCTTGCAAGACAGATTACGATCTGAATCAACTTATTTGATACTCTACTATTCTGCCTTGGCTTCTGCAAACTTTTGGCTGGCTCGATAGACTACGAATCTGTTGAGGCCTAACAATTACATCTCAAAATAGATCAACCTTGTAGCACCCCCAAATCCGAATCCCCAGAACCACAGATCTGGTACGTTACGATACATCATTTCTATTACTTCTGCGGAAGATATAAACATAATTTGTTTATACATTAAACTTTACACATAATCCCCAAGGTCTGAAACCTTAACTTACCACATATTCTACACGACATACAATGTCATTTGTATTCAATACTATTACCTTTTTAACCATATAATAATTCTATCCTGGAACTTGTCTTTGCCTTTGACTGTATCCAAAGTTTCGTCTTTAATCTGAAATATTTATCATGATATAGCAAGGGTGAGCAACAAGTTTACCCAGCAAGTTTAAGTTCAAATGAAGATATACGATGATTGAAAAGAATAATAAGTTGACAAACTTTCAACAATATAAATAATTGTGAAAGGATATAAATCAATTTTCATAACTGAATGACCGAGTCAATAATGAAGAATGGCCAACAATAAACATGAAAAAATTTATCTGAACAATATGGTAATGAAGGTGATCATCCTTTCTTACCTGATGAACATATACAATATGCACAACGTGCGAATCAATAAATCATAGATGTGACATAGTCAACAATGATTAATCACGAACATGCTTTATAATAGCAACTCGAGTTCGAGTTAGGAAACTTGTCTGAACCATCGATTACTGCTACGCAATTTAAGTTAATCGCTTTATTGAAAAGACCTATCAGTTATAAGATTTGATCTTTCAATTAGTATAACATACCTTATAAGTAAACTATCTAACATTTAAACACATAGTCAAATATTAGATATCCTTAATACTATACATATACACAAGTCTAATCCTATCACACATCGAGTCTTTAATAGTATTCAATATAGTATACTGAGTGGTTTTTCACAAACAACAAACAAATTAGCTTCCGTCTTGTCTACACTGTTTTCACAGTGAGTTAGATCGGTTACTAATTCGTAGATCCCTTCCTCATATGAAGGAGTCATTTAGCCCAACTACTATACATCAACTATTGCAGAATATGATTGTACTACTTTTAGACTTAATACTTAAACGCTTACTAAGTTATTATTATAACTCGGTAAACTTTTTATTATTCAAGAGACTCAATATTTTATTTTAGTAAGCTGAAAGCAACCTGTTTCTTTTTTCTGATATTTCAGTTTTCATTTCAGCAAGCTGAAACTAAACTGTTTTCTATTCCTGACATTTCAGTTTCCATTTCAGCAAGCTGAAACCAAACTGTCTTCCTAATATTTTCAGTTTCCATTTCAGCAACCCGAAATGTTCATTTCAGGAAGCTGAAATTCCTTTTTCACAAAAATACCAAAACAACTTATTATTTTCTTATCCTTTGGCCAATCATATATACATATATTCCATACACAAAAAGTATTTTTCTGAAAATTTTCAACTCCCTTAAATATTTTTCAAAAATCCATTTCTAGTTAATTCCTTAAGAAAATAGCAACCTCACGCTTAACTCCAAAAATTCCCAACTCTTGGCGGGATCTTACACATGTTAACATGAGCATACAGTTTAAATTTTGTGGCCATCGGAGTTATCCAACTCCGGTTATAACGATTTCCGTTAAAAAAATATAAATATTAAAATAGTCATAACTTACTCAAGTTAAGTCAGAATGAGCTCATTTTTGGACAAAAGCTACTTTATAACATATATTTTAATGTCCCAAAAGATTGGAATTTATTTCATTAAATAAGTGGACGAAACTGCCCTTGGAAATCACGGACAGCCTACTTTTTTGGCTATTTTTAGTTTTGGCGTCCTTTGCTAATTTTAGTCCACACGAAAATTTGTAACTCCTTTTTCAGTGATTCCACTTGGAAAAGTTAGAAGACGTCTAGCTCTAACTCCAAAAATTGACCACACTAAAAAATTCAAAGTAGAATGAGAGATATGGTCTTTTCCATTTGACGTTGCATTTTCCAAAAATTTGATTTTTCCATACTTAGTGATTTTTAAGAAAACTTCTATATTCTCACCTAATAACCAACATAATCCATTATCAAACATCATAGCATAAACTAATACCAAATATATTCATGGATCTATCATGATCCATGATCCCATACCTCAAATAATCATCAAACAAAAGAGAAACACAACCAAGGTTAAGAAAAATTAAGATTTTCTACTTTTAAAAAACATAGTTTCCATTTCTTATTTTAGATCCAATTTTTGACCCATAAAAGGGTTAGATCTAAACTTAAAACACTATTAAACACATAGATCTAAGGTTTTAATATTAAGATCATAACTTTATCAAAAATCAAAACTCAAATCAAATCAAAAAGAAATTATACTACATAGATAGAAATCTTGTTATACCTTAGCTTGATTTCTCTTCTTCTTCTTCTTAAGATTTTCTTAGGAACTATGAAACTTAGTAAAATTCTCCCTCTCTTTCTTCTCTATGGTGGCTGAACCTCCCTCTCCTTTTCTCTCTCTAATTTCTTTCTTTTCCTAGCTTATCCAAATGAGAGGAAAGAGAAAAGAATAAAAGACTTTTGTGGCTAAAAAAAATGAAGAGATATATTTAGTTTGCTTACAAATGAAAAGTATAGATACAATTCACCACATGCTAGCTTCCTCTTTCTCTCCCTCAAAAAGTAAATGGTTGCTTGCAAGAAATAACTAAGTGGGTTGGCTCCATAATTTAATTGACACCTAGCAAGTGGTTCACCCACTAAAGTAACTTTAATCATTACATCCTCCCCCCTTATTCCTTCCTTGTGCAATCCGGTCATGGGCCTTCCTTATCCATCCACTTTGGTTTTATTATGCTTTACTTAATGACTATACTACCTCTTCTTCTTGGGCTAAAGTCTTGGACTTTTCTTAAATTCCTTTGGGTTTGCATCTTTCCTTAATTTTGCTTACTAACTAAGTTGGGCTTGGGCTTCTACCATTAATTAAATTGGTCATCATTATACTTGTCCCATACATGATATGTTGGGCTAGTTTAATAATTTAATTGCTATTAAATCAATTAGCTACAAGTCCAATACTTAAATAAACAATTGGGCTACAATTTGGGCTACTTAAATAATTCATTGGCCATAAAATCAACATAGTTCCATACTCTCTAATTTTTATCATACCCTAATCATTTAGTTAGGCTTTCCATTACACACCTTTGTACATAAATTTCTTACACATATATCTTTAATTTCATAACCCAATTAGACTTGCTTTACTTATGTTATAAAATTAATAAATTGAGATGTATAAAATAAATCCCTTTGATTTTTAATTACCATACCTAATATATATATTAGGCTATATTTTTTTATTCTTATTCAAAAAGTAAACCTTATAGATTCTTCTTAAAAATTTTAAATTCACCAAACTCCTTCATAAAAATATCAAATCCATACACTTATTTTCTGTCTAGGTCTATTATTTAACCTTAATTTAACCTATTTAAGATTTTAATAAATTATCTAAATTCTCGGGTTATCACATTCACCCCTTATTTTAAGAATTTCGTCCCCGAAATTTACATTGCACCTTACACCTTTCATACTCATCACCACATGCTACCCAAAATATCACTCACAAGAGTTAAATTTTTTAAATCATGCTGAGGAGTCATATAGACTACGAACTTTTATTTTCAAAAAGGTTATACAGAAATTCATCCGCTAACCGTCATGACTTACGGACACAGAGGGTAATTAGCCTGTTATGCCCTGTACTTATTAAGTATTGCTGGTCGGAACAAATTTTTCCCGTTCCTCTTATCCGCCTTAGGCGCACAAAATTTTCCAAAATTTTGGGATGCTTACCTCAGTCTTATCGGATTCAGCCCCAAAACCATTTGGTTAGGAAAAATTTTCAAAGAACACTCAGAATTTTCATAAACGTTGGTCTAGCTGAATCAAACAGCTTAGACACATACCAATAATTCAATTTCAATCGAACTATTTATGTATAGCCAAACCCCGTTGGCAATTAATTATAAAAAAAATATTTTGAAAATGACGTCATGATACCGTACTGTATTTACAGCCCGTTTGAGGATTCCGTCATTATGTGACTTTGTTATAACACATCATACAATAGTGGGACAACGATTTTTAGATCGAATTCAACACTAAGTATTCCTGTATTTATAACTTCATCAACTTTTTATCATCTCTGCATCAGGTTACATGATGCATCAATGATAAATAAAACACATTTTGATATTTCAAATCATTGTTGTCTAGCCGAAATAATTAGCATAAACTATTCTTTAAACGGTTCAAAAATCATTGTAAATCAGTTTTATCATCTCAACAGGTAACGATGTGTCAATGTCCCGAAGTCCACACATACACACTAGTCACCGGGATTTGAGAATAAAAATTTATTTTTAAAAGGCACATAATGCGTATTTAGCTTGATGTCAAAAATTTTGAAGTCTAGCATAGCTAGAAGATTTAGAATACCTACGTTTCCACTAATGATCCATTGCTTAATCAGTCTATTTATTCCTATTATCCTTAATACTCCATTCACACTTACTTATACCCAGTTCGTCAAACTTACCACATGTTATGAGTTCAGGAACTTTCCACAATCATATGAGTTTAAGAACTTTTCCTAGACAGACCATTGGCGTCCATTCGCTGAGGGGTTCAAAATATTTCATATAATTAAGAGTCACGAACTTACCATAAGTAGGAGTTTTTAGAACTCGCAACTAATCTTATATTCTCTACCTATCCGTTATACACATGAGAAAAGAATCACATTCTCATCATACATATAGCGAATAGCGCGACACCGACATTTCAATGATTATCAATGTGATAAACTAAGTAATTTTTAGACCAAGCACAAAACCCCCGCCCATACAAAGGTTTGTACAACTCAGCTATCACATGAGTCCTCAATTAAAATCCCACATAATCTTAGCTCCCTCAATACTCGATACGAATTTCATTTAATCCGTATCTACAATACTACAGCTCTATCCTGGGTTTAACTCGTACTATTTTATAGTACCATAATCGTATAGCAATTTTGCTATAAAGTTTTCAATCAAACGATTGATCATCTGTCCTCATATGACCTCATTAGATCACGTTGTAATCTGATATTATAATCCTATTATATTATGATTCTTTCCTATCTTATGATCGTTTTGTTTTACGATCTTCTTTTCCTTTATACTTTTAGTCTTTTAGACTCTATCTATTCATTACTAGTGTTCATCTTTATCATCAGAGTTAGGTAACTCTGGATCTTTTATAATTTATCGAGATTCGTCTTTGAATCTTATCAACGCACAAACTCTATTTGAGTTATCCCACTGCGATAAATAGCCTAAGGTAATCCTACCTAAGGTTTATAACCTACAGCTCTGATACCAATTGTAGCGCCCCCAAATCCAAGTCCCCAGAACCTCGGACTTGGTACGTTACGATACGTCATTTCTATAACTTCTGCGGAAGATATAAACATAATTTGTTTATACATTAAACTTTACACATAATCCCCAAGGTCTGAAACCTTAACTTACCACATATTCTACACGACATACAATGTCATTTGTATCCAATACTATTACCATTTTAACCGTATAATAATTCTATCCTGGAACTTGTCTTTGCCTTTGACTGTATCCAAAGTTTCGTCTTTAATCTGAAATATTTATCATGATATAGCAAGGGTGAGCAACAAGTTTACCCAGCAAGTTTAAGTTCAAATGAAGATATATCATGATTGAAACGAATAATAAGTTGACAAACTTTCAACAATATAAATAATTGTGAAAGGATATAAATCAATTTTCATAACTGAATGACCGAGTCAATAATGAAGAATGGCCAACAATAAACATGAACAAATTTATCTGAACAATATGGTAATGAAGGTGATCATCCTTTCATACCTGATGAACATATACAATATGCACAACGTGCGAATCAATAAATCATAGATGTGATATAATCAATAATGATTAATCACGAACATGCTTTATAATAACAACTCGAGTTCGAGTTAGGAAACTTGCCTGAACCATCGATTACTGCTACGCAATTTAAGTTAATCGCTTTATTGAAAAGACCTATCAATTATAAGATTTGATCTTTCAATTAGTATAACATACCTTATAAGTAAACTATCTAACATTTAAACACATAGTCAAATATTAGATATCCTTAATACTATACATATACACAAGTCTAATCCTAGCACACATCGAGTCTTTAATAGTATTTAATATAGTATACTGAGTGGTTTCCCACAAACAACTAACAAAATAGCTCTCGTCTTGTCTACACTGTTTTCACAGTGAGTTAGATCGTTTACTAATTCGTAGATCCCTTCCCCCTATGAAGGATTCATTTAGCCCAGCTACTATACATCAACTATTGCAGAATACGGCTGTACTACTTTTAGACTTAATACTTAATCGCTTACTAAGTTATTATTATAACTCGGTAAACTTTTTATTATTCAAGAGACTCAATATTTTATTTCAGTAAGCTGAAACCAAACTGTTTCTTTTTCCTGACATTTCAGTTTCTCTTTCAGCAAGCTGAAGCCAAACTGTTTTCTATTCCTGACATTTCAGTTTCCATTTCAGCAAGCTGAAACCAAACTGTCTTCCTAACATTTTCAGTTTCCATTTCAGCAACCCGAAATGTTCATTTCAAGAAGCTAAAATTCCTTTTTCACAAAATACCAAAACAACTTATTATTTTCCTATCCTTTGGCCAATCATATATACATATATTCTATACACAAAAAGTATTTTTCTGAAATTTTTTAACTCCCTTAAATATTTTTCAAAAATCTATTTCTACTTAAGAAAATAGCTAACTCACGCTTAATTCCAAAAATTCCCAACTCTTGGCGGAATCTTATACATGTTAATGTGAGCTTACAGTTTAAATTTCGTGGCCATCGGAGTTATACAACTCCAGTTATAGCAATTTCCGTCGAAAAAATATAAATATTGAAATAGTCATAACTTGCTCAATTTAAGTCAGAATGAGCTCAGTTTTGGACACAAGCTAATTTATAACATATATTTTAATTTTCCAAAAGATTGAAATTTATTTCATTAAGTAAGTGGATGAAACCGCCCTTGGAAATCCCGGACAGCCTACTTTTCGGCTATTTTCAGTTTTGACGTCCTTTGCTAATTTCAGTCCACACAAAAATTTGTAACTCCTTTTTCAGTGATTCCACTTGAAAAATTCAGAAGACGTCCAGATCTAACTCCAGAAATTGACCACACTCAAAAATTCAAAGTAGAATGAGAGATATGGTCTTTTTCATTTGACGTTGCATTTTCTAAAAATCTGATTTTTCCATACTTAGTGATTTTTAAGAAAACTTCTATATTCTCACCTAATAACCAACATAATCCATTATCAAACATCATAGCATAAACTAATACCAAATATATTCATGGATCTATCATGATCCATGATCTCATATCTCAAATAATCATTAAACACAAGATAAACATAACCAAGGTTAAGAAAAATTAAGATTTTCTACTTTTAAAAAACATAGTTTCCATTTCTTAGTTTAGATCCAACTTTTGACCCATAAAAGGGTTAGATCTAAACTTGAAACACTATTAAACACATAGATCTAAGGTTTTAACCTTAAGATCATAACTTTACCAAAAATCAAAACTCAAATCAAACCAAAAAGAAATTATACTACATAAATAGAAATCTTGTTATACCTTAGCTTGATTTCTCTTCTTCTTCTTCCTAAGATTTGCTTAGAAACTATGAAACTTAGCAAAATTCTCTCTCTCTCTTTCTGCTCTATGGTGGTTTAACCTCCCTCTCCTTTTCTCTCTTTAATTTCTTTCTTTTCCTAGGTTATCCAAATGAGAGAAAAGAGAAAAGAATAAAAGACTTTTGTGGCTAAAAAAAATGAAGAGATATATTTAGTTTGCTTACAAATGAAAAGTATAGATACAATTCACCACATGCTAGATTCCTATTTTTCTCTCTCATAAAGTAAATGGTTGCTTGCAAGAAATAACTAAGTGGGTAGGCTTCATAATTTAATTGACACCTAGCAAGTGGTTTACCCACTAAAGTAACTTTAATCATTACATCCTCCCCCCTTATTCCTTCCTTGTGTAATTCGGTCATGGGCCTTCCTTATCCATCCACTTTGGTTTTATTAATGCTTTACTTAATGACTATACTACCCCTTCTTCTTGGGCTAAAGTCTTGGACTTTTCTTAAATTCCTTTGGGCTTGCATCTTTCCTTAATTTTGCTTACTAACTAAGTTGGGCTTGGGCTTCTACCATTAATTAAATTGGCCATCATTATACTTGTCCCATACATGATATGTTGGGCTAGTAACTTAGTTGCTATTAAATCAATTAGCTACAAGTCCAATACTTAAATAAACAATTGGGCTACAATTTGGGCTACTTAAATAATTCATTGGCCATAAAATCAACTTAGTTTCATACTTTCTAATTTTTATCATACCCTAATCATTTAGTTAGGCTTTCCATTACACACCTTTGTACATAAATTTCTTACACATATATCTTTAATTTCATAACCCAATTAGACTTGCTTTACTTAGGTTATAAAATTAATAAATTGAGATGTATAAAATAAATCCCTTAGATTTTTAATTACCATACCTAATATATATATTAGGTTATATTTCTTTATTCTTATTCAAATAGTAAACCTTATTGGTTCTTCTTAAAAAATTTAAATTCTCCAAAATCCTTCACAAAAATGTCAAATTCATACACTTATTTTCTGTCTAGGTCTATTATTTAACCTTAATTTAATCATTTAAGATTTTAATAAATTGTCTAAATTCTCGGGTTATCACAAACCTAACAGTTTTGATCTTTCTTCTATACATTCATTTACAGTATGATAAACATTAAGCACAGATTAACCTAACATTTTTGATCTATCATCTAAGTCCTTGTACATATATTCTTTGAAGGACTTTACACATAAGCATATATATTTACTTTTAACATCAAATTTGAATATGCAATTCCCAACAATATCCTTCTATTTGATGTTGACATAACCAAGAAGATTTGGATCATATCATCAATTTCTAAATGCAGGATGCTAGAAAGTAAATATGACTTAGTGTTTCAGTAAGCAGCTGAAATCTTTAGAGAATAAGCATGAATTTATTGATGTTGAAACAGATATTACAATTTAGCACAGTTACATCAATAAGAAACAAATTTAAACTTATCTCTCTTTGCCTCTTGCTCCTCGGAGGGTTGTCATGCTCTGCAGCTCTCCTTCTTCTGTTGGCTTCATCTCTCCATGCAATATCATCTAGCTCGCTTTGACTTATCCTTTCTCCATTATCATGTCTGTTCATGAAGGCAGGATCTCCAATGGGCATGTTAAGACCAGTATTGGTTACTCCTTGTGAGCTGAGAGATGGGCCTTGACTCCTTATAAAAGGTTCCTCCATTATGATTGGTTGGCGCTGCTGCTGCTCAATTCGTGGAGTCTGATAGCGAGGCTGTCTTGAATAGCTCCTTGATGATTGTGCATTTTGTTTTCCTTTTCCTTTTCATTTGCCTTTCTCCCCTTCCTCTTTATTCTCCCCTTTTATGTCATCATCCAGGGTTCGAATGTCTTCTGATAGACGATTGACTCCTTGCACCAACTCATGCATTTGAGAACGATTATGAGCAATGTCAGCACGATTCTCATCAACCATGGTTTTAGTATTTTGTCTTTGTTGTTGCAACATAGCCATGACATCTGCAGTTTGTTGTACTTGAGTCATTAAGTAGTTCTGGAATTCGCGAAGGGTGAGACGCAGCTCTTGGATTTGATCAGCCATAAGAGCATTTTGGGATTCTTGAATTTTCTAGAGAATTTGCACAAATTCCTTGTGCTTGTTGGTGGCCTGAAAGTGAATAGCATCCCTTTGGTTGAGACTGTCACTCATTTCCCATATAATCTCCTTCAATTTCTTTGAGAGCTTAGTTGCCAAGTTTCCCAACAAGGTTTTGACAGAGTCAATTATATGGTTAAATCGTTGATGAAGTGCCAGTGAGTTAGCTTCAAGGTTCTCCCATGTCTCTAGGGCCATATGACTTGTTAAATTAGCCAGCTCCTCTTTAGTGGGAAGTAGAGACAGACGATCAAGAATCTTCTGAACATCAGGAGGAGTGGACTTAGTATGTTCCCTTGGCCTTGATATGCTTGTGAGAGCAAGAGTCATGTAGAAATATTTATTATTGGAGGATGAGGGAATGTCTAACTGTGTGAGGGGTGTTTGGGTTTGGTGTATGGGAGAAGAGTTTGGCTCAGGTTGGGGTGACTTGACGAGCATGAATCTTTGATCGACGATTTGGCTCGGTGGCTCAATGGTCATGGTGTCTTGTAGTTGGTCGACGATTATGAATTGTTGTTCGACAACCATGGAGTCACTGGTACTTGACTTGACTATAATGGAAAGTTGGTTATTTGGTTCATCAGTTATAGAGTTTTGGGATTCTGTAACTGAAAACTGGTTTAGTGGGTGAAGAACCACTTCCAACCATCTTGGCAGTTCATAAAACTGGTTGAAGTTTGATGGAGGACAGTGGTTAACTATGAAAGAGATGGGAATAGATTGTACCTCATACTCAGTCTCTGAAGATGAATGATCAGTGATCAGCTTCTGAGCAAAGTTGAGGTTGCATGGGAATCCATATGCTAGCACTGAAATTGCTGGATAAGCTTTGTAAGTCTAGAATATGTGATCCCAAGAGTTGAGAATCAGGGCTCTGTAATAGGACATCATGGGTAAGTAGGAGGGCAATTGATTGTAGTTGGCTCTCCTATATCCATTCCAACCTACTGCAGTAATCTCAACTTCTTCATCCTCTTCTTCTTCCCTGTCTTCATCATCTTCATTTATTATTTCCACCACATCCATCATCTCCTCATCTCATCTTTGTTCTTCAGCATTTTCCACCTCCATAGCTTCAACACTTTCCATCTCTATAGCTTCAGAGACTACGATTTGTTGAGGGGCTGAGGGGGCTTCATGAACATCTTCTGGAAGCTCCCCCTCAACTATAGCATTCTCTGGCTCAGGTTCTTTTAATAACTCCTCAGTTGAAGCACTTCCTTGTTTAGGTGCTTCAAGAAGCTCCCCCTTAATATGAGCTGTACTCTCCATTTCTTCTGGCACCTCCTCCTCAGCATGAATGATAGCTTGATCAGATATAGTAGGGGTTAATGCACTATTGAGGTTGGCTATCACATCAGCAATGATCCTGGTCTCATCCAAGGACTCATTGTGAGCATCAGATGCTTGAGGCTCAGGTCTTGGTTCAGCCTGCTCAGCAGCAATTCTTCTTTCTTCTTCCTTCAAGGCTTCTTCATTGGCAAGAATATATTTCTTGACAAGCTTCTTCTTTGTTTTCCTAGGCTTAGCCACAGCCTCAGCTCTTTCTTCAGCTTCAGCTCTGACAGTTTATTCAGGCTGAGAGACTGTTGCAGCATCCTTCTCAGGAATGATAGTAAGTCTAGACTCCACGATTGGTAAGGACTTCAAAATCATGGTGAGTGAAGACTTCTTTGATTGATGACTGCGTTTATTCTTCTGAAGCTCAGAGCATCCTTCAACCTTATCCTCACTATTATTATTATTATTATTCTTCTTCTTCTACTTCAGAACCTCTTTTGGTGATTCGGTTGCTTCAAGAGTGAGTTCTCTTTGAGTGACTGTGACGCCCCCAAATCCGGGTACCTTTAAACCCAAGACATGGTGCTACACGGTGCTGCAATCTACTCATACATTCAACTGAGGACATCAATATCAATGTTTAAGTTTACTAATTATTACATTCTATTAATCCCTTCCCAAGTATTCGTAACCAATACATTGTTCTGTGTCATAATATCAGTAAATACAATACTAATACTACACTATTACAAAGGTCACTACTTGTCCAGCTTGGACTTGCCTTTGCCTTTACCGGATCCTTCCGTCCGTTCGCTCTTAGCTGAAATCATTTAGTTTTAAGCAAGAATGAGCATAAATAGCTCAGCAAGTTAAACAGTATATCTTGAAACCACAAAATCAAGAATCATATCTCTTGGTCTTCAATAACTGTACAACGGTTATGAAATACTTAAGAATAATCAAAATATCATTTTGATTCCTTTAAAAACCATTCCCAAGGACTTTATAGCCTCTTCGGAATCCATCTTGGTCGACGACCACGAACCATATTTTAGTTCTCATTCATAAAAGGAACAACCCGGCACGAAGGCCGTAAGTTCAATATAGCTTGCGAGCACATCCAGGTGATCAGAATGTAGTACTCTATGTTGATTAACACTCATACATTAAACGTGTTTACGTTTAATTGGTGGCAACCTCACGTGCCTGTCGAATTAACGACGTTTAAAACCTTCATTTTATTCATGCTCAGGTTTACTTGAGAATCCGTACCAAGCAATTGTCATAGGATCACCACATTGTATATATATATTTTGGAAAGATTTGTGGAAAAACCCACCAAAATATGCTAAGTCTCAGTCTAGCCGAATCAAATGGCATCGACTATGTAATAACAATTCATGCATAAGCAGTTATGCACTGTGACGAACGAGATTTTTGTAATTTAATTTGAATATTTATTGAATTAAATAAATATTTTTCGATGATTTAATTATTGAGTTAAATAATTAATTGATGAATTTGTGATAGATTAATTTAATTATATGTGTTACATTGATTAAATTAATGTGGAGAATTTTTATATGCAAAAGTATGTATTTAATTAAGCTTATTTGATTAAGTGAATTATTTAATAAGCATAATGTTATTCTAATTAATTAATAATTACTTAGAGATTTAATGATTTGACGTAATTAATAAATAAAGATTTTAATTATGTGACTATGTGAATTATTATGGAATCATGTTATTTTATTTAATTAATTTAAATAAGATTAATTGATTAATTAAAAGTGTGACATTATTAAACTATATTATAGTAAGTTAATTAAAATAAATGAGAAGGGATTCCTTAAGCTAGCCAAACAAGGCCTTAAGGGGAGTTGGTCAGTTAACCCACTATGGGATTAACCGACAACCACTCACCCTCTACATATATACGTATTATATACTTATATTTTATATAATATACATATCAATTTACATGTTCATATATTCAGAGAGAATTTGAGAGAGAATTGTGAATTTAAGAAGAAGTAGAGAAGATATTAGTCAAGTCTATATCATCAAACAGAGTTAGCAAGGGTAAATTCTTAACCCAGTTATACTAAGTTTCAAGCTTTCTATTTTACGTACTTTGAAGTTCTCTATAATCGTCAATTTTGAATCATTGTTGGTTATATGGTTTTATATGGGTTAAATTATGTTTATAACATATTTTATACCATGTATACATAAATCACAGTGATCAATTTTATGTAATTACGTCTTAATTAAGTTTTCAAAACTTTCCATTAACATACTTTGAACTTTTTTGTAAAAGACTAAATTGATGATCTGTTCATGATATGGCTATATATATATATTAATTGATGTCCATAACATATTATATGTCATATATGCATAACTTTCAGTGATCACACCATGGAATTTTGTTGATAATTGGGTTTTCAAAAGTTATAGAGTATAAAAATTGTACATATGGCCCATATGGCCCTTACGTACAAAATTTACACGCCTTATATGTTTATTTAACTTAAATTGATACTTGCATGCAATTATGTACGTTTAAACGAACAAAATGGAAGTTAAACGAACGGATTCGGTGTTATAACGAATCCGTAACGTTGAATTTCTTGTTTTCCATCAAAAATTTACAAAATATTGAAAACAGTGAAAATAGATGCCTTGGATTGTGTAAATACGTGATTTAAAATGCTAAGATCATGCTAGAAATGTTATATAATGTTTCTGTGGAGTTTTTACATTATGGGTAGCCTTATAATTCATTACGTTAGTTTAATTTGGATTTATTTGGGCTGCTCTGTGTGTTCTTCGCGAACTGGGAAAACTGAAGCCTGCGTCGCCGCGCGGCGGCGCCGTTTCAAGGCATACTTGACGCGCGCCAGCGCCGTGCCTCGCGGCCGCGCCGATCCAAAGAGTAACTGGCGCGCAGCTGCGCCGCCTGCAAAATTATAATTTTTTTTCCTGAGTGTTAAGTTTTCAAGGATGTGTTTTAAAACCAATGTAATAAACATGAAGACATGATTAAACATATAATAAGAGGTTAATAACTTATATTACGTGAGTAATTAATAAGTTAATTACATGACTTGAACCGTTAATTGTATAGTCCAATAACGTGCTCAAGACCGATGTGTGTGATTCGATACGTATATCGAGTTATTGATTAATGTGTATTGTGAACGTATTGATATGTAGGATTTAATTAAAAACGTGAATTATAAATTATAGCTTGTGCAAGAGGCAAGTTTCCTAAACTCAAACTTTACTTTTTACATTGAGCAAGTGTTCTAAACTTTACCTTTATCGAGCAAGTTTCTTAATTCTAAGTTATTCATTTATCAAGTCGTAGACTTGTGTTCTATATCGAGCAAGCTCTTGTTCTTAATTGTTGAAGTTCAAAATTTCATATTAGATGTTATAACTCTTTTGAAAGCATGATTCAGTTATACAATACTTATTCAATTGTATACTCTTGAGAATTTATTATTCGATTTGAGCATGGTTTATTGTTGAACCTTATAGGACTAGTGAACCCTTATTGATTCGACTAGTCCATAGTTGATGAACGTTTAAAATTCTAGAATACTTATTGAGCTTATCCAAACCAAACTTCCTTTGGTGCGGACTCTGATGTCAAAACTGAGATGAACAACCCTGTAAAAGGGGATTATTTACGCTTTAGCGTTGAGATATTGTGCACAGTATGGTACTAAGGACTGATCCCCCTAAGTACGAGAAGTGGAGTCCATAGTCTTACGACTGTTAAAGGTTTAAAGTATAAACACTTTACAGCCTAGGACATAGTTCAAGGTCTTATGACCCTCAAATGTTCTTTTGATTCCTGTTATTTATCCTCGAGTCAAAACGTTGAGTTTCTTTATTCAGATGTCTTTGATTCACTCGCATGTTATTATATTCTTGTCATATTATTATACTTGTGGGCAATCGTGCTCACTCTTGCGTAATAATAACATTGCAGTTAAGTACAAAAGGTCCGACGAGCCTTCTACTAGCAAAGGCAAGGGCAAGGTCAATAAGTGATGAAGACTTATTATTTATTCTTATATGTTTATGTTTTAAACTTATGTTAAAGTTCTGTAAGACTTAATTATTTATGTTCCGCACAGATGTTTAAGGTTAGTATGACCTGGGATTGTATTTATTATTCGAATGTTGTAACCCCATAAGGGGAGGATTTATTTCTATCTATTGTATGGTTTGCATTTATTATGGGTAGATAGATAGATGATATTTGTACAGTGAACACCAAATCCCATGGAATTGAAGTACCCGGATTTGGGGGTGTCACATGCACAATGACCACTTATCCAACCATAACGTATAGACAAGGGTTTAGCAAAACTAGCATTCATAATAAAGTATGAACGAAGTTAGGAAACTTTCATAACACAATGTTAATGCAAGAGTTAGAAAACTTGCTTTTGCGTCTTCTATACCTTTACATAGTCTACTCCGTATTTGGCACGTCTACAAAGCATAACACATAGTATACCAATTAGTAATCATAGTTGGTATACACTGTATTTACCTAACTCCTCCTTCTTGTATAACTAAATCGAATTGTTAAACTAATAACATTCGTTCAAGTTATTTAATGTTATTACGGCTTATTAACATTCCTATGTTATATACCGAACTCTTATTGATCATCACTAATCATGATGATAATGAGACTTCACTTGTTCCTGAACTTAATCTTGGTTTATGGTTTCCAATCTTAAATTTAATTACATTTAGTTAACGTTTAATTCTCATAACCGTTGGTTAAACATGTCGTTTAAAGGGTGTACGTTCATGTTCATTCATCACTTACTAACACTTTACTACTTATGGAAAGAGTTGAGTAAACATTTCATTTGGTCAACAATTTTTCTTGAACGGCTCGGTCTGCGCTCCATTTCCCTTGCAAACGGAGTGATCAGTGCTACCTATGCAGTAGACCTGATCCGAAACGGCGCGACCAGCGATGTTTAAGGCGCGGCCCGCGCTGCACCTGTGCTGCAGAAAAATTTCCTAAGTCTTGAAAATTCTAAAATTCCTGAGCTTGTAACGTGATCTCTATAACTCGGAATTGGCTCGTTCCAAATCCCATAGTTCACAAATGATATGCTCTATCATCCTATCAAGTCAGAATTCGTTTCAGAATTCGTCGGCGAGAAATTTGCTGATTAGTCCATTTTTACGTTTTCGTTAAACGTTCGTGAACATTCGACGCTCAAATCTTCGTTTTAAGTCGGAATCAATCCGTTCTTGTTCCCGCAAGTCTTATTTACCTAATTACACGTGTTTGTAATAAAAAACCATCATTTTCGACCCACACGACGACTTTTGACTTCTAATCCGAGAAATTTACGTTTTCGACGATTATCGTCTAATCGCGTAACTTCCGCCGAATCTTCGTTCTTCATTATTATTACTCCAAACCACTTGGAATCAATCCCACGGTTAATTATTACTAATTTTAGTTATTCAAAACATTTAAGTTTTAATGGTTTGATAAGTTCATTAGTCCATTTCATATGAATTCATTAAGTTCTTCCTTAGTACTTAATGAGTTCTTATTAGATTAACATGCATGGTTTATTAGGGTTCATACCTCACCATCATAACATCCTTTTAACTTCCTCATAATCATATCTCCTTCCATCACTTCTCTATCAAATCTATTATAGAAAGAAAAGAGATGTTTATATATTTCTTAGGTTATACCTTTCTTGTTCTTGGTTTGATTGAGTATTAAACTCAAAGTCTTTCTTCTTCTTGGATGATGGAACTCTTCAAAAACACAAGCTAGCCTCTCTTCTTATCTCTCTCTATTGTGTTGGTGGGAATTTTGTGTAAACAACAAATGAAGAGCAAGGCTCTCTATTTATAGAATTGGCAAGGCTTAGGGTAGGATGGTAATTTAGGCCCAACCTCCTCTACTATTCCCACCTCCTCTCCTTTCTTTCCCACCAAGTTAAGGCCCATGTGCTAGCACATGGCCAACCATGTCTCCCCTTGTGTTCTCCCATGTCCCCCCATGTGTCAACATGGGTAGTGGATTGAACCATGGGTTAAACCCACCCGTTTACCCAACGGTTCGACCTATGGGTTAAACTTATTAACTTTAATTCAAATTAATCCCAATTCAATTCATTTTAACGTATTTACTCCGTATAAAATTCGTATTATACGTCGTATTAATTCTCGTATCCTCTTCGCATAATTCTCATACAATACCTCGTATTATACATATATTATTTTCGTATAATAATCATATATTATTATACCTAAATAATTAATCATTAATCTCACTTTTCCTAAAGCTTAGGCTTTTTAAGTCCCTATGCGAAAACTTCATGAGTCATAAATGAAATATTATTATATATTCCATCTCGTATCGAAATTCTATCATTACGCGTTTCTCGGAATTTCAAAATAAATTCTCGAGCAGAAACGGATGAATAGTGATTCCCGCACTTTTCCTCCCGAGAAATCTTTTCTCAGCTAACTTAACTTTTCACGGTATATTCTGACATTTCGAACTCTCAAAATGGCCTAGGGTCTCCAACCCTAGCCCTTGAGGTTAAATAGTGCCTATTTCGTCTTTTCCCAAAATATTTTTATTCTCAAAATAATTTTATTTTCGTCTTATAAATTCATATCAATTATTTCTAGCACGTAGCCAGATTCCTACTCATTTCTGCATTCTCTAGGTCTTAAAATGACCTACAATTAGCTTACTCAGTTTAATAAATAAATAATCCAAATTTTATTCAATAAATCAAATAAAAATTCATTTACACAAACGCTCGATTTTCTCGGGCGTTACAGTGACAAGACCTCTAATCCCAGTACCAGAACCAGAACCCCTTTGGGGTACATCAGTGGTTGAGCCTTGGGGCTGTTCTTCCATCTGAACACTTTCATTCAATTTCCTCTTCCCTTTGCTCTTCCTGACCAGAGTAGAAGGTTCTTCTTGGTTGACTTCTTCTTCCTCATCTTCCTTCACAACTGACATATTTCCTTGCAGAATCGATTTCTTCACTTCACCAATCCTTCCACTTGACTCAGACATCATCTTCACATTTTCTGCAGGGTTCCTCTTCCAGTTTTGAAATAGCTGTTGGGTCATCTTTCTGTTGGGGTTGATGGGTGCACCTTTTTTGTCTCCAATTTTGTCTCCCAGAACAGATTGGAGAATAATGCTGATGAATCTCCCATAAAGCATCTTGCTAGAGCTCTTTGCCTTCTTCGAACTGAGAATCCACTTCCCAATCCATCCCATGAGTAGGGCTCCATAATTGATTTGGGACTTGAAGCAGATTGCTGTCATGAGCTTCAGTTGGTTTTCATTCACCAAGTCATGGCCAGAGCTCTAGCAGCATATGCATTTCCCAATAATATCAGCCAGAAATTCATACTTCTGGGGTAACTCTTTCTTCTTGTAGCCCTTGATGCCTTCAAACTTCTTGTGGTGCATCCTCTTCAGGCCTTCATGAAAGTCGATGTGTCCCAGAGATGGAAGACCCTTTGGTTTAAACCCTAGGGCCAGGTTTATATCTTCAGCTTTGAGCCAAATTTGCACGCCCTTGACCTTTGAGGTGATGACATCATTTTTAAAGACCCCATTGCAGTAGAACTCTTTCACCAGCTTTGGGTAAATCTTTGTGCTGGTGCTCAGAGCTTCTTCGAGATCAGCTTTCTTTAGAAGGTACAAAATTTTGTGAAATTGAGGGTCAGCTGTCTTGAATTCGTCAAAGCATAGCTGGTAACCAGATACAACATTGGAAGCAACCATTAATTTTGTTGATTATCCTGTGACGAACAAACTTAGCTTAGCTTTCTGAAGCTTATTCTTTTGAGAGAGAGAGAAATAAACTTTTAAAATTTAAAGGTGAACTGACAAAAGACAGTTCAAAATGTATTTGTAACTTCCCTCCTCACGATTTGCAGAGTTGGCACGTGTCGAGCTCTGCAGGTCTCCACGATTTTAAGTTGTGTGAAAAGTACTGATCTGCCCTCAGCTCCCCCTGAGCTAGTGTATCCTTCAGGATGACTACGATTATCGAGGCTAACTCCATGATTGTTGAGTTTATTACTAAACCAGCTCCATGACCATTGTCTCTACGGTTTCTTGTGATGCATTCTGAATCAGCATCCCTTCTGGGTTAAGGTTGCTCAGGAAGTGCCAATCTCTTAGTCTAAAACTAAGGGTCAGGTTTATCCCTGAGACGCTTATCAGAAGGGCTGCTTAGGCTTAGTAGCAATGCTATCATCACAGTGGGCTTCTTTGCCATGTCGAGACTACTCCACGATCGTAGTTTCTCTTAGTCATTTCCACGATTTTGACATAGCCTTTTTATCTGCATGGTTAGCACCAACTAGAGCATAGAATTTATGGTTATAGATTTAACATACCTAACTTACTTATTAATTTATTAAATCTGGATTCATCTAAGGGTTTTGGAAAGACATCAGCAAGTTAATTTTCAACAGGGATGTATTGTAAAGATATAGTTCCATTTTGAACATGATCCCTAATAAAATGATATCTTATTTCTATATGCTTAGTCCTAGAATGCATGACAGGATTATGTGTTATTGCTGTGGCACTTATGTTATCACAGTGAACATGTATAGACTTGAAATCAAACCCATAATCTGCTAGCTGGTTTTTCATCCATAAGATTTGAGCACAGCAGCTGACTGCAGCAATGTATTCAGCTTCTGCTGTTGAAGTTGATACTGAATTTTGCTTCTTGCTAAACCAGGACACAAGTCTGTTCCCTAGCAGTTGACAAGTGCCACTGGTACTTTTTCTATTAATTTTGCAGCATGCAAAATCAGCATCTGAATATCCTGTCAGTTCAAAGGAGGACTCCTTGGGATACCAAAGTCCCAAGTGAGGTGTGCATTTGAGATACCTGAAAATTCTTTTTACAGCAGTTAAGTGTGATTCCTTAGGATTAGCTTGAAATCTAGCACATATACATGTAGAAAACATGATATCTGGTTTACTGGCAGTTAAGTACAGAAGAGAGCCTATCATACCTCTGTATTGAGTAATGTCAATACATTTACCTTTCTCATCTTTGTCAAGCTTAGTTGCTGGAGCAATTGGTGTTTTCATGGGAGAGGCTGATTCCATGCCATACTTCTTAAGTGAGTCTTTGATGTACTTGGCTTGGTTAATGAAGATACCTTCATCAGTTTGCTTCACTTGCAGGCCAAGGAAGAAATTCAGCTCACCCATCATGCTTATTTTGAACTTGCTCTGTATAAGCTTGGCAAATCTCTTGCACAGATTTTCATCAGTAGAACCAAAGATAATATCATCTACATATATTTAAACTAGTAAAATGTTATCTTTGTGCTTCCTAAGAAATCAAGTGGTATCTACTCTACCTCTAGTGAATCATTTTTCAATAAGAAAGTTAGTCAGTGTTTCATACCATGCTCTAGGTGCTTGCTTAAGTCCATATAAGGCTTTATCTAATCTATAGACATAATTAGAGAGAGTTGGATTGATGAAACCTAGAGATTGCTCCACATACACTTCTTCTTGAAGTTCTCCATTCAGAAATGCACTCTTGACATCCATCTGGAAGACTTTGAACTTCATGTGGGTAGCAAAGGCAAGGAATATCCTGATAGCTTCTTGTTTGGCCACTGGTGCGAAGGTATCATCGTAATCGATGCCTTCTTCTTGGGAATAACCTTTTGCCACTAGTCCGGCCTTGTTCTTTATGATCACCCCATCTTCATCCATTTTATTTCTGAAGACCCATTTGGTGCCAATGACTGGGTGATTCTTTGGTTTAGGAACTAATCCCCAGACTTTGCTTCTTTTAATCTGATTCAGCTCCTCTTGCATGGCTTCTATCCAACTTGAATCTTCCATTTCATCTTCGATCTTCTTGGGTTCCATTTGGGACAGAAAGCTTAGATAGAAACACTCATTCTGGGTGGTAGATCTCATCTTGATTCTTGTATTTGGATCTCCAATAATCAGGTCTTGAGTGTGATCTCTTGCCCATTTGTTCTCTGTTGGAACATCTATTCTGGTGCTTTCTTATCTGAATTCTTTAAGATCAACTTTTGTCTCTTGTTGAAGTGGTTCGTCGTCTGGTGTAGCTCTCTCCACGATCTCTTCTTCAGGCTCGACGATTCCATCATCTGGGGCTATGATCGTGGTGTTGGGATTGACCACCTCATTCGTGGTGTTTGGATCGTCGATCGTAGTGCCTTGTGGTATAGACTTGTCTGAGTCTGTTTCATCAAAAATGATGTGAATCGAGACTTCAACACTTAGAGTCTTCTTATTGAATACTCTATAGGCCTTGCTGTCTGTGTCATATCCAAGAAAGATTCCTTCATCTGACTTGGGTTAGAACTTAGTCAGATATTATTTTCCATTGTTGAGAATGTAGCATGCACAGCCGAACACATGGAAATAGCTGACGTTGGTCTTTCTTCCTCTCCACAGCTCGTAGGGAGTCTTTTTCAGTTTAGAGTGAATAAGAGACCTGTTCTGAGTGAATCACGCAGTGTTGATGGCTTCTGCCCAGAAGTATTCAGGCAGATGAGCTGCTGCTAGTAGGGTTCTTCCTGCTTTGATTAATGTTCTGTTCTTTCTTTCAGCTACTCCGTTTTGCCGTGGAGTTCATGGAGCTGAGAAGTTGTGACTGATGCTAATGTTTGTACAAAATTGATCCATCTCAGAAAAGTTGAACTCTCTTCCATGATCATTTCTTATGGCCTTGATCTTTTCTCCTTTTTTGTTCATTACCAGCTTGAACATCTTGATCAGTTGGGAGATTATTTCATCTTTTGAATTTAGAAATAATACCCATGTGAATCTGGTGTAGTCATCCACTACGACCAGTGAGTATCTCTTCCCTCCAAGGCTTACAGTCGGGATTGGCCCGAAAAGATCCATGTGAAGTAACTGTAGGGGGTTATCAATTAAGTTGGCTGCTTTACCTTTGAATGAGCTCCTTATTTGCTTTCTAAGCTGACAGGCGTTGCATGGTCTTTCTTTGATGAAGCTGAGCTTGGGTAGGCCTGTTACTAGATCTTTGGAGGCCAGTTTTGACATACTTTTGAAGTTGAGATGAGACAACCTTCTATGCCATAGCCAGCTCATTTCTTCAGAGGCTTTATCAAGAAAGCAGATTGCATCATCAGAACTCAGTTGAGCAAGATTGACAATGTAGACGTTTCTTTCTCTTGTTCCGGTTATCTTTATAGAAGAGGTCTTCAGATCTCTAACTTGACACTGATTGTTAAGAAAAGTGACTTGATGACCCTTGTCACAAAGTTGGCTGATGCTTAGAAGATTATGCTTTAATCCTTCCACATAGGCCACTTTGCTGAAGGACACTGCACCATTTCCAGCTAAGCCATATCCTTTTGTCTTGCTAGAGTTGTTGTCTCCAAAGATGACTGTTGGACCCTTCTTCTCTGTGAAGTTAGACAGGAGGGTCATGTTCCCGGTCATGTGCCTTGAGCATCCACTATCCAGATACCATGTTGTGATCGTGGAGCTCGGTTCATAATTGCTACGTTGCTATTTTATATGATTGATTCAATAATGGCTACAGTTGATATTTTGGTATTATTGATTCAATAATTGTCACTGCACAGTATTTCACATTATCAACTCAATAATTCATATTATTTGAATAATATTATTAGATAGCATTATTGACAATGTCTAAGGAAGTTCTGTCTAGGAGGGGTTATTTAATTGCGCGCCAGTAAGGAGAAGTCCTTATCGGAAGGCCCCCTCTTTCTTGGGAACGACCTGGTTGTCAATATTGTAGTTTTGTAATATTATCTGTGAATAATTAATTATTGATTTATATGATAAGGAAATATTTATTTTGTGGATATTAAAGAAGGAATTGGCGCTGATGAGTTTTTATCAATATTTTGGTGTGAGAAATCATCTGTTTATGGATTTCGGATAAGTTATGTTTGGAATTTGGAAAAACTTCCTTCTACAAAGTTGTAGAGAATTAAATTTCCTATGGAAGGATATAGAATTTGTATTTTTCTGACAAAGGGGCTATTTATTATGAATTATTGAAGTTTCGGAACATAAATATTTTTTTAATAAAAAGGTGGGCCCCACTTTTGTTGGTTTGTTGAAAATCCTAATTTCTTTGGAGCAGCCGGCGGCTGGAGAGTTTTTTTGAAAATAATATTATTTTAGTCTCCTTTGGCATCCTAAGCTTTTCCTATAAATAGGGTGCTTAGGTTAGAATTGAAAATCACACCAGAATCAGAAGTTTTCTCTCTCTATAATATCGAGCGTATTTTTATGAGTATTTAGATACTTTGAGTATTAGTATTCAGCGCAAGTTTCCTTCGGTATTATATCCGATATTCCAGTCAGAGGTACTATCTTTTTGAGGTAAGGGATGTTATTTCTTTCGTAAATGATGTTCTTCTTCTCAATATCATTATACAGAAATATTGTCATGGATTTTATTTTGAAATTCTTACTTTTTCCGTTGGAGTTACTATTCACGTATACGACACTATTCACGTATACGGCACTATTCACGGAAAAATTAAATTTTCTTCTATTTGTCCAAATTGCTTGTTAAGGTTCATATCTTTGATTGAATCTAAGTTTTGAGCTTTATTTTTGAATTTTGCTCCACAAAGTATTATTATGGAATATTCTTGAACTTGAATAAACTAAAATACGAATCCTTAATCTTATCCTTTATTTCACTGGGTTCGTTATTTATATAGTTTTTCATCATCCTCAGTTCTAAGTGGTGATATAAATGAATATCTTTGGCCTGTAGAGCAAAGATGAATGATTACCTGATGAATATCTTTGGCCGTAGTGCAAAGATGACAGGTGTTGAGATGAACATGACCACTGATGATACAAATGAATATCTTTGGCCTGTAGTGCAAAGATGAATATTGATTTGAGATGTATATTAATTGATGTTACAGGGATAAAATATTGATGATGGACTTTTAAATCATAGAAGATAGTAGACTTCATTCTCTACTTAACTCTTCTAATGAATTGTTATTTTCGCTGCGAATATTGATCTAAGATTGGTTGTCCATTATATTTTATCTGATTTATTGAAGGCTAACGATAATTTATTTTTCATTATCTTAGTCATAATATTCTTTACTGAGCTAGTTGAGCTCACCCTTTTCATCTGTTGTCTTCTTCAGGAAATGAGAATGTCGCGGGAACTAGTCGGGGGACAGAGTGATGGTCCGAGTTAGAGCAGTAGTAGTCCTCACTATTTCTGATAAATAGTGTGATAATAATTGTAATGAGGACTTAGTTTGAATATTAATATTTTCTACATATTTGTATTGACACTCACAGTTGTGTGGTCGTATTTTGCACGACCGTATGATATAAAGTTTGTATTTGAATTCTGTACCATGTATTTGGCGACTCAGAATGGGTTGGGTTGACTGGACCTATTCTGGGGGCGTCACAGTTGGTATCAGAGCTTAGGGATATGATCTCTGGTGGAGATCAGGGAATAGAACTAGGAGGGGAGAGACGAGTAAATCCTTCGCTAGTGTGTCCTACCTAAGCTTATGTGGTATTTAATTGGTCAGTCGGAGCATAGGGTTATTATGTGATCTGTTGATTTGTTTAATTAACCCTTGTTTTATGGCAGTATTTGAGAATGGCAGCTGAGAATGTTAACAACGAAGTGAATGAGACCGTGGAGACACCTTTAATCACTAACCAGGAGAACGTGCAACAAGAAGGCAATGTTCATCCTGAAAACAACGCTGGTCAGACGATAAACGATGAGATGTTTAGAAGTTTTTTGCAGTTTATGCAAAACCAGACGAGGGAGACTTGTGTGCAACATACAGGTGGAGATAATAACAACACGCGAGTTGTCACTGCCAAGCAGTTCAAAGAATTGGGACCACCAGAGTTTCTGGGGGCGTCACAAAACGAATATTCCCCGACAACAATGAATATTTTATAACCACTTGCTTATTTTGAAATATTTGCATATTCCACTCATAACTCACCACATTTATCAAATCAACACCTTATTATTTCAAAATAATATATAAAGAAAATTAAATCTTTATTCATAAAAGTTGGGGTTTTACAACGACGTTGGAGAAGAAAGAAAAAAGAAGCAGAAATGAATACGATGGAGAAGAAAGCAACGGGAACAGTACCGACCACTATAGACGCAGAAAGCTAAAATAGAAGAACAGAAGTTAGGTTTCCATGTTCCCAAATAGCAGAATATGGGTTTCCAACTAAAGAGTTATACAGTAAAAAAACCAATAAATGACAAAGGCAGTTAGCATGCAATTCAAAAAGACGTATCCGAATGAAAAAACGGGAACAATTATAATTAGAAAACTGATTTGCCATATCAGCATCCCATTAAAATAAACACCTAAATTAAAGAAATACTAAATACATTAATTTTGTAAATAAACTATTAAAAATGTATTAATTGTGTAAATATTTTTTGTATACACTATAGTTTTAATTTTTTTCTTAAAATGTACTAGGAAGTGTAAATTTCCCTTTCAATTTTGGGGGTCTGAAGCCATTGCTTAAATGATTGGGTTCTTTACACTACTATACAATAATTAGAAAGTAATTACAATATTAGGGCATCCACAAAATAATTACAAAAAAAAGGGCAACAAATTCGTATCATTCAATTTCACATTAATAAGGAAATTGAAATCAAGGAGAAATAACTGTCATATACGGCAGTTACCAAATCTTTAAGATCTAGCAACAAACTCAAATCCTAAATTAAAAATCATGAAAAAATAGGGTCCGAATTTACTAAATCGAAGATCATTCAAAAGCATGAACAACAAAGAAATCGGAGTAGCCGAAATTTGCACAGACGAAATCCAACTTCAACAGAAGAATCCGGAGTTACCCCACCCGAAGAACATTCAAAATCACGAACAAACAAGAAACTTGAATAGCCAAAATTTGCAAAGAGGAAATCGTAAATCGGCATTCACGAATCGATCGAAGGATTACCCAAATCGAATCGGGAACAGAATTACAGATGTAAGTAAGTAATGTGTTTATGATTTCGGTTTTCACTTGGTAACCAGAAACAAAACTAATATAAGGATTATTAGTTATTTATTGATGGGTTCCAGATTTGTATACTGAGGTATGTGCCTTTCCATTTTAAATTTATGTGTTAGTTCCCAGGGGGCACACAATAGATCTAGAAGGGGGAGGGGGTTGAATAGATCCTTTTCATTTTGAAAGCTTTTCCATTTTGTTTTGTATTGCTAAGTAATTAGCAGATGACAAACATAAAAATTAGTTTATGCACAGCGAAATAAGTTAAAGATCCCGTTCTAAAGATGTATTGATAAGCATTGTTCTAATGTTAGTTTAGGTGTAAGTGGTTATGATAGTTATAGCAGTTAAGGTACATAATGTAAATGACATAAAGTAAATGACACAAGGGATTTTAAGTGGTTCAGAGACTCAAGCTCCTAATCCACTCTTCTGCTTCAATAAGTAGGGAATCCACTAAGGAAATGGTAACTTTTGAATCATTAAGATTCCTTCAAGGCCAGCAGCCTTGGAACTTAACACTAAGCCCAGCAGGCTTAGAATCTGTTGTACCCTCCAGTACTTAGCAAGCCCAGCAGACTTGACTTTGATTTAGTCCCCAGGACAAGGACCCCTCAGGCCCTGGTTGTTTGTTGATAATTGTTGGTGCTGAGCTGCTAAGATATCATTAAACTTATTCATCCTCTGGTACTTATGTGACGCCCCCAAAATAGGTCCACACAACCCATTCTGAGTCGCCAAATACATGGTATAGAATCTAAATACAAATCTTCCTATTCCAATTATTAAACTGTTGTACAAAACACGACCATACAAACTGTAATCGTCAATACAGATATTATGTAGAAAATATAAACGCTCAAATTAAGTCCTCATTACAATTATTATCACACTATTTTACAAAATAGTGACGACTACTATAGCACTATCTCGGACCATCATTCCATTTCCTAACTAGTCCCAGCTATATTTTCATTTCCTGAAGAGAACAATGAAAGAAAAGTATGAGCTCAACTAGCCCAGTAAAAAATATTATGACTAAGATAATGAAGAATAAATTATCGTTAGCCTTTAATAAATCAGATAAAATATGATGGACAACAAGTTTTTGATCAACAACTGCAGCGAAAATAACAATCCATTAGAAGAGTCAAGTAGAGAATGATGTCTACTATCTTCTATGATTTAAAAGTCCATCATCAATATTTTATCCCTGTAGCACCAATCAACAAATATTTCCAATCAATAATTTATCTTTGCACTATGGGTCAAAGATATTCATTTGTATCACCAGTGGTCATGATCATGCCAAACACTTGTCCATCTTTGCACTACGGGCCAAAGATATTTATCAATCAACAGTTCATCTTTGCACTACGGGCCAAAGATATTCATCAATCAACAGTTCATCTTTGCACTACGGGCTAAAGATAACTTTCACCACAATTTAAGACTGAGGATGATGAAAAATGATATAAAGAACGAATCAAGTGAGATCAAGGATAAATATTAGAGATTTATAATTCAATTAATCTAGAGTTCAAGAATGAAGATCAAAACATAGATCTAATTTCAAGAATAAGATTCATAAATGATAACTTGGACAAAGAAAAAAAAATTTAATTTCGTTGTGAATAGTACTCATGAATAGTACAGTATGTATGAATAGTATCGTATGAAAAGTACCGTATATATGAATAGTACCGTATGAATAGTACCCCGACATGAAAAGATTAAAATTTTATAAGAAAGTTCAGACCAATATTTCAGTGAAATGATATTAGATGAAGCGCAAACCATAAGGAATTTCTAATCATTTCAGGAACTATAGAAGCAATACTTACTATAGTAAGTTTAAATTTAGGAATATGAAATAAAATATTATCACTTACATACTATAGAGTATGGAAGAAAATAATATTCCTTATGAATATTGAACGAAAACATCTTTTATGAGAAAAATAATATCCTTTACCTTAATAGAAAAGTAGTTCTGATTGGAATACCGGAGATTATATTGAGAAAATCTTGCACTGTTATCCACACTTAAAGTATCCTTATACTCACAAGAAATACGCTCAATATTATAGAGAAAGAGTTTTCTGATTCTGGTGTGATTTTCATTTCTTAACTAAGCAACCTATTTATCCAGGATTGATTAAACACATACGCAGGCACACACTTGATTTGAAAAGTTTGCAGCACACCTCAAAGATTTCAAAACCAAGTTGTTAACCTTCACTTTATTTTCTCACATGTTTATATATATATTTAAACATTTATAATTATTAAAAGAATTCAAATTCAATTTGCTGTCTTCCACCTCATTTTATTCTTATGCCATAAATTTATTATAATAATGTTACCATTTAAATTATAAAATTATACTATTATATTATCATATTATACTATTATAATGTAATATTATAATAATATATTTGAATGAATTATTTTATCGGAGATTATAAAATGTTTACTTTCAACAAATGTCTCATGCTAAAAATTCTTTCATTTATATCAAAATTGAACAAATATTTACTTATCATATTTATCAATAATTTCTATTTTATTTATCAATTATTATTCATAATTAATATTATAGAATCACAATATTGACAACCAGGTCGTTCCCATAAAAGAGGGGCTTTTCGATAAAAATTTCTTCTCATTGGCGCGCAATTATATAACCTAACCACTTTCCTCGACAGAACTTTCTAGACATTGTCAATAATGCTATCTAATAATATCATTTCAATAATATGTGTGACAATTATTGAATTAATAATGTGAAATACTATGCAGTGGTTACTGTGACAATTATTGAATTAATAATATAAAATAATATGCAATTATCAATGTAGCAATTATTGAATCAATAATATAAGATACTGAATAGTAATTACTGTGACAATTATTGAATGAGTGACTTCTTACGTAAGAATCAATAATTAGTAGTACTATGCAATACCGTGTGCTACTGTGTATTAACGCGTATTACTGTACTTTTATCACCGGGTATTTCAACAGTTTAACGGTAAAAGTTTTGCCGTTATTTTTATAAAAAAGTTTCTTCTGTCGCTTTCTATATTCGACAGTTATTCTTTTATGGGGTCAACCAATGATTGCGCTGTCGCACGAATATTCCCCGACTAAAAGAATATTCCCTGACACAACGAATATTTTATGACAACTTGCTTACTTTGTAAAATTTGCACATATCACCCATAACTTATCACATTTATCAAATCAACACCTTACTATTTAAAATAATATACAGAGGAAATTAAATCTTATTAATAAAAAGGTTGGGGTCTTACAACTTAGCAGCTTGGTGTGATCTTCTGGCATTCTGCGTTGAGACTGGATCACTATTGATGGATGGCTAAGATGTACATGAAGCTCGACATCTTGAGTACTTAGCAGTCTATCACATCTTCATTGGTGCAGCTGATCTTTGTAGTTGATGCTTGACTTCATTTGATTTCAGCATATCACACTGTCACCATTGAGGATCTACTAAATCTTTGCACTTTAAGTAGACTCCATCTGGAACTTAGCTTCCCTTGAACACTGATTGACTTTTGTACAGATTGCTCTGCAGCTACTTCTCTTTAGCTCAGATTATCTATGGTGAATCGTAGAGTGGCTCTGGGGATCTGCCTTCTGAACTGCCACTCTATCTCTCGTCTTCTTGGCCTTATCGGCTCTCAGCTCAGATGCCATTGTGGTTGGCATTCTCCTTCGTGTTGAGTGAAGCCTTTAGCAGTTAAGGCCCTTCATCATATTTTGCTTCACTCCTACTGTGGTAGTCTCATTATCACTTATACATGCTCTTTGTTAAACTCTGTAGAACTCTCGTAGAGTCAACAACTCTTCACCTTTAAAGCTTCAGCTGATATATACTCCTCCATTAGCTTCCAGTTGGAATATAGCCATTGGAAGCTATTTGAATTGCTTCAAGGTCTCTGAGTTATTTGGTGCAGACTACTAACTTGACGTGACATCATCTTTTTGACTTTCTTGACACAGCAGTCTGCTATTTCACCTAACACCTCTGAGCAGTCACTTTCAAAAGTTAGGTTGGTAATCACATTATCTTCTCCTTTTTGTTTCCTCGATCCTAATTTGAAAGTCAGCCTTCATATTGAGTTATTGCTAAGACTCAATAATCAGATGACCGAATTCCACGATTCTAATGCAGACGACTATGTGCTTGATCGTAGTTTATCTGTAGGTTATTGCTCGTTGACTGGTTTTGACACCACTACGATTCTGAGAGTGTTCTTTGGATTAACAATGTAGAACCTCCCACTTTTCACTCCTACAGCGCTTCTATGATCTTGCTTGTTTTGACTTAATCAAGAACTGAATGCTTGACTGATAGCTCCGGCCCTTCTGGTTTACAGTACTTTCTTGATTGATGCTCAGCCCTCTCAACTTTCTGTTCTATGATTTCCCGCTCACTCTTCATGGTGAGGCTGAGCATAGACAATTATTTCTGTCTACTCTGTATTGGTTGGCCAATATCTCTATGAGTGCTTATCAGTTTTTGTTGCTTATTTTTGGTAAGCACCACGATCGTAGTTACCACTTCGATCATTGTTTTCTGTTGGTTTGTCAGACACTGCAATCGTTATCATACTTTAGACAATCATTTCATTCATTGTCTTCTAACGTTTGCTTGTGGAAGACTTCTCCTGAATGGCTTCACTTCTCAATTAGTACTGCTGATAGAGTTGGTGCTTTGATCTTCTGTTAGCTTGCAAGCCATTCATAGAGTTCCCTTTAACTTCCTTTAGGCAGACTGGTGTCTAAACCTTGACTGTTCTTTCCAGAGACTACGATCCTTATGTTCTTTAGTAGTGCTCAGTTGATGAGAATCGTGGAGTGCTCTACGATTCTTCCTTGGCATTTATGAGCACTTGACTGACCATCTCTAAGCCTTGATCTACAGACTATGATCTGGCTTAGGTTTGCAGACACTACGGCTCCGAGTGCAGTCTGCAATTCTGAGAGAAGATCATATAACAGACTACAATTTCTGCCTTAACCATTGCAGTCTCTTGACTGATCTGCCCGACTATGATTTCTACCTCTGTTATGATCTGTAGGCTCTATGACTTCGAGTGAGGCCTACGATTCTTGACTTGGTTTGGCAGGTGCTTAACAGGATATTCGACAGGCTGTCTCCATGATTCTAAACTTGGCTTCCTCGACAGTTTACGGCTTTAAGAAAGTCTTCCTCGACACACCACGATTCTTCCTTGTCTCTCCTGACAGACTACAACTTTCGAGAGTGACTATCTTTGCAGACTACGATTCTGCCTTGATAGACTCCAATTCTTCCTTCTCTCTTCTGGTAGACTACGAAGGCTGGTGTAGTGCTCGACGATTAGATTGGCCTATCTATTACATTTTATAAGATCAACCTAACAAGCTTGATCTTTCTATTTATAGTCCTTGTACATTATAATCTTTTGAAGGACTTCACAAAGCTGTTTGTTCATGTAGGATCAACCTAACATATTTGATCTTTTCAGTCTAAGTCCTTGTACATATGTCTATCATCTATTAATGACTTTACAGCTTTCATCAATGCAGATATATTTGCATATTCATTCATTTAAGATCATAATCAAATCTTGTATAAATAGGAATAACATTCTCATGCATATTCCTAACAATCTCCCCCTATTTGATTATAACAAAAATATTAAGTGCATATGTATGAGATGAAT
The DNA here is from genome assembly GCA_020205555.1 of Panax stipuleanatus. Classification (NCBI taxonomy): domain Eukaryota; kingdom Viridiplantae; phylum Streptophyta; class Magnoliopsida; order Apiales; family Araliaceae; genus Panax; species Panax stipuleanatus. The sequence continues at coordinate 19,272,077 of CM035121.1, read as the reverse complement.
GAATCTTAATATACAGTGAGCAGCTGTATTACTAAAACAGATATCATGAATGTCATTGATAAAAATTTGAAATTACATGACATGACACTCTACATCCTGGACCAGAACATACTATTACAAAAAGAAATGTACCTTCTCGTTTTTAATGTCTGCTCCTTGTATGTCTTCTGGATGCTTTCTGTTCAACTACTCTTCTTTTTTTTTCTTCTTCATTCTGCTCCCCCTCAGATGAATGCCTCATTGCTTCATCTTCATCTTGCATTGGGTCCCCCTCACATTTTGTCTCCACGAAGTCATCTTCTTTCGGCTCCCCCTCAGATGATGACTCTGCTGCTACTTTCTTGTTCTTCTTCTGCTTCATCTTCTGGTCCTTTGCTTTGCTACTTCTGTTCTTGCTATTCTCCTCTGTCTTCATTCTCCTCTTCGAGTGCCTCTTTTTCTCCCCTTTTTTGTCATTAATCACTTCAAAGAGATGTTGGACACTAGACATAAGCTGCTCCATCAGATGAGATGTGCTGCTAAACTTTAATCTTGAGTTCCTGTTGGCTAAGCTCCAGTTGTAGGGAGAGAAACTAATTCAGCAATAAGAGATCCAGGAGCTTCTCCCTTTTTCTGATTTTAAACCTTCTTTATCTGTAGAATAACTTCTTGAGGGGTTAGTTATAAGACTTTCAGCTGCTTTTTCTTCTTTTGATTCTTCTTCCTCTTCTTCAGCAGAGAGACTTCTTTGGGGAACCTTTGGTGACTTTCTCACCACCTTTGCTCTTTTCTTGGATGGCTTTTTAGAAGAGGACTCTGAAACTTTTGAATCTTTAGAGTGTGAAAGCTCATCCTCCACATTGCTCGCCTTTTTCTTCTTCGTAATGCTCTTGCTGTTGCTGCCATACGTCATCAGCCTCTTATTTTCCATGGGATTCTTCTTCCAGTTATCAAATAGCTTTGGAGACAACACCTTTTGACTATTTAGGGGTTCACCCTCATCATCCTTTATCTTATTTTTCACCTTCTTCTTCAGAATGATGCTCAAGAATCTCCCACGGAAAACCTTTGTGAGCGGTTTATCTGTTGACTTCTTCTTCTCTGCTTTGTCCAGCCATTTAGACATTAAGTTGAACAGTATAGCTCCAAAGTTGATTCGCTTCTTTAGTAAAATGGCAGATACAATTCTCAATTGTTGATCACTCACAATATCATGCGCTGTATACTTGCTTATTATACACTTCCCTACAATCTCAACAAGGAACTCGAACTCTTCCAGGAACTCTTTCTTCTTTATGTCCTTTAGACTAGGGTTCCTCTTGTAGCGCATAACCATTTTTCCTTCTTCAATGTCTACTCCTTCAAGGCTTTTCAGAACTTGGTCAAGAAAACCTAAGCATTGATTGATGTCTGTAGGTTTTATCTTCAGAATAAGTCCTTTGACCTTTGTGTACAGAAGCCCAGAACTTGTCGTTGCATTTGAGTAGAACTCTTTCACCAGGTCTGTATAGATACAGGTGTTCGATTCAAGGCATTCAGAAAATCCATCCTTCTTCACAAGTTTAAGAACGTCTCTGAACTTCTTTTTTGATTTTTCAAATCTCTTGGTGCCGAGTTGAATACCCGTGACAACACGCCAATCTTCCATTTGAAGGGTTAAGGGAATCTGGGTATTAGCTTTTAGAAATATTATATGAGATATCTGAGAGCGATTTGAGGATGACTAACTTTTTGAGAGAGTTAGGCTGTTTGAAAGTGTTTAGGGTTTCGGGTTCAGAGAGAGAAGATGAATTAAAAGTTTGCAGCTTTTTGGTGGACTTTTGTAAGTGTAACTGACATAGATTTAAAATTTCTTTTTGTAACTGTTCCCTCTTCTTTTCAAAGTGACAGGTGTAATAGCCTAATAGGTTATTATCTGTAACTGCTCATAACAGATTAGCTTTTCAAAATTGACTTTCCTCTAGTTGACCATTGACTTCTTCAGTTCGTGGAGTAGCCTTATGACTTAGTTTAGCACTCCACGATTTCTTTGACTGGTCGAAGATCCCTGTGTCCACTTCGTCGATCGTCTTCTGTAGCTATAGTTTGACAAACAACTCTTCATTAGTCTTTAATAGGGAGTTGCATGATTCATCACCAGTTTGTATTCTTTTGAGGAGTTGTTATATGTTTCTGTAGAGGTCCTTGTGATGCATTCAATAACAGCACTTCTTCTAGATTATGGTTGCTCAGAAAGGGCTAGCCTCTTACTGTTACACTTAGGGACAGGTTTGTCTCTGAGGCGCTTATCAGAAGAAAGGCTTCTTAGACTTGGTGGTTATAATATCATCACAGTGGGTTACTCTGCCAAGAAGTTCACTTACCAACTCTGGATATTCTTTGATATTGGTATACGTATAGGCTGCGATCATGGGGTCAGCATCCTCTTGCACTATGATCAGATGTTTGATCGTAGGTACTTCATGATTGGAGTGGATGGTTGAAATGGTTACCAGTAGTATGTTTTGGGACGATACTACTGGGGATGAGGATTTATTTGGTTCATTAGTCAGAGTTTTGGGACTCTATAACTGGGATGTGACTGTTTGGATAAGCATCTGTTAAAGGAACTTAATAGGAGTGGACTGGATATTCATGGAGTGGTCAACAGATATGCAGGAGTGGTTGACCTGTCTTCTTAGCTTATCTCAGGACTTCTAAAAAGAATTACACTTCTTCATTTACTCCTCAAACTCGACCACCTCCATATCTTCAGTTGTTCCTTCTATAATCTTCACCACCTCCATCTTTTCAGCTGCTCTTGCCTTGTCTTCAAGTATAACTATCTTCATTATTTGGGAGATCTGAAGGACTTGCTTCACAGTGCTCCTTTGTTAATATGAGCACAATCCTAACTTTAGTCGTACAATCCTATATGTATATCGTTACATATCTTATGTACACATAGCACATAATCAGTTTGTATGTTATTATATAATCAAATAATATAGCTTGTAATCGTCGTTGACTTAACGTTTCAAAAGTTTTGTAAACACTTATCCATATATGGTTCTATCATTAACAAACTTCTTAACACTTGAACACTTCACTAAACATGTATCGCAGTTTAGGATATCACTTATAAGCGCACGAGAGATTTCAGATTACAAACAACATGCTTAGTTCATTCTGTAGGGTGGCGCGGCCGCGCTGCTCCCAGTTCAAACTAGAGATGGCCTGCTCCTGCAGAATTCTAGCTTATCCAATAATGTACTTAGACAGTGATACATGTAAAACACACATGTTATGAGATTTTATGATTAGGTTCGGTTTTCGCTTTACCTTCATCATATTTTTATATCAATCCTCATTTAAAGGCTTAAAGAGTTCAATTCAAAAGCTTCTCACATTTGGCCTTTATGCTTACGCATAAGTTTAACAAGCCTAAATTATACATGCTAAAGTCACCCCATTCTTGTAATTCAAATTAGCATAGTTTTACTTCGTTAGACTCATTTGAACTATGCTTGTCTAGTTTACAACGTTCATGGCTAGTTAGGCATACATGTCAATCGTGTCTATATGCATACGATATCTTATCATGATAGTCATAAATTTCAGAATACACATAAGGTAGTTATCAACAAAATTAGTCTTCAAACTTTTAAGTTTCCTTTGCAAATCTCATATTAACCAACCAAGCATGTAAAACAACTTCACATACTCTATATCATACTCATATACACACATAACTAAACCATAATAGCATGCTCACAATTTTAGAATTTAAAGTGTACTTCGTTTATCAAGTTTGTATTTTGAAAACTCTAAGTTTCTTTTAGAACCTTTTAAAACAGAGTTAAGGTAGGTAATAACAAGCAAGGCCACCTACGCTAGCATGTCAGGAACTTAAATAGGTATAATTAAGTTAAACTAGCATGCTTAACATTTCAGAAACCACAAAAATCACTGTTTGCTTTTGCAGATCTGCGCGGCCGCGCTGTGTTTGTACTAGGGAGTGGTGTGGCCGTGCCACTCCGGTTCCAGCCAGGAATGTTTCTGCAATAGCAGAGCTTCCAAAAATTCCTCATGGTTCATGATTGAAATCAATCACATTGCATTTATAACATGTATTTAGACTTTACTAACATGCTAACATCATCTCACATATCCAATTTCAACTAATTCATGAAATCATAAATGTTTAAACTTCAAAACATGAGTAAGCATTATACCTCTTGAGGCTTGAATTTGCTAAGCTTGGTTCCCTAAATTTTAGATTTCTCTCTCAATATAATATGCTCACACTCTATATCAATTTTCAGAAGACTTAGCAAAATCAAATGAGAAGAGAAGCTTGCTATTTATGAAGGAATTCATTAACCATGCCAAAGCTTTATCCAAAATCAAAACTAATGGAAGAAGGAAGAAGCCATTTGTTTTTGAAAAGTTGGTAGAATAGTCCCCTAATCATTATTGTGACCATTCACTAATTCATCATCACCATCATTGGCTATAATGCTTGAAATTTAGGCCAATGGCCTATACACGTGAAGAACGAGAATGGGTCACTCAATAAGAAACAACTCTAATCTCAACATTTGTAAAATGAAATAATGCCAACACACTTAGGTTTAATATACACACATGTATTTATTCTTACACATATGTATATATGCATACGTAGGTTTTAATCTTCTTTATGTTGCAATGTAATTTTAATGAGTTAATGTTATAACATTGTAATAAATTGGGGGTATATATATACATCATTATATAATTCATGTACATTTTATAATACCGAATATAATTTAGTTGAGTATTATTAGTCCACATTATCATAACACTTTATTATTTCAATTATACTTATTTATTGAAATAATTATTAAATTCCAATTATTTATTTAGCCTAATTTAATATTCCTCATAAAGTATACATTTAATGTACCCACACATAACATATTGTCACATAAGCTTATATATGTAACCTATATGATTAATTTAATTTTACCATATAGTTTCCTATATTATATAGTCACCTTGTAGTGTCACACCTCACCTTATATTAATGAATGTAGGCACCATATAATATACAATTACTCATCACATTATAATGCACCCAACAATTAATTTGAATAAACATTAATCTATTATTTTAATTAATCATTTACTCATTAATATGTTATTATTCATAATAACAATTAATTAACATTATTATATTAATTAATCCTTCACTTATAATTTCCTTCATTCTTTAATGTAATTAAACCATCACAATTTCCCTCATTGTGCCACACAAGACACTTCACGAGCTCATCATAATTCTCCACATTTTTTCAATTATCATAAATTTAATTTAATTAAATTGATTTACTCATCTCATACTTCATAAACGTTTATATTGAAATAAATATTCACACGTTTATTAATAACAATATTAATATTATTTATAAAATTCACGGGTATTACATCCTCTCCCCTTATAAAAATTACGTCCTCGGAATTGGTACAAGGTTACACAAAAAGTTGGGGATAGTCTCTCCTCATCTTATCTTCTAATTCCCACGTAACTTCCTCGACATCGTGGTTTTGCCAAACTACTTTTACAGAAGTTATAACTTTATTTCTTAGTGTTTGCTCTTTCCTATCAAATATCTGGACAGGAATTTCTTCATACGCCAAATTCTTTTCTACTTGAATGGGCTCATAGGAAATCACGTGCTTATAGTTAAACTTGTACGGACGCAACACGGAAATATGAAACACGTTGTGGATGTGTTCTAGTTCGGGTGGTAATGCAACTTTGTATGTCACTTTGTCCACTCGTTTCAATACCTCAAATGGTCCTATGAACCTCGGACTCAATTTCCCTTTCTTGTCGAATCGTATATTTCCTTTCTCGGGAGATACCTTCAAAAATATGAAACTACCAAGTTTAAAGTCTCGGTCTTGTTGATATAAATCTGCGTACTTTTTCTGGCGATCTTGAGTTGCTACCAATCTGTCTCTTATTACCGTCACCACATCTGCTGTTTGTTGCACTAATTCTGGTCCCAACATTCGTCGTTCTCCGACTTCGTCCCAACATAACGGCGTTCTGCATTTTCTCCCGTAAAGAGCTTCGTACGGTGGCATGCCAATACTCGCAAGGTAACTATTGTTATATACAAATTCTACTACGGGTAGGTGATCGTTCCAATTTCCCTTGAAGTCCATTACGCAAGTTCTAAACATGTCTTCTAGCATTTGTGTAGCCCGTTCACTCTGTCCGTCTGTCTGGGAATAATACTCAATACTCAACCTTAACTGGGTTCCCATCCTCTCTTGTAAGCTTTTTCAGAAGTTTGACGTGAAGCGCAGATCTCGATCAGAGATAATTAACACCGGCACTCCATGTCGTGAAACAATTTTCTTTACGTACAGATTCGCTAGTTGATTCAATTTATATCGGATCTTGATTGGTAGAAAATGAGCTGTCTTCGTTAGGCGATCAACGATAACCCAAATGGTATCATAACCTTTCTGCGTGACTGGAAGTCCCACCACGAAGTTAATTGTAATATGCTCCCATTTCTATTCTGGTATCTCCAACGGTTGAAGTAGACCACTCGGCCTTTGATGATCCGCTTTGACTCGTTTACAAGTAAGACATCTACTGACGCACTCTACGACTTCTTGTTTTAGATTTGCCTCAGATCTCGGTACATCTTTTTGCCTCCTGGATGAACAGAATACATCGTATTGTGTGCCTCATGCAAAATTTCTTTTTATAATTTGGTTACCCATACTCTTCCTTCGAACCTCAAGATACCATCTTTATCTGTTCAGAATCTTTCCTCTTCATTTTCTACTATCCTCTTTCTTATTTTCTCGCATTCCTCATCCTTTTCTTGTGATTCCTTTACTCTATCCAGTAATGTCGGACGAACTTCCATTGCAAATACTTTCGCTTCAGACCTCCTCGGTCCCTTTACCTCTATTTCTAATTTATCCATCTCTCTTATTAACTCCTCCTGAGTCGTTAATCGGAACAATTTCTCCCTTCCTTTTCTGCTTAGCGCGTTGGCAACTACGTTCGCCTTTCCCGGGTGATAAAGAATCTCGCAGTCATAATCCTTGATCAATTCTAACCACATTCTCTGACGCATGTTCAACTCTTTCCGTGTGAAGATATATTTCAGACTTTTGTGGTCTGTGTATATCTCACATTTCTCTCCGTACAGATAATGTCTCCAAATCTTTAACGCAAAAACTATTGCCACTAATGTGACACCCCCTAATTTGGGTACTTAGTTTCCACATGATTTGGTGTTCACTTTCTAATTAAATCATATATCTACCCAATAATAAAGAATTGTAAAGTAATTTACAACCTTCATAAATACTTAAATAAAATCTTCCTTGAAAAAGGATTACAACTTGTCCAATATAAAATCCCAGGGTTAACTAAACCTTAACATCAATCAAAAATAAATGCGGAAATAAAACATCATCAACTAAGTCTTATTACAAACAAAATTGAAGACAACAAGTCTTCACTTGCTCATCTTTCCTTTTCCTTTACTTGTTGACGGTACGTCAACATTCTCTGCTTTAACTGCAAGGGGCAAACAAAAGCTCACTTGAAATGTACAATGGTATGCCATAATTGAATAACTTCAAAAGAATTTGAATAACTTTTCTTTCGTCAAAATAAAGAATTGAATAATAATTCTTTCATCATATTTAGGATTTGAATATATACTTTATCTGAGGGTCATACGACCTTGAACTATGTCCTAGGTTATAAATATTTCTATTTAAACCTTTAACAGTCATTGAGACTATGGACCTTTAACTCGTACTTAGGGGGATCAGCCCTTTGAACCATGTATTGTGCACAACCATCTTAACGCTTTCGCATAAATGTCCCCTAATAAATAGGGTTGTTCATTCTCAGTATTTGAATACAAGTCTGCACCAAAGAAAGTTTGGTTTGGATAGATAAATGAACTTTGGAGTTTCAACTATCATCAACTAGGAGTAGTTGAATCGATTTATAATGCTTTAACAGTTCGATAATATAAGAATTATGAATCAAATGTAAGATACAACAATAGATTTCATGATAACTAGGCATGCTTTAGGAATAACTTAAAGCATTCGATAGATCAAGTAGATCTTACTTGAACAACTAAGTCAAGATCACATTACTCAAATAATACTTCAATACTTATGCTTTACGGATATTTGAATACAGTATAACTCATACAATACATAACGAATTAAGAATCCGATATAGACTTTGATGATATAATGAGCAAGGGTTAGAGAACTTGCACAATGAAAAGATACCATGAAAGAACTTGCATAACGTAGAAGAATAATGATTAGAAAACTTGCTCAAGTAAGAGATAAGGAGTAGAGAACTTGCCTCAAGCGCAAGCTACACTTTAATAATTACAATCACTTCCACAATTATCCTACATATCACGTTACGTTTAAAACATCTATTAGTACCCAACTATAACGTTTAAACCGTCGAACTTCATACTCAAGTCCAACTCACAACGTTGTTACGACGTACGTTGATACTAATACACATACGTGAGGTTAACAATCAAGCACCTCATACACGTATAGCACTTTTACTATCATATTGCATCTTACGGTAATAATATCCAAGCACACATATAATATAACCATATAAGACTTCAATCTATCTTAAACACATCAAAAACATGTTATCTCATTACCTATTACACTTATCAAGTCATGAAAATAAGTTAGCTAAACAAACGCGGCATGAAAACTCAACGAAGGGAAAACAAAATTCCCGGATATCTTGTTAACCCGCTGAGGCAGGTCCCCCAAGGGTAAAAGTCATGCTGGGGCGAGGCCCACTACTGGTGGGAACCCCCCAGCTGGCGAACGGCAGAGAAATAAGCCAATTTGGCTTATTTCTTCACACTGAATTTGATTTTTCTCAACATGATGAACATGAAACTTGATAACAACAAAATTTTGGACTCTTTAACATGATTATAACATATAAAATCCTTACAACACATAATCAAAACCAAGTTTTCATGATTTTTGAAGAAAACTACAATATCAAGCGTTCTTGACAAAGATTGCTATTACGAATTCGTTTTTCAACCAATTCATGTAATTCCAATTGCAATAATTCCTATTCTTAACATATTTGTAATACCCGAGAATTTTTGAATATTAATAAATAAATATATTAATGAAAATGAATATTTATTTAATATAAATAATTTTGTGTTATGAGAAGGATTATCTCAATTCTATTAAATTGAATATTTATAATAATTGAGAAATTATGGAGTTGCGATAAAATCGTGAAAGCCTTGTGTGGCACAGTGATGAGGATTATTAATGAGATATATTAATTGACGAAGGATTTATTAAGTGAACAATTAATTAATTGTTAATTGTTGTTAATTGTTATCGTAGAATATTAATTAATCATTATAGAATATTGATGAGAATTAATTGATGATGTGGGATTATTATTATTGCAAATAATATGATAATAATAAGCAACGTGTTCATAAATATAATAAGATTTATATTTATTCATGTGATATTTTATCATGTAAGTGTTAACCTATTATTGTGAATATTAATAATTGTATTGATTAATGAGAAATGAATTAATTAATATTATTATTAATTAATTGATGAGATAAGTAAATTATTTACTTCTATGTGCTAGCATGCGGATTAAAATGTATCAAGTATAGTAACTAACTATATATTATAATATGACTATGTTATATAAACTACATAGTAAGGTTATTAAATTATATGAGTTACATGAATTGCCTATGTGACAAAGTGAATATACATTAAAGGGAGACATCATGAATATATGGTAGGTAATTTAATAACTAAGGGATACAGTGTAATGAGATGACATCCGATTAAATTATATCCGGGGAGATAAAATGTACATGGATTATATGTGTGTGAACTACAGTTACCATTATATGAATTACATGGTAGTATTATTGGAATTATATTGTACCTTTAATTGTAATCTAAATATATAATATGTGTATATATATATATGATAGCTTAAGTATACTTGTAAGCTTAAATATATATATACTGTATAACAATGTAAGTGTTTGTGTTATTAAAATGCTGAGATTGCCTTGCTTGTCCCTAATTGCTAGTCTCATTCTCTCTTCACGTGCTTGACAAAAGGCTAAGGCCTATCCCCCCATTCTTTTCCCAAGCTCAAGCTAACACATAATGAACTAGGATGTGGGAATCATGATTGATTCTAACAACCATCTACCAACTCTCTATTAGCCAACATGCAAGCCTTCAATTCATTAGTTTGATTCATGGGGAGATAGCATTGTCTGGATAATTGAAATTCTACAAATTGAGCTCTTCTTCTCCATTTTCATTTGCTGAGAATTGCTTAACTTGAGAGCATATATACTTTAGCAATATCATTCTAGCAGTGGGAGACTTCAGTAGCAACAAGTTCATAGCAAAGGTATAATCACATTATCGTGTTCTTCATTTTTGCTTCTCTGTAAATTTTAAGATTTCTTGATTTTGCCAGATTAGAGTGTGATTGGATTATAGAATGCTTGGTTAAGTGTTATATAGACATATAAGTATGTTGGTATAGCAATGTAGTTATGTCGAATCGAAATTATGTAGTAATTTTATGATTTGGGCTTGATATCTGCCGAGGCTGGAGCTCTTTGGACTGGAACAGGAGCTGCGCGGCTGCGTGTCTCCCTAGTACAATTTGGGAGCGGCCGCGCGCCACTGCAGAATTTGTTAATGATTTCTATTATATCTTCTGATATATTGAGCATGTTGTACTGTTAGGATATGCACATTACTCACAATAACATATGGAATAAGGGTACTAGGTTATAGTAATCCATGCTAGTCGTTTTAGTTGAGTATTTCGAAGAAAACTAAAAATTATGAAAAGAGGAACTTTGATATGTTAGCCTTATATTGACATTCTAACTTTTGAGACATATTTGTATGACCTAGAAACACATGATATGAATGTTAACTTGTATATCTAAGCTTCATAATGTAACTTGAGCATGTAAACCTCAATAGTGAACCTTTCCAACTAAAACACAAGCGTTGAACATGGACTCTAACATGTTATATTAGGATTCTAGGTTCTAATTTTTTGAGCATGTTATATGGCCTTGAAATGCGTGTCAAACATGTTAACATATGAATCTAGATAGCATGAGCATGTTAGGCCTTATTAGTGAGCTTTACTAATGAGAATACAAGTTTTAAACGTGCACCTTGACATGTTAACTTGAAGTTTAAATTCTGAAGTTTATGAACGTGTTGGATAATACTATTGACTTCATTAACGTCATGCATGTATACATACCATGCTAGATGTCATGATTAAAATTTAGCGTAAACGAAGCATGTTTTCAACTAATAACTGTAATAGTTACATGCATGAAATATAAATACTCACAAGCATGTCTAATATGAGTTATATGACTACCTTATATGTTTAAGAAGCAAGCATGTTAGACTTTGTGATTTTCATGACCTTGAATGACCGTAAGTTGTCAAAAGTGTTAACTTTAAGCCATATCATGAAAGAGAGAACTTAGATGGACTTGAGAAGCATAAAGGGATCCTTTAATATGCATATATGTTATGAGATATCATATGTTGATACTTGAATTCGATTTTTGACGGTTAACTTATTAAAATACCATAACTCACTGAAATAACATATATTTAGTATTGATTGTGGTCTTGTGTGATAATAATGATATGAGAGTGTGTTTAACTCAAAAAGAGGAACGTTAAGGATAAAAGTATATTAGTCGAGACTTGTGAATCAAATATGATACTATATGTGGTATGAATGTTTAGTGAAGTTAAAGACTTAACTTATGTGTGGATTGTATATCTAAAATAAGATATGTTGTTAAACTATATGACTAATGAATATCATATATACATAACTATATTACGATAGGATTCGAAAAGTGTTGATTAATTTACGGGGATAAACTACGCTTAAGGCAAGTTTCCTAACTTACACTCTTTTACGGTGCAAGTATTCTATCCTTTTATATTGCGAGCTAGTTTCTTTACTTACTCGTTTGAATTGAATTAGCATACTTGAACTTTTATTTCATTAAAGCTATTATTTATGTTGAACTTGGTATTGTTCTTGAATATTGTGAAAGTGTCTATGCCATTTGATTCGGCTAGACTTATATTATTGAAAAGCTACCCAAACCAATTGATTGGTGCGGATTTTGTATTTGACTGAGAAGAACAACCTTCTTTGAAGGGAAAATATAATTGTCGGAGAACCGACGTGCGCACTTGAGTATGATTGATTGTTATGCATAACGTAGGGTACTTTAGGCTGATCACCTGTTGTACCTGTGTTTTTGATTTGGGTTATCAGTTTAATACTGTTAATTCAAGTAGAAGTTCATAGTCCTTAGTGACTGCTCAGTATTCAGTTATCTTGAAATCTTGAATTGATTTATTATTGAATCACATTGATATTATTCTCTAACCCAAGCAGACATTCCCTCATCCTCTAATAATGAATATTTTGATATGGCACTTGCTCTCTTAAATATGTCAAGAATAGATGAACACACTGCGGCCCCTCCTCCTCCTGAGACACGATGAATTCTCGATCAACTGTCTCTAATGGCAACGAAGGAGGAGCTGACTGAAGCTTTAAACCAGATAGGTTCAGAGTCTGGAGAGATTCTTGAAGCACACTCCCTAGCACTTCAAATGAGATTCGATAATATTATCAACTCTGTCAAGACTCTGCCAGGAAATTTGGCAACTGAGCTGTCTAGGAAGCTCAAGGAGATTGTACGGGAAATGGCTGACAGCCTAAGTCAAAGGGATGCCATTCACTTTGCTGCAACGAAGAAGCATAAGGAGGCCATGGAGATCATGTAGAAGAATCAGCAATCTCAAAATGAGCTGATGGCCAAACATATTTCAGAACTGCGTATCTCTCTATAATAATTCCAAGCCCACAGTGTAGCTCAAATCAATCAGAATAACAATGCCATGAAGCTGCTTCATCAACAGAGAAGAGACACTGATGCTATAGTTGCTGAACAAAATAGTGACATCTCTCAAAACCGCTCTCAAATGCATGAGCTGGTAGAAGGAGTCAGACGCCTCTCTGAAGATATTCGAACCATTGATGCTGACATAAAGGGGGAGAATAATGAGGAAGGAGATAGAAATAGAGGGAGAAGCAGCAGAGGTGGAAGGCAAAGGCAAACACATATTCAACCACCTCAGCAGGGACGGCAGAGGCAAACTCAAATTGGTTAATTGTCGGGTGGCAGCTCCAGAAGTCCAAGTTATCAGCCTCCACGATCTGATCAGCAGATGCATCTGCTAGCACTGTTATTGAGAACTATTGATATTCTTGTTATCCTTGAACTATCAAACCTTGCTATACCCTTTCGAGAATTGAGAATTTTATTACTCACCCTTATTGTATATTACTTGCTGGGCAATTTGTGCTCATTGTTGCTTTCCCTAAAACATTTCAGTTAAGGCAGAGCAGTGCGGACCTTTGGGCACAGATAAGGGCAAGGGAAAGGCTACTGAGTAGCTTAAATTATGTAGGACTTATGATTGTAATAAAGAACTTATGATATTATGTACTAGTTAAGGTTATTTATGCTTAAGATATGTCTAAGCTATGTAATCACTGTTTAAGTTACGAGACCTTGGGACGTGAATAATTATATTATTTAAATGTAATTTATTTTGTATTAGTAGTGTATTATTCCGCTGTGCGATGCGACATTTAGTCGTATTATTATTGTGATGTATTACCATGAGCACGTGACGAACCGAATTCGAGCGACCTCGTGACGGTCCTGGAATTTGGGGGCGTCACAATATTAACATATCCCATGATCAATTTAAACAATAACCCACAATCAAACACCAATTTGATAGTTTTAAAGGCCATTTTTCAAAAATTAGTTCACAATAAATCATTATGAACATAATTCTTCTTGTTTATCAAAATTACATGGATCGAATTGTTGAAACAACTATATAACTCATATAATATCATGCTATAACACATATCATGCATAAATTCATGCTCACATCAATTTTGTGAAAATAATTTTTACAGAGAGTTCTAAAATTATGAAAATATTGAAGAACATAATTAAAACTTATGGAGTTCTAGGATTATACCCTTTTTCTAGCTTGGATTAGGAGAAGAGTTGGAGATGATGATAGGGCATAGCTCTCCTCTTGCTTTCTCAAAGCTTCTCTTCTTCTTCTCTTCTTCCTCTTCTTCTTCTTTGAGTATTCTCTCTAACTCTCTCTGTTTTCTTTCTTTCTTTCTTGTTTACTAAAACTAACGTATCTTTTGTATAACATATATATATCTGATATACATATGTTATACATATAACTATATAAAACATATAACTCCTATATATTAAATATATACACTAACTACTATTTAATATATAGGTTACAAGAATTTGAAAAGTCTAAAGGCCACGCTTGGCTAAACAAAATCATTTTAAAAACAATTCTTTTATTAACTAAGGCCATGTTTGGTAAAACAAGTTTAAAACAAAGTAACGCCTTGTTTGGTAAAAATCAATTTAAAACCTTTTTTTTTATTTTAATAAATCCTTTTAACAAATACTTTAATGCTACACTTTAATTAATTAAATCTTTAACATTCTTATTTAATTAATTAAAAATCTAACATCAATTAATCACATAAAAATTACCACATAATTATAATTACTCACTAATTATAATTCATGTAACACTCATCACATAATTCATCTAATTTAATTATCTCAATTAAATTAGAATTATACCATAAAATCAATGTACATCAATTAAATTAAATATTAAATATTTATTTAATTAATATATAACTCTTAATTAAATCATTCCACAAAATCACATAATTTATTTATTTAACTCAATAAATAAATTACATAAAATATTTATTCACTCAATAAATATTTTAAATTTAATATATAAAATCTCAATCGTTACAGCTAACTCTAAGTCGTGAGTAGGGCATCGTTTTTCTTAATCCTTCAATTGTCGTGACGCATACGCAATGACCTTGCCATGTTCCACTAGCACACATCCAAGTCCCTTGTGCGATGCATCACTATACACCACGAAACCTCCCGCATCATCTGGTAATGATAATACAAATGCTTCGCTTAATCTCTTTTTTAACTCCTGAAAACTTTCCTTGTATTTTTCCGTCCATATGAACTTTACCGTCTTCCTGGTTAGATTGGTCAACGGGGTTGCTATCTTAGAAAAATCTTGGATGAATCTTCGATAGTACCCAGCTAACCCTAAGAAACTTCTTATCTATGTTGGTGTCTTCGACTGCTCCCAATTACTCACTGCCTCTACCTTTGCAGGGTCTACTGAAATTCTATCCTTATCTACCATGTGTCCTAAGCATTGAACCTTCTCCATCCAAAATTCACATTTAGAAAATTTTGCATACATCTTCTCTTTCGTTAGCGCTTCCAAAACCATCTTCAGATATTCGGCGTGCTCTTCCTTCGTCTTCGAGTAGATCAAGATGTCGTCGATGAAAACTACCACGAACTTATCCAAGTATAGCTTGAAAACTCAGTTCATCAAGTACATGAATGCTGCCAGAGCATTAGTCAATTCGAATGACATTACCAAAAACTCATAGTTCCCATAGCGGGTTCGAAATGCCGTCTTTGGTATGTCCTCCTCCCGTACTTTCAACTGGTGATAACCTTTTCGTAGATCTATCTTTGAGAAACACTTCGCTCGCTTCAATTGGTCAAAAAAGTCGTCTATCCTTCGTAACGGATATCTATTCTTGATTATTACTCTGTTTAATTCTCGATAATCGATATAGAGCCTCATCAATCCGTCCTTCTTCTTAACAAATAACACTGGTGCTCCCCAAGGAGACACACTCGGTCGTACATAACCCTTATTTAGTAACTCTTACAATTGTATCATCATTTCATTTATTTTTACTGGCGCCATACGATATGGAGCTTTTGAAATCAGTGCAGTTCTCGGTGCTAAGTCTATTATGAATTAAATTTCTCTGTTTGGCAGAAGACCAGGCAGATCATTCAAAAATACGTCTTGGAATTTTCTCACTACGGATATATCCTTAATCTCTACTCCTTTCTTCCGAGTATCTACGATGTAAGCTAAGTAACCTACACATCATTTTCTTAACAATTTCTTGGCATACATCATTGTAAGACAACATGATTGCTTAAGCTATGAGCTACCATAAAACACTACCTTAGACCGATTCGGAGTCTGAAGGTTCACACTTTTATTCTGATAATCAATTATCATAGCATAGTTATACAACCAATCCATTCCCAGTATTACGTTAAATTCTCCCAATCTAATCGGGATTAAGTCTATGCTCAGTTCATGACCTTTAATGTTTGCGCAACAATTTCAGTATATGAATTCTACAGGGATTACTTCCTTATTCGCAACTTCTATGTTTAAAGGATCTCCTAATAGTTCTCTGGATAATTTTAACCAACTAGCAAATTCTTCAGACAAAAAAGAATAGGTAACACCCGAATTGAATAATACATAAGCATTTATATTATTGATTGGGATAATACTTGACACCACGTCCTTCGCAGCAACTGCATCTTGGACTATCATGTTAAAGGTTCTGGCGGCTGGGCGGTTAGATTGCGTTGGTCCGTCGATCATTAACTTGCTGCCTCCCCCTTGCTGGCCACTTCCGCCGCTGTTCCCCTTCTTTAGGCAATCTTTAATCTGATTCTCAGTTGAGCCACAAGAGAAACATCCCTTGATCTTCCTTGGCTTCGGCAAGTTGGGTGAAATATGTCCCTCTTGGCCATAGTTGTAGTAGGTACTGCGCCCCTTCCAGTACTCACCCTGGTGATTCTTTCCACACTTCGGGCATCCCTCGGCCCTCTTCTTAAACCCACTATGAAAACTTCCCGCTTGATTGTTATTCTTGTTATTGTTATTGTTATCCCACTTTCTCTTTCCTAAATTACTTTCTCCACTGCTGCTTCCTCCACGGCTTTCTCGCCCAGTGTTTTTACCCTTCTTCTCTTTGTTATACTGACTTAAGGCTTCACTACCTCCCTCGAAAATGATAGCCTTCTCCAACAGCGTGGCAAATAAATCAATCTGGAGAACCGACACCTTGTTGAACAACCAAGGTTTCAGTCCTTTCTCAAAACGTCTGGCCTTCCTTTCCTCATCCTCTACCTGGTGTTCTGCAAATCGGGCTAGCTCGTTGAACTTAGCCGCATATTGCGCCATTGTCATATCTCCTTGCCTAAGTTCTAGGAATTTTACCTCCATTCTATTCTTCATGCTCTTCGGGAAATAGTTCTCAAAGAACAGAGTCTTAAATCTATCCAATGCTACATTCCCTTCTCTCGCTCTTTGTTGAATTTTCTCCCACCAGTAGTTTGCTTCGCCCCTCATCATGTAGGTAGCGAATACAGTCTTTTGATCTTCACCCACACGAGCAATGGTGAAGGCCTTCTCTGCCTCCTTGATCCATTTTTATGCCATGATAGGATCGGTAGTTCCCTCAAACTCTGGAGGTCCTACGCTCCTAAAGGCCTTGAAGTTCGTAACTGGCACTGTAACAACCCCAAAATTCTTACCTTATAATTCTCATTCTCGATCGTTAACAATACAACTTTATTCTAACTTTACATCCTTATCCGATATTAAAAACACTAAAAATGCGGAATATTTAAAACTTTTATATAACTCTTTCTTTATTGCCCTGAATCGCAACCTATACATTACATAACTTCAATTCAAATCTAAATCATGAATCGCTACAACGAAAGGACTATACAAAGTCTTACATTACTAGGCAATATCTATTATATGTCGGATAGCTCAACTTACAACTTAACAATTAAGTTACAATCAAAACATCAACTACAATTTGAAATTTAACAGAACTAATATTCTTGAACATTAATCTCTATAAATCACTTAACACGTATCTTTACCTTGCATCCTTGACCTGCAAAAATGGTTATTTGCAAGAGTGAGCTCGACAGCTCAGCAAGAACTAACAGTTTTCATGCATCGCGTAGCACATAATTAACATGCTCAACATACATCTTATAAACATTAAAGTAACATGGCATACATGCTTTAATCACATAACAAATATAAAGATTGAGTTTCTTACTCAATCAACATTCTTAAATCAATCAATGTATTCATAAATTGACTTTAATATTTCATGCTTGCAGTATAAATAACATATCATGCTCTTTGTAATACAATTTAAAATAGTTCATCATCAAGTTCACGTAGAAAATAGGAACTGAAAGACTTGCCTGACTCGTAGATTATCAATTACCAAAAACAGCTTATAATAATCTGCTTTATCAATCCTACACACGTATTACCATACACATCAATTATTAGTCACCTAGAAACGCTTATCAAACGTCTAAGTAAATTCTACTTTATACTTTTTAATTCTCTTTTATTTACTCGTTTGACACTCACTGTCAAATCATGTGTATAGTTAACAATATCAGTTAATTATCACATTATTACTTCTCATAGTTAGTTAACCAACTTAGGTTAACTCAATCCTCTTTAACTATTAAGTTAATAGTTACTTATATCACATAATCACATTACATAACCATAAAACTTCTCACATAATTAATCAACTAATAATTACATACTCATATTAATTATAATTAAACAAATTATAATTTAAACATCCACTTTAATTATAATTAATCAAATTATAATTACATCTCATGTTAATCAAATTATAAATAAACAATCTATAATTTAAATTAAAAAAATCATACTTCAAGTTAAACATTTACTTTGATTTAAAACTAATCAAATTATATTCATTATAATTTAACAATTATAATTTAAATTAAACCCATACTATAATTATACTTATTTCTAATTACACCATATATTATTAATATATCTCATAACTATTATTTAGCATTTTAAGGTATTCTAACATGTCATCAAATTGTTACATAAACTAAGCTTTTCAAAATACACCAAAAATCAAAGCTTCAATTTTTCCTGCATACCCCCCGCTGGGGCGGGGGTATTAAGACTTGCAATACCCGCCAGGGCGGGCCCCCCCTCCAGGGGTTCAAGTTTTGCTAGCGAACTGTGTAGAGAAAAAGCTAATTTGGCTTATTTCACCACACCAAATTCCACTTTCAGTCAATACAATTCATAACAAGTTTAATAAAAAATATAATTTCTAAACTCCTAACATGTTTCAACCCATTTAATCCTTAAAACACATAGTTTACAACAATCAATTCTATGATTTTTGAAGAAAAACCATTGACAAGTGTTCTTGATGAAATTGAACACTGTAGTTTATTTTCAAAACAAAATACA
Source organism: Panax stipuleanatus (assembly GCA_020205555.1). Taxonomy (NCBI): domain Eukaryota; kingdom Viridiplantae; phylum Streptophyta; class Magnoliopsida; order Apiales; family Araliaceae; genus Panax; species Panax stipuleanatus. The sequence goes on along the minus strand of CM035121.1, from coordinate 19,252,652 downwards.
CAATTCAAAATACGTTTGAATTCGTTTATAACCATATTAACATAATCTATCATCAATTTAAGTAACAACTAACCATCAACCATGAAATTTTGGTTTTCAAAGAAACTATATATATATTTTTTTCAAAATACTTTCACTGTGACTTTTTTGATTCTTCATGTTCTTCATAGGCATACCAATTTAAACTACGAATTTATGCATAAAATTCATATATAGGCATGATATGAATACAACTTATATACATATACATCATGTTCTTCAATTCCATGGAAAACTCATATTTACAGAGAATAACATTATGAAGAACATAAAAATATAATTAAAATAATGAATTGAGATTATAACCTTGACTTAGTGAGGAAGATGATGACGAGGCTTCTAGTTTTGTTTTCTCACAAAATTCCTTCCTCTATCTTTCTTTCTTCTTCTCTTTTCTTCTTCCTTTTCTCTCTATCCTTTCTCTGTATTTCTTCTTTGTTTAACCTTTTGTTTTCTCTAACAGGCTAACCCTTCTAAACTGACGTACTTTTATAAAACATAAACTGATATCATATATATTATATGTATAACTATATAATATATATTTAACTCCCAATTATTAAATCACCCATTAATACCATAATAACAATAAATACAAAGAAGTTACAAATTTGAATTTTAAAAGCCCTAAGGCTTGTTTGGCAAAACAAGTTATCTTAAAAACAGGTTTTAATAGTTAAGGCCCCGTTTGGCAAAACTGATTTAAAACGGTGCAAGGGCCTTGTTTGGAAAAACGGTTTTAAAAACTCTTTTAACTCTTTTAATAAATCCTTTTAACACATACTTTGTAATGTTATCCTTTAACTAATTAAATATTAACTAATTTAATTAATTAAAAGTCTAACATCAATTAATCACATAAAATTATCACATAATTATAATTACTCGCTAATTATAATTTCATGTAATACTCAACACATAACTACATCTAATTTAATAATTCCAATTAAATTAGAACTATAACATAAAATCATTACGTCAATTAAATTAGATATTAAACATTCATTGAATAATATATTACACTTAATTATATTACTCCATAATAATCACATAATTATTTATTTAACTCAATAAATAATTCAATTAAAATATTTATTTACTCCAATAAATATTAAAATTAACATTTAAATTCTCTTCACATATTTCACAATATATAACACGTATACACATATTCAAACTCAAACATCTTAAAATAAGAATTTTATTTATTAAATTCTCATTTATAAATTCTTAAAAAATCTGGGTTGTCACATCCTTCCCTCCTTATAAGGTGTAAGAACCCAGATTTTTGAAGAAGAATTATTAAAATAAGAATTAAATAAGTAAAATTCTTATTAAATGATATATTGTGGGATATTATTGCATATGTGGGTAAGAACTATGCAATATGTGATGTTTATGTTAATAAATATATTAGAAGTATATATTTATTACTTGTAAATAAATTGTAGGAGCAATTTATTAATGGAAATAATTAGTTAAGTATACAAATATTATGGTATACTTTAAATAAAGGATATTAAAATAAATTCTGTCATTGAATTATTTTAATAAAGAGAGAACATTATTTTAATGATATATGTAAATAAATTGATATAAACAATTTATAATGTGAGAGAATAAATTTATTATTTATTTTTTTTATGTGATGTGGGTGCATTACATGGACTATTTGCAAGGTGATAAACGTATATAGTTATTTTGTATATATTTATTATGCGAAGAAATAAAATCATGGTGAACAATTTGATTAAGGAATGAAGGAGGTGGTTTAAGTATATAATATTTATATATACTTTATCTAAAGATATTAGAATAAATTCTTAAATGAATTTATGTCAATAAGGCAAGAATATTATATTATAATATCTTAAGTAAGCAAATAATTATATTTGCATGAAAAATTATGTGTTGCATATTTATTTATAAAATAAATATGTAGATAAGGTATGTCATGTTTTATTTTGGGAATATGTAATTTATATAACAAGATAGGTTATATAATTATATGATTCCTATTGGGTGAAATTATTTAAGATGGTGGATTAGTAACTTGGGAGGTCAAAACCTAGTTGCTAATTAGTGGATAATGTCATTATTCAATGAAGAGATTAAAAGCATACTTGGGTGGTTTAGTTAATCAAGCAAATGGGATTAATTCCTAATTACCCAAGTTACTATTACAAACTTAGCTTCCAAGTCTTGCCATTTATTTTTCAGTGTGTAGAAGAAGGAGAGGAAGAAGTGTAAAGGATACTCAATTTGCAAGCCAATTTTATCTCCTAGCCGTGTGTGGGAAGAAGAAAAGAAGAGTAATAGCTACTCAATAACCAAGCTTGAGCACTAAGTTTTGACTTGGAAAAAATTAATAGAAGTCTCTCTCTCTCATATTGTTGAGATTTTGTAATTTTCCAAAAATAAAAAGTGAAGGAATTGTATTGTTTGAGGGAGCATGGACAAATTGGAATAAGAGATTAGAGAATTTGAGAGGATTTCAAGCTTGGAATAATAGAAGATTGTGAGCATAAGGTATTATTCCTTATGTAATTTCTTTGAATTTTATCAAAGTTATATGATATATAATTTTATTGCTATACTTGGGATTTTGGAAGTTTAGTAAGTTAGATAGAATTCTTAATGGAATTTCTTTGTAGTAAATCAATATTTGATTTATGTATATGAAATATGGAGTTGAAATTAATTTTGAATCAAGAGAATGAAAATTTGATGTTATTAGTAAACTTTAGTTTACGAACATTCATTTTAGTTTAATCTTGAGCTTGAATTATTAATGGAATGATGGGTTTTAGAGACTTGGTGGCTAGGTATGGGTTGTGGGATGTATAAGGATGGATTTGTGGCAAAAATCGTTAACAAATTGATAAGAAATCGAGTCGAACAAATAACGCACGTTATATGTTCGATGAATGGCCTTAAAGAACCAACGCGGCTAAAACTAAGAATTTAACGAAGCCGACACTTGGAACAAGTCTTATTATGTTAATAGAGATTTATTTGTGAAGAAAGTCGGGTTAGAACGGAGCGAGGCGAGTTTTGAACGTTAATTGCAAAGTTAAAAAATTAGTGCGAACAGCCTTTTTGGATGCATTATTTGAACAGCTTAAAATACCTAAATATCAATGGTGATATTTTTTTAAAAATACTCTGATATTCCAAGTATAACATATCCAAAAATCAGATTAATCCAATAAACGAGCAGCGCATACGAAAATCACGAATTGCCTGCGTTGATAAGAAGTCGAGCAGATTTCAGCACGCCGCCGTGCGGGCTAGCGCGCGCCCGCCGGCGGCAGCGCGACAGTGGGCTGGAAAAGTGTTCTGACATCATTTTTAAGCGAGGTTTTGACGAGCTTTCGTGATCCGTTTTCAAAGTTTGATTTTTTTTCTAAAATACTATGACATGAGGTCTATAACATGCCCGAAAAATTTCTGTTATACGACTTATGATTTGAAAATTAAAAATGTGCGAACATGCATGTCAGAACTTAAAATTTGGGCGACGCCGAGCGTCGACACACCGAGCGATTTTGACGTTCGACATTTCGAATCGCGTTCCGGCGGAATAATAAGTCATAATAAATCTAATAAAGTCCTACGGGACAAGATTTGACTATAAAGGATATTTTATGCCGATAAACATTCTTTCGGGCATAAATAATGCAATAAAAATATGTAATAAATATAAATTTATTTATTTAAGCGAAATAAAAACCAAGATTGCCTATAAAATTATTTTATGGTGCAACAAAGAGCGAGAGAGCTGTAAAAATTTGTATTAATCATAAAAATGATATTTTTAGATTTTCAGAGTTCAAAATGAGATTTTTGAGCTAAATTTTATATAGTGGTAAATATATATATATATGTATATTTAATATATATATATATATGTATATATTGAAAATGTGAAATGAAAAGTGTGGATTCCGTTAAAAATAATATAATGGTCCTAAGAATAATGAAACGAATGCTTTCGAAATTCGAAACGAAGATTCTTGAATAAAGACTTTCCTAACAGACTTTACATATATATTTAATATATATATAAAGTGAGAATGCGAATTAATCGTGAGAATAAATACGAAGTGAATTTGTTAACGAAGTAAATTATTTGCGTATGAGGCAATGGTTTGAGCTAACTCATGAGTGGACAAAAAGTTATAAAAATTATTTAAATCAAGAAATAATATAGTAAATTGAGTTTTTACTATAAAAGATATATAATATCTGTTTAGAACCTAAATTCGCAAATAAAGGCAAAAGATATTCCTAAAGTGGAATATAAATGATTTAAGCTTCGATATGTAATATAGTTACATATGAAAATGTGAGGGACCTTTATTTAGCATAAAAAGGTTATAAAAAGAATTATGTTTTTAAATAAACTACTATTCTTTTTGAGTTAGAATAAATAATATTAGTTTGTGTAAACTAATAATTATTATTAATAAATATACATGCATGTTTTGATTACATAAATGGTTACCTAATATGTGTGTATATGTAAACACGACTGTGTAAGAATTGTGGAGAAACTAAAGTTAAATTTTAGCGGTAATCTCCAATCAAGGCAAGTTTTTCAGTTCTGTTATGTTTGTGGATTGTATGTGATTATATGGTGGGTTGTATACCATGTTTATTAAATTGTTAAAGTCAAAATATGACTAAGTCAATTGGGTTATGGAACTCAATTGCTTTATGTGATCTGTGATAGCATGTTTTGTGAGAGAATGTAATACGTAAAAAGGTATGTATAAATGTATTGCATGAAATTATAGAACTGTGATATGTGTAGTAGAAGATTTATTGATGCATGTAAAATATGCATAGTAAAGAAAGTATGTTGCATATAGAGTTGTGTGTTATGTGAAACATGGTATACTGTTAAATTTGCTGGGCCGTCGAGCTCAATCTTGCAAACATAAATATTTTGCAGGTTAACGATGTTAAGCAATATTACTTGCTGTATAGATGATGAAGATTGATGGATGTGCGAATTGGATACACTTCCTTACATTAGAAATGGTAGAAACCTATGACTGATGGTTTAATATATGTAATCAACAGCAATGTATAGTTTAAAATATTCAATAAAGAATATTTATTTTAGATGTGTTGCAATGAATACTTTATAAAAAATAAAGTGATATAGTAACATTACTATATAAGAAAGAATTAATATTGAGTTATATATATTAATATAACTCTGATAAGAGAAATCATTAAATAAATATGATTTCATTATAAAAGAGAATCGTAAAGGTTGAGATTCAAGGAACGAATGATTGGAATAAAAGAAAAAAAAAATTAATCCCCATTTTTAGCTATTTTTAACATTAAATAATGTTTTAAAAGCTAGAACAAGATAATATTAACACACAAGATCGGGAAGAGAAATTATCCTGATTTTGGGGTCGTTACAAGTGGTATCAAAGCTAAGGATTATAAACCTTAGGTAAGTGAACCTTAGGCTATAATCGTAAGCAAGGTAGATGAAAAAAAGAAGAAGTTAAGTTTAAGTTGTGGTACAGTCGTACTTTTTAATGGTTGATGTATAGTATCTGGGCTAAACGATTCCGTTAGAGAGTGACAGTTATTACGAACTAGCAACCGATCTAACTCGCTGTGAAATACAGTGTAGACGAGGCGGGAAACTAGTTTGTTGGTTGTTTGTAGAAAACCACTCATCTTACTATATTGAACGCTGTTAGAGACTTGATGTGTACAGAGTATAGAGTTATGAATACGTATTATGAAAATGATGATTCTTTTCACATATGTAGATGTATAGGATGGGTTAAGTCCTAGAAATACAAGAAGATTCAAAGAAAATTCTTAAAAGGTAAGAAGTAAAGGATCAGGGGACACCTGATTCAAATAATCATAAATAATATGATTAGTGAAGAAAGAAAGAAGATCGTAAAAAAATTAAACGATCATAGAATGAGAAAGAATCGTAATATAACACGATTATAAGATAAGATCACAACGTGATCTGGTTAAGTCAAAGAAGGACTGATAATCAATTAAATGATTGAAAATTTATAGCGGAATGAATATATGGAAATGGTACTATGTAATAGTACAAGAATAAAACTCAAAAAGAGTTATGAATGATGAAATACAAATTAAATAAAATTTGTATTGAGCAAAGAACAAGATAAGATTTAATGAGATTAAGTTGGATTCAATTGAGGACTCATGTGGTAGCTGAGTTGTACAATCCTTTGTATGGGCGGGGGTTTTGTGCTTGCACTTAGTTTATCACATTGATAATCATTGAAATATTGGTATCGCGCTATCGATATATCTATGACGAGAAGGTGATTCTTTTCTCATAATTATATTTGATAGTTAGAGAATATAAGATTAGGTATGAGTTCTTAAAACTCACACTTATGATAAGTTCATGACTCATAATCGTATGGTGGAACCCCTCAGCAAATAGACGACTTTGGTCTGACTAGGATAAGTTTCTAAACCCATATGATTGTGGTAAGTTCCTGAACTTATAACGTGTGGTATGTTTGATGAACTATCTCAGGGTATAGGGTTAGTTTAATATAGTGGGAGTTAATGGTGTTAGAGATGAACATAATTGTATGGTAAAGATTTTAGAAATAGTTAAAGTGGATGAAGAAGAAATGGATATTCTCAAATCTACTAGCTATGCTATATTTCAAATTTTATTGGAATCGTGCTGACAATCGTACTATTGTATTTTTGAAAAAAATATATTGGGTCAAATTGTTGAACCAATAAGTTTTAAAAAAAAAGTTCGGTGATTTCTTATGTCTACGTTAATTGTTTCGGCTAGACAAATAACTTGAAAAATATCAAAAGAATTTTATTAATCCATTATTAATATGATGTAGATATGACAAATGACGACATTCTCAACGGATTGTTAAAAACAGTGCGGTACTATGCGTCATAAAATGATTTTCAATACTTTAGTAAATAAAGAAGTGTTAAAAGCCATTTGAATCGGCTAGACACAGAATCATATATTTCTTTTATATTAAGATTTTGAACTGTCCAACTAAATTGATTGAGTATGGACTCCAGATTGAGTAAGAACTTCCTTATAATGGAATTATTTTATATTGCGTCCTGGGGACGGCAAAGAGGAACTGAAATAATTATTCCGCATAGATAGTGTTGATCGATACAGAACATCCAAAATGGAAAATTTTATTTGCGCTTTATAGCGGTGACGATGAACACAAATGTTGTTCAAATTGTGCCGAATGGCAGTGATGAGGAACGCAAATGACGTTCTAATATGGATCAACACAGGACATAACAGGCTAATCACCTATATGTCAGTAAGATATGTCGGTTTACAGATAGAATGTCTGTTGAAACCTTTTCAGAAATAAGTTTATGGTCTGTATGACTTTATTATGATACTGAAAGTTTTTTTTAGCGAATCTTTTTGGTTCTTGAATTATTCATATTGCTTCACAATTATCGATCAATTGTGGAGAATTTCTATTTTTCGAAGGTTGGGTATAGAAATAATAAAATTTCTTAAGAGGAAGTAAGTCGCGGAATACGAAAATGGTTTATGAATCCTTGAAGAAGGAAAAAGGCAGAGTTATGAGAAAAAAAATTCGAATAATGGAAATTGATAAGGAATAGTCACGTGAATTGAAAACGTGAAAGAATGAAAAAGTAAGTCCGAGAATAATAGGACTTTAAAAGAATATGAAGAATGTAATGGTTCAAAAATACCGTAAAAAAGGGGGACATTGAGAAATAAATAAATCTCATAACATAATCGAGTAAGATTATAGAAACTATAAGAATTTACTAAGGAAAGGAAGGAGATAGATGATATAAAACCTAAGAAAATGTACGTTGAAATGATTCAACGATAAGGTAAGGAGAAAGAATAAGAGTTAAACCAATTAGGAACGATTCAGTATTGTGATTCCGGGGATGGAATCCTTATAAGGGGGGAAGAATGTAAGAACCCAGATTTTTGAAGAATTATTAAAATAAGAATTAAATAAATAAAATTCTTATTAAATGATATATTGTGGATATTATTGCATATGTGGGTAAGAACTATGCAATATGTGATGTTTATGTTAATAAATATATTAGAAGTATATATTTATTACTTGTAAATAAATTGTAGGAGCAATTTATTATTGGAAATAATTAGTTAAGTATACAAATATTATGGTATACCTTAAATAAATGATATTAAAATAAATTCCGTCATTGAATTATTTTAATAAAGAGAGAACATTATTTTAATGATATATGTAAATAAATTGATATAAACAATTTATAATGTGAGAGAATAAATTTATTATTATTTTTTTTATGTGATGTGGGTGCATTACATGGACTATTTGCAAGGTGATAAACATATATAGTTATTTTGTATATATTTATTATGCGAAGAAATAAAATCATGGTGAACAATTTGATTAAGGAATGAAGGAGGTGGTTTAAGTATATAATATTTATATATACTTTATCTAAAGATATTAGAATAAATTCTTAAATGAATTTATGTCAATAAGGCAAGAATATTATATTATAATATCTTAAGTAAGCAAATAATTATATTTGCATAAAAAATTATGTGTTGCATATTTATTTATAAAATCAATATGTAAATAAGGTATGTCATGTTTTATTTTGAGAATATGTAATTTATATAACAAGATAGGTTATATAATTATATGATTCCTATTGGGTGAAATTATTTAAGATGGTGGATTAGTAACTTGGGAGGTCAAAACCTAGTTGCTAATTAGTGGATAATGTTATTATTCAATGAAGAGATTAAAAGCATACTTGGGTGGTTTAGTTAATCAAGCAAATGGGATTAATTCCTAATTACCCAAGTTACTATTACAAACTTAGCTTCCATGTCTTGCCATTTGTTTTTCAAAGTGTGTAGAAGAAGGAGAGGAAGAAGTGTAAAGGATACTCAATTTGCAAGCCAATTTTATCTCCTAGCCGTGTGTGGGAAGAAGAAAAGAAGAGTAATAGCTATTCAATAACCAAGCTTGGGCACTAAGTTTTGACTTGGAAAAAATTAATAGAAGTCTCTCTCTCTCTCATATTGTTGAGATTTTGTAATTTTCCAAAAATAAAAAGTGAAGGAATTGTATTGTTTGAGGGAGCATGGACAAATTGGAATAAGAGATTAGAGAATTTGAGAGGATTTCAAGCTTGGAATAATAGAAGATTGTGAGCATAAGGTATTATTCCTTATGTAATTTCTTTGAATTTTATCAAAGTTATATGATATATAATTTTATTGCTATACTTGGGATTTTGGAAGTTTAGTAAGTTAGATAGAAATCTTAATGGAATTTCTTTGTAGTAAATCAATATTTGATTTATGTATATGAAATATGGAGTTGAAATTAATTTTGAATCAAGAGAATGAAAATCTGATGTTATTAGTAAAGTTTAGTTTACTAACATTCATTTTAGTTTAATCTTGAGCTTGAATTATTAATGGAATGATGGGTTTTAGAGACTTGGTGGCTAGGTATGGGTTGTGGGATGTATAAGGATGGATTTGTGGCAAAAATCGCTAACAAATTGATAAGAAATCGAGTCGAACAAGTAACGCACGTTATATGTTCGATGAATGGCCTTAAAGAACCAACGCGGCTAAAACTAAGAATTTAACGAAGCCGACACTTAGAACAAGTCTTATTATGTTAATAGAGATTTATTTGTGAAGAAAGTCGGGTTGGAACGGAGCGAGGCGAGTTTTGAACGTTAATTGCAAAGTTGAAAAATTAGTGCGAACAGCCTTTTTGGATGCATTATTTGAACAGCTTAAAATACCCAAATATCAGTGGTGATATTTTTTAAAAATACTTTGATATTTCAAGTATAACATATCCAAAAATCAGATTAATCCGATAAACGAGCAGCGCGTACGAAAATCACGAAGTGCCTGCGTTGATAAGAAGTCGAGCAGATTTCAGCACGCCGCCGTGCGCGCTAGCGCGCGCTCCAGCCGGCGACAACGCGGCGCTGGGTTGGAAAAGTGCTTTGACATCATTTTTAAGCGAGGTTTTGACGAGCTTTCGTGATCCGTTTTCAAAGTTTGATTTTTTTCTAAAATACTATGACATGAGGTCTATAACATGCCCGAAAAATTTCTGTTATACGACTTATGATTTGAAAATTAAAAATGAGCGAACATGCATGTCAGAACTTAAAATTTGGGTGACGCCGAGCGTCGAAGCGCTGAGCGATTTTGACGTTTGACGTTTCGAATCGCGTTCCAACGAAATAATAAGTCATAATAAATCTAATAAAGTTCTACGGGACAAGATTTGACTATAAAGGATATTTTATGCCGAGAAACATTCTTTCGGGCATAAATAATGCAATAAAAATTTGTAATAAATATAAATTTATATATTTAAGCGAAATAAAAACCAAGATTGTCTATAAAATTATTTTATGGTGCAACGAAGAGCGAGAGAGCTGTAAAAATTTGTATTAATCATAAAAATGATATTTTTAGATTTTCAGAGTTCAAAATGAGATTTTTGAGCTAAATTTTATATAGTGGTATATATATATATATGTATATTTAATATATATATATATATATATATATATATATGTATATAGTGAAAATGTGAAATGAAAAGTGTGGATCCGTTAAAAATAATATAATGGTCCTAAGAATAATGAAACGAAGGTTTTCGGAATTCGAAACGAAGATTCTTGAATAAAGAATTTCTTAACGGACTTTACATATATATTTAATATATATATAAAGTGAGAATGCGAATTAATCGTGAGAATAAATACGAAGTGAATTTGTTAACGAAGTAAAATATTTGCGTATGAGGCAATGGTTTGAGCTAACTCATGAGTGGACAAAAAGTTATAAAAATTATTTAAATCAAGAAATAATATAGTAAATTGAGTTTTTACTATAAAAGATATATAATATCTGTTTAGAACCTAAATTCGCAAATAAAGGCAAAAGATATTCCTAAAGTGGAATATAAATGATTTAAGCTTCGATATGTAATATAGTTACATATGAAAATGTGAGGGACCTTTATTTAGCATAAAAAGGTTATAAAAAGAATTATGTTTTTAAATAAACTACTATTCTTTTTGAGTTAGAATAAATAATATTAGTTTGTGTAAACTAATAATTATTATTAATAAATATACATGCATGTTTTGATTACATAAATGGTTACCTAATATGTATGTATATGTAAACACGACTGTGTAGGAATTGTGGAGAAACTAAAGTTAAATTTTAGCGGTAATCTCTAATCAAGGCAAGTTTTTCAGTTCTGTTATGTTTGTGGATTGTATGTGATTATATGGTGGGTTGTATACCATGTTTATTAAATTGTTAAAGTCAAAATATGACTAAGTCAATTGGGTTATGGAACTCAATTGCTTTATGTGATCTGTGATAGCATGTTTTGTGAGAGAATGTAATACGTAAAAAGGTATGTATAAATGTATTACATGAAATTATAGAACTGTGATATGTCTAGTAGAAGATTTATTGATGTATGTAAAATATGCATAGTAAAGAAAGTATGTTGCATATAGAGTTGTGTGTTATGTGAAACATGATAGACTGTTAAATTTGCTGGGCCGTCGAGCTCAATCTAGCAAACATAAATATTTTGCAGGTTAACGATGTTAAGCAATATTACTTGCTGTATAGATGATGAAGATTGATGTATGTGCGAAATGGATACACTTCCTTACATTAGAAATGGTAGAAACCTATGACTGATGGTTTAATATATGTAATCAATAGCAATGTATAGTTTAAAATATTCAATAAAGAATATTTATTTTAGATGTGTTGCAATGAATACTTTATAAAAAATAAAGTGATATAGTAACATTACTATATAAGAAAGAATTAATATTGAGTTATATATATTAATATAACTCTGATAAGAGAAATCATTAAATAAATATGATTTCATTATAAAAGAGAATCGTAAAGGTTGAGATTCAGGGAACGAATGATTGGAATAAAAGAAGTTTTTTTATTCCCCATTTTTAGCTATTTTTAACATTAAATAATGTTTTAAAAGCTAGAGCAAGATAATATTAACACACAAGATCGAGAAGAGAAATAGTCCTGATTTTGGGGTCGTTACATAAGGATTCCGTCCTCGGAATCAACGAAAACCTTCCTTACTCGGTTTTCACAAAATCTCTTTCACAATCTATTGTTGAATAACTTCAACACGTTAACTTAACAACATTTATATAAACTACACATACATCTTACTAACTCCACCTCTTTAACAAGGTTTAGGTTTTATTACAAAACCTTCAATCAAACATAATCTCCCCAAAATTCTTACCTTATAATTCTCATTCTCGATCGTTAACAATACAACTTTATTCTAACTTTACATCCTTATTCGATATTAAAAACACTAAAAATGCAGAATATTTAAAATTTTTATATAACTCTTTCTTTATTGGCTTGAATCGCAACCAATACATTACATAACTTCGATTCAAATCTAAATCATGAATCGTTACAACGAAAGGACTATACAAAGTCTTACATCACTAAGCAATATCCATTATATATCGGATAGCTCAACTTACAACTTAACAATTAAGTTACAATCAAAACATCAACTACAATTTGAAATTTAACATAACTAATATTCTTGAACATTGATCTCTATAAATCACTTAACACGTATCTTTACCTTGCATCCTTGACTTGCAAAAATGGTTATTTGCAAGAGTGAGCTCGACAGCTCAGCAAGAACAAACAGTTTTCATGCATCGCGTAGCACATAATTAACATGCTCATCATACATCTCATAAACATTAAAGTAACATGGCATACATGCTTTAATCACATAATAAATATAAAGATTGAGTTCCTTACTCAATCAACATTCTTAAATCAATCAATGTAGTCATAAATTGACTTTAACATTTTATGCTTGTAATATAGATAACATATCATGCTCTTTGTAATACAATTTAAAACAGTTCTGTAGAAATTTTGGCACATAAACGCAACGGAAATTAAATTTTTTTAAAACCCTAAAACAGGATCCATGCGAAAACATATTATTTCAGAGGTTTAGATCTATTTTATCGATTATTCAAGCTTGAACGGAGACGATGGAGATTCTGGAACAGCTTTGAATCTTTAATGCAATCCAAAGGAACTACGTCTCTACGGTATCCACACGAACATCCCGCGAATCGTCACATGATCTACAACAAGGAAAGCTGCGGTACTAGCCGCCAAAGATCTGGACTTTCAAAGTTTTTCTCTGTAGTCTCTCTCTAAGAGCGGCTAGGGTTTTGGTTTATAATGAATATCCTAAAAACGGCTGATATATCATATATATAGCAGTTAAAGGAATTAACCAAATTCTAATCCAATTAGAAAAATAAAATTCAAATTTATATATAGATTATATCTTAATTAAGTCTTACTTAATTAATATACATATATATACAAATTATTCTAGTAATTTAAATTCATAATTTAAATATTATCAATCATATTGATATATTTAAATCCTTATAATTTAAATTTATTCCCTTTTAATTACGTTCTAAGTGTGTGACCCTATAGGTTATTATTATGTTGGCAATAATTTTAAAATCATATTATAAAATTATAAACAGTGAGCAGCATCTAGTAATGCATCACTGCTACCTAAATAATAATAAGATCGGTGATTCGATACAACCTTTCGTGACCAATGTTTCAAAGTAATTTAATCCTTTTAACCTTGACATCCTAGATTAAACTCAAGGCATTGAATGTGTCATCCTCTTCATAATTTAATCTGAGTTTTCTTGATCGATGAGTAGACTATATGAAACAAATCACTATTTGAGCATGGCCATGCATTTCATAGTCCTACTCAATCAAGAGGCCTATGGATATCACTCCTAATATATAGGATGGTTAAATTCCATCTAGATCACTCATATTCCTCACATGATTCATGATGTACCCAATAATCACCTTTATTGTTCACCCTATTAAAGGTGACTTTTGATGATATCAAAGTACATAAATTCCTGTGTAGTAATATAGTGATTTCAGGTCAGAGGATCATTACATCATTGTCACTATGAGAATTGCTTATGACACTTTGCATAATGCTCCATGTAGAATTCTCATGGCGGGTCTGTCCAGTACATTGTTCTCTAACATGTACCTATGCATTGACTCAATATCTCATATATTTATGACCAATGAGATTTGGCCATCAGTCAATCCACATACTAGTCTCAATGTATCATTGTTGTCCCATTAACAATGACACTCGACTAGGGACATTTAAGAGTAATGAGACTAATTATAATTATATGATCTTATGTTCAAGTCACATACTTGAAGCCATATAATTTGTATCACTATTCTAAGGACTTTTATTATGTTAACATTTATATAACGCAATAAATAAAACCATAGTAAAATAATTCATTTATTCAATCAAATATAATATCAAAAATGTTAAGCAATTACAACAAAGAGTTGGCCTCTAGGGCATAAACTCTAACATTCTCCCACTTGCACTAGAGTCAATCACTCATATATCTAATACCCATGGAACTAGTGTGACCTTCGTGCTTATGCTGCGACAAAGCTTTGGTCAGTGGATCTGCAACATTATCATCTGTTGGCACTTTGCTTATATGTACATCTCCTTTATCAATGATTTCATAGATGAGATGGTACAACCTAAGTATATACTTGGATCGTTGGTAAGATCTGGGTTCCTTAGCCTGTGCAATGGCTCCATTATTATCATAGTATAGCTCAACTGAATCAACAATGGTTGGAACAAAACCAAGTTCAATGACGAACTTTTTAATCTATACAGCCTCCTTGGCCGCACTAGAAGCAGCAATATACTCAGCCTCTGTCGTAGAATCGGCTACCGTCTCTTGCTTCGAACTTTTCCAGCTAACAGCACCACCATTAAGGTAAAACACAAAACCTGAATGAGACTTATAGTCATCTGTGTCAGTCTAGAAACTAGCATCTGTGTAACCCTTTACTGCCAGTTCGTCTTCACCTCCATATACCAAGAATGAATCCTTAGTCCTTTTCAGGTACTTGAGGATATTTTTGACTGCTGTCCAGTGACCTTCACATGGATTCAACTGGTATCTGCTCGTCATGCTCAAAGCATACGAGACATCCGGACAAGTACATATCATTGCATACATGATAGATCCAATTGCCAAAATATAAGGGATCTTTCTCATACGCTCCTCATCATTATGTGATTTAAGACATTGGGCTTAGAGATCTTAACACCATGAGACATGGGTAAGTGTCCTCTTTTTGCCTCTTGCATGCTGAACCGTTTCAACACTTTATCAATATATGTACTTTGACTTAGGCCAAGCATTTTTCTCTATCTATCTCGATAGATCTTGATACCTAAAATGTAGGTTGCATCGCCCAAATCTTTTATGGAGAAACATTTTCCTAACCATGTTTTTACAGCCTGTAAGAAAGGAATAACATTCCCAATAATTAATATGTCGTCAACATATAATACCAGGAATACAATGTGACTCCCTCTAACCTTCTTATATACACAAGGTTTATCTTCATTTTTTATAAAGCCAAACTCTTTAACTACTTCATCAAATCGAAGATTCCAATTCCGAGAGGCTTGCTTCAATCCATAAATGGATCGTTACAGCTTACATACCTTTTCAGCATCCTTTGGATTGGAAAAACCCTCAGGTTGTGTCATATACACATCCTCAAAGAGATTTTCGTTAAGGAAAGCAATTTTGACATCCATCTGCCAGATTTCATAATCATAAAAGGCTGCAATAGCAAGCAAGATCCTGATGGATTTAACCATTGCCACTAGAGAGAAGGTTTCATCATAGTCAACACCTTGAACTTGTTTGAAACCTTTTGCTACCAGTCGTCCTTTATAGGTTTGTACATTACCATCCATGTCGGGTTTCTTCTTTAAAACCCACTTGCACCCGATTAGTTTTACCCCTTTTGGTGGATCAACTAAAGTCCATACTTGGTTAGTATACATGGAGTCCATCTCAGATTTCATGGCTTCAAGCCATCTCTTAGAATCTGGTCCATTCATAGCTTCTTGGTAGGAAGCAGGCTCATTATGATCTATGAGCATCACATCGCCGTTTTGAGTCACAAGAAATACATAATATCTCTCGGGCTCTTAGCGTGTCCTATAAGATCTACGAATGCCTCGTGTAATTTGAGCAGGTTCACTTTCCACAATATCTTGTGGTTCCTGCTCATGTTCCAACTCAGGTTCAATGATATTTTGTGGTTCTCGAACTTCTTCGAGTTCTACTTTCCTCCCACTATTTCCTTTAGAGACAAATTCTCTTTCTAGAAAAATACCAATTCGAGTAACAAATACTTTGTTCTCAGAAGGTTTGTAAAAATAATACCCTTTTGTTTTCTTTAGGTATCCCACAAAATTACATTTGTCAGATTTGGGTCTGAGCTTGTCAGAAGCTAGACGTTTTACAAACGCTTGGCAACCCCAAATCTTTATGAACGACATACTATGACGTTTCCCAGTCCACATCTCATATGGTGTCTTCTGAACCGTCTTTGTAGGAACACGGTTAAGTGTGAATGCAGCTGTCTCTAGGGCATGACCCCATAAGCTTATTGGAAGATCTGCATGACTCATCATCGATCGTACCATGTCCAACAAGGTGCGATTCCTACTCTCAGACACACCATTCCATTGTGGTGTTCCAGGTGGAGTGAGCTGTGATATAATACCACACTCCTTTAGAAGGTCATCAAAGTCTTGGCTTAAGTATTCACCTTCTTGATCGGATCGAAGAGCTTTTATGCTTTTGCCAAATTGGTTTTGAACTTCATTCTTGAATTCCTTGAACTTTTCAAAGGATTCGGATTTGTGTCTCATAAGATACACATATCCATATCTACTGAAGTCGTCAGTAAATGTAATGAAGTAATAAAACCCACCTCTTGCTAACGAACTCATGGGTCCGCATAAATCACTATGTATAAGTCCCAATACATCGCTAGCCCGTTCACTCCAGTAAAAGGGGCTTTAGTCATCTTGCCTAATAAACAAGACTCGCATTTCTCATATGATTCTAAATCAAATGAATCCAAAAACCCATCTTTATGGAGTTTGGATATGCGTTTCTCATTTATATAGCCTAAACGACAGTGCCAGAGATATGTCGGATTTGAATCATTTGATTTAAATCGTTTTGTATTTATGTTATAGATAGGCATTTCTAAATTAAGAATATAAAGACCATTAAACAATTGTGCAACACCATAACATATTTCATTTAAGTAAAATGAACAACTGTTGTTCTTTATTAAAAATGAAAAACCTTTCTTATCCAAACAAGAAACAGAAATAATGTTTTTGCTCATAGCAGGCACATAATAACAATCCTCTAATTCTAATACTAGCCCAGTGGGCAAAAATAAATGATAAGTTCCTACGGCTAGTGCAGCAACTTTTGCTCCATTCCTAACTCATAGGTCAACCTCGCTTTTCGCCAAAGTCCTACTCCTTCGGAGTTCCTGCACATTAACACAAATGTGAGAATCACATCCAGTATCCAATACCCATGATGTAGAAGTGGACAAATTGACTTCTATGACATATATACCTGAATCAGAAGTCATACTTCCTTTCTTTTTCTTCAGTTCTTCCATATAAGCATGACAATTCCTCTTCAAGTGTCCAGGTTTTCCACAGAAGTGACAATCACCTTCTTTAGCCACCCCACCTTTAGGTTTTAAAGCCTGTTTGGTTCTGGGATTGGGTTTGGTAGATTTAGATCCTATCTTTTTCTCGCCTTTCCCCATTCCCTTAGCATTCCTCTTTGGCACCATCATTATGGGAGCGGGTCCTGCCTTTTTCATGTTGTTCTCAGCAGTTCTTAACATGCTCAACAACTCAGTAAGTGGTTTCACAATTTCATTCATGAGGTAATTCATAACAAATTGAGAGTAGCTGCTGTTCAAAGATTGCAAAACAAGATCAGTTTGGGCTTCCGGAGTAATCAGAAAACCCAACCTACCATGATACTCAATATACCCAATCATTTTCAGCACATGTGGACCAACTGGATCACGTTCACCCATCTTGCAGTGATACAACGCCTTGCTTGTATCATACCTCTCCTATCGAGCATGCCCTTCGAACAATTTCTTGAGATGCTCGATCATCTCATAAGCATCCATTAACTCATGTTGCTTCTGAAGCATAGAGTTCATAGTTGCTACATGAGACAACTCACGTCCAGAGCATCATCTTGATGCTTCTTGTAAGCATTATGCTCTACACGTGGTGCAGTGTTAGCTGGTGCTGCAGGAATGGGCCCATCATAGACATATAGCTTGCGCTCCTATTTGAGGACAATCCTCAAGTTCCTATGCCAGTCTAGAAAATTAATTCCACTAAGTTTTTCCTACTCAAGGACTGATCGTAGTGAAAGACTATTTGTGTTGTTGTTTAACATTGATATCTACAATTTATAAGTGCAAAAATAATAAGTCAAATTGCAGAGTTTTGATATTGTGTAATTGATAATAGTACATTCAAAATATACCTCCCACTATTTTATTCAAATTAATAGCCCTCACCATTAATTCGGAAAGCATTTTGTATTAAATCTTTCTAGTGAGCCAAGATCCATATTTCATTATGCCTTAAGTTAGCTTTGGCTATTCTCTTAAAACATAATTATTTAGGTAGACAACCCTTTGTCAATTATATTATATATAACTCTTAGATAGTTTGGTGAATAACATTTGTTTCTAGTCCATCTAATGGTACCTACCAAACTCTATGCCTCTAAGTCCACAATCCTATTGAGATAACTTAGTTAAGTCTGGCCCAATGATTTTAACAGTTTGGATATCACAATTATCCTATCACATCTTACCAAGATAAATGGGGTACTTTGCTTTGGCAAACCTACATCCATCGGTCAAGGTCTTGATGAGTGTTATTCATTGGAAGACATCTGATTTAGACTTAATAATTTTTTGAGTGATTTTATTAATTAATTTAGATCTCACCAATTTTAATCTTATTAAACATGCACATTATTTATCATATCATATCGTATACAAGCATAAATAAAGTGCAAAATTAAATGTGTCACAGTTATGGCCCAACCCTATGTCAATCTTTTCAAGCTAATGAAAAATTGAAGGTCAGTCTAAGGTGGTAAAAGATATTCAAAATAGTAGCTTCATTGGACCTTCCTTATGCATGTGTCTCCTCTCCATCATCACCTTGTCATCTTGATAAGTTACAGTTGTACATTACATAACATAAAGAAACCTCGAGTTACATTCGAGGGAATTTAGATGAGAAGAGAATATTACATTAGAATTTATAGAAAGGCACGACATGCAAGCCGTATTTCAAAACCAAAAACCACTAACCTATGGGTCAAAAGGGCCATAACTATGCACCATGCATATCACAAAAAGCACATGACACAATTTATATAATTAAAGAAAACTTTATATAAAATATTTGGGGTCACCACCATCGTGCACTACGACGGAGGGGTCCAAGGGGGGGGGGGGGGTCTCCCTCCCTGGCGGTGGTCCGGCTGACCGATCAGTCGGCGGGTGGTCTCGCTGCCCGGTCATCGAGCAGGGACGGGGGCAGCGCCCTGGGAAATTTTTTTTGAACTACAATCTGTATTATTGAATTTTTCATACGAATCTCTGAAACAATTCCAGAATCATATACAATCCGCCAACACACTCATAATAACAATACACCTAGAACATATCATATATATCCTGTTTCGATTAATCATATTAAATCGAATCTTCATGTTTCTAATCCAATTAGAATAGAAGTTGAATTGTTATTCCACCTTCTAGGATACGATTATCAAAACATCATATACATGCATATATATTACAGATTTCCAAAATACGAATGCATGCAGAATATCATATATTCAATTTCAGATTGGCAAACATGCATCATCATATATCATATATATTGAATACAATTAAAACACGTAATCTGAATTAATCGTTTCACAAGTAGCTCTGATACCACTGTAGGGATTTCGGCATATAAACGCAGCGAAAATTAAATTTTTTCCAAAACCCTAAAACAGGATTCATGCAAAAACATATTAATTCAGAGGTTTAGATCTATTTTACCGATTATTCAATCCTGAATGGAGACAATGGAGATTCTGGAACAGCTTCGAATCTTCAACGCAATCCAAAGGAATTGCGTCTATACGATATTCACACGAACGTCCCGCGAATCGTCACACGATCTGCAGCAAGGAAAGCTGCGGTACTAGCCGCCAAGGATCTAGAGTTTTGAAGTTTTTCTCTCTAGTCTCTCTCTAAGAGCGGCTATGGTTTTGGTTTATAATGAATACCCTAAAAACGTCTGATATATCATATATATATATATCAGTTAAAGGAATTAACCAAAACCTAATCCAATTAGAAAAATAAAATTCGAATTTATATATAGATTATATCTTAATTAAGTCTTACTTAATTAATATACATATATATACAAATTATCCTATTAATTTAAATTCGTAATTTAAATACTATCAATCATATTGATATATTTAAATCCTTATAATTTAAATTAATTCCCTTTTAATTACGTTCTAAGTGTGTGACCCTATAGGTTATTATTATATTGACAATAATTTTAAAATCATATTATAAAATTATAAATAGTGAGAGGCATCTAGTAATGCATCATTGCTACCCAAATAATAATAAGATCGGTGATTCGATACAACCTTTTCGTGACCAATGTTTCAATGTAATTTAATCCTTTTAACCTTGACATTCTAGATTAAACTCGAGGCATGGAATGTGTCATCCTCTTCATAATTTAATCTGAGTTTTCTTGATCGATGAGTAGACTATATGAAACAAATTATTATTTGAGCATGACCATGCATTTCATAGTCCTACTCAATCAGGAGGCCTATGGATATCACTCCTAATATATAGGATGGTTAAATTCCATCTAGATCACTCATATTCCTCACACGATTCATGATGTACCGAATAATCACCTTTATTGTTCACCCTATTAAATGTGACTTTTGATGATATCAAAGTACATAAATTCCTGTGTAGTAATATAGTGATTTCAGGTCGGAGGATCATTACATCATTGTCACTATGAGAATTGCTTATGACACTCTGCATAATGCTCCATGTAGAATTCTCATGGTGGGTCTGTCCAGTTCATTGTTCTCTAACATGTACCTATGCATTGACTCAATATCTCATATATTTATGACTAATGAGATTTGGCCATCAGTCAATCCACATACTAGTCTCAATGTATCATTGTTGTCCCATTAAGAATGACACTCGACTAGGGACATTTAAGAGTAATGATACTAATTGTAATTATATGATCTCATGTTCAAGTCACATACTTGAAGCCATATTATTTGTATCACTATTCTAAGGATTTTTATTATGTTAACATTTATATAACACAGTAAATAAAATCATAATAAAATAATTTATTTATTCAATCAAATATAATATCAAAAATGTTAAGCAATTACATCAAAAAATTGACCTCTAGGGCATAAACTCTAACAAGTTCATCATCAAGTTCACGTAGAAAATAGGAACTGAAAGACTTGCCTGGCTCGTAGATTATCAATTATTAAAAACAGCTTATAATAATCTGCTTCATCAATCCTACACACGTATTACCATATACATCAATTATTAGTCACCTAGAAACGCTTATCAAACGTTTAAGTAAATTCTACTTTATACTTTCTAATTCTCTTCTATTTACTCGTTTGACACTCATTGTCAAATCATATATATAGTTAACAATATTAGTTAATTATCACATTACTACTTCTCATAGTTAGTTAACCAACTTAGGTTAACTAAATCCTCTTTAACTATTAAATTAATAGTTACTCATATCATATAATCACATTACGTAACCATATAACTTCTCACATAATTAATCAACTAATAATTACATACTCATAATAATTATAATTAAACAAATTATAATTTAAACATCCACTTTAATTATAAGTAATCAAATTATAATTACATCTCATGTTAATCAAATTATAAATAAACAATCTATAATTTAAATTAAAAAAATCATACTTCAAGTTAAACATTTAATTTGATTTAAAACTAATCAAATTATATTCATTATAATTTAACAATTATAATTTAAATTAAACCCTTACTATAATTATACTAATTTTTAATTACACAATATATTATTAATATATCTCATAACTATTATTTAGCATTTTAAGGTATGCTAACATGTCATCAAATCGTTACATAAACTAAGCTTTTCAAAATACACCAAAAATCAAAGCTTCATTTTTCCCTACATACCCCCCGTCGGGCGCGGGGGTATTAAGACTTGCAATGCCCGCCGGGGCGGGCCCCCTCCAAGGGTTCAAGTTTTGCTCGCGAACTGTGCAGAGAAAAAGCCAATTTGGCTTATTTCTCTACACCAAATTCTAATTCCAGTTAATACAATTCATAACAACTTTAATAGAAAACATAATTTCTAAACTCCTAATATGTTTCAACCCATTTAATCCTTAAAACACATAGTTTACAACAATCAATTCCATGATTTTTGAAGAAAAACCATTGAAAAGTGTTCTTGATGAAATTGAACACTGTAGTTTATTTTAAAAACGAAATACACAATTCAAAATATGTTTGAATTCGTTTATAACCATATTAACATAATCTAACATCAATTTAAGCAACAACTAACCATCAACCATGAAATTTTAGTTTTCAAAAAAACTATATATATATTTTTTTCAAAATACTTTCACTGTGACTTTTTTGATTCTTCATGTTCTTCATAGGCATACCAATTTAAACTACGAACTTATGCATAAAATTCATATATAGGCATGTTATGAATACAACTTATATACATATACATCATGTTCTTCAATTCCATGGAAAACTTATATTTACAGATAATAACATTATGAAGAATATAAAAACATAATTAAAATAATGAATTGAGATTATAACCTTGACTTAGTGAGGAAGATGATGATGAGACTTCTAGTTTTGTTTTCTCACAAAACTCCTTCCTCTATCTTTCTTTATTTCTTCTTCTCTTTTCTTCTTCCTTTTTTCTCTATCCTTTCTCTGTATTTCTTCTTTGTTTAACCTTTTATTTTCTCTAACAGGCTAACCCTTCTAAACTGACGTAATTTTATAAAACATAAACTGATATCATATATATTATATGTATAACTATATAATATATATTTAACTCCCAATTATTAAATCACCCATTAATACCATAATAGCAATAAATACAAAGAAGTTACAAATTTGACTTTTAAAAGCCCTAAGGCTTGTTTGGCAAAATAAGTTATCTTAAAAACAGGTTTTAATAGTTAAGGCCCCGTTTGGCAAAACTGATTTAAAATGGTGCAAGGGCCTTGTTCGGGAAAACGGTTTTAAAAACTCTTTTAATAAATTCTTTTAACACATATTTTATAATGTTATCCTTTAACTAATTAAATCTTAACTAATTTAATTAATTAAAAGTCTAACATTAATTAATCACATAAAATTATCACATAATTATAATTACTCGCTAATTATAATTTCATGTAATACTCAACACATAACTACATCTAATTTAATTATTCCAATTAAATTAGAACTATAACATAAAATTATTACGTCAATTAAATTATAAATTAAATATTCATTTAATAATATATTACACTTAATTATATTACTCCATAATAATCACATAGTTATTTATTTAAATCAATAAATAATTCAATTAAAATATTTATTTACTCCAATAAATATTAAAATTAACATTTAAATTCTCTTCACATAAATTCACATATTTCACAATATATAACACGTATACACATATTCAAACTCAAACATCTTAAAATAAGAATTTTATTTATTAAATTCTCATTTATAAATTCTTAAAAAATCCGGGATGTCATAGGCACCGCTTGGGGACTGGGGTGAACGGGTTCATTATTCATTCCCCGAAGGGCTTCTCCTAACAAGTCAACTAATTTTTGGATCGGGTCTACTTGCTCCCTCTCATTGTTAACCGACTCTTCAGGAGCAGTTAGTCTACGTCTGGGCGGCGTTATCTGCATCACAAAATTTCATTCTTATTATCTAATTATATTACTTAAACATTTCTCAAATGTAAAAGGAATAAAATTTTATAACACGTTTCTGAAATAAGATCATTTATATTCATATGCTAAATCATTACATTAATATGATCATCCATAGCATACTTCTATAAATGTCAACATATATCCCCTAATATCGCATAAGATGGGGAATACACTAACATACTACCCCTCTAACATAAGCCTACTCGGGGTTTACATAACTATCCCATATTTAACATAAAAGATTAGGATTACATCACGATATATACATCATAAAAAGAACTACTACTACGACTACCACTAGGCTAATGGGTCTCATCCCAACATTCCGCGCTCCACGACGCTCTTGTACTCTATCTGTGCTATGTATGTCATCAATTCCCTGCTCATGGTGTGTCGGGTTTGTCCCTGCTCTGTCGGATAGTGATATACACCATCAATCACCCTCTCTATGGCCGAGCGAAAAATATAACCCATCTTGTTCATCTTGCTCTTCTTACACCTTACTTTATCCTCTAGATCTTCTACCCTATCATTGTCTTTTTCCCATTTCTCCTCGAAGTGGATCCTCTCCATCACTTCCAGCTCGAGCTAAGTACGGAGAGCCTCCTTCTCCGCCTTCTCGCTCAAATCTCTTTGCTCAACCTCCTCTAGTTTTTCTTCCAGGTCCACATTCCTAGATAAAGAGCGATGGAAAAGGGTTCCCATCTGAATCCCTGCCTCCTTACAGTAAGCAATCTCCACCTTCATATCCTGCATCACTAACTTCCTCTGATGGTCCTCGTCCTTCAGTTTCTGAAACTCAGCCTCCCTCTCTTGAGCCTCAACCTCTAGCTCCTGAACTCTGCAGTCTAGCTCTAAGATCCGTTCCTCCCATTCCTCGTACTCTCCCAACATCCGCTCCTCGATACCAACCTGTGACGCCCCCAAATTCGGACCACTCGAGTCTCAAATTCAGTTCATCACTTTTGAAATAGCTAATAACATAATAACATCTCACGCAACGGAATGATATAATAAATTACATTTACTTAATATAATTATTCAAGTCCCACAGTCTCGTAACTTAAACATAACTTCATCATCTTAAACATAGCTTAAATATAGCTAATACGTAATACGAAATAAGTTTATTATTACATTATCATAATAATCCTAAAAGAGAACAAAGCTACGCCGTAGCCTTGCCCTTGCCCTTGTCTGTGCCCAAGGGTCCACCCTGCTCTGCCTTAACTGAAATGTTTTAGGGAAAGCAAGAATGAGCAACAAGTTTGCTCATCAAGTAATATAGCAATAAGGGTGAATAATATAGATTTCAAATCCCAAGGGTACAACAGTAAATGATAGTTCAAGAATAACAAGAAGTATCAATAGTTCTCAATAATAGCCGCTATGGACAGAAAGATATCAACAAGATTCAAGGTTTAACCTTTTCAAGGTTCAAGAATAATGAACACTGAGCAGTCACTAAGGACTATGAACTCTTACTAGAATTAACAGTAATATGCTGATAATCCAATAAAACAAGTACAACAGGTGATCATCCTAAAGTATCCTACGTCATGCATAACATTTAATCGGACTCATGTGTGCACGTTGGTCTTCCGAAATATATATATATATATATATATATATAATTTCCCCTTCCATTAGGGTTGTTTATCTTAGTAGAATTTTTAAGAGTCCGCAGCAAGTCAACTGGTTTGGATAGCTTTCTAACATACGATACTAGTCTAGCCGAATTGCATGGCTTAGATAACTTTTAAAACGCATTTATGAATGATAAGTTCAATGCTTGCAACAACATCAGGATATAAAGCTGATGTTCGAATAATAACAATATTTGTTTGACATGGAAACAATTCGAATTTATACAATATGTAAAGTGAAAAGAGTTAGGGAATTTGCTCAATAAGGAGTAAGGTTCAAATACTTGCCTTATGTGTAGTTTATCAACTTAACGCTTATCAAACTTCCCGGACTAAGATATCCTATCATAACATAGTTACGCATATGTATTTTCATTAGTTACATAAGTCGAATACATATACTTGATATATAAGTTAAACACACATAAGATCCTAACTTTAGTTGTATAATTCTACACGTATGTCGTTACATATCTTACATACACATAGCATATAATCAGTTTGTATGTTATTATATAATCAAATAACATAGCTTGTAATCGTTGTTGACTTAACGTTTCAAAAGTTTTTTAAACACTTCTCCATATATGGTTCTATCGTTAACATACTTCTTAACGCTTGAACAATTCACTAAACATGTATCACAGTTTAGGATATCACTTATAAGCACGTGAGAGATTTCAGATTACAAACATCAAGCTCAGTTCATCCTGCAGAGTGACGCGGCCGCGCTGCTCTCAATTCAAACTAGAGATGGCCTGCTCCTGCAGAATTCTAGCTTATCCAATAATGTACTTAGACAGTGATACATGTAAAACTCACATATTATGAGATTTTATGATTAGGTTCGGTTTTCGCTTAACCTTCATCATAGTTTTATATCAATCCTCATTTAACAAGGCTTAACGAGTTCAATTCAAAAGCTTCTCACGTTTTTCCTTTATGCTTATGCATAAGTTTAACAAGCCTAAATTATACATGCTCAAGTCACCCCATTCTTGTAATTCAAATTAGCATAGTTTTACTTTGTTCGACTCATTTAAACTATGCTTGTCTAGTTTACAACATTTGTGGCTAGTTAGGCATATATGTCAATCGTGTCTATAGGCATACGATATCTTCTCATGATAGTCATAAATTTCAGAATACACATAAGGTAGTTATCAACAAAATTAGTCTTCAAACTTTTAAGTTTCCTTTTAAAATCTCATGTTAACCAACCAAGCATGTAAAACAACTTCACATACTCTATATCATACTCATATGCACACATAACTAAACCATAAAAGCATGCTCACGATTTTAGAATTTAAAGTGTACTTAGTTTATCAAGTTTGTATTTTGAAAACTCTAAGTTTCTTTTAGAACCGTTTAAAACCGAGCTAAGGTAGGTAATAACATGCAAGGCCACCTACGCTAGCATGTCAGGAACTTAAATAGACATAATTAAGTTAAACTAGAATGCTCAATATTTCAGAAACCACAAAAATCACAGTTTGCTTCTGTAAATCGGCGCGGCCGCGCCGTGTTTGTACTAGGGAGTGGCGCGGCAGAGCCACTCCGGTTCCATCCAGGAATGTTTTTGCAATAGCAGAGCTTCAAAATTTCCAAAAATTCCTCATGGTTCATGATTGAAATCAATCACATTGCATTTATAACATGTATTTAGACTTTACTAACATGCTAACATCATCTCACATATCCAATTTCAACTAATTCATGAAATCATAAATGTTTAAACTTCAAAACATGAGTAAGCATTATACCTCTTGAGGCTTGAATTTGCTAAGCTTGTTTCCCTAAATTTTAGATTTCTCTCTCAATATAATATGCTCACACTCTATATCAATTTTTAGAAGACTTAGCAAAATCAAATGAGAAGAGAAGCTTGCTATTTATGGAGGAATTCATTAACCATGCCAAAGATTTACCCAAAATCAATACTAATGGAAGAAAGAAGAAGCCATTGGATTTTGAGAAGTTGGTAGAATAGTCCCCCAATCATTATTGTGACCACTCCCCATTTCATCATCACCATCATTGGCTAGAATGCTTGAGATTGAAAATGAAGAGTAAGGCTAAGCTTGGGCCAATGTCCTATACACTTGAAGAAGGAGAATGGGTCACTCAATAAGAAACAACTCTAATCTCAACATTTGCAAAATGAAATATTGCCAACACACTTAGGTTTAATATACACACATGTATTTATTCTTAGACAAATGTGTGTATATATATATATACCTAGGTTTTAATCTCCTTTATGTTACAATGTAATTTTAATGAGTTAATGTTATAATATTATAATAAATTGGGGGTATATATATACATCATTATATAATCCATGTACATTTGATAATACCGAATATAATTTAGTTGAGTATTATCACTCCACATTATCATAACACTTTATTATTTCAATTATACATATTTATTGAAATAATTATTAAATACCAATTATTTATTTAGCCTAATTTAATATTCTTCATAAAGTATACATTTAATGTACCCACACATAACATAGTCACATAAGCTTATATATGTAACCTATATGATTCATTTAATTTTACCATATAGTTTCCTATATTATATAGTCACCTTGTAATGTCACACCTCACCTTATATTAATGAATGTAGGCACCATATAATATACAATTACTCATCACATTATAATGCACCCAACAATTAATTTGAATAAACATTAATCTATTATTTTAATTAATCATTTACTCATTAATATGTTATTATGAATAATAACAATTAATTAACATTCTTATATTAATTAATCCTTCACTTATAATTTCCTTCATTCTTTAATGTAATTAAACCATCATAATTCCCTCATAGTGCCACACAAGGCACTTCACGAGCTCATCATAATTCTCCACATTTTCTCAATTATCATAAATTTAATTTAATTAAATTGAGTTACTCATCTCATACTTCATAAACGTTTATATTGAAATAAATATTCACACGTTTATTAATATCAATATTAATATTATTTATAAAATTCAAGGGTATTACATCCTCTCCCCCTTAAAAAAATTACGTCCTCGGAATTGGTACAAGGTTACACAAAAAGTTGGGGATAGTCTCTCTTCATCTTATCTTCTAATTCCAACGTGGCTTCCTCGACATCGTGGTTTCGCCAAACTACTTTTACAGAAGTTATAACTTTATTTCTTAGTGTTTGCTTTTTCCTATCAAATATCTGGACAGGAATTTCTTCAACCGCCAGATTCTTTTCTACTTGAATGGGCTTATAGGAAATCACGTGCTTATAGTCGGACTTGTACGAATGCCACACAGAAATGTGAAACACGTTGTGGATGTGTTCTAATTCGGGTGGTAATGCAACTTTGTATGCCACTTCGCCCACTCGCTTCAATACCTCAAATGGTCCTATGAACCTCGGACTCAATTTCCCTTTCTTGTCAAATCGTATCTTTACTTTCTAGGGAGATACCTTCAAAAATACGAAACTACCAAGTTTAAAGTCTCGGTCTCGTCAATGTAAATCTGCGTTCTTTTTCTGGCGATCTTGAGCTGCTACCAATCTGGCTCTTATTACTGTCACCACATTTGCTGTTTGTTGCACTAATTTTGGTCACAACATTCGTCGTTCTCTGACTTCGTCCCAACATAATGGCGTTCTGCATTTTCTCCCGTAAAGAGCTTCGTACGGTGGCATGCCGATACTCGAAAGGTAACTATTGTTATATGCAAATTCTACTAGGGGTAGGTGATCGTTCCAATTTCCCTTGAAGTCCATTACACAAGTTCTAAGCATGTCCTCCAGCATTTGTATAGTCCGTTCACTCTGTCCGTCTGTCTGAGGATGATACGCAGTACTCAACCTTAACTGGGTTCCCATCCTCTATTGTAAGCTTTTCTAGAAGTTTAACATGAAGTGCGGATCTCGATCAGAGATAATTGACACTGGCACTCCATGTGGTGAAATAATTTCCTTTACGTACAGATTCGCTAGCTGATTCAATTTATATTAGATCTTGATCGGTAGAAAATGAGCTATCTTCGTTAGTCGATCAACGATAACCCAAATGGCATCATAACCTTTCTGCGTGACTGGAAGTCCCACCACGAAGTCCATTGTAATATGCTCCCATTTCCATTCTGGTATCTCCAACTATTGAAGTAGACCACTTGGCCTTTGATGTTCCGCTTTGAATCGTTGACAAGTGAGACATCTGCTGACACACTCTATGACCTCTTGTTTCAGATTAGGCCACCAAAAATGTTGCCTCAGATCTTGGTACATCTTTTTGCCTCCTAAATGAATAGAATACGTCGTATTGTGTGCCTCATGCAAAATTTCCTCCTATAATTCGGTTACCGCTGGTACCCATACTTTTCTTTTGAACCTCAAGATACCATCTTTATCCGTTCAAAATCTTTGCTCTTCATTTTCTACTATCCTCTTTCTTATTTTCTCGCATTCCTCATCCTTTTCTTGTGATTCCTTTACTCTATCCAGTAATGTCGGACGAACTTCCATTGCAAATACTTTCTCTTCAGACCTCCTCGGTCTCTTTACCCCTATTTCTAATTTCTCCATCTCTCTTATTAACTCCTCATGAGTCATCAATTGGAACAATTTCTCCCTTCATATTCTACTTAGCGCGTCGGTAACTACGTTTGCCTTTTCTGGGCAATAAAGAATCTCGCAGTCATAATCCTTGATCAATTCTAACCACCTTCTCTGATGTATGTTTAACTCCTTATGTATGAAGATATATTTTAGACTTTTGTGGTCCGTGTATATCTCACATTTCTCTCCATACGGATAATGTCTCAAAATCTTTAACGCAAAAACTACTGTCGCTAACTCTAAGTCGTGAGTAGGGTATCATTTTCTGTAATCCTTCAATTGTAGTGATGCATACACAATGACCTTGCCATGTTACATTAGCACACATCCAAGTCCCTTGTGCGATGCATCACTATACACCACGAAACCTCCCGCATCGTCTGGTAATAATAATATAGGTGCCTCGCTTAATCTTTTTTTCAACTCCTGAAAACTTTCCTCGCATTTTCCCGTCCATATGAACTTTACCATCTTCCTCGTTAGATTGGTCAACGGGGTTGCTATCTTAGAAAAATCTTGGATAAATCTTCGATAGTACCTAGCTAACCCTAAGAAACTTCTTATCTCTGTTGGTGTCTTCGGCTGCTCCTAATTACTCACTGCCTCCACCTTTGCAGGGTCTACTGAAATTCCATCCTTATCTACTACGTGTCCTAAAAATTGAACCTTCTCCATCCAAAATTCACATTTAGAAAATTTCGCATACATCTTCTCTTTCCTTAGCGCTTCCAAAACCATCTTCAGATGTTCGGTGTGCTCTTCCTCCGTCTTCGAGTAGATCAAGATGTCGTCGATGAAAACTACCACGAACTTATCCAAGTATGGCTTGAAAACTCAGTTCATCAAGTCCATGAATGTTGCCGGAGCATTAGTCAATCCAAATGACATTACCAAAAACTCGTAGTGCCCATAGCGGGTTCGAAACGCCGTCTTTGGTATGTCCTCCTCCCATACTTTCAACTGGTGATAACCTGTTCGCAGATCTTTCTTTGTGAAACACTTCGCTCCCTTCAATTGGTCAAAGAGGTCGTCTATCCTTGGTAACGGATATCTATTCTTGATCGTTACTCTGTTCAATTCTCGATAATCGATATAGAGCATCATCGATCCGTCCTTCTTCTTAACAAACAACACTGGTGCTCCTCAAGGAGACACACTCGGTCGTACGTAACCCTTATCTAGTAACTCTCGCAATTGTATCATCAATTCCTTCATTTCTACTGGCACTATACGATATGGAGCTTTTAAAATTGGTACAGTTCTCGGTGCTAAGTCTATTACTAATTCAATTTCTCTGTCTGGCAGAAGACCAGGCAGATCGTTCAAAAATACATCTTGGAATTGTCTCACTACAGATATATCCTTAATCTCTACTCCCTTCTTCTGAGTATCTACGATGTAAGCTAAGTAACCTACACATCCTTTTCTTAACAATTTCTTGGCATACATCATCGTAAGACAACATGATTGCTTAAGAGATGAGCTACCATAAAACACTTTTATTCTGACAATCAATATCGCAGCATAGTTATACAACCAATCCATTCCCAGTATTACGTCAAATTCTCCCAATCCAATCGGGATTAAGTCTACGCTCAGTTCATGACCTCTAATGTTTGCGCGATAATTTTGGTATATAAATTCTACAGGGATTACTTCCTTATTCGCAACTTCTATGTTCAAAGGATTTCTTAATCGTTCTCGGGATAAGTTTAACTGACTAGCAAATTCTTTAGACACAAATGAACAGGTAACACCCGAATCGAATAATATGTAAGCATTTATATTATTGATTGGGATAATACCTGACACCACGTCCTTCACAGCAACTGTATCTTGGACTGTCATGTTAAAGGTTCTGGCGGCTGGGCGGTTAGATTGCGTTGGTCCGCCGATCATTAACTTGCTGCCTCCCCCTTGCTGGCCACTTCCTCCGCTGTTCCCCTTCTTTGGGCAATCCTTGATCTGATGCTCAGGTGAGCCACAAGTGAAACATCCCTTGATCTTCCTTGGCTTCGGGCAGTTGGGTGAAATGTGTCCCTCTTGGCCACAGTTGTAGTAGGTACTGTACCCCTTCCAGCACTCACCCTGGTGATTCTTTCCACACTTCGGGCATCCCTCAGCCCTCTTCTTAAACCCACCATGAAAACTTCCCGCTTGATTGTTATTCTTGTTGTTGTTATTGTTATCCCACTTTCTCTTTCCTAAATTACTTCCTCCGCTGCTGCTTCCTGCACGGCTTTCTCCCCTAGTGTTCTTACCCTTCTTCTCTGTGTTATACTGACTTAAGGCTTCACTACCTCCCTCGGCAATGATAGCCTTCTCCAACAGTGTGGCAAATGAATAAACTTGGAGAACCGACACCTTGTTGAACAACCAAGGTTTTAGTCCTTTCTCAAAACGTCTGGCCTTCCTTTCCTCATCCTCTACCTGGTGTTCTACAAACCGTGCTAGCTCGTTAAACTTAGCCGCATATTGCGCCACCGTCATATCTCCTTGCCTAAGTTCTAGGAATTTTACCTCCATTCTATTCTTCATGCTCTTCGAGAAATAGTTCTCAAAGTGCAGAGTCTTAAATCTATCCCATGCTACAGTCCCTTCTCCCGCTCTTTATTGATTTGCCTCCCACCAGTAGTTTGCTTTGCGCCTTATCATGTAGGTAGCGAATACAACACGAGCAATGGTGAAGGCCTTCTCTATCTCCTTGATCCATGTTTGTGACATTATAGGATCGGTAGTTCCCTCAAACTCTGGAGGTCCTACGCTCCTAAAGTTCTTAAAGTTCGTAACTAACACCGCTTGGGGATTGGGGTGAACGGGTTCATTATTCCTTCCCCGAAGGGCTTTTCCTAACAAGTCAACTAATTTTTGGATCGGGTCTACTTGCTCCATCTCATTGTTAACCGACTCTTCAGGTGTAGTTAGTCTACGTCTAGGCGGCATTATCTGCATCACAAAATTTCATTCTTATTATCTAATTATATTACTTAAACATTTCTCAAATGTAAAAGGAATAAAATTTTATAACACGTTTATGAAATAAGATCATTTATATTCATATGCCAAATCATTACATTAATATGATCATCCATAGCATACTTCTATAAATGTCAACATATATCCCCTAATATCGCATAAGATGGGGAATACACTAACATACTACCCCTCTAACATAAGCCAACTCGAGGTTTACATAACTATCCCATATTTTACATAAAAGATTAGGATTACATCATGATATATACATCACAAAAAGAACTACTACTACGACTACCACTAGGCTAATGGGTCTCATCCCAACATTCCGCGCTCCATGACGCTCTTGTACTCTATCTGTGCTATGTACGCCATCAATTCCCTGCTCATGGTGTGTCGGGTCTGTCCCTGCTTTGCCGGATAGTGATATACACCATCAATCACCCTCTCTATGGCTGAGCGAAAAATAATACCCATCTTGTTCATCTTCCTCTTCTTACATCTTACTTCATCCTCTAGATCTTCTGCCCTATCATTGGCTTCTTCCCACTTTTCCTCAAAGTGGATCCTCTCCATCACTTCCAGCTCGAGCTAAGTACGGAGAGCCTCCTTCTCTGCCTTCTCACTCAACTCTCTCTGCTCAACCTCCTCTAGTTTTCCTACCAGGTCCACATTCCTAGATACAAAACAATGGAAAAGGGTTCCCATCTGAATCCCTGCCTCCTTGAGGTAAGCAATCTCCACCTCCATATCCTGCATCGCTAACTTCCTCTGATGGTTCTCGTCCTTTAGTTTCTGGAACTCAGCCTCCCTCTCTTGAGCCTCAACCTCTGGCTGCTGAACTCTGCAGTCTAGCTCTAAAATCCGTTCCTCGTACTCTCCCAACAACTGCTCCTCGATCGTAGCCTCGTCCGAGTCCTCCATGGGCTCGTCCTCCATAGGCTCTTCCCTTGGATTAGACTCCACCTCTATCTCGTCCTCGTCGTCAAACTCGGACGGTGCAACTACCAGTATATGCTCGGTTACTAAAGGTGCCTCATATACGACATGTATATCTAGGGGCTCCTCCTCGGCCACTCTACTAGGTCCTCCCATGTTTGTCATCCTATAACCACAAACACAAGACAACAAACAACAAACTCCATTAGAATGTTAAATAAAACATTAGTTCATTGTATAGAATGAAACTATATTTTATAACACACTAAGTCTCTCTAGGAAAACTCTACATGAGTTTCATCTCCTTCTAACTTCTAAGTTCTTCTAAAGTTATAATCTAAGGACTCTCGCTCCTAAGGTTTATAACTAACGCTCTGATACCAACCTGTGACGCCCCCAAATTCGGACCACTCTCGTCTCGAATTCAGTTCGTCACTTTCTAAATATCTAATAACATAATAACATCTCACGCAACGAAATAATAGAATAAATTACATTTACTTCATATAATTATTCGGGTCCCACAGTCTCGTAACTTAAACATAACTTCATCATCTTAAACATAGCTTAAACATAGCTAATACATAATACGAAATAAGTTTATTGTTACATTATCATAATAATTCTAAAAGAGAACAAAGCTACGCCGTAGCCTTGCCCTTGCCCTTGTCTGTGCCCGAGGGTCCACCCTACTCTGCCTTAACTGAAATGTTTTAGGGAAAGCAAGAATGAGCAACAAGTTTGCTAATCAAGTAATATAGTAATAAGGGTGAATAATATAGATTTCAAATCCCAAGGGTACATTAGTAAATGATAGTTTAAGAATAACAAAAAGTATCAATAGTTCTCAATAATAGCCGCTATGGACAGAAAGATATCAACAAGATTCAAGGTTTAACCTTTTCAAGGTTCAAGAATAATGAACACTGAGAAATCACTTAGGACTATGAACTCTTACTAGAATTAACAGTAATATGCTAATAATCCAATAAAATAAGTACAACAGGTGATCAATCTAAAGTACCCTACATCATGCATAACATTTAATCGTACTCATGTGCGCACGTTGGTCTCCCGATATATATATATATATATATATGTATATATATATGTATATATATATATATATATAATTTCCCCTTCCATGAGGTTGTTTATCTTAGTAGAATTTATAAGAGTCTGCACCAAGTCAACTGGTTTGGATAGCTTTCTAACATATGATACTAGTCTAGCCGAATCAAATGGCTTAGACAACTTTTGAAATGCATTTAGGAACGATAAGTTCAATGCTTGCAACAACATCAGGATATAAAGCCGATGTTCGAATAATAACAATATTTGTTTGACATGGCAACAATTCGAATTTATACAATATGTAAAGTGAAAAGAGTTAGGGAATTTGCTCAATAAGGAGTAAGGTTTGAATACTTGTCTTCTGCGTAGTTTATCAACTTAAAGCTTATCAACACTTCCCAGACTAAGATATTCTATCGTAACATAGTTATGCATATGTATTTTCATTAGTTACATAAGTCGAATA
Source organism: Panax stipuleanatus (assembly GCA_020205555.1). Lineage (NCBI taxonomy): Eukaryota > Viridiplantae > Streptophyta > Magnoliopsida > Apiales > Araliaceae > Panax > Panax stipuleanatus. The sequence goes on along the minus strand of CM035121.1, from coordinate 19,216,654 downwards.
CATATACTTGATATGTAAGTTAAACACACATAAGATCGTAACTTTAGTCGTACAATCCTACACGTATGTCGTTACATATCTTACATACACATAACACATAATTAGTTTGTATGTTATTATATAATCAAATAACATAGCTTGTAATCGTCGTTGACTTAACGTTTCAAAAGTTTTGTAAGCACTTATCCATATATGGTTCTATCGTTAACGTACTTCTTAACGCTTGAACACTTCACTAAACATGTATCGTCGTATAGGATATCACTTATAAGCACGCGAGAGATTTTAGATTACAAACAGCATGCTCAGTTCATTCTGCAGGGTGGCGCGGTCGCGCTATGTTTGAACTAGGGAGTGGCACGGCCGCGTTGTTGCTTGTTCAAATCAAATCTTATATAAAGAGAAATAACATTCTCATGCATATTCTTAACAATCTCCCCCTATTTGATTATGACAAAAACATTGAGTGCATATGTATGAGATGAATGAATCTTAATATACAATGAGCAGCTGTATTACTAAAACAGATATCAAGAATGTCATTGATAAAAATTTGAAATTACATGACATGACACTCTACATCCTGGATCCAGAACATACTATTACAAAAAGAAATTTACCTTCTCTTTTTTAATATCTGCTCCTTTGTATGTCTTCTGGATGCTTTTTGTTCTGCTACTCTTCTTTTTCTTCTTCTTCATTCTGCTCCCCCTTAGATGAATGCCTCTTTGCTTCATCTTCATCTTGCTTTGGCTCCCCCTCACATTTTGTCTCCACGAAGTCATCTTCTTTCGGCTCCCCGTTAGATGATGACTCTACTGCTACTTTCTTATTCTTCTTCTACTTCATCTTCTGGTCCTTTGCTTTGCTACTTCTGTTCTTGCTCTTGCTCTTCTCCTCTGTCTTCATTCTCCTCTTCGAGTGCCTCTTTTTCTCCCCCTTTTTGTCATTAATCTCTTCAAAGAGATGCTGGGCACTAAACATAAGATGCTCCATCAGATGAGATGTGCTGCCAACTTCAATCTTGAGTTCCTGTTGGCTAAGCTCTAGCTGTAGGGAAAGAGACTAATTCAGAGTGTCAATCTTCTCAAAGAGAGATAGAATAGATTCTGCACTTTGCTTTTGAGCTTGCAGGGCTTCTTCCTTCTTATCCCTTATGGACTACAGATAGATTTGATCTCTCTGTTGAAGCGTGAGAGATATATATGAGATATTGGCCTGAAGCTTGTTGTGAAGCTCATTGTCTTCTCCTCCTGACAGGAACTTAGCTTCTACATCAATGAGAGAGAATTTCTCAACTAATTCTTCAGAGTTTTTCAGTAACTCTTTATCTTGAAGAGTTTGTACATTTGGTTGGGCATCCTCCTGCTGAACAGATGGTTGGACACCATGATTCTCACTCTTAGAGAGGCTTTCAAAAGCTGTGAGAATCTCATAGAGGTTTGAATACCAGTCACTGTTAGAGGACGAAGGGATATCCGATAGCATTGCTAGAGTAGGGTTTGACTTCTCAGGCTGAGCACGATCACCTCCAATGGTAGAGTGCAAAGGCTCTACGATCGTGGTCTTTGATGTGATCTTTCCACCATTTAAGCCTTCTAGAAGATAGTAGGGAATGTAGATGTTCCTGGCTTGTCAGTAGACTTTGAAGTGAGGCTGGTCATTGATCAGCTTTGTTGCATACGACTTTATCCATGAAAAGTTTTGGGATACCCGCTCCAGGTTGGGAAAGTGTGAGAAACACCATTTGAAGTAGCTTCTATCTCCATTATTGGATGCCTTTAGCCATGGCATTAACGGATAGAACCACCTTATCAGATGATTCTTAGTCTCTGAATCATATAGCATGGTTGTAAGGTCCAGCTCCATATCTTGAAGATTGTTGAGCATATCTGCTGTGGACATCCTTACCACGTTGATCTTTTCATTGCCATGGTCTACCCATCTACCTGGTAGCACATTTCGTGGTTCATCAACTACTTCTACCACAATTCTTGTTTTGACACGTGCAGGAGAAGGCACATGATAGTCATCTGGCTCCTGATCTTCAGAACTAGAGTCAGACTTGTGCAAGCTCCCTTCAACTGACTCATAAGTATATTCTTCTTCTTATTCAGATCCAATTGCAGTCTTCTCATTCTCATAACTGCTGGAACTATTAGACGTCTTCATTTTCCCTGTTGAATCTACTTTCATGGTCTCAGGCTCATCATTATTGTCATCACTGAGCTCAATGATCTTTGTAGATGATTCCCCTTTCTTCTTTAGGCTTGGTTGGGCAAGCAGTCTATTGCCCTTTCTTCTCCTTGGAGGTTCAACAATAGGAGGTTCAGTTTCCTTTCCTTCTTCAGACTTTGAAACCTCTGCATCAGTAGAAGGACTCCTTGAGGATTCAGCAATAAGAGATCCAGGAGCTTCTCCCTTTTTCTAATTTTGAACCTTCTTTATCAGTAGAATGACTTCTTGAGGGGTTAGTCATAAGACTTTTAGCTTCTTTTTCTTCTTTTGATTCTTCTTCCTTTTCTTCAGCAGAGAGACTTCTTTGGGGAACCTTTGGTGACTTTCTCACCACCTTTGCTCTCTTCTTGGATGGCTTTTTAGAAAAGGACTCTAAAACTTTCGAATCTTCAGAGTGTGAAAGCTCATCCTCCACATTGCTCTCCTTTTTCTTCTTCGTAATGCTCTTGCTGCTGCTGCCATACGTCATCAGCCTCTTATTTTCCATGGGATTCTTCTTTCAGTTATCAAATAGCTTTGGAGACAACACCTTTTGACTATTTAGGGGTTCACCCTCATCATCCTTTATCTTATTTTTCACCTTCTTCTTCAGAATGATGCTCAAGAATCTCCTATGGAAAACATTTATGAGCGGTTTATCTGTTGACTTCTTCTTCTCTGCTTTGTCCAGCCATTTAGACATTAAGTCGAACAGTATAGCTCCAAAGTTGATTCGCTTCTTCAGTACAATGGCAGATACGATTCTTAACTGTTGATCACTCACAATATCATGCACTGTATCCTTGCTTATTATACACTTCCCTACAATCTCAACAAGGAACTCGAACTCTTCCAGGAACTCTTTCTTCTTTATGTCCTTTAGACTAGGTTTCCTGTTGTAGCACATAACCCTTTTTCCTTCTTTAATGTCTACTTCTTCAAGGCTCTTCAGACCTAGGTCAAGAAAACCTAAGCATTGATTGATGTCTGTAGGTTTTATCTTCAGAATAAGTCCTTTGACCTTTGTGGATAGAAGCCCAGAACTTGTCGTTGCATTTGAGTAGAACTCTTTTACCAGGTCTGTATAGATACTGGTGTTCGATTCAAGGCATTCAGAAAATCCATCCTTCTTCACAAGTTTAAGAATGTCTCTGAACTTCTTTTCTGATTTTTTAAATCTCTTGGTGCCGAGTTGAATACCCGTGACAACACGCCAATCTTCCATTTGAAGGGCTAAGGGAATCTGGGTATTAGCTTTTAGAAATATTGTATGAGATATCTGAGAACGATTTGAGGATGACTAACTATTTGAGAGAGTTAGGCTGTTTGAAAGTGTTTAGGGTTTCGGGTTCAGAGAGAGAAGATGAATTAAAAGTTTGCAGATTTTTGGTGGACTTTTGTAAGTGTAACTGACATAGATTTGAAATTTCCTTTTGTAACTGTTCCCTCTTCTTTTCAAAGTGACAGGTGTAAGAGCCCAATAGGTTATTATCTGTAACTGCTCATAACAGATTAGCTTTTCAAAATTGACTTTCCTTTAGTTGACCATTGACTTCTTCAGTTCGTGGAGTAGCCTCATGACTTAGTTTAGCACTCCACGATTTCTTTGACTGGTCGACGATCCCTGTGTCCACTTCGACGATCGTCGTCTGTAGCCATGGTTTGATAGACAACTCTTCATTAGTCTTTAATAGGGATTTCTTTATATTCTTTTGAGGAGTTATTATATGTTTCTGTAGAGGTCCTTGTGATGCATTCAATAACAGCACTTCTTTTGGATTATGGTTGCTCAGAAAGGGCTGGCCTCTTAGTGTTACACTTAGGGATAGGTTTTTCTCTGAGGCACTTATCAGAAGAAAGGCTTCTTAGACTTGGTGGTTATAATATCATCATAGTGGGTTACTCTGCCAAGAAGTTCACTTACCAACTCTGGATATTTTTTGATGTTGGTATACGTATAAGCTGCGATCATGGGGTCAGCATGCTCTTGCACTACGATCAGATGTTTGATCGTACGTACTTCATGATTGGAGTGGATGGTTGATATGGTTGCCAGTAGTATGTTTTGGGACGATACTACTGGGGATGAGAATTATTTGGTTCATTAGTCAGAGTTTTGGGACTCTGTAACTGGGATGTGACTGTTTAGATAAGCATCTATTTAAGTAACTTAATAGGAGTGGACTGCATATTCATGGAGTGGTCAACAGATATGCAGGAGAGGTTGACCTGTCTTCTTAGCTTATCTCAGGACTTCTAGCAAGAATTACACTTCTTCATTTACTCCTCAAACTCCACCACCTCCATATCTTCAGTTGTTCCTTCTATAATCTTCACCACCTCCATCTTTTCAGCTGCTCTTGCCTTGTCATCAAGTATAACTATCTTCATTATCTGGGAGATCTAAAGGACTTGCTTCACAGTGCTCCTTTGTTAATATGAGCACAATCCTAACTTTAGTCGTACAATCCTACACGTATGTCGTTACACATCTTACGTACATATACCACATAATCAGTTTGTATGTTATTATATAATCAAATAACATAGCTTGTAATCGTCATTGACTTAAAGTTTCAAAAGTTTTGTAAACACTTATCCATATATGGTTCTATCGTTAACAAACTTCTTAACGCTTGAACACTTCACTAAACATGTATCGCAATTTAGGATATTATTTATAAGCGCGCGAGAGATTTCAGATTACAAACAACATGCTCAGTTCATTCTACAGGGTGGTGCGGCCGCAATGTGTTTGAACTAGGGAGTGGCGCGGCCGCGCTGCTGCTAGTTCAAACCAGAGATGGCCTGCTCTTGTAGAATTCTAGCTTATCCAATAATGTACTTAGATAGTGATACATGTAAAACACACATGTTATGAGATTTTATGATTAGGTTCGGTTTTCGCTTTACCTTCATCATAGTTTTATATCAATCCTCATTTAACAAGGCTTAATGAGTTCAATTCAAAAGCTTCTCACGTTTGGCCTTTATGCTTATGCATAAGTTTAACAAGCCTAAATTATACATGCTCAAGTCACCCCATTCTTGTAATTCAAATTAGCATAGTTTTACTTCGTTAGACTCATTTGATCTATGCTTGTCTAGTTTATAACGTTCATGGCTAGTTAGGCATACATGTCAATCATGTCTATATGCATACGATATCTTATCATGATAGTCATAAATTTTAGAATACACATAAGGTAGTTATCAACAAAATAAGTCTCCAAACTTTTAAGTTTCCTTTGAAAATCTCATGTTAACCAACCAAGTATGTAAAACAACTTCACATACTCTATATCATACTCATGTACACACATAACTAAACTATAATAGCATGCTCACAATTTCAGAATTTAAATTGTACTTGGTTTATCAAGTTTGTATTTGGAAAACTCTAAGTTTCTTTTAGAACCGTTTAAAACCGAGCTAAGGTAGGTAATAACATGCAAGGCCACCTACGCTAGCATGTCAGGAACTTAAATAGGCATAATTAAGTTAAACTAGCATGCTCAACATTTCAGAAAACATAAAAATCACATTTTGCTTTTGTAGATCGGCACGGCCGCGTCGTGTTTGTACTAGGCAGTGGCGCGGCCGCGCCACTCTGGTTCTAACCAGGAATGTTTCTCCAATAGTAGAGCTTCAAAAATTTCCAAAAATTCCTCATGGTTCATGCTTGAAATCAATCACATTGCATTTATAACATGTATTTAGACTTTACTAACATGCTAACATCATCTCACATATCCAATTTCAACTAATTCATGAAATCATAAATGTTTAAACTTCAAAACATGAGTAAGCATTATACCTCTTGAGGCTTGAATTTGCTAAGCTTGTTTCCCTAAATTTTAGATTTCTCTCTCAATATAATATGCTCACACTCTATATCAATTTTTTGAAGACTTAGCAAAATCAAATGAGAAGAGAAGCTTGCTATTTATGGAGGAATTCATTAACCATGCCAAAGCTTTATCCAAAATCAAAACTAATGGAAGAAGGAAGAAGCCATTGGATTTTGAAAAGTTGGTAGAATAGTCCCCCAATCACTATTGTGACCACTTCCCATTTCATCATCACCATCATTGGCTAGAATGCTTGAGATTGAAAATGAAGAGTAAGGCTAAGCTTAGACTAATGGCCTATACACGTGAAGAAGGAGAATGGGTCACTCAATAAGGGACAACTCTAATCTCAACATTTGCAAAATGAAATATTGCCAACACACTTAGGTTTAATATACACACATGTATTTATTCTTACACAAATGTATATATGCATACCTAGGTTTTAATCTCCTTTACATGTTGCAATGTAATTTTAATGAGTTAATGTTATAACATTGTAATAAATTGGGGGTATATATATACATCATTATATAATCCATGTACATTTGATAATACCGAATACAATTTAGTTGAGTATTATCACTCCACATTATCATAACACTCTATTATTTCAATTATACTTATTTATTGAAATAATTATTAAATACCAATTATTTATTTAGCTTAATTTAATATTCCTCATAAAGTACATATTTAATGTACCCACACATAACATATTGTTACATAAGCTTATTTATGTAACCTATATGATTCGTTTAATTTTACCATATAGTTTCCTATATTATATAGTCACCTTGTAGTGTCACACCTCATTTTATATTAATGAATGTAGGCACCATATAATATACAATTACTCATCACATATTATTGCACACAACAATTAATTTGAATAAACATTAATCTATTATTTTAATTAATCATGTACTCATTAATATGTTATTATTCATAATAATAATTAATTAACATTATTAAAATAATTAATCCTTCACTTATAATTTCCTTTATTCTTTAATGTAATTAAACCATCATAATTTGCTTCATCCTGCAACACAAGGCACTTGACGAGCTCATCATAATTCTCCACATTTTCTTAATTATCATAAATTTAATTTAATTAAATTGAGTTACTCATCTCATACTTCATAAACGTTTATATTGAAATGAATATTCACACGTTTATGAATATCAATATTAATATTATTTATAAAATTCACTGGTATTACAAGCACTGATAGGCTTTGCAGATCATTGCTCCCCCAAGGTTGATGCTATCTTCTTAGAGAAAGATGGACCATTCTTTTGTACACACATAAGTAAGGTAGCCTTGCATATCTCATTCTAGCTGGAATCTTCATGATTGGTTAAGCTTTATTAGATCATAGAGTGTTTTCTTCAGAACTGGTCACTCCACGATTATTGACTAGACACTACGAACGTAGTTTCTATCATTTACTTCAGCATCTTCTGCATTCGTGGAGCTTTGCTTCTATGATGCATACTTCATAACCACTGATTGATGATCCCTTGGTATGAATTCCTTTGATGTTCCTTTTGAGATGATATGCTTTGCATGGATAAGAATGGAAGGTCTCTTACATCTTGACATGAATAGTCTGCTTCCTTATGATGATCAATAGGGGATCCTGAAATCCATTTAAGTTCAAGTGATCTTCATTCACGGGGACTCAGAAAATCTTCAGAAATAGCTTTGGCATTGGATGACTTTGACTTAGAGCATTGCTGAGATATCTTTAAACTTGTAGCTGGTTGAGTCTTTGTAACTAAATTCATCTGCTTTAGTTTTCCTTAGTGATGTACAAGGACTAAATATAGAAAGATCAAGCTTGTTAGGTTGATCTTATGTAATGTAATAGATAGGTCTGTCTGATCGTCGAGCACTGCACCAGCCTTCGTAGTCTTCCAGGAGAGACAAGGAAGACTCTGAGACTATCATGGCAGAATTGTAGTTTATAAGGATAGTAGCTCTCGATGTTCGTAGTCTGCTAGGAGAGACAAGGCAGGATTGTGGTGTGTCGAGAAGGACTTTCTCGAAGCCGTAGTCTGTCGAGGAAGTCATGTTCAGAATCATGGAGACAGCCTGTCGAAGCGCCCGTCAAGCGCCTGCCGAGCCAAGTCAAGAATCATAGCCCTCACTCAAAGTCGTGGAGCCGACAGATTATATCAAAAGCAGAAATCGTAGTTGAGCAGATCAGTCAAGGGACAGCAAGTGTTAAGGCAGAAATTGTGACGCCCCCAAATCCGTGATCGCCATTTGGTCTCTCGAATTCGGTTCGTCACGTGCTCATGGTAATACAATAATAACTAAAATTACACATTCACAGCGGAATATCTAATTTAGAATAATATACAACGATTTATTATAATTATTCCCCCAAGTCTCGCAACCTACAGTACTTAATAGATTACATAATAATATCAATTAACGACGTATTACATAATCTAACTTAAGCTTAAACATAATCAAATCTAGTCTTACTACATCATCTTAATACAACATTAAAATATTTAAAAACATAAAAGACACAAGCTAGTTGGTAGCCTTGCCCTTGCCCTTATCAACGCCTGAAGGTTCACCATGCTCTGCCTTAACTGAAATATTTTAGGAAAAGCAAGAATGAGCACAAATTGCCCAGCAAGTAATATACAATAAGGGTGAGTAATAAAATTCTCAATTCTCGAAAGGGTATAGCAAGGTTTGATAGTTCAAGGATAACAAGAATATCATCAGTTTTCAAATACAGTTGCTAAGGACAGAATAATATCCATGTGATTCAATAATAAATCAATTCAAGATTTTAAGATAACTGAATACTGAGAAGTCACTAAGGACTATGAACTTCTACTAGAATTAACAGTAATAAACTGAAAATCCAACAAAAACAGGTACAACAGGTGATCAACCTAAAGTACCATCGTTATGCATAACAATCAATCATACTCAAGTGCGTGTGTCGGTTCTCCGACAGTTATATTTTGTTCTTCTTAGTCAAATATAAGATCCCGCACCAATCAATTGGTTTTGGGTCGCTTTTCAATAATATAAGTCTAGCCGAATCAAATGGCATAGACACTTTCACAATATTCAAGAACAATACCAAGTTCAACATGAATAATAGCTTTAATGAAATAGAAGTTCAAGTATGCTAATTCAATTCAAACGATTAAGTAAAGAAACTAGTTCGCAATATACAAGGATAGAATACTTGCATAAAGTAAATGCGTCGGTTAGGATACTTGCCTTAAGCGTAGTTTATCCCCGTAATTTAATCAACACTTTTTGAATTCTATCGTAATATAGTTACGTATATATATGATATTCATTAGTTATATAATTAAACTTCACATTTTGTCTTCGAATATACGATCAACACATAAGCTAAGTTTTAACCTAGCTACACAGTTATATAGAATATAATTTCTATCCTTAACGTTCCTCCTTTAGAGTTTAAACACATTCTCATATCTTATAAGATCACAACAATTAGCAAAACATGTTCTCATATTATTAATATCACATAAGACCACAATCAATACTAATATATTTTATTTTAGCAAGTTATGGCATTCCCATAAGTTAACCATCGAGATCGGGTTCAATCATTAATATATGATATCACATAGCATATATTCATATTAAAGGGTACTTTCATGCTAGTTCAACCTTTTCACGTTCAATTTATATAATATAGGGTCTAAGGTAATACCCTTAATAACTTAAGTCCATTCGAGGTTATAAAGTCACAAAGTCTATCATGCCCACCTTTTAAACACATAAGATAATCATAGAACTCGTGTTTAGGCATGCTTATGAGTATTCACATTTCATACATGTAACTATCATAGTTATTAGTTTGACGACATGCTTCACTTAGGCCTATCTTGATTTCACGATATCTAGCATGGTAGGCATACATGTATGATACATTAGTGAGTCTAAGATTACCATCAAACACGTTCAAAATTATCAGATTCTAACTCTCGACATAACATATCAAAGTTCACGTTTAAAGCGCATATTTTGATTAGTAAAGCTTGCTAATAAGGCCTAACATGTTCATGCTATCTACATACATATGTTATCATGCCCGATATGTATTTCACGGCCATATAAACATGCTTATAAGAACAGAATATCAACATGGTCATAGCATGTCAAAGTTTCTTTTCAAAACTTATATTTTTGTTAGGAATGTGCATTAGTAAGGTTCACATGTTCACATTTTGTTATGGAACCTATATACGCGAGTTAACATGTTTTTCATACATCCTTAAATCATACTAATATGCTTGCAAGGTCAGAATGTTAACATGGCAAGTATACATATCGAGTTTGTTTTCAAATTCGAAGGTTGTTTATAAAACGCTAAGTTTATCTCAAACTATAAGTATGCGTGTAACTCTTAGTAAAACATGTTTACATTGCCTTAGTATACCCATATATATGTTCCACTCATGCTAGCATGCTTGTTCTAATTTATCTCAACAATTTACACTTAGCAGAATCAAGGAGGAAATCAAAAACTGCAAACAGTGTCCTGCGCAGCATGCCAAGGTTGAACCGGCGCAGCTGCGCCACCACTGGTTCTGGCCGGACTTCAGTCTGCTTTGGCAGTTAACAGCCCAATTCGCAAAATTACTTCACCGATTCGATTTTTAAACATGCTACATTATATACTAACATGTTACTAGGTCTATATAACAACTAATAACCATTCTATAATTTAATTAACATACCTTGCAACCAAAATCAAGAAATGGAATTTTGACAGAAACTGAAAATGAAGAACTGGAATCATGGAATTATACCTCTGCTAGATAATTTAACTTATTGCTACCTCACACCCTTCTCAACTGATATTATATATGCTCTCAATTCAACACTTAAACAAAATCTCAGCAAATGAAATTGAAGAAACATGGCTACTGTTTATAGAACTTCAAATATACAGACAATGTTATTATCCTTCAATTTAAACCAATGAGAATGTTAGATTACATGGTGGTTAAGAGGGAGTTGGTAAATAGTTGGTAAATCTCATCATCAAAACCACTCCCCATTGATCATTGCTAGCTAAGCTTGGGAGAAGAATGGGGAGAATAGGCCTTAGCCTTTTTGCCATACACGTGAAGGAGAAGGAGAGTGACTATTATATTGGGACAAGGAATTATCAGCATTTGCAACACTGATATATACAATACTTGTTTTACTATGCACATTTCATATATATATATATATGTATATGGATATATATATATATATATATCCAAGTTGTATTTGGATAATACATTCTTAGGTTGTAATTAAAATGTTACAATGTATTTCACATACTGTAATAAGTGTAATTTTTACACATATGATCCATGTACATTATATTACACCGGTATAATATAATCGGATACTATCACATTATTAAATTCTACAATCAACAATTGATTACAATATATTCATATTATGTTAATGTATACTTACATACATATTGTTATATACACATAATTCATGTAGCTCACATAGTTTAGTTGATCATAACATATAGTTTATGTATACTTGCATGGTCACACTTAAGTGTTTCTCTACACTATATAATATAGTTATATTTCATATACCTTATATATTCAAGTATTGCATATTTGCACATATCAATTAATATAATCTTATTTTATTAATAACTTACTTATTTGTTCTATTATTCCTAATATCAAATAAATAAATTATTTATCTCATTGATTAATTAGCAATAATAATAATTAATCTATTCCTCGTTAATTAATGAAATTATTAATTTTCACAACCATCGCTCATTTATCACGCATAGTATATAAAAATAAATCTTATTATATTATAGACATGTTGCTCATTATTATTATTATATTTCTTGCAATAATAATAATCACATATTATTAATCAATCAAAGTTAATATTCAACAATAATTAATTAATATTCTATAATAACAATTAACATTTAATATAGATTAATTGTTCACTTAATAATTCTTCGTCAATTAATATAATTATTAATATTTTCCCATCACTGTGCCACACAAGACTATCAACGAGTTTATCGCAAACTCCATAAATTTCTCAATTATTATAATTATTCAATTTTATATAATTGAATTAATTCATCTCATAACACAAAATCATTTATATTCAAATAATTTCTCATTTCCATTAATATATTTATTTAATAATATTAGGAATTTCTCAGGTATTACAGAAATCGTAGTCTGTCATATGATCCGCTCTTGGAGTCGTGGTGTCTGTAGAACCAAAGCAAGATCGCAGTTTGCAGAACAAAGGCACAGACAAATTCAATCAAGTGCTCACTATGCAAGGGAAGAATCGTAAAGACAACACGATTCTCAACAAATGAGCACTCCCGAAGTATCCAAAGATCGAAGCCTCTGGTCAGAGCAGTCAAGATGTAATCAACCTGAAGAAAGACAGAGAGCACTCACCGAATGGCCTGAAAGCAAATAGAAGATCGAAGCACCAACTAAATCAGCATCTTGATTGAGAAGTGAAACCATTCAGGAGAAGTCTTCCACAAGCAAACACTAGAAGACAATAAATGAAGTGATTGACTAATGGAAGTCAGCAAATGCAGTAGCTGTCAAACCAACAGTTGACAACGATCATGGTGATGACTATGATCGTAGTGTTTTCCTTACGAGTAGCAAGAACTGATGAAGCACATATAGTGGAATTGGCCAACCTATAGAACAGACGAAAAGGATTGTCAATGGCTCACCCTCACAATGTAGAGTGAACGGGAGATCACAGGGCAGAATACAGAGAGAGAGCTGAGCATGACTAATAAGAAGAGTCTTATAATTTATAAGGGCCAAAGCATTTAGACAAGTTATCAGTTCCTGATGTAAGTCAAGACAAGCAAAAGAAATTGTAGCACTGCACGAGTAAAGGAGAAGAGGTTCTACATTGTCAATCCAAAGACACTCTCAAAATCGTAGTGTTGTCTCAACCAGTCAACGAGCAACATTCAACAGACAAACTACGATTTAGCTCATGGTCATCTGCATCAGAATCGTGGAGTTCAGTCATCTGATTATTAAAGCCTTAGCTCAATATAAAGACTGACATTCGAACGTTGCTGATTGAGAGCATCGATGAAGAAGGACAACTCCTGTGGTTCTAATCGAGAAATCAGAAAGGAGAAATAAAGGTGACTACCAGCCTGACACAAAAAAGTGATATCTCTGAAGTGGTAGGTGGAATAATAGACTGCTGAGTCAGAAAAGTCAAAAAGGTGCTGTCACATCAAGTCAGCAGTCTGCACCAAATAACTCAGGATCCTTGAGGCAATTCAAATAGCTTTCAACAGCTATATTCCAACGGGAAGCTTATGGAGGAGTATAAAATAGCTGAAGCTTCAAAGATGAAGAGTTGTTGATTCTACGAGCATGACAGAGCTTAACAGAACATGTCTCAGTGGCAGTGAGACTACCAGAGTAGAAGTAAAGCAGATTTGAAGAAGAGCCTTAACTGATGAAGGCTTCACTCAATACAGAAGAGAATGCCAAACAGATTGGCATATGAGCTAAGAGCCGAGAAGGCCAAGAAGATAAGAGGAAGAGTGGCAGACCTGAAAGCAGATCCAAAGGGCCACTCGATGATTCACCATGAACAACCTGAACTAAAGAGAAATAGATGCAGAACCAGATCTGCACACAAGTCAACCTATGTTCAAGGGATGCTAAGTACTAGATGGAGTCTACCTGAAGTGCAAAGACTTAGCAGACCCCAAGTGGTGAAAGTGTGCAAAGCTGAAATCAGATGAAGATAAGCATCAACCACAAGATCAGCTGCACCAAAGAAGAAGTGATAGACTACTAAGTACTCAAAGATGTCAAGCTTCATGAACATCTTAGCAGTTCATCAAACGTGGTCCAGTCTCGATGCAGAATCCAAGGATGATCACACAAAACTGCTAAGTACCAAAGGATGAACAAGCTTTAAGTCATCTTAGCAGCTCAGCACCACCAACAACAACAACAACCAGCCAGGGCCTGAGAGGTCCTTGTCCAAGGGACTGAATCAAAGTCAAGCCTGCTGGGCTTGCTGAGTACGGGAGGGTACAAGAGATTCTAAGTCTGCTGGACTTAGTCCACAGTTCCAAGTCTGCTGGACTTGAAGAGTTCTAGTGAACTGAAGTTCCAAGGCTGCTGGCCTTGAAGGAATCTTTGTGATTCAAGAGTTACCCATTTCTTTAGTGGAATCCCTGCTTGTTGAAGAAGAAGAGTGGATTAGGAGCTTGAGTCTCTGAACCACTTAAAATTTCTTGTGTCATCTACTTTCAGTCATTTACCTTATGTGCATATAACTGCTATAACTGTCATAACCACTTACACCTAAACTAACATTAGAACAATGCTTATCAATACATCTTTAGAAGGGGATCTTTAACTTATTTCGCTGTGCTTAAAATGATTCTTATGTTTGTCATATGCTAATTACTTAGCAATACAAAATAAAATGGAAAATGTTTTGAAATTAAAAAAGATCTATTCAACCCCCTCTTCTAGATCTATTGTGTGCTCTTTGGGAACTAACAAATCATATTCATACATATATCAAGTTTAGATTTTATAGTTATAATGCATGATTGTGAGTGTGTGTATGAATAAATATTATGATATGATAATCTTCTTCTTTGGTTGTTACATCCTTTGCTTTGCCATGTTTACAGATTTTGAATGTTCACAGAGTAAAGATTAGCTCTATTACTTATTTGCATCTGGTTGGTTCATGGAATTGATCAATTTCTAAGAACCTTCAAGATACACTTGTAGTGTTGATCATACTCTACGGTTTATCAAAAACACAAACCATTTGCTTGTATGAATTTATATATATACCAACTCATCAGCAGAGGTAGAGCAACTTAAACATCTTAGATTATAATTTACTTATGGCATATTTCAGACTTCTTTCAAGAATTTATTTTCAATCTAAAACATGGGTGAAGAGAAAGTTTGTTAGCAATAAGTTTCCAACCTCAAGGTACTTTCTCTCTTTCCCTTTTTAAGAAGAACATGATCTCTTGATAGAATACTGTTATAGTACATTGGGTGATGCACAATGATGTATGTTTATATCAGTGAGGAAACATACATTGACACTGTCAGTTTCTTGACAGTTATTTGTTCTGCTTATATGCACAGTGATATTAGGCATTGATATAGCCTTAGATCAATCAAACATATTCCTGGAATTATAATCAGAGGAAAATCTTGGCAGCTTGAATTCTTTGACACCTTCGAACTTCAAGGTTCAGGTCCATGTAGTTAGCCAAATATATATTTGAAGAATTTTCTTTTCTCCTCTAGATAAGCATCTCATTGCATGTATAAGCATTGATCTTTCAGAACAGTGGACGTCAGATTCTTTGCTCTAGATGCTTCTTAACTTCCCATTACTGAGCTGCAGACTGCTGATTGATTATGGGCAAGGATTGTCCTGAATGCTATATCATTTAAGAACAGGTACCAATCTGGACAGCTATTGATGTATATGCACATTTACCTGTACGAATAATTTTAAACGTGTGAGCTCATCTACATTCACAAATGACTTACTACCAAAACTAAGTTTAGAACTTTGTTTGTGCCTAGGACCAAACTCAAAGCGTTAGCTTTAGGATATAGCATGAGAACCTACTCTGATACCAATTGTTAGTTCCTAGGGGGTACACAATAGATCTAGAAGGGGGGTCGAATAGATCCTTTTCATTTTAAAAGCTTTTCCATTTTATTTTGTATTGTTAAGTAATTAGCAGATGACAAACATAAGAATCAATTCATGCACAGCGGAATAAGTTAAAGATCCCCTTCTATAGATGTATTGGTAAGCATTGTTCTAATGTTAGTTTAGGTGTAAGTGGTTATGACAGTTATAGCAGTTAAGGTACATAATGTAAATGATATAAAGTAAATGACACAAGGGATTTTAAGTGGTTCAAAGACTTAAGCTCATAATCCACTCTTCTTCTTCAACAAGCAGGGATTCCACCAAGAAAATGGTAACTTTTGAATCGCTAAGATTCCTTCAAGGCCAGATGTGACATCCCGGATTTTTAAGAATTTATAAATGAGAATTTAATAAATAAAATTATTATTTTAAGATGTTTAAGTACGAGTTTTTGTATATGTGTTATATATTGTGAAATATGTGAATTGGTGTGAAGAGAATTTAAATGTTAATTTAATATTTATTGAAGTAAATAAATATTTTAATTGAATTATTTATTGAGATTATGTGATTAATATGGAGTAATGTAATTAAGTGTATTATATTAATTAAATAATTATTTAATTGTTAATTAATATGTAATGATTTTATGTTATAGTTCTAATTTAATTGAGATAATGTAGTGATGTGGTAATTATTACATGAAATTATAATTAGCGAGTAATTATAATTATGTGATAATTTTATGTGATTAATTGATGTTAGACATTTAATTATTTAAATTAGAAAGTTGTGATTTAATTAGTTAAGGGATAACATTAAAAAGTATGTGTTAAAAGAATTTATTAAAAGAGTTAATAGAGTTTTTAAAACTATTTTTCCAAACAAGCCCTAGCACCGTTTTTAAATTCGTTTTGCCAAACGGGGCCTTAACTATTAAAACCTGTTTTTAAAATGATCAGTTTTGCCAAACAGGCCTTAGGGCTTTTCAAATTCAAACTTGTAACTTATGTGATTAATTGTATTTATGTTAGTTATTATAGAGTAATTATATTGTATAAGTTATATATCATATGTATATACAATATACGTTAAGTTAAAAGAGTTAGTACATTAGTTTTCTAAGCTAAGTCTAAACAAAGAAAGAAAGAAGAAGAGAGTTAGAGAGAGTTATCAGAGAAGAAGAAGAGGAAGAAGAAGAAGAAGAGGAAGAAGAAGGGAAAGCTTTGAGAAGACAAAGCAAGCCCTATCATCATCATCTTCATCTCTCTGTTAATTCAAAACTAGTAAGGTTATAATCTTAACCCTTATACTCAATTAATATGTGTTGTGTTTCTTCTTTGTAAAATTAGGTTTTCATGATTATGAATTTATATGTATATATGGTGTTCATATGTTTTCATATGTAATTGTATGCCATGAAAGGATTTTCAAAGTACAATTGTTGTAAAAACAAGTTTTGAAGTTATGTTCTTATATGTTTTCATAATTTTAGAATTATGTGTAAAAATCTTTTGGTGAAACTTCATAATTTTGATATGTGAATGGGATGTGTGTGTATATATATGTATATATATGCTAACATGAGATTTTTATAGTGGTCTAAGAGTTTCAATTCACAAGGACATAATGAACATGATGAAATCATGTTCATAGTGTTTTCTCATGAAGATATCTTAAAAATAGTTCTTAAATTATCAAAGGAATTGATGAAAGCATGAAATTATATGTAATATGTGATATAACATGATTATATATGAGTTATATGGTTGTTTTAACAATTTAATTCATGAAATTTTGATAAACAAGAAGAACGGGGTTCATAGTGATTTTATGTGAACTAATTTCTAAAAAATAGCTTTTGAAACTATTAAATTGGTGTTTGATTATAAGTTATTGTTGAAATTTATCATGTATTATGTTAGTATGTTAAGAATAGAAGTTAATAAAATGGGAATTACTTGAATTAATCAAAAAACGAATTCGTAATAACAATTTTCGTCAAGAACGCCTGATTTTGTAGTTTTCTTTGAAAATCATGAGAAACCTTTGTTTTGATTATGTATTATAAGGATTATATGTGTTATAATCATGTTAATGAATTCAAAATATTGTTTGTATCAAGTTTCATGTTTATTATGTTGGAAAAAATCGAATTCGGTGTGAAGGAATAAGCCAAATTGGCTTATTTCTCCACTAGTTCACGAACCAGCCCCTCCACCAGCCCTTGGACCTGCCCCAGCGGGTGTTTTTGCCTTGGGGGACCCGCCCCAACGGTTACCCTTGCTGTCCGGGGTGGTTAAGTTGTTGTAATGCGAAACTGTTTTGACCTCCGTTAGTAAAATGGCCATAACTTTTTCATACGAACTCCGATTGAGGAGATTCAAGATGATTCCGAACGAGCACGATTAGACCTACAACTTTTGTTTTTAACATTTTTGATTTGAGGTCGTTAGAAAGTGTCAAAATGGTCATCTTTATGACTGATGCATATTCGGAGGCAATCGGAGGGCGTCGGTCATGCACATACGCAAGTATAGTGCTGTCGACGATAATAGATGTTGTTTTAAGTTATAAAATATGAATGTTAGTAAATAAAATGATGTTTAACTTGAAGTGTTATTTGATTGACGTAAGATGTAATTATAATTGATTAATTATGTGAAATATAATATGATTATGTGAGGTGATTAAATTACGTGGTGATTAATTATTAACTTGTTAGTTAATGAGGAATGAGTTAACCTAAATGGGTTAACTAACGATGAAGATTAGCTATGTAATAATTATACATATGATTTGACAGCGAGTGTCAAACGAGTGAATGGAAGAGAATTACGAAGTGTAAATTAGAAAGTGTAGATTAGAATTTGCTTAGACGTTTGATAAGCGTTGCTAAGTGACTAATAATTGATGCGTATGGTGATACGTTATGTAGGATCATGAAGCAGATTATATTAAGCAGTTTTTCGGTAATTGGTAATCCACGAGCCAGGCAAGTCTTTCGTTTCTTACTTGTCTACGTGAATTTGATGAACTATTTTAAATTGCATGATATTTTATATCTGTTGTAAGCGAGCATGATATGTTATACATGTTGTAATCATAAAATGTCAAAGTTAATTTATGACTACACTATTTGGTTAAATAATGTTGATTGAGTAAGAAACTCAATCTTTATATTTGTTATGTGAATTAAAGCATGTATGCCATGTTACTTTAATTATTATGAGATTTATGTTGAGCATGTTTATTATGTGATACGTGATGCATGAAAACTGTTAGAACTTGCTGAGCTGTCGAGCTCACTCTTGCAAATAACCATTTTTGTAGGTCAATGATGCAAGGTAAAGATACGTATTAAGTGATTTATAGAGATCAATGTTCAAGAATATTAGTTATGTTAAATTTAAAATTGTAGTTAATGTTTTGAATGAAATATGTCGCTGAGTTATAAGTAGAGTTATCCAATGTAGATGGATATTATTTTATTATGTAAGACTTTGTATAGTCTTTTTGTTGTAACGATTCATGATATAGATTTGAATCGAAGAGATGTAATGTAAAGGTTGCGATTCAGGACAATATAGAAAGAAAGTTTATAAAAGTTTTAAATATTCCGTATTTTTAGTGATTTTTAATATTGAATAATGATGTAATGAGAGATTAAAGTTGTATTATTAATGATCGAGAAGGAGAATATTATTGTATGAATTTTGGGGTCGTTACAGTTGGTATCAAAGCTGTAGGTTATACACCTTAGGTAAGAGTACCTTAGGCTATGACCTTAGAGAATAAGAAGTTAAGTTTAAGTTACGTATAACGAAAAGGTGATTCTTTTCACATAATTAGATGTATAGGATGAGTTAGGTCCTTAAAATGTTATAAGAAGAAGATTAGAATGACGAGGAATAAAACTCGAATAAGATATTAAACAACATGAATGGGATTAGAAACTTTTAAAGAACGATAATTGATTAATAAACAAGAAGATTCAAAGAAGAATCTTGAAGAGATATAAAGATAAAAACCAGGAGTTGCCTAACTCTAATAATCTAAATGACTAATAACGATGAATAGACGAAGTCTGCATAAATGGAATCATAGTATGATATGATGAGAGGTAAAGATAAGAAGTTTTTTAAAACAAAACTATGATGAGATAAAAGAAAAGAATCATAAGAAGATGATTATAGAATAAGATCACAACGTGATTTTTTTAAAGTTGTAAAAGGCAGATGGTCTGTAATGATTGAATGGTTATAGTTTGAGACTATAACAAGAATGTACTATGATATAGTACGAGATTAACTCACGAGGAGTTATAAATGATGAGATACAGAAGTCTATATCGAGTATAGAGCGAGAAGTTATAAGTAAGATAGAGGTAAGTGGGATTTCAATTGAGGACTCATGTGGTGGCTGAGTTGTACAAATCTTGTATGGGCAGGGTTTTGTGCTTACACTTGGTTTATCATATTAATAATCGTTAGAAGGTTGGTGTCGCGCTATCGATATATATATGACGAGAATGTGATTCTTTTCTCATATTATATTTGATAGTTAGAGTCAATAGAGATTAGATTAGATGATATTAAGATTACATTTGATGATCTTAAGATTAGGCGAGTTCTTAAAACTCATACATATGGTAAGTTCACGACTCATAGTCGTACGTATGTTTTTAAACCTCTAAGCATATGGACAGTCTCAGATCAGTTCTTTGACTACGTATTGCTAGGACAAGTTCTTAAACTCTTATTATTGTGGCAAGTTCCTGAACTTCTAAAGTGTGGTAAGTTTGATGAACTATACTGGGTATAGAAAGGTTATGGTATAGAAAGCATTGATGTTGTTTAAGATTGATAGAATAATTAAGTAATGCAGGAGTAAAGAGTTATATTGATGGAGAAAGTTTTTATATTCTAAATCTCCTAGCTTTGCTTGATTTTCAAAATTTATTGACTTCGTGCTGATGTTGCACTTCTGTTTTCTTGAAAAACATTGGATCAAACGATGGAACCAATGAATTTTTTAAAATAGTGCTATTATTCACATGTCTATGATAATTGCTTCAGCTAGACAAAAATGATTTTAAATTTTCAAAATGTATTTTATATATGGATCATTTGATATGGTGTAGAAACAATAATCGGGGAAGTTATCAATGCAGTTAAACCTAGTGTTGGATGTGATCGTATGATCGTCAGCACACTATGGTATGATGTAGTATGACAACATCATATAATGGCGAAATTCTCAACGTACCATTACTACGGTACGGTATCAGGATATTATGAAAAGATTGATTTATTTACTTTTAGTTTTCTTAAACAAAAAAAAATATTTATTTTATTGAGTTGGTTAAAAATATATATACATATATATATATATATATATATATATATATTTCGATTGATGTCCGAATTGTTGCTAGAAGTCTATACTACTTGATTCAGCTAGTCAATTATTGAAAGATGTTTATGAATTCGAGCGTTCTTGGTCAAACTATGTCAAACCAAATTATTTTGGTGCGGATTCAGATGTTAAGAAGCTGAGGTGAACAACCTTATAATAAGGGGACATGTTATCGGAGACTATAGTTCCGAATGTAATGCATATACTACGTTTGGGCCCGATGTAGGGGTACGATAGGCTGGCCACCTAGAGTACCGATGCGATTTATAGTGCGAAGTACCGGGGGTGAAGCACTATTAAACCTAGAAAAAAGTTCAAGGTCTTACGACCACTCAGCATTATTGAAATCTTTTAAATTCCTTAGTTATTTATATCGCTTCCCAATTATTGAGCAATTGTGGAAGATTCTTATTATTCTGAAGGAGGATGTAGGAAGAAGGATATTCCTTAGAAAGAATTAGTTGTAGAACGCTTTAATCCAGTGAATAGAGATTAACGTAAAATCTATTTTGATAGAATGATATATATATATATATATATATATATTTATATATATATTGATAGACTTAAATTTCGAGGACGAAATTCTTAGAAGAAGGAGTGAATGTGATAACCCGAATAATTATAGATGGTGAATTACGAAGTATATGAATTCTATGAGTAGAGTATATGTAGAGTATATGGTAATGATCCTTATAAAGAAAATGAACCAGTTAAAGAATATATAATATTCGATATATGATTGTGTTTAATTGAAGGTTATGTAATAAAATCTAATAGTTGTTGAAAAAATGAATGAAGTATATATATATGTAAAACTTTTTGCTAAGTTAACGTGTTGAAGTTATTCAACGATAATTGTGAAAGAGATTTTGCGAAAATCGAGTAAGGGAGGTTTCGTTGATTCCGAGGACGGAATCCTTATAAGGAGGGAAGGATGTGACATCCCAGATTTTTAAGAATTTATAAATGATAATTTAATAAATAAAATTCTTATTTTAAGATGTTTAAGTACGAGTTTGTGTATATGTGTTATATATTGTGAAATATGTGAATTGGTGTGAAGAAAATTTAAATGTTAATTTAACATATATTAAGTAAATAAATATTTTAATTGAATTATTTATTGAGATTATGTGATTAATATGGAGTAATGTAATTAAGTGTATTATATTAATTAAATAATTATTTAATATTTAATTAATATGTAATGATTTTATGTTATAGTTCTAATTTAATTGAGATAATGTAGTGATGTGATAATTATTACATAAAATTATAATTTGCGAGTAATTATAATTATGTGATAATTTTATGTGATTAATTGATGTTAGACTTTTAATTATTTAAATTAGAATGTTGTGATTTAATTAGTTAAGGGATAACATTAAAAAGTATGTGTTAAAAGGATTTATTAAAAGAGTTAATAGAGTTTTTAAAACTATTTTTCCAAACAAGGCCCTAGCACCGTTTTTAAATCCGTTTTGCCAAACGGGGCCTTAACTATTAAAACCTGTTTTTAAAATGATGAGTTTTGCCAAACAAGCCTTAGGGCTTTTCAAATTCAAACTTGTAACTTATGTGATTAATTGTATTTATGTTAGTTATTATAGAGTAATTATATTGTATAAGTTATATATCATATGTATATACAATATACGTTAAGTTAAAAGACTTAGTACGTTAGTTTTCTAAGCTAAGTCTAAACAAAGAAAGAAAGAAGAAGAGAGTTAGAGAGAGTAATCAGAGAAAAAGAAGAGGAAGAAGAAGAAGAAGGGAAAGTTTTGAAAAGATAAAGCAAGCCCCATCATCATCATCATATCCATTTCTCTCTTAATTCAAAACTAGTAAGGTTATAATCTTAACCCTTATACTCAATTAATATGTGTTGTGTTTCTTCTTTGTAAAATTAGGTTTTCATGATTATGAATTTATATGTATATATGGTGTTCATATGTAATTGTATGCCATGAAAGGATTTTCAAAGTACAATTGTTGTAAAAACATGTTTTGAAGTTATGTTCTTATATGCTTTCATAATTTTAGAATTCTATGTAAAAATCTTTTGGTGAAACTTCATAATTTTGATATGTGAATGGGATGTGTGTGTATATATATGTATATATATATATGCTTACATGAGATTTTTATAGTGGTTTAAGAGTTTTAATTAGCAAGGACATAATGAACATGATGAAATCATGTTCATAGTGTTTTATCATGAAGTTATCTTAAAAATAATTCTTAAATTATCAAAAGAATTGATGAAAGCATGAAGTTATATGTAATATGTGATATAACAAGATTATATATAAGTTATATGGTTGTTTTAACAATTTAATTCATGAAATTTTGATAAACAAAAAGAACGGGGTTCATAGTGATTTTATGTGAACTAATTTCTAAAAAATAGCTTTTGAAACTATCAAATTGGTGTTTGATTATGAGTTATTGTTGAAATTGATCATGTATTATGTTAGTATGTTAAGAATAGAAGTTAATAAAATTGGAATTACTTGAATTAATCGAAAAACGAATTCGTAATAACAATTTTCGTCAAGAACGCTTGATTTTGTAGTTTTCTTTGAAAATCATGAGAAACCTTTGTTTTGATTATGTGTTATAAGGATTATATGCGTTATAATCATGTTAATGAATTAAAAATATTGTTTGTATCAAGTTTCATGTTTATTATGTTGGAAAAAATTGAATTCGGTGTGAAGGAATAAGCCAAATTGGCTTATTTCTCCACCAGTTCGCGAACCAGCCCCTCCACCAGCCCTTGGACCTGCCCTAGCGGGTGTTTTTGCCTTGGGGGACCCGCCCCAGCGGGTACCCTTGCTGTCCGGGGTGGTTAAGTTGTTGTAATGCGAAACTGTTTTGACCTCCGTTAGTAAAATGGCCATAACTTTTTCATACGAACTCCGATTGAGGAGATTCAAGATGATTCGGAACGAGCACGATTATACCTACAACTTTTGTTTTTAACTTTTTTTGATTTGAGGTCGTTAGAAAGGTTCAAAATGGTCATCTTTGTGACTGATGCATATTCGGAGGCAATCGGAGGGCGTCGGTCATGCACATACGCAAGTATAGTGCTGTCGACGATAATAGATGTTGTTTTAAGTTATAAAATATGAATGTTAGTAAATAAAATGATGTTTAACTTGAAGTGTAATTTGATTGACGTAAGATGTAATTATAATTGATTAATTATGTGAAATATAATATGATTATGTGAGGTGATTAAATTACGTGGTGATTAATTATTAACTTGTTAGTTAATGAGGAATGAGTTAACCTAAATTGGTTAACTAATGATGAAGATTAGCTATGTAATAATTATACATATGATTTGACAGCGAGTGTCAAACGAGTGAATGGAAGAGAATTACGAAGTGTAAATTAGAAAGTGTAGATTAGAATTTGCTTAGACGTTTGATAAGCGTTGCTAAGTGACTAATAATTGATGCGTATGGTGATACGTTATGTAGGATCATGAAGCAAATTATATTAAGCAGTTTTTCGGTAATTGGTAATTCACGAGCCAGGCAAGTCTTTCGGTTCTTACTTGTCTACGTGAATTTGATGAACTATTTTAAATTGCATGATATGTTATATATGTTGTAAGCGAGCATGATATGTTATACATGTTGTAATCATGAAATGTCAAAGTCAATTTATGACTACACTGTTTGGTTAAATAATGTTGATTGAGTAAGGAACTCAATCTTTATATTTGTTATGTGAATTAAAGCATGTATGCCATGTTACTTTAATTATTATGAGATTTATGTTGAGCATGTTTATTATGTGATACGTGATGCATGAAAACTGTTAGAACTTGCTGAGCTTTCGAGCTCACTCTTGCAAATAACCATTTTTGCAGGTCAATGGTGCAAGGTAAAGATACGTGTTAAGTGATTTATAGAGATCAATGTTCAAGAATATTTGTTATATTAAATTTAAAATTTTAGTTAATGTTTTGAATGAAATATATCGCTGAGTTATAAGTAGAGTTATCCAATGTAGATGGCTATTGTTTTATTATGTAAGACTTTGTATAGTCATTTTGTTGTAACGATTCATGATATAGATTTGAATCGAAGAGATGTAATGTAAAGGTTGTGATTCAGGGCAATATATAAAGAAAGTTTATTAAAGTTTTAAATATTCTGCATTTTTAGTGATTTTTAATATCAAATAATGATGTAATGAGAGATTAAAGTTGTATTGTTAACGATCGAGAAGGAGAATATTATTGTATAAATTTTGGGGTTGTTACAGTAGCAGCCTTGGAAGTGTAGACTAAGCCCGGCAGGCTTAGAATATCTTGTACCCTCTGGTACTCATCAAGTCCAGCAGACTTAACTTTGATTTAGTCCCTAGGACAAGGATCTCTCAGGCCCTGGTTGTTTGTTGATAGTTGTTGGTGCTGAGCTGCTAAGATATCATTAAGCTTATTCATCCTCTGGTACTTAGCAACTTGGTGTGATCTTCTGGCATTCTGCGTTGAGACTGGATCACTATTGATAGATTGCTAAGATGTACATGAAGTTCAACATCTTGAGTACTTAGAAGTCTATCACATCTTCCTTGGTGCAGCTGATCTTTGTAGTTAATGCTTGACTTCATCTGATTTCAGCATAGCATACTGTCACCATTGAGGATCTGCTAAGTCTTTGCACTTTAAGTAGACTCCATCTGGTACTTAGCTTTCTTTGAACTCTGATTGATTTCTGTACAGATTGCTCTGCACCTACTTCTCTTCAGCTCAGGTTATCCATGGTAAATCGTAGAGTGGCTCTGGGGATCTGCCTTCTGGACGACCACTCTATTTCTTGTCTTCTTGGCCTTCTCGGCTCTCAACTCAGATGCCATTGTGGTTGGCATTCTTCTTCGTGTTGAGTGAAGCCTTTAGTAGTTAAGGCCCTTCATCATATTTTGCTTCACTCCTATTGTGGTAATCTCACTGTCACTGAGACATTCTCTCTGTTAAGATCTGTAAAACTCTCGTAGAGTCAACAACTCTTCACCTTTGAAGCTTCGGCTGATATATACTCCTCCATTAGCTTCCCGTTAGAATATAGCCGTTGAAAGCTATTTGAATTGCTTCAAGGTCTCTGAGTTATTTGGTGCAGACTACTAACTTGATGTGACAACACCTTTTTGACTTTCCTGATATAGCAGTCTGCTATTTCACCTAACACCTCTGAGTAGTCACTTTAAGAAGTCAGGTTGGTAGTCACATTAACTTCTCCTTTTTGTTTCCTCGATCCGAACCAAAGGAGTTGTCTTCTTGCATCCATGCTCTCAATCAGCAATGTTCGAATGTTAGTCTTCATATTGAGTCATTGCTAAGACTCAATAATCAGATGATTGAACTCCACAATTCTGATGCAGACGACTATGTGCTTGATCATAGTTTATCTGTAGGTCGTTGCTCGTTGACTGGTTTTGACACCACTATGATTCTGAGAGTGTTCTTTGGATTGACAATGTAGAACCTCTCGCTCTTCACTCCTGTAGTGCTTCTATGATCTTGCTAGTCTTGACTTGCATCAGGAACTGAATGCTTGACTGATAGCTCTGGCCCTTCTGGTTTACAGTACTCTCTTGATTGATGCTCAGCCCTCTCAACTTTCTGTTCTGTGATCTCCTGCTCACTCTTCATGGTGAGGCTGAGCATAGACAATTCTTTATGTTTGTTCTTTATCGGTTGATCAATATCTCTGTGAGTGCTTATCAGTTTTTGCTGCTTATTTTTGGTAAGTACCACAATCGTAGTCTCCACTATGATCATTGTCTTTTGTTGGTTTGTCAGACACTGCAATTGTTGTCTTCCTTTAGACAATCACTTCATTCATTGTCTTCTAACGTTTTCTTGTGGAAGACTTCTCCTGAATGGCTTCATTTCTAAATCAGTACTGCTGATAGAGTTGGTGATTTGATCTTCTGTTAGCTTGCAGGCCATTTAGAGAGTGCCCTTTAACTTCCTTCAGGCAGACTGGTGTCTGAACCTAGACTGCTCTTTCCAGAGACTACGATCCTTGTGTACTTTAGTAGTGCTCATTTGATGAGAATCGTGGAGTGCTCTGCGATTCTTCATTGGCATTTGTGAGCACTTGACTGAATATGTCTAAGCTATGTTCTACAGACTATGATCTGGCTTAGGTTTTGCAGACACTACGGCTCCGAGTGCAGTCTGCGATTCGAAGAGCAAATTATATGACAGACTACGATTTCTGCCTTAACCATTACATTCTCTTAACTGATCTGCCCGACTACGATTTATGCCTCTGTTATGATCTGTAGGCTCTACGACTTTGAGTGAGGCCTACGATTCTTGACTTGGCTTGGCAGGCGCTCAGCAGGCGCTTCGACAGGCTATCTCCACGATTCTGAACTTGGCTTCCTCAATAGTTTACGGCTTCGAGAAAGTCTTCCTCGACACACCATGATTCTGCCTTATCTCTCTTGGCAGACTACGACTTTCGAGAGTGACTATCTTTACAGATTATGATTCTGCCTTGATAGACTTCGATTCTTCCTTGCTCTCCTGGCAGACTACGAAAGCTGGTGTAGTGCTCGATGATCAGACTGACCTATCTATTACATTTTATAAGATCAACCTAACAAGCTTGATATTTCTATTTATAGTCCTTGTACATCATAATCTTTTAAAGACTTCACAAAGCTGTTTGTTCATGTAGGATCAACCTAACATATTTGATCTTTTCAGTCTAAGTCCTTGTACATATGTCTATCATCTATTAAGGACTTTACAGCTGTCATGAATGCAGACATAATTGCATATTCATTCATTTAAGATCATAATCAAATCTTATATAAATAGGAATAATATTCTCATACATATTCCTAACATCATGTATTGACCCGTAGTTACTACATAATCATATATTGGTTACCTTCATATAATTATTTAGTTAATTAGGTTTAATTTTTCAGTCTTTAATTAGTCACAAAGTCATGATACTCAGTGATTTCATTGTAAACTGCATGAAAAAAATGTGTTTCATATTTATGGTTACTAATTAGAAATATTTTGGTTACTGTATAATGTTGATTTGGTAACCATTTACAATATTATATTTTTGTTAATGCTTCAGTTGTCAGACAATGGAGATGATTCCAGTTGTACTTTATTTCAACGGAATGTGGACTGACAGTAACTAATACCACAAATTTGAAGTTACCGGCCTACTAGTTCCATCAATTAGTTCGTTCAGAGAAATGCAAAACTTGGTATGCAATGCAATAAGGCTAGACACAAACACAACAACATTGTCAATCAAATTTCAGATTAGAAGCGACATTCCACCGATCAGTATGCCAGATGAAGTAACCTTTAGATTCTTTATGGAAGTCAGTAGAAAATCAGATGAACAAGACAAGTTTCCACTAATTATAGAGAATGTATACAGCAGTGGATGCACAACAATCTTACAGAACTTGAGAAATGTAGAAGAAAATAGGATTCAAAATGTAACGCCAATCAGATCAACACAATGGAATTCAGAACTTGTACCATTGGCAACACAAGATTACTAAATTTGAACACAATATGCTGATCAGCTTGCCATCGAAGTTATTGATCAAGAACAAGACAAACAACATGATATATCATACATGGAAGAACAATCTGATGAGGTCATATCAGATCCAAATGAGCATGAAGTAAAATTACATCAAACTTACAAAGACAAAAAAATCCTAGCACAAGCAATAAGACTACATTCAATCAGGCAAAATAGACAACACAAGGTTGAAAGAACAAGTGGTAGAGACTTTGTGCTAGTTTGCATAGACAATTAAAATTGAAGATGGAAGTTGAGAGCATTAAAGTTTCGGAAAACCAGTTTGTTCAAGGTGAGAGAATTCAATGATATCCACATATATTCATCCGATGTACTACTGGGAGATCACAGACAAGCAAATAGTGAGTTGGTTAAAGAATGCATAATGTATAGATTACCAAATCTGAAGAAAATATACACACCAACAGATTTTGTGGAAGACATGATGACCCAGTATAATGTGTCTATCTCTTACCAAAAAGCATGGAGATCAAAGGAGAAAGCATTAGAAAAAGTAAGAGAAAATCCACACGACTACTCTCTGATACCATCATGGTTGCACAAGTTGAAGAAAACAAATCCAGGTAAGACTTGAAAACAGTTCTTGAAATTTTTACAATTAATTGGTAATCCAATTCAAATGAATTGGTTACCTTTGAATGAAGGTTTAGTTACGAACTGTACTATAAAAAAATTATATTAAAACAGTTTTTTGTAGATAATCAATATCTACACAAAAAGTTACAGTTTAATGATATTTTGGACACTATCTGCACTATATTGAAAAAATTAAGATGATAATTATTTAGATACCATTAACCATATAAATTGTTACCCTCTACTACAAGTTTGGACACTATCTGCTACTTAGAATTATATTAACATTACTTAAATTTCATATCAGGTTCAATCACAGCCCTGGAGTTGGAAACAAATGGTCGTTTCAAGTATCTATTCTTTGCCATGGGAGCATCCATTCAAGCATGTCATCATTGCTTTCTAATCATTATAATTGATGGCACATTCATACAATTAACCTACGGGGGGACACTCCTCATAGCAAGCACACAGGATGCAAATAGAAACATTATTTCGATTGCTTTTGCAGTGGTTGACAGTGAAAATGAATTATCTTGGAGATGGTTTTTCGTAAATTTGAGAAATGCTTGTGCAGTTAGGGAAGGCCAATTCTTTGTTTCAGATAGACATGAAGCCATTGTACAGGGACTGAATTTTGTGTTCCCCGATTTCATCCATGGTTTATGTGCATATCATGTATTGAAAAATATAAAAAAAAGATTCAGAAAGAAAGGAGAAGAACTCAAAAAAGCATACAACGGGGTTTGTAGAGTTTACACTATTGAACAATTCAACAGACACATGGGTGAACTTGATGCAATTGATGCTCGAATAAGGACATATTTGGAGGAAGAGGTTAAGTTAGAGAGTGCACAAGGCTCCATGGGACTGTAAGCAGGTACTTAACAATGACTTCAAACACAGCAGAATCTATCAACAATGCAATCAAGGGAATCAGGGAACTTCCAGTTACAGCAATGATTTAATGCCTTCGTTGTATGGTTCAAAGTTGGTATTTTACAAACAAACAAGCAGCCATATCAACATTCACTACCCTTTCCACAACAGCTGAGAGAAGATTGCAATCTAATATCATTGAATCAAAGAAACTTAAGGTAAGTAATACAACTTTTAAATTATTACATCAGAAGTTGCATTTGCATTTTATGAAAACCACAATAGTCATTATTAGTTACCTGTATATGCTGAAAAAGTTAACAACATTACATATACCTGCCATTTTTTAGATTTAACGAAACTAAATATTTATACATACTAACTACTCCCTTAAATTGTGTTGTAGGTTGAGACATCAAACCTAATGATTTTCACTGTTTACGATGTCACCGAACAGTTTATTGTGGACGTCGAACAAAGGACATGCACATGCAATAAATTTTAGTACCACGAGATGCCTTGTCAACACGCTGCTGCTGTTATCAGTAAAAGGAATTTGAGTTGTTATGAATTTTGCTCAAAAAACTACTCAAAAACAACTTTGGTAGACACATATTCAACTTCCATCCTGCCGTTAGATGACAAAGAGAATTGGGATGTGCCAGAAGAAATAAGAAACATATGTGTAAAGCCACCAAATACAAGAAGTTAGCGAGAAGACCAAAGATAAGGAGGTACAAGCATGGATCTGAAAACAGAATTCAAAACAAATGCTGCAGGTACCACGAAAAAGGACACAACAGAAAAACATGTAATAATCCACCAATTTTACGACCAAAAAAGGTTTGATATAGTACATCAACAAAAAAAATGTAACTACAGAAATATATTGTTGTTTACTGTGAGTAACCAATAACCAGATATATGGTAACCTTTTTAATGATGTAAGGTAACGAAGACTGTGTTACATAATATTGAATAATATTTTGATTTCTGATTCCAGCATGATTTAACAATATAAAGAAAACATATACATGGAACATTTGGTAACTGTTCTAAAATATTTTTATGATTATTTGATTACTCACAAAAACTAAAAGGGTTACCTCTACATGCATGTTTGGCTGCCAACTGCAACATTTCCAAATAATTTTTTTAATAGGTTATTTATAAGTAACCATCAGCTACATAAATGGGCATGGAGTTTCTGATTCCATCATGATTTAACAATATAAAGAAAACATATACATGGAACACTTTGTAACTATTTTGAAATATGTTTAAGATTGTTTGGTTACCCACAAAAACTAAAATGGTTACCTTTATGTGAAGGTTTGTCTATCAACTACACCATTTTTAAATAATTTTTGTACTAGATTATTTATAAGTAACCATCAACTACATAAATGGGCACTCTTACATGGAGTTTCTGATTCCAGGATGATTTAACAATATAAAGAATACATATACATGGAACACTTGGTAACTGTTCTGAAATAAGTTTATGATTATTTGGTTACACAAAAACTAAAATGGTTACCTTTATATGCAGGTTTGGTTACCAACTGCACCTTTTCAAAATATTTTTTAATATATTATTTATAAGTAACCATCAGCTATATAAATGGGCACTCTTACATGGCCTATCTGACCAATATGAACCAACAAAATATGTATCAGAATCAGAAACAATGTATCAGACACAATTTATAAGTAGCCAATATGAACCAATAAATAATGTCAAACCACTGGTAATATAATCAAATACGTAATCCCATTTACAGAAGATGCACTAAACAGTAAAAAGTCAATAACCATAACAAATGGTTATGAATATCCAAAAAAAACCAATGTAGTAAAAACAATTTACAAGGAAAAGACAATGACAACCAAATATTCATCTAGGACAAATCTGCCTGGATATTCTGTATTAGAATTGTATCCCCCTAATTGCTTGTTCCTGGCATGCATGAAGAGATTAATGCATAATTTTTTTTGGTAATGCGTAATGGGGAATGGTATAGGCATTTCAGCAAACTGTTGGTGAATAAAATATTCAGCAAAACAAACTGTGAACATCCCACAATCACTGCAAAAATAAACAAAATAGAACAA
This sequence comes from Panax stipuleanatus, assembly GCA_020205555.1. Taxonomy (NCBI): domain Eukaryota; kingdom Viridiplantae; phylum Streptophyta; class Magnoliopsida; order Apiales; family Araliaceae; genus Panax; species Panax stipuleanatus. The sequence goes on along the minus strand of CM035121.1, from coordinate 19,184,249 downwards.
AAATCAAAACAAAAATCACACTAAATGGAATAATTAAAGAAATGGAAACAATGTAAACCTTACCCCTCAATTTGTTCAGGTACCCCCTCTGCAAATTCAAGTTCAATGATATCATGTTTCTCCTTATGAAGATATAGTTTTTACTATTGAAATCAATATCTGACCTACCTTTCCAAAAACCACTCTTAGACAAGATTATAGGTAGAATGAAAATGTAAGGCTCACAAACATCCATAAGATTTGTTAGCATGAGTGACCTGTTTGGTTGAAGAGATTTGTAAACTACTAGAAGTCTACGATGCACATCAAAGATCAACAAAAACCAATGCTCTGGAACTGTCATGTGAATGGAAAACAAAACATAATCAACATCAACCCATGGTGTGTTCATATCCATCACAAATCCACGGATGTATTCAGCGACATCACCCTCCCTCGACAGTAGACTCGTATATGCATTTTTAAGACAGTATTCACCATACAAAGCAGTCATCTTCACATGAAACCAACAATCTGTAGTAATTACCCTGATTTGAATATTGTCAAAGTGTCTAGCCAATTTTTGAAAGTAGTAGAATGAAATGTTGATATGCTGAACCAAAAAAACAAACCAAATCCATAAGATATAAACAATTGCTAAAAATTATAACTTTATGCTAAAAGTAACCAACACTGTCAAAACTAGTTACCAAAACAGTTAACTAAGGTAACCATAACTACCATAACGAATTTCTAAACAAAAATAAGCTCACATCATCATCAAACCACTATCCAGAAGTCTTTAACTTGTAGAACCACATTTTAGATGATATTGGGACAGACCCAAATCTAAATGCAGGTTCAATCTTATCATTATCTCTAGAGAATTTTTCAATCCTTCAATATAAAAGCATATTAGTAAAAGAAAATAATTTATTTTTTTTATAAAAAACTAAATCATTGTTAAACTACAAATAACATACCTTTTCCTGTTATTTAGGCCAATCTTAAACCATTGATCAAATAATACATCTTCATATCTGGATGGCATACCCATGCAAACATTGGGAAATGTAAAAAGACCTCTGCGTATTTGAGTAGGACCCACAGCAGAAGAAGATGAACCAATAGATCTAAAAATTTTTGTATATGGACTCCTCAAAACAACACTCTTAGCAGAAGCACGAACCGGTCTACCACCGGGTTTATAAGCACTTCTCTCCACCTCAACACACTGAATTATATCCTGAGTAGTTAAGATCATTTCATCAAGTACCGACCTATTTTTTGCCTCGAATTTACCCCTATTTATCAATTGACAAAACTGGTCACAGATACTATTAGAATTTCAAATACAAATCCAAACTGACTAAACAGTAACAGAAATACTATAATGCAGTAACCAATCCAATATATGCAGGTAACTAATATATGCAGTAACCAATCCAAACTATAATGAAGTAACCAATATATGCAGTAACAGAACTACTATAATGCCGTAACATAAATACTATAATGCAGTAACCAATATATGCAGGTAACTAATATATGCAGTAACCAATACAAACTGTCTGAACAATATCAGACATACTATAATGCAGTAACAAATCCAATATATGCAGGTAACTAATATTTTTAAAGAACACTAACCTCAGTCGGTGTATAAACAACAAGCTCTTTCCCAAATGTCTGGCTTAAAATATTAAAAGATGGTATGTCATTGTTCTTGCCAATATGTGAAAAATAAAAACACTAATTAATCATTAAAATAAAAATATATAACAACGAAAAAACAAACAAATATGTTTAACCTTTTCATCATCTCCATCAATATGAACCCTAGGAGGGGTAAAAACAACAAGTTCTCTCCCAGAAGTCTGTCTTAAAGTATCAAGAGTCGGTTTGTAATTTTCATTGCCAACCTATTAAAATATAAAACCACTAAATAATCGATAAAACAAAAAACATATAACACAGCAAAAAACAAACAAATATGTTTAACCTTGTCATTTTCTTCATCATCATCATTTTTTCCTTCAAACTGGTTCGCCGTATCCGAACCATTACCTACATCATGGGACTCATCCAACATAACATCATCATCTACCTCTTTACCAGTATTATCATCATCCTTCTCATTACCTTCTGTACCATCATCATCATCGCCATCATCATCATCATCATCATCATCATCCTCGTCATCATAATCATTATCACCTTCATTCCCACCTTCGCTAACATTAGGGCAGCCACATAGTTGCTTTCTAAGAATGTTCCTTATGTCCATGCAGATCTCAATATGGAAAATATGCAGTTCATCCCTTAAATAAGCCCCCAACTTTTCAATATCTTTCTTAACTTCAATCACCTTCTTTTCCAAAGGCTTCACCTATGCATCAATGACATATTTGACATCAGAAAGTGAAAACCCAAAATCTCCACCCTTCATGTTTTTATCCACCTTCATATCAACATCATTTCCATTGAAAAAGTGAAAACCACCCAAATCCAAATGATCATTCTCATCAGCCATAGAAATTAAGCTTTGTATCCTCAACTGAAAAACATTAAGAACAGTAAATATAGCATCTAAAAAACATTGAACAATTAAAATAAAATAAAAATAGTACACAAAAAATTATAAAATATAATCAGTAACCAACTGTATATATAAAGGTAACCAAATATAATGCTACTAGTAACCGGCATACAGAACCAAATACTAGATCATTCAATTTGTCATTTTTGGGAGCCTTCCTTAATTCCTTCCATCTAATAATCTAGCATCTGACAGATGCTCATCAATACAGAAACCCCGAACTTTAAGAGTCGGAATGGTTTCAAATAAGAAAACTTGAAAAACATACGACAGTCCATTCAACTTATAAGATTTACAATAATTGCCTGTATAAAAATTGTATATAACACCCCCATTCATTCCCTTTTTTAAATGTCCTTTCACAGCATTCGATAAAGAATTTTTTGTCTATTCAATGGCAACTTTCCCCCACGGATAACTATCAAGATTGCCATAAGATAGAAAGTTAATCAATGCCTCATTAACATAGTTATCCGAAACAGTAGCTAGAAGGAAATTACAAACCAATAGTATAATGGACATCCTGACAGCCTCATCATCATCATCAAATACTGCCCTCCGATATATCCTCCCTATACTATTACGGGTCACAACCTCATCCCCAAAAAACCTTTCCACCAACATTTTTTCCATTCCCTCATATGCAGATATATCCTCCTTGCCTTGCCAACTCAAACCAGAAATTAAATAGAATTCTAGCAACCCAAATCTAATCCTTTTCTCTCCAAACAAAAACCACATTTCACCATCGTCCCTTTGCTGAACCTCTCTCACCAAAGCCTGATGAATAATTTATGAAAACATTTGGTGTTAACTGACATCAACAAAATTCCCAAAACATGTCAACTTAAAATTTTTCAACTGATTTTCGTTCAATTTCTTCATAATAAGACTGGGAACTTCCATGTCACACCAATATATGATTTTTGCTGTGAAATTTTGATGGCGTTCCTGATAATAAAGATATCAAATCTGCAAATACAATACATTACCATAGAAAAATATTAAAAATACACACGACCTAAAATTAAACCAAAATAATCAAACACATTAAAGTATATACCCAAACCTAAACTGCATTACCAAAAATCAATAATGAGCATATGAATTAACATAACGTACACACTAACCTAATCAGAATTGAACAGTCATTAGTAACCAATTTAATCAACCTCTGTATTGTAAACAGTTACCTAGTAACCAAAACAAAATATAATAGTAACCAAATCTCCACTTTGAGGGCACATGCCCATTTTAACAAATACACATTCATCAGTAACCAAATAGAACATCACCAGTTCCCAAAACAAATTCAAAATTAGCCAAAAACAACTAAGGATTCCAAATCTTCAAATCTGTAAATACAATACATTACCTAAGAAAAATAGTAAAAGTACTCACAACCTAAAATTAAACTAAAGTAATCAAACATACTAAATTGTATAACCAAACCTAAACTGCATTACTAAAACGCAAAAATAAGCATATGGATTAACATAACGTACACAGTAACCAAATCATAAACGAACAGTCATCACACTACAACTCAATAGTAACAAAACACATTTCAACAACTACACTATCAGTAATATCCAAATATATTTGCATTATGAAACAAACAGAAACAACATGTTATCAAAACCAATTTAAGCAACCTCTGTATAGTAAACAAGTACCTAGTAACCAAAACATAATATAATAGTAACCAAACCTTCACTTGGATGGTATATATTCATTTTAACAAAAAAAATTCAATAGTAACCAAATAGAACAACATCAGTTCCCAACATAAATTCACAAGTATCCAGAAATAACAAATAATTCCAAATTCTTAAAAACATTTAAATTAGCACACGTTAAGATGTTTTTGGCGGGGGATAATATTCCGGCTATAAGCATCATCTTCATCTTCATTCCTAAGTTTTTTTGCCGGATCTTCAAAATCAGATTCCAAATCATGCACTTCCTTAGGCTTGTTAGAAACATGTCTCACCAACTTATTACTCTTAATAGGGGATTTGTCAACTCCCTTCTTCCCCTGCTTCGGGGACTTGACCACACCAGCCTTCAACTTTGCATACTTCTTCACATTTTTAACAGAATCATCCTCTATATTTCTTTTCCTCTTGACATCGTTCTTTTTATCAACCATCTTCCTTGTAGAAACCATCCTATACAAAACATAAATAAGACACAGACCGAAACAAACCAAATTCGATTCCCTATTTTAATAAATCAAACTGTCGTACTTGACAAATATAAAAACCATATTATGCAGCATAAATCATAAATCGATAACCACAAAATCAACAATGAGAGACTAATTTAATACATAATACATTAAACTAGTGAGTCAATTCCTCACCTGTAGCGACTATATGCGAATTCAAAAACTACTTCCCTTGCAGACCACCGACGGCGACAACCAGTAAGGAAGACGATGGAGAAGAAGATAAATGCTATGCAACTATACGATGAAGCAGAAGATAAGTTCTATAACACAATACGATGACCACTATAGAAGTAGAAAGCAAAAAGAGAAGAAGAGAAGTTAGGTTTCCAAGTTCGCAAATTGCAGAATAAGGGTTTCCAACTAAAGAGGCCTTCAGTAAAAAAACAGATAAATGACAAAGGCGATTTGGCATGTAATTCAAAATGTCATATCCGAACGAAAAAATGAAAACAGTTGTATAATTACAAAATTGATTTGCCATATCAGTAACCCATTAAAATACTCGCCTAAATTAAAGAGATACTAAATACATTAATTTTGTAAATAAACTATTAAAAATATATTAATTGTGTAAATATTTTTTGGATACACTTTAGTTGTAATTTTTTCTAAAAATGTACTAAGAAGTGTAAATTTCCGTAAATGATTTAACATACGGACTGGCCTTGGAACCATGTTTGGCAGCCAAGAATGACTTTCCTTAATTGCTCCTTTCAAGGGGATGAGTTATATTTGTCTATAAATTAAATTAAACCTTTGTCTGGTTTATAGGCAGGTATTCTTTGCTAGCTTCACAGGCTCGCTCTTTTCTCTCATGCAAGAACTTGTATTCCAACAGCTAGATATATAGCACAATTAAAAGTTATTAGATCGATAGTTTGGACAAAAAATAAGAAGAGATGCCTAAAATGAGTTAAAGGTCTGTTTGGTAGCCAACGATGACTTGCCTCCTCCCAAATTATTATTAAGAGTCTCAATATATGGGATCCAGATTCCACTTATTATAAAATGGGTAGTTAGTTTGGGTAGTCTATAAAAACAAATTAGTATTAAAATAACAAAAAGTTAAAATTGTATAATAGTTCTATAACGAAAGTCATCTAAAATGTAACTTTTGACCCTAGCTAGGTAGATTGGATTGTAGCAGAAAGTTATAATTGTATAATATTTCTATAGCAGAAAGCCATCTAATTAAGGACCCAAGCTAGCTAGTTTGGTTTGTCGGTAGGTCATCCTGGCTATTCTCTTCCCACTCATTCTAGGCTCTCTTCTTTCTACAACCCGGACACACATGGAGGTAGGGGTGCACAAAAAGCCCGAGGACTGAGACCTGGCCTTGGCCTGGCCTAAAGGCCGATTTGAAGGCTATGAAAAGGCCTCATTATCAATAAAGATATCCGGCCTGGCCCGGCCTGTGAAAAAACCCGACCTGGCCTGGCCTGTAGGCCGCCGAGCCCGGCCTAGGTCCAGCTTTGGCCCAGAAATCTGCAACAAGATTGGTTTAATAGCCTTAACCTTTTGCTTGGTTGGCTTTATATTTTGTTAATAAATAGAGGAGAGTTCTTTTTATAAGGATAACTTCCTTAAGAGTTTTCTCCTATAAACCATGTGGGACTTAATAGAGGAGAGTTCCTTTTATAAGGATAACTTGCTTAAGAGTTTTCTCTTATAAACCATGTGGGACTTGAGTCTAGTTAATTATATGTGGAACTTGTACACCATTCTCAGCAGCCTTGTTCTTATCTTCCATGGTTACAAGCCTGCAACACGAAATTAATTTAATCCTATCGATAACATAATTCATCAAGTGTTGTTGGAGTGGGTTGGGGAAGGACAAACACCGCACCTTCTTCACATTTAATATCAAAACAATATGTTAAAAGTATAGAGGAATATTGTCCAAACCCCATCATGCGTTGGATAATGCGACTTTATTCTAAAAACACAAATCCATTGAAAATTATGTTATATATGTATATATATATTAAAAAAAGGAGAAAAAAATAGAGAAGGGGGTTTTTGTTTAGAAAAAAAGGCCACATGATACAGCATGTGTGTATGTATGTCACGAGATACCCATCCACCATGATTCAAAATTTCCTCAAACTGAATGTTCCTATGCTATGTCAATCCAATACATTTACATTGTAACTACCCTACCTGAAGACCAATTTCACAGAAACGAGCGACGTCGTAGTACGTACTACTTTTCCTTCCGAGTCGAGTCTTGGGTCATAAAACTACAACCATTTCATGCAGCATTCCAAATACTGCTTTGAGAAAATAGGCTTAGAAACAATTCAAACACAGTCAAACATTAGGAATAAAATGCCATGAGCTAGTTACAATTACAAGTTGTAGAAAGATAGGAGTCCCACATCGGATATAAAGAGTTCTAACTCTACGTTTATTGACAGTTTATATAATAGTAATACTTGGTTTTTTAGTTCTACTTGTAAAGTCCCACATTGTTGAAATAATATTGTTTGGTCTTATCGTTGTTATATAAATTGAGAAGTTCAAAGTACAATTTTTAGATATGAAAGTCAGGCGGAAAGGCTTAGCCCGGATTGCCCTTGGGCCCGGCCTGGCCTGGCCTGTAGGCTTCTTCAGACCAAGGTTTTAGTGTAATTAACTGGCCTGGCCTGACCTTCTTGTATTTAAGCCTGGCCCGGCTTGGTCAATGATCAAAGCCTGGCAGGCCTAGATCAGGCCAGGCCAGGCGGCCTGTTTGTGCACCTCTACATGGAGGTAGGGGGCACTTCTCTACCCTTAATTTTTAGAATTTTTTATAAGGGTAATATAGTAAAGTGTTGCTTTCCCTTAAAGAAAAACATTAGGTCACTTATTGACAATTATATTTTTTAATCTCTCTTTCAATTTTAAATTTTAAATTTTATTTTCACAAGTCTATTTATCTTTTCCCAATTTTAAGGTTAAGATTAATTATCATTAAATTTTTCTCTAATAATTTCGATCCTACAAGATATGTTTAAGTCGTAATGAAACAATATCTATTACTATATATAACATAACAAATAGAGATAAACTCATTGTGAGAAAGTGCTTTGTTTAACTGATAAGATATATTTAGTTAACACTTGTCCTTCAAAATGGGCCAACTGCTTAGTCGAAACTGGTCAGAAGATTAAAGAAAAGAAGGAGAACTGCTTCTCTAATGGGTCTTCTTGCCTTTAACTAAGTACTTCAATGTTAGACAATTGATTTTAAGGATAACTGATTCTAGTTGACCTATTTGTTAATTTATAGCTAGAGTTAAACTACAATATAAATAACAAGTTGTTGAACTATTATCAGTTATATTTTTTGATTTTATGAATACAATTATAAACATTCTAACTTATCCTATATGTTAATTAGCACACCACACATAACAAATATTTGCAACAGATAACCACTACTAATATCAGACAATTAAGTAAGAACCTAGATATAATTTGGGGCTAAATACACATCTGTTACACTAAGTACCACTAAATTCATAATTTTGCCTCCAAAATAATGAGCTTATAATTGACTACATAAACTAACTAATTCCATACAACGTTCCCCCCAAATTCAGATTCTGACTGAAATTGACCATAATACATAACCATAATACATAACTTATTGGGAAGCTAGTAGTTTTATACAGTTTGACCGTTTATAATATTGTTAGACTTGAAAAAAAAATACAACTTTTGTTTCCCTCCCAATTTTGTGACACACTCAAATTCATGTACTAGCTACAGTGGACTGATGCTCACTATTCAACCTTAACTTCTTATGAGTATAGATATTCTAGACTCATACTACTAACAATCAGGCAGTTCCCAGGAAAGAGGGGGCCTTCCGTATAAACGGCGAGCAATTAAATAACCTATTTCATTGACAGAACTTTCTAGACATTGCCAATAATGTTAAATCTAAAATAAAAATACCAATAGATGAGACACGAATATGTTGCTCACGATACTACCCATTCATCACATCTATCTAGTCATATCTTAATAACATAATTATAGTCATAACAATCTTCATCTAGTTCCAGGTTCTTATAACCTTTACAACTACAAACATAATATCCTCCATAATCTTACATCAATAGTACTAATAATAAAAGTAATACATAAATACTTCTACTTATTCATTTTCCCAATTCCTTTGTCTTTTCCTGATCATTCTACCTTCTCTTGTTTAACTGAAAATATTTAATTTAGCAAGAGTGTACAACTAATTACTCAGCAAGTAGTAAAACTGTTTAACATCCAACATATCGTGATTAAAATAATTTGATTCTGAAGCCTTCAATAATCGAAATAATAATTGTGAAGCAACTTGAACAAATAGGACCTAAATAGATTCCTTTAATTTACATTTTTATCAACATACTGAGTGGTCATAAAGAACCATGAACACGTTACAAGGTTTAACAATCGTTCAACTGAGAACCTTCAGAGTATTTATCAATCACAAAGACTGAAAAACACTCTCTACAAGTACTTAAGGGAGTCAACCTATTGTACCCTACATTATGCATAACATTCAAGTCTTACGCACGAAAAGTCGATTACCTGACATAAATTACCCCTTTATCATGGTTGTTTAGCTGATTTTTATAATAAGAGTCCGCTCCATAACAATTTGGATTGGATTAACATCAATGAATTTTAACAATTCAATAATTCATCATTCCATATCAATGGTGTCCAATCGAAACAAATGACATCGACTCATATCTTAAAATAATTTATGATTAAACGAGAAATTTAATAATTTAAACAGTTCGATAATAGAACAATTCTTTTCAAATGCACATAAATGTGGAAATTATACATAAGCAAACATAATCAATTTAATAGATCAACTTAACTATGGAAACTTGAACAAATATATGTGAAATTTGAGTAAGTAATAACTTCTCAAAATAATAAACTTGTACAGAATAATTAACTAGTACAAGTTAGGAAACTTTCTCAAAATGAGGGAACTTACACAATATACAAAATTGTGTAAGTTAGGAACTTGTCTGGATTATGTAACTCTTCCTTGGTTATGCTAATAAAACCTTCTAAATGTTTACCTACAACATCCATAAAGATTTACTTAATTAATTTAATCGTTACCTCTTAATATTTATCTTTGGTATTAATCTGATAATTTTTCTTTTGACTAAATCCAAATGTAAACGTCCCCTCACATTATTTTCATAATATTTTTACAAAAATAAATGATTAATCTTTACTTAGTCTCATACGTCCCATGACGACATGTTTTAGTTGGTAGAAATTATATTAATAATTTTTGACTTTATTTTAATTAATTATTTTACTATTTTATAACTCCATTTTCTTCATTAAGACTACTTAACCAATTTATTATTTTTTCTTCCTCCTTACCCCCATATACTTAAAAACAAGCCCCACGTAAAAATAATTTTATTATAATTTTTTAAGCTTTATTTAGTATTTTTAAAAGGGCCATTTCGGTTATAAACTTCGCAAATTTTGTTATATTGAACTTAATTCCAAACATCATCAAATTTGGTCAGTATCTTACTCATATGAAAGTATAATTCTAGTTAAATTTTCATGACCATCTGAGTTACAGAACTCAAGTTATAGAAATTTTAGTGTTTAAAACCCTAATTTTTTGATTGGTCATATCTCCGTCGTACGAAGTCAAAATTCGGTCATTTTCGGACAAGAGCTTCATTATACAATATAGTTTTATTAACCATAAGGGTTTAATTTTTTTCACTAGTTAAGTGGATGAAACTGTCCAAAAAAAATGGGCAGAATACTTTTCTACTTTTTCCAGTTTTGGTAGAAAAATCACCAAAAATAATCTACATGGAATTTAGGCATCAAACTACTGCAAAAAAATAGCTAACTTCCATATCTATCACACAAAAATGGAATCATCAAAAAAGTATTAGTATTTTAGGATTTATGCTTGTTACAATCTCATGCCTGATTTATGAAATTTTGACTTAAACCAAGTTAAATTCCTTTCTAGGTTTTCTTGTTTTCGTATACCATTTTCCATCGCCTAAGTTATTTATCAACATATTTAGTTGTATGTGAGTATGATACATATATCCAAAACTTTCACAAGAAAAATAAATATAGGAAGTGATGAGTGAGTTTTATACCTATAATTTGGGTACTTTTGACTTGATGATTTGTGAGTTTTCAAGTATTTTATATTCCTATTTATGTGATTTTGTGTTTTTATGTAGAAAATGAAGTGGGAAGACATTTGGTTGTATTTTAACTAAATTTGAGCTATTTGGTTGCATTTTAGTCAAATTGGAGAAGCATTCCAATTTTCAGTTTTAAGACAAGTTAACTTCCGGAGTTTCAATGGGGGTTTGGATTGTGTTTGAATTTTGTAATATGAAAATGGTCTTAATGATGTTTTAGAGGACATCTCAAGATTTTCAAAAAGGTATGGTTTGCAAAAATCTAAGTTCATTTGGGTCTCCAAACAGTGTGTCAAAGTACAGTTAGTTGGAGTTGAATTTTTTTTCGAACGTCTTTTGGTAAAATGGTCATAACTTGAGATTCAGAAGGATTTAAGGGACGAGACACCAATCAAATCAAAGAGGACAGAATTTTCTAGAATATGGTCCATAGATACGGGGTGCTAGTTAGAGCGTTGGGGCGCTGGTCAACATAAAGTACTGGACGGGTTTATGGATTGTAAAGGAAAGAAGGCTAATATTTATTCTGATTATGATTCGGTTAAGGGACTGACTTTGAAAAGACCTAAAGTTATAAATAGAGAATGGATTTTACATATTGGAGGGGATATAAAATAAAGGTTTTTTTAGATTAGAGATACACTCCAGTAGATCAAGGAATTCAATCATAAACTCTAGTTTATACTGGATTGTTGGAGATTGAAGCAACTTGAAGATCATTGAAGATCAGGAGCAGGAGCAAGAGGGGAGCATCAGATTTGTAGACAACATATTTCATTCTTTCCTCTACTTCTATTTTTGTCTTTTAATGTTTATTCAATTGTAGATTCTAGATTTTAATTTAATAACAATGAACTAAATCTCCTGTTTAAGATTGCAACGGATTTTATTGCATATCTTATTTTAGTATGCTCCTTTATTAATATTGTGATCTATTCTAGGGATTGTCTATTATGATTTGTGCATAATTGATTAATTGTCTAATTAACAATTACTGTGATAATTTATATGAATTAGGGAGATGAAGTATAAATTTAGATTTGATCATAATAGCATGTGATTTGTCTTCTGCATGGTGATGAAATTCATGATTTGTGTTTAGTATAGGGCTATACCTTTACGCCGCATGTAATCTGATAGGGAACCTGTGCTTTAAATCATTTTTAATTGTAATTCATATAAGAATATAGTGAATTAGTTAATTAGGGTAACTGTGGATTTAGATTAATATGTTTGTGATGCATCAGAAGGTGGTTATAAATACTAATAAGTTCCTGATTAACAGTCCAGAATAGTGAGCATAATTAATAAGAAGTGTATTGATATAAGTGAGAAAGAAGTGAAGTTGTGATCTTAATTTTCCATAGCATGATTTTAATATAGTGGTATTTAATAGTAGTTTTATTAATTATTTTAAGTCAAAATCCTAAATCATTTGTTTAAATAAAATTAATTCGGTTATTAGTTAGTATTTGATACTTTTTATTAAATAATTCCTCGTGAGAACGATACTTTTCTCATCACATTATTACTTTTTGACCGTGTATACTTGCACATATTCATTGATTGCGAAATCGATCAACATGATGTTTTTAAGTATTACTTTCACTTAGACAATCTTCTTGGCTCCTAAGCTTCACCTTGGCCTTCCTTTTTCTAAAGCTCTCAAACTATCTCTTCTCTCTAACTTAGTTTGCTGAAAATGAAGTAATGTAATACAAGTATTCTTTGTGTTGGTTATTTATAGACCAAATGGAAAAATTGTGATAAGTGCATAATATTCTATAATTTTGATTCCTTTATGTTTAATTTTATTACATGTTTTATGTGTATATGAGCTTATTAAGTGATTTATTGATTTCAGGAAGAATTGGAGCTGAAAAAAAGAAAAAGGAAAAATATTGTTAAATGGGCCAAAAGGGAGCATAGGAGAAAAAAATGGAAAAAACAGACAGCAAGTTGAGAGCCGTGACGCTCTCAAGGCGAGCTGTGGCGCTGACGTGTTTTCCCCCATGTGTGAGACGCGTGGTTAGTCGGTAGATTTTTTCCAACTACGTATTTTTGGAGGAATTATATTAGAACTAAGAATATTATTTCTTAGGGCTTTAGGACTTTGACGTAGTAGTATAAATACATTGTATTAGTCAAGTTTAGGGGGGGGGGGGACTACTACACAATTTGCAAAACCTTAGACTTGGAGGAAAGATTGAATGCATGTCAGGTTAAACTCTTTAAACTTCAGTTCTTCAGTCCGCTCTAAAGTAAGAGTTACGATGCTGGAATGGGAGCCACGACGCTCTCAAGGCGAGCCGCGACGCATGCGTGTTTTCTCGGGCGTGTGAGTCGCGTGGTTAGTCGGTATATTTTTTCCAACTACATATTTTTGGAGGAATTCTACTGGAACTAGGAATATTATTTCTTAGGGCTTTATGACTTTGACCTAGGAGTATAATTACATTATATTAGTCAAGTTTTGGGGGACTAATACACGTACAATTTTCAAAACCTTAAGACTTGGAGGCAAGATTGAAGGCATGTCAGACTTAGCTCTTTATTTTCAGTTTGAAGGGATGTTGAACCTTCTTTATAATTAATTATTTGATTAAGTTTACATTATTTATTTCTTCTTATATGAGATTTATTCTTTATAATCTATTTTAATTGGTTGCATGTTATATGATATATTGGATTGATTTGATGTCGCCAATTAAATTAATTTGATTAATATCATCTGCTAGATTAAGATATAGTATTAAGCAAACGATATTGTATATAATCATCAGTAACAATTAGCGATACATTATTGTGGACTAGCTTTTCAGTATTGTTATGATTATCAAAAGACATGTTAAATAATTTATGATTGTGTGATTGTTTCTAGGAATAACCTAATTCTCTAATTCTTAATGCTGATGTTATATTAAATCTAGACTGATATATCTAGGTTGTATGATAGTTAGGATCTACTGAGGCGATTATTTCTTTGGATTCAAAAGTAAGGAAAATTACAGATAATTAGCGATTGCGGTTATCTAGAATCTAGGGTTATTAATTTCATTGAAGGATAAACAGTGTTACACTTAGTTAATCTATTGTTGTGAAAAGGAGATACTGAACTGAAAAACTGAAGTTTTAATTCATAGGTTATTCATATTACTTTAATTCCTGTTTTCATTAATTAGATAATCAAATTAAAAATCCCCTATCTTTTATTTATTGTTGGAAACATTAGGCTAAATATAAGACAACATCACTCTATGTGGGATCAATCTTTGCTTGTTACTATACTAATTTTTTGTGTTAATAGAGTAAGAGTAAGGATTTAATTTTGAAGTTTTAACGACAACTTCCAATTTTTGCCACCGTTGTCGGGGAGTGTCAATTTGTTTTTATTTATTATTTTTTATCTTTTATTTTTAGTTTATGACTCGATCCTCTCACTCTCTGGAATTAAAATTTGATTCAAAAATAGGGAAACTGCACAGAGGTTAAGGAAGGAGGCTTGTCAATCCAGAACAATCATTACAGATTTCGACGAGGTTCCACCATCCGGCGTCAACATAGCTCTCGAATTACTTTCAAACAACGATCTAGTGATTCAGACGAAGAAAAGATGGCTGCTCCTAATAACAAAAGGACTTTGATGGAGTTTTCTACTCCTAATTTGAACCAACAACCCCTGTGCGTTGGATATCCTACTTTAACTACTGCTTTTGAATTAAAATTAGAACTAATTCACCTTTTTCCTACTTTTCATGGTCTCACATGTGAATATCCATACAAGCACTTAAAGGAATTCCATGTGGTGTGTTCAACCATGAAGCCATAAGGAATAACGGAGGAATAAATCAAGCTTAGAGCTTTTCCCTTTTCACTAGCGGATTTGGCAAAGGACTGGTTGTATTATCTTCCTTCAGGATTGATACAATCACGGAACGATATGAAAAGACTATTTTTGGAGAAGTACTTTTCTGCTTCAAGAATGGCTAATATAAGGAAGGAGATATGGGGAATCCGACAGTTCAGTGGAGAAACACTTTATGAGTATTGGGAGATATTCAAGAAGTTGTACTCTAGTTGTCCACCCCATCAAATTGATGTTCAACACCTGATTCAATACTTCTATGAGGGGTTGTTACCAATATATAGGAGTATGATTGACATTGCAAGTGGATGAACGTTGGTAGATAAAGCTCCAAAAGCTTCACGGGAACCCGATTGCAAATATGGTAGCGAACTCACAACAGTACGGAATCAGGAATGATCATGCGCCTAGAAAGGTGAATGAGGTGAGCACATGTAATCTTTTAGCCTTAACTGCTATTGTTAAACAAATGGCTATAGGAAACGTGCCAGCATCAAAAGTTTGTGGAATATATTTAATAGCAGGTCACAGTATAGATCCATACCAAACATTGCAAAAGGATGAGACTACATAGCAAGCCAATGCAATGGGAAATTATCTGGCACAACCGCAGAGAAAGTATGATCCTTACTCAAACACTTACAATTTAGGCTGAAGGGATTATCCCAATTTGAGTTATGGGGGTGCTAGGCCACCGGTGCAAGGTGTTTTCCTAAACATGCAACAAGGCTTTCAACCAGTTCAACAACAATACCAACCTAGACAAGTAACACCGGTTAATCCTGGAACATCTCTTGAATATATGTTCAAAGCATTCATGAACCAAACCCAGTAGTTCAACAAGAGACAAGGATTTTCCATCCATAATTTGGAGAATCAGATGAGTCAACTTGCTACTACAGTTGGTCGATTGGACTCTCAAGGTTCAGGGAAGCTACCTTCTCAAACTGTTGTCAATCCAAGAGAGAATGAATGTGCCATAACTTTGCAAAGTGGAAAGCAGTTGGATACACCAAAAGCTACGGTTACACTTGAGGAGGATAAAGCTAAGGAGGACGCAGAAAAATCTAAGGTAATATCTAACCCTCCTATTCAACTTAAGACCAATCCTTTACCCTTTCCTCCCAGGAATTCTTGAACTTTAATGAAAGATGAGCAAGAGAAGGAAATTTTGGAAACTTTCAGGAAGGTAGAGGTGAATATTCCTTTACTTGATGCAATCAAGCAAGTGCCAAGGTATGCAAGGTTTTGAAAGAATTATGCACTAACAAAAGAAAGTTGAAAGATGACAAAAAATTCACTGTTGGTGAAAATGTCTTAGCAGTTTTCCAAAGAAAAATGCCCTCTAAATGTAAAGATCCAAGCATGTTCACAATTCCATATAGAATAGGTAATACAATATTTAAGAAAGCCATGCTAGATTTAGGTGCTTTAATTAATGTTATGACATTATCTACTTTTGATTATTTAAATCTAGGCCCTTTGAAACAAACTGGTGTTATTATTCAATTGGCTGATCGTACTAACACTTACCCTAAAGGGGTAATTGAAGATGTCTTGGTGCATGTGAATGAACTAATCTTTTCTACATATTTTTACATTATGGATATGGATGATGATATATCTTCAAATCCTTCACACATTTTGTTAGGGATGCCATATTTGAAAACAACAAGAACAATGATTGATGTACACAACGGGACCTTGACCATATAGTTCGATGGATAAAAGATTCAATTCAATATATATGAAGCCATGAGGTACCCTAGTGATGTTAATCCTTTTTTTTCTATTTATGTGATTGACTCCTTAGTGCAGAAATCTTTTGAGCAAATACATAAGGAAAGCTTGGAGGTTTTCATCAGAAACAACATAGAATTAGTTAAAGAGGAAGAAATTGAGCACACTCAGGAATTAAAGGATATAATATATGCATTGCACTTTTTACCAAAATTCTCAAATAAGTATGCAATTTATTCCATTCAATTATATGATTGTCATCAAAAGTTATTGTCATATGTTGTGCAAACTCCAATTTTGGAATTGAAACCATTACATATACATTTGAAGTATGCATATCTAGGGAAGGATGACACACTGCCGGTGATCATTGCAAATAATCTAACCAAAATGCAAGAGGAAAAATTGCTAATAGTCCTAAGGGACCACATAACAGTTTTTGGTTGGAAAATTACGTACATCAAAGGTATAAGTCCTGCTATGTGCATGCATAGAATCTAGAAGAAGGAGCCAATTCCACTAAAGAAGCACAAAGAAGATTGAATCCACCTATGATGAAGGTAGTGAAGAAAGAGGTGCTGAAATTGCTTGATGCAGGCACAATCTACCCCATTTTAAATTGTTAATGGG
The DNA here is from genome assembly GCA_020205555.1 of Panax stipuleanatus. NCBI lineage: Eukaryota > Viridiplantae > Streptophyta > Magnoliopsida > Apiales > Araliaceae > Panax > Panax stipuleanatus. The sequence goes on along the minus strand of CM035121.1, from coordinate 19,166,998 downwards.
TAAGTTCAGTGCAGGTAGTACCAAAGAAATCAGGAATCACAATCATCAAGAATGACAACAATGAGTTGGTGCCCACACGTACGCAAATAGGATGGAGAATGTGTATTGATTATAGAAAATTAAATGTTGTAACTAGAAAAGATCACTTTCATCTCTTTTTCATTAATCAGATGTTAGAAAGATTGGCTAGAGATGCTTATTATTGTTTTCTAGATGGGTTTTAAGGTTATAACCAAATTGTGATTGCACCCGAAGATAAGGAAAAGACTAAATTCAAATGTCTTTTTGGTACATTTGCATATCGTAGAATGTCCTTTAGACTTTGTAATGCACTAGGAACGTTCCAGACATGTATGATAAGCATCTTTTCTGATCTTGTAGAAAATTGTATAGAGGTCTTTATTGATGATTTCACAATTCATGGTGATTCTTTGGATAAATTCTTAGATAATTTTACTCGTGTGCTAGATAGATGTTTAGAGACTAATCTTGTTCTTAACTGGTAAAAATATCATTTTATGGTAGAGCATGATATAGTACTTGGTCATGTTGTTTCAACTAGAGGTTTAGAGGTAGATAAAGCTAAGATAGATGTGTTTTCTGCTTTGCCTTACCCCGCAAGTGTGCGGGAGATTCGCTCTTTCCTTTGACATACATGTTTCTATCGTAGGTTTAGCAAGGACTTCTCGAAGATAGCATTACCACTATGTAAGTTGCTGCAAAAGGATGTGGAATTCCAGTTTGATGATGAGTGTACAGAGGCGTTTGGAAAATTAAAAAAGCTATTGACCTCTATACCGGTGATATAACCGAGAAATTGGAAGTTGCCATTTGAAATCATGTGTGATGCCAACAATTATGCAGTTGGAGATGTTTTAGGCCAAAGAGTTGACAAAGCAGTCCGTGTCATCTACTATACTTCTAAAACGTTGAATGTTGCCCAAATCAATTACTCTATAACTGAAAATGAACTTTTGTTTGTTGTTTTTGCCTTAGAGAAATTTAGATCATATTTTCTTAGTACTAAAGTTATAATCTACTCTGATCATGCTACTCTCAGGAATTTGTTGACCAAGAAAGAATCCAAACCTAGGATTATTAGGTGGATTTTGCTGCTACAAGAGTTTCACTTGGAGATTAATGATAAGAAAGGAGTAAACAATCTAGTAGTAGGTCAATTGAGTTAAAAAGGCATTACCCTTATTAGATTCCTTTCCAAATGAGTATTTGTTTTCTATAGACAAGACTTTACCATGGTATGCTCGTATTGTGAATTATTTAGTAAGTAAGCATTTTCTTAGTGAATTATCTAGAACCCAAAAAGATAAGCTTAAGAGTGATGCTAGACATTATGTATGGGATGATCCATATCTGTGGAAATTTTGCTTTGATCAAGTAATTCGAAGGTGTGTGTATGATATGGAAACCTTGTCTATTCTAGATTTTTGTCATTCTTACACTTGTTAAGGTCACTTTGGACTAACAAGAATAGGCCATAAGGTTTTATAGAGTGGTTTTTATTATCCGATAATTTTTAAAAACTCTTATTTATTTTTACAAATCATGTGTGAAATGTTAAAGGACAGGGAATATTTCACATAGGAATCAAATACAACAAACTTCTATTTTAGTTGTTGAAATTTTTGATGTTTGGGGAATATATTTTATGGGGTCATTTCCCTCATCTTTTGGTAATATCTATATTCTGTTGGTTGTTGATTATGTTTCTAAATGGGTGGAAGCTAAAATAATTAGGACTGATCACTCTAAAGATGTTACAGATTTTGTCAAGACTAACATATTTGTCAAGTTTGGAGCCCCAAGAGCCATTATCAGTGATAGAGGGACACATTTTTGCAATCGGATGCTAGCCGCCTTGTTTAAGAAATACAATGTTCTTCACAGGGTTTCTACATCTTATCATCCACAGAGTAATGACCAAGCTGAGGTATCTAATAGAGAGTTCAAGTCCATTCTAGAGAAAGTTGTCAAGCCAAACAGAAAAGATTGGAGTCTGAGGTTAGAAGGATGCACTTTGGGTTTATAGAACCGCATACAAGACTCTCATTGGTATGTCACCTTATAGAATAATGTATGGGAAACCATGTCACCTTCTTGTGGAATTAGAGCACAAAGCTTTCTAGGCGATTAAGAAATGTAACATAAGTTTGGATCAAGTTGGGAGTCATAAAAAGTTACAATTACAAGAGCTTGGGGAATTGTGGAATGATGCCTACGAGAGTTCTAAACTGTATAATGAGAAAACTAAGGCTTTCCATGACAAGCGAATTTTGAGCAAGACTTTCACTATTGGACAAAAAGTTCTCCTTTATAATTCAAAACTGAAATTATTTCCAGGTAAGTTGCATTCGTGTTGGGAAGGTCCATTTATTATTTCTAATATTTTTCCTCATGGTGCCATAAATATTCAAAAGCTAAGAACATGGAAGATATTCAAGGTGAATGGTTACAGGCTTAAACCCTTCTATGAGGGATGTCAAGTGTAAGATATTGAGATGGTGGATTTGATGGATCCGATTTATGAAGATTAAGAGGATTATTGTCAAGCAAATGACATAAAATAAATGCACTACTTAGGAGGCAACCAAGATTTAAATTTGATTTTCTATCCCTTTTAATTTTACTTTTTAATTTTTAGTTGCATGTTAGTTATTTACTTTATTATTTGCATGATTGCCTTACATTGAGGATAATGTAAGGTTTGAGTGTGGGGGAAAGGTTTTGTTAAGTTTTTGTTGAGTCAGTTTTTGCTTTTTAATTTTATTTGGCTAAGATTTTAAAGGTTGTGATTGTAGAATGAAAATTGATGCTGATTGACAAAATTTTGTTTGATACTTAATCCATTGAGGATTGGTGATTATTGAGTCAGGAATCCACAGTTGACTGATCTTAAATTAAATTGGTTTGCATAAGTATTTTAATATGAGATAACTATTTATTTGGTTGAGTTATCTGTGGGGTCTTACTATGTGCACTGATTTCATGATTTAGAACTACTTAACTGCTTATTTGTTTATAGAATCATGCTGAAATTATTTGAAAGGATTGAATAAAAGAAATTGAGAAAAGAAGAAACAAAAGTGCAAAATCATGTGGTGGGTTGAGAAGGAGCGTAAAACGCACTCACCATAAACATGTGAAAGAAGTGAGATGGAGCGTAAAACGCACTCACTCGCGAGAAAAAAATGGATATAGTGTGTGATGGAGTATAAAATGCACTCATCTATCAAAATTTTGAATTTGAAAGTTCTATTGGTTAAGAAAGGCTTAGCAGGGTAAGTGGGTTTTGAGTCATGAGTCAGTTGTGCATAATTGATATTCCATGATTATTATGCTGGGTATTCATGTTAACCATAAGAAAGGTACTTATGTGGATGTAATTTAATTTTAGGATGTTTAGGGGTGAATGACAAGATTGTTATTGTGAATTAATTGATAAAATGTTGATCAGATCTTTATTGTTTAGGATTGATATTCATGATTGAGTACTGAATTGAAACCTTTGAAAATTTGGTTGAATAGAATTCAAAAATCTTTAATATGACCTTTGTTTTGATTTACACGAGGACATGTAAAAGACTAAGTGTGGTGGAATTCGATAAGTGCATAATGTTTTATAATTTTGATTCCTTTCTGTTTAGTTTGATTACATGTTTTATGTGTATTTGAGCTTATGAAATGATTTATTGATTTTAGGAAGAATTGGAGCCTAAAAGAAGAAAAAGGAAAATTATTGCTACGTGGACCAAATGGGAGAATAGGAGGAAAAACGGACAGGAATTTGAGAGCAGCGACTCTCTCAAGGCAAGCCACGGCGCTGGTTTGTTTTCCATGGCGCGTGAGGTTTGAGGTTAGGTGGAAATTTTTTCCCAACTATGTATTTTTGGAGGAATTCTACTGGAACTGGAAATATTATTTATTAGGGATTTAAGACTTTGACCTAGGTCTATAAATACATTGTATTAGTCATGTTTTGGGGGACTACTACATAATTTGCAAAACCTTAGACTTGGAGGCAAGATTGAAGGCATGCCAGGCTAAAATCTTTATTTTCAGTTTAAAGGGATGTTAAACCTTCTTTACAATTAATGGTTTGATTAAGTTTACATTATTTATTCATTTTTACATGAGATTTATTACTGATAATCTGTTTTAATTAATTGCATATTATATGATTAGATTAGTTTGATGCGGCCAGTTAGATTTATCTGATTAATATCATCTTCTAGATTAAGATATAATATTAAGCAAACAATATAGTATCTATCATGAGTAGCAATTAGTGATACGTGATTGTGGAAAATCTTTTGAGTGTTGCTAAGATTATCAAAAGACAAGTTAAATAATTCCTGATTGTGTGATTGTTGCTTGAAATAACCTAATTCTCAAATTCTTAATGCTGCTGTATGATAGACTGATAGATCTAGGTTGTATGATAGTTAGGATCTACTGAGGCGATTGTTTCTTTGGATTTAAAAGTAAGATTAATACAGATAATTAGAGATTACGGTTATCTAGGGTTATTAATTTAATTGAAGGATAAAAAGTGTTACACTTGGTTAATCTATTATTGTGAAAAGGCGATACTGAACTGAAGAACTGAAGTTTTAATTCATTATTTATTCATATTACTTTAATTCCTATTTTCATTAATTAGATAATTAAATTCAAAATCTCCTATCTTTTATTTATTGTTGGAAATAGTAGGATAAATATATGACAACATCACTCTCTGTGGGATCGACCTTTGCTTGTCATTATACTAATTTTTGTGTTAGTAGAGTAAGAGTAAGGATTTAATTTTGAAGTGTTAAAGACTACTTCCAAATTGTAAGTATCTCCTTCTTCCTTGGTCTTTTTTTATGGTCCACTCCCTCATCTCATATTCCCTCATTTGTCCTAACTACTTAGCCCTAATCATCCAATCAATTTGGCTAAGCTAGGATCTATATTTGGCCTTGAATTGACCATTTTATTCTTTTTTCTTTTTAAGCTCATTTATTACCTCATTGATGCATCACCACTTCTAGAAATTAGATTAATTATTTGGGTTTGCTATTAGGGCTTTCTTGCAAGAATTGTTAGGGCTTGTGTTGGACTTGTGTTTGGGCTATTTTAAGTCTCTCGAGGACTCTTCCAATTGGTATTGCACTTGGGGCTTGTCAATTAGGTTTAATTCCTTAATTTTTTTGCTCCCTTTAGTAGCTTGCTAGCTTAATAAATTTGGGCCTTCTTACATTGCCAAATAAGGCTAGTATCCAAACTTTGTTAGCTAGTAACTTAAAGCTCTAATTCACTTATCCTTTAATCAACTTAATTAAATAATTTCTCTTGACTTTCCTTTTTGTTCTTTAGTTAGTTCAAACTAAATAAATTAATAAGCCTTGTCTAACTATTAATTTACATCTCTCCACACTTAACTAAATATAACACACACACACACACACACACACACACACACACACACACACACACACACACACATATATATATATATATATATATATATATATATATATATATATATACGATCCAGATCTTAAGTTTACCCTTTATCCAATATACCTTGCTTACCCCCTTTAGCATCGGACCGGGCGACGGTTTTGTCCGTCTCTATATATACAACCGTCGTTTTAGCTTTTAGCGATGGACAACATATAGCGACGGACAACATATAGATGACGATTGTATAAATAGTGACGAACGTCGCCTTGTCCGTCGCTAAAGGGGAGTAAGCAAAGTATGTTGGATAAAAGGTAAGCTTAAGATCCGGACCGTATATATATATATATATATTCATTCATATCATTTGCACAAAATAATACCAACTAAACTTAATTTCATTAATAATTATATTTAACCCTACTTATAATGTTACAAGATCTTCTCGGTTATTACAAATTTAGTTTCACCTTTCCCTCCATACTATGAATAAATACAATAGGAGAGAAGAAGAGCAGCAAATAAGAAGATAAGACAAAGGAGAGAAGAAGAACTTTCTCCTATGATTTTGGTCAGAATTAGCTGTCCTAAGTGAAGCCGAAAAACCACATTGACAAATTTTATAATCATTAATTTTTTCTTCACTCTTTACCTAAATTTTTTGCTACAATGAAATAAGGATTATAATTTTTCTATCAAAGCTTCATGCTTTTTCGGTTTTGTAGAATAGTTGTGAATTTTTCTTTGGATTGATCTCCTAGTTGAAGGTAGGTTGTTCGCAAGATGTACATAAATAAAAAAGGAAGTTATAAAGATAAAGAAAAAAAATTTACATATATATTTCCCTCATGGTGCTGACATGGTTCTTTATGATAATCCATGATTAAATTATAAAATGCAAAAAATGTAATAGCAGTTATTATGCAAGAAATGTAATAACAGTTTATGAAATGAGAAATGTAATGACAGTTTATGAAATGAGAGTTATAATAGATGTTAAGCAGTAGTATATAATGAACATTTTGATTTCCAATATACATGTAATGAATATAATAAAGACCATACCATAATAAAACACAAGCAAAAGGGAAGCACCATGAATCAGACCAACACCTAAGAGAACAACATGAAACATAGTCACATGAAACAAAGCACATAAGGCCGCACCCAAATATACAAACACATACACCCATTTTGCCTTAATGACTAACCATATTGTCGACGTCGGTGGAAAAATTCAGGTCGGGTCAAAACCCGGATCTTTCTCTCTTCCTAAGTTTTGTCTACCCTTATTCTTTTTATCGTGAAAAAGGTTTTGAAGGGTTTATAGGAAAAGGCCAACATGTATCATGTCAATAATTTGAACGTTTTACAGAGTCGCCAGTTGGTAGTTTTGAAATGGTTGTACCAACTCAACCGAGTCTTGTTTGAAAAAGTGGCCTAATTTCTGGACACTGTCAAAACTTGATCTTTGAAATCGAAGTTTTGAGTTCGGGGGCTTGGTTAAGTGTGGGGAAGGTTTTAGGCACCCCACAACTTTTGTGAAAACACGATACCGCATCTCTTTAATTTTCCCTTTTAAATTTGCAATGTGTGTGTGAATGCTGGAAAAAATTGGGCCTATGTTTAATTTAATTTGAAAGTAGTGCCTTACTTCGTTGAACCTATATACGAAGGGTTTGATTTGATTTGCAAAAGTCTCTCTTTTAGACAAGATTATTGAAATGATGTTTTGAAAAGCAGGTTTTCAAACCCTTACGCTCACATAGAAATTAAAGCATGTTGATACTTCTATTTTTATCTTTTTAGCCTTTAGGCTCAATTTGAATGGTGATTGTCGGGATGCGAAGCATCCTCTACCACAAAATATATACAAATGTCGGTCTCCTCATGGGCATGACAGCCATCGGAGGGACTCTAACACGACAAACCATTATTCTCATTATATGAGACCTTAAACCCGGATATCCGTTTTAAGGTCTGTCGAATGTACATTTTTATAGAAAAACTGGCAAGTTACATCTTTAAAGTGGAGTTTGTCTATCGTGGGAATCAAATTCTGATCAGTTTGATCACGAATCCCACGATTCCTAGGCTCATAAAGAGAAGCCAAGAAAACCTGCACAACTCAACTATGCACAGAAAAATATATATATTTACATCTAGATGTCGCTAGAACCAAAGATTCATCAGTAAATCCTGGTTCGCACATGGCTGAAGCGTCTCGTTCCCACTAGATAGCAATCTAAGGGCCGTGAGGTAGCTTTCAGAACTTTAACTAGAAAAATGCTAGATTTAAGTAAATCTCAGCCATTCTAGCTTCCCGGTTTCGTCTGGACCTGTTTTGAACAGTTGGAAAGCTATAGTTGGCGAGATTTAAAAAAATCTAGTTCGCCTGCAGAAATGTCTGTGCCGATTCATATCAAATGAATATTTAAAGCAATAATTTAATCAAAATGAGTAAAGCAATATATATATATATATATATATATACAACAGCTGTAAAGGGCGATGAGTTTTCACTCCGGTGCTCAGACTGGAATGGATATATATATATATATATATATATATATATATATATATATATATATATATATTTATTATAAAAGTTATAAAAAGTCATGGAGTAATCCAGGTTGAACAGAATTGAAATATATATATATATATATATATATATATATATAAAAGCGGTAAAGAGCGATGGGTTTTCACTCCGATGCCCGGACTGGAAAGGAAATATATATATATATTTATAAAAACTGTAAAAATCACGGAGTAATCCAAGCTGGACAGAATTGAAATATATATATATATATATAAGCGATTATATATATATATATATATATATATATATATATATATATATATATTTATAAAAGTTGTATAAAAGCCACGAAATGATCCAGGCTGGACAGAATATAAATAAATATATATAAAAGCTATAAAGGGTGACGGACATTCTATCCTTTGCCCGAACAGAAATATAAATATAAATATAAATATATATATATATATATATATGTATAAAAGTAGTAAAAAGGCCACAAAATGATTCAGGCCAATTTGGAATGTAAATAATAATATATAGTTAATATATATATATATATATATATATATATATATATATATATATATACATTAAAGCAATAAAAGCCACGAAGTATAAATTCAGGCCCAAATAAGTTAGAAAAAATTATATATATATAGTTATATATATAAAAGCAGTAAACTGCCTCAGATTTGACATCCGGGCTTGACAGAATTGAAAAGTTAGTATATATACAGTTAAATATGCACAATAAAAAGCCAAACCCAGACTAGGAAGATAACCCAGTTCGACGAAGTTGTTAAAAACAAAGATATATGTATATAAAAGCTGTTAGAAGCAACAAATCGAAGATCCGAGTTGTAAAAATGCCAGAAAAAGCGTTTATGTACTAAAATATACAAAACATAAGCACAAACGGCCACAGAACTGAGTTCCGGGCATATTTAGAAAGTGAAACTTAACGTGCAAGTGTATAAACGTGCAATGAAGTAATAAGAACTTTCTAATCGTAAAAATACTTACAATGGACTGCTACACGGGCTTTTTGCCAGATCGTAGGCTTTAAACGTCCATTTCTATCGGTTAATTTTTGATATGTGGTAGTATGTGGGTGTATCTATGTGTTAGAGTGAACAAATTTAGGCTTGGAGGACAAAAATATGATTGAGAAATCAAACGGGCAGAGGTTTAGATTATTTTTTGGTTATCAAATGAGCTGGGGGTCACCTCATATATATAGACCCAGGAGAAGAAGCTCTACCTGCGGCAGCCGCAGGTAGAGGTGCGGGTCCACGTGGCAGGGCCTGTGTGGCGGGTTCCATTGCATCGAAGTACGTGCACCCCGAGCAATACAATGTCAGATTCGAAACTTTCTAACTTTTGATCGGAGCATCCGTTTGAGGCGTACGATATCTTTTCGGAAAGCCCTCGCAGAGAGTGTCGCAATGACATGGGATAAAACATCTTCCGAGTCCAAAAATAGAAGTTTATAACCAGGTCTTTGATTCCTAATAGTTTGTCCGTTGAGCTGTCTTGCGGTGTTTCCACTCGGGATCATTGTTATGGTTCGTTCTGACCTTAGAGGAATTAATTCAGCTTGAGTTTGATCGAATCGGCTTCAAGTTGGTAAAATGGCCGTTTTTCCCCTCCCGGGGTTGCCTTTACTTCATGGGTTGAGACCGGGGCTAACCTATACCTCCCGGGTTGAGACTGGGGCTGACCTGTACCTCCCGGGTTGAGACCGGGGCTGACCAGTACCTCCCGGGTTGAGATCGGGGCAGACCTGTACCTTTCGGGTTGAGATCGAGGCTGACTTGTACCTCTTGGGTAGAGACCGGGGTTGACCTGTACCTCCAGGGTTGAGACTGACGCTGTCTTGTACCTCCCAAGTTGAGACCTGGCTGACCTGTATCTCCTAGGTTGAGACCGGGGCAGCCGTATACCTCTCGGGTTGAGATCGGGGCTGACCTGTATCTCTCGGGTTGAGACTGGGGCTGACCTGTACCTCCCGAGTTGAGACCGGGGCTAACCTGTACCTCTCGGATTAAGACCGGGGCTGACCTGTACCTCCCGGGTTAAAATCGGGGCTGACCTGTACGTTCTAGGTTGAGATCGGGGCTGACCTGTACCTCCCGGGTTGAGACCAGGGTTGACCTGTACTTCCCGAATTGAGACCGGGGTTGACCTAATGGCCCGATATTGAGATCGGGGTTGATTTGATTACCCGGTATTGAGACCGGGGTTGATTTGATGGCCCGGTATTGATACCGGGGTTAAGGTGATGGCCCGCTATTGATACCGGGGTTGAGTTGATGGTCCGGTATCGATACCGGGGTTAAGTATCGATACCGGGGTTGAATTGACGGCCCGGTATTGAGACCGGGGTTGAATTGATGGCCCGATATTGAGACCGGGGTTGAGTTGATGGCCCGTTATTGAGACCAGAGTTGAATTGATGGCCCGGTATTGAGACTGGGGTTGATTTGATGGCCCGGTATTGATACCGGGGTTGAGGTGATGGCCCAGTATTGATATCGGGGTTAAGTTGATGGCTCGATATTGATACCGGGGTTGAATTGATGGCCCAATATTGATACCGGGGTTGAGTTGATGGCCTGGTATTGAGATCGGGGTTGAGTTGATGGCACGGTATTGAGACCAGGGTTGAATTGATGGCCCGGTATTGAGACCGTTGTTGAGTTGATGGCCCGGTATTGATACCAGGGTTGAATTGATGGCCCGGTATTGAGATCGGGGTTGATTTGATGGCCCGGTATTGAGATCGAGGCTGATTTGATGGCCCGGTATTGAGACCGGGGTTGATTTGATGGCCCGGTATTGAGACCGGGGTTAATTTGATGGCCCGATATTGATATCGGGGTTGATTTAGTGACCCAGTATTGAGACCCGGGTTGATTTGATGGCCCGCTATTGAGATCGGGGTTGATTTGATGACCTGATATTGAGACCAGGGTTGATTTGATGGCTCAGTAATGAGACCGGGGTTGATTTGATGGCCCGATATTGATATTGTGGTTGAGCTGACAAGATAGTATTGCCCTCTTATAGTGTTAGTAACAGGGAAACGAAATTTCGAGTGTCTATAGATACCCCTCTTTATCTTGTTCATGCAATGCAATGGAATGAACAGGATAAAGATTGCTAGATACTAGAAATGCAAATGCAAAGGCAAGGCAATGAGTGGGATGATATATGATGAATGTTAGATACCTGCGAGGGGTTAGGATTATCATTGAATGTTCACGTCACTTTCTGCTGGGGATACCATCATTCATGATAACATTTGGAGCAGCACTGTCAGGCGGTTCCTAGTAGGATATCAAATTTAAGCTACCACAAAATGATTTTGTCACTTTCTGTTGGGGATGACGTTATTCGTGATAGCTTTGTCGACTCTGATGGGGATGACTTTATTGATGCTACCTTGGTTTGAGACCAATGGTTTCTCACGTCTGTCAATACTCTCCCTAAGGCATGTTTCTCTTCGGTTGATGACGTTGTACATTTCTAAAGACTCCTCAGCTGGGGATATCTCTGCTGCCAAGTTACTTCAATGGGTGTTCCTGATGCAGATCTCGATGATAATTTGTACTGGTAATTGGCCATAGGAGGTTAAATCACCAATCCTTCTTGGTGCTCCTTCTGAGGATGTGTATAACAGATTCCATCATCTTTCCTTTGTGGGGATGGATTATTATATTATTTCCATCATCGGATTATTTCTGATGCTTCGCTGGATTGGGCCAACTGCTGAGACGTCACTGGGGTTGAGCCAACGGCTGAATTATAACTGGTCTGTACCCGACACTTCGCTGGGGTTGTGCCAACGGCTAAACTATCATCGATCAGTACCCAACGCTTCTCTGGGTTTGAGCCAATGGCTGTGTCGACATCAGGAAAAATTACCGCGGGTCGGGTCACAACCCGGATCTTTCTTTCTTCCTAAGTTATCTCTACCCTTACTTTTTTTATTTGTGAAAAAGGTTTTGAAAGGTTTTTTAGGTAAAGGCCAACATGTATCATATCGACGATTGAACGTTTTACAGAGTCGCCAGTTGGTAGATTTGAAATGGTTGTACCAACTCAACTGAGTTTTGTTTGAAAGAGGCCCAATTGCTGGACACTATCGAAACTTGATCTTTGAAAACAAATTTTGAGCTCGGGGGCTTGGTTAAGTGTGGGGAAGGTGTTTAGCACCCCACGACTCTTGTGTAAACATGGTACCGCATCTTTGTAATATTTCCCTTAAAACTGAAATGCGTGTGTGAATGTTGTTCGAAATTTGGGCCTATGTTTGATTGATTGATTGAAAGTAGTGCTTTGCTTCATTGAACCTATATACGAAGGGTTTGATTTGATTTGCAAAAATTCTTTGTTTTGATTTGCAAAAATGTTTAATTTGATTTACAAAAGCTTTTCTTTTGATTGAATCGAAAATGATGTTTTGAAAGCTGGTTATCAAACCCTTACGCTAACATAGGAATTGAAGCCTGTTGATACTTCCATTTTTATCTTTATAGCCTTAAGGCTTGTGTTTGAATGGTGATTTGTCGGGCTTCGAAGCATCCTCAACTATAGAAATAAATATAAATGTCGATCTCCTCATGGGCATGAAAACCATCAGAGGGACGTTGACACGACAAACCATATTTTCACTATGTTGAGACCTTAAATCCGGATAACAGTTTTAAGGTCTTCTGTATATGTATTTTACAGAAAAACTGTCAGGGTACATTCGTAAACTGGAGTTTGTCCATCGTGGGAATTAGATTCCGATCAGTTTGATCACGAATCCCACGATTCCTAGGCTCACATATGAGTAGCCAATAAACCTGCACAGTTTAAATTTATACAAAAAAAGAAATATATCCTAAATGTTGCCATAATCGAGGATTCATTCAGTAAATCCGGGTTCGCACGGCCGAAGCGTCTCGTTCCCACTAGATAGCGATCTAAGGGATGCGAGGTTGCTTTTGTAACTGAAAAATGCTGCATTTGTTAATGCCGATTCATATCAAATGAATATTTAAAGCAGTAGTTTAATAAAGTGAGTGAAGAAATAAATATATACAATTATATATACGCAAGCTATAAAGGGCGATGCGTTTTCACACTGGTGCTCGGACTGAAATTGAAATATATATATATATATAGATAGAAAAGTAGTCAAACAAGACTGGGAGGAGAACCCAGTGGTGGTGAAGACTGCTTATATATGCGTATATATATATAAAAGCAGTAAAAAGGCCACAGAATAATCCAGGCCGATTTGAAATGTAAATGTACAGAAAAGTAGTCAACCAAGGACTAAGAAGATAACCCAGTAATAGTGAAGGGTGCAAAAATAGTATAAAGGCCACAGAATGATCTAGGCCAGACTGAAATATATATATATATATATATATGTATATATAGACAGAAACGTAGTCAACTAAGACTTGGAAAAGAACCCAGTGGTGGTGAAGGCTGCTTATATATGTATATATATATATATAAAAGAAGTAAACTGCCTCAGATTTGACATCCGGGCTTGACAAAATTGAAAAATTAGTATATATATAGTTAAGTATATACAAAAAAAGCCAAACCCAGACTAGAAAGATAACCTAGTCCGGTGAAGTTTCTTAAAACGAAGTTGCTAGAGCACTAAAGCTGTTAGAGTTGACGGATCGTCAATCCGAGTTGTAGAAATGCCAGAAAACGAAGTTATGTACAAAAATGTACAAAAAGTTGATGAAAACGGCCATGGAACTAAGTTTCGGGTATATTTAGTAAACGAAACTTGATATGCAAGTGCAAAACAGTTTAAAGAAGTAATATTAACTTTCTAATAGTAAAAATACTAACAATGGACTGCTACACGAGCTTTTTGCCAAATCGTAGGCCTTTAACGTCTGAATCTACTGGTTATTTTTTGATATGTGGTAGTATGTGGGTATATTTACGTGTTAGAGTGAAAATATTTGGGTTTGGAAGAAAAGAAATTGGACAGAAAACCAAATAGGCAGAGGTTCGAAGCATTTTTTCTTTTTTTAAATGAGGGGGGGGGGTCACCTCATATATATAAGCCAGGGAGCCTCAGCTCTACCTACTACTGCCACAGGTAGAGGTGTTGCTCCCTTCGTGGGGCCCATGTGTCCGGTTGAGTCATCTCAAAGTACGTGCACTCCGAGCAACGCGAGGTCAAAGTCGAAACTTTCTAACTTTTGATCGGAGCGTCCGTTTGAGGCGTGCTATACCTTTTCGGAAAGCCCTCGCCAAGAGTGTCACAATGATATGGGATAAAACATTTTCTGGTTCCAAGAAGATGGGTTCATAACCAAGTCTTTGATTCCCCGCAGTTTATCCGTTGAGCTGTCTTGCGCTGTTTCCACTCGGGATCATCGTTATGGTTCGTTCTGACCTTGGTGGCATCAATTCGGCTTGAATTTGACCGAATCGGCTTAGGATTGGTAAAATAACCATTTTACCTCTCTCGGGGTTGCCCTTAGTGTCGGCATGGCCTTTAGTTGACTTCCGGGAGTTGTTTCCAAGACTTAGATCCCATTCGAGTTTGTTTGTACTCAATGTTATCTCTAAAGTGGATTTGGTCATTCCAGGTTTTCTCCTGGAGGTGTTTTGGAGCTTCAGGTTTGTTCCTAAAGTTGCCTTGACTTCCCTGGTTGAGACCGGGGATGACCTGCATTTCCCGGGTTGAGACCGGGGTTGATCTGATAGCCCGATATTGAGATCGGGATTGATCTGATAGCCCGATATTAAGATCGGGGTTGATCTGACGGCTCGATTATAGATTAGGGTTGATTTGATGGTCCGATAATGAGATCAAGGTTGATCTGACGGCCCGATTGGAGATCGGAATTGATTTGATGGCTCGATATTGAGATCGGGGTTGCTCTGACAGCCCGATTGGAGATCGGAGTTGATTTGATGGCCCGATATTGAGATCGAGGTTGCTTTGATGGCCCGATTAGAGGTCGAGGTTGATTTGATGGCCCGATATTTGAGATCGGGGTTGATCTGACGGCCCGATTGGAGATCGGGATTGATCTGATGGCCCGATATTAAGATCAGGGTTTATCTGACGGCCCGGTTAGAGATCGAGGTTGATCTGACGGCCCGATTGGAGATCGGGGTTGATTTGAAAATTTTAATTTGGCCCTCCTACAGTGTTAGTAACAGGGAAAGGAAATTTTGAGTGTCTACAGACACCCCTCTTTATCATGCTCATGCAATGTAATGGAATGAGCAGGATAAAGATTGCTAGACACTTGAAATGCAAAGGCAAAGGGGATGCAATACCGAATATGGTATGCAAGGAGTATCAGATACCTTTGAGGAGGTGGGGTTATCACTGATGGGTTGCGTTAGTTTCTGTTGGGGATGATGTTAATAGGCTACCACGAACTGTTTTTCATTATTTTCTGCTGGGGATGACGGCACTCATGATAGCCTAGGGCTGACATTGTCAGACAACTACTGGTAGGGGAACCACTGACGTGCTTGTCAGAGATGAGCTATCACAGATTATTCTCGTCTTGCTCTGCTGGGGATGACGTTCTCTGCGATAGCTTCATTGATTTAGATGGGGATGATACTATTGATGCTACCTTGGTTTGAGACCAATGGTTTCCTTGTCCGGCGGTACTCTTTGCAGGACTGAGTTCTATTTGGCTGGTGCTGTTACACATTTCTAAACGCTCCTCTGCTGGGGACACTTCTCTATTATCGAGTCTCCTTAATGGATACTTCCAATGTCCATCCTGATGAGAGTTTACGCCATTATTTTGCAATAGGCGGTTGAATCACCAAGTCTTCTTGGTGCTCCTTTTGAGGATGTGTATAACAGATTCCATCATCGGGGATGGACAATTATATGGTTTCCATCACCGGATCACTTCCGATACTTCGCAGAGGTTGCTCCAATGGCTAAGATGTTGCTGGGGTTGAACCAACGGTTGAACTGGATTTGGTTTGTACCCGAAACTTCGCTATGGTTGAACCAACGACTGAACTGGACTCGGTCTGTACCCAAAACTTCACTAGGATTGTACCAACGGCTGAACTAGACTCGGTCTATACCCAAAACTTCATTGGGGTTGAACCAACGGCTGAATTAAACTCGGTCTGTACCCAAAACTTCGTTGGGGTTGAACCAACGGCTAAATTAAACTCAGTCTGTACCCAAAACTTCACTGGGGCTGAACCAACGGTTGAATTGAACTCGGTCTGTACTCAAAACTTCGCTGTGGTTGAGCCAGCGACTAAATTAAACTCGGTCTATACCCGAAACTTCACTGAGGCTGAACCAACGGTTGAATTGAACTCGGTCTGTACCTGAAAATTCGCTGGGGCTGAGCCAACGGCTGAATTGAACTCGGTCTGTACCCGAAACTTTGCTGGGGCTGAACCAACGACTGAACTAAACTTGGTCTGTACTCTAAACTTCGCTGGGGTTGAACCAACGGCTGAATTAAACTCGATCTATACCCGATACTTCGCTGGGGTTGAGCCAACGGCTAAACTGGATTCGGTCTGTACCCGATACTTCACTGGGATTGAACCAACGGCTGAACTGGATTCGGTCTGTACCCGATACTTCGCTGGGGTTGAACGAACGGCTGAATTGAACTCGGTCTGTACCCGATACTTCGCAGGGGTTGAGCCAATGGCTGAACTGAATTCGGTCTGTACCCGATACTTCATTGGGGTTGAACTAACGACTTAATTGAACTCGGTCTGTACCCGATACTTCGCTGGGGTTGAGCTAATGGCTGAACTGAACTCAGTCTGTACCCGATACTTCGTTGGGGTTGAGCCAACGGCTGAACTGGATTCAGTCTGTACCCGATACTCTGAAAGTGGTAATTTTTGGCAGTTTTGCACAGTTTTTCCCGCAGTTTTCTCGCAGTTGGCATTGTTGATCCCCGGATATGACTTTGGGATGAATACCAAGGGTTTCCATGGTGTTACTTTTTATGTCAGAATTACGCTGCTTAAACGCAGGATTTCAAGACAAACCGCTCAATCGCATAGCGATTTTTCTTCAGATTTGGCTTGGCAGCACATAGAAACTCTATTTTAATCCGAACCGAACAGAACCCGGGGGAATGGGACCCACCCTGGGGAGCCGCAGTTGGAGGTGCGGCTTTCGTAGGTGGGCTCGCTTCCACCTATGGTTATATATTTGGGCAGCGGGAGCTCATTTGAAACATTTTCATTTTGAGTTTCAAATGGATTTCGATCTTCTTTTTCAGATCTACGAAGCTTGGGCAGCTATTTTCTGATTCCGTCAGTTCCTACGCTTTCAGCGCATCGCAGGTAACGTTCTACGTCCTTTTTTGCAAGTTTTAACTATTAAAAGCATGTGAACGATGTAGGTGGCTTTTTGACGCAATGTATGAAAAATGTATGCTTATATGACCTGTTAAAAAATTTCTAACTACATATGTATGCATATCTTACTATAATGTACGTTTGGATGTAAGAAAATTCAGATTCTGAGACAGTCAATTTTTGCTCTTTTTGATCAGTTTACTCATTCTTTTTGAGGCCTATTGAGCTTGGATTTTCAACTAAAAATGTCCATGGTAATATGCCTACCATGTGAGTTTACTTTTGATTTTATTTCATAAATATGAATTGTTCTTGTTTTTGGGAAGGTGTGCTACTGAATGGCCACCTAGACATGCCTATGTGAATGCGGACAGTCCATTTTACAAAGGAGACTCTGGCAAAAAAATTTCAAAACCCGAGCATTTAATAAACATGCAATTTTGACTCTGCTAGGGATTTCTGACTGACCCATGCATATTTTTAGGATTTATCTTTTGAAAAACATGTAGTTTTGACTTTAAGTGATATTTTTGACTGACCCATGCATGTTTTAGGACTTAGAGATGCATAGAGTACTGATTTAAAGTAATAAGCCACAGGTTTTAAGCTTACCACACCCTTTCTGAGGTGATTTGGAGACTTTATATAGGTGATGGATAGCGATAGACCAGGCAGTGCCAGCAGAGTCGTTTCAGGGGTTAGACGTAGGAGGGCTTCTGATGTTCTTCAGCCATGTCCGGCAAGACCTCCTCACAGATTGGCAGAGTCGGTGATTCGTCCAGCTCAGGATGAACCGCCGATTGACATTGATGATGAGCAGGCTACTTTTGTTGCTCCGACTCCAGCTCAGGCTCCATGTGCAGAGGTTCCAGGCATTGTTGTGCCTACCCAGGAGCTGTTGGGCGACTTGAGTCGCCATCCATCGAGGTTTCTTCATGCCAATGTGGTGACTTGAAGTTTTTCTCTTCCTGGATTCTCTTTCTTTCTTTTGCCATTCTCGGGGTATAGGTTTTTGACATGGGTTAGTTTTTGATGCAGGTTCCCTGCTTTATGCAGCCTCGAGGGAACTGGTTCAACGTGCACTCCTTGTATCATACTTTGCACGAGGATTACAAGGATATCGTTGATTGCTGGGTGTTTCAGGCTTTCTTCTCCATTCTTCCCCACCGTTGCCACTGGGGGTATATGAGGGATTTGTCTGAGCGTTGGTTCCACCAGACTGGACTTTGAGGTGATGATGACCCCTATGGACTGGAGGTTCATCATCGGCATTGAGTTTGAGGGCGAGCCAGTGCCTGTCATGGCTGACATTACGCCCACTACCGTTCGGTCCCTACTGGGAGTTCCTGCGACGGCGCTCAAGGGTCGGACGGTCCGATCGGGTCCCTTGAGTATGGATGCCCAGAATGGAGCTTTGCTAGAGCCTCCACCTGATGATCAGAGGGTTAGAGATTGCATTCTGAGGCAATTATTTCTAGTGATCATCAAGGGTTCTTTTGTGGCGGACAACTCATCTATTGTGTCCTTTGCTCTGATTAGCGCTACTCGGCATGTAGAGTGCCTCAGTTACTTTGATTGGGATTCCTACACCTTCACCTATTTTCTCCGGGGCATACACATGCTTTCGGAGGGTTCGACGGAGGCCTGGTTAGGGTTCTACCTGTTTCTGCTGGTGAGTACATCTTTTTTGTACCTTTTTGATTTCATCATTTATATTTGTCAGTCTTGATCACTGAGGACTTTTTATATTGACATGGCCAGTTCTGGGCATTAGAGAGGCTTCCTTGCCTATGGCCCGCCACTACTTTAGGTCTGGACACCTTTCCTCGAGGATGGCGTTGGCATCACTCGAATTTGATGGAGGTCCCTGTTGCTGAGGGATTTACTTATGATTTCCTACAGTTGGAGCTTTTGACGGCTGGATCGATCTCCTGGGTGTCGTATACTTCTGAGTTTTTGACCGTCGAATTCGAGGGAGGCTTTCCCACTAGTCGCGAGTTTGCTTTGTCGACTCGCAGAGTCTCAATTTTGACAGAGGGAGTTTGGGAGCTCTATTTGGGAGAGCGTGCTATCAGGAGTATTACGGGTCAGATCCGCATTCCTATTGTTCTTCCTGCTTGGCATCATTGGCCATTGCTCTTGCCACTGACAGATATCCCTATAGAGGGCATAGATGGCTTTACCCTATCAGAGGGCCCTTATAGCCAGGAGGCATTCAGCAGCTGGTGGAGTCCTATCACTATTGGAGCTCAGACTCGGGCTACCCAGTTTATGGCAGACATGGTGCTAGGATCTGTGCTGATGACAGACTGGATAGCTTTCCTCAGGGAGCCAACTAATTTGGACCAGATCACAGGATTGACCCAGCAGCTGGAGAGAGCTCACCTATTTATTAAGCATCTTGGCAGATATCCGTCAGAGGCATCTTCTTTTGACCCGTCCAGCTCAGAAGTGGGACCCTTTTTAAGTCCATTTTCTAGCAATTTTACAGGGGCAGAACCTCCCTTGTACCGCCCAAAAATGCCTGATGACAGTAGTTTTGTGTCCATGGAGGACATGGAGTAGGTTAACCACCTGAGCGTAGATATCTTGGATCTTTTTGGATAGCTATTGTAGCTATATCCTTTGGTTAGCCATTGTTTTGGCTTTTGGGCGGCTATTCCCCATTTTGATTGACCACTGTTAGTAATTGGGTGGTGGTGCCCCATTTCCCTGTACTTTTTATTTCTCTTTGTATTATCAGACAGGGATGATGCCCGCAGTAGATAGCTTGTTGTATATGCTCATACTATTTCCTATCTATCGCATCATGTTTATATTTGTCATCATGCATGTACTATGTTATATGTATGCATTTAGACAGATGAGTTTAGATTTGACCCTGGATGGCCTTATTTCAGTAGAGGCGTGGCATCTGGTCAGGGTAGATATTCTGTTGATGTGCATCATGGCATACGTCTACATACTGCTGCGCTTGGATCACTTGGATGTGGGATTAGTAGTCGTGGTCCGAGCCCTTAGACAGGGTTGTGACACCCCCAAAATAGGTTCAATACTCAACCCATTCTGAGTCGCCAAATACATGGTACAGAATCTAAATACAATCTTTTATAACATACGGTCGTGTAAAATATAACCACACAACTGTGAGTTTCAATACAAATCGTATATAATACGAAATATAAACACTGAAATTCATTCTTTATTCATTAGAAATATTGTCTCACTATTTTATAGACTAGTGAGAACTTCTACAGATCTAACTTTGATCATCACACTGTTCCCCGACTAGTCCCCGCGATATTCTCATTTCCTGAAGAGAACAATAGAAGAAAACGGTGACCAGTAAAGAATATTATGACTAAGATAATGAAAAATAAATTATCGTTAGCCTTCAATAAATCAGATAAAATATTATGGACAACAAGTTTTAGATCAATATTCGCAGTGGAAATAACAATTCATTAGAAGAGTGAAGTAGAGAATGATGTCTACTATCTTTTTTGATTTAAAAGTTCATCATCAATATTTTATCCCTATAACATCAATGAATATACATCTCGAATGAAATATTCTTCTTTGCACTACGGGCCAAAGATATTCATTTGTGTCACCAGTTGGTCATGTTTATCTTAACACATGTCCAACTTTGCACTACGTGCCAAAGATATTCATTAGGTAATCATTCATCTTTGCACTACAGGCCAAAGATATTCATCACGTAATTATTTATCTTTGCACAACAGGCCAAAGATATTCAGTTATATCATCATTTAGAACTGAGGATGATGAAAAATAATACGAATAACGGATCTAGTGAGATAAAGGATAAATAATTTATCCAGAGTTCAAGAATAAAGATCAAAACCTGGATCCACTCAAAGATAATTTGGAAATAAAAAATAAATTTTTTTAACCGTGAATAGCACCCCGTGAATAGTAACTTATGAATAGTAACTCGACATGAAAAGATAAAAATTTCACAAGAAAGTTCATACCAATATTCTAGTGAAATGATATTAGATGAAGCGCAAAACTCAAGGAATTTATGATCATTTCAGGAATTATAGAAGCAATACTTACAGTAGTAAGTTTAGAGTTAGGAATCTGAAATGAAACAATATACGAAACTGTAATTGGATTTTCACCCGTCAAGCAGTAGTCCGCTCTGACAGATTATTTTCATAATTTAATAACAACAGAATACGAAGGGTTATTCACCAGGCATGCGGTTGTTCACGTAGACAGGTTATTCCCACAGAATAATAATGAATGGAATAACAACAGGATTTCACCATGCATGCGGTAGTCCGCATAGACAGGTTATTCCAACAGAATAATAAAAAATAGAATAATAGCCCTTACGAGTATTGAAAGAAAATAACTTTCTTCATGAATACGAAAGAAATAATACCCCTTACCTTAAAAATTTGGAGACTGGACTAGTGTAATAGCAGAATACTCTTCTTCTTTTTCTCTTACTCTCTCTATACTTTCTCTCTCTATAGCTTGAGTGAATTGGTGAGAAATAATGAAGAAATGAGCTTCTATTTATAGGCTCGGCAGAGTAAGGGCATCATCGCTTACATCATCAATCCTATGACATCACTGCTTACCTCATCATTTTGATGACATCATTGCTTATCTCATCGTTCTGATGACATCATAAGAATTCAAATTCAATTTGTTCTCTTCTACCTCATTTTACATTTATACCCTAAATTTACTATAATAATGTTACCATTCAAATTATAAAAGTCATACTATTATATAATCACATCATACTACTGTAATGTTATATTATTATAATATATTTGAATGAATTATTTTATCGAAAAAGATAAAATACCAACTTTCAACAAATGGCACAAGCTAAAAATTCTTTCGCTTAAATTCACATTAAATAAATATTTCCTTATCATATATATCAACAATTAATTATTCACAAATAATATTACCGAACTACAATATTGACAACCAGGTCGTTCCCAAGAAAGAGGGGGGCCTTCGATAAGGATTTCTCCTTACTGGCGCGCAATTAATCAACTACTTTGCTAGACAGAACTTCCTTAGACATTGCCAATAATGTTATCTAATAATATTATTCAAATAATATGTATTATTGATTTGATAATTTAAAATACTGTGCAATGACAATTATTGAATCACTAATATAAAATAGCAAAGTAACACTTATTGATATCAAATATCAACGTAGCAAATATTGAAATAATAAAATATTATGCAATTATTGAATCAATAATATAAAATATTGAACAGTAATTACTGTAATAATAATTGAATGAGTGACTTCTTACGTAAGAACCAACAATTTGAAATACTGTGCAATACCATGTGCTACTGTGCAACAACGCGTATTATTGTATTTTAACCACCGGGTATTTCAACAGTTTTAACGGTAAAAGTTTTACCGTTATTTTTGTAAAAATATTATTTATGTCGCTTTCTATATTCGACATTCATTCTGTTGTGGGGACCACCAATAACTGCGCCGTCGTACAAATATTCTCCGATAAAAAGAATATTCCTCGACCAAACGATTATTTCTCGACACAACGAATATTTTATAACCACTTGCTTGCTTTGTAAACTTTGCACATCTTACCCATAAATTATCACATTTATCAAATCAAAACCTTACTATTTCAAAATAATATATAAAAAAATTAAATCTTATTCAAAAAATTTGGGGTCTTACAACCTCCCCTTCTTATGAAATTTCGTCCTCGAAATTGACGTACGTACCTGGTATGTCGAAAAGGTGAGGATACCTCGCTTTCATTTCCAATTTCAACTCCCAGGTCATTTCCTCAATTTCATGGTTTCTCCATAAAACTTTGACTTGAGGTATAACCTTTTAGCATAGAGCATGTTCCTTCCTATCCAAGATCTTGACAGGTACCTCCTCGTATGTTAAATCTTCTGCTATCTCGTCTGGTTCTAACTCAATAATGTGGTTTGGGTCTTTCACGTATTTACGTTGCACAGATATGTGAAAAATGTTATAAACACAAGACATGCTTGGAGGTAAAGCGAGTCTATAAGCCACCTTTCCTACTCCGTCAAGGATCTCAAATGGAACAATGAATCGTAAATGGGTGTCCATAACTTTCTGCAAACTGACCCTTTGGCACTCGATGCTCCGCCTTGACACGTTTACACGTTAAACACCTCGAGATAAATTCCGCGATCTCTTTCTTCATATTGCTCCACCAAATTGTATGTTGACGATCACGATACATTTTTGTACTTTTAGGATGGATTACAAACGGTGTGTTATGTGCCTCCATCATGATTCTATACTTTAAATTAGATTTATTTGGAACACAAAGTCTGGAGTTGACTCAAAGTATTTCTTCTTCATCAATTCTTGCTTTTGGAATAACACTTTCTTGCACTTTCTTCTTCATCTTCATCAGCTCCGAATCCGTAGCTTGAGTAGCTTTAACTTTATCAATCAAAGCTGGTTCAACGCGTATATTTGACATCATCACGTGGGTCCCTGGAGTCTTTAACTCTATCTCCATCTTATGTATGTCATACAAAATAGACCTTTATATTGACAGCATCGCACTCGTTCCCGCATACGATCTTCCACCCAATGTGTCAACTACCACGTTCGCTTTTCCAGGATGGTACTGAATGGTATTTTCATAATCTTTCAATAGCTCAAGCCAATGTCGTTGTCGCATATTGAGTTCATTCTAAGTAAAATAATATATTCGAGGCTTTCGGAGTATATTAGGATGTCATCAATAATGACAACCACGAAATGATCCAAAAATTTTCTCAAATATTCAGTTCATCATATCCATGAACGCAGCATGGACATTAGTCAATTCAAAAGATATAACTAGAAATTGGTAATACGCGTATCGAGTTCTAAAGGTAGTCTTTGGAATGTCATTAGTTCTAATCTTTATCTGATGATATCCAGAACGGAGATCGATCTTTGAGAAGAATTGCGCACTTTACAACTGGTCGAACAGGTCTTCAATGCGAGGTAGCGGAAACCTATTCTTAATGGTGACATGATTCAACTCCCGGTAGTCAATACATAGTCGCATACTACCGTCTTTCTTCTTTATGAATAAAACAGGAGCACCCCCAAGGAGAAGTACCAGGACGTATAAAATCGATGTCTAACAACTCCTGTACTTGGAACTTTAACTCTTGAAGTTCAATAGGAGCCATTCGATATGGGGTTTTAGAAATGGGTTTTGTACCAGGTTCAAGGTCAATAAATAATTCAACTTCACGTTCTGGGGGTAGACCGGGAAGTTCTTGGGGAAATATATCAGGAAACTCATTAACAACAAAAATATCATTCAAATTTTCAGTATTCTGATTTAAATCAGTGACATGGGCAAAGAAAGCTTGACATCTGTTTTTCAATAAATGAATAGCTTTATGACTTGAAATGACATTGACCGATTTTAGTGGTTTGGTGGTTTGAATTCACACAACAGGTTGGTTAGGAATATGAAAACTAACAACCTTATGAAAATAATCAATTTTGGCATGATAAGTGGTTAACCAGTCAATTCCTAAAATAACGTCAAATGTAAGTATTTTTAAAGATATAAAATCTCCAAGTAGGGTGAGAGTACCAATTTGAATTAAACAAGATTTGTAAACTATAAATGTAACGAAGGTTTCTCCTAACTTTGTTTCAACAGATAAGTCAAAGTCTACTTTATCAGGAGTCAAGTTCAAACGTTGAGCACAAGCAGGTGAAATAAAAGAATGGGTAGAACCGATGTCTAATAAGGTATAGACTTCGCAAGAGTTTATGATTCGCTTACCCGTTATAACCTCGTTCTGTATCTTCGCTTTTTGGGTAGTCACAACAAACGCTTTTCAAGGATCCACCGACTTTGACTTGTCTGAGACAGTCTTTGGTGTCACCGTTCCAGCTGGACTTAACTTCACTATAGAGTACATTCCACCCTCAACTGCTTCGTCGCACTCCTGATCCATGATTTGAATCATTATTCTTCGATACATATCGAATTGGGGTTGACGGCTCTGCACAGGGTAATTCCATACCCGATGTTGGATCCTCCCAATTGCTGTCCAAAAGGTGAAATCCATATCGTCTATTTTGGCCTTCTTGGATCGGACGTCTCTTTCTAAAATATCAACGCGTCGTGCGGCTTTTACCTATGCCTCCTCTATTCTCATTCGTTCAGTTGTTTCTTCTTTCATTAGAACTTTGACAATAGCATTCTCAGATTCTAGCTCTAAAATCATATGCTTTGCCAGAGACAGCTTCTGTTCAAGCTCCATATATCGGGTAGCAAAATCTTGAATTGCTGCACCCCTTTGTTCTACGATCGCCTACCGTTCTTCACCCTGCTATTCTAACTCATGAATACGATCTTGCAGTTCTACATTTCGATCATAAAATTCTCCTAATAAATTCTCCTCAAGGTCCTCTTCTTCCTCACTCTCAGCTGCTACCTCTACGACTAGCTCAGGTGCAACTATTAATTCTTCACTCACTACATGGATATCTCTAATTTCTTCTTCTCCCGACATCACATTATTATGGTTGGTGATTAGCAGTGCCTCAATGGTCTCAAATGCTCCATTGTTTAGATTTTCAGCTGTCATTCTCAAATACTGCCACAAAACAAGGGTTAATCAAACAAATTAACATATCACATATTAACCCTATGTTCCAACCGACCAATTAAATACCAAATAAGCTTAGGTAGGACACACACTAGCGAAGGATTTACTCGTCTCTCCCCTCCTAGTTCTATTCCTAGATCTCCGCCAGAGATCATATCCCTAAGCTCTGATACCAACTGTGATGCCCCCAAAATAGGTTCAATACTCAACCCATTCTGAGTCGCCAAATACGTGGTACAGAATCCAAATACAATCTTTTATATAACATACGATCGTGTAAAATACAACCACACAACTGTGAGTTTCAATACAAATCGTATATAATACGAAATATAAACACTCAAATTCATTCCTTATTCATTATAATTATTGTCTCACTATTTTATAGAATAGTGAGAACTTCTACAGATCTAACTTTGATCATCACACAGTTCCCCAACTAGTCCCCGCGATATTCTCATTTCCTGAAGAGAACAATAGAAGAAAAGGGTGAGCTCAACTAGCCCAGTAAAGAATATTATGACTAAGATAATGAAAAATAAATTATCATTAGCCTTAAATAAATTAGATAAAATATTATGGACAACAAGTTTTAGATCAATATTCGCAGCGAAAATAACAATTCATTAGAAGAGTTAAGTAGAGAATGATGTCTACTATCTTCTTTGATTTAAAAGTCCATCATCAATATTTTTTCCCTGTAGCATCAATCAATATACATCTCAAATCAAATATTCATCTTTGCACTACGGGCCAAAGATATTCATTTGTATCACCAGTTGGTCATGTTCATCTCAACACCTGTCCATCTTTGCACTACGGGCCAAAGATATTCATCAGGTAATCATTCATCTTTGCACTACAGGCCAAAGATATTCATCACGTAATTATTCATCTTTGCACTACAGGCCAAAGATATTCAGTTATATCACCATTTAGAACTGAGGATGATGAAAAATAATACGAATAACGAATCCAGTGAGATAAAGGACAAATATTAGAGAATTTATCCAGAGTTCAAGAATAAAGATCAAAACCTGGATCTACTCAAAGATAATTTGGAAATAAAAAAATTAATTTTTTTTACCATGAGTAACTCGACATGAAAAGATAAAAATTTCACAAGAAAGTTCAGACCAATATTCCAGTGAAATGATATTTGATGAAGCGCAAAACTCAAGGAATTTCTGATCATTTCAAGAATTATAGAAGAAATACTTACTTTAGTAAGTTTAGAGTAAGGAATCTAAAATGAAATAATATACGAAACTGCAATTGGATTTTCAACCGTCAGGCGGTAGTCCGCTCAGACAAATTATTTCCATAATTTAATAACAACAGAATAAGAAGGGTTATTCACCAGGCATGCGGTAGTCCGCGTTGACAGGTTATTCCCACAGAATAATAAAGAATGGAATAACAACAGGATTTCATCAAGCATGCGGTAGTCCACGTAGACAGGTTATTCCAACAGAATAATAAAGAATGGAATAACAAGCCTTACGAGTATTGAAAGAAAATAACTCTCTTCATGAATACGAAAGATATAATACCCCTTACCTTAAAAATTTGGAGACTGCACTACTGTAATAGCAGAATACTCTTCTTCTTTCTCTCTTACTCTCTCTATACTTTCTCCCTCTATAGCTTGAGTGAATTGGTGAGAAATAATGAATAAATGAGCTTCTATTTATAGGCTCGGCAGAGTAAGGGTAAAATAGTTTTTTTGCCATAATTTATGACATCATCGCTTATATCATCGATCCTATGACATCACTACTTACCTCATCGTTCCGATGACATCATTGCTTACCTCATTATTTCGATGACATCATTGCTTACATCATAAGAATTCAAATTCAATTTGTTCTCTTCTACCTCATTTTACTTTTATACCAAGAATTTACTATAATAATGTTACCATTCAAATTATAAAAGTCATACTATTATATAATCACATCATACTACTATAATGTAATATTATAATAATATATTTGAATAAATAATTTTATCGAAAAAGATAAAATACCAACTTTCAACAAATGTCACATGCTAAAAATTCCTCCGTTTAAATCCACATTGAATAAATATTTCCTTATCATATATATCAACAATTAATTATTCACAAATAATATTACAGAACTATAATATTGACAACCAGGTCGTTCTCAGGAAAGAGAGGGCCTTCCGATAAGGATTTCTCCTTACTGCCGCGCAATTAATCAACCCCTTTCCTAGACAGAACTTCCTTAGACATTTCCAATAATGTTATCTAATAATATTATTCAAATAATATGAATTATTAATTTGATAATTTAAAATACTATGCAATGACAATTATTGAATCACTAATATAAAATAGCAAAGTAGCACTTATTGATATAAAATATTAACGTAGCAAATATTGAACCAATAAAATATTATGCAATTATTGAATCAATAATATAAAATATTAAACAGTAATTACTGTAACAATAATTGAATGAGTGACTTCTTAAGTAAGAACCAAAAATTCAAAATACTGTGCAATACCATGTGCTACTGTGCAACACCGCGTATTACTGTATTTTAATCACCGGGTATTTCAACAGTTTTAACGGTAAAAGTTTTATCGTTATTTTTGTAAAATTATTATTTAAGTCGCTTTCTATATCCGACATTATTTCCGTTATGGGGTCCACCAATGACTGCGTCGTCGTACGAATATTCTCTGACAAAAAGAATATTCCTCGACCAAACGAATATTTCCCGACACAACGAATATTTTATAACCACTTGCTTACTTTGTTAACTTTGCACATCCTACCCATAACTTAACACATTTATCAAATCAACACCTTACTATTTCAAAATAATATATAAAGAAAATTAAATCTTATTCAAAAAATTTGGGATCTTACAACCTCCCCTTCTTATGAAATTTCGTCGTCGAAATTGACGTACGTACCTAGTATGTCGAAAAGGTGAGGATACCTCTCTTTCATTTCCGATTCCAACTCCCAGGTCATTTCCTCAATTTCATGGTTTCTCCATAAAACTTTGACTTGAGGTATAACCTTTTAGCATAGAACATGTTCCTTCCTATCCAAGATCTTGACAGGTACCTCCTTGTATGTTAAATCTTCTGCTATCTCGTTTGGTTCTAACTCAATAATGTGGTTTGGGTCTTTCACGTATTTACGTTGCACAAATATGTAAAAAAATTTATAAACACGAGACATGTTTGGAGGTAAAGCGAGTCTATAGGCCACATTTCCTACTCGGTCAAGGATCTCAAATGGACCAATGAATAGTAAATCGGTGTCCATAACTTTCTACAAACTGACCCTTCGGCACTCGATGCTCCGCCTTGACATATTTACACGTTAAACACCTCGAGATAAACTCCGCGATCTCTTTCTTCATATTACTCCACCAAATTGTATGTTGACGATCGCGATACATTTTGGTACTTCCAGGATGGATTGCAAACGTTGTGTTTTGTGCCACCATCATGATTCTATACTTCAAATTAGAATCATCAGGAACACAAAGTCTGGAGTTGACTCGTAGTATTCCTTCTTCATCAATTCTTGCTTCTGGAATAACACATTCATGCACTTTCTTCTTCATCTTCATCAGCTCCGGATCCGTAGCTTGAGCAGTTTTAACTTTATCAATCAAAGCTGGTTCTACGCGTATATTTGACATCATCACATGGGTCCCTGGAGTCTTTAACTCTATCTCCATCCTTTGTACGTCATACAAAATAGGCCTTTCTGTTGACAGCATCGCACTCGTTCCCGCATACGATCTTTCACTCAACGCGTCAGCTACCACGTTCACTTTTTCAGGATGGTACTGAATGGTATTTACGTAATCTTTCAATAGCTCAAGCCAATGTCGTTGTCGCATGTTGAGTTCATTCTAAGTAAAGAAATATATTCGAGGCTTTCGGAGTATATTAGGATGTCATCAATAATGACAACCACGAAATGATCCAAATATTTTCTCGAATATTCATTTCATCATGTCCATGAATGTAGCATGGGCATTGGTCAATTCAAAAGATATAACTAGAAATTTGTAATACGCGTATCGAGTTCTAAAGGTAGTATTTGGAATGTCATTAGTTCTAATTTTTATCTGATGATATCTAGAACGGAGATCGATCTTCGAGAAGAATTGCGCACTTTACAACTGGTCCAACAGGTCATCAATGCGAGGTAGCGGATACCTATTCTTGATGGTGACATGATTCAACTCCCAATAGTCAATACATAGTCGCATACTACCGTCTTTCTTCTTTAAGAATAAAATATGAGCACCCCCAAGGAGAAGTACTAGGATGTATAAAACAAATGTCTAACAACTCCTGTAGTTGGACCTTTAACTCCTGAAGTTCAATAGGAGCCATTTGATATGGGGTTTTAGAAATGGGTTTTGTACCGGGTTCAAGGTCAATAAAAATTCAACTTCACGTTCTGGGGGTAGACCGGGAAGTTCTTGGGGAAATACACCAGGAAACTCATTAACAACAAAAATATCATTCAAATAATCAGTATTCTGATTTAAATCAGTGACATGGGCAAAGAAAGCTTGACATCCGTTTTTCAATAAACGAATAGTTTTATGACTTGAAATGACGTTGACTGATTTTAGTGGTTTGGTGGTTTGAATTCAGACAACAGGTTGGTTAGGAATATGAAAACTAACAACCTTACGAAAATAATTAATTTTGGTATAATAAGTGGTTAACCAGTCAATTCCTAGAATCACGTCAAATTTAAGTATTTTCAAAGATATAAAATTCCTAAGTAGGGTGAGGGTACCAATTTGAATCAAATAAGATTTGTAAATTGCAAATGTAACGAAGGTTTCTCCTAACTTTGTTTCAATAGATAAGTCAAAGTCTAATTTATCAGGAGTCAAGTTCAAACGTTGAGCACAAGCAGGTGAAATAAAAGAATGGGTAGAATCGATATCTAATAAGGTATAGACTTCGCAAGAGTTTATGATTCGCTTACCCGTTATAACCTCATTCGGGTTCTTCGCTTTTTGGGTAGTCACGACAAACGCTTTTCCAGGATCCACCGACTTTGACTTGTCTGGGACAGTCTTTGGTGTCACCGTTCCAGCTGGACTTAACTTCACTATAGTGTACATTCCACCTCAACTGCTTCGTCGCACTCCTTATCCATGATTTGAATTATTATTCTTCGATCCATATCGAATTGGGGTTGACAGCTCTACACATGGTAATTCCATACCCGATGTTGGATTCTCCCAATTGCTGTCCAAAAGGTGAAATCCATATCGTCTATTTTGGCCTTCTTGGATCGGACGTCTCTTTTGAAAATATCAACGTGTCGCGAGGCTTTTACCCATGCCTCCTATATTTTCATTCGTTCAATTGTTTCTTCTTTCATTAGAACTTTGACAATAGCATTCTCAGATTCCAACTCTAATATCATATGCTTTGCCAGAGATAGCTTTTGTTCAAGCTCCACATATCGGGTAGCAAAATCTTGAATTGCTGCATCCCTTTGTTCTACGATCGCCTGTCGTTCTCCACCCTGCTCGTCTAACTCATGAATACGATCTTGCAGTTCTACATTTCGATCATAAAGTTCTCCTAATAAATTCTCCTCAAGGTCCTCTTCTTCCTCACTGTTAGCTGCTACGTCTGCGACTAGCTCGGGTGCAACTATTAATTCTTCACTCACTACATGGATATCTCTAATTTCTTCTTCTCCCGACATCACATTATTCTGGTTAGTGATTAGCAGTGCCTCAATGGTCTCAAATGCTCCATTGTTTAGATTTTCAGCTGTCATTCTCAAATACTGCCACAAAACAAGGGCTAATAAAAGAAATTAACATATCACATATTAACCCTATGTTCCAACAGACCAATTAAATACCAAATAAGCTTAGGTAGGACACACACTAGCAAAAGATTTACTCGTCTCTCCTCCTAGTTCTATTCCTAGATCTCCGTCAGAGATCATATCCCTAAGCTCTGATACCAACTGTGACGCCCCCAAAATAGGTTCAATATTCAACCCATTCTGAGTCACCAAATATATGGTACAGAATCCAAATACAATCTTTTATAACATACGGTCATGTAAAATACAACCACACAACTTTGAGTTTTAATACAAATCGTATATAATACAAAATATAAACACTCAAATTCATTTCTTATTCATTACAATTATTGTTTCACTATTTTATAGAATAGTGAGAACTTCTACAGATCTAACTTTGATCATCACACTGTTCCCAGACTAGTCCCCGCGATATTCTCATTTCTTGAAGAGAATAATAGAAGAAAAGGGTGAGCTCAACTAGCCCAGTAAAGAATATTATACTAAGATAATGAAAAACAAATTATCGTTAGCCTTAAATAAATCAGATAAGATATTATGGACAACAAGTTTTAGATCAATATTCACAGCGGAACTAACAATTCATTAGAAGAGTTAAGTAGAGAATGATGTCTACTATCTTCTTTGATTTAAAAGTCCATCATCAATATTTTATCCCTGTAACATCAATCAATATACATCTCGAATCAAATATTCATCTTTGCACAACGGGCCAAAGATATTCATTTGTATCACCAGTTGGTCATGTTCATCTCAACACCTGTCCATCTTTGCACTACGGGCCAAAGATATTCATCAGGTAATCATTCATCTTTGAACTACAGGCCAAAGATATTCATAACGTAATTATTCATCTTTGCACTACAGGCCAAAGATATTCAGTTATATCACCATTTAGAACTGAGGATGATGAAAAATAATACGAATAACGAATCCAGTGAGATAAAGGACAAATATTAGAGAATTTATCCAGAGTTCAAGAATAAAGATCAAAACCTGGATCTAGTCAAAGATAATTTGGAAATAAAAAATTAATTTTTTTTTATCGTGAATAGTACCTCATGAATAGTAACTCGACATGAAAAGATAAAAATTTCACAAGAAAGTTCAGACCAATATTCCAGTGAAATGAGATTAGATGAAGCGCAAAACTCAAAGAATTTATGATCATTTCAGGAATTATAGAAGCAATACTTACCGTAGTAAGTTTAGAGTTAGGGATCTGAAATGAAACAATATACGAAACTGCAATTGGATTTTCATCCGTCAGGCTGTAGTCCGCTCAGACAGATTATTTTCACAATTTAATAACAACAGAATACGAAGGGTTATTCACCAGGCATGCGGTAATCCACGTATACAGGTTATTCCCATATAATAATAAAGAATGGGGTAACAACAGGATTTCACCATGCATGCGGTAGTCCGCGTAGACAGGTTATTCCAACAGAATAATAAAGAATGGAATAACAACCCTTACGAGTATTGAAAGAAAATAACTCTCTTCATGAATACGAAAGAAATAATACCCCGTACCTTAAAAATTTGGAGACTGCACTAGTGTAATAGCAGAATACTCTTCTTCTTTCTCTCTTACCCTCTCTATACTTTCTCTCTTTATAGCTTGAGTGAATTGGTGAGAAATAATGAAGAAATGAGCTTCTATTATAGGCTTGGCAGAGTAAGGATAAAATAGTCTTTTGTCATAATTTATGATATCATCGATCCTATGACATCACTGCTTACCTCATCGTTCCGATGATATCATTGCTTACCTGATCGTTCCGATGATATCATTGCTTACATCATAAGAATTCAAATTCAATTTGTTCTCTTCTACCTCATTTTACTTTTATACCATGAATTTACTATAATAATGTTACCATTCAAATTATAAAAGTCATACTATTATATAATAACATCATACTACTATAATGTAATATTATAATAATATATTTGAATGAATTATTTTATCGAAAAAGATAAAATACCAACTTTCAACAAATGTCACATGCTAAAAGTTCCTTCGTTTAAATCCATATTGAATAAATATTTTCTTATCATATATATCAATAATTAATTATTCACAAATAATATTATAGAACTACAATATTGACAACCAGGTCGTTTTCAGGAAAGAGGGGGCCTTCCGATAAGGATTTCTCCTTACTGGCGTGCAATTAATCAACCCATTTCCTAGACAGAACTTCCTTAGACATTGCCAATAATGCTATCAAATAATATGAATTATTGATTTGATAATTTGAAGTACTGTGCAATGACAATTATTGAATCACTAATATAAAACAGCAAAGTAGCACTTATTGATATAAAATATCGACGTTGCAAATATTGAACTAATAAAATATTATGTAATTATTGAATCAATAATACAAAATATTGAACAGTAATTACTGTAACAATAATTGAATGAGTGACTTCTTACGTAAGAACCAATAATTCGAAATACTGTGCAATACCATGTTTACTGTGCAACCGCGTATTACTGTATTTTAACACCGGGTATTTCAATAGTTTTAACGGTAAAAGTTTTAGCGTTATTTTTGTAAAAATATTATTTATGTCGCTTTCTATATCTGACATTCATTCTGTTGTGGGGTCCACCAATAACTGCGCCGTCGTACGAATATTCTCCGATAAAAAGAATATTCCTCGACTAAACGAATATTCCCCGACACAATGAATATTTTATAACCACTTGCTTACTTTGTAAACGTTGCACATCTCACCCATAACTTATCACATTTATCAAATCAACACCTTACTATTTCAAAATAATATATAAAAAAAATTAAATCTTATTCAAAAAAATTGGGGTCTTACAAGGGTAGTACTATCATCCCGATTATATTGGCTGAGACACTGCGGTCAGCCACTTACTGTATTACCCACCCGGAGGGGTTTTTCAGAGGCAGTTCGGTCTTGCTGTACATATGGCTGATGTCCCATATCCGACCGATTGGATCTTTCGGGCATCATGGGTATTGTTTTTCCAATGATATAGCTATGTCCTACTCCTTTTAGACGTCGAAGTGTACCGATGCAGAGACATATTCTGCATTTTTGTCAGATATTGAGCATCCGTACTTGATTTTTCCATGCTCTAGGTTAGCCTCCCCATATAGTTTCATCACCCATGCATCTGATATGGATTACCTGCCCCTAGCGGGATTGAGGGGAGTGACTACTTATCATCCCTTGGCTGTTATGAGCCAGTGTGATCAATTCTAGAGCCTGCACAGATTTGAAAGGTCTGCTGATCAGAGGGTGTCGACTTCGTCTATGTCATCTGCCAACTTGGTTCGAGTATATGAGTATGGACTCACAGAGGGAGGGCTAATTTCTCAAGTAGCCATCCGGACCGTTCTCCAGAGTACTCGGCATGGTTGGAGGCAAATATGGCAGCAGTTGCACTTGTTCCTTCAGCTCCTATTGTAGATTCAGACGAGGAGGAGCATATGGAAGATCTTGAGTCTCCTATCGAGGATGAGTTATTCATGGGTTTGACAGTTGCTTTGGTTAGCGACCCACCGACTATTCCTGCAGGCACAGATCCAGCTTTGGCGAACTCGCTATTTAGGATGACCTTTGAGAGAGATTAGGCTAGAGCACAAATGTTGACCACCTTGTCTGGCAGAGATATAGCTTTAGCTGAGAGAGACGCACTTCGAGTCGCTCAGGATGCTGGCTTGATAGAGGGAGAGGAGCTCCGATCTTCTAGAGATGTAGTTGTTGTGGAGATGGAGGAGACTTTGATTGCTAGGAATGTAACTTTTATGGAGAGGGATGAGACTATAGCTTCCTGGGATTTCCACATTGCCGACAGTACTGCTCTTCGGTTTTATACCCATGGTCTGGTTACTGAGATGAGTGCATATATTGATGACCACAATGCCACACTACAGATGACTGTGGATATTTTAAGCCGTATGGAGGCTGAGGGTATTGCACTTACAGCTGCTCCTCCATCTTCAGAGAGCGATGCCATGGTGGCATTGCTGGCCCGCTTATCCTTAGATCCATAGACTAGCTTTATTTTTCCTGCACAGACTAGATCAGCCATTTTTGTCATGTACAGGGCATTATGTATATATCAAACAGTTTTATATATCAGAGAAATATATTTTTGATTCACTTCCCTGTTTGGAGATGTATGGTCAATGCTTAGAGATTACCACTTCTTTCATGACTCGCTGTTGTTGATGTATCCTGAGCTTCTCCTTGATGGATTGACAATTGAGATGTTAGAGAGTATCTCAGATGGGCCTTTTGATCAGGGAAGCTTGATAGTTCTTAGTTTTTATAGGGTTTTGGTGTCTTGAGACTGGTTTTTTTATTGGTTTTTTGTTTTTTCTTGAAGGTCAAACCGCGCCGTAAATGGCTGCCTACGTACTCCCGGGTTGAGGGAGATCAGGTCATTCGTAGTTCTGCTTTTTGTGTGAGATAGGTTTGAAAAGTATTTATCTTGGGTTTTAATTTTGGTTTGATGAGTTTTGAATTTTATTTTGTTTTGACCGCACCAGAAATGGCTACCTACGTAGTCCCGGGTTGAGGGAGATCAGGTCATTCGTAGTTCCGGCTTTCTAGTGGAAAAACTAAATATGATTTGATTTGCAGGACCCGGATGCGGGTATGCATGTGCTTCAGACATAGTACATTTTTATGGTGTTTGAGTTGATGAGTTGGGGAAATTCGTTCCCGTCTACTTCTTTTAATCTGATAGCTCCTCCTGTCAACACCTCTTTAACAATGAAAGGGCCTTCCCAATTCAGGGCGAACTTTCCTTTAGCTTCGTATTGATTGGCTAAAACTTTCTTCAGCACTAAGTTATTTTCTTTAAATTGCCGTATTCGAACCTTATTGTTGTAGGATCGAGCAATCCTTTATTGATATATCTGTCCATGGAAAATGGCTGTAGCCCTCTTTTCATCTATCAGGGACAGTTGGTGGTATCGGTCTTGCAACCACTAGTCTTCGTCTATCTGAGCATTGACCAATACTCGCAAGGATTCCATCTCTACTTCTATGGGGAGGACTTCTTCCATGCCATAGACCAATAAATAGGGGGTAGCCCCGTTAGAGGTGTTCATTGACGTTCTGTATGCTAACAGAGTGAAAGGCAGTAGGTCAGACCATTCTTTATGATTGGCAGACAATTTCTGCATGATCTTTTTGATGTTCTTGTTGGCCGCTTCGACAGCACCATTCATCTTGGGCCGATAAATGATGGAATTGAGATGCTTGATGTGGAACTTACTGCACAATTCTATCATCATCTGATTGTTCAGGTTCTTGGCGTTGTCTAGTATGATAACATCCGGTTATCCATACCGACAGACGATATTATTTTTGATGAAACCAATGATGACATCTTACGTGACTTTGGGAAAAGAAGCTGCTTCAACCCATTTGGTGAAGTAATCGATCATGTTGAAGTTGAATCGATGACCATTGCTGGCTTTGGGTTCAACTGGACCAATTACGTCCATTCCCCATATAGAGAAAGGCCATGGCAAACTCATATTGTGTAGCTCATTCGGAGGAGCGTGTATAGCATTTCCATGTACTTGGCATTGAAAGCATCTCCTGACGTGATCGTCGCTGTCATCTTTAAGAGAGATCTAATAATGCCCAGTTCTTAATATCTTCTTGGCCAGCAGATGACCGCTGATGTGTGGACCACAGACTCCACCGTGGACTTCAACCATCAGTCTCTGGGCCTGATCTTTATCAAGGCATTTTAACAAGCCTATTCCAGCATCTCTTTTGTAGAGTTCATCTCCGCTTAGATAGAACTTCATAGCCATCTTGTGAATTCGCTTTCTCGCGGATTGGCTTGCCCCAGCGGGTGTAGATCCATCTCGTAGATATTCCTTGATGTCTTGATACCAAGGCTGCGTGACAGGAGGTATTTCATCTGATACTTCTCCAATATAATTCCCGTATGTCGGGGCTTTCTGAACTGTGAATTTGATGCAGGGAATCCCACTCTTATCGGATATGCAGATTAAGGATGCCAAGGTTGCCAATGCATCAGCGAAGTCATTCCTAACTCGAGGAATATTAAAGAAGGTTATGTCTTCAAACTCCATAGATATTCTGATGACCTGCCGATGATAAGGCACCAAATGCAGCACTTTGGTGTGATATGCCTCGGTGGTTTGTCTGATGACAAACTCAGAGTCTCCAAAGACCAGTAGGTTTTTGATACCCATGGATTGGGCTAGTTTCAACCCCATTATACAGCCTTCATACTCGGATGTGTTGTTGGTGTTGCCAAATTGAAGTTTGGTAGCTACAGGATATTGTTCTCCTATACCAGAGATAAGGACTGCCCCAGCTCCAGCACCTTTCATGTTTATTGCTCCTTCTAAATACATTTTCTATGATTGGACTGTATTCTCTTGCTGGAGTTGTTGAATTGTCATGATTCCATCATCTGGGAAATAAGTCTCCAGGGGTTCGAACCCTCCTGAAGGTGCTTCAGCTAATTGATCTGCAATACCTTGACCTTTGATTGACTTTAGAGTCACGTAGACAGTGTCAAACTGTTGTAGGATCAACTGCCATTTAGACAGTCGACAGTTCAACATTGGTTTGTTGAATACATATTTGAGTGGATCCATGCGGGATATGAGGTAGGTCGTGTGCCCATGGAGGTAATGCTGTAACCTCATGGCGGCCCATGCTAATGCACAACATGTTTTCTCGATCAGGGTGTATTTCTGTTCACCACTGCTAAATCTTTTGCTGATGTAGTAGATGGCTATTTGTTTGCTACTATCATTTTTCTGTCCTAGAATGCAGCCCATTGTATTGGCATTGACAGACATGTACATGAACAAGGGAACTCCATCCCTCGGAGGTACCAATACTGGTGCTTCGATTAGCTGCTTCTTGATGGCAAAGAAGGCTTGTTGACAATCCTCGTTCTATTTGGTGGAGGAATTCTTCCTTAGTAACTTGAATATGGGCTCACAGGTTGCTGTGAGCTGGGAAATGAATCGGCTTATGAAGTTGATCTTTCCCAGAAACCCACGTATCTCCTTCTCTGTTCGAGGTACTGGCATCTCAGTGATGGCTTTGATCTTGGCAGGGTCTAGTTCGATGCCTCGATTACTCACCAGGAATCCTAGCAGCTTGCCTGCTTTGACGCCAAAAGCACATTTGGCGGGATTCAGCTTGAGGTTATACTTGCACAACCTGTTGAACAGCTTCCTGAGATAGTCGATATGATCATCCTCCCTCTAGGATTTAATAATGATGTCATCCATATAAACCTCTATCTCTTTGTGCATCATGTCATAAAATAAGGCCATCATGGCTCACTGATACGTGGCTCTGGCATTGATGAGGCCGAAGGATAGTTGTTTATAGCAGAAGGTTCCCCAAGGAGTGATGAAAGCTATTTTCTCCCGGTCCTCTTCAGCAACCATGATTTGATGGTAACCAGCAAAGCAATCTATGAAGGAATACATGCCATACTGCGCAATATGGTCGATCAGGATGTGGCTAAAAGGTACCGGGAAATTATCCTTAAGGCAGGCCTTGTTCAAGTCCCGGTAATCCACACATACTCGGACCTTCCCTCCAGGCTTAGGAATGGGAACTATGTTTGAAAGTCACTCATACCATGATAATCCCAGCTTTGAATTGTTTAATAACTTCTTCTTTGACTTTCAGACTCCATTCAGGTTTCAATCGCCTAAGCTTTTGTTTGACTAGCTTGAACCCTTCTTTGATGGGCATTTGATGGATGACTATGTCAGTAGAGAGGCCAATCATGTCTTCATGTGACCATGCAAACACATCCTGGAACTGTGTTAGGAGTTCGATTAGGTCGACTTTTTGGTCTGGTGTGAGGCCTAAACCTATTTGGATTTCTTTGATGTTTTTGGAGGTTCCTATATTGATAGTGGTGGTTTGGTCAAGGTTTGGTTTGGGTTTGTCTTCGACCCATTCTTTGATCTCCTCGGGCACCTCATAGTCATCTTCCTCCTCTTGATCAATATCCATTAAGTCGAAGTTCAGTTCTATATCGTAGTCACTTTGACAGGTTGGCATCTCATTAGCAGAGACAAACACATCTAACGCTTAAGTCCTGAAAACAAAAAGGCTTTCATCTTAGATATATACAACTGCATAAATATACATAGCATTCTGCAAAGCATGACAAAGTTGCTACTATAGCTGTGCAATTAAAAGTAAGTAGTAAATGAAAGCATGATTAAAGGGCAGATTAACTCTCTCTGCCCCTTTACCCTTTTCGACCAAGGCAAGGGACACTGCTCCAGTTATCCAAGGTCAGATCATCATGAACCGGGAGGATGAGGGATTTGTGATTATCTGTCTCGTCTTGGATGACGACTGAGACATCCTTTATAATAGGGTTGGGGTTGAACTGCCCCTTTTTTCCTTTTTGTTGCGAGAAATTTGAATCTAATCCTCGTCTTCGCTGTCTAGGATCTCATCATTCATACCCTCGTAGTTTATGATGACCCACATGTTAGCGAATGGGTCTCATCCTTCGTACATGATCTTTTCGTTTCCATTTTTGCTATCTACCTCATGCTTGAGGGCTTTTCTTTCCTTGACAGGTATAATTGGAGGAAACAGCATGGTTGATACCACAGTAGGGATCTTCCTCATTGGTTTTACCCATCCAGCATTAGTTGGCCAAAGCATGGTGGAAGCATGAGCCTTGGGATGCTTATGCAGGTTCCGGTGGTTTGACCCGGATGAATATCCAAATCCTGCTCTCCCAGTTTAACTCGGGATTTATATCGAGCTCTTGATACCTTGCTGATTCTTTCCTAACCCTTATCCAGGTTGGAAACCTAAAGATACCATTTCCTGGCCCATTGTCATTACTTCGATGGAGACCTTAGGCTTTAGAGCCGGTGCCCCAATAGGCAAATACTGCGTATCACTAACCTCTAAGGCTTGAAAATATACAGGTTCAATCCCTGCATCCAGGTTGATCACTAGCATGTCTCCCTGTATGCAGACATGTTATTCTGGTTCCGCATTAACCGTGATTAGGATGCCGTTGATAATATATTTGAGTTGTTGATGGAGGGTGGATGGCACTGCCCCTGCCATGTGGATCCAGGGCCTGCCCAGCAACAAGTTGTATCCGGTAGCTATGTTGAGCACTTAAAAGGACACATAGAAAGTGTGTGGGCCAATCTCCAGAGGAAGCTCTATCTCTCCCATGGCTTATCGGCGAGATCCATCGAAAGCCCGGATGACCACATGACTGGTTTTGATCCGATTTGGGTTGATCTTCATTCTTTCCAAGGTATCGTAGGGATAGATGTTGAGGGATGATCCTCCATCTATGAGCACACCTCTGATCACATACCTGGAAGACATCACAGCTATATGCAGGGACTTATGATGGCCCGTTCCCTTTGCAGGGATATCATCGTCAGTGAAGGATATCACATTGCTATTGAAAATGTGTTCCACCACGTGAAAGAATTTCTCGACATCCACGGTATGAGGCAGATAGGCTTCTTCTAGTACTTTCACTATAATGTTGTGATGATCCACCGATGATAGGATCAAGTCTGTGATGGACATTTGCTTGGGTGTGTCTTTCAAGCCTTGCACCACTTTGATTTCATTGTGTCCCATTTTGTGGAGGAACTCTTCAATTTTCTCATCATC
Source organism: Panax stipuleanatus (assembly GCA_020205555.1). NCBI lineage: Eukaryota > Viridiplantae > Streptophyta > Magnoliopsida > Apiales > Araliaceae > Panax > Panax stipuleanatus. Next base: position 19,125,409 of record CM035121.1, on the reverse strand, counting down.
CACCTTTGCTTTGGCTTTGATGGTGGTTTGATCACCCGCTGAGGCAGCTATAAGGGATTATCCTTTGGTACAATGGCAATGTTGTTTGAGGTGGACCATTCATCGTTCCTGTAGTTCCATGGGACCCTCTTCAGACTGATAATTGGATACTGGGGTCTGAAGGGAAAGATTAAAAGCTCGGGTGCGGCCACCTTCACAAGATTTTCTGCCTCTTTGACCCCTTTCCCTAGCAGGACTAAGGGTGTGAGGGTCGACTCCCTATTGCAGGATATGACATCTACTGTGTTCTAGTTCCATACAGTGGGGATCTAAAGAGTGTCGTTATCTGGGAAATTGAGAATTTAATTTCCTCTTATCAGGTCACCATTTTCAACCATGTCTTGAATCAAGTTACGAAGTGCCCAGCAATCCTCGGTATCATGGCCAGGTGAATTGGAATGGTACTGATATATTTGATCAGGTTTAAATTTTTTGGCTCGAAGGTTCAATGGAGGTAACAAGTCTACAACCATTCCCTCGTTGATTAACATCTGGAGGATTTCTTCCATCTACTGGTTTAGGTTGGTGAAGTTCCTTTGAAATAGGAATTTCCTACCAGTGTGGACATTCACATCTTTAACCATTTTGTCGGTCCAAGGCTCATGCTTATGAGACTGGTTATGATCCCTCCTGAGATTGATCTCCGGTGTGAGAGGACAATCGATGTCAAACCGGTTGCCCCGTTTGATCATTTTCCTAGTGATCTGATGCTGGTAAACAACCAGTTCTGCTAATTGTTCAATTTGTTCCTTGATAGAATTTATTTCCTGCTCTATCAGGAACCTTCTTTCTGAGACCTCCCAACTGTCTGGGATGCTGTTACTGAATGGAGTTGATTCTCCCACATAACGGAGGTACTTGATCCTTCTCCACTTGTGGAGCTGATCATATTGACATTCTCCTCTTTATGTTGTGGGAGAGGGTTATCCTGCACATGTGGTTGCTCAGGCTTTGTGACCACAATCTCTCCGTTGTTCATCAAATCTTGGATCTTATGCTTGAGAGACCAACAGTCTTGTGTGTCATGGCCTGGAGATCTAGAATGATAAGCACATTTCTTGCTTGGGTCAAAATTTCGTCCACCAGTGTTGGTTGGTGGAAGGAGTTGTACAATCTTCTTCTGAGTTGTCAGAAGTTTTAATATGTTCTCGAGTGAATCCCCTAGATGGGTGAAAGTTCTTCTACGCCTGACCTCCATATTTTTCTGGAGTGGAGGGTTTGAAGGCTGTGTTGTAGCTTGGAAAGGGGTATAGTTCCTCTTTTAAATAGGCATACTGTTTGCCTTGCCCGTTGGATTTTATCCTTGTAATACTAAGGACACTTCTTCATCTTTCTATTTGTGTACTCTCCTGGAATTACTCCCGTAATTTCCAGACTGGATATGTTCAGCAACAGCTTCGAGGGCAGTCATATTTTTTATCTTCCCGGACTTGAGCCCTATTTCTGCCATTTCACCGTGCTTGATCATTTCAGAGAATGGTTTTCCTATGCCTGCTAGGACCCTCTCATAATATGGAGCTTCTTGGATGTCGATGAAGGTCATGACTATCTAAGACTCAATCATGGCTAGGGGTAACATGTGCTGCGACCCGTCTCCATCGTTGGGCATACTCTCTAAATGATTTCAGTGTTCATTTTCTTGATTTTGGTTATTTGGTATCTGTCTGGAGCCAACTGAGATTGGAAGCTGTATTGACTGAGGAAGGCATGGGCTAGCTCTTCCTAGCTGTGAATCTTAGAGTTTTCCAGACGGGCATACCAGGCTCTGGCTTCTCCAGTTAAACTTTTCTGGAATAGTTGTATTCGAAGTTTCTCGTCCTCTGCATAGGATCTGAGTTCTCCAATGAATACTTTCAGATGTGTAAAAGGGTCCCCCAATCCATTGTATTTCTTGAAATTAGGAGTTCTAAATTTTTCAGGATAACGAGCCCCGGGGAAATACAAAGGTCAGAGTAATTAACACTGACGAATGCCCCAGTCCCTTTGATAGACCGGAGAGTTTCTTCCATTTGTTGTACTTTCTTGAGAAGTTCACTAGCTTCCTGTTCTTTGCTGAGGGTGGTGATTTTAGGGGTTTTGTTGGTTGTATCCTAGTTCTGTGGTCCAGGAATCTGAGCCTCGGCCTTTTCAGTCTCTTGACTACCACCAGGTGCTCCTGGTTCTGTATGAATTTGGGCTTGCTTCCCTTTAAGGGCCTTGCTTTGTTCTCTCAGAAAATCGGCCAATTCGACTATATGACTTCTCAGTACTTCAAACTCTTCCCTAGATACAGGGGTAGATTTTGGTTGAGCACTCGAAGTCATATCCGTGGATGGATGTAGTGCTTTCTTAGTCTTAGATCTAGTGATAGGACTAATTTTTCACCTACAACAAAACGTAGGCGTGTCAATTTCCTGAGGTAGGTAAGGATAGGATGCATGATGTGTTTTTTTTATCCTGTAAAACATAGGTTAGTTGTTTTGATGACAGGAGGTAAATATTGAAAACTAGACATTGAATTGAAAGAGGAAGGCATGAAGAAGCTCCCCGTTGGATTTTGTTAATCAGAGGCTGACATATCTTAGGTTACTCTCGCGCGGCTTTTTGGCATGAAGGTCCCCAAATCATTGCAATCTACTAGAGGGGAAATTAATCCGATCTTTCAACTGAACTGAATCTGGGTGGTGCATTTTCATGAGCCCCAAAGACTTAGCCGATCCCCAGAGACATTACTTATCACCGATGGGTTTTGCCTCCTTGTGAGAAGAATCACAACATACATTCACATGCATCGCCCTCACCATATGCATATAATGACAATTGGTGCGAAGCACTAATATGGGTGCGAGGCACTAAAAAGAAGGAAAGCATTCATTCACATTCATTCAATGTAAAGATGCAGCATTCACACATTCATTTAATGCGGAGACGCAGAATTCACACATTTATAATTTTAAAAAGGAAACGCTTGAAAAAGATTTGAAAGCGTCCTAAGACATCTACTGTCCCTAGCAGAATCGCCACCTGTCGACGTCAGGAAAAAATCCGTGGGTGGGGTCACAACCCGGATCTTTCTCTCTTTCTAAGTTATCTCTACCCTTACTCTTTTTATTTGTGAAAAAGGTTTTGAAGGATTTTTTAGGAAAAGGCCAACATGTGTCATGTCGACAATTGAACGTTTTACAGAGTCGCCAGTTGGTAGATTTGAAATGGTTGTACCAACTCAACCGAGTTTTGTTTGAAAGAGGTGCAATTGCTAGACACTGTCAAAACTTGATCTTTAAAAATAAAGTTTTGAGCTCGGAGGCTTGGTTAAGTGTGGGAAAGGTGTTAGGCACCCCACGACTCCCGTGTGAACACGGTACCGCATCTTCTCAGTATTTCCCTTAAAACTGAAATGCGTGTGTGAATGCTGTTCGAAATTTGGGCCTATGTTTGATTGATTGATTAAAAGTAGTGCTTTGCTTCGTTGAACCTATATACGAAGGGTTTGATTTGATTTGCAAAAAGTCTTTGATTTGATTTGCAAAAGTGTTTAATTTGATTTGCAAAAGCTTTTCTTTTGATTGAATTGAAAATGATGTTTTGAAAGCTGGTTATAAAACCCTTACGCTAACATAGGAATTGAAGCCTGTTGATACTTCCATTTTTATCTTTATAGCCTTAAGGCTTGTGTTTGAATGGTGATTTGTCGGGCTGCGAAGCATCCTCGATCACACAAATAAATACAAATGCCGGTCTCCTCATGGGCATTAAAACCATCGGAGGGACGCTGACACGGCAAACCATATTTTCACTATGTTGAGACCTTAAATCAGGATAACCGTTTTAAGGTCTTTTGTATATACATTTTATAGAAAAATTGGCAGGGTACATTCATAAACTGGAGTTTGTCCATCGTGGGAATCAGATTCCGATCAGTTTGATCACGAATCCCACGATTCCTAATCTCACATATGAGTAGCCAATAAACCTGCACAGTTTAAATTTGTAAAAAAAAGAAATATATCCCAAATGTTGCCAGAACCGAGGATTCATTCAGTAAATCTGGGTTCGCACGGCCGAAGAGTCTCGGTCCCACTAGATAGCGATCTAAGGGATGCGAGGTTACTTTTGAAACTGAAAATGCTGCATTTGTTAATGCCGATTCATATCAAATGAATATTTAAAGCAGCAGTTTAATAAAGTGAGTAAAGCAATATATATATACAATTATATATACGCAAGCTATAAAGGGCGATGGGTTTTCACACTGGTACCCGGACTGAAATTGAAATATATATATATTGACAGAAAAGTAGTCAACCAAGACTGGGAAGAGAACCCAGTGGTGGTGATGGCTGCTTATATATGCATATTTATATATAAAAGCAGTAAAAAGGCCACAGAATAATCCAGGCCGAACTGAACTGTAAATGTACAGAAAAGTAGTCAACCAAGGATTGGGAAGATAACCCACTAATGGTGAAGGGTGCAAAAATAGTATAAAGGCCACAGAATAATCCAGACCAGACTGAAATATATATATATATATATATATATATAGAAACAGAAACTGTAGTCAACCAAGACTGGGAAGAGAACCCAGTGGTGGTGAAGGCTGCTTATATATGCATATTTATATATAAAAGTAGTAAACTTCCTAGGATTTGACATCCGGGCTTAATAGAATTGAAAAATTAGTATATATACAGTTAAATATATACAAAAAAAGCCAAAGGAAGATAAACCAGTCGGGCGAAGTTGCTTAAAACGAAGATGCTAGTGCACTAAAGCTGTTAGAACTGATGGATTGTCAATCTGAGTTGTAGAAATGCTAGAAAACGCAGTTATGTACAAAAATGTACAAAAAGTTGACAAAAACGGCCACATAAATAAGTTCTGGGTATATTTAGAAAACGAAACTTGATATGCAAGTGCAAACCAGTGCAAAGAAGTAATATTAACTTTCTGATCGTAAAAATACTCACAATGGACTACTACACGGGCTTTTTGCCAAATTATAGGCCTTTAACGTCCGAATCTACCGATTATTTTTTGATATGTGGTAGTATGTGGGTATATCTACGTGTTAGAGTGAAAATATTTGGGTTTAGAAGATGAGAAATTGGACAGAAAATCAAACAAGTAGAGGTTCGAAGTGTTTTTTCTTTTTTTAAATGAGGGGGGGGGTCACCTCATATATATAGCCCAGGGAGCCTCAGCTCTACCTATTGCTGCCGCAAGTAGAGGTACGTCTCCCTTGGTGGGGTCCACATGTCTGGTTGAGTCATCTCGAAGTACATGCACTCCGAGCAACGTGAGGTCGAAGTCGAAACTTTCTAACTTTTGATCGGAGCGTCCGTTTGATGCGTGCTATACCTTTCCAGAAAGCCCTCGCCGAGAGTGTCACAATGACATGGGATAAAACATTTTTTGGGTCTAAGAAGATGGGTTCATAAACAGGTCTTCATATTCCCCTCAGTTTATCCGTTGAGCTGTCTTACGCTATTTGCACTCGGGATCATTGTTATAGTTCGTTCTGACCTTGGTGGCATCAATTCAGCTTGAATTTGACCGAATCAGCTTAGGGTTAGTAAAATGACTATTTTTTCCCTCACGGGGTTAACTTTAGTGTCGGCATGGCCTTTGGTTGACTTCTGGGAGTTGTTTCCAAGACTTGGATCCCATTCGAGTCTGTTTGTCCTCAATGTTGTCTCTGAAGTGGATTTGGTCATTCCAGGTTTTCTCCTGGAGGTGTTGTGGAGCTCTAGGTTTTTTCTTAAAGTTGCATTTACTTCCTGGGTTGAGACTAGGGATGACCTGCATTTCTCGGGTTGAGACCGGGGTTGAACTGATAGCCCGATATTGAGATCGGGATTGATCTGACGGCCCGATTGGAGTTCGGGGATGATTTGATAGCTCAATATTGAGATCGAAGTTGATCTGACGGTTCGATTGGAGATCGGGGTTGATTTGATGGCTCGATATTGAGATCAGGGTTGATCTAAAGGCCCGATTGGAGATCGGAGTTGATTTGATGGCCCGATATTGAGATCGGGGTTGATGTGACGGCCCGATTAGAGATCGAGGTTGACTTGATGGCCCAATATTGAGATCAGGGTTGATTTGACGGCCCAATTGGAGATCAAGGTTGATTTGATAGCCCGATATTGAGATCGGGGTTGATCTGACGGCCTGATTGGAGATTGAGGTTGATTTGATGGCCAGATATTGAGATCGGGGTTGATCTGGAGGCCCGATTGGAGATCGGTGTTGATTTAAAAAAAAAATTTGGCCCACCTACAGTGTTAGTAATAAGGAAAGGAAATTTTGAGTGTCTACAAGCTGAACTGTCATCGGTCTGTACCCGACGCTTCGCTGTGGTTGAGCCAACAGCTGAATTATCATCGGTCAGTAACCGACGCTGTCTGGGGTTGTGCCAACGGCTGAGCTGTCATCGGTCAATACCCGACGCTTAGCTGGGGTTGTGCCAATGGCTGAGCTATTCTCAGTCAGTACCCGATGCTTCGCTGGGGTTGTGCAAATCACTGAACTGTCATCGGTCTGTACTGACACTTCGCTAGGGTTGAGCCATCGGCTGAGCTGTCATTGGTCAGTACTTGACGCTTCACTGGTGTTGTGCCAACGGCTGAACTGTCATCGGTCTATACCCAACTCTTCACTGAGGTTGAGCCAACGGCTGAATGGTCATCGGTTAGTACCCGACACTTCACTGGGGTTGTACCAATGGCTGAGCTATCATCGATCCGTACCTGATGCTTTAATGGGGTTGTGCCAATGGCTGAGCTGTCATCGGTCAGTACCTGACGCTTTGCTGGGGTTGAGCCAACGACTGAACTGTCATTGGTCAGTACCAGAGCTTCGCTGGGGTTGTGCCAATGGCTGAACTATCATCGGTCAGTACCCGACACTTCACTGGGGTTATGCCAACGGCCGAACTGTTATCAGTCAGTACCCGACACTTCACTGGGGTTGTGCCAACGGCTGAGCTGTCATCGATCAGTACCCAATGCTTCGCTGGGGTTGTGCCAACGGCTGAGTTGTTATCGGTCTGTACCCGACTCTTCACTAGGTTTGAGCCAACGGCTGAACTGTCATCGATCAGTACTCGACGCTTTGCTGGGGTTGTGCCAACGGCTAAGCTATCATCGATCAGTACCCGATGATTGAAAGTGGCAGTTTTTGGCAATTTTTTGGCAGTTTTTCTGCAGTTTTCATCTTTGGTCACCAGATATTGCTTCGGGATGAATACCGATGGCTTGCAGGAAGTTCTTCTTTCTGCCAGTATATCGCTGCTTAAAAGCTAGATTTTAGGACAACCCGCTCAATCGCGTAGCGATTCTTTCTCAGATTTGACTTTTCAACTCATATAAACTCCGTTTTAACTCGAACTGGACCTAGCCGGAGGGAGCAGGGCCCACCCTGGGTGTCACAGGTAGGGGTACGACAGCCATAGGTGGTCCTGCTCCTTCCTGTGGTTTTATATTGGGCAGCGGGGAGCTCATATGTTCATTTTTCTGTTTCGAGTTTCAAACAGAATTCGATTTTCTTTTTCAGATCTACGGAGTTCGGGAAGCTTTTTTTAGATTCCGTCTGTAAGTGCCACGCGTTCTGCACATCTCAGGTAACATTTAGATCCTTTCCTTTCATATTTTGACTGTTAGAAGTATGTAAACCACGTAGGGTGCTTTTGAATGCAATGTATCAAAAATGTATGCCTATATGACCTGCTAAAAATTTTCTGACTTCATAAGTAGTGCATATTTTACTTCAATGCACGTTTTGATGTAAGAAAATTTAAATTCTGAGACAGTCAATTTTAGCTCTTTTTGATCAGTTTACTCATCCTTTTTGAGGCCTAGCGAGCCTGGATTTTCAACTAAAATGTCCATGGTAATTTGGCTACCATGTGAAGTTTATTTTTGATTTTTTCATAAATATGAACTATTTCTATTTTTGGAAAGGTGTGCTACTGAATGGCCACCTAGACATGTCTGTGCGCATGCGGACAGTCCATTTTACAAAGGAGACTCTGGTGAATTTTTTCAAAAGCCTGAGCATTTAATAAATATTTAGTTTTGACTCTAATGGGGATTTTTTACTGACCCATGCATTTTTTAGGATTTAGCTTTTGAAAAATATGCAGTTTTGACTCTATTGAGGATTTTTAATTCCCATGCATGTTTTAGGACTTAGAAATGCATCAAGTACTGATTTAAATTAATAAGCCATAGGATTTAGGCTTACCACACCCTTTCTGAGGTGATTTGGAGACTTTGTCCAGGTGATGGACTGAGATAGACCCGGGAGTGCTAGTAGGGTCATTTTAGGAGTTAGGCGGAGGAGAGCTTTTGACGTTCCTCAGCCATGTCTAGCCCAGCTACCTCGCAGGTTAGCTGAGTCAGTTATTCGTCCGGCCCATGATGAGCCATCAGTAGATATAGATGATGAGGATGCTCCATTAGCCGCTCTGCCCCAGCTCAGGCTCCGCGTGCGGAGCTTCCAGGCATTGTTGTGCCAGTCCAGGATCTGTTGGGATATTTGAGTCGTCATCCCTTGAGGTTCCTCCATGCCAACGAGGTGATTGAACCTTTTTCTATTTATTGATTTTTTTTCTTCCTTTTGCCATTATCGGGGCACAGGTTTTTGACATGGGTTGGCTTTTATTGCAGGTTCTGGGCTTTACACAGCCTCGAGCGAACTGGTTTAACGTGCACTCCCTGTATCACACTCTGCACCAGGACTACAGGGACATTGTTGACACCTGGGGGTTTCAGGTATTCTTTTCTATTCTTCCCCGTCGTTGCCCCTGGGATTTTATGAGGGCTTTATCTGAGCGCTAGTTTCACCAGACTCAATCTCTCCACTTATTGAACTCTGAGGTGATGATGACCCTGATGGATTTGAGGTTCATCACCGGGATAGAGTTTGAGGGTGAGCCAGTGCCTATCATGGCTGACATTACACCCACTGTCGTTCGGTCTCTGCTGGGAGTTCTTGCAACGACGATCAAATGTTGGACTGTCCGATCTGGTCCCTTGAGCGTAAATGCCCAGAGTGGGGCTTTGCTTGAGCCTCTGCCTGATGATCAGAGGGTTAGGGATCGCATCCTGCGGCGATTGTTTCTGGTGATCATCAAGGGTTATTTTCTGGCGGACAACTCTATGACGTTGTCCTTTTCCTTGGTTAACGCCACTGGATATATAGAGAGCCTCAGTGACTTTGATTGGGGTACCTACACATTTGACTATTTTCTCTGAGGTATGCGCATGCGCTCGAAAGGTGTGACAGAGGCTTGGCTAGGGTTCTACCCATTCCTGCTAGTGAGTACATCTTTCTTGTACCTTTTTAATTTCTACATTTACATTTGTCAGTCTTGGTCACTGAGGACTTTTGATATTTACATGACCAGTTTTGGGCATATGAGAGGCTTCCTTGCCTTCGTCTCGCTACCACTTTAGGCCTAGAGACTTATTTCCGAGGACGGAGGTCCTTTGACGGAGGTCATTGTTGCTGAGGGTTTCACCCATTCCTGCCTTCAATTGGAGCTTTTAACTACTGAATCGATCTCGTGGATCCCATATACCTCAAATTTTTTGACTGTTTTGTTTGAGGGAGGCTTCCCCACTAGCTGGGAGTATGCATTATCTACCAGCAGAGTCCCATTTTTGATAGAGGGAGGTTGGGAGCTCTATTTAAGAGAGCGTGCTATCAGGAGCATTACAGGGCAGATCCGCATTTCCATTGTTCCTCCTGCTTGGCACCATTGGCCACTAGTTCAGCCTCTCACAGACATTTCACTGGAGGGCATAGATGGCTTCACCCTATCAGAGGGTCCGTACAGCCAGGAGGCATTCAGCAGCTGGTGGAGTCCTCGCACTATTGGGGCTCAGACTCGGGCTACCCAGTTCATGGCAAATATGGTGCCTGGGTCTGTGATGATGATAGACTAGATAGCGTGCCTTAGGGTGCCTACTCACTTGGACCAGATTACAGGACTGACCCAGTAGTTGGAGAGAGCTTATTTGTTTACCAGGCATCTTGGAAAAGATCCATCAGAGGTATCTTCTTTTGATTCATCCAGCTCCGAAGCGAGCCCTTCCACAGGCCCATTTTCTAGCAGTTATACAGGGGCTGATCCTCCCTTGTACCGCCATGACATTCCTTATGGCTGAGACTTTGTGTCCACGGAGGAGATGGAGCAGGTTAATAGCCTAAGCGTAGATATTTTGGATCTTTTTGGATAGCTATTGTAGCTATATCTTTTGACCGGCCACTGTTTTAGTTGTTGGGCAGCTGTGCCCCATTTTGATAGGTCATTGTTAGTATTTGGGGGGTTGTGCCCCATATCCCTGTACTTTTTATTTTGTATTTTATTAGCAGACAGAGATGATGCTTGCAGTAGATAGTTTATTGAAGATATGCATGATATTTATTTTTGTTGCTAAATTTGTTTGTTTGTATAAAACCAAAAGACAATAGCACAAGGGCATACCCCAGAATATAGGAACATCATCTATTAGACACGCTAAAGATGATCAATCTATACAAGGAAGAGAGCCCTATCCTGAACTAGTAAGTAACCAATTACAAAAATATTGGTTAGTGGTTGCCTTGATAAAAGATTTACATGTAAAGAGCCGAGATTTAATGAGATGGATAACATCCTTAGCAAGATTTCCTGGGCGAATAAGAGTATCACTATGGATCTTTTTGTTCCTTACCTCCCAAATTTTATAAAAGCAAGTAGCAACTGTTAGGCATAAAATGTTTCTTGAAAGTTTAGTGTCATGATAGGCCGTGAGGAAATCTATAATAGCATCCCAAGCCAAAGGGAAGGTTCTCCAGTTCCCAATGTCCAGAGCAGGTTGAAGTACCGAGATGGAATAAGCACAGTTAAAAAAAAGGTGATCAAAAATCTCCTGGTGAAGGTTACAAAGAGGACAGTTCCATGTTCTACCAGTGTAATGCATAGTTCTATCATTTATGGGGAGCTTCCTTAGAATGCCAATCCATAAGATGAAAGAATACCTTGGGACATAAAGCTTGTTCCATGGAATGAAACTCCATGAGACCAGAGGTTTGTGTGCACGAATAGACTCCCACAGATGCTTGGCCTTGATATTGTTTATTTCCCAATCATCCCATATAATTCTGTCCAGCCTTTGTGAAGGGTTAGGGAGAAGTTGCACTTGCCGTCAGAGCATGATGACAACCTGTGAAAGGCGATGGTTGTGAAGATTGCATTGTCTGCTACCTTGAAGGTTTCATTCATTCCCCAATATTATAGAGCTGACCTTATCATGAGATGTGTAACCAGAGTTGGACAAAAAGGAGGGGTTTGGGTTAATGGATGTACCGTTAATCCAAGGGTCATACCATAAGTGAGTATGCTGCCCATTGCCAACTAAATACTAAAGGTAAGTAAGAGCAAGAGGTCAAAGCTTAAGTACTTGTTTCTAAATCCAAGAGCAGTACGGGGAGAGCTTAACCTGCCAGAAGGATCGTTGCTTCAAGATTGTGGTTTTGGTCCATTGAGCCCAAAGGGATTTGATTTGGTGTTGAATGATGTGAAGAAGGTGTTGCATGACCAAGGCTTTGTTCCAGTCCAAAAGCCTTTTGATTCCCAACCCACCTTCAGCAATAGGCAAAGTAATATTGGACCAAGCTACTTTAGCACCAAATTTACTTAAGTTTGGACCTTTCCAAAGGAATCTTCCAAGAATGGACTGTATTTCGATAAGAACTGCTTTTGGGAGCAGAAAAATAGAGCTCCAGTAAACTTGCAAAGCAAAAAGGGTAGACTTAATGAGTTGTAATCTTCCAGAGTAAGAGAGGACCTTAGTAGTCCATGAGGAGGCACGGTTGGTGATCCTTTGAATGAGAGGGTGGCAATCAGATAGGAACAATTTCTCAGACAGAAGAGGAACACCCAAGAACTTTGACGGTAAGGATCCTAACTGAAACCCAAGAAGGTTGATAATGGCGTTTGTGGAAGAATGGTCAGAATTAGAGAGGAAACAGTGACTTTTGTGCGAGTTAGGGATTAGACCAGAGTAAAGAGAGAATGCAAGAGTTAATAATAGCAATTGAAGGCAAGCTTGCATGACAGAAAAGAAGAATATCATCAGCAAATAAGAGGTGGGTTAGTCTACAGGCTTTTGTTCTCCAACGGTAGGTAAAGACAGGAACCAAAGTTTCTTTATTTAATTTAAGGGAGAGGATTTCCATCACCAAAAAAAAAAGAAAAAGGGAGAGTGGGTCACCTTGACGAAGACCTCTAGAACTGCCGAAGAATCCCACTAAAGTTCCATTTAGTTTGATCGAAAACATAGCTGAAGTAACACATGCCCTGATCTAATCAACAAAAGGAGGGAATTTAAAAGCATATATAATGTCAAAGAGAAACTCCCATTTAACTGTATCAAAAGCTTTCCTTATATCAATCTTTAGAGCACACCTAGAAGGACCATCATTTCTGTTATACCCTTTGAACAGTTCTTGAGCATTTTGAATATTGTCACTAAATAAGCAATTTGAATATTGTCACTATCTATTGCATCATGTTTATCATTTTCATTATGCATGTATTATGTCATGGATATGCATTCAGATAGATGAGTTTAGATTTGACCCCTGAATGGTCTTGTGATACGGTGATACAGTTGTCGTCGTCCACCGTCAGCGGTATTGAGCACTCGCCACCATCCTCGGTGGCATCTTAATTGCAGTCATGATATGATAGTCTGCCCTTCACAGCCAAAGGGACAGTAGATCAGAGGCTAGGGCATTCTCTATCCCTTCTGGCTTTCCAGGTTCCGTATGGATTTGTGGATGGCATCTTATTATGATGGATACCTGATCGACATATTTTCTATTTTGGGCTCCATGAGTTGGCTCCTACTTTAGAGGAGTATGAGCGTCTTACAGGCTTGGCACTGGATTTGCCTTGCACTCGTACAGCCATCAGTGACATACAGAGACCATTTATGACTATGTCAGGTCTGAGACGCCGAGTTATCACTGAGGAGATTATTGCAGGACATGTGATATCCATAGACTTTCTAATTGATCACTTCGACCGGCTAGACAGCTACGAGCGGTATTATTGGGAATTTATCACTTCGGTAGATGAATGGCAGCTTGCCCGTGTAGACGTCTTGTTGATGTGCATCGTGGCCTATGTTTATATGCCACTACTCTTAGACCACTTGGATGTTGGATTGATGGCCGTGGTTCGGGCCCTTAGACAGGGTTGTACCATCCTACCGATGATATTGGCTGAGACACTGAGGTCAGCTACCTATTGCCATACCCATCCAGAGGGGTTTTTTAGAGGTAGCTCTGTTCTGTTGTACGTGTGGCTCATGTCCCACTTGCTCCCGATTGGCTTCTTCAGACACCAGGGGCATTGTTTCACCCATGAGATAGCCATGCCATACTCTTTTCAGCCGGCGGAGTGTTTGGATATAGAGACATGGTCAGCTTTTTTATCCGATATTGTGTATTATTTTTCTATTCTGCCATGCTCTGGGCTAGTCTCCCCTTATAGCTTCATCACCCATGCATCCGGCATGGACTACCTGCCCCTAGCGGGATTGAGAGGAGTGACCACTTACCGTCCATTAGCAGTTATGGGTCATTTTGATCAGTTCCAGAGCCTTAACCATTTTGAGAGGGCTATTGATCAACGAATGTTAGTTTCTTCTATGTCATCAGCCCACCTGATCAGGATTATGAGTGTTGGACTCATAGGGAGAGGGATGATTTCTCCACTAGCCACCCGGATCATTCTCCAGAGTACTCAGAGTGGTTGGAGGCCGATACATCATCAGCTGCATTCTTCCAGTCAGCTTCTATTATGGTTCAGATGAGGAGGAGCCTATAGAGGATCCTGGTTCTCCTACGGAGGATAATTTGTTCATGGGTTTGACAGCAGCACTAGTTAGCAATCCGCTGATCATTTCTGTCAGGACAGATCCAGCTTTGGCAGATTCATTAGCTAGGATGACCTTTAAGAGAGATCAGGCTATGGCGCTGATGTTGACTGCCCTGTCTGGCAGAGATATAGCTTTTGCTGATAGAGATGAGGCTCGAGCCACTCGAGATACGGCATTGGTTGAGAGAGATGAGGCTCGATCTTCTCGAGATGCTACTTTTATCGAGATTAAAGAAACATTGATTGCCAGAGACGTAGCTTTTGTGGCGAGGGATGAGATCTGTTCTGCCAGGGACGCAGCCTTTGAGGAGATTGAGGAGGTTTTGATGGCCAGGGATGCTGCTTTTGTAAAGAAAGATGAGGCCATAGCTTCCTGGGATTTCCATATTACCGACAGTACTACTTATCAATCATATACTCATGGTCTAGTTGCCGAGATGAGTTTTTACATTGATGATCACAGTGCCACTATGCAGATGACAGTAGATGTTTTAATCCGTATGGAGGCTGAGGGTATTACATTTGCAGCGGCTCCTCCATCTTCAGAGAGAGATGTCATGTTGGCACTGTTGTCCCATTTATCTTTGGGTCCATAGACTAGCTTTATTTTCCCTGGACATACTAGATCAGCCATTTTTATCATGTACAGGACACAGTGTATATGCCAAACAGTATTATCTATCATAAAAATATATTTTAATTTACTTCCTTGTTGGATATGTATTGTTATTGCTGAGTGATTACCACTTCTTTCATGACTTGCTGTTGTTGATGTAACATGAGCTTCTCCTTGATGGATTGACAGTGAGATGTCAAAGGATATCTCGGATGGACTCATTAACCAGGGAGGCTTGATAGAATTTAGGCTTTATATGGTTTTGGTGTCTTTGGACTGGTTTTTATTATTTTTTTGTATTTTATTGAAGGCCAAAATGCACTGTGAATGGCTGTCTACGTACTCCCGGGTTAAGGGAGATCAGGACATTTGTAGTTCAATTTTGTATGAGAGAGGCTCGAGAAGTGTCTCTTTTGAGTTTGGTTTGATGAGTTTTTGAATTTTTTGTTTGGTTTGACCGCACCAGGAATGGCTGACTACGTACTCCCGGGTTGAGGGAGATCAGGTCATTCGTAGTTCGCTCTCTAGTGAAAACCGAACTGATTTGAATGATTCGCAGGACCAAGATGCTGGTATGCATGTGTTTTAGACATAGTACCTTTTTGTGATGTCTGAGTTGATAAGTTGGGAAAATTCGCTCCCATCCATCTCTTGCAGTCTGATAGCACCCCCTGTCAACATTTACTTGACAGGGGCGAACTTTCCTTCGGCCTCGTCCTAATTGGCCAAGACTTTCTTTAGCACCAAGTCATTTTCTTTGAATTGCCTTATTCGGACTTTCTTGTTGTATGATCGAGCAATCCTTTGCTGATATAACTGCCCACGGAAAATGGCTGTAGCCCTCTTTTCATCTATCAAGGACAACTGGTGGTACCGCTCTTGCAACCACTGGTCTTCTTCCATTTGAGCGTCTATCAACACTCTCAGGGACTACATTTCTATCTCTATGGGAAGTACTGCTTCCATGCCATAGACCAATGAATAGGGCGTAGCCCCAGTAGAAGTGCGCATTGACGTCCTGTATGCTAACAGGGTTAGAGGCAACAGGTTAGGCCATTCTTTGTGATTGGCAGACATTTTTTGCATGATCTTCTTGATGTTCTTGTTGGCCGCTTCGACAACACCATTCATCTTGGGCCGATAGATGACAAAATTAAGATACTTGATGTGGAACTTGCTACATAGTTCTCTCATCATCTGATTGTTTAGGTTGTTGGAGTTGTCTGATACGATCACCTCTGGTTGTCCATATCGACAGACAACGTTTCTGATGAAACCAATGATGACCTCTTTGGTGGCTTTGGGAAAAGAGGTAGCTTCAACCCACTTGGTGAAGTAATCGATCATAGTGAAGAAGAATCGATGACCATTGCTGGCTTTGGGTTCCACAAGGCCTATCACATCCATTCCCCACACGGAGAAAGGCCATGGTGAACTCATATTATGTAGCTCATTGAGAGGAGCATGGATGGCATTTCCATGTACTTGGCATTGAAAGCATCTCCTGACGTAATCGTCACAGTCAGCTTTGAGAGAGATCCAATAATGCCCTGTTCTCAATATTTTCTTGTCCAGCAGATGACTGCTAATGTGTGGACCACAGATTCTGTCGTGGACTTCATTCATCAATCTCTGGGCTTGCTCTTTATCGGAGCATCGTAACAGGCCTATTCCAGCATCCCTTTTGTAGAGTGCATCTCCGCTCAAATAGAACCTTATAGCCATCTTGTGAATCCGTTTTTGTTCAGCTTGGCTTGCCCCAGCGGGTGTAGATCTATCTCGGATATATTCCTTGATGTCTTGATACCAAGGCTGTTTGAGAGGAGGTATTTCATCTGGTACTTCTCCAATGTAATTCCCGTATATCTGGGTCTTTTGGTTTGTGATTTTGATGTCTGGAATCCCACTCCTATCGGATATGTGGATTAAGGAAGCTATAGTTGTCAATGCATCCGCAGAGTCGTTCCTGCCTCAAGGGATATGGATGAAGGTTATGTCTTCAAATTCCATGGATATTTTGAGGACCTGCCGATGATAGGGCAGCAAATTGATAACTGGTTTTATGACCACTTATTCGGATAGTAAATTTCATTGCTTAAACTCGAGTATTCCTATGCTTTTAATATATTTTTCCTTTGTTTTTCATTATTCATGTTTAGGAACTCTGCGAGTGTAATTTGAGCTAAAAAGGACAAAAGATGCCAAAATGGGGCAACGCACAGAAAGTGGCTTAAGGCATGAAGATGGCATGGGGATTTTACGAGGCAAAGGGCTAAAAAGGATGCAAGATGGCAAGATTGTGATAGAGCAACAGATGCCAGAAGCAAACCAGCAGCTTCACAGCGCGCGCGGCTGCGACGGGTCAAGGCAACATGCACGCGCGCCGGCGCCAATCCTCAGTCCAGAAAGCCGGCATTTTGCAGCCGCGCGGCCGCGCCCAATCCAAGCCTAATCCTCGCGAGGCCACGCTAGTCTAATTTTTGTCCAGGCTTTGACTTTCACTTAGTAGATCGGCAGAGGCATGTTATATAAGGGTTTTATGCCCCATTTGTTCGGCATCTCCATTAGGGAGCTCACAGTAGCCCTAGCCCTAGTTTTCCTCTTCCTTTTCCTTTTCATTTTATATAGATTATTAGTAGATTAAGGTAAGTTTTAGGGTTAATTAGTTAGTGTAGTTTCTAGGGTTAGATTAGTTAAAGAAGATTGAAGCAAGGATTACATCAAGATCCATTACTTGGAGAAGAACATAAGATTTGCATTTCTTTATCTCTTACTCTCCTTGCATTAAATTTGTATTAGGATGATGTTTATAAACCTTGTGGATAATATATTTAGGTTGTCTATGCCTTAAATCTATTTTGAGGTTCTAATGGAACCTAATGAGTAGTTGATTGTTGGTTTCTCTTCCATGATGGTCTTCTTTGATTGCTATTTGTATGTCTATTGTGATGTACGCTTTAATTGCTTAATTGATTAGCTACCAATTAGTGTGATAACCTATGTGGGATTGGAAAATGAAACGTAGGTTTAGATCAAATTGCAGTAGCAGGCGATTGTAGGTTCACATGGCGTTGGACTTATGATTTGTGCTTAGGATAGAAATATACCGAAGAGCCGCTCGTAGTCAATAGAGAACTTGACCTTAAACCCTATTTATTTGTAAATCACATAGGAATTTAGTGGTTTAGGTAATGTGGGTGTCCACGTGCGTCTATTACCTGTGGATTACACGTGGTATGGTTTAGGTACATCCAAAGGTGGCCTTCTCTCACTCTCGTGTTCTCGGCTAACACTTATAATGATTAATTTGACCTAATTGGAAGTGAATCGACTTAGACGAATCATTAGGGGAAATTGGAATCTCTTGTCTTCATTATCTAATTCTACCTTAGGATCCCTTAGTTTAACTTTCATTCCTCGCCTAGTTTAAAAGTAGTTTTAATAATTCATTCTCTCTACCACCCGTTTAAATAAGTCTGAAATGATTATGTGCTAGTGGTTTGGCGACCTATTATCGTTAATTCTCCGTGGGAACGATCTTTACTTTCACTTTATTACTCGTTGGCCGCGTATACTTGCGCGTTAATTGTGTTATATAAATCAGACCAACAAGTTTTTGGCGCCGTTGCCGAGGAATTATTCGATAATTGTTTGCCAACATTAGTTTCAATCAAATTAGTCTTAATTTAAACTTTTTATTTTTGTTTAATTCTCTTCATTTATTCTCTTCTTAGGTACAATGGACTTAAATTTCTATCCATGGAATGGTACAAGGCAAGAGCAACCAAGGGAAGTATACATTGATGGCGTCAACCCAATCGCAACACTTTCAGCACAGCTAGAGGTTCTCTCGAGAAAGTTGGATACTGTTGCAGCTTAGCTGAGTCGAGAGATGGTAGTGACCAATGACTACGGTGCTGGGAGCTACACGAGCCATCAGGATCCTATCAGTTATGGACAGGAGCAGTATGGGGGTGGTTATTCCTACACCGAATGTTATCCCACTTATCCACATGATTGGGGGTATCACCCAAACCCTTCATCAGACTACTATCAAGACCAACACTGGGATCCAAATCCCGCATACGCCCCAGAATTCACCTTCCAGACTCCAGTTTACGAGCCTCAACACAATTTTGAGGGTGACACAGAAAATGCAAGCTTGGAGGAAGGAAGTGGCATTGAATCACTAAACGACATCTTGAATGAGCAACAAAAGTTATTCAAGAGTATTCAGAACTGGGTAGAGAAGATTAGCAATGCCTTGATGATAGAGGATGAACAAGGGATGCAAAACCATACTGTGAGCTATCAAGAACAATATGAGCCAAGTCCAACTTATACACCAGAACCCCCAGATCAATCCCCATGTTTACAAGGAGATCAGTATCCAATGGAATTCATGTATAGGAGCTTAGAAAGCCAAGAGGAGAGGCTTAGGAGCCAAGATCAATCAAGCCAGAACTTCCAGAATTAGATGGCCCTAATCCACAACACTCTTACTAATGAGCATCAGTACATGGAGCCCGAGGCTGAAACAGAAAAGGAAGGATTAGAAATTATGTGGGGGAATTCCATAGCATCGACAAAGGAGACCTTGATTGAGCAAGAGCAATCGATTAAGGGTCTTCAGTTTTGGGTGGAGCAGATTAGCACGGCATTAAGGAAGGAGGAGGTATGTAAACAAGAGATAACAGTGCAAGATTTTGTGCCTCCAATGACTGAAGCTGTGAGTTATGACCCTCAAAAAGATTGGTGCTATGAGATGGATGCAGATACTGATGAAGAGCCTGAGGTGAACTTGGAACTGGATGAGCGAAAGGTAATGGATATCGAGGAGCCAATTGGGGCTGTGGAGTATGAATGTGAACCAACAGTGACAATCCCTCAAGAGCCTCCTTCGCCTGAGTGGAATAAGCCAGTCAAGTTTGCACACCCTTGCTCCCTTGGTAGCCATATTACAGATACGGATCTCTATGACATGAGAGAGTCAGTGAGCTTCAAACCATGGTGGTCAGAAGAGAAGAGAATATAAGAAGAGTCCGTTGTGTGGTCTGTACCTCCATGCCCCGATCATTTCACCTACACAACAGAACCCGTGCCTAGCTCCCCGACCTTTTGTTCGAGGAATTCGTATACATATCCGACGCTAGGTAGTTTAAATCCGAGTCCTCCTCTATTGGGAAGCCTCCAAAAGCATATAACAATTCTGATGGATGGAGGGGTTCTCTAATATCGTCGGGGAGTCGGATAGCAGTGGTCAGACACAATCCTGCTAGAGGACTATAAATCAAGCGCTCGATGGGAGGCACCCCATCATTTCTCTTTCTCCCTCCTTGTTTAATTCTCCATTTCCTGCTTTCTATCATACTTCCCTCTCCCTTGTTTAATTCTTATTAGTTTAGTATTTAGTTTAAAATTTTTGAATGCTCGTAGATTAGGAGTTTCATGCCTACATTTTTGAACGTAGGCATTAGTGCATATCGTTTTGGGACCATGAAGCTTATGGCACATATTTTGATACACTTGCACATTGCGTATACGCACTTAGAGAATTTTTTTGGGAATTTGAATGCAGATATCTTTCCATGTTTAATTCTCTTGATGTAAATAGTTAATATACTTTTGTTAGTATAAGAGGGCTTAATAAAGATGTTATGCTTTCTCTCAGGTCAAAGTTGCTGGATAGAATGCAAGCTCAAAGCCAACCTCATTGCCTAGCAAAAATCAGCAGCAAAAAAATCTGATGGCCCGCGCAGTCGCGCCTAATTCAAGGCATTACCATGCGCGGCCGCGCCACATGCAGACTGGGCTTGACTTGCAAATTTTGGGGGGCACCAATTCATATCAATTATCAACAGCACCCAAGCCTCAGCCCCTCTAATCCCAAACCCTCAAGTTCCTTCATGCAATCTCCCATTTCTTCCCTCTCATTCAATCCCCCCACTACAAGCCTTAGTTTTGAAAACCTCCGACCTCCTCAATCCAAAGTACCAATTCTCATCCGCCTCATCCTCTCAACCTGATTAATTGGGATAGTGAGTGTGGGATCTCTAGCAGAGCAAGATTGATATGGAGCTGGGTTGGTTCATTGAGTATAGTGTTGAGAGAGGTTTATTTTACCAGAGCTGAGAGAGACGGGGAAACTTCTAAGAGGGCACCACTTCATTTCATGCAGCATCAGAAGCCGAATAGGGGAGTTTCTTTTTACCTTTACCTTCGATGAGGACATTGAACATTTTAAGTTTTGGGGTATTGATTTTGTTTTTGCATATAGTTAGTTCATTTCATGTTGTGTTAGTTACATTTAGTGCATGTAGGTTGTTTTTGTTAAAATTTGTCAAAATTTTAAAATTTTTGCATTCTGTTTTTGCATTCTGTGTTAGGACATTTTGCATGAATCTAGTTTTAGTTAGTGAGTTATGTATTTGGCCTATGAAGAAATTGAATTCACTTAATTTTCGAACTGATTTGAGACTTAAGCTTGATTTGAAGGTCATATATGTTAATCCTTACCTGTCAGATTCTGTGTAACCAGTAAGTACGATAGAGTAAACACCATGATATGCTAAGTTTAAATGTTTACATATTTGTCTTCTGGTGGAAAAACTATGTTTTAATAAAAGAGTTTCAGTTCGCATATAATAATAACTAGACTGTTAAAAGCTTAAGTTTGGGGAAACAGGGGACATGCATGATTTATGCTGGGAGATGGAGCGTAAGACCCACTCCCTTGCAAAAAAAGAAAAAGAAAAAGAAAACAAAAGAAAAGATTAAGAAAAAGAAAAAAAATAGAATAAACACTTCGGCTACGTCGAGTTCTGTGGCCTTTGATATTCAAGCAAGTAAGCCCTAGGGGGTGTCTTTACACCCAGCGCCCTAAGGCCGTCTGGTCTGGGAGTCGTTGGTCGAAAGCTCGCAACATGGATATCATTGAAAAGCCTAAGAGAACTAGGCATTGCACAGTCGAATGTGTAAACGGGAAAGTGCAAATACGCCCTCATGAGTAATAAAAGCTTAATGAAAACCCCCTGTTGACTCTTAACTCTAGTAATACATGGTCTTAGTTAAAACCTATATGATTTACTGTTTTTCTTAAGTTAAAGCTTGTTTTTCCCCTAAAAAGCATAGTATATGAGTTATTTGTCTGAATGCATATCTAATGGTTGCTAGGCACACAACGCACAATACATCAGTGCTGACAGTTCTGGATTTACAGAATATGCCTTATGGTCTTGTCTTGGATAGCTTATCTGTTTGAATATTTCGTAGTTTTCTGAGGCATTGCTTTGAAAGTTCAATACTGGCTATGAACATAGATTTGCATTCATAGTAGTATAGCTTGCATACATTGTAGATATTGCATTGCATCTTGTGTTTAGTTTTGTTTTGGTTGCTTGAGGGCAAGCAACGTTTAAGTTTGGGGGTATTTGATAAGTGATTTTATGACCACTTATTCGTATAGTAACCAGCTTGTTTCGTTGCTTAAACTCGAGTATTTCTATGCTTTTAATATGTTTTTCCTTTGTTTTGCATTATTCATGTTTAGGAACTCTGCGAGTGTAATTTGAGCTAAAAAAGGACAAAAGATGCCAAAATGGGGCAACACACAAAAAGTGGCTTAAGGCATGAAGATGGCATGGGGATTTGATAAGGCAAAGGGGCTAAAAAGGATGCAAGATGGCAAGATTGTGATAGAGCAGCAGATGCCAGAAGCAAACCAGCAGCTTCACAGCTCGTGCGGCCGCGCCGGGTCAAGGCAGTATGCACGCGCGCCCGCGCCAATCCTCAGTCCAGAAAGTCGGCATTTTGCAGCCGCGCGGCCACGCCCCATCCAAGCTAAATCCTCGCGCGGCGGCGCAAGTCTAATTTTTGGCCAGGCTTTGACTTTCACTTAGCAGATCAGCAGAGGCATATGATATAAGGGTTTTATGCCCCATTTGTTCGGCATCTCCATTAGGGAGCTCACATTAGCCCTAGCCCTAGTTTTCCTCTTCCTTTTCCTTTTCATTTTGTATAGATTAGGAGTAGATTAAGGTAAGTTTAGGGTTAATTAGTTAGTGTAGTTTCTAGGGTTATATTAGTTAAAGAAGATTGAAGCAAGGATTACATCAAGATCCATTACTTGGAGAAGAACATAAGATTTGCATTTCTCTATCTCTTACTCTCCTTGTATTAAATTTGTATTTGGATGATGTTTATAAACCTTGTGGATAATATATTTAGGTTGTTTATGCCTTAAATCTATTTTGAGGTTCTAATGGAACCTAATTAGTAGTTGATTGTTGGTTTCTCTTCTATGATGGTCTTATTTGATTGCTATTTGTATATCTATTGCCATGTATGCTTTAATTGCTTAACTGATTAGCTACCAATTAGTGTGATAACCGATGTGGGATTGGAAAACGAAATGTATGTTTAGATCGAATCGCGGTAGCTGGCGATTGTAGGTTCACATGGCGTTGGACTTATGATTTGTGCTTAGGATAGAAATATACCGAAGCGCCGCTCGTAGTCAATAGAGAACTTGACCTTAAATCCTATTTATTTGTAAATCACATAGGAATATAGTGGTTTAGGAAATGTGGGTGTCCACGTACGTCTATCACCTGTGGATTGCACGTGGTATGGTTTAGGTACATCGAAAGGCGGCCTTCTCTCACTCTCGTGTTCTCGGCTAACACTTATAATGATTAATTTGACCTAATTGGAAGTGAATCGACTTAGACGAATCATTAGGGAAAATTGAAATCTCTTATCTTCATTATCTAATTCTACCTTAGGATCCGTTAGTTTAACTTTCATTCCTCGCCTAGTTTAAAAGTAGTTTTAATAATTCATTCTCTCTACCACCCATTTAAATAAGTCTGAAATGATTATGTGCTAGTGGTTTGGCGACCTATTATCGTTAATTCTCTGTGGGAATGATCTTTACTTTCACTTTATTACTCGTTGGCCATATATACTTGCGCGTTAATTGTGTCATATAAATCAGACCAACACAAATGCAATTCTTTGGTGTTATATGCCCCAGTGGTTTTCCTGATAACCAACTCAGAGTCTCCAAAGACCACTAAATGTTTAACACCTATGGAATTGGCTAGTTTCAACCCCATTATGTAGCCTTCATACTCAGTCGTGTTGTTGGTGTTGACAAACTACAGCTTGGTAGCCACAGGATATTGTTCTCCCGTACCAGAGATAAGGACTGCCCCAGCTCCAGCACCTTCTATGTTTACTGCTCCATTGAAATACATTTTCCATGGTTGGACTATATTTTCTTGAAGACCTTGATAAATTGTCATGATCCCATCATCCGAGAAGTAAGTATCCAAAGGTTTGAACCCTCTTGATGGTGCTTCGGCTAGTTGATCGGCAATGCCTTGACCTTTGATGGACTTCTGACTCACAAAGACAATGTCGAACTACTGGAGGATCAACTGCCATTTGGACAGTCAATAATTCAATATTAGCTTGTTAAATATGTATTTTAATGGACAATGCGGGATATGAGGTAGGTCGTATGCCTATGCAGATAGTGTTGCAACCTCACGGCGGCCCATGCTAACGCACATCATGTCTTCTCGATCAGAGTGTACTTCTGTTCACCGCTGCTGAACCTTTTGCTGATGTAGTAGATAGCTCTCTCCTTACTATTATTATCCTTCTGTCCCAGCATACAGCCCATTGCATTGGCATTGACGAACAAGTACATAAACAGGGGAACTCCATCCCTTAGGGGTACCAAGACTGGTGCCTCGATCAGCTGCTTCTTGATGGCAAGGTAGGCTTTTGAGAATCCTCATTCCATTTGGTGGAGGATTTCTTCCTTAGTAGCTTGAAAATGGGTTCACAAGTTGCTGTGAGCTGGGAAATGAATCGACTTATGAAATTGATCCTTCCCAAGAACCCACGTATCTCTTTCTTTGTTCGAGGTACTGGCATCTCAGTGATGGCTTTTATCTTGGCAGGATCTATTTCAATGCCTCTATTGCTCACTAGAAATCCCAACAACTTGCCGGACTTGACGCCAAAAGCACATTTGGATGGATTCAACTTGAGGTTGTACTTGCGCAACAAGTTGAACAGCTTCCTGAGATGGTCGACGTAATACCCAAGAAATTCTGAATATTATTAAATGAATATATTAATGGAAATAAATATTTATTTGAATATAAATATATAAGTGTTATGAGATGAGTTAATTCGAATGAATTCAAATTGAAATTATAATAATTAAGGAAAGTATAGAGTTTATGATAAGCTCGTTGAATGCCTTGTGTGGCACGAGAATAGAAAAAACGATGAATTCATTAATTCATGGACGAATGAAGTATTAAGTGAACAATTAATCTATATTAATTGTTAATTGTTATTATGAGAAATATAATAATAGTCTGTTGATTTATTATTATTGCAAGTAATAGAATAATAATAAGTAACTTGTTTATAAATATAACAAGATTTATATTTATTTAATGTGATAATTAATCCTATAAATGATAATTCATTGTTATGGAAATTAATAAAACATAAACGAGTAGATTATTAATATGATTTTAATTGCTCGAGTTATTGATTATGTGTAGGTATGCGATAATTAAAAATATAAAGTATAGTAACTACAACAATATTATATAGTGTAGTGTGGCGTTAAATGTGACTATACTACATATAGAAACCATGTATTAAGATTGATTAAACTATATAAGCTACATGATTTATACTTATGTGACAATTGTGTGTGAGTATACATTAAAATAATACATCATGAATATATAGTGAACAATTGTTGATTAATAGAATTTAATAATAAAGGAGACAATATAATGTGATAATATCCGATTAAATTATACCGGTAAGACAAAATGTACATGGATTATATGTGTGCAAATTATATTTACTACATTATGTGAATTATATTGTGACATTAAAATTACAACCTAAGCATGTATTATATAAATACAACTTAGGTATATAATATGTGCAAAGTAACATAAATGTTGTGTAAATATTAATGTTGCTACAATACTGAGATACACTGCTTGTCCCTCAATAAGAGTCTCATTCTCCCTCACACATGAACACTCAAGGCTAGTCTATTCCTATAACAACAAACTCAGCAAACCTTAGCTAGCAATCATGAATGGGGGACTGGCTCCAACAGTGGAGTTCAACAACTAATCAACTACTCCTCCATAACCTTTATGCAATTCTTCCATCCATGGGTTTGATTTAGTGGAAGATTGCAATGTCTGTGTAATCTATTTTCTATAAATTGAGCTCTCATCTTCTCATTCCATTTGCTGAGAATTTCTAACTAAGACGACTAGAGAGCATATATATATATATATATATATATATATATATATATATATATATATATATATATATATATATCAGTGTTGAGCATTCTTTTAGCAGCAAATTCATATTCGTATAACAGAGGTATAAATTATTTTCCATAATCTATATTCTTGTTGTCTGTGAAAGCTCAAATTCATGATCATGTTGAATTAGATCGTAATTGAAGTATAGAATGTTTGTTTAAGTGTTACGTAAACTATTATGTAGGATACCATACAATGTGGCAGGAATATAATCGAATTAGTGAAGTAATTTTGATCTCTGGTGAGAACCAGACATGGCGCAGCTGCGCCGGTTTAATACTGAGGCGAAGCACAACTGCGCCGGTCTCTAGAATCAACTGGTTGTTTTCTGCAGGAATCTGATATGGGTAAATGGGTATTATGACTTAGACAAAGCATGATAACATGAGTAACATGTATAAGCAAGTATATTGACATAGCATGAGTATGTTTAACCATGATAACATACATTCTTGATGAAAAAGCTTATAGTTTGAAAACTAACTTAAAGTCTTATAAACAAACTTTGACATGTTATATCCATATTGATGTCCTGATTTTGCAAGCATGTTAGTATGACTTAGAAATGCATGAAAGGCATGTTGACTTATGTATATGGGTTTCATAATGTAACATGAGCATGTGGACCTCAATAGTGAACGTTACTAACAAAAATATAAGTATTGAAAGCAAACTTTGACACGTATGTACTATATCCATATTCTGATTTTGTGAGCATGTTTATATGGCCTTGAAATGCATGACGAACATGTTAACATATGTATATATATAGCATGAGCATGTTAGGCCTTATTAGTGAACTTTACAAATGAAATTATAAGTTTTGAAATTACACCTTGACATGTTACATTGAGATTTGGATTATGAAATTTATACATAAGTTTGATAGTACTCTTAGACTCACTAATGTATCATACATGTATGCCTACCATGTTAGATGTCGTGAAATCAAGTTAAGCATAAATGAAGCATATTTTCAAATAAATGATGGCACTAGTTACGCATTTAAGATGTAGAAATATGTGAGCTTGCTTATTAATAGATTATATGACCGTTTCACAAGTTTACACGGCTAGTACGATAGCTTATGGGATATCATGACATAATATGGCCGTAAATTTATTTGAGAGTTAATCTTAGAATCATTTTGTGAAGGGTTGAATTTAGAACGATTATGAAAGTATGAAAGGACCCTTTAACATGTATATATGTTATGTGATATCGTAAGTTGATACTTGAATTCGATTCTTGACAATAAACTTATAGCAATGCCATAACTGACTAAATAAAATATGTTTGGTATTGATTATGGTCGTATAATAATGATATGAGAATATGTTTAACTCAAAAAGGGGAACGTTAAGGATAAAAGACAATAAAAGTTATATTAGTCGAGATTTGTGAATTAGTATGATACTATACATAGTATGACTGTATAGTAAGGTTAAAGACTTAACTTATATGTGGATTGTATATATAAGGTAAAGTATGATGTTAAACTATATGACTAATGGATATCATATATATACATAACTATATTACGATAGGGATTCAAAAGTGTTGATTTACTTAAGGTGGGTAGACTACGCTTAAGGCAAGTTTCCTAACTTACACTATTTTATTGTGCAAGTATCTTAAAACCTTGTGTTTACTTTATTCAAGGAACATTATAAGCAAGTTCCTAACCCTACTCCTTATTGAGCGTTCATTAAGCTTGTGATATTATTGTCGTACAAGTAAACTTTTGAGATTTCAATTCAGATATTATAATTATATACTTCATGGATAAGATAAAAGTCGATTTATATTCTTCGAACTTTAAATCTTGAGATTTGAACTTAAGATTGTTGCGATCTATGCCATTTGATTCGGCTAGACTTATACTGTTGAAAGGCAACCCAAACCAATTGATTGGTGATGGATCTTGTATTTGACTGAGATGAACAACCTTCCTTGAAGGGAAATTATATATTGTCGGGAGACCGACGTGCGCACATGAGAATGATTAAATGTTATGCATAACGTAGGGTACTTTAGGCTGATCACCTGTTGTACTTGATTTTGTTGAATTATCAGTGTATTACTATTAATTCTAGTAAGAGTTCATAGTCCTTAGTGACTGCTCAGTATTCAATTATCTTAAAACCTTAAATTGATTTAGCATTGAATCATATTGATATTATTCTGTCCTTAGCGACTGTTATTGAGAACTGTTGATATTCTTGTTATCCTTGAACTATCATATCCTGTTGTACCTTTTGAGGTTCGAGAACTATATTGCTCACCGTTGTTGTTATATTACTTGCTGAGCAAACTTGTTGCTCATTCTTGCTTTCCCTAAAAACATTTTCAGTTAAGGCAGAACAGGGTGGACCTTCGAGAGTCGATAAGGGCAAGGGCAAGGCTACCGACTAGCTATCCCCTTTTATGCTCTAAATATTATGATGTTGTATTATGTCTATTAAGATGATGTATTAAGACTGATTTTAAACTATGTTTAAGCTTAAGTTAGATTATGTAATATGTCGCTATTTGATATTATTATGTAATCTATTAAGTACTGTAGGTTGCAAGACTTGGGGGAATAAATATAATAACTAATTGTATATTATTCTAGATTAGATCTTCCGCTGTGAATGTATGTTTTAGATATTATTATTGTATTATTGTGAGAACGAGATGAACCGAATTCGAGAGGCCCTGTGGCGGTCCGAATTTGGGGGCGTCACAGGTTGGTATCAGAGCTATGGTTATAAACCTTAGGAGCGAGTGTCCTTAGATTATAACTTAGGAGAACTTAGAAGTTAGAAAGGATATAAAACTCATGTAGAGTTTTCCTTGAGAGACTTAGTATGTTATGAAATGTAACTTCATTCTATACAATGAACTTATGTTTTATTTAACATTCTAATAGAGTTGTTTCTTGTTTATCTTGTGTTTGTGATTGTAGGATGGCAGACACTGGAGTACCTAGTAGAGTGGCCGAAGAGGAGTGTAAACACTCAAAATTTTGCTTTTGTCGTACTAACCCTAGCAGGAGGGTAAAAGAGTCATTTTACTTCTGAGACAACCCCGATGTAGGGCAAAAGATCCCGGTCATCTCGGAGATAACCCCGGGAATGGTGAAGAGGACTAATGAAGTCTGAACATACCGCAACCCGATCGAAGATCGACGAACTCAGACAATGATAATCGAAAACCACCTCAGTAAACCTCGAACGACGTACCATCAAGAGATAAGCTTGCAGACTGATATCTGGACCTGGAAGGTATCTCGGCTACGAGTATCAACTTCCCGAACCCTAACTTAGTCGGACTCGGTCATATCTCGCTGCGTTCGTCAAATACGGTCTGAAAGATCAAACGACAGACGTCAACTTCTGCCGAATCAAGACCGAAGGAGCCATAACCAAGCCGGGGGTCCCACCTGGGTAGCCTCCACCATGTATGCGGATAGCTGCATACATGTGTGCGGCAGCCCAGGACAGGTTATAACCCCCCACTTAGTTCATTTTAGAAAAGAAGAGATAGATATAGAGAGAGAAGGACATTTCTAGAGATAGAAAGTCTCGGTTTGGACATCAACATAGAAACTTGAAGCTTATTTTTTCCATCTAGCATCTCATTGAAGCCATCTTAGTGTTCTTACTTCATCCCGGGAGTCAAAACGTTTATTCACGCGTCCCCCAAGGTGAAATAACGCACTTCTAGCTTCGTTTTCTTTGTAAACTATGTTCAAATGATAGATTAATGAAGGATCTTGTTTGAATCTAGCTATATTTGTTGTATTATAAGCATATTGTGTAATAGTTGGTAGTTTTAACATTTCTATCGGTTATTTACTGCTTTTATACGTTGTATATAGCTTCGAAGACTAGATATACCTCAAGCTAAGCTTAAGCTAGTTCCCGAAAGGTTTTTAGCATGATGCTTCAACCCGGGAGCTAGAATGGCTTAGATCCGTGTAATATCTATGGATGTATTTACTTGTAAATGGTCCCGGTTAACCCGTATAACCCTAAATATATATTTAGAGGTGAAAGGGGGGCCGAATCGGCATGAACAGTGATTTCAACAGATGAAATCACTTAGTAATGAAGCCATGGATGTTATGTATATATGACATGGTACAATTATTGTGAGCCTAGGAATCCCGGTGTCGAGATCCCCGAACGGATCCGACTCGATTCCCACGATCGACCGGTTTTTACGTTGTAAATGCTTTAAATACCGTAAATATTGATGTGCATGTAATATTTGGATCTTGAAGACGAATTCGAGGGGTTAGTCTCGAGAGCTCGAATTCAAGACCCCGTGATAGTGAAAACCTTCATTACGGGAGCTCGGTTCGTCGAGATGGCTTTTATGCCCGATGATGATCCAAACCTTCTTAACGCTTTAGTATACCTATCATCAAAATGATTTCTTAAAGAAAACCACAAAGAGCTTTTGATGAAAAATAAAGCGATTCGGGGTAGATCACGTAATGAACGTAAAGAATAAAAAGAAGTATCGAAGTCCTCGATTCCTAGTCGGGCAAAGGATTTGAAAACCTTACTTTCCAAAACCTCATTTCAATTTGCATATCTTGTTAAAATTGAATCTTTCGCTAAATCAAATCATTCGTACCTAGGCGCAAAAGAGGTACAACACAACTTTCAAGTCACCAAAAAGACTTAGAAACCAACTAATAAAGCTTTCAAAATCACACACACACAAACACACACACACACACACAGATACTTTTGCATAGAAAATCAATAAGATGCGGTACCATGCTTGCACGGGAGTCGAGGGGTGCCTAACACCTTCCCCCCGAGCCACCGGATTCCACGAATCACGGGTTTCAAGACCAAATCAAAGAGTCACGCATTGGACCATCTTGCAAAAAACTATTAAAACCCAGATGAGTTGGTACATCCATTTCCAAAATACCAACTGGCGACTCTGTCTCAATCGGTCCAATCAATAAAATCAATCTTTCAAAATTGTCGACACATATATTGGTGCCAATTTCCTACAAAATTCACCCTTTAAAATGGAACCCCAAAGACAAAGCGAAAGCGAAAGGGAAAAGAATAAAATAGGGAAATTCGGGCACTCCTCTCTCGTCCCACGGACAAGAGACGAGGGCAAACAACTCCAAAAGAGAAAAAAGAGACCTCCTCCTTCAACAAAAGGGAGACCGAGGACTTGATTTTCCGCCCGGCGTCGACAGGTGGTGACTCTGCTGGGGATCAAAGAGGGCTTAAGCCGCGATTAAACTTTTTGATTTTCGTTCTGCATATGCATTTGTGTGAATGATCTTTGTGTGTGTCAATCTTTTAGCATTCTGTATTAGTGCCTCGCACAATATATTAGTGCTTCGCACATTGTCATCATATTACATGCGGTGAGGACGTGAATGTATGTGAATGTATGTTGTGTGGTACCTCCATTAGGGGGCAATCCCGTCGGTTGTTTATTACAGGACTCCTATGGATGTTTCCGTTGTGAGGCTCAGGGAAAGGCACCACTCAGATCCGCTCCAATCGAAACATGGATGTTTTCATCAAGTAGATTGCGAAGATCTGGGAACCAATTTCAAACAGCCCGTGAGACTAACACTAAGATAGGTCAGCCTCTGATAAACCAAACGCGCGGTGTGCTTCTTCATGCCCCATTTAAATCTTTTGCGTATATAAATGACCGTTATCTTGAACTGTCATACATACATCTTTCACACCCTGTCATCAATTCGACTAACTCGTTGTATTGCAGGAAAAGATTGAAAAACCATTAAACTGATGCATAGCATATCATGCATCCCTATCCACCAGTATCCAGTCTAAACTAGATATCGGTTGTTGTGCAAGATTGGTCCTAAAACTCGATCTCCAGCCAAAAAGGCCCTTTCACCAGTCCAGATGGCTGAAGCAAGTTCATCAGAACCCATCCCAGTATCTCGAGATGAATTCGAGGAGTTTAAGAAGCAAATGGCTGAGATGACGACCCTATTTAAAGAATAGTGCAAACTATCTCAGGAATCTAAACACAAGAGTTTGATTGAATCCTCTGTGCAAGGAGACATGAAAGTACCCAAAAAGGAAGGTGATACCCATACGTCCACACCTATATCTCCCCTCGATGTTGAAGTACCCAAGGAGGCCCCGATCCAGAAGACGACACGGGACATCACAAACCTCCGGGAGGACAAAGACACTGAAGACATTAGGAAAAAAGTTAGACAGATGGAAGATGCTATCTAGTATATGAAAGGGACGAGATCCCATGGGAGCGTGAATTACTCGAATCTGTGTATTTTCCCAAAGGCGAGATACTCGAATAAGTTTCAAGTCCCCGAGTTCGAGAAATACAATGGACTGGGAGACCCGTACACTCACTTGAAAGTCTACATATGTGAACTTGGAACTTACGCT
The DNA here is from genome assembly GCA_020205555.1 of Panax stipuleanatus. Classification (NCBI taxonomy): domain Eukaryota; kingdom Viridiplantae; phylum Streptophyta; class Magnoliopsida; order Apiales; family Araliaceae; genus Panax; species Panax stipuleanatus. The sequence goes on along the minus strand of CM035121.1, from coordinate 19,093,024 downwards.
GAGGATGAAAACCTCAGGATGCAGCTGTTTCAGAAGAGCCTTACCGGTGAAGCCCGCACGTGGTACGCACGGATAGACAATTCCAAAGTCAGAGGTTGGCAAGATTTGGCCCATGCTTTCCTCAACCAATACAGTTTTCAATCCTATATGACACCTGATTGCTACCAGGTTACCAAAGTCAGAAAGCTGGGCAATGAATCTTTTAGAGAATATGCGCGGCGGTGGAGGCGAATGGCAGCCCAAGTCAACCCACTAATGGATGAGGGTGAGATGGTGACCACCTTCATTGATATGCAAGAAGTCCCTTTCTATGAGAGAGTCCTCGCCGGGTTAGGAAAATCTTTCTCCGAAATGATCAAACACGGGGAAATGGCAAAAATGGGTTTGAAGTCTGGAAAAATCAAAGACCTCGCTGCTTTGGAAGCCGTAGCCGAGCACATACAGTCGGGAAATTATGCAAGCGCTCCCAAGAGAGGATCAAAGAGGAAGGAAGAAGATGTCTCGTTAGTATTGCAAGGACAATCGGCTAACAAGAGCCCTAACTCACCTATCCAGAGGCAGAACCCTCATCCAGCGAATTTTCAAAATCCTACAGCAATGAAAGTTGGGGAAAATAAGCGAAGAAGGATATTCACTCCTTTAGGAGACTCATTGGAAAACATATTAGCTCTACTGATCGCCCAGAAGAAGATCGTTGAGCTCGATCCACCTTCAGATCCAAATGGAAGGCAATTCGATTATAGCAAGAAGTGCGCCTACCATTCCAACTCACCGGGGCATGATACTCAGGAGTGTTGGACTCTGAAGCACAAAATTCAAAACTTGATTGACAGCGGGGAGATTATAGTCAAAGCGCCCGAGCAGCCAAATGTCAACAACAACCCTCTGCCTCAGCATGCAGTGGAAGGAGTCAACATGATCAGTGCCGGAAGCAGGGAAAACCGTAAATACCTGAGGAAGATGGGAGAGTTACCCTCGGCACATGACCCTGCAATATGGGGATACCCTGAAGAAAATTACGGGGTAGAACAAGAATTAGCTTCAATCAGAGCACAGGTGGATCAGCTAGCTGAATTAGTGGTATACCAACACCAGTTGACCCGACAGCTCATCGACCAGGTCTTATCAAAGCCAAATGACCCCATATCTATCCAAGATGTTTCCACGTCCAGAAGGGATCGGATCCGTTTCCCAGAGCAAAATAAATGGACTGAAAAGATGGCTCGAGAAGCTAGATTGCAGAGCAGTCGAGATTTTGCAGCCAAACAGAAATTCACCCAGTTGAGGCAATCCAGGGAGGAGATTCTCTGTACCTTGATCGAGGAGGGGAAGATTACAGAATTTCTGCCACCCCCAGATACTAGATCGAAGTGTTTCAATCCTTCCACATTTTGCCTTTAGCATTCTAATGCTCCTGGACATGCCACAGAAGAATATTGGGCTCTGCGACATCTAATCCAGAACTTGATTGAATCCGGAGAGCTGGACTCAATAAACAAAGTTGAGATATTCCCTGAGGAAGAAATATACTACCCTCGGAGACCAAGGAATGTATAAGGTATGATAGCCATTATCCTTTGCATGGAAGGAATATCCAGCAGACCCATAACGATCCAAGGGGTACCTGAGCAACAAAATAAAGCCACTCTCGAGATACCAGTGCCTAAACCACTGATGTTGGCCCCTTGGCCACAACTCCCAATTCTCAGCCTAAAGAAGGTATCGTGGAATTACGGAGAAGGGATAAAGTTGGCACCTGACTATACCGCCATTATACCTAGGGAGAATACATGTTACCTCCCAGGGCGTTTGGCGAAATCGGCAACCAAGGTATTAGGGAAGGTATCTACTAGAAAGATCACAGAGTTCCTCCACAAAATGGGACACGGTTAAGCCAGTACGGTGAGGCAATTGGAAGCTGAACCCCATCAAATTTCTATCCTGGATTTGGTATTAGAATCTGACGACCATCATCAAATTCTGATCCAAGTATTGGAGGAAGCACACTTACCCAAGACTATCGATACTGAGAAATTCCAACACTTGATCAGCCATGTACTGGACAGTAACGTGATATCCTTCACTAACGACGATATACCAGCCGAAGGAACTGGGCATCACAAACTATTGCATATCGCTGTCGTTTCATCAGGATATGTGGTAGGTGGCATGCTAATCGACGGAGGGTCCTCTTTAAACATCTATCCAAAAGATACTCTGGAGAAGATGAAGATCAACCCGAACCGAATCCGGGACAGCCATGTCATGGTACGGGCTTTCGACGGATCAAGAAGGGATACCGTGGGGGAGATTGAACTTCTTGTGGAGATTGGCCCTTTCACTTTCAACATACCTTTTCAGATCCTGAAGATCACTATCGGGTATAATTTGTTGTTAGGACGACCATGGATCGATATGGCTGGCGCCGTCCCTTCAACTCTTCATCAACAATTGAAATATATCGTCAATGGCAATCTGGTGACTGTCAGTGCAGAAATTGATTATCCTATTCATGACCTGCAAGATATGCCCCTGATCGGTGTGAATGAAGGGGTCGAGCCCGCCAGTTTTCAAGCCTTCAAAATCAGTAATCCACGATATAACTCTATGGGAGCCCCGATCTTAATTCCCCGGATATCTACAAAGGTGATGGCAGTTGGCCAAGAGATGCTGTCCCGAGGACATCGACTAGGCCGAGGACTGGGGAAGAATGGCCAAGGAATCAAGAACCCAATCCGTATACCTACGCAGTTGGGAAAGGCTGGACTCGGATACCATGGTTGATCCAAGCATCAGAATCCTCACAGGCATCAACCAGTTAATCAGTTAATTCACCTCAAGCCAAACCTTGGTGAAATCGGATTTAAAGAGCCACTCAAGAAGATCCCCCTCATTATTTCAAACCTTCTGATTCCTAAAGTCGATCAAAGAGGACATCAGACGAACGGGGATGAAAAGCCTCTCAAGGATGCTGCCCAGAAGGCCAAAGACCAAAAGTTTCTGGAAGAGATCCAGTTGCAATTCATGAGCAGTTTTTGCCTCTCTGAAGAGGACCTGAAGAAGTCCTACGGGGCAGATCTGTCAATGATCAACCCAACCTCCCGACACTTAATTGGGGAAATGTAAACATCCCAAGTAGTGATCCAGGGACCGGTTCCAAACCAGTTATGGCCATCTTGGAAGACTGCGACTCCAGTAGCGCGTCTATCTCAACGACTCCCAAGGAACTCCAGACCAGCAATTGGACGATCACTCCACAGATCGTCCAAAAAGGGTAAAAATCGGGAAGCGACCGCTGATAGGGAGCTCCACCTTTATCTATATTTATGTCTATTTTATTTCATTTGTAGCTTGTTATTGCCAGTTGTCATATTAACTAATGAATCTTTTTGTAATTAACGACTACTTGTATATATTTAGCAATCAATGTCTCTGCCAGAATAAGGGGCAATATAGTAAAGTCCTCTCGTAGAGCCCTAACAGCCACTGACATTGCAACATCCAGATGTTCGGTATAAAATGGCATGTATAGATAAGCTACGAGGCACATAACCAAGGCAACCACGCGGGCAACATACCAGCGCTACTCTGAAATGGCGACGTCTCCGTGATAAACAGCGAAGCTATCCGCAGAAGCAAAATGCATAAACATAAAGACCATGGAGATGATGTGGCTACCACCCACCTCAACCATCACAACTGCTCTCCTCAATCCAGTCATCGTCATGAACTGGCGGCGCATATGGCTCAAAGCCACTCGAGCACATGGCCCTTCTATCGACAGTCCTCCAATGTAGGAGTCAACTTGGCTGAGCCGAATCGGAAGACAGGACGCTCAGGAGTCCAATACCTGAGTATCCCGGCAACAAATCCCTCCAGAATCTGGAATGACAGTAAAGACATGGAGTGGCCCAGCATACGGCTAAAATTGATGCGATTGGTGCATGGCAGCTGGTTATACCAATCCCTCAAGCTGGTAGCTATATGGCTAGAAGGAAGGTGGTCCTAACGTACCACTGCAGAGGACGACATCTGTAAAACCTATGTCAATAAGACCATACAGGGGTCAATCTCTATCCAATCATTTAAATATATCGGAAGTATGCATCATACTAATGATAACACAGCATGTGTGATGAATAAATAAGAAGCATCATATATAAATATCTGCCAAGTACATTAGTTTCATAAACATCACTGTCATACCTATGATACATGTGAAAACTAAAAATAAAAAGTACAGGATATTGGGGCACAAATGCCTAATGACTAACAGAGGACTTATGGACTCGCCCCTTCATCAAAATCATCCATGAAGGTGAGGGTCTCATCAAACTGATGAACCTGAGGTCGTCTACCTGGAGTGGATGCATCTTACTGATCCGGCCGATAATGCGTCTCCTGCATATCCGGGTGCTCAGTAAAGGGAACAACTCTATCTTGGAAGCCACTAAAACCTGAGGGTCCGGCACCATTGGAGCCACCATCGCCTGACGGTCCAGCCTCATGACCCCGAGAAGCAAAAGTGTGAGCCAAGGATGGGTCTAAGCCATTGTAACAACAAATAGGTCGACAACTCCTCCAACTGAAGTCTCAGGGCAGCGATCTGATCCTGATGAGACGGCTCCTGAAAACATGATATCCAGTCCCTTATCATAATGGATTTTGGAACCAGATCGCCAAAGAACTGGATAGCCCGGGTCTGAGCTCCTATCGTGCGCCGGACGCACCAAGCGATAAAGTCCGCCGAAGAGATCGGACCCTCAGACAGGAGGAAACCATAAAACCCCAAAGTGGGAATCGATGCAACTGACAAAGTCAGAGGCCAAAAGCACTGGGCTGGAGGAAGATACGGCAGACGAATCTCCGCAGTAATGCATCAAATAGTGCGCTCTCTAAGGTAGAGCTCCCAACCTCAATCAAAAAGGAGTGGAATCCGGCGAGTCGATAAATATAACTCTGGCCCTGTCAGCACGCCATCCTCAAATCCCTCGGCCAAGTGCTCTCCAGAATATGGGGTCCACAATATGTCTCGAGCAAGCAATGTCTCAAACTGAAGACGGGCATGGGCAAAGTCCTCCGCGAACGGGACCTTAGACAGAGTAGACTGATTCCATCTATGTCCCCGGGGATAAGTATCCAAGCCTAAGACAGAGGTAGGTCGAAGACAGGGAAGCCTCTTATAAGCCCAAAACTGTCAATTCAAACAAACCCTCCATCAGTTGTGGGAAAAGAGAAATCAATCAAAAGGCAAATAATTGAAATTCGGTCAAAAAGACTTACCAGAAGAAACGGGAAAAATCTGACCCAGGCGTCGGTAACTCCCTCGGATCGCAGTCGCATCCCATGCAAGAAAAGAGCGAATGTGAACGACCCCCAATCGTAGTCCCCAATATGGTCTACATATCGAACAGCCCCTACCATGCTGAAGGGCACAGTGGAGGAGTTGTTCGCTATGAAATAACCCCTCATGATGGTCAGGAACAGATGTCGCAAGATGCAATCCCTCTCTGCCAAATCAACAGGCAACTCCTGCTGCAAGGTGCCTCGAGCTGAATCAACGCCCAGGCATCCTGATCGAATACTATGAGCCTTGAAGGCTCGCTCCTGAGGAGAAAACCCTAGGAGGGAACGTACAGCAACCCCGGTGATAGACGGCTCCAAGGGCACCCTATCCCCGATAATCTCCAAGCCACTGACGTACATCCAATCCATGGGAGTCATCATCACCTCACAATCCAATATATAAAGCGACTGACTCTAGTGAAACCATCTTTCACCCAAACCCTGCAAATAGCCCCTAGGGCAACGACGGGGAACAATGGTGAAGAAGGCCCCGAATCCCCAAGAATTTACTATCTCTCTGTACTCGGGATGTAGTGACTGATACAGAGCGTAGATACTAAACCAGTTACCCCTCAGCTGGGTAAAATCTGGCACCTGTACGATGTCAAGGTTAAGAAAACCCGTCTATGGTAGAAAGAAAAATAAAAAAAAACCAATTAATCCCATACCTCATTCGCCTGCAAGTGAATGGACGGATGGTGGCTCAAATCCATGCCCAGCAAATCTGGGACCTCTACCTCAATGCACGAAAGAAATCTAGGCGCAGTAAGGAGTGGAGGCAGAACCTCAGGCTCGAGAATGTCCTCGTCCAGGAGTGGCTGATCCTCCCCAGTCGGCAAGCGAGCAGGCTCGGTCAAACGCTGCACCCGTCGGCTAATACGTGGAATCGGAACCTCAGAGGGGGTCCTACACCGGCGAACTCCCGATGAAATTGACCATCCAGTGGCACGACTAAGCTCCTCAGGATCCATGTCTGAACAATGAGTTCGTAGGAATTAAAGCCAAGTCAGGTATATTCTTACCATTTGCAAATTTAAAATTAAACCCATAAAATATGATCATCACATCATTCATGTCTTACATGTGTCATTAAATGTGTATGTCATTTGCATCTTAGTACATCTATAATTTATCTATGATTCGGACATTTGGTTTATAAAATTTTTTTGCCAGAGTCTCCTTTATAAAACTAACTATCCACATGCCCGAAGCATGTATTAAATCACCCTATGAGGGTACATCATCACAACTAAGCATGTTTCAATTTTTATTCTAACACATATGTACAATGTATGTCTAGATTAACTGATAAATGGCAATATCTCGCATTTATACGATCCATAGGATGATTTGTATCCATGTATTGCATCATAAACACATTTATCCATCTATACATGCATACATGTTAGATATATTGCCTTTAAGAAAGGAAATACGTGTTTCCGCCAATGAAAAAAATGAAAGAACTAAGTTTAGACGTTACCCGTAGTCCGAAGAAGGAGTATACGGTGGCTGATCGCTCCAAATCAAGCCGGAATCGAGTATAGATGAAGAAACGCTCGGTTTTGTAGAGAGAAACAAGATGAAATCCGAATGGAATGGGTGAAAATGAGGCCTCCCGAAGGTATAAGCTCGAATGCGGGTAGCCTTGAACATGGTTGCTCTAGCCGCAACCATGTATGCGGCTACCTTAAGTGGGTCTCGCAGCATTCTGTTTGGCAACACGATGTCCAGAACGTGTTCTTTTGGGTTCAGAATGGTCATATTATGAAAAATGATGCCTTTTCGAGACAGTTTGAAACCCCAAAAACCCTGAAAATCCTTTGAAATAGCAGAAGTTCGGCGAAGATTAGACAACCCGACGTTGAACGCCAGAAGACCAGGAAATAAATCAAAATCAACCTTACAACATATAATCCATCGACAACGAATCAGTGAACCCCGACGATATAATCCACAGATAACGAATCAGTGAAGGCGTCGGCTTGACCCCGACGATGTAATCCATCGACAACGAATCAGTGAAGGCGTCGGCTTGACCCCGACGATGTAATCCACCGATAATGAATCAGTGAAGGCGTCGGCTTGACCCCGACGATGTAATCCACCGACAACGAATCAGTGAAGGCGTCGGCTTGACCCCGACGATGTAATCCACCGACAACGAATCAGTGAAGGCGTCGGCTTGACCCCAACGATGTAATCCACCGACAACGAATCAGTGAAGGCGTCGGCTTGACCCCAACGATGTAATCCACCGACAACGAATAAATGAAGGCGTCGGCTTGACCCCGACGATGTAATCCACCGACAACGAATCAGTGAAGGCGTCGGCTTGCCCCCGACGATGTAATCCACCGACAATGAATCAGTGAAGGCATCGGCTTGACCCCGACGATGTAATCCACCGACAATGAATCAGTGAAGGCATTGGCTTGACCCCGACAATGTAATCCACCAACAATGATTCAGTGAAGGCATCGACAAATCCCCGATGATGTAATCCGTTAGCTACAACCCTACGCAGGTCGACAAATACCTGATGAATGTAATTCGTTGGCTACAAAACAGTGAAGGTCGGCAAATACCTGATGAATATAATTCGTTGGCTACAAAACAGTGAAGGTCGGCAAATCCCTGATGAATGTAATCCATTGGCTACAACCTTACGCAGATCGGAAAATCCCCGATGATGTAATCCGTTGGATACAAACCTACGCAGATCGGCAAATCCTCGACTGAATGTAATACGTTGGCTATAACCCTACGCAGGTCGGTAAATCCCCGATGAATGTAATCCATTGGCTACAAACCAGTGAAGGTCGACAAATCCCCGATGAATGTAATCCGTTGGCTACAACCCTAGGCAGATCGGCAAATCCCTGATGATGTAATCCGTTGGCCACAACCCAGTGAAGAAATCAGCTCAACCCTGATAATGAATCCGTTGTCTACAAACCAGTGAAGGCATCAACATGACCCCGATGGTGCAATACATTGATTATAATTCAACGCAGGTTGACTCAACCCCGACAACGTAATCCTTAACTTCCCCAGCAAAAGAAGTAACCCTTTTATACATCTCATATATCATTGCATCGATCAAACATGACATTACATCATTAGATTTACCTTGTCATGCATTCTCCATGTCTATTAAATCTTTTCCGTGTTCATTCCATTACATTGCACGAATATGACAAAGAGGGGCATCTGTAGACACTCAAAATTTTCTTTTGTTGTACTAACCCTGCAGGAGGGTAAAAGCATCATTTTACTTCAGAGACAACCCCGAAGTAGGGCAAAAGATCCCGGTCATCTCGGAGACAACCCCGGGAATGGTGAAGAAGACCAATGAAGTTTGAACATACCGCAACCCGATCAAAGATCGACAAGCTGAGACAGTGATCATCGGAAACCACCTCAGCAAACCTCGAACGACGTACCATCAAGAGATAAGCCTGCAGACTAATATCTGGACCTGGAAGGTATCTCGGCTATGAGTATCAACTTCTCGAACCCTAACTCAGTCGGACTCGGTCAAATCTCGCTGCGTTCGTCAAATACGGTCCGAAAGATTAAACGACAGACGTCAACTTCTGCGGAATCAAGACCGAAGGAGCCATAACCAAGCCGGGGGGTCCCACCTAGGTAGTCTCCACCATGTAAGCGGCTAGCTGCATACATGTGTGTGGCTACCCCGGACAGGTTATAACCCCCCACTTAGTTCATTTTAGAAAAGAAGAGATAGATATAGAGAGAGAAGGACATTTCTAGAGAGAAAAAGGCTCGGGTTGGATATCAATATAGCAACTTAAAGCTCATTTCTTCCATCTAGCATCTCATTAAAGCCATCTTAGTATTCTTACTTCATCCCGGGAGTCAAAACATTTGTTCACGCGTCCCCCAAGGTGAAATAACACACTTCTAGCTTCGTTTTCTTTGTAAACTATATTTAAATGATAGATTAATGAAGGATCTTGTTTGAATCTAGCTATATTTGTTGTATTATAAGCATATTATGTAATAGTTGGTAGTTTTAACGTTTCTATTGGTTATTTATTGCTTTCATACGTTGTATAGCTTCAGAGACTAGAAATACCTCAAGCTAAGCTTAAGCTAGTTCCCAAAAGGTTGTTAGCATGATGCTTCAACCCGGGAGCTAGAACGGCTTAGATCCGTGGTATATCTATGGATGTATTTACTTATAAATGGTCCCTATTAACCCGTATAACCCTAAATATATATTTAGAGGTGAAAGGGGGGCTAAATTGACGTGAACGGTGATTTTAATCGATGAAATCACTTAGTAATGAAGCCGTGAATGTTATGTATATATGAAATGGTACAAATATTGTGAGCTTAGGAATCCCGGTGTCGAGATCCCTGAACGGATCCGACTTAATTCCCACGATGGACTGGTTTTTACGTTGTAAATGCTTTAAATACCGTAAATATCGTTGTGTATGTAATATTTGGATCTTGAAGACGAACTCGAGGGGTTAGTCTCGAGAGCTCAAATTTAAGACCCCATGATAGTGAAAACCTTCATTACGGGAGCTCGGTTCATTGAGATGGCTTTTATGCCAGATGATGATCTGATCCTTCTTAACGCTTTAGCATATATATCATCAAAATGATTTCTCAAAGAAAATCACAAAGAGCTTTTAATGAAAAATAAAGCGATTTGGGGTAGATCACGTAATGAACGTAAAGAATAAAAGGAAGTATCGAAGTCCTCGATTCGTAGTCGAGCAAAGGATTTGAAAACCTTACTTTCCAAAACCTCATTTCAATTTGTATATCTTGCTACAATTGAATCTTTCGCTAAATCAAATCCTTCATACCTAGGCGCAAAAGAGGTACAACACAACTTTCAAGTCACAAAAAAGACTTAGAAACCAACTAATAAAGCTTTCAAAATCACACACACACACACACACACACACACACACACTTTTGCATAGAAAATCAATAAGATGCGGTACCGTACTTGCACGGGAGTCGGGGGTGCCTAACACCTTCGCCCCGCTTAACCTAGCCCCCGGATTCCACGAATCTCGGGTTTCAAGACCAAATCAAAGAGTCACACATTGGACCATCTTGCGAAAAACTATTAAAACCCGGATGACTTGGTACGTCCATTTCCAAAATACCAACTGGCGACTCTGTCTCAATCGGTCCAATCAATAAAATCAATCTTTCAAAATCATTGACACATATGTCGATACCGGTTTCCTATGAAATTCACCATTTAAAACGGAACCCCAAAGACAAAGCGAAAGCGAAAGGGAAAAGAATAAAATAGGGAAATCGGGGCACTCCTCTCTCATCCCACAGACAAGAGACGAGGGAAAAAAACTCCAAAAGAGAAAAAAGAGACCTCCTCCTTCAACAAAAGGGAGACCGAGGACTTGATTTTCTGCCCGGCGTCGACAAGGAGCCCAAAGATATACACGTAGTATATGAGGCACCGTTTAGAGGCTATGCCAGTACGTGCTGTTGCATCGTCCGAGTCTGACGACGAGGACGAGATCGAGGTGGAGTTGGATCCAGAGGAGGACGTTACTGTTGAGGACGAGCCTATAGAGGAGGAGCCCATGGAGGAATCCTATGAGACTAATCTCGAGGAATAGATGCTAGGCGAGTACGAGGAGTGTATTCTAGAATTGGACTGCAGAGTCCAAGAGCTGGAGGCCGAGGCCCAGGAGAGAGAGTCTGAGTTCCAGAAGCTAAGGGATGAGGACCATCAGAGGAAGCTGGCCATGCAGGAGTTAGAGGTAGAGATTGCATACCGCAGGGAGGCAGGGATCCAGATGGGAACCTTATTCCACAGGTCGGTATCCAGAAATGTAGACTTGGTAGGAAAGTTAGAAGAGGTCGAGCGGAGGGAGTTGAGTGAGAAGACCGAGAAGGAAGCACTCCGTACTCAGCTTGAGATAATTATAGGTTATGGATAGGATCCACTTCGAGGAGAAGTGGAAAGCCACAAATGAGATGGCGGACGACCTAGAGGATGAGGTCAGATGTAAGAAGAGGAATATAAACAAGATGGGGTATGTATTCCGTTCAAATTTTGAGAGAGTGATTGATGGTGTGTACCACTACCCAGCGGAGTAGGGACAGACCCTACATACCTTGAGCCGAGAGCTGATAGCATACATAGCACAGATCGAGTACAAGAGTGCGGTGGAGCATGGGATGTTGGGATGAGACCCTTAGCTAGACTAGCAGTAGCTTTCGTGGTTTTCTTTTGTGATGTACATATTGTGTTGAAATCCTAACTTTTTATGTAAAGTGTGGGATAGTTATGTAAACCCCGAGTAAGCTTTTGTTAGAGGGGTAGTATGGTAGTATGTTAGTAGGTTCCCGTCTTTTGTGATATTAGGGGATATATGTGATAACATTTATAGAAATATGCTAGGAAAAATCATGTAATGAAACGATTTAGCATATGAATATAAGTGAAGCTTATTTCAGAAACATGTTGTAATTTTATTCTTTTTAATATTAAATAAATACTTAAGTAATATAACTGAGTAATAATAAGATGAAAAAATTATAATGCAGATAATGCCGCCAGACGTAGATTAACTACACCTGAGGAATCAGTTAGCAATGAGAGGGAACAAGTAGACCCGATCCAGAAGCTAGTTGATCTGTTAAGAGAGGCTCTTAGGGGAAGAAACAACGAACCCATTCGTCCCAATCCTTAAACAGTACCAGTGACAAACTTCAAAGATTTTAGGAGTGTAAGACCCCTAGAGTTTGAGGGTACTACCGACCCGATCATCGCGCAAACCTGGATAAAAGAAATAGAAAAGGCTTTCACTATCGCTCGCGTGGGTGAAGACCAGAAGACGGTATTTGCTACGTACATGATGAGTGGCGAAGCGAACTACTGGTGGGAAGCGAATCAGCAGAGAGCTGGAGAAAGGACGATAACATAGGATAGGTTTAAGACGTTGTTCTTTGAGAATTATTTCTCGAAAAGCATGAAGAACCGAATGGAGGTGAAGTTCTTAGAGTTAAAACAAGGTGATATGACGGTGGCGCAGTACGCGGCTAAGTTCAATGAACTAGCGCGATTTGCAGAGCACCAAGTAGGAGATGAAGAGAGGAAGGTGAGACATTTTGAGCATGGGCTGAAGTCGTGGCTGTTTACCAAGGTATTAGTTCTTCAAATTGATTCCATTACGATATTTCTAGAAAAGGCGATCATTACGGAAGGTGGCAGTGAGGCCTTAAGTCTGTATCATAAGGAGAAGAAAAACAAGAACATTGGTAGTGAGCATCATGGAGGAAGTAGCAGTGGAGGAAGCAACTTCTTTAAAAGAAAGTAGGAGAACAATAACAACAACAACAACAAAAATAATAACAATCAATCGGGGAATTTTCGTGGAGGTTTTAAGAAGAGGGCTGAAGGATGCCCAAAATATGGAAAGAACCATCAGGGTGAGTGCTAGAAGGGACGTGGCACTTGCTACAATTGTGGCCAGGAAGGGCACATTTCGCCCAATTGCCCGAAACTGAAAAAGATACAAGGATGCTTTGCATGTGGCTCGACGGAGCACCGGATTAAGGACTGCCCGAAGAAGGGAAGTAGCGGAGCTAGCAGCCAACAAGGGGGAAACAAGCTAATGATCTGTGGACCGACACAATCTAGCCGCCCAACCGCTAGGAACTTTAACATGACCGTCCAGGACGCAATGACTACGAAGGACGTGGTGTCAGGTATAATCCCAATCAATGATATAAATGCATATGTATTATTTGATTCGGGTGACACCTGTTCTTTTGTATCTGAAGAATTTTCTAGTAGACTTAATACACACCGAGAACGACTAGAAGATCCCTTGAACATAGAAGTTACGAATAAGGAAGTAATCCCTGTAGAATACGTTTATCGAAATTGTCGCACAAACATTAGAGAACATGAACTGAGCGTAGACTTGATTCCTATTAAATTAGGAGAATTTGACGTAATACTGGGAATGGATTGGTTGTATAACCATGCAGCAATAATTGACTGTCAGAATAAATGTGTGAACCTTCAGACTCCGAGCAAGTCTAAGGTAGTGTTTTATGGTATCTCATCGCTTAAGTAATCGTGTTGCCTTACGATGATGCAGGCCAAGAAATTATTAAGGAAAATATGTGTAGGTTACTTAGCTTACATTGTAGATACTCGAAAAATAGAGTAGAAATTAAAGATATATCCATAGTGAATGAATTTCAAGATGTATTTTTGGACGATCTGCCTGGTCTTCCGCCAGACAGAGAAATCGAATTCGTTATAGACTTAGCACCGGGAACTGCACCAATTTCAAAAGCTCTATATCGTATGGCGCCAGTAGAAATGAAAGAACTGATGATATAATTGCAAGAATTATTGAATAAGCATTATGTACGACCAAGTGTGTCTCCTTGGGGAGCACCAGTGTTGTTCGTTAAGAAAAAGGACGGATCGATTAGGCTCTATATCGATTATCGAGAATTGAACAGAGTAACGATCAAGAACAGATATTCGTTCTGAGGATAGACGCCCTTTTTGATCAACTAAAAGGAGCAAAGTATTTCTCAAAGATAGATCTATGGATAGGTTATCATCAACTAAAAGTACGGGAAGAAGACATACCAAAGACTGCGTTTCGTACCTGTTATGGACATTACGAGTTTTTGGTAATGTCATTCAGATTGACTAATGCTCCGACAGCATTCATGGACTTGATGAACCGAGTCTTCAAGCCATACTTGGATAAGTTCGTGGTAGTTTTCATCGATGACATTTTGATCTACTCGAAGACAAAGGAAGAACACGCCGAACATCTGAAGATAGTTTTGGAGGCGTTAAGAAAGGAGAGGATGTATGCGAAATTTTCTAAATGTGAATTTTGGATGGAGAAGGTTCAATTCTTAGGTCACGTGGTGGATAAGAATGGAATCTCAGTGGACCCTTCAAAGGTTGAAGCAATGAGTAATTGGGAGTAGCCGAGAGCACCAACGGAGGTGAGAAGTTTCTTAGGGTTAGCTGGGTACTATCGAAGATTCATCTAGGATTTTTCTAAGATAGCAACCCCGTTGACCAATCTAACGAGGAAGACGGTGAAATTCATATGGACGGACAAATGCGAAGAGAGTTTTCAAGAATTGAAGAAGAGATTAAGCGAAGCACCTGTGTTATCACTACCAGATGATGTGGGAAATTTTGTGGTGTATAGTGATGCATCGCACATGGGACTTGGTTGTGTGCTAATGCAGAATGGCAAAGTCATTGCGTATGCATCACGACAATTAAATGACTACGAAAAATGATACCCTACTCACGACTTAGAGTTAGCGGCAGTAGTTTTTGCGTTGAAGATTTGGAGGCATTATTTGTACGGTGAGAAATGTGAGATATACACGGACCACAAAAGTCTAAAATATATCTTCACACAGAAGTAGTTGAATATGCGTCAGAGAAGGTGGTTAGAATTAATCAAGGATTTTGACTGCGATATTCATTCTCACCAGGGTAAGGCAAACGTAGTTGCCGGCACTTTGAGCAGAAAAGGAAGGAATAAATGTTTCATTTGACAACTCAAGAGGAGTTAATAAGGGAAATGGAGATATTAGAAATAGAAGTAAAAGGACTGGAGAGGTCTGAAGAAAAGTTGTTCGTAATGGAAGCTCATCCAACCTTGTTGGATAAAGTAAAGGAAGCACAAGAGAAGGATGAAGAGTGCGAGAAAATCAGAAAGAGGATAGCAGAAAATGGAGAAGAAAGATTTCGAATGGACAAAGACGGTATCTTAAGATTCGAAGGGAGAGTGTGGGTACTAGCTGTAACCGAGTTAAGGGAAGAATTTTTGCAAGAAGAACACAATACGACGTATTCCGTTCATCCGGAAGGAACTAAGATGTACCGAGATTTGAGTCAACACTTTTGGTTGCCCAATCTAAAACGGGAAGTCACAGAGTGCGTTAGTAGATTTTGACTTGCCAACATGTTAAAGCAGAGCATCAGCGGCCGAGTGGTTTACTACAACCGTTGGAAATACCAGAGTGGAAACGGGAGCACATTATAATGGACTTCGTGGTGGGACTTCCAGTCACGCAGAAAGGATATGATGCCATTTGGGTTATCGTGGATCGATTAATGAAGACCGCACATTTTCTACCGATTAAGATCTAATATAGTTCGAATCAGTTAGCAAGCCTATACATAAAGGAGATTGTTTCATGACATGGAGTGCCGGTGTCAATTGTCTCTGATCGAGATCCGTGCTTTACGTCAAATTTTTGGAAAAGCTTGCAAGAGAGAATGGGAACGGAGTTGAGGTTGAGTGCCGCTTATCATCCTCAGACAGACAGACAGAGTGAGCGAACAATACAAACGCTGGAGGACATGCTTAGGACTTGCGTGATGGACTTCAAGGGGAATTGGGACGACCACCTACCCTTAGTTGAATTTGCGTATAACAATACTTACCATGCGATTATCGACATGCCACTGTACGAAGCTCTTTACGGAAGAATGTGCAGAACACCATTATGTTGGGACGAAATCGGAGAACGACGAATACTCGGACCAGAGTTAGTACAACAAACCGCAGACGTGGTGATAGTGATAAAAGCCAGACTAGTAACAGCTCAAGATCGCCAGAAAAAGTACGCAGACTTGCATCGACAAGACCGGGACTTTAAAGTTGGCAGTTTCGTATTCTTGAAGGTATCTCCATTGAAGGGAAAAATCCGATTCGGCAAGAAAGGAAAATTGAGCCCAAGATTCATAGGACCGTTTGAGATACTGAAGCGAGTGGGTGAAGTGGCATACAAAGTTGCATTACCACCCAAGTTGGAGCACATTCACAACGTGTTCCACATTTCCGTGTTACTACCGTACAAGGTCGACTACAAGCACGTGATTTCTTTTGAACCCATTGAAGTGGAGAAGAACTTAGCGTATGAAGAAATTCCTGTCCAAATATTAGATAGGAAAGAACAAACATTGAGAAATAAAGTTATTTCATCTGTAAAAGTACTTTGGCGTAACCACGACGTCGAAGAGGCTACGTGGGAGTCAGAAGATAGGATGATGAGGGATTATCCCCCATCTATTTGTGTAACCTTGTAGCAATTCCGAGGACGGAATTTTTATAAGGGGGGAGGATGTAATACTCGAGAAATTTTGAATATTATTAAATGAATATATTAATGGAAATAAATATTTATTTGAATAAATATGTAAGTGTTATGAGATGAGTTAATTCGAATGAATTCAAATTAAAATTATAAATTAAGGAAAGTACGGAGTTTATGATAAGCTCGTTAAATGCCTTGTGTGGCATGGGAATAGAAAAGACGATGAATTAATTAATTCATAGACGAATGAATTATTAAGTGAACAATTAATCTATATTAATTGTTAATTATTATTATGAGAAATATAATAATAGTCTGTTGATTTATTATTATTGCAAGTAATAGAATAATAATAAGTAACTTGTTTATAAATATAATAAGATTTATATTTATTTAATGTGATAATTAAACCTATAAATGATAATTCATTGTTATAAAAATTAATAAAACATAAACGAGTAGATTATTAATATGATTATAATTGCTCGAGTTATTGATTATGTGCAGGTATGCGATAATTAAAAATATAAAGTATAGTGACTACAACTATATTATATAGTGTAGTGTGATGTTAAATGGGACTATACTACATATAGAAATCATGTATTAAGATTGATTAAACTATATAAGCTACATGATTTATACTTATGTGACAATTGTGTGTGAGTATACATTAAGATAATGCATCATGAATATATAGTGAACAATTGTTCATTAATAGAATTTAATAATAAAGGAGACAATATAATGTGATAATATCCGATTAAATTATACCGGTAAGACAAAATATATATGGATTATATGTGTGCAAATTACATTTACTACATTATGTGAATTACATTGTGACATTAAAATTACAACCTAAGCATGTATTATATGAATACAACTTAGGTATATAATATGTGCAAAGTAACATAAGTGTTGTGTAAATATTAATGTTGCTACACTGCTGAGATACACTGCTTGTCCCTTAATAAGAGTCTCATTCTCCCTCACATGTGTACACTCAAGGCTAGTCTATTCCTATAACATCAAACTCAGCAAACCTTAGCTAGCAATCATGAATGGGGGTGTGGCTCCAACAGTGGAGTTCAACAACTAATCAACTACTCCTCCATAACCTTCATGTAATTCTTCCATCCATGGGTTTGATTTAGTGGAAGATTGCAATGTCTGTGTAATCTATTTTTTATAAATTGAGCTCTCCTCTTCTCATTCCATTTGCTGAGAATTCTAACTAAGTGAGACTAGAGGGCATATATATATATATATATATATATATATATATATATATATATATATATATATATATATATATATATATATATATATCAGTGTTGAGCATTCTTTTAGCAGCAAGTTCATATTCGTATAACAGTGGTATAAATTCTTTTCCATAATCTTCATTCTTGTTGTCTGTGAAAGCTTAAATTCATGATCATGTTGAATTAGATCGTAATTGAAGTATAGAATGCTTGTTTAAGTGTTACGTAAACTATTAAGTAGGTTACCATACAATGTGGCATGATTATAATCGAATAGGTAAAGTAATTTTGATGTTGGACTGGACTTCTGCCGAACCAGGCCACTCTCTGGTGCGAACCAGACATGGTACAGCTGCGCCGGTTTAATACTGAGGCGCAGTGCAGCTGCGCCGGTCTCTAGAATTAGTTAGTTATTTTCTGCAGGAATCTGTTATGGGTAAATGGGTATTATGACTTAGACAAAGCATGATAACATGAGTAACATGTATAAGAAAGTATATTGACATAGCATGAGTATGTTTAACCATGATAACATACATTCTTGATGAAAAAGCTTATAGCTTGAAAACGAACTTAAAGTCTTATAAACAAACTTTGACATGTAATATCAATATTGATGTTCTAATTTTGCAAGCATGTTAGTATGACTTAGAAATGCATGAAAGACATGTTGACTTATGTATATGGGTTTCATAATGTAACATGAGCATGTGGACCTCAATAGTGAACGTTTCTAACAAAAATATAAGTATTAAAAGCAAACTTTGACACGTATGTACCATATCCATATTCTGATTTTGTGAGCATGTTTATATGGCCTTGAAATGCTTGACGAACATGTTAACATATGTATATCTATAGCATGAACATGTTAGGCCTTATTAGTGAACTTTACTAATGAAAGTATAAGTTTTGAACGTGCACCTTGACATGTTACATTGTGATTTGGATTCCAATATTTATAGATATGTTTGATAGTACTCTTAGACTCACTAATGTATAATATGTGTATGCCTACCATGTTAGCTGTCGTGAAATCAAGTTAAGCATAAATAAAGCATATTTTCAAATAAATGACGACACTAGTTACGCATTTAAGATGTTGAAACATGTGAGCTTGCTTATTGATAGATTATATGACCGTTTCACAAGTTTACACGACGAGTACGATAGCTTATGTGATATCATGACATAATATGGCCATAAATTTATTTGAGAGTTAATTATAGAATCATTTCGTGAAGGGTTGAATTTTGAACGATTATGAAAGCATGAAAGGACCCTTTAACATGTATATATGTTATGTGATATCGTAAGTTGATACTTGAATCCGATTCTTGACAATTAACTTATAGCAATGCTATAACTTACTAAATAAAATATGTTTGGTATTGATTATGGTCATATAATAATGATATGAGAATATGTTTAACTCAAAAAGGGGAACGTTAAGGATAAAAGACAATAAAAGTTATATTAGTAGAGTTTTGTGAATTATTATGATACTATACATAGTATGACTGTATAGTAAGGTTAAAGACTTAACTTATATGTGGATTGTATATATAAGATAAAGTATGATGTTAAACTATATGACTAATGAATATCATATATCTACGTAACTATATTACGATAGAGATTCAAAAGTGTTGATTTACTTAACGTGGGTAGACTATGCTTAAGGCAAGTTTCCTAACTTATACTATTTTATTGTGCAAGTATCTTCACCCTACTCTTTATTGAGCGTTCATTAAGCTTATGCTATTATTGTCGTACAAGTAAACTTTTGAGATTTCAATTCAGATATTATAATTATATACTTCATGGATAAGATAAAAGTCTATTTATATTCTTCGAACTTTAAATCTTGAGATTTGAACTTAAGATTGTTGCGATCTATGCCATTTGATTCGATTAGACTTATATTATTGAAAGACAACCCAAACCAATTGATTGGTGCAGGATCTTGTATTTAACTTAGATGAACAACCTTCCTTGAAGGGAAATTATATATTATCGAGAGACCGACGTGCGCACATGAGAATGATTAAATGTTATGTATAACGTAGGGTACTTTAGGCTGATCACATGTTGTACTTGTTTTTGTTGGATTATCAGTGTATTACTGTTATTTCTAGTAAGAGTTCATAGTCCTTAGTGACTGCTCAATATTCAATTATCTTAAAATCTTAAATTGATTTAGCATTGAATCATATTGATATTATTCTGTCCTTAGCGACTGTTATTGAGAACTATTAATATTCTTGTTATCCTTAAACTATCATATCATGTTGTACCTTTTAAGGTTTGAGAACTATATTGCTCACCCTTGTTGTTATATTACTTGCTGAGCAAACTTGTTGCTCATTCTTGCTTTTCCTAAAAACATTTTCAGTTAAGGCAGAGCATGGTGGACCTTCGGGAGTCGATAAGGGCAAGGGCAAGGCTACCGACTAGCCAACCCCTTTTATGTTCTAAATATTATGATGTTGTATTATGTCTATTAAGATGATGTATTAAGACTAATTTTAAACTATGTTTAAGCTTAAGTTAGATTATGTAATATGTCGTTATTTGATATTATTATGTAATCTATTAAGTACTGTAGGTTGCAAGACTTGGGGGAATAAATATAATAAATTATTGTATATTATTCTAGATTAGATCTTCCGCTATGAATGTATGTTTTAGATATTATTATTGTATTATTGTGAGAACGTGACGAACCGAATTTGAGAAGCCCTGTGGCGGTCTGAATTTGGGGGCGTCACAGTCGATGTGATCGTCTTCCTTCCGGGATTTGATGATAATGTCATCCATATAAACCTCTGTCTCCTTATGCATCATGTCATAAATTAGGGCCATCATGGCTCGTTGATATATGGCTCCGGCATTGATGAGGCCGAATGATAGTCGTCTATAGCAGAAGGTTCCCCAATGAGTGATGAAAGAAGTTTTCTCCCGGTCTTCTTCAGCAACTATGATTTAATGGTAACCAGCAAAGCAATCCACTGAAGGAGTACGTGCCATACTGCGCCTTATTGTCCATCAGGATGTGGATGAAAGGTATCGGGAAATTATCCTTTAAGCAAGCTTTGTTCAAATCCTTGTAATCCACTCATACTCGTACTTTCCCTCCAGGTTTAGGCACAGAGACTATATTTGACAACCACCCCGGGTATATGGATACTATGATAATGCCGGCTTTGAATTGTTTGACGACTTCTTCTTTGACTTTCAAACTTCATTCAGGTTTCAATCGCCTGAGATTTTGCTTGACTGGCTTGAATCCATCTTTGATGCGCATTCGATGGATGATAATATCAGTAGACAAGTCAATCATGTCTTCGTGTGACCATGGAAACACATCCTAGAACTGTATTAGGAGTTCAAACAGATTGGTCTTTTGGTCTTGGGTGAGGTTTATGCCTATCTGGATTTCTTTGAGATTTTCTGAGGTTTTGATATTGACAGTGGTGGTTTGTTTGAGGTTTGGTTTAGGTTTGTCTTCGACCCATTCTTTGATCTCCTCGGGCACCTCATAGTCATCTTCCTCCTCTTGATCAATATCCATCAAGTTGAAGTTTATTCCTACATCAAAGTTGTAGTCACTGTGATAGGTTGGCATCTCATCAGCAGGGACAAACAAATCCAATCTTGGAGTCCTGAAAACAAAATGCTTTTACTTTAATATATGCAACTGTTTAAATATACAAAGTATTTTGCAAAGCATGACAAAAGTTACAGCTATAGCTATCCAATAAAACAAGTAATAAATGAAACCATGTTACAGGGCAGACAGACTCTCTGCCCTTTTACCCTTTTTGAGTGAGGCAAGGGGTGCTGCTCTAGTTATCCAGGGTCATATCCTTATGAATAGGAAGGATACAAGATTCGCGGTTGTCTGCCTCATCTCTGATGATGACTAAAACATCCTTTAGATCAGAGCCGGGGTTTTTCTTCAAACTGCCCCCCCTTTTCTTTCTTAATGCAAGGAATTTGGATCTGATCCTCCTCGTCACTATATGGGATATCATCATTCATTCTCTCATACTTTATGAGAATAAGCATTATAGCAAACGGTTCTCGTCCTTCATACAGGAACTTTTCTTTTCCCTTTTTGTTATCCCCCACAGGCTTTAGGGTCTTTCTCTCACCACCCGGTATGATTGGAGGAAATAGCATGGCTGATACCATAACAGGGATTTTCCTCATTGGCCTTACAAATCCAGCATCAGTGAGATTTAGCAATAGTATAGTGGAAGCAAGAGCCTTAGGATGCATATGTGGGTTCCGACGGTTTGATCCGGATGCATAACCCAATCTGGCTTTCCCTAACTAGTTTGGGATTTATACTGGACTCTTAATACCTTGTTGATTCTTTCCTAACCCTTCTGCAGGGTGAAAACCCAAAGATACCATCTCCTGGCCCACTATCATCACTTCAAGAGAGACTTTAGGCTTCAAAGCCGGTGCCCCCACTGGTAGGTAATGAGTATCGCTTACCTCTAATACTTGAAAACTAGCATGTTCAATCCCTGCATCCAGCCTGATCATCGGCATTTCTCCCTGTATGCAGATAGGGTATTCTGGTTCGGCATTCACTATAATTAGGTTACCGTTGATAATGTATTTGAGCTGCTGATGGAGGGTGGATGGCACTGCCCCTGCCATATAAATCCATGGCCTTCCCAGCAACAAGTTGTATGATGTGGTTATGTTGAGCACCTGGAAGGACACATAAAAAGTGTGTGGACCAATCTCTAAAGGAAGCTCAATTTCTCCCATAGCTTGTCGGCGAGACCCATCGAAAGCCCGGATGACCATATGACTCGTTTTGATCTAATTCGGGTTAATCTCCATCCTCTCCAAGGTGTTATATGGACAAATGTTTAGGGACGATCCTCCATCTATCAGCTCACCACCAATCACATACCCTGATGACATCACTGCTATGTGCAGTGACTTGCGATGACCCGTCCCCTCTGCAGGTATATCATCGTAAGTGAAAGATATCACATTGCTGTTGAAAATGTGTTCTACCACGTGATGAAATTTCTTGGCATCCACGGTATGTGGTAGATAGGCTTCTTCCAGTACTTTCCCCAGAATATTGAGATGATCCACCGATGATAAGACTACATCTAGGATGGACATCTGCTTGTGTGCATCTTTTAGGCTTTGCGCCACTTTGATTTCATTGTGTCCCATTTTACAGAGGAACTCTTCTATTTTCTATTCAGCTACCTTTTCTTTGGCCTTAAGGACTGGTTTGATCACCCGCTAAGGCAGGTACAATGGATTCTCCTTTGGTACAATGGCAATGTTGTTGGAGGTGGAACCTTCATTATTCCTGTAATTCTATGGGACTCTCTTCAGATTGATCACTGGATACTGGGGTCTGAATGGTAATATCAAAGGCTCGGGCGCATCCAACTTCACAGGATTTTGTGTTTCTTAGATCCCTTTTCCTGGTAGCATTAGGGGTGTTAGGGTTGGCTCCTTATCACAGGAAATAACAGCCACGGTATCCTGATTCCATGCAGTGGGAATAAATAGAATTTCTTCATCTAGGAGGTCATAATCCTGATTCCCTTTTATCAGTTCACCACTTTCAATCATGTTCTGAATTAAATGACGAAATGCCCAGCAGTCCTCAGTATCATGGCCGGGTGCATTGGAGTGGTACTGGCAGATTCGGTCAGGTTTGAATTTCCTGGATCTCGGATTTACCAGGGGTAATAAGTCTGCCACCATTCCTTCATTAATTAACATCTGGAGGATTTCCTTCATTGGCTGGTTTAGGTTGGTGAAATTCCTCTGGAACGCAAATTCCCTATCAGCCTGAAACTTTTCTTCCTTGGCCATCTTGTCGGCCCAGGGTTCATGCTGATGAAAATGATAATGGTCCCTCATAGGAATGGGATAGATTTTTGGTGCGGAAGGATTTGCATCAGACTGGTTGGTCTGGTTTATCAGCTGTCTGGTGACCTGATCCTGGTATACGACCAGTTCTGTTAATTGTCCGAGCTATTCCCTGATAGACTTGATCTCCTATTCTATCAGGAATTGCCTTTATGAGACTTCTCAACTGTCTGGGCTGGATTGAGTTGATTCTCCAACATATCGGAGGTATTTGGATCCTTCTCCATTTTGCGTGTTAATCATGTTGACACCTTCCTCTTTGTGCCGAGTAAGGGGATTATCCTGCACGTGCAGTTGCTCTGGTTTTGTTACCATAATCTCTCCATTATCAATCAAGTCTTAAATTTTATGCTTGAGAGACCAACAGTCTTGTGTATCATGGCCTGGAGATCCAGAATGGTAAGCACACTTTTTTCTTGGGTCAAAATTTTGTTCACCGGTATTGGATGGTGGGAGGAGTTGCAAAATCTTTTTCTGTGCCGTCAACAGTTTTAGCACATTCTCTAGTGAATCCCCTAGCGGGGTGAAAGTTCTTCGATGCCTAGCCTCCACATTTTTCTGGAATGGCGGGTTAGAAGGTTGGGCTGGAGCTTGGAAAGGGGAATAGTTCCTATTTTGAATAAGCATGTTGCTTGACTTGCTCCTCAAATTCTGTCCTTGCAGTACTAAAGACACTTCTTTGTCTTTCTTCTTGTGTGCCCTCCGGGGATTACACCCGTAATTATCGGACTGGATATGTTCGGCAACAGCTTCTAAGGCGGTCAGATCCTTTATCTTTCTAGACTTAAGCCCCATTTCTGCTATATCACCGTGTTTGATCATTTATGAAAATGGCTTTCCTATGCCTGCTAGGACCCTTTCATAATACGGGGCTTCTTTAATGTCGATGAAAGTCATGACTATCTCGGACTCATTCATAGGTGGAGAGACTTGTGCTGCCATTCGTCTGCAGCGTTGTGCATATTCTCTGAATGATTCAGTACCTTATTTCATGATATTGGTTATTTGATATCTATCTGGAGCCAGTTGAGACTGGAAACTGTATTGATTGAGGAAGGCATGCGCCAGCTCTTCCCAGCTTTGAATTTTAGAGTTGTCTAAACGAGCATACCATGCTCTAGCCTCTCAAGTCAAACATTTCTTAAATAACTACATTCGGAGTTTCTCGTCCTCTGCATAGGATCCGAGTTCTCCAATGAACACCTTTAAGTGAGTGTAGGGGTCTCCCAATCCATCGTATTTCTCAAAATCAGGAGTTCTAAATTTTTCGAGATAACAAGCCCCGGGGAAAATGCATAAGTCAGAATAATTGACACTGCCAAATGCCTCAGTCCCTTTGATAGACCGGATGGATTCTTCCATCTGTTGGACCTTCTTCAGAATGTCACCAGCTTCCTGTTCTTTGTTAAAGATGGTGATTTTATAGGTTTTGTTGGTTGTGTCCTACTTTTGTGTCTCAGGACCTTGAATATCCTTCTTCCCGATCTCTTGACTGCCACTGGGTGTACCGGGTTCTGTGTGACCCTAAGCCTGCTTCCCTTTAAGAGCCTTACTTTGTTCTCTCAGGAAAAGAGCCAATTCAGCTATCTGGTTCTTCAACCCTTCAAACTCTTCCCTAGAAACAGGGGTGGATTCTGGCTGAGCACTGGAAGTAATGTCCCGAGATGGACTTAGTGCTTTCTTAGACTTAGATCTAGTGACAGGACTAATCTTTCACCTACAACAAAACGTAGGCGTGTCAATTTCCTGAGGTAAGTAGGGATAGGATGCATGCCATGATGTGTTTTTAAGGTTTTTTAATCTTATCCTGCAAAACAAAGGTCAGTTGTTTTGATGATAGGATAACATGACAGGATTTACAAAACATGGAATGTATATTTACATTATGATATTTACATTGTGCTATTTATATTGGAATTAAAAAATTAGACATTGAATTTGAGAGAGGAAGGCATGAAGAGGCTTTCCATAAGATTTGGTTAATTAGAGGCTGACCTATCTTAGGCTACACTTACGGCTTTTTCGGCAAGAAGGTCCCTAGATCATCACAATCTACTAGAGAGAAAATTAATCCGATCTTTCAACTGGAACAAATCTGAGTGGTGCTTTTTTATGAGTCCCGAAGACTTAGCCGTCCTCGAAGACATTACTCTGTCACCGATGGGTTTGCCTCCTGGTTTAGGAATCACACAACATACATACACATACATAGTGTCTCACCGTATGCATATGATGACATTGGTACGAAGCACTAATACGGGTGCGAAGCACTAATAAAGCAGGAAAGAATTCATTCACATTCATTCAATGTAATGACGCAGCATTCACAAAATTCATTCAATGTAAAGACACAGCATTCACACACACACAGATATGAATGGGAAATTTTGAAAAGATTTGAACACGGCCTAAGCCCTCTACTGTCCCCAGCAGAGTCGCCACCTGTCGACATCGTTGGAAAAATTCGGGTCAAAACCCGGATCTTTCTCTCTTCCTAAGTTTTTTCTACCCTTATTCTTTATATTGTGAAAAAGGTTTTGAAGGGTTTTTTAGGAAAAGGCCAACATGTATCATGTCGAAGATTTAAACGTTTTACAGAGTCGTCAGTTGGTAGTTTTGAAATGGTTGTATCAACTCAACTAAGTTTTGTTTGAAAAGGAGGCCCAATTTCTAGACACTGTCGAAACTTGATCTTTGAAACTGAAGTTTTGAGTTCGGGGGCTACGTTAAGTGTGGGGAAGGTGTTAGGCACCCCACAACTCCTGTGAAAATACGATATCGCATCTTTTCAATTTTCCCTTTTAAATATGCAATGTGTGTATGAATGCTGGAAGAAATTGGGCCTATATTTGATTTGATTTGAAAGTAGTGCCTTGCTTCGTTGAACCTATATACGGAGGGTTTGATTTGATTTGCAAAAGTCTCTATTTTAGACAAGATTATTGAAATGATGTTTTGAAAAGCAGGTTTTCAAACCCTTACGCTCACATAAGAATTGAAGCCTGTTGATACTTCAATTTTAATCTTTTTAGCCTTTAGGCTCAATTCGAATGGTGATTGTCGGGCTGCGAAGCATCCTCGACCTCAAAATATATACAAATGTCGGTCTCCTCATGAGCATGATAACCATCAGAGGGACTCTAACACAACAAACCATTATTCTCATTATATAAGACCTTAAACTCGGATAATCATTTTAAGGTCTGTAAAATGTATATTTTTACAGAAAAACTGGCAGGGTACATCTGTAAAGTGGAGTTTGTCCATCGTTGGAATCAGAATCTGATTAGTTTGATCATGAATCCCACGATTCCTAGGCTCACAAAGAGAAGCCAAGAAAACCTGCACAGCTCAAATATGCACAAAAAAATATATATATTTACATCCAGATGTCGCCAAAATCAAGGATTCATCAATAAAATCTGGTTCGCACATTGCTGAAGCGTCTCGTTCCCACTAGATAGCGATCTAAGGGCCGCGAGGTAGCTTTTAGAACTGTAACTAGAAAAATGCTAGATTTAAGTAAATCTCAGCCATTCTAGCTTCCCAGTTCCGTCTGGACCTATTTTGAACCATTAGAAAGCTATAGTTGGCGAGATTTAAAAAAATCTAGTTCGCCTGCAGAAATTTCAATGCCAAATCATATCAAATGAATATTTAAAGCAACAATTTAATCGAAATGAGTAAAGCAATATATATATATATATATAATTATATATATATATGACAGCTGTAAAGAACAATGGATTTTCACTCCGGTGCCCGGACTAGAATGGAAATATATATATATATATATATATATATATATTTATATTTATGAAAGTTGTAAAAAGCCACAGAGTAATTCAGGCTGAATAGAATTAATATATATATATATATATATAAGCGATAAAGGGTGATGGGTTTTCACTCCGATGCTCGGACTGGAATGGCAATATATATATATATATATATATATATATAAAAGCGGTAAAGGGCGGTGGATTTTCACTCCGAAGCCCGAACTGGAATGGAAATATATATATATATATATATATATATATATATGTATATATATATATATATTTTTAAAAGCTGTATAAAAGGCGACAGACATTCTATCATTTACCCGAATAGAACTGTAAATATATATATATATATATATATATATGTAAAAAAGCATTAAAAAAGGCCACAGAATGATCCAGGCCAAATTGGAATATAAATAATATATATATATATATATATATTAAAGCAATGAAAAGGCCACGAATTATAAATCCATGCCCAAATAAGTCAGAAAAAATTATATATATATATATATATAGTTATATATAAAAGTAGTAAAATACCTCGGATTTGACATCCGGGCTTGACAAAATTGAAAAGTTAGTATATATATAGTTAAATATACACAATAAAAAGCCAAACCCGGACTGGAAAGATAACCCAGTCCGACGAAGTTGCTAAAAATGAAGATATATGTATATTAAAGCAGTTAGAAGCGACGGATCGACGATCCGAGTTGTAGAAATGCCAGAAAATGCATTTCTGTACTAAAATGTACAAAACGTAAACAAAAACGGCCATAGAACTGAGTTTCGGGCATATTTAGAAAGTGAAACTTAACATGCCAATGTATAAAAGTGCAATGAAGTAATAGGAACTTTCTGATCGTAAAAATACTCACAATGGACTGCTACACGTTCTTTTTGCCAGATCGTAGGCTTTAAACGTCTGTTTCTATCGATTAATTTTTGATATGTGGTAGTATGTGGGTGTATCTACGTGTTAGAGTGAAAAACGTTTGGTTTGGAGGACAAAAATATGACTAGAAATCAAACGGGCAAAGGTTCAGAGCATTTTTGGATTATCAAATGAGCTGGGAGTCACCTCATATATATAGACCCAGGAGAAGCAACTCTACTTACGGCAGCCGCTGGTAAAGGTGCGGCTTCACGTGGCGTGGCCCGCGTGGCGGGTCCCATTGTATCGAAGTACCTGCACTAAGAGCAATGCAATGTCAGATTCGAAACTTTCTAACTTTTGATCGGAGCGTCCATTTGAGGCGTACGATACCTTTTCGGAAAGTCCTCGCCGAGAGTGTCGCAATAACATGGGATAAATCATCTTCCGAGTCCAAAAAGATGGTTTTATAACCAGGTCTTTGATTCCTCGTAGTTTATTCGTTGAGCTATCTTGCGCTGTTTCCACTCAGGATCATTGTTATGGTTCGTTCTGACCTTACTGGCATCAATTCGGCTTGAGTTTGACCGAATCTGCTTTAAGTTGGTAAAATGACCATTTTGCCCCTCCCAGGGTTACCTTTATCTCCCGAATTGAGACCGGGGCTTACCTGTACCTCCCGAGTTGAGACCGGGGCCAACCTGTACTTCTCAAGTTGAGATCGGGGCTGATTTGTACCTCCCGGGTTTAGACCGGTGCAAACTTGTACCTCCCGAGTTGAGACTGGGGCTGACCTGTACTTCCCGGGTTGAGACCGGGTTTAACCTAATGGCCAGATATTGAGACCAGGGTTGATTTGATGACCCGGTATTGAGATTGGGATTGATTTGATGGTTCGGTATTGATATCGGGGTTGAGTTGATGGCCCGGTATTAATACCGGGATTGAGTTGATGGCCCAGTATTGATATCGGGGTTGAATTGATGGCCTTGTATTGAGACCGAGGTTGAATTGATGGCCCAGTATTGATACCGGGGTTGAGTTGATGGCCTGGTATTGACACCGGGGTTGAATTGATGGCCCGGTATTGAGACCGGGGTTGAGTTGATGGCCCGGTATTGATACTGGGGTTGAATTGATAGCCCGGTATTGAGACCGGGGTTGATTTGGTAGCCCAGTATTGAGATCGGGGTTGATTTGATGGCCCGTTATTAAGACGGAGGTTGATTTGATCGCCAGATATTGATACCGGGGTTGATTTGATGACCCTGTATTTAGATCGGGATTGATTTGATGGCCCGGTATTGAGATCGGGGTTGATTTGATGATCCGATATTGAGATCGGGGTTGATTTGAAGGCTTGGTATTGAGGCTGAGGTCGATTTGATGACCCGGTATTGAGACCGGGGTTGATTTGATGGCCTGGTATTGATACCGGGGTTGAGTTGATAAGAGAGTTTTGCCCTCTTACAGTGTTAGTAATAGGAAAACGAAATTTTGAGTGTCTACACATATATTTCACCAAGCTAAAGATGTTATGTCGATGTCGAAAAAAATCTTTGGTGATCCCACTTTCCCTATATGTTTCTACCCTTTAGGTCCTCTATTTAATTTGTTTGATCTGAAGGGTGAATTTTTAGGGAAAGGCCGACATATAATGTCGACGATTTAAAAAGTTTGATTTTACCGAATCGCCAGTTGGTATGTTTGAAATGGTTGTACCAACTCAACCGAGTTTTATTTGAAAAGTTTTGCAAGTAGGCCCAATTACTAGACTCTGTTTAACTTGGCCTTGGAAACCGAGATTTATAGAATTCGGGGCTTGATTAAGCGGGGGGAAGGTGTTAGGCACCCCCCGACTTTCGTGAAACACGGTTACCGCGTCTTTTTAATTTCTCTATTTTATTTGCAATGTGTGTGTGTGCTTGCAGTAATTGGGCCTAAGTGCTTTGTTTGGAAGTAGTGATGTGCTTCGTTGGACCTATATACGAAGGGTTTGATTTATTTGAAAAGTCCATTTTTAGACAAGATAGAAAATGATGTTTTGAAATATGGTTTTTAAACCCTTTTGCTAACATAGAAATTGAAGCCTTTTGATACTTCCATTTTATTCTGCATTCAACTGATTTTGATTTTATTGTCGGGATGCGAAGCATCCTCGACCAAATAATATATACAAGTGTCGGGCTCCTTATGGGCATGAAAGCCATCGAAGTGACCCGAGCACCACAAATCACAATTTACTAGGTTGAGACCTTAAATTCGGATAACCATTTTAAGGTCCTCTGATTTATATTTACAAAAAGACAGGCAAGCTGTATTTACAGTGCAAAGTTGTCCATCAAGGGAATCGGATCTAGATCCATGTGGTTAATCGTAGATCCCGTGATTCCTAGACTCACATAATATTATCAAAAAGCCTGCACCGTAGAGATATTGAAATAAAATGTAAATTAAAATCTAGACATCGCAAGACAAAGAATTCATCAGTTAAATCCTTGCATGCGTGTAGCCTAAGCTTTCCGCTCCCTCAAGATACGGATCTAGGGTCGCGTAGTTGCTTTAATATTTACAAGACTAGAAAGAAAACTAGATTTAAATAAATCTTAGCCATTCTAGCTCAACTGTTCCAGTTTGTCAACTTTTGAACCGGTTAAAAGTGAGATATGGCTAGATTTAGATAAATATAATCAATAAACTCTACATTAGAATAGATTTACATCAAATGAACAGTTAAAACAGATATTTAATCACATTGAATAAACAATATATATATTACTTATATATATATATATATATATATATATATATATATATTAAAGCTGGAAAGAGCCACGGATTTACAATCCAGGCGTGACTGATCAATGTAAATATATATATATATATATATATATATATATATGTGTGTGTGTGTGTGTGTGTGTGTGTGTGTTTATATATATTTAAGCTGAAAAGGCTACGGATTAGCAATCCAGGCCAAACGAGTTAGTATAACTATATATATATATATATATATATATATATATATATATATATATTAAAGCAAAAAAAAGTCACGGATTAGCAATCCAGGCTAACGGAGTTAGTATAAATAAATAAATAAATATATATATATATATATATATATATATTAAAGTCGAAAATGTAACAGATTAACAATCCAGGCTAAATAACACTATATATATATATATATATATACTTATATATATGTTAAAGAGATAAAAGCCATAGATTTGAAATCCAGGATGAAATAGCACTTAAAAATGTATATATAAGTATATACTTATATATACATAGATTGAAGCCAAGAAGGCCACGAATTTGAGATCCATACGAAACTAGAAGCTATAAATATATATATACGCTCATATATATATATATATCTTAAAGCAGTAAAAAGATTCAGATCACAAGAAATCTTACAGTGTATAGCGCTAAAGGCTTTAAACCACTTGGTAGACTTGAAAACTCAATTTCCACCAGTTAAAACTTGATATGTTAGTATATCTACGTATACAAGTGTATTGGAAGAGTAAAATTGAAGTTTGAAGCAATGTAGGTAGGGTTAAGAGCTGAAATGAGCAGAATTTCCTAACATTTTCTTCTTTTTTTTATGGCTGATGGGGGGTCTTATTTATAGACCAGGGCGCCGCAGGTCTACCTGCGGCTCGAAGGTAGGTCCTGCGGGTCCTGTTGTCTCAAAGTACGTGCACTCCGACCAACACGTTGTCTGCTTCAAACCTTCATAACTTTTAATTCGGGAGTCCGATAGAGGCGTGTTATACCTTTCCGGAAAGCCCTTTTCGAGAGCTACACAATGACATGGGATTTGACATTTTCTAAATCAGGGAAGATGGGTCCATGACCAGATCTTTGAGTTTTTGCAGTCCGTTCGTTGAGTTGTCTTGTGATATTTTCACTCGGGATTGGCATTATGGTTCTGCATGACCTTCATGGGGTTGATTTGGCTTGATTTTGACTTTATTTGATGTCAAGTTGGTAAAATAACCATTTTTCCCTTTTAGGGGTTGTCTCCAGGATTGACAGGGTTTTCGACTGTTTCTCGCTGTTGTCTCTGAGGTTTGACCCCAGTCGACTCTGTTCTTCCTCAGGGTCATTTTTGAGGTTGACTTGATATCCCAGGGTTATCTCTGAGGATTGATTTGATGCTTCAGGGTCATCTTCGATGGTTAGTTTGATCTCCCAGGGTTGGACTTGATGCTTTGGGGTCGTCTCCAAAGGTTGGTTTGATCTCCCGGGGTTATCTCCGGGGTTGGACTTGATCTCCCGGGGTTGTCTTTGGGGTTTTTCTTCATTTCCCAGGGTTGTCGTCGGGGTTGGATTTGATCTCCCGAGGTTGTTTCAGGGGCTTAGCTTGATCTCTCGGTGTTGTCGCCGGGGCTTGACTTTATCTCCCGGTGTAGTCGTTGGGGCTTGACTTAATCTCCTGGTGTTATCATCGGGGCTTTACTTTGATCTCCCAGTGTTGTCTTTGGGGTTTAACTTGGTCTCCTGGGGTTGTCTCTGGGGTTTGACTCGGTCTCCCAGGGTGTCGCCAGGGTTTGACTTTTATCTCCCGGTGTTGTCGCCGCGGTTAAACTTGGTCTCCCGGGATTGTCGCTGAGGTTTGATTTGGTGATTTGGACTTCCAGGGTTGTCTCTGGAAGTTAAAAGATGATTTTGCCGTCCTACAGGGTTAGTACCAGGAATGCAAAATTTCGAGTGTCTACAGATGCCCCTCTTTATCATGTTTATGCAATGCAATGGAATGAACAGGATAAATACTACTAGACACTAGAAATATGATACATTCAAATGTAATGCAATGCATGATATAATATACTATATGTATCTGCAACGTTAACTGCCACGATATTCCATCATTGACCGCTCCCGCCACTTCTGTTGGGGATAGAGTTGTCCATGATGGTTTTCACTAAACTCGTATAATGCCTACTTGAACTGTAATTTGCAAAGCTTTCATCACCGGATCTTTCTCGATTCTATATTGGGTTAAAGGCAATGGTTTACCATATTCGTCGGTGCTACCAAGACTGATTCTATGAAATGTTGTAGAGATGTTTTCATGATCCCTGCTGGAGAGATTCTTCCTTGGCTAATGCCACTGTACCTCTCTGAATTCGACGTTGGGGTTTTCACCAACATCCTCTGTCTTCAAATATACTTTTTGACTTTACCACAGCTGGGGATGTTCCTCTTATAACGAGTGACCTCATTGGGGATTCCTGATGCCTATCCTCAAGCTTACACCAGTTTACATCATCGGATCTTTTCTGACCCTATGCTGGAGTTGTCGCCAACGGTTTGAATTGTTGTCCGGTTGATGCCGATGTTTTTGTCGGGGATAGAATTCTCACTATCTATTTGAACAATAGTTGACAATGATTTGACCATCATCAAACCTCCTCGATGCCTACCCGAATGTTAGTTTACAACGGTCGACTGAACTGATTTAATGCCTACTCGAACGGTAGTTTGCAGGGTTTTACCATCACCGAACCTCCTCGATGCCTACTCGAACAATAGTTTACAACGGTCGATTGAACTGATTTGATTCCAACTCGAACAATAGTTTGCAGAGCTTGACCATCACCAAACTTCATTAGTTCCTACTCAAACGGTAGTTTACAACGGTCGATTAAACTGACTTGAAGCATAATAGAACGATAGTTTGTAGGGTTTGACCATCACCGAACTTCATCGGTGCCTACTCGAACTGTAGTTTACAACGGTCGGCTGAACTAATTTGATTCCTTGGCTGAGGATTTGTATAACAAATTCTATCATCGGTTCACCCCAAGAAGGATAGTTTTTCACAATTTTCATCATCGAATCTTTGCCGATGCTACGCTAGAGTTGTTGCCAATGATCACAATATCAGACATTCTGACCTTCGTTGAAGCAGTTTTCAACGGTTTTCATCACCGAATCTTTCCCGATGCTACGCTGGAGTTGTCGCCAACGGTTTGCAATATCAGACATACCTGATCTCGATGTTTGGGGTATCTTTTTGATAAGTTATACCCTCGAATAATTCTGGATACTTTGACGCATTCAAGATCTACTGTTCAGAATGTCGGACCTACCCGATGCTTTGATAGAGGCATTTTTCTACAATTTCCATCATTGGTATTCCAAATACCATATCAGGGTTCATACCATACATGAAGATTTTCTTTCATCAAGAGTTTGACGCCCGGATTTAGGGTTTCAAGCCTTTTCTGCTCAATTGCGTAGCATTTTTTTCTCTGATTTGACTTTTCAGCTTCCTGGAACTCCACTTTAACCTCATTTGGACTGAACCAGAGGGAGTGGAACCCATCTTAGGGTGCCGCAGATTTACCTATGCCTACCGCAGGAAGAGTCGTGGCTCCCTATGGGTCTATTTTAGTCCCCCCGTGGCTTTCACAAGTTATTTTCAAGTTTAACTGTAGAAAATCAAAAAATTCCTCTTCAGATCTACCGAGTTTGGGCTGCTTTTTGCAAATGTCGTCACCGTACAATCGTTCTGCACAACACCGATAACGTTTACATCATTTCTTTTCAAATTTTGACTGTTATAACGTTAGATTTCATATAAAATGCTTCTAAACACAATATAGTTAATATGCATGCTTGTATCACTTGATAAAAAAATTTAGACTTAGTAAATGTGTATGTTATACCATACTGAACGTATTGATGTGAAAAAAATTGATTTCGGAGACAGTTATTTGGCGCCCTTTTTGGCCAGTTTATTCATCCTATTGGAGGACAAATGAGCCTGGATTTTTAAATAAACATACACATGGTAATTTAGCTTCCATTGGGAATTTGATTTTGATATTTTTCATATATATGAAATGCTTATGATTTTGGGTTGGTGTGCTACTGAATGGCCACCTAGTCATGCCTATGTGCATGCGAATAGTCTATTTTACAAAGGAGAGTCTGGCGAATTTTTTCAAAAGCCTGAGCATTTAATTAACATGCAATTTTAACTCTACTGGGGATGTATGTTAACTAATGCATGCTTTAAGACTTAGAATATGCATAAAAATGATTTAATTTTATTAAGCAGTAAGTTTAAGGCTTACCTCACCCTTTTTGAGGTGATTTGGAGATTTTGTTTAAGTTATGGATTCAGATATATCAGGAAGCTCTCGCAGCATCTCTGTAGGTGTGAGGAGGAGAAGTGCTTCTGATGTCCATCGGCCTCGTCCAGCCCGAAAGCCTCGCCGTTTGGCTGAGTCAGTGATTCGTCCTATCCAAGTTGATAGGTCAAATAACGTAGACGACGATGAGGATGTCCCCTTTGTCGATCCCGCTCCAGCTCCAACTACCTTACGTCAGGAGCTTCCAGCCATCATTGTGACGATTCAAGAGCTCTTGGATGATTTGAGGAGCCATCCTTCGATCTATCTTCATGCCGATGAGGTGACCGAAGTTTTTATTCTAGACTTTTCTTTTATTTTCTATTTCAGGACAAATATTTAATCTAGATTTGCAATTTGATGCAGGTTCTTCGCTTTACTCAGCCATGGGGGAACTATTTTAGCGTCCAATCCTTGTATCATACTCTTCATCCGAAGTATCAGACCATCATCAACACTTGGGGTTTCGAGGCCTTCTTCTCTATTCCTCCTCGTCGTTGCTCTTGGGGTTATCTGCGGGCTTTATCTGAGCTCTAGTTCCACCAGACCCAGTCTCTTCACTTGTTGGACTGTGAGATTATGATGACCCCGATGGATTGGCGGTTCATCACAGGGTTAGAGTTTACAGGTGAGCCAGTGCCTTTGGTGGCTGACATTTCTTCTGCTAATGTTTGATCCCTTTTGGGAGTTCCTGCGACGACCATCAAGGGTCAGACTGTCCGTTCAGGGCCCTTGAGTGTGGATGCACAAAGTGGGGCTTTGGCTGAGCCTCTGCCTGATGATCAGAGGGTTAGAGATCGCATTCTTTGGCGATTATTCTTGGTCATCATCAAGGGTTATTTTATAGAAGACAACTCCTCGTCCGTCTCTTTCGCTCTGGTTAGCGCTACTCGAGATGTGGAGCGCATCAGGGATTTTAACTGGGGCACCTTCACCTATTTTCTTTGTGGGTTGCGTCTACGTTTTGAGGGCATGACGGAGGCTTGGCTGGTTTTTATCCCTTTCTGCTGGTGAGGAATTTCTCTTTCACCTTTTAATCTCCCTTATTTATGTTTATCAATCTTTATCACTAAGGATATTTGATCTTTGTACTTCCAGTTTTGGGCATATGAGGGGCTCCCTTGCCTACACCTGACTACTACCCTAGGTCTAGAGACCTATCCTCGAGGACGGTGATGACATTATTCCACCTTTATAAAGGTCCCTGTAGCAGAGGGGTTCACCCATTCCCGCTTGCAGTTAGAGCTATTGACCGCCGATTCCATCACGTGGGTTCCTTATACCTCGGATTATCTGACAGTCGGTTTTGAGGATGGGTTTTCGAACGGATTAGAGTTTACATTGTCCACTCGTCGGATTCCCTTTTTGACTGATGGAGGTTGGGAGCTCTACTTGGGAGAGCGAGCTATCAGGAGCGTCACATGAGAGATCCGTATTCCATTCCCTCCTCCTGCTAGGCATCATTGAGCCCTATCTCATCCAGTCATAGATATTCCCTTGGTGGGGTTGGATGGCTTCACCCTATCAGAGGATCCTCACATTCAGGAGGCATTTTATTACTGGTGGAGTCCTCGCAATATTAGGGCTATGACTCGTGCCACTTAGTTCATGACAGACGTGGTTCATGGGTCTGTTATGATGACAGACTGGATAGCTTGCCTTCGAGAGCCTACTCATTTGGAGAAACTTTCTAGTTTGACCCAGCGGTTAGACTGGGCACAGTTTTTCATCAGGCACCTTGGCAGGGATCCTTCAGAGACAGATTCTTTTGATCATTCTAGCTCCGAAGCTGGCCCCTCAAGAGGTCCATATTCTGGTAGTTATACTTGTTCAGATCCTTCCCCTATCGACCAGACATTCCTTCTGGCAGAGATTCAGTGACTCAAAAGGAGTTATAGCAGGTTGATCGTCTAGATACAGGTATCATAGACTTCTTTTGATAGATTTCTCGTTATATCTTTTGATAGGCCCTGTTAGATATTGGGCGGTTTTGCCCCATTTCTTGTTATCTCTTTTGATAGGCCTCTGTTAGTCATTGGACGGTTGAGCCCCATTTCCTTGTACTTTTTATTTTGCATTTTAGTAGCAGATAGAGATGATGCTTTTAGTAGACAGTGTATTTAGAAATGCATGATATTTCCTATCTATTGCATCCTATTATCATTTATCATTATCATCTATTATGATGCATGCATTATGTCATGGATATGCATTTAGATAGGTGAGTTTAGCTTTGACCCCTGGATGGTCTCATGATACGGTTCTACAGATGTCTTCATCTACCGTTAGCCGTATTGAGCACATGCCACCTACATTGATAGCATCTTCTTTGAGATCTCAGTATGATAGTTTGTCTCCCACAGATAGGGGGCAGTTGATCAGTTATTAGGGCATTTTATGGCCATTTTGGCTTTCCAGGTCCCACTAGGCTTCGTGGACAACATGTTATCTTGCTGGATACCTGAGCAACAGGTTTTTAGATTCGGCATCCATGAACTGACTCTTACGTTGGAGGAGTATCAGCGCATCACTAGTTTGCTGTTGGATCGACCTTATGCTAGGATGGCCATCAGTGATATGAGACGACAGTTCATGACCTTAACTGGCTTGAGGCGCAGAGTCGTCACGGATGAGATTGGGCATGTGGTGTCCCTGGACTTTCTAATTGATCGATTTGGCCGGCTAAACAGCTATGCACGATATTCAGGAGATTTTACTATCACTGCAGGGGATTGGCAGATTGCACGCGTAGATATTTTGTTGATGTGCGTCATAGCCTACCTATATATGCCATTGTATATGGATAACTTGGATATTGTCCTGATCACAGTGGTTCACGCTCTTAGACAGGGTTATACCATCCTGCCCATGATATTGGCAGAGACCTTGAGGTTGGCTACATCCTGTCGTACCCATCCTGTGGGGTTCTAAAGGGGTATTGCCGTTTTATTGTACGTGTTGTTTCTGACACACTTGAGACCCATTGTCACTTTGAGACATCATGGGTACTGTTTTACTCATGAGATAGCCATGTCATACTCCTTTATGACGGCGATCGAGCATCCATTTGTGATCTTGCCCTGTTCAAGGCTCAGCTCTCTTTATAGCTTCATTACTCATACAGTTGGCATGGATTATCTACCCTTGGTGGGTTTGAGAGGGGTGATCACATATCATCCACTGGCTGTCATGGGACAGTTTGATCAGTTTCAGGATATTCACCACTTTGAGGGGGCTTTGGATCAGCGACTACTAGCTTCGTCTTTGTCATCAGCTGACTTGACCAGGATTTATGATTATTTGACTCGTCTCGAGAGGGCTGATTTTTCAACTAGTCATCCGGGTCGATCTTTAAAGTATTCTGCATAGCTAGAGGCAGACATTGCATCAGCTGTGGTTGTTCACTCAAAGTCAAGTACTGATTCTGATGAGGAAGAGCCTATGGAGGACCCTGATTCTCTTACCGAGGATGAGTTATTTGCTGGTTTGACAACAACTTTGGTCAGTGACACCCCTAGCACTCCTACTGCGGCGGATCCATCTCTTATAGATTCGTTAGCTCGGATGACCTTTGAGGGGGATTAGGCGAGAGCACTGATGTTAACAACCCTTTCTGGCATAGATGCTGCTTTTATCGATAGGGATGTGGCTCGAGCCACTCGAGACGTAGCTTTTGTTGAGAGAGATGAGGCTCTAGTTGCCCGGGATGAGGCTTTTGTTGATCGGAATGAGGCTTTAGCTACCCGGGATGCTTACATCGCTGATAGTACTGCACTTAGATCTTACACGCATAGCATTGTTGCATATATGAGTGCCTTCATAGATGATCATAGTAGCACTATACAGATGGTTGTGGATCTTCTATCTCGTATGGAGACCTTAGGGTAGGAGCTTACAGATGTACCTCCATCTCCTGAGAGGGATGCCATGTTAGACTTGCTATCCCGTTTATCAGCGGGTTTATAGACTAGCAATTATTTTCCTGTACAGACTAGGTCAATCATTTTTTTCATGTACATGATATATTGTATATATTAAAAAGTATTATATGGCAGTGAAATATATTTTGATTCACTTCCTTTTTGGATATTTATTGTCATTGCTGAATGATTACTACTTTTTCATGACTTGCTGTCTTGATGTGTCATGAACTTTTTCTTTACGAATTGACATTGAGATGTCAAAGAGTACCTCAGAAGAGCCTGTTGATCAGGGAGGCTTGATATTATTTGGGTTTTATATAGGTTTTTGTGTCTTGGGACTGGTTTACAATAGGGTTTTATTTGTGTTTTTTCTTGAAGGTTAGACCGCACTATAAATGGCTGCCTACGTACTCCCGTGGATGGGGGAGATCAGGTCATTCGTAGTTCAGGCTTGGCCTGAACGGTTGAAAAGTGTTTATTTGGGTTTAAGCTTGGTTTGAGGAGTTTTTGGATTTTTTTTTGGTTTGACCGCACCCTAGATAGTTGCCTACGTACTCCCGTGGTTTGGGGAGATCAGGTCATTCGTAGTTCCAACTTCTAGTGAAAACCTGAATTGATTTGATCTTTTTTTCTTATATTTTTTTCAGAACCAGGATGATGGCTTGCATGTGACTTAGACATAGTACCTCTTCACGGTGTCTGAATTGATGAGCTAGGGAAATTCTTTCCCATCTATTTCTTGTAATCTGATGGCTCTTCCTGTCAACACTTCTTTGACAATAAAAGGGCCTTCTCAAATTGGGCCAAACTTTCCTTTGGCTTCATCTTGATTGGCAAAGACTTTCTTCAGTATTAAGTTATTTTCTTTGAATTCTCGGAGTCGAACTTTCTTGTTATATGACTGAGCAATCCTTTGCTTATATAATTTTTCGTGAAATATGGTTGTAGCCCTTTTTCATCTATCAAGGATAACTTCTGGTATCGCTCTTGCAACCACTGGTCTTCTTCCATCTGAGCATTTATTAATACCCTCAAGGACTCCATTTCTACTTCTATAGGGAGTACTGCTTCCATACAATAGACTAATGAGTAGGGGGT
This sequence comes from Panax stipuleanatus, assembly GCA_020205555.1. NCBI lineage: Eukaryota > Viridiplantae > Streptophyta > Magnoliopsida > Apiales > Araliaceae > Panax > Panax stipuleanatus. The sequence continues at coordinate 19,052,521 of CM035121.1, read as the reverse complement.
AGCCCCAGTAGAAGTACGCATTGACATTCTGTAGACTAGCAAAGTTAGAGGCAATAAGTCAGGCCATCCCTCACTACAAAAAAATGGACATTTGGCAACGATTGTTCGGGCAACGACTTATAAAGTCGTTGCCAAAAATATATGTTTAGCAACTAAATTTGTCATTCGTTGCTGTTTGTGAAAGGCTTTCATTTTTCGTAGCAAAATTCATCGGTCGTTGCAAAATTTCGTTGCCAAATCGTTGGCGGAAAAAAAAACACCTCTTATTTAATTTTTTTTGTTGCCGATGAGATTTCTCCTCATCATCGGTAACGAAAACTTTTTTGTTGCTATATTTCGTTGCCTAATATAGGCCACATTCATTGTTAACAAATTTTTTCGTTGCGTATTTTATACATTTTTTTGCAACGACTAGTAAATTGTTTCCCAAAATTAAGACAAACCCAATAAGCATATTTCGAAATTTATCTAAATATTTATATGAATATTTGTTTATAAATATATATAAACAAATATTCATATAATTTTATCTCTAAATATTTATATGAATATCTGTTTATAAATATTTATGTGAATATTTGTTTATAAATTATAGATATAAATTTATATGAATATTTGTTTATAAATATTTATATGAATATTTAGAGATAAATTTATAAATATTTATATGAATATTTGTTTATAAATATTTATATATAAAAATATTCATAGTTATTTTATATATATTTAATTTAATGTTGAGATTTATGATGGGTAAATATATATATATAGATGATAATAAAATTTATGTAATATACAAAAAATATAACACATGAAGCCAAAATATCACCATTTTCGATTTTAAGACATATGAGTTATTGGGCCAGTAAGCTACAGTTGAGCCACTCTAATTTATTAATGAGTATTAACCATCCTTCATATATTTTACTTGTCATACTACTATAGAATAATAAGGGTATCTATGGAACATCAAAATTATAATCCTTTTGAAAATCGGTAGTGGACATACAATTTGGGACTTAGCAAAATAAAAAGTAGACAAGCTAACACAAATAATTATGCAAGTTAACATGAGCACACTTAAATATACACATGTAATTTGTCTCTGTAGGGGCCGTTGGGCACATACATATACAATTATGCATACACAAACAAAATCCCCCGCAAGAAAATATATCCAATACCATCCCCTGACAAGAACCTTAAATCCTAATAATATTTTTATTTCACATGGCATTGTAAATAAATTGTTACATGTCAATGCGTCAGTTTTTGCCACATATTCAGCAAGGCCGAAACAACGATTGAACATTATCACTTCATAATAAACACAATAAAAAAAATTAGTATAATTTTCTTTTAACTGTTACTCCCTCGACGTTTAAAAATATAGTAGAATCGCACAAACATCAAAAATAAAATATTTCTCTCGTGATTAAGTCTATTAAAGAAAAAAATCTTGAAAAATTAGCTCAAATTTGCCAGATACTATGTGCTAGCAAAAATTAATATTGAGCCAACTTCAAGTTAAAACTAACCAGAAAAACACTTCAAAATATGACTACAAAAATCTAGATTTAACAAAATTGAGCTTACTAGATCGCGATTGAAGAGCGGATTGATAGCGTTTAGAAGTAGAAGATAGACGAAGCGCTCCACGAATCAGCATCCACGTTTGAATCGAAGTTTGGGATCAAAATTAGTTTCCAATAAATTAGAATTTGATCTTTCGTGTTGTGGATTATAAACCTTTAAAAAGATGATAGAAAATTATAGATGAGAAACCCAAAATGTCTCTGTTTCATGCCTTACTCTTTTTTCACACCATTTGAGACTCTGTTCCAAAAAAATAGTTTGATAACATTAAAAAAATTCTTTTAGAAGTAATATTATATATAAAATTATTATTTAAAAAAATTAAAGACAACTCTAAATTTAAATTTTAGAATATCATAAATTAATTATAACAAACTGAAATATAAATCTTTTGTAGAACAAAAATATAATATTTTAACATTTGTAATCTGTTCCACAAAAAAGTCATAATTATTATAATTTTGTTTATTATCAATTTACAATATTTTAAAATTCATAGAACATATATATGAGTTTTTTTTTTTGGAATTTGAGGTCTATTCCAAAAAATAGTGTCACTATTTTCTTCGTCTTTTTTTCTCACTTTTTTTTGTCATGATCAATATACGAAATTTTAAAGTTTAAAGTAGTATAAAGTTATGTACTTTATAGTTTATTAAAAGAAATAATCGACATTGTAAGCTAATAACAAAGTGTTATTAAATTTTTTACTACTGTAAAAAAATTAATGTATTTATATTCACTGTAATTAATTCTAAAAAAGTTATTTTAACAAAATAGTGACCGATTTTTTCTTTCTCAAAAAAGTTCTCAAACAATAATATATAATTAATAATAATTCCTTCATTAATATTATTTTTCTTAACAAATTTTCATCAAAGATTGGCGCCAAACATCCTTGTACCATCTAAATTTTGAGAAAGAAAACATCTAAATTGTGAATGATGTTTTTTTCAGAATAACTATATTGTCACTAAATTTTTTTTCTTCATTGTTCCCTCGCTATAAAACTCATAATGCGAAGGAATGAATTGTTTCACAAATTTTCCTTCACTATATCCCTAATATCTTGTAGTGAGTTAAATAAAATTAGAATAATTTTTTTTTTTTTTTTATTTCTAATTGTGAATTTATATTTGTAAGGTGTAATAGTTAATATATCTTTTTAATTTATAAATTAAATTAAATTAAATTTATAATTATATCTATTCACTACAAGAAACTAGAGATGTAGTGAAGGCAAATTTGTGAAGGAATTCAATCTTTCACGAGTTTTCTAGCGAGGGAACAATGAAGGAAACAAAATTAGTGACAATATAGTTATGAAATTTCTTAACATATGCCCTAAGTGCACATGCTAAGCACACAGTTCAAGATAATATTCTCTTGAATTGTGTGCATATTCCCTTGAACTTGATGTAAATGCAGAAATCAAGAGAATATGCACACAATTTGAGGAAATATTCTCTTAAACTGTGTACTTAGCATGTGCCCTTAGGGCACATGTTAAGAGGACCCTATAGTTATTAGGAAGGAAACACCCTTCACAATTTAGATTTTTTCTTTCACAAAATTGAGATGATAAAAGGATTTTTAGTGCCAATTTTTAATGAAAATTTGTGAAGAAAAATATTATTAATGAAAAATTATTACTCGCTACAAATTATTGGTGAGAGATTTTTTGTGAGAGATAAAATTAATCACTATTTTATTAAAATAAATTAATTATAGTGAATATAAATTATATTATATATAAATAGATTAATTTTTTTTAATAAACTATAAAATAAATAATTTTACATTACATTAAACTCCAACTATAAAATAGTTTCCCTCCACCAATTCGCCAATTCCCTCCAACTATATTAGTTTTAGCTTTTAGGGTTTTTGTTCTACAACTATTCTTTCAGTTCTGCACTTCTGCTTCTCCTATGTGGCTAAGGCAGTTCTGCTTCTCCTCTCTATCTCTCACGGCTCACCGCTGCACCTGCCCAAATCCCAGACTCCCAGTTCTGTCATCGGCCATTGCTCATCTCTCTATGTGTCTCATCGTCATCGCCATCGCCTATTTGACTTCCTCGTCTAATTTGGTACCTTACTAACCAATTTCCCTTTCTTTTTCCTTATCAGATCTTATTTCATCGTCAATCTCTCTTTATTTTGTGAAATTCAAGATCAACATAAAATCTCATTCTGATTTATATACCAAACTACATATTTTGTTTTGTTTGTGTGTTTGGTTGAATTTGAATTGATGCTTACTAATGTGTACATGTAACGCTCTGATGTCCTTTTGATTCCTCCTTGTTTTCAGTGGACATGTTGGAATAGATGGCTTCTTAAGGGTTCTAAGATTGAAGCCTTATTCTCTTTCTCAAAAGGTCATCTACCGATTTTTGTGTTAGTCCAATGTAATTCATTTCATTAACACTTTTCTCTTACTCGTTAGTCATGTCTCACCATGTCTGTTTCAACAAGCGAACATGTTTTTTGTTACAATTTTATTTTATTTTTGTGTTCATTTCCTTCAATGTGGATAGGTTTAGATTTTAAAACTGTGATTTGTGAGATACTAATGAGTTTTCCTATCAGAACACAAATTATTCTCATATGTTTGATTAGGTGGTGTTTGCAATCTGCATTATGATTCTTTATAGTTTTTAAATATATTCTGCATGAATTTGCTACTAGGGGTATGATGAGTCCTTTATTAAGAATCTTTGTAATCACCATTTGCTATCATTTCCCCCGTCTCATGATTGTTATTTTTATTATTTCAGATTTTTGGGTTCATTGATGTGAAAAAGACTGCTCGAATAACGTTTAAACATGTATCTCTATCTTCTGTGTACATATATTATTATCTTTAAATCATATGGAGCACTCTCACAATGCATGTATCTGTTCAATTATGCTTGTAATAGTACACTTCCAAGCCCGTGATGTCTCCTGATGGCATGTTAGATTAACGTAATTGAGTAATGGCAAAGCTGTAAACTATATTGGTTTACTTGGAACAAAGTTAATTTTTTCCATTTAAGCTTGTGTTTTTGTGTGTTTAAGATACAATGCAAGGGATTTTTCTAGAATATGGGTACAAGATAGTTGATAATGAACCTTAACAGTACCTGAGAATATCATGTTTCATATCCTGAATGCACAAAGAAAAATAGCAGCGAACTGTAATATAGAAATATGATTTTTTAAATGCAAGCCTAAACTTGTAAAATTGCTCTGTTCGATTATTATAGCTAAAAACTGCAGCTCACTTGATTTGCTTTTGTCATATTTTTTAGTGGTTGCATCACTGAGCTTATTCTGTATACCCCCGTCCATCTCCCTTTTCTCGAAGCCAGATTTTTCAGTATACATAGAAAACAAAATAGTCCTTACGGTTTATATATCATCATGTCGGTTGGTTAATTCTAAGTCCAACCCTTGGCATAAAAAGTTTGAGGCTTGTCCTTGACGGCAAATTTATTTTCAGTTTTTCAATTTTCTCACGACTAGAATTTGTGCTATTTGCAGTTTTTACTCGGTTCAAGCAACCATTGTTTCGATGAGCATGTGAATTAGCATTTACTTAGCAAAATTCACATGAGCTAAGGTGCTGGAATATGTAAATTTTTGTTGAGAAGTAATATGGAATGCAGTTTTGTTTATAAATAATTGTCAAAACATGAATTATCTCTGTCTCAATTATTAAGAGGAGTGTTTTTATGACTTGGAGACGTGCATCTGAAGATGAAAGATGGATTATGCAAGATTTCATTCCAACAATTAGGCAGGATTTGTTTCCTAGAAGTCAGTATACCCATGTATAGCTATCAAAAATGAAAATTTAACCACACAAAAAAGTAGCTTGTAATTACAACTCTACTTAACAGGCTAACCATGTCTTAAATTACTATTTTTAAAAATTATTATCTTCTATTTATTATTCACTCTACTTAACAGGCTAACCATGTCTTGTAGCAATTAGTTTTCATTGTTTTCCTGTACTTCACTTTTATTTTCTGTCCTTTTCTAATCATTTAAAGTCTTGTTGGGTGGCTTTATCATGTATAATAATGCAAGATTTAGCTTTTTCTATGAAACACTTGAAGTCAATAATTGCAACAAAGTTTGGAGCTCGAGTAGAGGGTCATGTATGGATAGTGTCCAAATAGAGCTTGTCTACCAAGAAATCGGTGCAAAAACTCTGAGCAACTACCAAGTAGAAGTAGTTATTTTGCTGTCTAATGGGGCATGATTTGTCTAAAGGTCTTGCAACTTTTATTTCTCTTCTCATTTCACCACTGGTTCTTAACATATTCAGTGGCAAAGTTTCCATACAAGGTCGAATTCTGAAATTAATATCAGTGTTGGATCACGTTTTCAGCATTTCGAAGGCCATTTAATCTTCTTTTATACAGCATTTGGTTTAAAGCATAAAAACAATTAATATGCATTCTATAAATTTGTATATGGTTATTGATGATTCTAATACATTGATTACTTTAATATATCTGCTATAGACGAAACTTCCTTTGGACGAGTCACGTAAGAAGATCTGGCTTGTCGACTCAAAGGTAGAAAAAAGTTTAATCAAGGGTGGTTCTTCTTCTTCCTACACAATTAATATGCATTCTATAATCTATTCTTTCCCACATTTTCTTTATAATACTAGTTTACTATTTATGTGTTGGTGTGGGGGTGTGTACGTGCTTGTGTTTTTGTCTTGCGCACATATGGGTGTGGTGCTTGTCTCTTCCTTTCAGTGTGTATAACTGTTCTTGCAGGGACTGATAGTTAGTTCTCATAAGGAATCCGTACAACACTTTAAGAAACCTTGGGCTCAGGAACATGAACCTGTTACAACTCTCATTGATGCTGTCAAGGTCTGATGAACTCTCCATATGCCTATGTTTCCATCTCACAGAATGATTTCGAGTAATTCTTGATCAATATTTCAAGTTTAAATGACTTCAGGCTATCAAGCCAACAGCCTTAATTGGAACATCCGGACAGGGAAAGACATTCACAAAGGAGGTCCTTGAGGCTATGACCTCCTTCAATAAGGTTCTCTCTCCCTTTTCCTCTTTCTCTCTATCAATCCTGAATTATGTCACATTATAAATGAATGACATGCAGAGACCACTTATTATGGCTCTCTCCAATCCAACCTCACAAGCTGAGTGCACTGCTGAGGAAGCTTATAACTGGACTCAGGTGAATGAAATGCAGTTTCTTTCATGATATCCATCGTTGTTTGACGCGGTGCTTAATCACTTAAAAATATGCTCCTAGAACTACCATCATTGTTTGATACTGATGTCTACTTTGTCTTCATGAGCACTGGTTTGTCTCTTTATTCTCTATGTATATATGTTCCTGTTTATCTATGCTATGTATATGGGTAAATATGCTATATGTTATGCCTTTTTGTTTGTTTTTTGACTACTTTTTGGCTGGTTTTGGTAAGAATAATTAAAGGAGTCTGGGTTGAATTGTTTGCTTCAGATTGAGTGATCCTCTGATTATTTGGGAAGTTTTGAGGAAATAGAGAAGTTGGGTTTGGTAGTGCAATTCCAAATGTTTAGTTACTTATGTTAATTATTTTACTTAATATAAATAGTACTCCACAAACATTTCTAAAACTGACGACTTTAAGTTGTAGAAGCAAAAACTTCTTGCAATTACTATTTTTGGATTGCATGTTTTCAGAAATATAGTTGATTTTTCACAAAATATCTTTTTTTCATCTATTGTAAGGCCCCTTCTGTTCAGTATGAACTTTGGAATCAAACAGAGAATATTTAGTAGGCCCATTGGTTCCTCAGTTAAGGATCATTACATTTATTAATTATAGAAATCAATAAAGAAGTTATTATCAATTACCAAGAATTTACTAGTTATTGTAGGGTCAAGCATATAATATACTTTTCAATATATGAACGTTTTGAATGACTGATGAGCAAGATATCCTTGAGTGAGCTTTGTGCTTGAGCAAGTTTCTTAAAAGAATAAAAATTTAAGTAAAAAAAATGAGGACCAAAAAAACATGTTTGGGACAGCTCATTATTTACGTGATTTGGAGCTTCAATGGCCTTGAGCACAATGCAGTGATAGAGTTGGACAGGACATTTTGGTGATATAGTGAGTTCAACTTTGTTTGTTTACCTAACAAATGTTTGAAACCCAATTATAGAAACTTACAAAATTAGGCCTTGCTATTGTTAATACTATTTTTTCTTATCTGAAATGGTGCATATGTTTCGTATTTGAAGCTAGTCTACCATGCTGCCACATTCTTGTATTGGTCCTGGTGGTAATATCATCTTTTTAAATATTTTAACTTTGCATTTTACAAAATCAAGTATGAAATGTTGTCACATAATATAACTTGTTTGTCATGACTACAATTATGATGATATTATGGCATGACGTTTCAAGCAATAGGATATATATGCTTCTTCTTTACTATATACACAAAATTCCACATATGTCCAACACATAGTGTATCATTGTGTTTGAACTTTGAAATGGGTACTTACTACTTTCTTAAGATAGGTGCTTCAGAAAAGCAAAGAGGCTGTTACATTAAATTATTTACTATGTACACAAAATTAGCTTTCTAAACTGATAAAGCAATGAGGTGGTTGCGCTAAATTAGCTTTACATGTATCCTTTTTCAGCTTTATTGGGACACGACAACGACAAGGATGAGTGAATTGATGATTTACCAATTGATGAGCTCAAAGAGAAAGCAGATGGTTTTGTTGGTGTTTTCCCTGGTAAGCTATTATGTGTTTTCTTATGTTACATTTTATACTTGGTGGAATATTGATCTATGCATGCTACATTTTACAATTTGGTTCCCCAAATTGCTTGTATGATTTGACTTCATTGTTTTCAGAGCATGAAGTGGTTCCAAGGAACAACTAATGTTGTGCGATAATTTATATGGGTATTTGAGGTATGTACTAGAATACTTTTTTGGCATTTTAAGAGTGTAGAAAAAAAGACTAACTACGATATAAAATGATTTAATTGTAGGATGACAAGAATAAGAATGTTGAGCACCTATTGATTCTGTCTGGTGACCATTTGTACTGAATGAACTATATGAATTTTGTTCAGGTAAAAATATAGATGGAATATTGTCTCCTACTTTATTACATGTTTTGGTGAAGAAGTTAAGAAGTTTAAATAATTATTGAAAATCTTCTTGTAGAAGCATATCGACACAAATGCTAATATTATTGTTTCGTGTATACCCATGGATGATAGGTATGTCAACATCTTCAATTTAAAATGTTATGGTGATATACCCACGGAGTTTTGGTAATTCCTCTATCTTGTGCACACATTCTCTGAATGCTGTGAAAGCGAGCAGTAGTCATGCTTGTGTGTGTTGTACTGAACTGTTCTTTCCCTAATTAAGTAGTGATTTGGTATTTCATGGGCAGTTTGTTGAGGGTGCCAACTTTGTACATATGTTACAAATAAATTATTTAGATAGTTGATTGTAAAGATGATGAATGATTATGTATCCGATGCTTTTATTTAATTAATAGTATTTTAGTTTTTTGTACTTTTGTCATAATTTGTTATGGGGTCATTGGACCATCATTTATTTTGTTTGTAAAATAATTTCGACATTCGTTACATAATAAAGAAAAAAGCAACATTTATATCGTTGCAAATCATAATAATTTTCGTTGCACAGATAAAGCGAACGACAACGTATAATGTTGTACCTAATTGATGACAACTTTTGTTGCTCTTGAAAAATAATTAGCATCGAACATCATCGTTGTCAATTGATCATAATTATCCAAAATATGAACAAAGACAACGAATAATTTCGTTGCAAATTATTATCCGATTGATTTATTATGCACATTTAGCAACGAACATTGTTGTCAAAAAGTATACAATTAGCAACGAAAATCAATTAAGGTAATAATTTTCACTGTTTAGCAACGTCAAATATCGTTGGCAAATGTGTATCAAACGCAACAAATTTTATTTTTCGTTGGCAAAAAAAAAGATTCTTTTCGTTGCTAATTATGCGGATTTTGCAACGAAAGTTGCTTTTCAATAACAATTTCTTAATAAATTTGCTACAAAATATTTCGTTGCTAAATGATCTATGATTTCACACGATTACAAACTTTCGTTGCGAAATATCTCTCTTTCTGCAACGAAAAAAAATAATTCGTTGCTAGACAATTAGCAACGCTCATTGCGCAACGAATGGTCCAACGACCGAAAAATCGTTGCAAATGACATTTGGCAACGAAATTTCGCACATTTAGCAACGAAAATCGTTTGTTGCAAAATCCCCATTTTTTTATAGTGCCTTGTGATTGGCGGATATTTTTTGCATGATTTTCTTGATATTTTTGTTGGCCGCTTCGACAGCACCATTCATCTTAGGACGATAGATAATGAAATTGAGACACTTGATCTAAAACTTGCTGCATAATTCTTTCATCATCTGGTTGTTTAGATTCTTGACATTGTCTGATACCATCACCTCCGGTTGTCCATATTGACATATTACATTATTTCTGATGAAACCAATGATTACCTCTTTGGTGACGTTGGGAAAAGATGCAGCCTCTACCCATTTGATAAAATAATCAATCATGGTGAAGATGAATCGATGACCATTGCTGGCTTTGGGTTCTATTGGCCTTACCACGTCCATTACCCACATGGAAAAGGGCCATAGCGCACTCATATTGTGCAGTTCGTTCGTAGGAGCCTGGATGGCATTTCCATGGACTTGGCATTGGTAGCATCTTCTGACGTGATCATCACAATCAGCTTTGAGAGAGATCCAGTAATGCCATGTTCTAAATATTTTTCTGGCAAGTAAAGGACCGCTCATGTGTGGTGTAAGATCCCGAATTTTATGAAATAGAAGTATTCAATTTTTCTTATAATTATTATTCAGTAAATGGTTAAATTGATAAAAAGTTACAGTTAAGAGTGATATATGTAAATTTTACAAAGTAACCAAGTGGTCATAAAATGTTCATTGTGTCGGGGAATATTAGTTTTGCCGGATAATATTCTTTTTGTTGAGGAATATTCGTACAACGGCGCAGTCATTGGTGGGCCCCATAACAAAAAACTGTCGGATGAAGAGAACGACAAGAATAAGTTTTCTAAAAATAACAGCAAAATTGTTACCGTTAAACTGTTGAAATACCGGTGGTTAAAGTTCAGTAATACGCGTTGTTGCACAGTAGCACAAGGTATTGCACAGTATTTTAAATTATTAATTTTTACGTAAGAGGTTACTCAGTCAAAATTTGTCACTGCACAGTATTTTTACATTATCAAATCAATAATTCATATTATTTGAATAATATTATTAGAAAATATTATTGGCAATGTCTAAGGAAGTTCTGTCTAGGAAAGGGGTTTGGTCACCTAATCGCGCGCCAGTAAAGAGAGATCCTTATTGGAAAGCCCCCTCTTTCCTGAGAATGACCTGGTTGTCAATATTGTAGCTCTATAATATTATGAATAATAATTGATGAATAAAATAAAAATTAGTTTGCTACCATGTTTTTATAAAATTGATATCTCCTTGTGTATAATGAGTTAGGAGATGAACTTTATATCAAAAGAAAGCCCTGGAAGTAAGCTAATTATAGAAATTTGAATCACCAAAAAAATTTCTTGTGAATTTTTTATGGTGATTGTTTGAATGAAACTGGTCCAAAGGAATTATAGTCTGAAAAATCAATTTTCTTAAGCTCTATTGCATGAATTATAATTCTTAATCCAACCGTTGGATCGTTGTAATTTTTGGATATGTTATATATATATATATATATATATAGAAGTTGAGTATATGTCTACAAATTTTGAACAGTTAAAGATTAATGTATGATTTGTTATGAATTTCGTGAGGTGGCTGGTTTAGTAGGAGACAATTATTGAAAATTAATATTTTATCTTTTCTGATAAAATAATTTATTCAAATATATTATTATAATATAAATTATAAGTGTATAATGTGATAATTGTAATATCCGGGAATTTCTTAATATTATTAAATAATATATTAATGGAAATGAGAATTTATTAGAATATAAATAATTTTGTGTTATGAGAATGATTAATTCAATTATATTAAATTGAATAATTATAATAATTGAGAAATTGATGGAGTTTGCGATAATCTCGTTGATAGCCTTGTGTGGCACAGTGACGTAATATAAGAATGATTATATTAATTTAAGCGAACAATTAATCTATATTAATTGTTATCGTAGAATATTAATTAATTGTTGTGGAATATTAATGGTGATTAATTTAATAATATGTGATTATTATTATTGCAAGAAATATAATAATAATAAGCAATGTATGATTTTATGAACATGATAGTACGGTCTATATTGACATGAGAACTAAGTTTGAAGTGTTAAGCACACCCTATCATATATGATTAATAAATTCAAGTGATTTCAAATGAAAAACTTAAGAACTTTGGAAGCAAACTTGACCAAGACTTATGTCTTTTAGATTCTGACCATTTGAGTATGTTTATGTGGCTTTAATATGTGTTTCAAATGCATATGAATTATATGTCGAGATGCCTTGCATGTACTAAAAGGACTTAGTGCAATTTTCAAAGAAAACTTAGGATTTGAAAGTTAATAACATCAATTACCATGTGGGTTATGTTATGATCATGCAAGCATGAGTATTAAGATTTCATTATGCCTATAGACATATTGACATGATCATCATTTGTTTATACATGGATTTCACATATGCATGCATATTCATAGAAAATGAATTTCTAAGGCATGAATTATGTGGATTAAAGTATACATGTGTTGTTTACGCATAAGCATGACTACTTAACATTGTTTAGCCTCGTTATGTGGTAATATGACTTTAATAGTTGACCTTGATGCATGAACTTGATTAACTTAAGGTTTACCACCATTAAACCATGTAACCTTGAGCTATAGACAGAACCTTGCAATATGTGTATCTTAAACTGTATTGCTTGCTTAAATTGATTTGAGCAAGCCTATATTGATGCATAGAGACTAGATATTCTAAAGTTATTAATCTAAGACAGGATTAAATGTTTATAAACTCAGTCATAGTAAATTGACTTACGTGAATTACGGGATAGACCTATATGAGGATTAGATTCTTGTAAGTGTAGACTCATATTAGTTACACATACTAATTGAAAGACCGACTTGTGAATGTTAGATCGTTTCAATGCAGTTTAATTAAAGCTAGAACTATTTGTAGCTGAGCAAACAGGCAAGTTCCCGAACTTCACTCTTTGGTTTTGCAAGTTCTCTGACTTACACTCTTTATTTGTGCAAGTCTTCTGAAACTCATTCTTTATTGTGCAAATTTATTATCCTTCTCATATTATATTGAGCAGGTTATTATTGTGTTGCAAGTTATTTTATTTAAGCTTGAATCTTATTTCCAAACATGCTATTAGGTGGTTTAATTACTTTATAATTATTCCACATCGATCTTATTGATATTCGCACTTGGTGCACTTGAGTTCGTACAGTCTTGAACTTGTACATCATTTAAAGTTCTATAATTCTTGAACTGCGTCAGATAGAGTCTGAACCCTTGTTCGGCCAGACAATTGTATGAAATTTTATAAAAGCTATCCAAACCAATTGATGGTAGGGATTCTTAGACTGAAGAGAACACCTTTATATTATAGGGGAGTACCCCAGGTATTTAATATAAGATACAAATAGTAGAGTTGAATGTTATGCATATACATGGCGTACGTGAGGCTATCCCCTCAAGTACTTATTCTGTAGCCAGTAACCACCAATAGATGAGGGAGATGGTGACAACCTTCATTGATATACAAGAAGCCCCTTTCTATAATAGAGTCCTCGTCGGGTTAGGAAAATCCTTCTTCGAAATGATCAAACACGGGGAAATTGCGGAAATGGGTTTGAAGTCTGGAAAAATTAAGGACCTCACTGCTTGGGAAGCCGTGGCCAAGCACATACAATAGAGAAAATTATGCAAGCGCTCCCGAAAGAGTATCAAAGAGAAAGGAAGAAGATGTCTCTTTAATATTGCAGGGACAATTTGCTAACAAGAGCCCTAACTCACCTATCCAGAGGCAGAACCCTCATCCCGTGAATTCTCAAAATTCTACAGCAGTGAAAGTTGGGGAAAACAAGCGAAGAAGGATATTCACTCCTTTGGGAGACTCCTTGGAGAATATATTAGCACTACTGATAGCCCAAAAGAAGATCGTTGAGCTCGCTCCACCTTCCGATCCAGACGAAAGGCAATTCGATTCCAGTAAGAAATGTGCCTACCATTCCAACTCACCGGGGCATGATACTCAAGAATGTTGGACGTTAAAGCACAAAAATGAAAATTTAATTGACAGGGAAGAGATTATAGTCAAAGCGCTCGAGCAGCCGAATGTCAACAACAACCCTCTACCTCAGCATACGGAGGAAGGAGTCAATATGATCAGTGCCGGAAGCAGGGAAAACCGCAAATACCTGAGGAAGATGGGAAAGTTGCCATCAGCACATGACCTTGCAATTTGGGGATACCTTGAAGAAAAGTATGGGGTAGAACAAGACTTGGCGTCCATCAAGGCGCAAGTGGATCAGTTGGCAGAATTGGTTGTATACCAACACCAGTTAACCCGACAGCTAATAGACCAGGTCCTACCAAGGCCAACCGACCCTATATCTATTCAAGATGTTTCAACCTCCAGAAATGATCGGATTCGCTGCCAGGAGCAGAATAAATGGACCAAAAAGATGGCCCGAGAAGCTAGACTGCAGAGCCGACGAGAATTTATAGCCAAATAGAAATTCGCCCCTTTGAGGCAATCCAGGGAGGAAATTCTCTATACCTTGATCGAGGAAGGGAAAATCACAGAATTTTTGCCACCCCAGATCTGCTATCAAAGTGTTTCGATCCTTTCAGATCTTGCCTCTACTATTCAAATGCTCCTGGACATGCCACGGAGGAATGTTGGGCCCTGCGACATTTAATCCAGAACTTGATTAAATCAGGAGAACTAGAATTAATGAACAAAGCAGAGATCTTCTCTGAGGAAGAGATAATCTACCCTCGAGGATCGAGGAATTTTGAGGTATGGTAGCAGTTATCCTTTGTATGGAAGGAACGTCTGGCGGACCCATAACCATTAAAGGAATATCTGAGCAGAGAAACAAAGCCACTCTCGAGATACCAGCACCGAAACCCCTAATGTTGGCTCCTTGGCCGCAACTCCCAATTCTTAGTCTGAAGAAGGTACCATGGAATTACGGAGAAGGTATAAAATTGGCACCTGACTGTATAACCATCATACCTAGGGAGAATCCATTTTACCTCTCAGGGCATTTGGCAAAATCGACAACCAAGGTATTGGGGAAGGTATTGACAGGAAAGATCACAAAGTTTCTCCATAAGATGGGGCACGGCGAAGCAAGGACGGTGAAGCAATTGGAAGCTGAACCCCGTCAAATCTCCATCCTGGATTTGGTATTAGATTCTGACGACCATCGTCAAATTCTGATCCAAGTATTGGAGGAAGCGCATTTACCCAAGACTATCGATACTGAGAAATTTTAGCACCTGATCAGCCATATACTGGACAGTAATGTGATATCATTCACCGACGATGATATACCAGCCGAAGGAACTGGGCATCACAAACCATTGCATATCACTGTCGTTTCATCAGGATATGTGGTAGGTGGCGTGCTAATTGACGGAGGATCGTCCTTAAACATCTGCCCGCAGGATACTCTGGAAAAGATGAAGATCAACCCAAACCGGATTCGGGAAATCCATGTAGTGGTACGAGCTTTCGACGGATCAAGAAGGGATACTATGGGGGAGATTGAACTTCCTGTGGAAATCGGCCCTTTCACTTTCAACATACCTTTCCAAATCCTGAAGATCACTACCGGGTATAATTTTTTGTTGGGATGACCATGGATCCATATAGCTGGTGCGGTTCCTTCAACTCTTCATCAACAACTAAAATATATCATCAACGGCAATCTGGTGACTGTCTGTACAGAACCTGATTATCCTGTTCATGATCTAGGAGATATGCCTCTGAATGGCGTGAATGAAGGTGTCGAGCTCTCCATTTTTCAAGCATTCAAAATAAGTAATCCGCGATATAACCTGTGGGGGCACCAGTTTTAATTCCCCGGATATCTCCAGAGGTGATGGCAGTTGGCCAAGAGATGCTTTCCCGAGGACATCGACTAGGCCGAGGATTGGGGAGAAATGGCCAAGAAATCAGGAACCCAATTCGTATACCCACGCAGTTGGGAAAGGCTGGACTCGGATATTTTGGTGGATCCAAACATCAGAATCCTCACAAGCACAAGCCAGTTAATCATCTGATTCACCTCAAGCCAATCCTCAGTGAAGCCGGATTTAAAGAACCATTAAAGAAGATCCCCGTTGTTATCTCAAGTCTTCTGATTCCTAAAGTCAATCAGAGCTGACATCAGCAAAGTTGGGGATGAAAAGCCTCTCAAGGATGCGGCCCGGAAGGCCAAGGACAAAAAGTTTATGGAGGAGATTCAGTTGCAATTCATGAGCATTTTTTGCCTTTCTAAAGAGGACGTGAAGAAGTCCAACGGGGCGGATCTGTCAAGTGATCAACCCATCTTCCCGGTCCTTAACTGGGGAAATGTAAACATCCCAAACGAGGATCCAGGGACCAGTTTCAAACCAGTTATGGCCATCCTGGAAGACGACGACTCCAGTAGCTCATCAATCTCAGCGACTCCCCAGGATCTCATGACCAGCAATTGGACGATCACCCCATAGATCGTCCAGAAAGGGTAAAAATCAGGAAGTGACCGCTTACAGGGAGCTCTACCTTTATCTATATTTATGTCTGTTTTATTTCATCTGTAGCTTGTTATTGCTTGTTGTCATATTAACTGATGAATCTTTTTGTAATTGACGACTACTTGTATATATTTAGCAATCAAGTTTTTGTCTCAGGTTTCCAAATTTGCGTATTTCTAGCCACGTCCATGACTTGCCAAATTTGAGTAATGATTACGATTTCGATATAGAATTGGACTTTGACTTGATGGGAATTGAGCAAGAGGGATGGGATGATGACGAGGTGCCCGAGGAAATCAAAGTATGGGTCGAAGATAAACCTAAACCCAACCTTGATCAAACCACCACCATAAATATCGGAACCTCTGACCATCTCCAAGAGATACAGATAGGGACCAACCTTCCCTTTAACTAACAAAAAGAACTAATACAACTCTTAACCCAATTCAAGGATGTTTTTGCCTGGTCTCATGAAGACATGATAGGTCTATCCACCGATATAGTTGTCTATCAACTACCAATTAAAGAAGGGTTCAAACTAGTCAAGCAAAAACTGAGACGGTTGACACCAGAATAGAGCCTGAAGGTCAAAGAAGAAATTATCAAGCAGCTCAAAGCGGGAACCATTATGGTGTCAACGTACCCTGAATGGTTGTACAACGTAGTCCCAGTGCTGAAATCTGGGGGAAAGGTACGAGTATGTGTAGATTATCGAGATCTTAACAAAGCCATCCTTAAAGATGACTTCCCAGTGCCGTTCATCCACGTATTAATCGACAACACTGCACAGTTCGAGATGTATTCTTTCGCTGATTGCTTTGCTGGATATTACTAGATTATGGTTGCCGAAGAAGACAAGGAAAAGACTGCCTTCATTACCCCTTGGGGAACCTTTTGTTATCGAAGACTAGCTTTTGGCCTTACCAATGCTGGTGCTACTTATCAAAAGGCCATGATGACCTTATTCCATGACATGATGCATAAAGAAATTGAGGTGTATGTGGATGATATCATAGTAAAGTCCCGACAGGCTGATGACCATTGTACCCATCTTCGGAAGTTGTTTGAGCTACTCTGCAAGTTCAATTTGAAGTTAAACCCAACAAAATGTGCTTTTGGTGTGAAATCCGATAAACTGCTGGGATTTCTCATGAGCAACCGGGGCATTGAATTGGATCCTGCCAAAATCAAAGCCATCGCAAAAATGCCCGAACCAAAGACAGAGAAGAAGATCCAAGGTTTCCTGGGAAGAATAAACTTCATCAGCCGGTTCATATCGCAGTTGACAGCAACCTGTGAACCCATTTTTAAACTATTAAGGAAGAACGCTTCGGGAAAATGGAATGAAGACTGTCGAAAAGCTTTCCACACCATCCAGAAGAGGTTTATTGAAGCACCTATTTTGGTACCCCCGAGGGTTGGAATTCCGTTGTTCATGTATATCTCGGTCAACTCCAATGCTATGGGTTGCCTACTAGGGCAGAAGGATGACATGGGGAAAGATAGGGCGATTTATTATCTCAGTAAATGCTTCAGCAGCGGAGAATAGAAATATACCCTGATAGAAAGAACCTGTTGTGCATTAGCTTGGGCAGCCACAAGGTTACAACATTACCTATACGGTCATACCACTTATCTCATCTCGAGGATGGATCCTTTGAAATACATCTTCAACAAGCCGATTTTGAACTATCGTTTATCCAAGTGGTAGTTAATCCTTCAACAGTTCAACATCATCTATGTAACCCAAAAGTCCATTAAAGGGCAAGGGATTACGGATCACTTGTTGGCTAGACCAGCAGGGCGTTTTGAGCCTCTAGAAACATATTTCCCAGAGGAGGAAGTGATGACTATTCAACTGATCGATAAGAAGGATCAAGGTCAATTCTGGAAATATATTTTGATGGCGCATCAAACACTGAAGGCGCTGGAGCCGGGGCAGTCCTAGTATCTATTACGGGAGATCAATACCCCGTGGCAACCAAGTTGTATTTCAACAACTCCAATAATATCGCAAAATATGAAGGGTGCATTGTGGGGGGCTCAGTCCATGGGAGTAAAACGTCTAGCGGTGTTTGGAGATTTGGAGCTAGTCATCAGACAGTCTACCAAGGCATACATCTCCAAGGAACTGCATCTACTGCCTTATCATCGACATGTTCTCAGATTGGCAGGGGAATTTAAAGACATTGCCTTCATGCATATGAACCAAAATGATTTTGCCGATGCATTGGCCACATTAGCTTCATTGGTGAACCTGTCAGTAAGAAAAGGAATGCCGGTCATTACTTTCACTGCGCAGAATACACCGTCGTATGGAAATAATGTAGGGGAGATATCAGATGAGATAGCACCTGCGGGACCACCTTGGTACCACCATATTAAAGAATATTTGTGAGATCAGTTAACCCCTGAAGGGATGAGTCAAGCCGCGAAGAAGCGAATACAGAAAATGGCCATAAATTTCTACCTAAGTGGAGATGCTCTCTATAAGAGAGACCCATATGTAGGCCTTCTGAGATGTCTAGACTGAGATCAAGCCCAACGACTTATGAATGAAGTACATGGTGGGGTATGCGGAGCATATATAAGTGGACCTCTGCTTGCTAAGAAAATTCTAAGGACAGGACACTACTGGATATCCCTCAAAACGGATTGCGATGATCATGCCAAGCGTTGCTATTAATGCCAGTTCCACGCCAACATCATTTACACGCCTCCGAACCAACTACATTGCATGACATCACCATGGCCTTTTTCTATGTGGGGAATGGACGTGATAGGACCAGTTGAGCCTAAAGCCAGTAACGGTCATTGATTCATCTTCACTATGATTGACTACTTTACCAAGTGGGTGGAAGAAGCTTCTTTCCCCAAGGTCACCAAGGAGGCCATCGTTGGTTTTATTAGAAACAATATCATCTGTCGGTATGGACAACCCGAGGTTATCATATCAAACAACGCAAAGAATCTGAATAACGAGATGATATCATCCAAAAATAAACAGCGCAGTGGAAGCAGCTAATAAGAACATCAAGAAGATAATGATGAAGATGTCAGCAAATCACCAGGGATGGCCTATTCTGTTGTCGGTAACCCTACTTGCATATCGAACGTCGACTCGAACCTCGACTGGGGAAACACCCT
The DNA here is from genome assembly GCA_020205555.1 of Panax stipuleanatus. Classification (NCBI taxonomy): domain Eukaryota; kingdom Viridiplantae; phylum Streptophyta; class Magnoliopsida; order Apiales; family Araliaceae; genus Panax; species Panax stipuleanatus. The sequence goes on along the minus strand of CM035121.1, from coordinate 19,032,913 downwards.
ACTCACTGGTATATGGTATGGAGGCTGTACTTCCTGTCGAAGTGGAGATGGAATCACTAAGAGTGATGCTAGATGCCCAGATAGAGGGAAGCCAATGAATACAAGATCGATACGATCAGTTATCCTCGATAGATGAAAGGAGAGCTGCTGCTATCTTCCACGATCAACTCTATCAGTAGCTAACGTCCCGATCTTATAACAAGAAGGTGCGACCTCGAGAATTTAAAGAGCATGACTTGGTGCAGAAGAAGATTATTCCAAGCCAGGATGCAGCTAAAGGAAAATTTGCCCCAAATTGGGAAGGACCCTTTCTTGTCAAAGCAATCCTATCGGGTGGAGCTTTGAAATTGGAAGAGATGGACGGTGAGGAATTCTCGCAATTGATCAATTCTGATTCAGTGAAACGGTATTATGTCCCCTTTCGCTTTCAAACTGAAATGCTTTATCTTGGAAAAAAAAAGAAAAAAAAGAAGAAAGAAAGAAAAAGAAAAAATATATCAAGTCTAGTTTTTCAGGTCTGAGCCTGAACTACGAAAGATCTGATCTCCTATCTGTGGGAGTACATAGGCAGCCATTTATGGTGCGGTCTGTCCCTTGAAAAAATTAAATCAGAACTTATCGACTCAAAACAAAAACATCAAAATCCTATCAAATCAAACTCAAACCCAAATAAACCCCTTTTCAAACTTTTCAGGTCTGAGCCTAAACTACAAAAGACCTGATCTCCTATCTGTGGGAGTACGTAAACAGCCATTTATGGTGCGGTCTAACCTTTAAAAAATCCAAACACTTTCCTATTATTCAAAATCCTAAACTATACAGAAATCAACACTTTATCCATAAAGCCCACCCCATTGACGGCTCATGCGGAGAAGACCTAGCGACATCTCAGCATCACTCCAGCCGAATCTGATGCCACATGACAAGGCTAGTGATATGTCGACATAATAAATCATGAAGAGAAAATGGTAACAGTGGACAAAGCTAGACATTCTCAAACAAGGGAAGTGAACTGAACTTGTTTCTTTTTATATATACAACTGTTTAGAATACAAAAGTTGATTCTAACATATGACAAGTGATAATGAAAAAGTCTATACAGGGAAATAATATAGAGCTATAAATCGGTAGTAAGACGAGCCAACATAGCCATATATCCAGCAATCTCTGCAGTCGGGGGAGCATCTCTGATCTCGTGCTCCAGTATCTCAATCCGTCTCAGCATCTCTGCTGCCATACGAAAAACCTCCTCCCCACTCCGCACTACACCCTGTACGTGACCAATGAGTCCATCTGAGAAAGTCTGGGCCGCATCTCTGTCAATGAAGGCCTGATCTCTTGAGGCACGGGCTGCGTCTCTCTCAGCGATAGCAGCATCCCAACCAGCTACGGTGGCATACATCAGAGCTCGAGCCTGATCCCTCTCAAAGGTCACCAGGTGACGCTATATATCCATCGCCTCCATGGAAACTAGGCCTGAACACGGGACAGTGCTCACTAGAGAAGTTGTTGACTCTGCAAATAAAGCATCCTCAGTCAGAGATATAGGATCCTCCATGGGCTTCTCATCGTCTGTAGATCCAACATCATCCCCGGATAAAGACCCTGGCTCAATCTGGTCTACCGTATTTGGTGCCAAATCCTACTCTAGACAAGCTGAGTACTCTGCAGATCGACCGGGATGGCAATCTCTGAACTTCGCTGTCTGTCGATGAGACCAAAATCCATAAACCCGAGCCAGATCAGCCTCGGTAACTGAGCAGACGGGGAAGCGATAATCCTCAGTCCCCTCAAATGCATGGACCTCCTGGTATTGATCAAACTGACCCATCACAACCAGAGGATGATAGGTTGTCATACGCCTCAAACCCGTTAATGGAAGGAAATCCAGGTTGGCTACATGGGTGATGAAACTCAGAAAGAAGAAATAACCAGAATACATAACTATCGCAAAAGGCTCCTCCATGGAGCTCAGAAATGAAATCCATGACGCCTCATCGACACAAGAAGTCGGGCGATATGAGTAGACCTGAGATAAGCCATATCCAAAACAAAACCCGTGACGATGAAGTCGCCCGATCGGTCTGAGGTGCGTCATCAACCAGATGTATAGGAGCACGGGGCTACCTCTAAACTCCTGATCCCCAACAGTATGGCAGATAGAAGCTGATATCAATGTCTCTGCCAGGATAAGGGGGAGTATAGTAAAGTCATCTTTGAGAGCCCTAACAGCCATTGACATCGCCACATCTAGATGGTCAGTATAAAATGACATATATAGGTAGGCTATGAGGCACATAACCAGGGCGTCCACTCGGGCAATGTGCCATCGCTCCTCTGAAATGGCAAAATCGCCATGATAAACGGCGAAACTATCAACAGAAGAGAAGTGACTAATCATAAAGTCCATGGAGATAATGTGGCTAACACCCACCTCGGACAACACAACTGCCCTCCTAAGTCCAGTCATCGTTATGAACTGGCGGCGCATATGGCCCAATGCTATCCGAGCACATGGCCCCTCCATCGACAGTCCTGAAATGCGACCGTACTCCTCCAAATTAGGAGTCAACTCGGTCGAGCCAAACGAAAAGACATGGCGCTCAGGAATCCAATACCTGAATATCCCGACAAATAATCCCTCTGGAACCTGAAAGGACAACAGAGACAGGGAGTGGCCTAGCATGCGGCTGACAGCGACACGATCATCATATGGCAACTGATCATACCAAACCCTCAAACTAGTAGCTACATGGCTAAGAGGAAGGTGGTCCAAGCGCAACACAGCAGAGGACGACATCTGTAAAAACTGTGTCAATAAGACCATACAGGGGTCAATCTCTATCCAATTATTTAAATATTTCTGAAGCATGCATCATAACAAGTGATAAAATAGCATGTGCGATGAATCAATAGAAAGCATTATATACAAATATCTGCCCAATACATTAGTTTCATAAACATCATTGTCATGCCTATGATACATGTGAAAACTAAAAATAAAAAAGTACAGGATACTGGGGCACAAACGCCCAATGACTAACAGAGGACCTATGGGCTCGCCGCAACATCAAAATCATCCAGGAAAGTGGTGGTATCATCAAACTGGTCAACCTGGGGTCGTCTACCTGGAGTGGGCACATCCTGCTAATCCGAGCGATAAGGTGTCTCCTGCATATCTGGGTGACAAGTAAAAGGATCATCCCTATCCTGAAAGCCACCAATACCTGAGGGTCCAGCACCATGAGAGCCACCACCGCCTAACGGTCCAGCCTCATGACCCTGAGCAGCAAAAGTACTAGCTAAGGAGGGGTCCAAACCATTGTAATGACAGTATGCTGACAGCTGCTCCAACTAAAGTCTCAAATCAGCAATCTGAGCCTGATGAGAGGGCTCTTAAAAATATGATATCCAGTACTTCATCATAAGGGATCCTGGAACCATATCTCCCAATAACTAGGTAGCCCGGGTCTGAGATCCTATCGTGCGAGGGCCCCACCAAGCGATAAAGTCTGCAGAAGTGATCAGACCTTCGGACAAGTGAAAACCATTATACCCCATAGTGGGAATCGATGTAGCCGATGAAGATAAATGCCAGCAGCGCTGAGCTGGAGGAAGAAAAAGAAAGCAAATATCCCTAGTGATGCATCAAAAAGCGCACTCCCCGAGGTAGAGCTCCCAACCTCCATCAAAAAGGAATGGAATCCGGCGAGTAGATAAATGAAACTCTGGCCCTGTCTGCAAACCATCCTCAAATCCCTCGGACAAGTGCTCTCCGAAATATGGGATCCACAGTTTGTCCTCAACTACTAATGTCTCCAACTGAAGACGGGTATGGGTAAAGCCCTCCGTGATCGGGACCTCTAACAGAGTAAACTGATGCCATTTACGTCCTCATGGATAAGTGCCCAAACCCAAGATAGATATGGGGCAAAGATATGGAAGCCTCTCATAAGCCCAGAACTGTCAATGCAAAAGAACCCTCCATTAGTCATGGGAAGAAGATAAACCAATCAAAAATCAAACAAAAGAAATTCGGTCCAAAAGGACTTACCAGAAGAAGCGGGTAGAATCTGACCCAGGGGTAGGTAACTAACTCGAATCGTAGTCGCATCCCATGTAGGAAGAGAGCGAATGTAAATGACCCCCAATCGTAGTCCCCAATGCGATCTACGTCTCGAATGGCCCCTACCAAGCTAAAGGGAACGGTGGAGGAGTTGTTAGTAATGAAACAACTGTTGGGTTTGTACGTAACGCAATCATGCAATCAAATCACATAAATAGGGCGGAAGCGTAAAAAATTAGGTTTTCAAAATTTATACAAACCCATAACCATGATCATGCTTTGTGCTTGTTATCAATAACAGAAAAGAGAGAACATGGAATTATACCTTTAAAGATCTAAGCTTCCTCAGGTACAAGTTCTACTCTTTTGATTTCTTTGATTCCTCTGTAGTGGCTCCTTCCCTTGATCAATGTCAGCCACCCAAATGTTTGGCCTCTAACGGTGATCCACCAAGGAAGATGAAGAACTCAAGAAGATGGGTTATTGGCTTAACCCTTGTTTCTATCTCTATAGAATATGCGTACTCCCAACTCTTGGAAAATTTCACATCCCTTATTTCTGATATAAGACTCTCTTATATAGATATTAGGTTAACCCTCCTAATCCAATTAGAATAGGGTTTTATTTAATTAATTAATTAAATACTTTTAATTAATTTATATCCTAATCTTTATTAGGATTGAGAGAGAGTACTGATATTATATTAATTCCTAAACTCCTTTAGAATTAAAATAATAATAATAATAATAATATTAATAAGACTCCTCTTATTAATTTATATTTAATATTTCTAAAATATTAAATAATAAACATTAAGCTATTTAATTTATTCTATTATCATAGATTAAATTAATTATACTTAATGCATTATTACTATCATGCCATTTTCTTCTTAAATAATTTTTCTTCCTTTTATGGTGTGACCCTTTAGGTTCTCCATATTAAACCGGTTGTGAATAAATCAATTAGAACAATTCTAATCTTATTTAAATAAACAAATTAAATTAATAATCTATTTAAATAAATAACATTTATTCTACAATAGGGATAAGCCTCCCTAGCGATCAACGACTTTCCAGATAATATAGATTTCAACATTAATCATAAAAGAACCTGTGAGTTAATAGTTACCGTACAATTCAATCCTTCCACCATACAATGTCCCAATTAAATATAAGACATGAATTTACTGTCAAGTCTTAATTTATTTAATCATATGTATTTCGATTAAAAAGTGCACAACTCCAAATAATACAAATTAGAAACCTCTTTCTAATTTCATTCTACCTTGGCCAAGGATTCCTGGGTTGTCATTTAACGAATCACATAGGACATATCTCCTCTTTTACTAGAGGTGGTAGATTCTTTATTGATCATTCATTATCTCCATATGTAACTCATTACACCCAAGCATACCCTATATATGCCTTAAAAGGCCTTAAGGAATTAGTCAAAGTATAATTTGTTACATACAAGATACTATGATGATCTCAAGTCCAAGGATCACATGTACTACTATCACATTAGGAATTCCTATTGACAGGCGAGTAAAACTCCATTAGGTATTCCATAGCGAGTCACGTTTAGTGAACTTATTCTCCAATAAGCACCTACATACTTGCTTTAGTGTCTCCACACAAATGACCATGAGATCAGTCATCCTCATCCAATGAGCAAGCAACATATGTACCAATCTATCCGGATTTACTAATTCCCTTTTTAGTAATCCCACGATTGGGAACTATTTTAGTTTTAAAGCTTTCTAAGAATTTAGATCTCATTAGCATGATCAGCATCATGATTCTAAAAGCATTGCTTAAAACTATGGGTTATTTACATATTATAAAAAACAGCACCATGTAGATAATTAAATGCCTTTAATAAATAAATATTTTATTAATAAATAAATAAGATTGTTTACAAAGTATGTGCTTTATCATCATACATGATTGGCTTGTATGCACACTACTATCAATCTCCCACTTGCACTAAAGCCAATCGCCATGGTATCTCATACCCATCTTCTCTAAGTGACGATCAAACTGCTATTGTGTTAAAGCTTTAGTAAATGGATCTGCAATGTTGTCTTGAGAGTCTACACGCTCCAAGGTGACGTCTCCTCTTTCAATGATCTCCCTGATCAAGTGAAATCGCCGCAACACGTGTTTAGATTTCTGATGAGACCTGGGTTCCTTAGCCTGTGCAATCGCTCCGGTGTTGTCACAGTATACGGGAACTGCTTCTCCAATGCTAGGAACCACACCAAGTTCAGTTATGAACTTCTTCATCCAAACAGCTTCCTTTGCAGCTTCACTTGCAGCTATATACTCTGCCTCTGTCACTGAATCAGCAACCGTTTGCTGCTTGGAACTCTTCCAACTCACTGCACCTCCGTTCAAGGTAAACACATACCCTGAAACAGATTTACTGTCATCTTGGTCTGTTTGAAAACTTGAGTCCGTGAATCCCTCGAGTTTTAATTCAGACCCACCGTAGACAAGAAAAATATCTTTAGTCCTTCTCAAGTACTTTAGGATATTTTTCACTGTCTTCCAGTGCTCTTCTCCTGGATTCGGCTGGTATCTGCTTATTACACTAAGTGCGTGAGCAACATCCGGTCTAGTACATATCATACCGTACATGATGGATCCTATTGCAGAAACATAAGGGATCTTACTCATACGGTCTCTCTCCTCAGGTGTCTTTGGGGCCTGTTTCTTGGAGAGATTTATTCCATGGCTCATCGGCATGAGGCCTCTTTTGGAATCTTCCATGCTAAACCTCTTTAGCATCATATCAATGTACGTTTCTTGGGATAAGCCGAACATCCTTTTAGATCTATCTCTATAGATCTTTATCCCCAAAATATAGGATGCTTCACCCAAGTCCTTCATGGAGAAGTTTTTAGATAACCAGATTTTAATGGATTGTAACATAGGAATGTCATTCCCTATCAGTAATATATCATCAACATATAATACAAGGAATGATACTGCGCTCCCACTAACCTTCTTGTATACACATGGTTCATCCTCATTTTTGATAAAATCAAACTCTTTGATTCTCTCATCAAAACGAATGTTCCATCTACGATAAGCTTGCTTCAACCCATAAATGGATCGTTGTAGCTTACAGACTTGATTTGTTCTAACTTTTGAAATAAATCCCTCTGGCTGTGTCATATACAAATCCTCCTCAAGTTTCCCATTGAGGAAGGCCGTTTTCACGTCCATCTGCCAGATTTCATAGTCGTTGTAAGCTGCAATCGCAAGCAAAATTCGAATGGACTTGAGCATAGCTACTGGTGAGAAGGTTTCATCATAGTCAACTCCTTGTCTTTGTTTGAAACCTTTTGCAACCAGTCGGGCCTTATAGGTCTCTACCTTTCCGTCTGCTCCAGTCTTTTTCTTAAAAACCCATTTACAACCAATAGGTTTAATACCTTTAGGTGGTGAAACCAAAGACCATTCTTTGTTTTCATACATGGAGTCCATTTCGGATTTCATGGCTTCAAGCCATTTCCCTAAGTCTTCATTACTCATAGCCTGTTCGTAATTCAATGGATCATCAGCATTCATGATGTGTACCTCTTCGTCAACCTCTATAACGAATCCATACCTCTCAGGTATCTTCGGTACTCTTCCAGATTTACGAACATGGTGTGGTACAGTAGGTTCTTCTACTTGGTTAGGTACCTGACTTTGGTCCGTGGTAACTTATGGTTCTTGAACTTCTTCAAGATATATCTTACTCCCACTGACCCCTTCATGGATAAACTCTTTCTCCAAGAAGGTAGCATGTTTCGCAACAAACACCTTTTGATCAGTTGGATGATAGAAATAATACCCTACGGTTTCTTTAGGGTATCCCACAAATCTACACTTATCGGATTTAGTCTGTAGCTTATCATTTTCAAACTTTTTAACATAAGCTGGACAACCCCAAGTCTTAACATGCTTAAGATTTGGTTTCCTCCCTTTCCACATCTCATATGGAGTCTTTGGGGCTGATTTGGTAGGTACCTTGTTAAGTAGGTATGCAGCCGTTTCTAGGGCATATCCCCAGAAGGAAATTGGAAGGTCGGTAAAACTCATCATGGATCGAACCATGTCCAACAGTGTTTGATTTCTCCTTTCAGATACTCCATTTAACTGTGGTGTACCTGGAGGAGTCCATTGTGAGATTATACCATTTTCTCTGAGACAATTGAGAAACTCACTGCTTAAGTATTCTCCACCTCGATCTAATCGAAGTATCTTAATACTCTTGCCCGTTTGTTTCTCTACTTCACTTCTGAACTCTTTGAACTTTTCAAATGATTCTGATTTGTATTTCATTAAATACACATATCCAAATCTTGAGTGATCATCAGTGAAAGTAATAAAATAAGAATACCCACCCCGTGCACTTGTTGTCATAGGTCCACAAACGTCTGTGTGAATCAATGCCAACAACTCTGTAACTCTCTCTCCTTTTCCACTAAAAGGAGATTTAGTCATTTTACCCATGAGACAAGATTCACAAGTTGGATATGATTCATAATCAGATAGCTCGAGGAGCCCATCTTTATGCAACTTGGATAATCTTGTTTCATTGATATGACCGAGTCTACAGTGCCACATATAGGTATAATTAATATCATCTCTTTTACTTTTCTTAATTTGTTCAATTTGAAATATATTTTCTTGTAAGTCAAGTGTATAAAGTCCATTTCGCAAATTTTCAATACCATATAAAACATCGTCTTTATAAATAGAACAACCATTGTTCTTTATAATAACGTCAAAACCTTCCATATCCAATACAGAAATTGAAATAATGTTTTTAATAATATTCGGAACATAATAACAATTATTAAGATAAATGGATTTGCCCGAAGGCATTGCTAAACAATAAGTTCCTACAGCTAATGCAGCAACTTTTGCTCCATTTCCCACTCGTAGGATCACCTCATCTTTGTTCAGCTTTCTACTTCTGACCAGTCCCTGCACAGTATTACATATGTGAGAACCACAGCCGGTATCCAATACCCAAGTAGAATTATGACTTTCAGAAAAATTAATTTCAATCATAAACAAACCTTGATTGGAAGTCGAAGCTTCTCCAAGCTTCTTCTCTGCTAGAAACTTCTTGCAGTTCCTCTTCCAATGTCCCGGCTCATTGCAATGAAAGCACATTCCTTTAGCTGGTACAGGTTTCTTTTGCACCTTTTCTTTCCCTTTTCCCTTAGCCTTCTTAGATTTCTTCTTTTCAGAAGACACCTTGGGCCTCTTCCTTTTATTGGAAGGATCCACCATCAAGACATGGTTCTTCTTGGATGAGAAGTGACCTTCTGCAGTTTTCAGCATGTTAAGCAGCTCAGGTAAGCTGACATCTAGCTTATTCATGTGAAAATTAACCACAAACTGCGAGAAGGTCTCAGGGAGTGACTGCAAGACCAAGTCTTGACTCAACTCCCCATCCATGACGAACCCAAGCTGTCCAAGGCGTTCAATCAAATTGATTACCTTCAGAACATGAGTCTCGACAGCAGTGCCCTCGGTCATCCGAGATCGGAAGAGCTCCTTAGATATCTCATATCTAGCAGTCCTACTCTATTCACCATACAACTCCTTGAGGTGAAGCAGCATAGCAGGAGCATCCATTTTTTTCGTGCTGACGCTGAAGCTCGTTATTCATGGATGCGAGCATGATGCATTGAGCCACAGATGCATCATCTTGCCACTTATTAAAAATGGCAATCTCTTCCTCAGAGGCTGTTTCTGAAACAGATTCAGGGATAGTGGAATTTAGGACATAAGAAATCTTTTCAGCAATGAGAACAATTCTCAGATTTCTTAGTCAGTCCTCATAATTCGGGCCGGTAAGCTTATTTGCATCAAGTATGCTTCGTAGTGAGATTAGTGATTTTGACATTTTTAAAATTCTGCATGTGAAAAGACAACATTTTAGCAAACATTCATTTTATTAACTTTGCATACCAAAATAAATTTAGGACTTTATTTTAAATTGGTATCTCCCACTATTTTCATCAAACTATATTACCCTCACTCATATAGTTCGGCAACATCTAATTAAAGATTTGCTAGTGAGATTGAGGATCCCATTTCAAATGTATATAACCTTGTGGATAGCACAACAAGCGATATACAAATAAATAGGTAGACAACTCTTGTCAATTACATCACCATGTAACTCCTTTTATTTTTCCTCTTAAATTATAATGGTCATGTGTGTGCACATCCGAACTAAAATGATTTAAGTTAAGTCCAGCCTAGCACTTTCATAAATTCAAAAAAGAAAAATTTTCGTCCTTGTGGATAGCACAACAAGACTAGATCGTTCAATTTTCTTGATAAGCATCAAATGTGATTAATTAACATCTTAAATATTCAATACTCGCCTTGTGGATAGCACAACAAACTCATATTAAATATTTAATACTCTATTAACTAATCATGCTAGAAGGCGACGTTCGATATTCCAAATATCATTTGAACGCTTCAGACTTAATAATATTTCTTTGAGGGGTTTGTTATTATTTGTCTCATCTTTTTAAGCGTGCATGCACATATATATATATAAAATACGCGTCATTTTATTAAACATGCGAAGCATGTTTGTATAAAATATAATATATATAATATTTAGCATGCAATATAGAATACTATATTCTACCCGAATTGATTATGGACTTTTATTCTAATTTGGTTCACTAGAGCCACCAAGTGAACCAAAAGGTCAAACCTAGGAGTGCAAGAATTTAAATTTTAAATGTAACTATTACATTTAAACCCGGGCTCCATACAAACGGGTCTTCACGCGCTCCTTGCTCCTTGGTCTCCAATTTCTTCAAAATAATTCTAACTATCTCTATTACATTAACTATTTAAAATTAAATAGAAACCTTGATCAGCAGTCAAGGGGAAGTACATAGAAAGGAGATAGAATTTACATCGAGAATAAAACTAGAGAAGACGAGGTACGCAGACCCCATTTTATAAAACCCATACATTCAAGCATTCATCCAAAATAAAATCCAATCACATTGGTCATAGTCCATAATCAACCCCATTTATTATCATACACATCAACATATGCATCAATAAATATCCATTCATCTCATGAATAACAATGCTATTCCATATATGGATCGATGTTATTTAATGGACAAAAGTTTTGCTAAATTTTATTTTTGAAACAAAATAAACTCTTTTATTTTAATCAAAAATAAATCCAAATTAAACTCCTTTAATTTTAGCATTCTGAAATCATATTTCAGATAAAATAAACTTCTTTATTTTAAAACTTTATCAATTAAATAAACAGTTTACTTAATTAATTAAAATCAATTTTCAGGGTCTGTCCAGGTACCGGCGTAGCTGCGCCAGTAATGAACTGGGCAGCTGCGCAGGTAGACGAAAGCAACAGTTTTTGCAGACCGGCGCAGCTGCGCCAGTAATGAACTGGGCATCTGTGCAGCTGCGCCGTTCGCCGCAGAAACTTGCAGAAAACGATTTTTGTCCAGAAAAACGATCCAATTCTCACATCAATTCATACATGGAATTATAAAATTGATAATTAGCACAAAATTAGGCTCTGATACCACTGTTGGGTTTGTACGTAACGCAATCATGCAATCAAATCACATAAATAGGGCGGAAGCGTAAAAAACTAGGTTTTCAAAATTTATACAAACCCATAACCATGATCATGCTTTGTGCTTGTTATCAATAACAGAAAAGAGAGAACATGGAATTATACCTTTGAAGATCTAAGCTTCCTCAGGTACAAGTTCTACTCCTTTGATTTCTTTGATTCCTCTGTAGTGGCTCCTTCCCTTGATCAATGTCAGCCACCCAAATGTTTGGCCTCTAACGGTGATCCACCAAGGAAGATGAAGAACTCAAGAAGATGGGTTATTGGCTTAACCCTTGTTTCTATCTCTATAGAATATGTGTACTCCCAACTCTTGGAAAATTTCACGTCCCTTATTTCTGATATAAGACTCTCTTATATAGATATTAGGTTAACCCTCCTAATCCAATTAGAATAGGGTTTTATTTAATTAATTTATATCCTAATCTTTATTAGGATTGAGAGAGAGTACTGATATTATATTAATTCCTAAACTCCTTTAGAATTAAAATAATAATAATAATATTAATAAGACTCCTCTTATTAATTTATATTTAATATTTTTAAAATATTAAATAATAAACATTAAGCTATTTAATTTATTCTATCATCGTAGATTAAATTAATTATACTTAATGCATTATTACTATCATGCCATTTTCTTCTTAAATAATTCTTCTTCCTTTTATGGTGTGACCCTTTAGGTTCTCCATATTAAACCGGTTGTGAATAAATCAATTAGAACAATTCTAATCTTATTTAAATAAACAAATTAAACTAATAATTTATTTAAATAAATAACATTTATTCTACAATAGGGATAAGCCTCCCTAGCGATCAACGACTTTCCAGATAATATAGATTTCAACATTAATCATAAAAGAACCTGTGAGTTAATAGTTATCGTACAATTCAATCCTTCCACCATACAATGTCCCAATTAAATATAAGACATGGATTTATTGTCAAGTCTTAATTTATTTAATCATATGTATTTCGATTAGAAAATGCACAACTCCAAATAATACAAATTAGAAACCTCTTTCTAATTTCATTCTACTTTGGCCAAGGATTCCTGGGTTGTCATTTAACGAATCACATAGGATATATCTTCTCTTTTACTAGAGGTGGTAGATTCTTTATTGATCATTCATTATCTCCATATGTAACTCATTACACCCAAGCATACCCTATATATGCCTTAAAAGGCCTTAAGGATTTAGTCAAAGTATAATTTGTTACATACAAGATACTATGATGATCTCTAGTCCAAGGATCACATGTACTACTATCACATTAGGAATTCCTATTGACAGGCGAGTAAAACTCCATTAGGTATTCCATAGCGAGTCACGTTCAGTGAATTTATTCTCCAATAAGCACCTACATACTTGCTTTAGTGTCTCCACACAAATGACCATGAGATCAGTCATCCTCATCCAATGAGCAAGCAACATATGTACCAATCTATCCGGATTTACTAATTCCCTTTTTAGTAATCCCACAATTGGGAACTATTTTAGTTTTAAAGCTTTCTAAGAATTTAGATCTCATTAGCATGATCAACATCATGATTCTAAAAGCATTGCTTAAAACTATGGGTTATTTACATATTATAAAAATAGCACCATGTAAATAATTAAATGCCTTTAATAAATAAATATTTTATTAATAAATAAATAAGATTGTTTACAAAGTATGTGCTTTATCATCATACATGATTGGCTTGTATGCACACTACTATCAACAACCCCTCATAATTGTCAGGAATAGACGCCGTAAGATGCGATCCCTCTCCGCCAAATCAGCAGGTAACTGCTATTGCAGGGTACCTCGAGCAGCGTCGACGCTCAGGCTCCCCGATCGGATACTGCGAGCCTTGAAGGCCTGCTCCTAAGAAGAAAACCCTAGGAGGGTACGCACCGTGGTTGAAGTAATGGTCGTGGGCACTTTGTCCCCGGTGAACTCTAAACCGGTGATGTACCTCCAATCTATGGGAGTCATCACAACCTCGCAGTCCACCAGATGGAGAGACTGACTCTGATGAAACTATCACTCGGACAAAGCTCGCATATAGCCCCAAGGGCAGCGACGGGGAGCAATGGTGAAGAAAGCCTCAAATCCCTAAGAATCCATCGACAACGAATCAGTAAAGGCATCGCCTCGATCCCCGACGATGTAATCCACCGACAATAAATCAGTGAAGGCATTGGCTCAACCCCCGATGATGTAATCCACCGACAACAAATCAGTGAAGGCGTCGGCTCAACCCCCGACGATGTAATCCTCCGACAACGAATTAGTGAAGGCATCAGCTTGACCCCCGACGATGTAATCCACTGACAAAGAATCAGTGAAGGCGTCGGCTCGACCCCCGATGATGTAATCCATCGGCAACGAACCAGTGAAGGCATTAGCATGACCCCGATGATGTAATCCGTTGACAACAACCCCAACGCTGGTCGGCAAATCCCCGATAATGTAATCTATTGACAACAACCCCAACGCAGGTCAGCAAATCCCCGATGATGTAATCCATTGACGACAACCCTAACGCAGGTTGAAAAATCCCCGATGATGTAATCTGTTGGCTACAACCCAGTGAAGGCATCGGCATGACCTAGATGGTGCAATCCGTTGACTACAATTCAACGCAGGTCGATTTAATCCAGACAACGTAATCTTTAACTTCCCCAGCCGGGGGAGGTAACCCTTTTCTAATCTTACATATCATTACATCTGTTATACATGACATTTCATCATCAGATATACCTTGTCATACATTCTCCGTGTCTATTAATCTTTGTCGTGTTCATTCCATTACATTGCATAAACATGACAAAGAGGGGCATCTGTAGACACTCGACATTTTGCTTTCTTTGTACTAACCTTGCAGAAGGGCAAAAGTGTAATTATACTTTGGATAAAACCCCAAGGTAGGGAAAAAAGCTAGGACATCTCAGAGCCAACCCCGGGAGTGATGCAAGGGACCAATGACGTCCAAACATATCGCGAACCGAGCGAGGATCGAAGAGCTGAGATGGTGATCACCGAAAACCACCTTAGCAAACCTCGAACGATGTGCCATCAGAGATAAACTGGCTAACTAATATCTGGACCTGGAGGATATATCTCGGCCATGAGTATCGACTTCTCGAACCCTAATTCAATCAGACTCGATCTTCTCCCGCTGCGTTCATCAAAGACAGTTCGAAAGATCAAACGGCGGAGGTCAACTTCTATCGAACCGGGACCGAAGGAGCACCTGTCGAGCTTGTGGGGCCCACCTGGCCTAGTCACAGCCATACATGCGGCTGGCTTGGGCAGATTAAAACACCCACATTAGCTCATTTATAAAAAGAGAGATAGGATTTTTAGAGATAGAGAAGACATTCTAGAGAGAGAGGCTCGGGTGGAACTTGTTCATACCAACTTGAAGCTTAATCATCTTATCTAGTACATACTTGAAGCCCCGGGAGTGTTCCACATTGGCCGCGGGAGTTAAAACGCTTGTTCACGCATCCCCCAAGGTGAAACAACACACTTTCTAGCTTCGTTCTTTGTAAATGTTGTTCAAATACTAGATTAGTGATGTATCTTGTTTGAATATAGTTAAACTTGTTGTATTTTAAGCATATCATGTAATAGTTGGTAGATATTACGTTTTTATCGGTTATATTGTGCTTATTACGTTGTAAACCAACCGCGGAGGCTAGATCTACCTAGATTTAAGCCAAATCTAGCCTTTCATAGGTTATTAAGCATGAAGATTTAATCCATTGGCTAGAACGACTTAGATTCATTGTAGATCTACGAATTTATTGCTTTAAATGGTCCCGATTACCCCGTATAACACTAAATCTATATTTAGAGGCGAAAGGGGTCCGAAATGGCTTAAAATGGTGATTTCAACCGATGAAATCACCTAATATCAAAGCCGAGGATATTGTATATATTTAATCCCGCATAAATAATGTGAGCCTAGAAATCTCGATGTTGAGATCTCCGAATGGATCCGACTTGATTCGCACGATGGACCGATTTTTATGTTGTAATGTTTTAATGGCGTAAATATCGTTGTATATGTAATATTTGGATCTTGAAAACGAGAAGTCGGATTCAAGATCCCATGATAGTGAAAACCTTAATTGCGGGAGCTCGGTTCATCGAGATGGCTTACATGCCCGATGATGTTCCGACCCTTTTTAACGCTTTTGCATGCATATCATCAAAATGATTTCTAATAAAACCACAACGAGCTTTCAATCATAAAAAAGCGATTCAGGGTAGATCACGTAATAAACGTAAAGAATAAAAGGAAGTATCGAAGTCCTCGATTCTTAGTCGGGCAAAGGATTTGAAAATCTTACTTTCGAAAACCTCATTTCAATTCCTATATCTTGTTAAAAATGAACTTTTTATCAAATCAAATCCTTCGTACCTAGGCACAAAAGAGGTACAGCACTACTTTCAAGTTACCCAACATAAAGACATAGAAAAAACTAATAAAGCTTTTAAAATAAAACACACACACACACACACATACACACTTTATGCATAGAAAATCAATAGGATGCGTTACCGTGCTTGCACGGGAGTCGGGGGGTGCCTAACACCTTCCTCCCCGCTTAACCTAGCCCCCGAATTCCACGATTCTCGGGTTTCAAGACCAATCTTTTGGAGTCGCGCATTGGACCATCTTGTAAAAAACTGTTAAAACTCGGATGAGTTGGTACATCCATGTCCAAAATACCAACTGGCGGCTCTGTCTCATTCGGTAAAATCATCAAAATTATATCAATCTTTTTAAAATCGTCGACACTTATGTCGGTACCAATTTCCTAAAAATTCACCCTTTAAATGAAATCCCCAAAGACATAGCGAAAGCGAAAGGGTAGAATAATATCAATTTAGGAAATATGAGATTTCCTATCTTTTTCCCCCGGATAAGAGAGGAAGGGAAACAACACCAAAAAGAAAAAGACCTCTCCTCTAACAAAAAGGGAAAGGGGACTTCTCTTCCCGACGTCGACACCCACACCCTTCCACTTAGCTTCGCCACTGGTTACAACCGCCGCGGCGTCCCGCTACCACCATCCTCATTTTTGGTCGAGAAAATTTTAAGCCTTTAGCCTCCTTAAGCTTATTGCTCTCCTTGAACTTACGTTAAACAGTGAAGCAGAAGAGAGAATAAAAAGAGATCAGATCTGGGGAAATAAATATTTCCTGGCAAATTACAGTTAGGCACCCCATAGTTTTTATAGTTTTCTAGTTTATTCCCCCAAATTTTTTGAAATTTTAAAATACCCTTGAAAATTTTACATATCAATCCCTTTACTTTCATCTTCTTCAATTCCAACCCTTGAAGTTTCATTAGTTTCAATTTAGTCCCTGTTTCTTTATACTTTCTGCACTTAAGCCCCTAGAGCAAGTTCCAAAAAAAAAGGGTCTATATTTGTATTTACAAAAACTATGGTAAATGCCGGAGAAACGACGTCAAGCTTGATGCTTATATGTTACAACAAGATGAGCGTCTCAAAAGGATTGAAGATTCAATCACAACACTTACTACAAATTCAACAAATGTTCAAGCTTTTATTACACCACTTACAGTAAAAATTGATGTACTCACGGAACGCGTAGATAAGGGAAATTTTCATCTTCTTCAATTCCAACCCCTGAAGTTTCATTAGTTTCAGTTCAGTCCTTATTTCTTTATACTTTCTGCACTTAAGCCCCTAGAGCAAGTTCCAAAAAAAAAGGTCTATATTTTTATTTAAAGGAACCATGGTAAATGCCGGAGAAATCAACTTCAAGCTTGATGCATATATGTTACAACAAGATGAGCGTCTCAAAAGGATTAAAGATTCAATCACAACACTTATTGCAAATTCAACAAATGTTCAAGCTTTTATTACAACACTTACAGTAAAAATTGATGTACTCATGGAACGCGTAGATAAGGGACACGAAGATGCTCTTAAGAATTTTGAAAACTCCATTCCGGATCATAATCATTTGAGAGTACAACAACATGACCCTAATCCACGAGTTAATCCTCATGCAGATCTTAGGATGAATGTAGTGGATAGAGGAGCAAATTAGATGCTGGAGATTTTAATGGCGATAATGGTCCCGAAACATTATTCAATTGGATTCACAGTTTGGAGAGTTTTTTTCATTGGTATGAATTATCTGATGAAATGAAACTTTTCTTTGCTGAAGCAAAGTTAAAAGGAACATCTCGTATTTGGTGGGATCAACATCAGCGAAATTTATATACAGTTGTGAGAAGATGGGAAGATATGAAAGTAGCATTGACACAACGTTTTGTACATTCGAATTATAAGCAGGAAGTATATTTGCAGTTAACTTAGTTGGTTCAAGGAAATAGCTCCAGGTAAACTTTTGCTCTTGGATGATGTTCAAGTTGCCACCCAAGTAGAGGATAATTTAAAAAAAAAATTGGTAGGCCTTCAATACAAGTCCAAGCTCGGAGGGAGTGTACTTTTGTGGAGCCTATTGTAAATAGGTCGGTGGAAAGATAGTCAGCACGCCCTTCAGCTACTAGCAAGCCTAATCTACCACAGGTTCTTCTAATGCTTGCAATAACCATACGTCTAGGTGCTCTAACTGTCGTGGTTTTGGCCACATGTCTTTTAAGTGTCCTTCCCCGAAGATGAATATGTTGCTTCTTCTCCCTCTAGGCAACTTGCTATTATTGACAAAGAGTGCGGGAAAACTGACTTAAATGAAGAGGTTTTCAAGTAGACGTCGAATATGAGCCCGATGAGGAAGATTTGGAAGATGCTGCTTATTTGGAAGGATGTTTAGGTGTTCTTTGACCTTTACTTGTTGCTTAGAAACATAAGGATGATCCTAAAATCCATCGTGGGAGAATTTTTCAGACGAGCGTCATATGTGGGGGATAGGTGTGCTCTCTTGTGATTGATACTGGGAGTTGTACGGATGTTATGTCTGAGGAAGCAATTAAGAAACTTGAGTTAAAAGTTGATCCTCACCCGGAGACATATGATATTGCATGGGTTACCAATACAAAGTTACGGGTTACCCAGAGGTGTTTGGTTACATTTTCCATTAGCAAGCTTAAGGATACCTTTATATGTGATGTTCTACCTCTTATGATGCTCGTGCTAATATCTATTCGATTATCAAAGGCAATACCAAATTCACTCTTATTTGTGCTCTCGACATGCCAAATTTGAAGATTGGAAAGACTTCCTTGGTGATCCGACGTGATTGTTCTTGTGTTGATTTTCCTAACTCGACGGTGTCGAGTTTTTTTTCTGCGAAGGAAAACTGATGTAGGACGAGCATGTGAAAGTTGGTTAGAACAATATAGGAGTCTTTGGAAACCCATAAATTAGAAGTTGTTTAGTTTCTTTAATTTGCAGTTATCTTATTTAATTTGTAGTTATCTTATTAGAGTCCAAGTTAGGTTGGAAAAGTTGTCTAAGAGTATTATAAATAGTAATGTACTTCATTATTTTGATACATTGAATAATTAGAATTGATTGATTTTTGTATGATATTATTTGTGTGATATTTATCCTTCATCACCAGTCCCCATCACATATCAAAGTTGTTGTATATGATAAGGAAATGTTAAGTATGGATAGGTTTGAAATGAAGAAAGGGGGGATTCCAACTCATAGTCATAGGATCATGGAATTTCCACATGCTTGACCGTTAACCTATGTTAGGTTTTTTTTAATTCTTAATCATTCACTCATTTGCCTATATTTCAATCTCCAATTTTATGCGACTAACTTCAAGCTAATGTTTAATTAAAATATGAACGATTTATCGTTTGTCCATTTTTTGTTGGTAGATTTAAATCTGACAGAACTTCACAAGAAGGCCACAAAGTGCAAATTATATAAATTTATAGTCCAACTTTTACCAACTAACTATAAACCAAACTAGACATAGACAAAGCTCCCATGAAGTTTGAGGTTATTAAATCTATGCACAAGAAAAAACGAGACAAATCCAAGTCGGTTTGAGTAATAGGGCTCCATCATGAAATAGACAAACACCCTTTTCTTTCTTTTTCTTTTCTAATAGATAAGCATAATAACCTACTCTGAGTCCTGCAACAGATTTAACTTTCTTATAGTGAGAATGTTTGATTCATTGTTGGCTCCTCTTAGCATATAATTCTGGAAAAGAATAAGCTTTCACTCAATAAAACATAGTAAATGCCAAAATGGAGTGAATTATTTGATTATATATTCTTGAAGAAACCAACATAATAATTTTTGTTTAATAGTTTCCTAATTAGCATTAGCACAACCAAAATTCAATCATCACATCCCAAATGAGTGGGAAAAAAACTTCAAATTAAAACCAAGAGAAAAAATTGATTTTTCTGTAAGCACTTTAGCCAAAACTCACCTGCATCACAGGACTCATATCTTTCCCCTTTGATAAAGTGTAATGAACTAGAAGTCCAGAACTGGAAATTGATTAAGAAATTTAGAGGATAGCTAAAAAAAAGAGAGAAATTAGAACAGAGGAACTAGAGTAAGGAAGAAGGAAAGAACAATAGAGAGAGAATCAGATTATTTCATTCATTTCATGCCTTCCATTGTGAATTGGATGCCATACATATACCCTTCCTTACTCTGATCTCAACTAACGAGAGGCAGCAATGAGCACATGCTCCCTTTCTCAAGCTAAAATATGTTCTAACAGAAAATAAAAGAAAAGACCAATATAACCTGACTGCTACACCATTTCCCTTAAGGGTGGGGTTTATCATAAACAAGAGACTGAAAATAGGAGAACGACAAATACCAGCTATACTAGAAACTCCTTGATTTTCAACAGCTACAGATTGAGAGTGATTGAGCACAAAAATTCCTTGATATTGGTTCTGTCAGATTATTTGCTGAATTTATGTAGTTGCTAATGTTGAGCTCATTTTCAGCACTACCACATAGAGTAACTATTGCACCAAGTAAATTGTTTTTCTCCATAACCACAATCACCAACTTGGTCTCAATTATTCCTCCTGGATCAAAACTAAATCCTAGAATTGTACACATTTTTGTCTCACCATTGCTAGCTTCACTATACTCTCCTTGCTTTTCTTCAACATGTACCTTGAATAGCCTAATAAATGGCTTAATTCCGATACGAACAACCACCCTGTCGACTACTAGAACACTGCCATCCCAACAATATACTTCATTGACCTCTCCAATAGCACCACCGGATACTACAATAGCACCACCGGATACTCCAATAGCTATTGTTCCCTTAATGATCTCCTTGTTTATATAATCTCTCTTATAGAATGAAATGATGCCAACAACGAAAAGACAAAGCATGTATCATGATCCGGGTAAAACATTGTTACCTCTAAATTGTAAATTGATGTCACTGCACCAACTTTGTGATCTGTGTATTCTTCCCCAACAATCATGGCTTCAATTTGTGTCAAGGCCCCAATTGCGTGAACACAAATGCACCCCAATGTACACTTCAATGCATTCCAAGATTTTTCTTCTAAGGAACTACACTTTGAGACCAATCGCAAGATGCATAGCTCAATTATGTTCATATATAAACTGAAAGGTGGAGTAAGCTTGGTAGAGTGAAATGAATTCCTTGCTAGCTTACCATTTTGCATAGCCCAAACATCCTTACAAATCAAGGCAATAATATTCCAAATTGAGTGAGGGTAAAGTGATGAAAATTCCTCTTCTTCGTATGTATGCAGTTTTATAGCCTCAAGTTCACCGTATAAACCGTAGCTTAGAATTGCCCCCAAGTAAGACTTAATAAAGTTACCAAAATTTGCAGTAGAACATCCTTTTGAGCTAACTATAACTGAATCCAATAACTTCACACAATCCATTGAATCTATGTCGTATTGGAACTGTATTCCCTTCTTGCCATTGCTAAAAGTGCTGAAATTAAGCAAGTGCAGGGAGAAATAAATTTTCGAATCTGGAAGCTTTTGGAACTCAAAAAAATTTCCCACTTCTTTGCCATAAGATTCCTTAAATTTTGTAAGTCTCTCAACCTGAAACATCAGCACAATATCTGTAGAAGACCCCAATGGAGACGATAAAGCAACACCTGCTAAAGTTCCCTGCTCATTCATAATTGAATTTGAAAAAGGCTCAATCAACAATCTTACTACACCAAGTACATGTAAACCAAGACTAAGATCCTCATCACTGTTCAATGTATTGATATAGATATCACCATTGATTGCAATATTTGGGTTAAGAACAAAAAAATAGCCTTTGGGAGGTGGTTGTGGAAAATTAAGAGACCACAATTTTATTGGGTGGGCGCCATTTTCATAAAGACTCCTAATTGAGCTTTCCATATCACCAAATATTATTGAAAATTCCTTAGTATAAGCAACTAATAAAATGTCCACACAAGGGACCACAACATGTCCAATAGATACATTAGTCCTTGTATGCAGCTTATCAAATTTAACCCCAACCTCTATTAAACTAAAGCTGGAATCCATGACAATAGTATGTAGTTTTCCCAAATATTTCAGACAAGTAACTTTGTTACTATTGTTACATTCACCTCTTTCTAAAAAGCTATAACAACACAAATTTCTCTGTGACTTTTTAGCAAATACCTGGAATTCTGCTCCCCCTTCTGTGTCTTTAATATAAGAGTTCTCTACATTATCACCTGACATGTCTAATACCTTTAGAGATTTATTGCTTGGAGTATCATAATCATCTGGCGGCTTCGGATTGAGGGCAACAATGTATCCCATTGGCTCTGGAATTTCATCGAACACCTTACTCGCAGCACACGTCTCTTTTTTATTTGCAAAGAGCACTCCTGCTTTGGTGTTAGCTGCCAAGTTAGCGAATGAGAAATTATATCTTGGAAGAGAATTTACCTTAGGATGATCTAATTAATTGAATACTTGATGAATTTGTGGGTTTAAATCTCTAATTTTGGTTTGAAAAACATTACGATTACCATCCTCGGGTACAATTGGTTCGGCATTATCATCATCTCCATCACCTGTTTGATTAGCATCTCTGGTAAGTGGGTTCATCTCTTCCTCTTTAAAATCCAGATCCACATCATCTTCATCATTAATGCCTTGGTATACTAAATTTAAGAAATTTGTTGCTTCAAATAAGCAATCCTCCTCTTCAGTATAGCCACAAAATAGCACTTTTCGATCATGCTTTGGAATAGAAGCTCTTAATTCATCTAATTTTTTCATAACCTGTTCGAAATGGAACTCTGCAGTCCTTTCATTAATTTTAGAATTTTCTCAAAATTGTGTTCTAGGGTTGCAGAATTTTGATTTTCTGCTGTCATTATGCCTGGGATCGGAAAGGCTTTGTGTTAGGAATAAGCATGCGAATGCTATTCCTATTTATATAAGATTTGATTATGATCTTAATGAATGAATATGCAAATATGTCTGCATTGATAAAATCTGTAAAGTCCTTAAAGAGATAATAGGAATATATATACAAAGACTTAGAATGAAATGATCAAATATGTTAAGTTGATCCTACATAAACAAAACAACTTTGTAAAGTCCTTTAAAAGAATATGATGTACAAGGACTAAAATATAGAAAGATCAAACTTGTTAGGTTGATCTTATGTAATGTAATAGATAGGCATGTCTGATCGTCGAGCACTACACCAGCCTTCGTAGTCTGCCAGAAGAGACAAGGAAGACTCGGCGACTATCAAGGCAGAATCATAGTCTGTGAGGATAGTAGCTCTCAAAGTTCGTAGTCTTCCAGGAGAGACAAGGCAAGATCGTGGTGTGTCAAAGAGAACTTTCTTGAAGCCATAGTCTGTCGAGGAAGTCAAGTTCAGAATCGTGGAGATAGCCTTCCTAAGCGCCGTCCGAGCGCCTGCCAAAGCCAAGTCAAGAATCGTAGGCCACACTTGAAGTCGTGGAGTCTACAAATCATATCGGAGGTAGAAATCGTAGTCGAGCAAGATCAGATAAGGACATCAAGTGTTAAGGCTGAAATCGTAGTCTGTCATATGATCTGCTCCTAGAGTAGTACTCTGCATAACTAAGGCTTCGACAAAGTCTATCAGTGCTCACAACGCCAAGGAAGAATCATAGTAACAATACGATTCTCAACAAATGAGCACTCCCAAAGAATCCAAAGATGTAGCCTCTGGTTAGAGCTGTAAAGATGCCATCTACCTGAAGAAAGCCAGAGAGCACTCACTGAATAACATGCAAATAATCAGAATATTGAAGCACCAACTCAGTCAGCATCCTGATTGAGAAATGAAGCCATTCAGGAGAAGTCTTCCACAAGCAATCGTAGGGAGACTTCAGATGAAGTGACTGACTAAAGGAAGTCAGCAAGTGCAGTGTTTGTCAAGACAACAGAAGATAACAATCGTGGGTGTGACCATGATCGTAGTGCTTGCCAGATGAGAAGCAGGAATTGATGCTGTTTATACACAAAGATACTAGCCAACCAATAAAGAATAGACAAATAGGATTAAGTATGGCTCAGCCTCACCATGTAATGTGAACGGGAAATCACAGAGAAAAGTGAAGAAAGAGCTGAGCATGACTAATCAGAAGAGTCTTGCAAATCCAAAAAGGCCAGAGCATAAAGACAAGTTGTCAGTTCCTTATGCAAGTCAAGGCAAGCAGAAGTGTTGAAGTACTGCACAAGTAAAGAAGGAGAGGTTCTACATTGTCAATCCAAAGAACACTCTCAGAATCGTAGTGTGGTCTCAACCAGTCAATGAGCAGCATTCAACGTACAAACTACGATCAAGCTCATCTACTTATAGAAGCCTTGGCAACGTCTTAATATAAAGACTGACATTCGAACGTTGCTAGTTGAGAGCATCGATGCAGAAGGACAACTCCTGTAATTCTAATCAAGGAATCAGAAAGGAGAAATAAAGGTAACTACCAGCCGGACACGTTAAAGTGACATCTCTGAAGTGGTAGGTGAAATAGCAGATTGATGTGTCAAAAAATTTAAAAAGGGGTTATCGCGTCAAATTAGCAGTCTGAACCAAATAACTCGAGATCTATGAAGCAATTCAAATAGCTTCCAATGGCTATATTCTAACGAGAAGCTTATGGAAGGGTATATAATAGCTGAAGCTTCAAAGATGCAAGAGTTGTTAAGTTGTTGACTCTACGAGTTCTACAGAGCTGAATAGAATAAGTCTCACTGGAAGTGAGACTATGAAAGTAGAAGTGAAGCAAGTTAAGAGAAGAACTTTAACTGATAAAGGCTTCACTCAACAACAATGAAAATTTCAGTCAGAATGGCATCTAAGCTGAGAGTCGAGAAGGCCAAGAAGACAGTAAGAAGAGTGGCAGACCAGAAAGAAGATCCAAAGAGTCACTCAACAAATCACCATGAACAACTAAGAGCTGAAGAAGAACAGATGCAGAACCAAATCTGCGCACAAGTTAACCAAGGTTCAGGGGATGCTAAGTACCAGATGGAGTCTACCAAAAGTACAAAGACCTAGCAGACCCCAAGTGGTGAAAGTGTGCAAAGCTGAGATCAGATGAAGACAAGCATCAACCACAATATCAGCTGCACCAAAGAAGAAGTGATAGACTGCTAAGCACTCAAAGATGTCAAGCTTCATGAACATCTTAGCAGTTCATTAAAGGTAATCCAGTCTCGATGCAGAATCCAAAGAGGATCACACCAAGCTGCTAAGTACCAAAGGATGAACAAGCCTCAAGTCATCTTAGCAACTCAGCACCAACAACAACATCAACAAGTAGCTAGGGCCTGAAGGGTCCTTGTCCGAGGGACTAAATCAAAGTCAAGCCTGCTGGACTTGCTGTTCCAGAGGGTACAAGAGATTTCAAGTCTGTTGGGCTTGAAGAGTTCTTAGTGAACTGAAGTTCCAAATCTACTGGGCTTGAAGAGTTCTTAGTGAACTGAAGTTTCAAGGCTGCTGGCCTTGAAGGAATCTTTGTGATTCAAGTGGTACCCCCTTTCCTTAGTGGAATCCCTGCTTGTTGAAGCAGAAGAGTGGATTATGAGCTTGAGTCTCTGAACCACTTAAAATCCCTTGTGTCTTTTACATTCTTTCATTTACTTTATGTACCTATAACTGCTATAACTGCTATGAATGTAATAACCACTTACACCTAAACTAACTCTAGAACAATGGTTGATAAAATATCTACGAAGGGGATCTTTAACTTATTCCGTTGTGCTTGAAATGATTCTTATGTTTGTCATATGCTAATTACTTAGCAATACAAAATAAAATGAAAAAGATGTTTGAAATTAAAAAGGATCTATTCAACCCCCCTTTTAGATCTATTGTGTGCCCTCTGGGTACTAACAATTGGTATCAGAGCAGGTTCTCATACTATACCCTAAAGCTAACGCTTTGAGTCTGATCCTTGGCACAAACTATGTTCTAAACTTAGTTTAGTAGTAAGTCACTTGTGAATGCAGATGAGCTCACACGTTGGAAATTATTCGTACAGGTAAATGTGCATATTCACCTGAATCTGCTCAGATTGGTCCCTGTTCTTAAATGCTATGGCAACAAGACCAATCCGTGTCCTAAATCAATCAGCAGTCTGCAGAACAGAGATGGGAAGTCAAAAAGCAAAGTGTCTGTCATCCACTATTCTGAAAGATGAAAGGCCTATACATGCAATGAAATGCTTATCCAGAGAAAAAAGAAGATTTCTTTCAAAGAGTATTTGGCTAACCATTTAGATCTGAACCTTGAGGTTCAAGGTTATCAGAGAACTCAAGCTGGCAAGACATTCCTATGTTTTCAACTCCAAGACTATGCCTGATTGATCTAAGGTCAAATGGATCAACAAGCTGTCAGAAATGAATGTAAAGATATGCACATCAATGCCTAACATCATTATTGCAAGACAAATGACTGTCAAGAAACTGATAGTGTAAAGGTATAGTTTCTCATTAATATTCATGTACATCATATTGCATCACCTTATGTCTATAACAGAACTCTATCAAGAGATTATATTCTTCCTAAAAAGGGGAAGACAGAAAGTACATTAAGATTGGAAACTTAACTGTAAACAAACTTTCTCTCCACCCATGTTTTAGGTTGAAGATAACATCTTGAAAGAAGTCTGGAGTATGTCATAAGTTAATCTAAATCTAATTAAGCTTACATGGATTAACCCTTGCTGAAGGGCTGGTACGTTTGTAAATATATATATATATACAAACCAATGTTCTGTGTTTTTGATAAAATGTAGAGTATGATCAACTCTAGAGGAGTATCTTGAAGTTTATTAGAAACTGATCATCTCTATGAATCAACCAGATACAAATAAGCAATAGAGTTGATTCCTACTCTGTGAACATTCAAAATCTGTGAACATAACCAAGCTAAGGGTGAAACAATCAAAGAAAAAGAGTGTCATATTAAAATGCTTAATCATTCACACACTTACTATCATGCATTATAAATGTCATATCTAAATCTAATATATGCATAAATATGATTGTTGATGCTAATGTGATAAAATTCAAGAATATGAGGAATTGGGATTTTTGAGAAAACTAACCTAGCAGGACCCAAACAATCATGGGTACCAAAATAGAAATTTACTTAACCTGCAGGTACTTAGTCTATCTGACCACACTAAGGAATACTGAAGCAGATGGCTTCAGTCACAAGGATTCAAGCAGCTACAAGGTCAAGACATTTCAGCAATGCTCTTGATTAAATTATCCAAAGTCAAAGACTGTTCTTAAAGACTTGCTGAGTCCCCATAAATAAAGTTCACATGGTTGATGATCCTCATATGGAAGCTGGCTATTCATGACAAGATGAAAGAGATCTTCCGTGCTTAACCATGCAAAGCATATAATCCCAAAGGGAACATCCAAAAAGTTCATATCAAAGGATCATCAAGCATTGATCATGAAGAATGCATCATAGAAGCATAGCTCCACGAGTGTAGAAAATACTGAAGCCTGAATTTAAAAGACTACGTTCGTAGTCTTGTCAACAATCATGGAGTGATCAGTTCTGAGGATACCTCTCTATGATTCAATGAGGTTTATTCAGTCATGATGATTTTAGCTTGAAGGAAATATGTAAGGCTACCTTACCTATGCATGTGAAGAAGAAAAGTTCATCCTTCTCTGAGAAGATAGTTTCAACTACGGGGGAGCAGTGATCTGCTTCGAGCAGCAGCACTAATGGTGTCAAAGGATCACAATGGAGTAAATCCTTCAGGTCTACCAGTCATTGATGATTGACATTTAAGTGGCAAAGGAAAAACAGCTAGAGATATGAAGATGATGAAGCTCAAGGAGCAAAATGAAGATGTGGGACTCTTGCCAGAAGATCTGAAATAAGCTCAGAGAATAGGTCAACCATGGTGCATATTTGTTGACCACTCCACGAATATCAAGACCAATTCTGTCAAGTCTATAAAAGCAAGAGCTAAACCAAAACAGAAATATCCCAGTTACAGAATCCCAAAACTCTGTGACTGATGAACTAAATGAAGATACATAGTCAGTAGTAACGTCCCAAAACGTGTTACTGTAACCATATCAACAAACCACTCAAATCGTGGAGTCCCTATGATCAGGTATCTGATCGTAGTGCAAGAGCATGATGACACCACGATTGCAGCCTACACAAATACCAACATCAAAGAATCTCCAAAGTTGGTAAGTGAACCCCCCCAGCAGAAAAGCCCATTGTGATGTCATTGAAGCCACCACATGTCTATAAAGCTCTTCATCTGGTAAGCGCCTCAGGGACAAACCTAACCCTTAGCTTTGATCTACGAGTTTGGCCCTTCCTGAGTAACCTTAACCCAGAAGAAGTGTAGATATTGATTGCATCACAAGAATCTCTGCTGAAGCAAGCAGTAACTCCTCAGAAGAATGCAAGATGCAAATGAGTATTGCCACTCTCTTGAAGTCTAATGAAGAAGTTATCTATTGAAGCATGGCTACAGACTATGATCATCGAAGAAGACACAAAGTCTGTAGACCAGTCGAAGAAATCGTGGAGTACTGAGCTAAGTTATAAGTCACTCCACGAACTGAAGAAGTCAATAGTCAACTGAAGAAAAGTCAAATCTGATAAGCTGATGTGTTAGAAGAAGTTACAGATTGACCTATCGGACTCTTACAACTGTCCCATTAAGAAACGTGGAGGGAACAGTTGCAAGAGGGAAAATTCAAATCAAGTGGCAGTTACATTTTCGAGAGTTCATCAAAAGCTACAAGTCTGTCCAATCCATACACTCACTCTCTCAAACCAAAACCTAAACACCACCAAACAGTCAAATCCTCTCAAACAACTATCCATCCTCAAATCGCTCCCTGATATCTCAAAATACTCTCAGAAAGTCATAAACCCAGAAACCCTTAACTCTTCAAATGGAAGACTTGCACGTCATCACTGGTATTCAACTCGGTACTAAGAAGTTTGAGAAATTCGAGAAGAAGTTCAGAGATATTCTTCAGTTGGTAAAGAAGGCTAGATTCTCTGAATGCCTGGAATTAAACACCCGAATCTATTCAAACCTGGTGAGAGAGTTCTACTCAAATGCAACTACAAGTTCTAGAACCCTAACGACTATGGTCAAAGGCCAGATTCTGAAGTTGAAACCAACTAACATTAACCGGTGCTTAGGTTTTCAAGACTCGGGTCTGAAGAACCTCGAAGAGGTCGACATTAAAGAAGGGAAAAAAGTCATGCGTTACAAAAGAAAACCTAGTTTGAAGAACATGAAGAAAAAGGAGTTTCCTGAAGAGTACGAGTTTCTTGCTGAGATAGTGGGGAAGTGTATACTGAGCAAGGATACGGCTCATGATGCAGTAAGTGATCATCAGCTGAGAATCATAACTGCCATTTCTCTTAAGAATTAAATCAATTTTGGTGCCATACTGTTCGACTTAATGTCTGAGTGGCTGGACAATGCTGATAAGAAAAAGTCAATCGACAAACCACTCACAAAGGTTATTCATGGAAGATTCCTAAGTATTATTCTGAAGAAGAAGCTGGAGAATAAGATTAAGGATGATGAGGGTGAAGTCCTAAATAGTCAGAAGGTGTTGTCTCCAAAGCTGTTTATAAACTGGAAGAAGAATCCAATGGAAAATAAAAGGCTAATGACATATGGCAGTAGCAGTAAGAGCACTACGAAGAAGAAGAAGGCAAGTGATGTGGAGGAGGAGCTATCACACTTTGAGGATTCAATCATTCTAAAGTCCAAGTCTGTAAGGCCATCCAAGAAGAAAGCAAAGGTGGTGAAGAAGTTAAAATTAGTTCCCCAAAGAAGTCTATCTACTGAAGAGGAAAGAGTATAGTCAGAAGAAGAAAAGGGAACTAAAAGTTCTATGGGTATATCCTCAAGCAGCCAGTCCACTAATAAGGATGAGTTAGAATCTTAGAAAGAGGAAGCAAAGTCTAAAGATGAAAAAGGAAATCTGAGTCCTATGGCTGAGCCCCAAAGTAGCCATTCTGCTGATAAGGAAGGATCTAAATCTGAAGAAATTGGATCTCCTACTGCTGAAGTCCCAAGGATTTCTTCTGCTACTTCAAAGAACTCAGAGTCTGATGAAGAATTATCTGCTCCTGTTGTTGAACCCCAAAGAAGTTTGTCTGATGACTCAGAGGCCTCAAAATCTAAAGATGGAGAAAAGGCTGAATCTCCTGGAGCTGAACCCTCAAGAGGAAGGAAGAGCAACAGATTGGTTGCTAAATGAGTTTCAAAGAAAGGAGAATCTTTTTCAAAGATAATTGAACTCAGTGATAATGAGGCTAAATCCAAGGGAGAAGATACTAAGGGAAAAAGGAGGAAAATGTCCGCAAAATCAAGCAGCAAGAGACTGAAGACTACAGAGTATGAAGTGCCCAGTGAGTCTGCAAAGACTAGCTCTGCTGAAGATAATGATCAAATACAAGAATATACTAATGAGTCAGTTGAAGGAAGTCTGCACCTGTCTGAATCCAGGTCAGGACAGGAAGAAAGTGAAGAAGACTCCAGTCCTAAGGATGAGGTGCCAGAAGATTTTCATATCCCCTCTCCAGTTCGCCTCAAGAAAAGAATAATAGTGGAAGTTGATGATGAACCACTAAATGTACTTCCAAGAAAATGGGTTAACCATGGAAATGAAAGGTTGAATGAGGTGAAAATGTCCACAACAAATCTACTCAACAATCTCAAGGGTATGACGCTGTAAACTTCAACCTTGCTGTATAAGCCTAAAACCAAGGATCATGCGATAAGGTGGTTTTATCCTCAAATGCATTGGGTAAAGGCATCCATTACTGGTGATAACAACTACTTCTCATGGTGCTTCTCTCATCTTCCTAACTTGGAGCTGTTGGGTTTGTACGAAATAGTGACGCAATCAAATTGCAAAAATTAGCGAAAGCATGGTATATCAGAGTTTAAAAAAATTTCTACAAAACCATTACCCGGATCATCCTTTATGCAAATTATTAATTTAAAACGATAAATAAGAAGTTATGGAATCATACCCTTGTAGAACGAAGCTTCCACAGGTACTAGTTCAAATCCTTGTTCTTCGTGATCTCCTTGAATTTTCGGATTAGATTCATTCCTTTGATCAACGTTAGCCACCCAAGTGTTTGGCCTCTAGAGGTGATCCACCAAGGAAGATGAATTATCAAGAAGGAGGGTGGTTGGCTTAGTTTTCTATCCTCTATAGAAAAGGAGTACTCTCCAACAATTGGAATTGCATCAAGTAATATCTATTATAAGAATCCTCTTATATAGATATTGGTCAACCCTTCTAATCCTATTAGACATGGGATTTCTTTTAATTAATTAAACTCCTTTAATTAATTTAGGCTTCCCACCACATGGGAAATAATTAATTAAATTCATTTAATTAATTTGTCTCCTAATCTTATTAGGAATAAATGAGAGTACTAATATTAAATTAATTACTAAACTCCTTTAGAAATTAAAATAATATTAATTATAATAATATTAATAAGACTCCTCTTATTAATTTATATTTAATATTTCCAAAATATTAAATAATAAATATTAAGCTATTTAATTTATTCTATCACCATAGATTAAATTAATTTCACTTAATGCATTATTACGATTATGCCATTACCTTCTTAAATAATTATTCTTCCTTTTATGGTGTGACCCTTTAGGTTCTCCATATTAAACCGGTTGTGAATAAATCAATTAGAATAATTCTAATCTTATTTAAATAAATAAATTAAACTAATAATCTATTTAAATAAATAATATTTATTCTACAATAGGGATAAGCCTCCCTAGCGATCAACGACTTTTCAGATAATATAGATTTCAACATTAATCATAAAAGAACCTGTGAGTAAATAGTTACCATACAATTCAATCCTTCCACCATACAATGTCCCAATTAAATATAAGACATGAATTTACTGTCAAGTCTTATTTTATTTAATTATATGTATTTCGATTAGAAAATGCACAACTCCAAATAATGCAAATTAGAAACTCCTTTCTAATTTCATTTTACCTTGGCCAAGGATTCCTGGGTTGTCATTTAGCGAATCACATAGGATATATCTCCTCTTTTACTAGAGGTGGTAGATTCTTTATTGATCATTCATTATCTCCATATGTAACTCATTATACCCAAGCATATCCTTTTATATACCCTAAAGGACTTTAAGGAATAAGTCAAAGTATAATTCATTACATACAAGATACTATGATGATCTCAAGTCCAAGGATCACTTGTACTACTATCACATTAGGAATTCCTATTGACAGGCGAGTAAAACTCCATTAGGTATTCCATAGCGAGTCACGTTCAGTGAACTTATTCTCCAATAAGCACCTACATACTTGCTTTAGTGTCTCCACACAAATGATCATGAGATCAATCATCCTCATCCAATGAGCAAGCAACATATGTACCAATCTATCCGGATTTACTAATCCCCTTTTTAGTAATCCCATGATTAGGAACTATTTTAGTTTTAGAGCTTTCTAAGAATTTAGATCTCATTGGCATGATCATCATCATGATTCTAAAAGCATTGCTTAAAACTATGGGTTATTTACATATTATAAAAACAACACCATGTAGATAATTAAATGCCTTTAATAAATGAATATTTTTATTAATAAATAAATAAGATTGCCTCCAAAGTATATGCTTTATCATCATACATGATTGGCTTGTATGCATACTACTTTCAATCTCCCACTTGCACTAAAGCCAATCGCCATGGTATCTCATACCCAACTTCTCTAAGTGACGATCAAACTGCTGTTGTGTTAAAGCTTTAGTTAATGGATCTGCAATGTTGTCTTGAGAGTCTACACTCTCCTCTTTCAATGATTTCTTTAATCAAAGTGCCGCAACACATGTTTAGATTCAAGATGAGACTTAGGACCTATTCCTAGTTCTGTAATGAACTTTTCATCTAAAACATCAACTTGCAGCTTCACTTACAGTTATATACTTTGTCTTTGTCACTAAACCAACAACCTTTTGTTGTTTGGAACCTTTTCAATTCACTGCACCATCTTTCAAGGTAAACACATACCCTAAAACAGATTTACTGTCATCTTGGTCTGTTTGAAAACATGAGTCTGTAAATCCCTTGAGTTTTAATTCAGACCCACCGTAGACAAGAAAAATATCTTTAGTCCTTCTCAAGTACTTTAGGATATTCTTCACTACCTTCCAGTGCTCTTCTCCAGGGTTTGACTGGTATCTGCTCATTACACTAAGTGCATGAGCAACATCCGGTCTAGTACATATCATACCGTACATGATAGATCCTATTGGAGAAGCATAAGGGATCTTACTCATACGATCTCTCTCCTCAGGTGTCTTTGGGGCCTGTTTCTTGGAGAGATGTATTCCATGGCTCATCGGCATGAGACCTCTTTTGGAATCTTCCATGCTAAACCTCTTTAGCATTGCATCAATGTACGTTCCTTGGGATAAACCAAGCATCCTTTTAGATCTATCTCTATAGATCTTTACCCCCAAAATATAGGATGCTTCTCCCAAGTCCTTCATGGAGAAGAGTTTAGATAACCAGATTTTAATCGATTGTAGCATAGGAATGTCATTCCCTATCAGTAATATATCATCAACATATAATACAAGGAATGAAACTGCGCTCCCACTAACCTTCTTGTTCACACATGGTTCATCGTCATTTTTGACAAAATCAAACTCTTTGATTGTCTCATCAAAACGAATGTTCCATCTACGAGAAGCTTGCTTCAATCCATAAATGGATCGTTACAGCTTACAGACTTGATTTGTTCCAACCTTTGAAATAAATCCCTCTGGCTGTGTCATATACACATCCTCCTCAAGTTTCCCATTGAGGAAGGCCGTTTTCACGTCCATCTGCCAGATCTCATAGTCGTTATAAGCTGCAATCGCAAGCAAAATCCGAATGGACTTGAGCATAGCTACTGGTGAGAAGGTTTCATCATAGTCAACTCCTTGTCTTTGTTTGAAACCTTTTGCAACCAGTCGGGCCTTATAGGTCTCTACCTTGCCGTCTGCTCCAGTCTTTCTTTTAAAGACCCATTTACACCCAATAGGCTTAATGCCTTCAGGTGGTGAAATCAAAGTCCATACTTTGTTTTCATACAGGGAGTCCATTTCGAATTTCATAGCTTCAAGCCATTTCCCTGAGTCTTTATTAATCATAGCCTGTTCGTAATTCAATGGATCATCATCATTCATGATGTGTACCTCATCGTCATCCTCTATAACGAATCTATATCTCTCAGGTATCTTCGGTACTCTTCCAGATTTACGAACAGGGTGTGGTATAGTAGGTTCTTCTACTTTGTCAGGTACCTGACTTTGATCCGTGGTAATTTGTGGGTCTTGAACTTCTTCAAGATATATCTTACTCCCACTGACCCCTTCATGGATAAAATCCTTTTCCAAGAAGGCAATATGTTTCGCAACAAACACCTTTTGATCAGTTGGATGATAGAAATAATACCCTAAAGTTTCTTTAGGGTATCCCACAAATTTACACTTATCGGATTTAGTCTGTAGCTTATCATTTTCAAACTTTTTGACATAAGCTGGACAACCCCAAGTCTTAACATGCTTAAGATTTGGTTTCCTCCCCTTCCATATCTCATATGGAGTCTTTGGGACGGATTTGGTAGGTACCTTGTTAAGTAGGTATGCAGCCGTTTTTAGGGCATATCCCCATAAGGAAATTGGAAGGTCGGTAAAACTCATCATAGATCGAACCATGTCCAACAGTGTTCGATTTCTCCTTTCAGATACTCCATTTAACTGTGGTGTACCTAGAGGAGTCCATTGTGAGATTATACCATTTTCTTTGAGATAATTGAGAAACTCACCGCTTAAGTATTCTCCACCTCAATCTGATCGAAGTATCTTTATACTCTTGCCCGTTTGTTTCTCTACTTCACTTCTGAACTCTTTGAACTTTTCAAATGATTCTGACTTGTATTTCATTAAATACACATATCCAAATCTTGAGTGATCATCAGTGAAAGTAATAAAATAAGAATACCCACCCCGTGCACTTGTTGTATAGGTCCACAAACGTCTGTGTGAATCAATGCCAACAACTCTGTAACTCTTTCTCCTTTTCCACTAAAAGGAGATTTAGTCATTTTACCCATGAGACAAGATTCACAAGTTGGATATGATTCATAATCAGATAACTCAAAGAGCCCATCTTTATGCAACTTGGATAATCTTGTTTCATTGATACGACGGAGTCTACAGTGCCACATGTAGGTATAATTAATATCATCTCTTTTCCTTTTCTTAGTTTGTTCAATTTGAAAAATATTTTCTTGTAAGTCAAGTGTATAAAGTCCATTTCGCAAATTTCCAACACCATATAAAATATCGTCTTTATAAATAGAACAACTATTGTTCTTTATAACAACGTTAAATCCTTCCATATCCAATACAGAAATTGAAATAATATTTTTAATAATATTCGGAACATAATAACAATTATTAAGATAAATGGACTTGCCCGAAGGCATTGCTAAATAATAAGTTCCTACAGCTAATGCAGCAACCTTTGCTCCATTCCCCACTCGTAGGATCACCTCATCATTGTTCAGCTTTCTACTTCTGACCAGTCCCTTCACATTATTACATATGTGAGAACCACAGCCGGTATCCAATACCCAAGTAGAATTTTTACTTTCTGAAAAATTAATTTCAATCATGAACAAACCTTGATTGGAAGTCGAAGCTTCTCCAAGCTTCTTCTTTGCCAGAAACTTCTTGCAGTTCCTCTTCCAATGACCCGGCTCGTTGCAATGGAAGCACATTCCTTTGCTAGCTGGATCAGATTTCTTTTGTTCCTTTATGTTCACTTTGCCCTTGGTCATCCGGGATCGGAAGAGCTCCTTAGATATCTCATATCTAGCAGTCCTACTTTGTTCACCATACAACTCCTTGAGGTGAATCAACATAGTAGGAGCATCCATGTTTTCGTGCTGACGCTGAAGCTCGTTATTCATGGATGCGAGCATGATGCATTGAGCCACAGATGCATCATCTTGCCACTTTACAATGGTGGCAATCTCTTCCTCAAAGGCTATTTCTAGAACAGTTCCAGGGACAGGTGAGTTTAGGACATAAGAAATCTTTTCAGCAGTGAGAACTATTCTCAGATTTCTTAGCCAGTCCGTATAATTCGGCCCGGTAAGCTTATTAGCATTAAGTATGCTTCGCAGTGAAATTAGTGATTTTAACATTTTTAAAATTTTGCATGTGAAAAATAACATTTTAGCAAACATTCATTTTATTAATTTTGCATACCAAAATAAATTTAGGTCTTTATTTTAAATTGGTATCTCCCACTATTTTTATCAAACTATATTACCCTCACTTATATAGTTCGGCAACATCTAATTAAAGATTTGTTAGTGAGAATAAGGATCCCATTTCAAATGTATATAACCTTGTGGATAGCATAACAAGCGATATACAAATAAATAGGTAGACAACTCTTGTCAATTACATCACTATATAACTCCTTTTATTTTGCCTCTTAAATCATAATGGTCAAGTGTGTGCACATCCGAACTAAAACGATTTAAGTTAAGTCCAGCCTAGCACTTCTATAAATTCAAAAAAGAAAAATGTTCGTCCTTGTGGATAGCACAACAAGACTAGATCGTTCAATTTTCTTGATAAGCATCAAATGTGATTAATTAACATCTTAAATATGCAATACTCGCCTTGTGGATAGCACAACAAGCTCATATTAAATATTTAATACTCTATTAATTTATCATGCTAGAAGGCGACGTTCGATATTCCAAATATCATTTGAACGCTTCGGACTTAATATTATTTCTTTGAGGGATTTGTTATTATTTGTCTCATCTTGTTTAGCGTGCATGCACATATATATATATATATATATATATATAAAATACGCGTCATTTTATTAAACATGCGAAGCATGTTTGCATAAAATATAATATATATAATATTTAGCATGCAATATAGAATACTATATTCTACCCAGATTGATTATGGACTTTTATTCTAGTTTGGTTCACTAGAGCCATCAAGTGAACCAAAAGGTCAAACCTAGGAGTGCAAGAATTTAAATTTAAATATAACTATTACATTTAAACCCGGGCTCCATACAAACGGGTCTTCACGCGCTCCTTGCTCCTTGGTCTCCAATTTTTTCAAGATAATTCTAACTATTTCTATTACATTAAACTATTTAATTTAAATAGAAACCTTGATCAGCAGTCAAGGGGAAGTACATAGGAGGGAGATAGAATTTTACATCACGAAAAAAAAATTTAGAGAAGACGAGGTACACAGACCCCATTTAATAAAACCCATTCATTCAAACATTCAACTAAAATAAAATCCAATCACATTGGTCAAATAGTCCATAATCAATCCCCATTTATTATCATACATATCACCATATATATCAATAAATAAATATTCATCTCATGAATTAAAACATTCCATATATATATGAGTATCATTTAATGGGCAATTTTAAATTGCATGAAATCCAATTTCAAGATTAAAATAAACTCTTTATTTTAATTATAAAATTATTTAGAATATAATATATAAATATATCATATTTATTTTTTTAAAAAGAAGTCACCTTCTTTTATTAAAAGAGTCCTGCAGGTTTATTAAAAGAGTCCTTTCCTGATAGGTCACATTCTTTTTGGAGTAAGAAAGAGACAACACATTTTCTTTGCAGAATTCAAG
The DNA here is from genome assembly GCA_020205555.1 of Panax stipuleanatus. NCBI lineage: Eukaryota > Viridiplantae > Streptophyta > Magnoliopsida > Apiales > Araliaceae > Panax > Panax stipuleanatus. Next base: position 18,994,955 of record CM035121.1, on the reverse strand, counting down.
ATTAGCACCCCAAAAAAAAAATTGTGATTCGTCCCAAAAAAAAAAACAAAAAAACAAAAAACAAAAAAACATCATTTTTAAAAAAAAAAAAAATAATTTTATACAATAAAATTATGCCCAATAAATTATTTTAAATATATACCCATATGTATATGAAATCAAAAATAAATTAATAATTACATAAAAGTTTGGCTCTAGTGCCACTGTTGGGTTTGTACGAAATCGTGACGCAATCAAATTGCAAAAATTAGCGGAAGCATGGCATATCAGAGTTTAAAAAAATTTCTACAAAACCATTACCCGGATCATCCTTTATGCAAATTATTAATTTAAAACGATAAATAAGAAGTTATGGAATCATACCCTTGTAGAACGAAGCTTCCACAGGTACTAGTTCAACTCCTTGTTCTTCGTGATCTCCTTGAATTTCCGGATTAGATTCCTTCCTTTGATCAACGTTAGCCACCCAAGTGTTTGGCCTCTAGAGGTGATCCACCAAGGAAGATGAATTATCAAGAAGGAGGGTGGTTGGCTTAGTTTTTTATCCTCTATAGAAAAGGAGTACTCTCCAACAATTGGAATTGCATCAAGTAATATCTATTATAAGAATCCTCTTATATAGATATTGGTCAACCCTTCTAATCCTATTAGACATGGGATTTCTTTTAATTAATTAAACTCCTTTAATTAATTTAGGCTTCCCACCACATGGGAAATAATTAATTAAATTCATTTAATTAATTTGTCTCCTAATCTTATTAGGAATAAATGAGAGTACTAATATTAAATTAATTACTAAACTCCTTTAGAAATTAAAATAATAATAATTATAATAATATTAATAAGACTCCTCTTATTAATTTATATTTAATATTTCCAAAATATTAAATAATAAATATTAAGCTATTTAATTTATTCTATCACCATAGATTAAATTAATTTCACTTAATGCATTATTACGATTATGCCATTACCTTCTTAAATAATTATTCTTCCTTTTATGGTGTGACCCTTTAGGTTCTCCATATTAAACCGGTTGTGAATAAATCAATTAAAACAATTCTAATCTTATTTAAATAAATAAATTAAACTAATAATCTATTTAAATAAATAATATTTATTCTACAATAGAGATAAGCCTCCCTAGCGATCAACGGACTTTCCAGATAATATAGATTTCAACATTAATCATAAAAGAACCTGTGAGTAAATAGTTACCATACAATGTCCCAATTAAATATAAGACATGAATTTACTGTCAAGTCTTATTTTATTTAATTATATGTATTTCGATTAGAAAATGCACAACTCCAAATAATGCAAATTAGAAACTCCTTTCTAATTTCATTTTACATTGGCCAAGGATTCCTGGGTTGTCATTTAACGAATCACATAGGATATATCTCCTCTTTTACTAGAGGTGGTAGATTCTTTATTGATCATTCATTATCTCCATATGTAACTCATTATACCCAAGCATACCCTTTTATATACCCTAAAGGACTTTAAGGAATAAGTCAAAGTATAATTCATTACATACAAGATACTATGATGATCTCAAGTCCAAGGATCACTTGTACTACTATCACATTAGGAATTCCTATTGACAGGCGAGTAAAACTCCATTAGGTACTCCATAGCGAGTCACGTTCAGTGAACTTATTCTCCAATAAGCACCTACATACTTGCTTTAGTGTCTCCACACAAATGATCATGAGATCAATCATCCTCATCCAATGAGCAAGCAACATATGTACCAATCTATCCGGATTTACTAATCCCCTTTTTAGTAATCCCATGATTAGGAACTATTTTAGTTTTAGAGCTTTCTAAGAATTTAGATCTCATTGGCATGATCATCATCATGATTCTAAAAGCATTGCTTAAAACTATGGGTTATTTACATATTATAAAAACAGCACCATGTAGATAATTAAATGCCTTTAATAAATAAATATTTTTATTAATAAATAAATAAGATTGCCTCCAAAGTATATGCTTTATCATCATACATGATTGGCTTGTATGCATACTACTTTCAGGAGCTGGTGGAACAGAACTTTCCAAGGGTAAAGAAATTTGCAACACAACTGATCAAAGACCAGTCTCACTTCAGGGTCTATCGACATGCTGGTAACCACTACATTCCCTATGATTGTAGAGTAGGTTCAGATGGAAGAAGGGTCATAACCAAGTCCATGATCGTAGAGTCCTCTCACTCTACCATTGAAGATGATCAAGCTCAGACTGAGAAGTTTTATTCTGCCCCAGCAGCATTATTTGATATTCCTTCGTCTTCCAACAGTGATTGGTACTCAACGATCTATCAGATTCTCACTACCTTTGAAAGCCTGTCCAAGAATGAGAATCGTGGATTCCAACCTGATGTTCAGCAGGAGTCTGCTCAACCAAATGACCAAACTCTTCAGGAGCAAGAGTTACTGAAGAACTCTAAAGAGTTGGTTGAGAAGATATCTCTCATTGTTGTAGAAGCTAAGATACTGTCAGGAGAAGGAGAAAGTAAACGTCTCAATAGACTTCAGGACATGATATCAGATATATCTCTCAAGTTCAAAGAGAGAGATCAAATCTATCTGAAGTCTATAAATGATCATAAGAAAGATGCTTTGCTTGCTCAGAAGGAAAGTGCAGATCAAATACTGTCCCTCTCTGACAAGATTGACTCTCTGGATCAGTCTCTCTCCCTATAGTTGGAGCTAAGCCAACAAGAACTCAAGCTTGAGGTTGGCAACTCATCTTACTTGATGGAGCAGCTTATGATAAATGTCCAGCAGCTTTCCCAAGTGATTAATGACAAAAAGGGGGAGAAAAAGAGGCATTCAAGGAAGAGCAAGGATAGAAGAATGAAGGCTGAAGAAAAGAGCAAGAGCAGAAAAGCAAAGAAGGACAAGAAGAGGAAGAAGAAGAAGAATAAAGCAGCAGCAGCAACAAATGTGTCATCATCTGAGGGGGAGCTAAAGGATGATGACCCTATGGAGACAAAGTCTGAGGGGGAGCCAGAACAAGAGAAAGAACAAGCAGAAGACAAAGAAGAAGAGCATGCATATGAGCCAGAGCAATATAAAGATGAAGCAATGGAGAATGCATCTGAGGGGGAGTAGAGTGAGGAATAAAAGAAAAATGAGTAGTTGATCAGAAAACATCCTGGAGACATACATGAAGCAAACAATGATGTAGAGAAGGTACATTTCTAGCTATGTAGGTATGTTCTAGATCCAGGATGTAAAGTGTCATATTATATGTAATTCCATATTATCATCAATGACATTCATGATTATCTGTTTTAGAAATACAGCTACTCACTGTATATTAAGATTCATTCATCTCATAAATATGCACTTATTATTTTTGTCATAATCAAATAGGGGGAGATTGTTAGGAATAAGCATGAGAATGCTATTCCTATTTATATAAGATTTGATTATGATCTTAATGAATGAATATGCAAATATGTCTGCATTGATAAAAAGATGTAAAGTCCTTAAAAAGATAATAGGAATATATGTACAAGGGCTTAGAATGAAATGATCAAATATGTTAGGTTGATCCTACATGAACAAAACTGCTTTGTAAAGTCCTTCAAAAGAATATAATGCACAAGGACTAAAATATAGAAAGATCAAACTTGTTAGGTTGATCTTATGTAATGTAATAGATAGGCCTGTCTGATCGTCGAGCACTACACCATCCTTCATAGTCTGCTAGGAGAGACAAGGAAGACTTGGACACTATCAAGGCAAAATCGTAGTCTGTGAGCATAGTAGCTCTCGGAGTTCGTAGTGTGCCAGGAGAGACAAGGCATGATCGTGGTGTGTCGAAGAGAACTTTCTCAAAGTCGTAATCTGTCGAGGAAGTCATGTTCAAAATCATGGAGACGCCTAAGCGCCGTCCGAGCTCCTGCCAAAGCCAAGTCAAGAATCGTAGGCCACACTTGAAGTCGTGGAGTCTACTGATCATATCAGAGGCAGAAATCATAGTCGAGCTAAATCAGATATGGACATCAAGTGTTAAGGCAAAAATCATAGTCTGTCATATGATCTGCTCTCGGAGTCGTAGTCTACAAAACTAAGGCTTCGACAAAGTCTATCAGTGCTCACAACGCCAAGGAAGAATTGTAGAGACAATACGATTCTCAACAAATGAGCACTCCCAAAGAATCCAAAGATGTAGCCTCTGGTCAGAGCTGTAAAGATGTCATCTACCTGAAGAAAGCCAGAGAGCACTCACCGAATGACATGCAAAAAATCAGAAGATCGAAGCACCAACTCAATCAGCATCCTGATTGAGAAATAAAGCCATTCAGAAGAAGTCTTCCACAAGCAATCGTAGGGAGACTTCAGATGAAGTGACTGACTAATGGAAGTCAGCAAGTGCAGTGTCTGTCAAGATAACAGAAGATAACAATCGTGGGTATGACCATGATCTTAGTGGTTTCTAGATGAGAAACAGGAAATGATGCTATTTATACAAAGATACTAGCCAACCTATAAAGAATAGATGAAGAGGATTAAGTATAGCTCAGCCTCACCATGTAATGTGAACGGGAGATCATAGAAAAAAGTGAAGAAAGAGCTGAGCATGACTAATCAGAAGAGTCTTATAAATCCAGAAGGGCCAGAGCATAAAGACAAGTTGTCAGTTCCTAATGCAAGTCAAGGTAAGCAGAAGTGTTGAAGTACTGCACAAGTAAAGAAGGAGAGGTTCTACATTGTCAATCCAAAGAACACTCTCAGAATCGTAGTGTGGTCTCAACCAGTCAATAAACAACATTCAACAGACAAACTACGATCAAGCTCATGAGTTTGGTCATCTACTTATTGAAGCCTTGGCAACGTCTCAATATAAAGACTGACATTCGAACGTTGCTAGTTGAGAGCATCGATGCAGAAGGACAACTCCTGTGGTTCTAATCAAGAAATCAGAAAGAAGAAATAAAGGTGACAACCAGTCGGACACGTTAAAGTGACATCTCTGAAGTGGTAGGTGAAATAGCAGATTGTTGTGTCAGAAAAGTCAAAAAGGGGTTGTCGCGTCAAATCAGCATTTTGCACCAAATAACTCGAGATCTATAAAGCAATTCAAATAGCTTCCAACGACTATATTCCAACGGGAAGTGGCAGTGAGACTACGAAAGTAGAAGTGAAGCAAGTTCAGAGAAGAGCTTTAACTGATAAAGGCTTCACTCAACAACGATGAGAATGCCAATCAGAATGGCATCTAAGCTGAGAGCCGAGAATGCCAAGAAGACAGTAAGAAGAGTGGCAGACCAGAAAGAAGATCTAAAGAGTCACTCAACGAATCACCATGAACAACCAAGAGCTGAAGAAGAACAGATGCAGAACCAAATCTTCACACAAGTTAACCAAGGTTTAGGGGATGCTAAGTACTAGATGGAGTCAACCAAAAGTACAAAGACCTAGCAGACCCCAAGTGGTGAAAGTGTGCAAAGCTGAGATCAGATGAAGACAAGCATCAACCACAAGATCAACTGCACTAAAGAAGAAGTGATAGACTGCTAAGTACTCAAAGATGTCAAGCTTCATGAACATCTTAGCTGTTCGTCAAAGGTGATCCAGTCTCGATGCAGAATCCAAAGATGATCACACCAAGTTGCTAAGTACCAAAGGATGAACAAGCCTCAAGTTATCTTTGTAGCTCAGCACCAACAACAACATCAAAAAGTAGCTAGGGCCTGAAGGGTCCTTGTCTGAGGGATTAAATCAAAGTCAAGTTTGCTGGACTTGCTGTTCCAGAGGGTACAAGAGATTCCAAGTCTTTTGGGCTTGAAGAGTTCTTAGTGAACTTAAGTTCCAAGTCTGCTGGGCTTGAAGAGTTCTTAGTGAACTGAAGTTCCAAGGCTGCTGGGCTTGAAGGAATCTTTGTGATTCAAGTGTTACCCTCTTTCCTTAGTGGAATCCCTGCTTGTTGAAGCAGAAGAGTGGATTAGGAGCTTGAGTCTCTGAACCACTTAAAATCCCTTATATCTTTTACATTCTGTCATTTACTTTATGTACCTATAACTGCTATAACTGCTATGAATGTAATAACCATTTACACCTAAACTAAATCTAGAACAATGGTTAACAAAATATCTATGAAGGGAATCTTTAACTTATTCCGCTGTGCTTGAAATAATTTTTATGTTTGTCATATGCTAATTACTTAGCAATACAAAAGAAAATGGAAAAGATGTTTGAAATTAAAAAGGATCTTTTCAACCCCCCTTCTAGATCTATTGTGTGCCCTTTGGGAACTAACACTTTGATACCAATTGTAATGAACTAGAAGTCCAGAACTAGAAATTGATTAAGAAATGTAGAGGATAGCTAAAAAAGAGAGAAATTAGAACAGAGGAACTAGAGTAAGGAAGAAGGAAAGAACAATAGAGAGAGAATCAGATTATTTCATTCATTTCATGCCTTCCATTGTGAATTGGATGCCATACATATACCCTTCCTCACTCTGATGTCAACTAACGAGAGGCAGCAATGAGCACATGCTCCCTTTCTCAAGCTAAAATATGTTCTAACAAAAAATAAAGGAAAAGACCAATATAACCTGACTGCTACAATTAAAAAGACTAAAGTACCCATCACTAATCTGACTTAACTAACTTGCTTTACTACTCTAATCCTTGCATAAAGCTCCAAGCTTTTTGTTATCTAACTTATTAAAACATTAAAAAAACTTAAATTATAAATATATGTACGTTCATACATATATAACATAACAAATAAAAAGAGGAAATTCAAGTCCTACCAGAAGCAAAGCTGCTTGGGGGAGGTATTTGTATATGTGATCGCCGATATTCTTAGCAGCATTACCCATCTCTATGTCATCAAATCTCTCATTAGCGTGAAAGTAACCAATAATACTCAACCCTTGAGCACCGTAATACTCCTCTATCGCTCTAATTAATCAAAATTAAATAATAAAATTGAATTAGAAAAAATAAAAATAAAACCCTAAAAAGATCCAAATAGAGTATTAGCTTAAGGAGTGAAAAAGGGACAGACCATGAGTAGGGCGATCTCTAGAGGAAGAAGGAGGCCGATCTGAGAATGGAACAGAGGAACAGAGTTAGTAATTTCGACGATGAAAATGGCGTCGGTGCCGGAGACGGGATCGAGGAGAACACAGTTGACGACGGATACCTTGTGCTTAACAGCATGCAAGATGTAAGGAATAGGCAGGTATATAGAAGTTAATAGGATTAATGGGGGTGCATAATTATAATAGTGGTATTCTAATGTAGGTATATAGCTGAGTTGTAATTCTATTTGGAGAGTAGGGAATGATAACGTGATAATTCCTTTCTCTCTCTACGGTTCTTTCTCCTGATTTCTCCTCTCTGTCTTCTTTCTTTCCAAATTTCTTTCTTAATTCTTCTCAAATCTTTATTCTACTTCTCTATTCCTTAAAATTGGTATCAGAGCCGTCCACCTCTCGGTTGCAATCGTGTGGCGAGGGTGGTGACGTCGGTATTGCAGTGTTCGCCCGAGGCTAGATTCATCTAGCGCAAAGCCAGCCCGCGTGGGCTCCGCGACTGCGGAGCGTGGTAGAATGTTATGATCCTAATTGCAAGGTATGAGACTTATGTTCCATATTAATGGTATGAAACTTTGATGTGGGGTATTTATAAACTTTGGACTCTCCAACCTTAACAGCTAGCTTTTAAGGTGTAGCTCTCCTATGGTTTATAACAATAATGTTATAATCCTAATTGCAAGGTATGTGACTTGTTTCCCACATCGATGGTATGAGACTTTGATGTGGGGTATTTATAAACTTTGGGCTCTTCAACCTTAATAGCTAGCTTTTAAGGTGTGGCTCTCCCATGGTTTGTAACAATTGGTATCAGAGCCATTCCGATCCCAAGCATAATGACAGGGGGAAATCAAAATTTTACAACCCTAGAAAATAATTTTGAGAAAATTCAAGAATTAATGAAAGGACTACAGAGTTCTATGAATGAGAATTCAAGCAAGTTATGAAGAAATTTGATGACTTAAGATCGTCCATTCCAAAGCATGATCGAAAAGTGCTTATTTGTGGATATACGAAAAAGGAGGATTGCTTATGTGAAGCAACAAATTCCTTAAATTCAGTATACCAAGACATTAATGATGAAGATGATGTGGATCTGGATTTTAAGGAGAAAGAGAGCCTTCAAACACAATTACAGATTCCTTTGGAAAGACGTTACGTTACCAAGTCAATGGGTTCTTCCCCAGGAAGTTCCACAAAAACCAGTTAATAATAATTTATTAAATCTTGAAAATATTAAATAATTTTCTGATGGTACGGTTCGAATCAGTTTTGAACGTACTAGAAGACCTTTTATTATTGAAGAATTTACCAGTTCTTCAGTCCCTTCTACCTCTAGAAGAGATACTGAAGTTTTAAGTGACTTTTCTATCCCTGATGTTAAACTGAAAGGTGTGTTGAATCAGGGTCAGACAAGTCATCCTAGCTATACTCCTGCCTTTTAGGCTGATGGAGAGCAAGAAGATGTTTCTCCTACCGTTTCGGTCGGACCTTCTCCCTCTGATTTTGATGCCCCAATTAATCACCAGTTAAGAGTCATTACTAAAGTCTCTAAATTGGATTGGGACAGTCTTGTTGCTGATTTTAATTCAAAAGCTAATCAACAAAAACGTCATGTTTTCAGAAATATGTACGATAAATCAGATAGAGATAAAATTGTCCACAATTGGAAAAAATTTATAAAACTTACTAGAGAGAACCTTACATTTTATGATTGGTATGATAAGCATCATTCTCAGTGTAAAGTTCTTACTAAATCTCAATGGGTAAAAGAAGATAAATCTAAAACTTTAGCTTCTCATCCTCCCCTTGAAACTATTCTTTTACAAGTCAAAAATAACTCTGTTATTGCTAGTCCTTTCAAAGTTGCCGATGGTAAAACAGATGATAAAAAAATTATTGAACAAAATAATTTCACTAATCAGTATTTAGCCACCATAGGTAAACAACTTGATAAAATAGAAGAAAAATTTGATAATACTCTTATCAAAAACCCTGATAAGAAACTTGATCAGCCTTTATTAACTCTCCCTGATAATAGAGATGGCAAAGGATTGCCCAGCAAGGATTCTGACTTAGTTAAAAGTATAGATAAACTTATTAAAAAGATTGGTTCGAGTGCTGCTGAAGCCAGTGGAACCGTTGCCATCATTGATCAGATTCAAGAATCTGACGATGATTCCAATAGTGACTCAGACGAGATATCTGAGGTCACTTCTGTTCCTGACCTGACCGAACAATTAAATAAGTTAACCTTTAATAACACTAGTATTACAAAAAATTGGTATACTAGACCTACTCCCCCTGATCTTCAGTTCGAAGAAAAGAACCTTGATAATCAATTTTCGGTTTCGTCCAATAAAATTTATGAATGGAATATTGATGGGTTCAGTGAGCATCAAATTCTCACTAAGATGAACCATTTGTCTATGGTAGCCAATAGTTATATCACGGCATTTAACAATCTCACTCAACCTGATATTGTTGAAATATTAACCAATGGGTTTACAGGTGTTCTTCGTTCTTGGTGGGAAAAACACCTTGATGAGGATGCTAGAAACTCTATTATTCATGCTTACCAGTTAGATGACAATGGTCAGCCTATCTTCAGAGAAGATATTGGCTTTGGTGTTCCGGATGGTATTAACACGTTAATCTTCACAATAATAAAACATTTTATCGGAACCCCTAGTAACATCACTGAGAGAATCCATGACCAGTTAAGTAATCTCACTTATCCTACCTTAAGTGATTTTAGGTGGTATAAAGATGTCTTTATTTCACGTGTCATGCTTCGTAATGATAGTAACAAACCTTTTTGGAAAGAAAAATTTGTTAATGGTCTTCCTTCTTTATTTGCTCATAAAGTCCGGGAAGAACTTAGTAAAACATTGGGCTACATTGATTATGATAATCTCACTTATGGTGACATAATTAGCTATATTCAAAAAATAGGCTTAAAAATGTGTATTGACTTTAAAATTGCTAAACAAGCCGCTAAAGATAAAAAGAAGGCTAAATATGAACTTGGTACTTTTTGTGAACAATATGGTTTGCCCCCTATTGCCCCTTCACGTAGAAAGCATAGGAAAAAGCAAATTAAAACACACAAAAAACGCAAGCATCATAAGAAGCGTTCAAGTCAGTCTAATAATAAAGAAAGTTATTATGAAAAACCCAAGTCACGAAAGAAAACTCGAAATAAAAAATCCACTTCTAAATCTACTGATAAAAGTAAAATTACATGTTATAATTGTGGTAAAAAGGGTCATTATAAGAATGAATGTAAGTTAAAACAAAAATTAAGTCAGTTAAATATTTCTGTTGAAGATACTGAAAATATTTTTGCGTTACTTAGATCTCAGTCTGATGAGGATAATGGTCTGTCTGATATTCCTTATTCCTCTGCTAATGATGATAATAGTCAAACTCCTAGTGAAGATAATGAAGTCACCCTTTGTACAGATAATTGTAGATCTGATTGTTGTAAAACTATTAATGTTCTTACCAAAGAGGATCAAGAAAGCTCTTTGTTAATTGAGTTAATTAGTAAACTTACTGATGAAGATTTAAAATTGCAATATATGAAACAATTAAAAGATTTGTTTTCTAAAAATAATTCGGGAAAAGGTAAGGTAATGAAAGCTAAAGAAAAGCCTGTCATAAGCCTTAATAAAACCCTTGAGAGATTTAAAACTGTTGAAAAAGAAATCACTCTCCCGGAGTTAAATCAAGAAGTCAATAAACTTAAGAAAGAAATTTCTGGTCTGAAGATTGAAATATCTGATTTAAGGAGAGATATGACTAATCTGGCCTCCAAGGGTTCAGAACTTCATATTTCTGATTCCTCTGATAATGAAGACCATCCTGAGTCTTCAGGAATTAAAGACGAAGAATCACTTTTGATGGTTCAAGGCAATTCTTTAAAAAGATTAAAAGATATAACTATTCAAAAATGGTATATCGTTGTTCGCCTAGTTATTGATGGAACTTTTGCAATTCAGCTACCCGCCCTTGTTGATACAGGTGCTGATTTAAATTGCATTCAGGAGGGATTAATCCCTACCAAGTTCTATAAGAAAACCAGTGAACGTCTTAATTCAGCTAATGGTAGTAGTATGGAAATAAAATATAAACTGCCTAAAGTTCATATTTGCCAGGATAGTATGTGTTTTAAAACATCCTTTGTTTTAATTCGTAACTTGACGGATAAAATAATTTTGGGTCTTCCGTTTATATATTTATTATACCCATTTACCACTAGCAATAATGGATTAACTACTGAACACCTTGGGCAGAAAATGGTTTTTGAATTTATCACTCAGCCTAAAGAGAGAGACTTGAAATTTATTCAAGATGAGTCCATTTCTAAGTCACTCAACCTGTTAAATTGTAAAACTTCTCATTTAAAATAATTAAAACAAGAGATTAAGTATAAGCAAGTTGAAGATCTCCTTCTACTTGATAAAATTCAAGACAAGATAGAAGAACTTCGTTTATTCATGGTAAAAAACTTATGTGCCGATTCTCCTAATGCCTTTTGGCATCGTAGAAAGCATGTAGTTAAACTACCCTACGCTAAGGAATTTAAAGAACATCTAATTCCTACTAAGGCTAGACCTATTCAAATGAGTCATCAACAAATGGAACTTTGTAAGCAAGAGATTAATGATTTGCTTGCCAAAGGTTTGATAAAACATAGTAAATCCCCTTGGTCTTGCCCTGCCTTTTATGTTAATAATGAAGCAGAAAAAGAAAGAGGTGTCCCTCGTTTAGTCATTAATTATAAGCCGCTTAATAAAGTCTTAGAATGGATTAGGTATCCCCTTCCCAATAAAGAGGACCTTCTTAGTCGCCTTAGTAATGCCACCATTTTTAGCAAGTTCGACCTCAAGTCTGGTTTCTGGCAAGTCAGTATCCATCGTAGTGACAGGTACAAAACAGCCTTCACCACCCCTTTTGGTCATTATGAATGGGTTGTTCAAGCATTTGGCTTGAAGAACGCTCCCAGTGAATTTCAAAATATTCTCAATGAGATTTTGAATCCCTTTAGTCATTTCATCATTGTCTATATAGATGATATCCTTGTTTTCTCTAAATCTATTGACGAACATTTCAAACACTTGAATTCGTTCTTCAAAGCTGTCAAAGTCAATGGTTTGGTTCTTTCACCAACTAAATGTTGTCTTTTCCAAGTTAAAGTTAAATTTCTTGGTCATGATATTCATCGTGGTTTGGTTCGTCCAATCCAAAGAGTTATCCAATTCGCTGATAGATTTCCTGATAAAATTATTGATAGAACTCAACTTCAGAGGTTCTTAGGATCTCTTAATTATGTTGGCAAGTTTTATAAAAATTTGCGAAAAATCTGTAAACCTTTGTTCCTCCGTTTACAGAAAAATCCTCCTCCCTGGACTGATGAGCATACTACCATCGTTCAGCAGGTCAAAAAATATGTTAAGCTCCTTCCTTGCCTTGGCATATCCAATGAATCAGCCTTCAAAATCGTTGAAACTGACGCCTCCGAAATTGGCTTCGGTGGTATCTTGAAGCAGAAGTTGACTCCTGCTTCTTCTGAGCAAATTGTTCGGTTCCACTCAGGCGCGTGGAATCAAGCCCAATTAAATTATAGCACTATTAAAAAAGAAATCTTGGCATTAGTTTTATGTATTACCAAATTTCAAAATGATTTATTAAATCAAAAATTTTTAGTTCGTATTGATTGCAAATCAGCAAAATATATTTTAGGAAAGGATGTTAAAAATATAGCTGCTAAGCATATTTTTGCCAGATGGCAATCTATTCTAAGTATTTTCGATTTTGATATTGATTATATTAAAGGTTGTGATAATTCAGTTCCTGATTTTTTAACTCGAGAATTTATTAATTCAGGTACCCCTCAAGTTCAAAATGAGTGTGAGAGGGAAAGATAAAAGTGTTCGGCCCTTTGGCCCTCCTGGCCCAAGCCCGCCTAGTCAGAAGCCCGTGGGAGCTATAATCCCTCATCCTGTTACCCCCCTTACTGTAGTTAATAGATTCACCCCCCTTGTTTCTAGTTCAAAACCCTATAGTTCGGCTTTGGTTCAACCCCCTTTAATGGTTGATCCTTATGCTTCTTCCAGTAATCCTCCTGCTGGTCAGCGTATTCAAACTGAATACATCCCTGTTTTCAGCACCAATTTATTTCATATTGAGCGACATATGAAATCGATTGATGATCCAGTAAAACTAGCTGCCCAGTTTTTCCCAACTGGTTGGCATTTCATTCCTTCGGCTCCTTATAAATCTCTTATGTATTATAAGGATGTCCTTTTGCAAACTCAGTCAATTGCAATTAAACCTATTTATGATAGAAATGATTCTTCAAAAATCATCTATCATTCTCTTTATATTAAACAGATTATCTCCATGCCTAACTGGGGTAATCATCCGTCTGATCTTAGGCAGTTAGAAGGTCATGATAGCCAGTTTTGCTATTATGATTACATGGAAGCTTGGAACAGGGTTTTTCTGTTTCAAACTCCATCGTTTAGTCATTCGTGGTTCATCCAATTTGACCACAAATTTAAAAGTCTAATCCCTCATTGGTTCGTTCTTTGGTGGGAGCGTTATGGTCTCATCTTTGATATTCTCCCCATTGAGCTCCAGACTGTTCTTAATGTCTTTAGCTCTAGGGTTCCTGTTGTGCAGTCTAATTGCTGCATCCCAGTTATTCTTCATTTCGTTAGTAAGTATAAGGTCCCATGGATCCTTAGATGGAACTATGGATTTTATTCCCCTATTGTCAATGTTGCCCTTTCTTCTGTGGTTTCTCCAGAAAAAGGTGCCTCTAGTAATCACCTCAATCAAATTACTCATGTTACTCGTGAGTTTTCAGTTAAATGGTGGGATAAGTTTGATCCTTATCGCATCGTTGGTCAAGTCCAGAAGGAGTTTCCCAATCCTTCCCCTATCCAAACGATTCCTCTTCCAAAGGAATCATCTTCTAGTAAATCAAAATCCAAGAAATCTTCTGTTTCAAAGTTAGATTTCGATGATATTGATCATTGTACCAATAATGAGTTAAAACAGTTATCCCGTTTGATTCAGAAAAGAATGGATAAACTCAGTGAGGACTCAGTTCCTTCTGTTTGTTCTTCTTCTTCTTCTCATTCCAGTCATCATTCTAGCCCTATCGATCCGTACGGAAGCATCTCTCTCCAAGATGCCCAGGATCCGTTTGCCTAGAATTCCTACAGTCACCTTGGTCAGCCTCAACGCAAGATGCCCCTGCCCGCGCAGCCCGTGCTTCTTTGTCCAAAGTAGCCGAAAGCAGTTGCTGAGTCATTTGTCATTTTGCATTAGTCATGTCCTGATTGTCGGCCAGACGGCCTCTTTAGTCAAAAGTTGTAATTATTGTATTGTGTCTGTATTTTCCATTACGCGTCTGTAATAGTAAAAAGCTGTTCGTATTAGTCAAAAGTTATAATAATGCTTTCATCTTTTGATAAAGCATTACTGTTGTTCAATAGTCATTTATGTTTTGTAATTATTGAGTTGTATTTACTTCGCCTTTTCTCTTCCTATATAAGAGGGGCTCAGTCATTGTTGAGAGGGAGGATTTAGTAATCCAATAGAGCGTTTAAGAAGACTCAGATTCCCATCTGACAAATCTTCAACTCGATTATAGAAGCTTAACATATCTAAGAGAGAAGGCAAGAGAGTTGAAGATTTGTCAGATGGGAATCTGAGTCTTCTTAAACGCTCTATTGGATTACTAAATCCTGCCTCTCAACAATAACTGAGCCCCTCTTATATAGGAAGAGAAAAGGCGAAGTAAATACAACTCAATAATTACAAAACATAAATGACTATTGAACAACAGTAATGCTTTATCAAAAGATGAAAGCATTATTATAACTTTTGACTAATACGAACAGCTTTTTACTATTACAGACGCGTAATGGAAAATACAGACACAATACAATAATTACAACTTTTGACTAAAGAGGCCGTCTGGCCGACAATCGGGACATGACTAATGCAAAATGACAAATGACTCAGCAACTGCTTTCGGCTACTTTGGACAAAGAAGCACGGGCTGCGCGGGCAGGGGCATCTTGCGTTGAGGCTGACCAAGGTGACTGTAGGAATTCTAGGCAAACGGATCCTGGGCATCTTGGAGAGAGATGCTTCCGTACGGATCGATAGGGCTAGAATGATGACTGGAATGAGAAGAAGAAGAAGAACAAACAGAAGGAACTGAGTCCTCACTGAGTTTATCCATTCTTTTCTGAATCAAACGGGATAACTGTTTTAACTCATTATTGGTACAATGATCAATATCCGCGAAATCTAACTTTGAAACAGAAGATTTCTTGGATTTTGATTTACTAGAAGATGATTCCTTTGGAAGAGGAATCGTTTGAATAGGGGAAGGATTGGGAAACTCCTTCTGGACTTGACCAACGATGCGATAAGGATCAAACTTATCCCACCATTTAACTGAAAACTCACGAGTAACATGAGTAATTTGATTGAGGTGATTACTAGAGGCACCTTTTTCTGGAGAAACCACAGAAGAAAGGGCAACATTGACAATAGGGGAATAAAATCCATAGTTCCATCTAAGGATCCATGGGACCTTATACTTACTAACGAAATGAAGAATAACTGGGATGCAGCAATTAGACTGCACAACAGGAACCCTAGAGCTAAAGACATTAAGAACAGTCTGGAGCTCAATGGGGAGAATATCAAAGATGAGACCATAACGCTCCCACCAAAGAACGAACCAATGAGGGATTAGACTTTTAAATTTGTGGTCAAATTGGATGAACCACGAATGACTAAACGATGGAGTTTGAAACAGAAAAACCCTGTTCCAAGCTTCCATGTAATCATAATAGCAAAACTGGCTATCATGACCTTCTAACTGCCTAAGATCAGACGGATGATTACCCCAGTTAGGCATGGAGATAATCTGTTTAATATAAAGAGAATGATAGATGATTTTTGAAGAATCATTTCTATCATAAATAGGTTTAATTGCAATTGACTGAGTTTGCAAAAGGACATCCTTATAATACATAAGAGATTTATAAGGAGCCGAAGGAATGAAATGCCAACCAGTTGGGAAAAACTGGGCAGCTAGTTTTACTGGATCATCAATCGATTTCATATGTCGCTCAATATGAAATAAATTGGTGCTGAAAACAGGGATGTATTCAGTTTGAATACGCTGACCAGCAGGAGGATTACTGGAAGAAGCATAAGGATCAACCATTAAAGGGGGTTGAACCAAAGCCGAACTATAGGGTTTTGAACTAGAAACAAGGGGGGTGAATCTATTAACTACAGTAAGGGGGGTAACAGGATGAGGGATTATAGCTCCCACGGGCTTCTGACTAGGCGGGCTTGGGCCAGGAGGGCCAAAGGGCCGAACACTTTTATCTTTCCCTCTCACACTCATTTTGAACTTGAGGGGTACCTGAATTAATAAATTCTCGAGTTAAAAAATCAGGAACTGAATTATCACAACCTTTAATATAATCAATATCAAAATCGAAAATACTTAGAATAGATTGCCATCTGGCAAAAATATGCTTAGCAGCTATATTTTTAACATCCTTTTCTAAAATATATTTTGCTGATTTGCAATCAATACGAACTAAAATTTTTGATTTAATAAATTATTTTGAAATTTGGTAATACATAAAACTAATGCCAAGATTTCTTTTTTAATAGTGCTATAATTTAATTGGGCTTGATTCCACGCGCCTGAGTGGAACCGAACAATTTGCTCAGAAGAAGCAGGAGTCAACTTCTGCTTCAAGATACCACCGAAGCCAATTTCGGAGGCGTCAGTTTCAACGATTTTGAAGGCTGATTCATTGGATATGCCAAGGCAAGGAAGGACCTTAACATATTTTTTGACCTGCTGAACGATGGTAGTATGCTCATCAGTCCAGGGAGGAGGATTTTTCTGTAAACGGAGGAACAAAGGTTTACAGATTTTTCGCAAATTTTTATAAAACTTGCCAACATAATTAAGAGATCCTAAGAACCTCTGAAGTTGAGTTCTATCAATAATTTTATCAGGAAATCTATCAGCGAATTGGATAACTCTTTGGATTGGACGAACCAAACCACGATGAATATCATGACCAAGAAATTTAACTTTAACTTGGAAAAGACAACATTTAGTTGGTGAAAGAACCAAACCATTGACTTTGACAGCTTTGAAGAACGAATTCAAGTGTTTGAAATGTTCGTCAATAGATTTAGAGAAAACAAGGATATCATCTATATAGACAATGATGAAATGACTAAAGGGATTCAAAATCTCATTGAGAATATTTTGAAATTCACTGGGAGCGTTCTTCAAGCCAAATGCTTGAACAACCCATTCATAATGACCAAAAGGGGTGGTGAAGGCTGTTTTGTACCTATCACTACGATGGATACTGACTTGCCAGAAACCAGACTTGAGGTCGAACTTGCTAAAAATGGTGGCATTACTAAGGCGACTAAGAAGGTCCTCTTTATTGGGAAGGGGATACCTAATCCATTCTAAGACTTTATTAAGCGGCTTATAATTAATGACTAAACGAGGGACACCTCTTTCTTTTTCTGCTTCATTATTAACATAAAAGGCAGGGCAAGACCAAGGGGATTTACTATGTTTTATCAAACCTTTAGCAAGCAAATCATTAATCTCTTGCTTACAAAGTTCCATTTGTTGATGACTCATTTGAATAGGTCTAGCCTTAGTAGGAATTAGATGTTCTTTAAATTCCTTAGCGTAGGGTAGTTTAACTACATGCTTTCTACGATGCCAAAAGGCATTAGGAGAATCGGCACATAAGTTTTTTACCATGAATAAACGAAGTTCTTCTATCTTGTCTTGAATTTTATCAAGTAGAAGGAGATCTTCAACTTGCTTATACTTAATCTCTTGTTTTAAATATTTTAAATGAGAAGTTTTACAATTTAACAGGTTGAGTGACTTAGAAATGGACTCATCTTGAATAAATTTCAAGTCTCTCTCTTTAGGCTGAGTGATAAATTCAAAAACCACTTTCTGCCCAAGGTGTTCAGTAGTTAATCCATTATTGCTAGTGGTAAATGGGTATAATAAATATATAAACGGAAGACCCAAAATTATTTTATCCGTCAAGTTACGAATTAAAACAAAGGATGTTTTAAAACACATACTATCCTGGCAAATATGAACTTTAGGCAGTTTATATTTTATTTCCATACTACTACCATTAGCTGAATTAAGATGTTCACTGGTTTTCTTATAGAACTTGGTAGGGATTAATCCCTCCTGAATGCAATTTAAATCAGCACCTGTATCAACAAGGGCGGGTAGCTGAATTGCAAAAGTTCCATCAATAACTAGGCGAACAACGATATACCATTTTTGAATAGTTATATCTTTTAATCTTTTTTAAGAATTGCCTTGAACCATCAAAAGTGATTCTTCGTCTTTAATTCCTGAAGACTCAGGATGGTCTTCATTATCAGAGGAATCAGAAATATGAAGTTCTGAACCCTTGGAGGCCAGATTAGTCATATCTCTCCTTAAATCAGATATTTCAATCTTCAGACCAGAAATTTCTTTCTTAAGTTTATTGACTTCTTGATTTAACTCCGGGAGAGTGATTTCTTTTTCAACAGTTTTAAATCTCTCAAGGGTTTTATTAAGGCTTATGACAGGCTTTTCTTTAGCTTTCATTACCTTGCCTTTTCCCGAATTATTTTTAGAAAACAAATCTTTTAATTGTTTCATATATTGCAATTTTAAATCTTCATTAGTAAGTTTACTAATTAACTCAATTAACAAAGAGCTTTCTTGATCCTCTTTGGTAAGAACATTAATAGTTTTACAACAATCAGATCTACAATTATCTGTACAAAGGGTGACTTCATTATCTTCACTAGGAGTTTGACTATTATCATCATTAGCAGAGGAATAAGGAATATCAGACAGACCATTATCCTCATCAGACTGAGATCTAAGTAACGCAAAAATATTTTCAGTATCTTCAACAGAAATATTTAACTGACTTAATTTTTGTTTTAACTTACATTCATTCTTATAATGACCCTTTTTACCACAATTATAACATGTAATTTTACTTTTATCAGTAGATTTAGAAGTGGATTTTTTATTTCGAGTTTTCTTTCGTGACTTGGGTTTTTCATAATAACTTTCTTTATTATTAGACTGACTTGAACGCTTCTTATGATGCTTGCGTTTTTTGTGTGTTTCAATTTGCTTTTTCCTATGCTTTCTACGCGAAGGGGCAATAGGTGGCAAACCATATTGTTCACAAAAAGTACCAAGTTCATATTTAGCCTTCTTTTTATCTTTAGCGGCTTGTTTAGCAATTTTAAAGTCAATACACATTTTTAAGCCTATTTTTTGAATATAGCTAATTATGTCACCATAAGTGAGATTATCATAATCAATGTAGCCCAATGTTTTACTAAGTTCTTCCCGGACTTTATGAGCAAATAAAGAAGGAAGACCATTAACAAATTTTTCTTTCCAAAAAGGTTTGTTACTATCATTACGAAGCATGACACGTGAAATAAAGACATCTTTATACCACCTAAAATCACTTAAGGTAGGACAAGTGAGATTACTTAACTGGTCATGGATTCTCTCAGTGATGTTACTAGGGGTTCCGATAAAATATTTTATTATTGTGAAGATTAACGTGTTAATACCATCCGGAACACCAAAGCCAATATCTT
This sequence comes from Panax stipuleanatus, assembly GCA_020205555.1. Taxonomy (NCBI): domain Eukaryota; kingdom Viridiplantae; phylum Streptophyta; class Magnoliopsida; order Apiales; family Araliaceae; genus Panax; species Panax stipuleanatus. The sequence goes on along the minus strand of CM035121.1, from coordinate 18,975,140 downwards.
CTCTGAAGATAGGCTGACCATTGTCATCTAACTGGTAAGCATGAATAATAGAGTTTCTAGCGTCCTCATCAAGGTGTTTTTCCCACCAAGAACGAAGAACACCTGTAAAACCCATTGGTTAATATTTCAACAATATCAGGTTGAGTGAGATTGTTAAATGCCGTGATATAACCATTGGCTACCATAGACAATTGGTTCATCTTAGTGAGAATTTGATGCTCACTGAACCCATCAATATTCCATTCATAAATTTTATTGGACGAAACCGAAAATTGATTATCAAGGTTCTTTTCTTCGAACTGAAGATCAGGGGGAGTAGGTCTAGTATACCAATTTTTTGTAATACTAGTGTTATTAAAGGTTAACTTATTTAATTGTTCGGTCAGGTCAGGAACAGAAGTGACCTCAGATATCTCGTCTGAGTCACTATTGGAATCATCGTCAGATTCTTGAATCTGATCAATGATGGCAACGGTTCCACTGGCTTCAGCAGCACTCGAACCAATCTTTTTAATAAGTTTATCTATACTTTTAACTAAGTCAGAATCCTTGCTGGGCAATCCTTTGCCATCTCTATTATCAGGGAGAGTTAATAAAGGCTGATCAAGTTTCTTATCAGGGTTTTTGATAAGAGTATTATCAAATTTTTCTTCTATTTTATCAAGTTGTTTACCTATGGTGGCTAAATACTGATTAGTGAAATTATTTTGTTCAATAATTTTTTTATCATCTGTTTTACCATCGGCAACTTTGAAAGGACTAGCAATAATAGAGTTATTTTTGACTTGTAAAAGAATAGTTTCAAGGGGAGGATGAGAAGCTAAAGTTTTAGATTTATCTTCTTTTACCCATTGAGATTTAGTAAGAACTTTACACTGAGAATGATGCTTATCATACCAATCATAAAATGTAAGGTTCTCTCTAGTAAGTTTTATAAATTTTTTCCAATTGTGGACAATTTTATCTCTATCTGATTTATCGTACATATTTCTGAAAACATGACGTTTTTGTTGATTAGCTTTTGAATTAAAATCAGCAACAAGACTGTCCCAATCCAATTTAGAGACTTTAGTAATGACTCTTAACTGGTGATTAATTGGGGCATCAAAATCAGAGGGAGAAGGTCCGACCGAAACGGTAGGAGAAACATCTTCTTGCTCTCCATCAGCCTGAAAGGCAGGAGTATAGCTAGGATGACTTGTCTGACCCTGATTCAACACACCTTTCAGTTTAACATCAGGGATAGAAAAGTCACTTAAAACTTTAGTATCTCTTCTAGAGGTAGAAGGGACTGAAGAACTGGTAAATTCTTCAATAATAAAAGGTCTTCTAGTACGTTCAAAACTGATTCGAACCGTAACATCAGAAAATTGTTTAATATTTTCAAGATTTAATAAATTATTATTAACTGGTTTTTGTGGAACTTCCTGGGGAAGAACCCATTGACTTGGTAACGTAACGTCTTTCCAAATAATAGTTTTTGGTGTTTGAATATTGGCGTTATTAGTACTACTCTGAATTAAAACAGTATGATCTTTAGGGCTTTTACTGAGTGCGTGAATATTCAAATTAGTTTTCACAACCTTATAATAAATTCTGTAAATTAAGGCTAACGGTTGAGATCCTTCAATCATCTGAGTTATCTCACCAGTAGTTTTAATATTCAAGGTTAAAGCTTTTAATAAATTAACATCAGACAAACTCAAAGGAAGGTCAGGAAAATAATTAAAATGAATAGGACCATCATGCAAACTAGACTCCATGATTCCAATAATACTAGGAGCATAATTGAGATATCTCGCATCTCTTAAGCATAAAAAGACACTTGAGTTTATTCCTTTAATAGTTAACGGTTTGACTGCAACTTGAACAAGACCAATATGAATAAAGTTATAACCTTTCTTTCGATGTTTATTAATAACTTCAGGAGAAAGCAGACTGCAATTTTCATACTCTTTATTTATAGCATAAACTCGTTCAACAGTTTTAACATTGTAATCAGTTTTAAAATTATCAATGAAAGTTGACTGGTAAATTTCCTTAGGAGATACACTAGGTATGTTCCAATTATTAAGGGTTTGATTAATATTTTCATAACTATGTTCTTCTTGGTTAACTATGTTTGGAATTGGAGGAAGAGATGATCTATTACTAACCGACGAACTAGATCTGAACAATCTACTCATAATTAAAAAAAATAAAGTTTTAATAAATCTGTGTTCTTCCGTACATACCCCTTTCTTTGCTTAACATAGAAACATACCCTACCATCTAGTGATTCCCAGAAAGCCAAAACTGCTCATACTCTCGAGACTTACAAAGGCTAGACAAGGACCTAAGGCGATGGAGGGTGGTCTATACAAAGAGACTAGGTGACTTCTTGAACAAAGAAAGATCAAAACTTTTGATTTTTTTAAAAATGTTTAGATGGAATAGATCAAGAACAACGTTTAGTAAACAACGTTCATCTTAGTGAGAATTTGATGCTCACTGAACCCATCAATATTCCATTCATAAATTTTATTGGACGAAACCGAAAATTGATTATCAAGGTTCTTTTCTTCGAACTGAAGATCAGGGGGAGTAGGTCTAGTATACCAATTTTTTGTAATACTAGTGTTATTAAAGGTTAACTTATTTAATTGTTCGGTCAGGTCAGGAACAGAAGTGACCTCAGATATCTCGTCTGAGTCACTATTGGAATCATCGTCAGATTCTTGAATCTGATCAATGATGGCAACGGTTCCACTGGCTTCAGCAGCACTCGAACCAATCTTTTTAATAAGTTTATCTATACTTTTAACTAAGTCAGAATCCTTGCTGGGCAATCCTTTGCCATCTCTATTATCAGGGAGAGTTAATAAAGGCTGATCAAGTTTCTTATCAGGGTTTTTGATAAGAGTATTATCAAATTTTTCTTCTATTTTATCAAGTTGTTTACCTATGGTGGCTAAATACTGATTAGTGAAATTATTTTGTTCAATAATTTTTTTATCATCTGTTTTACCATCGGCAACTTTGAAAGGACTAGCAATAATAGAGTTATTTTTGACTTGTAAAAGAATAGTTTCAAGGGGAGGATGAGAAGCTAAAGTTTTAGATTTATCTTCTTTTACCCATTGAGATTTAGTAAGAACTTTACACTGAGAATGATGCTTATCATACCAATCATAAAATGTAAGGTTCTCTCTAGTAAGTTTTATAAATTTTTTCCAATTGTGGACAATTTTATCTCTATCTGATTTATCGTACATATTTCTGAAAACATGACGTTTTTGTTGATTAGCTTTTGAATTAAAATCAGCAACAAGACTGTCCCAATCCAATTTAGAGACTTTAGTAATGACTCTTAACTGGTGATTAATTGGGGCATCAAAATCAGAGGGAGAAGGTCCGACCGAAACGGTAGGAGAAACATCTTCTTGCTCTCCATCAGCCTGAAAGGCAGGAGTATAGCTAGGATGACTTGTCTGACCCTGATTCAACACACCTTTCAGTTTAACATCAGGGATAGAAAAGTCACTTAAAACTTTAGTATCTCTTCTAGAGGTAGAAGGGACTGAAGAACTGGTAAATTCTTCAATAATAAAAGGTCTTCTAGTACGTTCAAAACTGATTCGAACCGTACCATCAGAAAATTGTTTAATATTTTCAAGATTTAATAAATTATTATTAACTGGTTTTTGTGGAACTTCCTGGGGAAGAACCCATTGACTTGGTAACGTAACGTCTTTCCAAATAATAGTTTTTGGTGTTTGAATATTGGCGTTATTAGTACTACTCTGAATTAAAACAGTATGATCTTTAGGGCTTTTACTGAGTGCGTGAATATTCAAATTAGTTTTCACAACCTTATAATAAATTCTGTAAATTAAGGCTAACGGTTGAGATCCTTCAATCATCTGAGTTATCTCACCAGTAGTTTTAATATTCAAGGTTAAAGCTTTTAATAAATTAACATCAGACAAACTCAAAGGAAGGTCAGGAAAACAATTAAAATGAATAGGACCATCATGCAAACTAGACTCCATGATTCCAATAATACTAGGAGCATAATTGAGATATCTCGCATCTCTTAAGCATAAAAAGACACTTGAGTTTATTCCTTTAATAGTTAACGGTTTGACTGCAACTTGAACAAGACCAATATGAATAAAGTTATAACCTTTCTTTCGATGTTTATTAATAACTTCAGGAGAAAGCAGACTGCAATTTTCATACTCTTTATTTATAGCATAAACTCGTTCAACAGTTTTAACATTGTAATCAGTTTTAAAATTATCAATGAAAGTTGACTGGTAAATTTCCTTAGGAGATACACTAGGTATGTTCCAATTATTAAGGGTTTGATTAATATTTTCATAACTATGTTCTTCTTGGTTAACTATGTTTGGAATTAGAGGAAGAGATGATCTATTACTAACCGACGAACTAGATCTGAACAATCTACTCATAATTAAAAAAATAAAGTTTTAATAAATCTGTGTTCTTCCGTACATACCCCTTTCTTTGCTTAACATAGAAACATACCCTACCATCTAGTGATTCCCAGAAAGCCAAAACTGCTCATACTCTCGAGACTTACAAAGGCTAGACAAGGACCTAAGGCGATGGAGGGTGGTCTATACAAAGAGACTAGGTGACTTCTTGAACAAAGAAAGATCAAAACTTTTGATTTTTTTAAAAATGTTTAGATGGAATAGATCAAGAACAACGTTTAGTAAACAACGTTCATCTTAGTGAGAATTTGATGCTCACTGAACCCATCAATATTCCATTCATAAATTTTATTGGACGAAACCGAAAATTGATTATCAAGGTTCTTTTCTTCGAACTGAAGATCAGGGGGAGTAGGTCTAGTATACCAATTTTTTGTAATACTAGTGTTATTAAAGGTTAACTTATTTAATTGTTCGGTCAGGTCAGGAACAAAAGTGACCTCAGATATCTCGTCTGAGTCACTATTGGAATCATCGTCAGATTCTTGAATCTGATCATTGATGGCAACGGTTCCACTGGCTTCAGCAGCACTCGAACCAATCTTTTTAATAAGTTTATCTATACTTTTAACTAAGTCAGAATCCTTGCTGGGCAATCCTTTGCCATCTCTATTATCAGGGAGAGTTAATAAAGGCTGATCAAGTTTCTTATCAGGGTTTTTGATAAGAGTATTATCAAATTTTTCTTCTATTTTATCAAGTTGTTTACCTATGGTGGCTAAATACTGATTAGTGAAATTATTTTGTTCAATAATTTTTTTATCATCTGTTTTACCATCGGCAACTTTGAAAGGACTAGCAATAATAGAGTTATTTTTGACTTGTAAAAGAATAGTTTCAAGGGGAGGATGAGAAGCTAAAGTTTTAGATTTATCTTCTTTTACCCATTGAGATTTAGTAAGAACTTTACACTGAGAATGATGCTTATCATACCAATCATAAAATGTAAGGTTCTCTCTAGTAAGTTTTATAAATTTTTTCCAATTGTGGACAATTTTATCTCTATCTGATTTATCGTACATATTTCTGAAAACATGACGTTTTTGTTGATTAGCTTTTGAATTAAAATCAGCAACAAGACTGTCTCAATCCAATTTAGAGACTTTAGTAATGACTCTTAACTGGTGATTAATTGGGGCAACAAAATCAGAGGGAGAAGGTCCGACCGAAACGGTAGGAGAAACATCTTCTTGCTCTCCATCAGCCTGAAAGGCAGGAGTATAGCAAGGATGACTTGTCTGACCCTGATTCAACACACCTTTCAGTTTAACATCAGGGATAGAAAAGTCACTTAAAACTTCAGTATCTCTTCTAGAGGTAGAAGGGACTGAAGAACTGGTAAATTCTTCAATAATAAAAGGTCTTCTAGTACGTTCAAAACTGATTCGAACCGTATCATCAGAAAATTGTTTAATATTTTCAAGATTTAATAAATTATTATTAACTGGTTTTTGTGGAACTTCCTGGGGAAGAACCCATTGACTTGGTAACGTAACGTCTTTCCAAAGAATAGTTTTTGGTGTTTGAATATTGGCGTTATTAGTACTACTCTGAATTAAAACAGTATGATCTTTAGGGCTTTTACTGAGTGCGTGAATATTCAAATTAGTTTTCATAACCTTATAATAAATTCTGTAAATTAAGGCTAGCGGTTGAGATCCTTCAATCATCTGAGTTATCTCACCAGCAGTTTTAATATTCAAGGTTAAAGCTTTTAATAAATTAACATCAGACAAACTCAAAGGAAGGTCAGGAAAACAATTAAAATGAATAGGACCATCATGCAAACTAGACTCCATGATTCCAATAATACTAGGAGCATAATTGAGATATCTCGCATCTCTTAAGCATAAAAAGACACTTGAGTTTATTCCTTTAATAGTTAACGGTTTGACTGCAACTTGAACAAGACCAATATGAATAAAGTTATAACCTTTCTTTCGATGTTTATTAATAACTTCAGGAGAAAGCAGACTGCAATTTTTATACTCTTTATTTATAGCATAAACTCGTTCAACAGTTTTAACATTGTAATCAGTTTTAAAATTATCAATGAAAGTTGACTGGTAAATTTCCTTAGGAGATACACTAGGTATGTTCCAATTATTAAGGGTTTGATTAATATTTTCATAACTATGTTCTTCTTGGTTAACTATGTTTGGAATTGGAGGAAGAGATGATCTATTACTAACCGACGAACTAGATCTGAACAATCTACTCATAATTAAAAAAAATAAAATTTTAATAAATCTGTGTTCTTCCGTACATACCCCTTTCTTTGCTTAACATAGACACATACCCTATCATCTAGTGATTCCCAGAAAGCCAAAACTGCTCATACTCTCGAGACTTACAAAGGCTAGACAGGGACCTAAGGCGATGGAGGGTGGTCTATACAAAGAGACTAGGTGACTTCTTGAACAAAGAAAGATCAAAACTTTTGATTTTTTTAAAAATGTTTAGATGGAATAGATCAAGAACAACGTTTAGTAAACAAACAACTCATGGCTCTGATACCAAAAGGCTGGAAGATGAAAGAGAGAGAGAAGTGGCGCATATATAAAGCTGAATAACAACTATAGCAAAACTATAAGAAATTAAAGCAGCAATTCATATGTATGAACAAGAGTTTAAATAAAATAAAACTTTTATTGAACTTTGAAATAATTACAAACAAATAACTTGTTTACTTACAACAAATTGACTCGATTATAGAAGCTTAACAAATCTAAGAGAGAAGGCAAGAGAGTTGAAGATTTGTCAGATGGGAATCTGAGTCTTCTTAAACGCTCTATTGGATTACTAAATCCTGCCTCTCAACAATGACTGAGCCCCTCTTATATAGGAAGAGAAAAGGCGAAGTAAATACAACTCAATAATTACAAAACATAAATGACTATTGAACAACAGTAATGCTTTATCAAAAGATGAAAGCATTATTATAACTTTTGACTAATACGAACAGCTTTTTACTATTACAGACGCGTAATGGAAAATACAGACACAATACAATAATTACAACTTTTGACTAAAGAGGCCGTCTGGCCGACAATCGGGACATGACTAATGCAAAATGACAAATGACTCAGCAACTGCTTTCGGCTACTTTGGACAAAGAAGCACGGGCTGCGCGGGCAGGGGCATCTTGCGTTGAGGCTGACCAAGGTGACTGTAGGAATTCTAGGCAAACGGATCCTGGGCATCTTGGAGAGAGATGCTTCCGTACGGATCGATAGGGCTAGAATGATGACTGGAATGAGAAGAAGAAGAAGAACAAACAGAAGGAACTGAGTCCTCACTGAGTTTATCCATTCTTTTCTGAATCAAACGGGATAACTGTTTTAACTCATTATTGGTACAATGATCAATATCCGCGAAATCTAACTTTGAAACAGAAGATTTCTTGGATTTTGATTTACTAGAAGATGATTCCTTTGGAAGAGGAATCGTTTGAATAGGGGAAGGATTGGGAAACTCCTTCTGGACTTGACCAACGATGCGATAAGGATCAAACTTATCCCACCATTTAACTGAAAACTCACGAGTAACATGAGTAATTTGATTGAGGTGATTACTAGAGGCACCTTTTTCTGGAGAAACCACAGAAGAAAGGGCAACATTGACAATAGGGGAATAAAATCCATAGTTCCATCTAAGGATCCATGGGACCTTATACTTACTAACGAAATGAAGAATAACTGGGATGCAGCAATTAGACTGCACAACAGGAACCCTAGAGCTAAAGACATTAAGAACAGTCTGGAGCTCAATGGGGAGAATATCAAAGATGAGACCATAACGCTCCCACCAAAGAACGAACCAATGAGGGATTAGACTTTTAAATTTGTGGTCAAATTGGATGAACCACGAATGACTAAACGATGGAGTTTGAAACAGAAAAACCCTGTTCCAAGCTTCCATGTAATCATAATAGCAAAACTGGCTATCATGACCTTCTAACTGCCTAAGATCAGACGGATGATTACCCCAGTTAGGCATGGAGATAATCTGTTTAATATAAAGAGAATGATAGATGATTTTTGAAGAATCATTTCTATCATAAATAGGTTTAATTGCAATTGACTGAGTTTGCAAAAGGACATCCTTATAATACATAAGAGATTTATAAGGAGCCGAAGGAATGAAATGCCAACCAGTTGGGAAAAACTGGGCAGCTAGTTTTACTGGATCATCAATCGATTTCATATGTCGCTCAATATGAAATAAATTGGTGCTGAAAACAGGGATGTATTCAGTTTGAATACGCTGACCAGCAGGAGGATTACTGGAAGAAGCATAAGGATCAACCATTAAAGGGGGTTGAACCAAAGCCGAACTATAGGGTTTTGAACTAGAAACAAGGGGGGTGAATCTATTAACTACAGTAAGGGGGGTAACAGGATGAGGGATTATAGCTCCCACGGGCTTCTGACTAGGCGGGCTTGGGCCAGGAGGGCCAAAGGGCCGAACACTTTTATCTTTCCCTCTCACACTCATTTTGAACTTGAGGGGTACCTGAATTAATAAATTCTCGAGTTAAAAAATCAGGAACTGAATTATCACAACCTTTAATATAATCAATATCAAAATCGAAAATACTTAGAATAGATTGCCATCTGGCAAAAATATGCTTAGCAGCTATATTTTTAACATCCTTTTCTAAAATATATTTTGCTGATTTGCAATCAATACGAACTAAAATTTTTTGATTTAATAAATTATTTTGAAATTTGGTAATACATAAAACTAATGCCAAGATTTCTTTTTTAATAGTGCTATAATTTAATTGGGCTTGATTCCACGCGCCTGAGTGGAACCGAACAATTTGCTCAGAAGAAGCAGGAGTCAACTTCTGCTTCAAGATACCACCGAAGCCAATTTCGGAGGCGTCAGTTTCAACGATTTTGAAGGCTGATTCATTGGATATGCCAAGGCAAGGAAGGAGCTTAACATATTTTTTGACCTGCTGAACGATGGTAGTATGCTCATCAGTCCAGGGAGGAAGGATTTTTCTGTAAACGGAGGAACAAAGGTTTACAGATTTTTCGCAAATTTTTATAAAACTTGCCAACATAATTAAGAGATCCTAAGAACCTCTGAAGTTGAGTTCTATCAATAATTTTATCAGGAAATCTATCAGCGAATTGGATAACTCTTTGGATTGGACGAACCAAACCACGATGAATATCATGACCAAGAAATTTAACTATAACTTGGAAAAGACAACATTTAGTTGGTGAAAGAACCAAACCATTGACTTTGACAGCTTTGAAGAACGAATTCAAGTGTTTGAAATGTTCGTCAATAGATTTAGAGAAAACAAGGATATCATCTATATAGACAATGATGAAATGACTAAAGGGATTCAAAATCTCATTGAGAATATTTTGAAATTCACTGGGAGCGTTCTTCAAGCCAAATGCTTGAACAACCCATTCATAATGACCAAAAGGGGTGGTGAAGGCTGTTTTGTACCTATCACTACGATGGATACTGACTTGCCAGAAACCAGACTTGAGGTCGAACTTGCTAAAAATGGTGGCATTACTAAGGCGACTAAGAAGGTCCTCTTTATTGGGAAGGGGATACCTAATCTATTCTAAGACTTTATTAAGCGGCTTATAATTAATGACTAAACGAGGGACACCTCTTTCTTTTTCTGCTTCATTATTAACATAAAAGGCAGGGCAAGACCAAGGGGATTTACTATGTTTTATCAAACCTTTGGCAAGCAAATCATTAATCTCTTGCTTACAAAGTTTCATTTGTTGATGACTCATTTGAATAGGTCTAGCCTTAGTAGGAATTAGATGTTCTTTAAATTCCTTAGCGTAGGGTAGTTTAACTACATGCTTTCTACGATGCCAAAAGGCATTAGGAGAATCGGCACATAAGTTTTTTACCATGAATAAACGAAGTTCTTCTATCTTGTCTTGAATTTTATCAAGTAGAAGGAGATCTTCAACTTGCTTATACTTAATCTCTTGTTTTAAATATTTTAAATGAGAAGTTTTACAATTTAACAGGTTGAGTGACTTAGAAATGGACTCATCTTGAATAAATTTCAAGTCTCTCTCTTTAGGATGAGTGATAAATTCAAAAACCACTTTCTGCCCAAGGTGTTCAGTAGTTAATCCATTATTGCTAGTGGTAAATGGGTATAATAAATATATAAACGGAAGACCCAAAATTATTTTATCCGTCAAGTTACGAATTAAAACAAAGGATGTTTTAAAACACATACTATCCTGGCAAATATGAACTTTAGGCAGTTTATATTTTATTTCCATACTACTACCATTAGCTGAATTAAGACGTTCACTGGTTTTCTTATAGAACTTGGTAGGGATTAATCCCTCCTGAATGCAATTTAAATCAGCACCTGTATCAACAAGGGCGGGTAGCTGAATTGCAAAAGTTCCATCAATAACTAGGCGAACAACGATATACCATTTTTGAATAGTTATATCTTTTAATCTTTTTTAAGAATTGCCTTGAACCATCAAAAGTGATTCTTCGTCTTTAATTCCTGAAGACTCAGGATGGTCTTCATTATCAGAGGAATCAGAAATATGAAGTTCTGAACCCTTGGAGGCCAGATTAGTCATATCTCTCCTTAAATCAGATATTTCAATCTTCAGACCAGAAATTTCTTTCTTAAGTTTATTGACTTCTTGATTTAACTCCGGGAGAGTGATTTCTTTTTCAACAGTTTTAAATCTCTCAAGGGTTTTATTAAGGCTTATGACAGGCTTTTCTTTAGCTTTCATTACCTTGCCTTTTCCCGAATTATTTTTAGAAAACAAATCTTTTAATTGTTTCATATATTGCAATTTTAAATCTTCATCAGTAAGTTTACTAATTAACTCAATTAACAAAGAGCTTTCTTGATCCTCTTTGGTAAGAACATTAATAGTTTTACAACAATCAGATCTACAATTATCTGTACAAAGGGTGACTTCATTATCTTCACTAGGAGTTTGACTATTATCATCATTAGCAGAGGAATAAGGAATATCAGACAGACCATTATCCTCATCAGACTGAGATCTAAGTAACGCAAAAATATTTTCAGTATCTTCAACAGAAATATTTAACTGACTTAATTTTTGTTTTAACTTACATTCATTCTTATAATGACCCTTTTTACCACAATTATAACATGTAATTTTACTTTTATCAGTAGATTTAGAAGTGGATTTTTTATTTCGAGTTTTCTTTCGTGACTTGGGTTTTTCATAATAACTTTCTTTATTATTAGACTGACTTGAACGCTTCTTATGATGCTTGCGTTTTTTGTGTGTTTCAATTTGCTTTTTCCTATGCTTTCTACGCGAAGGGGCAATAGGTGGCAAACCATATTGTTCACAAAAAGTACCAAGTTCATATTTAGCCTTCTTTTTATCTTTAGCGGCTTGTTTAGCAATTTTAAAGTCAATACACATTTTTAAGCCTATTTTTTGAATATAGCTAATTATGTCACCATAAGTGAGATTATCATAATCAATGTAGCCCAATGTTTTACTAAGTTCTTCCCGGACTTTATGAGCAAATAAAGAAGGAAGACCATTAACAAATTTTTCTTTCCAAAAAGGTTTGTTACTATCATTACGAAGCATGACACGTGAAATAAAGGCATCTTTATACCATCTAAAATCACTTAAGGTAGGACAAGTGAGATTACTTAACTGGTCATGGATTCTCTCAGTGATGTTACTAGGGGTTCCGATAAAATGTTTTATTATTGTGAAGATTAACGTGTTAATACCATCCGGAACACCAAAGCCAATATCTTCTCTGAAGATAGGCTGACCATTGTCATCTAACTGGTAAGCATGAATAATAGAGTTTCTAGCGTCCTCATCAAGGTGTTTTTCCCACCAAGAACGAAGAACACCTGTAAACTCATTGGTTAATATTTCAACAATATCAGGTTGAGTGAGATTGTTAAATGCCGTGATATAACTATTGGCTACCATAGACAACGGTGTTTTTCCCACCAAGAACGAAGAACACCTGTAAACTCATTGGTTAATATTTCAACAATATCAGGTTGAGTGGGATTGTTAAATGCCGTGATATAACTATTGGCTACCATAGACAAATGGTTCATCTTAGTGAGAATTTGATGCTCACTGAACCCATCAATATTCCAAAAGGCGGAAGATGAAAGAGAGAGAGAAGTGGCGCATATATAAAGCTGAATAATAACTATAGCAAAACTATAAGAAATTAAAGCAGCAATTCATATGTATGAACAAGAGTTTAAATAAAATAAAACTTTTATTGAACTTTGAAATAATTACAAACAAATAACTTGTTTACTTACAACAAATTGACTCGATTATAGAAGCTTAACATATCTAAGAGAGAAGGCAAGAGAGTTGAAGATTTGTCAGATGGGAATCTGGGTCTTCTTAAACGCTCTATTGGATTACTAAATCCTGCCTCTCAACAATGACTGAGCCCCTCTTATATAGGAAGAGAAAAGGCGAAGTAAATACAACTCAATAATTACAAAACATAAATGACTATTGAACAACATTAATGCTTTATCAAAAGATGAAAGCATTATTATAACTTTTGACTAATACGAACAGCTTTTTACTATTACAGACGCGTAATGGAAAATACAGACACAATACAATAATTACAACTTTTGACTAAAGAGGCCGTCTGGCCGACAATCAGGACATGACTAATGCAAAATGACAAATGACTCAGCAACTGCTTTCGGCTACTTTGGACAAAGAAGCACGGGCTGCGCGGGCAGGGGCATCTTGCGTTGAGGCTGACCAAGGTGACTGTAGGAATTCTAGGCAAACGGATCCTGGGCATCTTGGAGAGAAATGCTTCCGTACGGATCGATAGGGCTAGAATGATGACTGGAATGAGAAGAAGAAGAAGAACAAACAGAAGGAACTGAGTCCTCACTGAGTTTATCCATTCTTTTCTGAATCAAACGGGATAACTGTTTTAACTCATTATTGGTACAAGGAATCAATATCCGCGAAATCTAACTTTGAAACAGAAGATTTCTTGGATTTTGATTTACTAGAAGATGATTCCTTTGGAAGAGGAATCATCTTAGCCATGAGTTATTTGTTTACTAAACGTTGTTCTTGATCTATTCCATCTAAACATTTTTAAAAAAATCAAAAGTTTTGATCTTTCTTTGTTCAAGAAGTCACCTAGTCTCTTTGTATAGACCACCCTCCATCGCCTTAGGTCCCTGTCTAGCCTTTGTAAGTCTCGAGAGTATGAGCAGTTTTGGCTTTCTGGGAATCACTAGATGATAGGGTATGTGTCTATGTTAAGCAAAGAAAGGGGTATGTACGGAAGAACACAGATTTATTAAAACTTTATTTTTTTTAATTATGAGTAGATTGTTCAGATCTAGTTCGTCGGTTAGTAATAGATCATCTCTTCCTCCAATTCCAAACATAGTTAACCAAGAAGAACATAGTTATGAAAATATTAATCAAACCCTTAATAATTGGAACATACCTAGTGTATCTCCTAAGGAAATTTACCAGTCAACTTTCATTGATAATTTTAAAACTGATTACAATGTTAAAACTGTTGAACGAGTTTATGCTATAAATAAAGAGTATGAAAATTGCAGTCTGCTTTCTCCTGAAGTTATTAATAAACATCGAAAGAAAGGTTATAACTTTATTCATATTGGTCTTGTTCAAGTTGCAGTCAAACCGTTAACTATTAAAGGAATAAACTCAAGTGTCTTTTTATGCTTAAGAGATGCGAGATATCTCAATTATGCTCCTAGTATTATTGGAATCATGGAGTCTAGTTTGCATGATGGTCCTATTCATTTTAATTATTTTCCTGACCTTCCTTTGAGTTTGTCTGATGTTAATTTATTAAAAGCTTTAACCTTGAATATTAAAACTACTGGTGAGATAACTCAGATGATTGAAGGATCTCAACCGTTAGCCTTAATTTACAGAATTTATTATAAGGTTGTGAAAACTAATTTGAATATTCACGCACTCAGTAAAAGCCCTAAAGATCATACTGTTTTAATTCAGAGTAGTACTAATAATGCCAATATTCAAACACCAAAAACTATTCTTTGGAAAGACGTTACGTTACCAAGTCAATGGGTTCTTCCCCAGGAAGTTCCACAAAAACCAGTTAATAATAATTTATTAAATCTTGAAAATATTAAACAATTTTCTGATGGTACGGTTCGAATCAGTTTTGAACGTACTAGAAGACCTTTTATTATTGAAGAATTTACCAGTTCTTCAGTCCCTTCTACCTCTAGAAGAGATACTGAAGTTTTAAGTGACTTTTCTATCCCTGATGTTAAACTGAAAGGTGTGTTGAATCAGGGTCAGACAAGTCATCCTTGCTATACTCCTGCCTTTCAGGCTGATGGAGAGCAAGAAGATGTTTCTCCTACCGTTTCGGTCGGACCTTCTCCCTCTGATTTTGATGCCCCAATTAATCACCAGTTAAGAGTCATTACTAAAGTCTCTAAATTGGATTGGGACAGTCTTGTTGCTGATTTTAATTCAAAAGCTAATCAACAAAAACGTCATGTTTTCAGAAATATGTACGATAAATCAGATAGAGATAAAATTGTCCACAATTGGAAAAAATTTATAAAACTTACTAGAGAGAACCTTACATTTTATGATTGGTATGATAAGCATCATTCTCAGTGTAAAGTTCTTACTAAATCTCAATGGGTAAAAGAAGATAAATCTAAAACTTTAGCTTCTCATCCTCCCCTTGAAACTATTCTTTTACAAGTCAAAAATAACTCTGTTATTGCTAGTCCTTTCAAAGTTGCCGATGGTAAAACAGATGATAAAAAAATTATTGAACAAAATAATTTCACTAATCAGTATTTAGCCACCATAGGTAAACAACTTGATAAAATAGAAGAAAAATTTGATAATACTCTTATCAAAAACCCTGATAAGAAACTTGATCAGCCTTTATTAACTCTCCCTGATAATAGAGATGGCAAAGGATTGCCCAGCAAGGATTCTGACTTAGTTAAAAGTATAGATAAACTTATTAAAAAGATTGGTTCGAGTGCTGCTGAAGCCAGTGGAACCGTTGCCATCATTGATCAGATTCAAGAATCTGACGATGATTCCAATAGTGACTCAGACGAGATATCTGAGGTCACTTCTGTTCCTGACCTGACCGAACAATTAAATAAGTTAACCTTTAATAACACTAGTATTACAAAAAATTGGTATACTAGACCTACTCCCCCTGATCTTCAGTTCGAAGAAAAGAACCTTGATAATCAATTTTCGGTTTCGTCCAATAAAATTTATGAATGGAATATTGATGGGTTCAGTGAGCATCAAATTCTCACTAAGATGAACCATTTGTCTATGGTAGCCAATAGTTATATCACGGCATTTAACAATCTCACTCAACCTGATATTGTTGAAATATTAACCAATGGGTTTACAGGTGTTCTTCGTTCTTGGTGGGAAAAACACCTTGATGAGGACGCTAGAAACTCTATTATTCATGCTTACCAGTTAGATGACAATGGTCAGCCTATCTTCAGAGAAGATATTGGCTTTGGTGTTCCGGATGGTATTAACACGTTAATCTTCACAATAATAAAACATTTTATCGGAACCCCTAGTAACATCACTGAGAGAATCCATGACCAGTTAAGTAATCTCACTTGTCCTACCTTAAGTGATTTTAGGTGGTATAAAGATGTCTTTATTTCACGTGTCATGCTTCGTAATGATAGTAACAAACCTTTTTGGAAAGAAAAATTTGTTAATGGTCTTCCTTCTTTATTTGCTCATAAAGTCCGGGAAGAACTTAGTAAAACATTGGGCTACATTGATTATGATAATCTCACTTATGGTGACATAATTAGCTATATTCAAAAAATAGGCTTAAAAATGTGTATTGACTTTAAAATTGCTAAACAAGCCGCTAAAGATAAAAAGAAGGCTAAATATGAACTTGGTACTTTTTGTGAACAATATGGTTTGCCACCTATTGCCCCTTCGCGTAGAAAGCATAGGAAAAAGCAAATTGAAACACACAAAAAACGCAAGCATCATAAGAAGCGTTCAAGTCAGTCTAATAATAAAGAAAGTTATTATGAAAAACCCAAGTCACGAAAGAAAACTCGAAATAAAAAATCCACTTCTAAATCTACTGATAAAAGTAAAATTACATGTTATAATTGTGGTAAAAAGGGTCATTATAAGAATGAATGTAAGTTAAAACAAAAATTAAGTCAGTTAAATATTTCTGTTGAAGATACTGAAAATATTTTTGCGTTACTTAGATCTCAGTCTGATGAGGATAATGGTCTGTCTGATATTCCTTATTCCTCTGCTAATGATGATAATAGTCAAACTCCTAGTGAAGATAATGAAGTCACCCTTTGTACAGATAATTGTAGATCTGATTGTTGTAAAACTATTAATGTTCTTACCAAAGAGGATCAAGAAAGCTCTTTGTTAATTGAGTTAATTAGTAAACTTACTGATGAAGATTTAAAATTGCAATATATGAAACAATTAAAAGATTTGTTTTCTAAAAATAATTCGGGAAAAGGTAAGGTAATGAAAGCTAAAGAAAAGCCTGTCATAAGCCTTAATAAAACCCTTGAGAGATTTAAAACTGTTGAAAAAGAAATCACTCTCCCGGAGTTAAATCAAGAAGTCAATAAACTTAAGAAAGAAATTTCTGGTCTGAAGATTGAAATATCTGATTTAAGGAGAGATATGACTAATCTGGCCTCCAAGGGTTCAGAACTTCATATTTCTGATTCCTCTGATAATGAAGACCATCCTGAGTCTTCAGGAATTAAAGACGAAGAATCACTTTTGATGGTTCAAGGCAATTCTTTAAAAAGATTAAAAGATATAACTATTCAAAAATGGTATATCGTTGTTCGCCTAGTTATTGATGGAACTTTTGCAATTCAGCTACCCGCCCTTGTTGATACAGGTGCTGATTTAAATTGCATTCAGGAGGGATTAATCCCTACCAAGTTCTATAAGAAAACCAGTGAACGTCTTAATTCAGCTAATGGTAGTAGTATGGAAATAAAATATAAACTGCCTAAAGTTCATATTTGCCAGGATAGTATGTGTTTTAAAACATCCTTTGTTTTAATTCGTAACTTGACGGATAAAATAATTTTGGGTCTTCCGTTTATATAGTTATTATACCCATTTACCACTAGCAATAATGGATTAACTACTGAACACCTTGGGCAGAAAGTGGTTTTTGAATTTATCACTCAGCCTAAAGAGAGAGAATTGAAATTTATTCAGGATGAGTCCATTTCTAAGTCACTCAACCTGTTAAATTGTATAACTTCTCATTTAAAATATTTAAAACAAGAGATTAAGTATAAGCAAGTTGAAGATCTCCTTCTACTTGATAAAATTCAAGACAAGATAGAAGAACTTCGTTTATTCATGGTAAAAAACTTATGTGCCGATTCTCCTAATGCCTTTTGGCATCGTAGAAAGCATGTAGTTAAACTACCCTACGCTAAGGAATTTAAAGAACATCTAATTCCTACTAAGGCTAGACCTATTCAAATGAGTCATCAACAAATGGAACTTTGTAAGCAAGAGATTAATGATTTGCTTGCCAAAGGTTTGATAAAACATAGTAAATCCCCTTGGTCTTGCCCTGCCTTTTATGTTAATAATGAAGCAGAAAAAGAAAGAGGTGTCCCTCGTTTAGTCATTAATTATAAGCCGCTTAATAAAGTCTTAGAATGGATTAGGTATCCCCTTCCCAATAAAGAGGACCTTCTTAGTCGCCTTAGTAATGCCACCATTTTTAGCAAGTTCGACCTCAAGTCTGGTTTCTGGCAAGTCAGTATCCATCGTAGTGATAGGTACAAAACAGCCTTCACCACCCCTTTTGGTCATTATGAATGGGTTGTTCAAGCATTTGGCTTGAAGAACGCTCCCAGTGAATTTCAAAATATTCTCAATGAGATTTTGAATCCCTTTAGTCATTTCATCATTGTCTATATAGATGATATCCTTGTTTTCTCTAAATCTATTGACGAACATTTCAAACACTTGAATTCGTTCTTCAAAGCTGTCAAAGTCAATGGTTTGGTTCTTTCACCAACTAAATGTTGTCTTTTCCAAGTTAAAGTTAAATTTCTTGGTCATGATATTCATCGTGGTTTGGTTCGTCCAATCCAAAGAGTTATCCAATTCGCTGATAAATTTCCTGATAAAATTATTGATAGAACTCAACTTCAGAGGTTCTTAGGATCTCTTAATTATGTTGGCAAGTTTTATAAAAATTTGCGAAAAATCTGTAAACCTTTGTTCCTCCGTTTACAGAAAAATCCTCCTCCCTGGACTGATGAGCATACTACCATCGTTCAGCAGGTCAAAAAATATGTTAAGGTCCTTCCTTGCCTTGGCATATCCAATGAATCAGCCTTCAAAATCGTTGAAACTGACGCCTCCGAAATTGGCTTCGGTGGTATCTTGAAGCAGAAGTTGACTCCTGCTTCTTCTGAGCAAATTGTTCGGTTCCACTCAGGCGCGTGGAATCAAGCCCAATTAAATTATAGCACTATTAAAAAAGAAATCTTGGCATTAGTTTTATGTATTACCAAATTTCAAAATGATTTATTAAATCAAAAATATTTAGTTCGTATTGATTGCAAATCAGCAAAATATATTTTAGAAAAGGATGTTAAAAATATAGCTGCTAAGCATATTTTTGCCAGATGGCAATCTATTCTAAGTATTTTCGATTTTGATATTGATTATATTAAAGGTTGTGATAATTCAGTTCCTGATTTTTTAACTCGAGAATTTATTAATTCAGGTACCCCTCAAGTTCAAAATGAGTGTGAGAGGGAAAGATAAAAGTGTTCGGCCCTTTGGCCCTCCTGGCCCAAGCCCGCCTAGTCAGAAGCCCGTGGGAGCTATAATCCCTCATCCTGTTACCCCCCTTACTGTAGTTAATAGATTCACCCCCCTTGTTTCTAGTTCAAAACCCTATAGTTCGGCTTTGGTTCAACCCCCTTTAATGGTTGATCCTTATGCTTCTTCCAGTAATCCTCCTGCTGGTCAGCGTATTCAAACTGAATACATCCCTGTTTTCAGCACCAATTTATTTCATATTGAGCGACATATGAAATCGATTGATGATCCAGTAAAACTAGCTGCCCAGTTTTTCCCAACTGGTTGGCATTTCATTCCTTCGGCTCCTTATAAATCTCTTATGTATTATAAGGATGTCCTTTTGCAAACTCAGTCAATTGCAATTAAACCTATTTATGATAGAAATGATTCTTCAAAAATCATCTATCATTCTCTTTATATTAAACAGATTATCTCCATGCCTAACTGGGGTAATCATCCGTCTGATCTTAGGCAGTTAGAAGGTCATGATAGCCAGTTTTGCTATTATGATTACATGGAAGCTTGGAACAGGGTTTTTCTGTTTCAAACTCCATCGTTTAGTCATTCGTGGTTCATCCAATTTGACCACAAATTTAAAAGTCTAATCCCTCATTGGTTCGTTCTTTGGTGGGAGCGTTATGGTCTCATCTTTGATATTCTCCCCATTGAGCTCCAGACTGTTCTTAATGTCTTTAGCTCTAGGGTTCCTATTGTGCAGTCTAATTGCTGCATCCCAGTTATTCTTCATTTCGTTAGTAAGTATAAGGTCCCATGGATCCTTAGATGGAACTATGGATTTTATTCCCCTATTGTCAATGTTGCCCTTTCTTCTGTGGTTTCTCCAGAAAAAGGTGCCTCTAGTAATCACCTCAATCAAATTACTCATGTTACTCGTGAGTTTTCAGTTAAATTGTGGGATAAGTTTGATCCTTATCGCATCGTTGGTCAAGTCCAGAAGGAGTTTCCCAATCCTTCCCCTATTCAAACGATTCCTCTTCCAAAGGAATCATCTTCTAGTAAATCAAAATCCAAGAAATCTTCTGTTTCAAAGTTAGATTTCGCGGATATTGATCATTGTACCAATAATGAGTTAAAACAGTTATCCCGTTTGATTCAGAAAAGAATGGATAAACTCAGTGAGGACTCAGTTCCTTCTGTTTGTTCTTCTTCTTCTTCTCATTCCAGTCATCATTCTAGCCCTATCGATCCGTACGGAAGCATTTCTCTCCAAGATGCCCAGGATCCGTTTGCCTAGAATTCCTACAGTCACCTTGGTCAGCCTCAACGCAAGATGCCCCTGCCCGCGCAGCCCGTGCTTCTTTGTCCAAAGTAGCCGAAAGCAGTTGCTGAGTCATTTGTCATTTTGCATTAGTCATGTCCTGATTGTCGGCCAGACGGCCTCTTTAGTCAAAAGTTGTAATTATTGTATTGTGTCTGTATTTTCCATTACGCGTCTGTAATAGTAAAAAGCTGTTCGTATTAGTCAAAAGTTATAATAATGCTTTCATCTTTTGATAAAGCATTACTGTTGTTCAATAGTCATTTATGTTTTGTAATTATTGAGTTGTATTTACTTCGCCTTTTCTCTTCCTATATAAGAGGGGCTCAGTCATTGTTGAGAGGCAGGATTTAGTAATCCAATAGAGCGTTTAAGAAGACTCAGATTCCCATCTGACAAATCTTCAACTCTCTTGCCTTCTCTCTTAGATATGTTAAGCTTCTATAATCGAGTCAATTTGTTGTAAGTAAACAAGTTATTTGTTTGTAATTATTTCAAAGTTCAATAAAAGTTTTATTTTATTTAAACTCTTGTTCATACATATGAATTGCTGCTTTAATTTCTTATAGTTTTGCTATAGTTGTTATTCAGCTTTATATATGCGCCACTAAAATAAAGAAGATGACCGGTAAAAGAAAACTCTAACACTTGAGTTAAAGTTGTAAATAACTTTTACTAAAGTAAAGTTGTCCTTTACTTTTTGACTTTGTCGGACGCACTGATTGCATCTGACGATGACTGGTGTCGGATGCGTTGATTGCATCTGGAGCATCCGATGACTGTGGGACCCTGTGGGCCAGCGTCGTCTGACTGTTGACTGTTGACTGTTGAGGTCCGGCTCCTTCCTCGCCGGTGGGTGCTGTTGATCTTCTTCTCAGAGAGATCACCATCCCCTATAATATAGGGGATGGTGATCTCTCTGAGAAGAAGATCAACAGCACCCACCGGCGTGGAAGGAGCCGGACCTCAACAGTTATAGGGGATGGTGATCTGTCTGAGAAGAAGATCAACAGCACCCACCGGCGAGGAAGGAGCCGGACCTCAACAGTCAACAGTCAGACGACGCTGGCCCCCAGGGTCCCATATAGGGGATGGTGATCTCTCTGAGAAGAAGATCAACAGCACCCACCGGCGAGGAAGGAGCCGGACCTCAACAGTCAACAGTCAGACGACGCTGGCCCCCAGGGTCCCACAGTCATCGGATGCTCCAGATGCAATCAACGCATCCGACACCAGTCATCGTCAGATGCAATCAGTGCGTCCGACAAAGTCAAAAAGTAAAGGACAACTTTACTTTAGTAAAAGTTATTTACTTTAGTAAAAGTTATTTACTTAAGTAAAAGTTATTTACTTTATATATATATGTGTGTGTGTGTGTGTGTGTGTGTGTGTGCGCGCGCGCGCGCGTGTGTGTGTGTGTGTGTGTGTGTGTGTGAACCTTGTGGCTTAATAGTCCTAAGTAAATTGAATATGTGGTGGGTGAGTAATGTGGTGGAAATAAATAAGTGTCGAGAATGAGAATAAGCTTAGTGTAAGCATGTGAGATATGCCTTGTGTGGCACGATAATAGATTCATTGATGAATTAATTAATTCAATGACGGAAGATTTATTAATTAAACAATTAGTCTATATTAAATGTTATTATAATAATATGTTGATATTATTATTATAACTAGTGATAGTATAATAATAAGAAAATTGATTATAGATATAATCGAAATTGTATTGCTGAGGTATGAGATATATTGTCTTATAATATTAATTATTGTTATGGACAATATACTAGTATCTAGTAATTATTTGATGGTATGTTGAATTATTATTATTACGAGTGATAGCATGATAATAAGTATATTTGTTATAAATATAATAAGATTTAAATTTATTTAATGTGATAATTAACCATATAAATGTTAATTAATTATTATGGAGGTTAATAATTACATTGATTGATGAGGGATGAATTAATTAATATTTTTTTAATTAATTAATTGCCATTGAGTATAATAATATATAAACGAGTAGATTATTAATATGATTATAATTGCTCAATTAGTTGATATGTGCAAAGGATGTGATTATTAAGAATATAACATATTGTAGTTACACATATGTTATATAAAGTATAGTGCAACATTAATTTGACTGTATTATATATATAAACTATATAGTAAAATTGATTGCATTAGGTGAATTACATAATATTATTGCTTGTGTAACATGATGTGTGTGGGTAGACCTTAAAAAATACCCTATTAGCATATAGTAATTGTTAATTGATAATGATTTCTATAGGATATTATAACTGTAATAATAACCGTTATGATAATTAATAACCGTTATAATAATGAGTAATACCCGATATAATTATATCCGATAGGATGAAATGTACATGAATTTATATATGTGCAAGTTAAAATTTACTACATTATAGTATTATTGGGACTACATTGTGACACATTAATTTATAACTTAAGTTATATGAAATGGAAGGTGTACAACTTAAATGTATATGGAAGGTATATATATAAACCTAGTGTTGTATTACATTTGCAAGTTGATTTTGCTGAGATTTAGAAGCATTGTCCCATATTGAGTGCCCACCTTCTCATTTCTTCCCACGTGAACCCACATGACTATACTCCTTCTCAATTTCATCAAAACATAGTTGATCATTTCAAGGGGAGTGGGAATCATGATGGAGTTCACCAACTCTTTCTTATCCATTGAACATTCTTGCAATCCTTTGAATTATTTTGGAAGGTAATTGAGTTGTCTGGATATTCATTTGCCTATATAAGGAGCTCTCTTCCTTCTCTATTTCAATTGCTGAGAATTGCTTAAGTTGAGAGCATATAGAGGATGGATACTTGTATACATATTAGTAGAGGAAGTGAGGATTAGCAAGTTCTATTTGAATGTTAACAGAGGTATAATCCCTCTTTCATTGTTCTTCATTTATGTTTACTGTCAATTTTTCGGTTCTTGAATTAAGTATAAAGTTTATGATTTTGTGATGTGATAATGTTAATTAGTTGCTACATAAAGTTATAAGCATGATAGGATTGTGTTATAGTTGGTACAGAATGAATTTCGTGAGTAATTCTGTGATGGGTTTAAGCTTCTGTCGAGCAGAATGCAATTCCTGGTCTGGCCAGTGCCCTGCGCAGCTGCGCCAGGCCTGAACTGGCTAGCAGCGCAGCTGCGCCAGGCCCGAACCAGAAACTTTGATTTTTGTTTTCTGTTAAGTACTGTTAAGTGCTAGTATGCAATATATAATTAGAAAAAGCATGTGGACATAGATAACATACTATATATGATTACTTTGATATGAAATGTGCATGTTTAACGATATTAGTACACACGATTGAAGAAAAACTTATAGTTTTGAAATGAAACTTATAATTTCGATTGTGAACTTAGACACATATGTAATATGTATATAATCTGATATTTTAAACATGATAGTATGGTTTATATTGACATGCAATGCATGCTTAAAGTATTAATCGTACACTAGTATTGTAAGTTAACACAATTTTCGAAATAAGAAACTTAAGACTTTCGAAAACGAACTTGACCAAGACTAATGTCTTTTAGATTCTGACCATATGAGAATGTTTATGTGGTTTAAATATGAGTTTCTAGTGCATATGAAATATATATCGAGATGCCTTGCATGTACTATGATGCCTTTGTTGACTTAGTGTGATTTCCAATGAAAAGCTTAGAGTGTGAAAGCTAAGGACATCAATTACCATATGAATTATGTTATGGTCATGCAAGCATATGCATTAGGATGTCATTATGCCTATAGATGTGTTTACATGAGCATCCTATGATGAAACGTGGATATCACCTATGCACACATATTCAAGAAAATAAATTTCTAAAGCATAGACTATGTGATTAAGTATACATGTGTAGTATAAGCACGAGCATTCCTACTTAGTATTAATTAGCCTTGTTATGTGATAACCTGACCTTAGTAGTTGACCTTGAAGCATGGACTTGAATTATTTAAGGTATATGAAAGTCCGACATAAAAACCATATAACTTTGAATTTGATTTGAACGAGCATACTACGCTTTAAAACTTGAGTTAATACATTTACAAACATGTATGCATGATGAACATAGTAGCCTTGCATGACTAGTTTAAGTATGACAAGGATATTGACAAGGATATTAGGCAAGTCTTTCAGTTCCTATTTAATATACGAATTCAATAACTGTTAGTTGAATTATATTATGCTATGATGATGTGAACTTATATATGAACTGTATAAGAGATATGTATGAGATTGAAAGTTGATCTTTGATGATATGCTTGTTATGTGAGAAGTAACATGCTTAGTGAATATAAATTGATTATACATGCATGAACTGAGTATGATGGTATATGCTATGTGATGCATGAAAACTGTTAGAATTGCTGAGCTGTCGAGCTCACTCTTGCAAATAACCATTTTTGCAGGTTAAGGACTTACGATAAAGATTTCGTGCTATTTGATTGATAAAGTTCAATAGTATCGCAAGAAGATTATTATTTTGTTGAAGTTATTGTTTTGAACCATGTTTAAGGTTCTAGTAGATGTACATGATAGTGATTGCAACGATTGCTACATGTTGTGTTGTATAAATGTATTAGTAATACATAGAGGATATTAGTAATACTATATGTGCAAAGTTGTATTCTTTTACTAATGAATAAAAGATGTAATAGTTCTGCGATAGTAGTATCGTGACAGCACCGGATCCGAGGTAATAGAAGGGACCCGAATTTGGGGGCGTCACAAGTTGGTATCAGAGCTGTAGGTTATAAACCTTAGGTAAGTGTACCTTAGACTATAACCTGAGAGAGGGAAAGATAAAGATTAAAATACATACGTAAAGATTCAAAGAAGAATCTTGAAGTATCTAGAGAATGAGAATTAGGAGTTACCTAACTCCGGTAATAAAAATGTTAAGACGATGTGTATAAGATGAATATGACAAAGATAATGAGAATGAACTCGAATGGAGTTTAGTTGATAATGGGAAAGAACCCTAAGGTAAAACGATGATCACAACGTGATCAGATTAAGTTATGAAATGATAGATAGTCTGTAACGACTAAGTGTGTATAACTTGATGCTATAAGAGAATGTACTATGATATGGTACGAGATGAACTCATGAGGAGTTGTATATGATGAACATAGAAATTTCGTAACGAGCAAGTGATAGAGTAAGATAGAGTTAAGTGTTGGACTTCAATTGAGGACTCATGTGATGGCTTAGTTGTACAAACTTTTGTATGGGCAGAGGTTTTGTGCTTGCACTGAGTGCGTCACATTGATAATCGTTGGAATGTTAGTGTCGCGGTATCATTATACATTTGGCGAAAAGGTGATTCTTTTCTCATGTATATTTTGATAGATAGAGATTTCTAAGATTAATTTAGATAATACTAAGATTTGGTGTGAGTTCTTAAGACTCATGCCTATAACGAGTTCGTGACTCATAATCGTATGGTGGGACCCCTCAGCGAATGGACGACTTTGGTCTGACTAGAATAAGTTCCTACACCCATATGATTGTGGTAAGTTCCTGAACTTCCATGGTGTGGTAAGTTGGTGAACTGTACTGAGAATAAATATATTATATAAGAGTTTTGGAATAGTGAGCATTGATGGTGGTAAGAGATTGAAGTGATGGAGAAATTGGATTTTCCTAAATCCTTTAGCTACGTTAGATTTTCAATATTTATTGACTTCGTGCTAGTGTTTGCACTTCTGTTTTCTTAAAAAAAATATTGGGTCAAGTGACTGAACCAATGATGTAAGACTCCAAATTTTATAAATAAAGATTTAATTTTCTTTATATATTATTTTGAAATAGTAAGAGGTTGATTTAATTAATGTAGTAAGTTGTGGGTAAAATGCGCAAATATTTCAAAATGAGCAAGTGGTTATAAAATATTCATTGTTGTCGGGGAATATTCGTTTGGTCGTGGAATATTCTTGTTGTCGGGGAATATTCGTACGACGGCGCAGCCATTTATGGGCCCCACAACAGAAGAACTGTCGGATATATAAAGCGACAGAAATAACTTTTTTATAAATAACGGTAAAACTGTTACCGTTAAACTATTGAAATACTCAGTGATAAAAATACAGTAATACGCGTTATTGCACAGTAGCATACGGTATTGCACAATATTTTGAATTATTGATTCTTACGTAAGAAGGCACTTACTCAATTATTGTTACAGTAATTACTGTTCAATATTTTATATTATTGATTCAATAATTGCTACGTTGATATTTTATATGATTGATTCAATAATTGCTGCGTTGATATTTTATATGATTGAGTAAATAATTGCTACCGTTGATATTTTGTATTATTGATTCAATGATTGTCACTGCACAGTATTTCACATTATAAAATCAATAATTCATATTATTTAAATAATATTATTAGATAGTATTATTGACAATGTCTAAGGAAGTTCTGTCTAGGAGGGGTTATTTAATTGCACGCCAGTAAGGAGAAATCCTTATCGGAAGGCCCCCTCTTTTCTGGAAACGACATGGTTGTCAATATTGTAGTTCTGTAATATTATTTATGAATAATTAATTATTAATTTATATGATAAGAAAATATTTATTTTGTGGATATAAAAGAAGGAATTAGTGCTGATGTGTTTTTATCAGTATTTTGGTGTGAAAAATCATCTGTTTGTGGATTTCGGCTATTTTCGGTTGGGAATTTGGAAAAACTTCCTTCTATAAAGTTGTAGAGAATTATATTTTCTATAGAAAGGACATATAATTTATATTTTTCTGATAAAATGGCTATTTATTATGAATTATTGAAGTTTCAGAAATAAATATTTTTATTAAAAATATGGGTGGGCCCCACTTTTGTTTTTATGGGTTGTAAATGCTAAATTTTCAAATTCCATAAAGGTGTGCTGGGAGAAGCCGCCGGAGGTTTCAAAAGTCTACTTTTGCATCCTAAGCTTTTCCTATAAATAGGATGCTTAGTTAGAAATAAAAATCACACCAGAATCAGAAAATTTTCTCTCTACAATATCGAGCGTATTTCTTGTGAGTATTTAGATACTTTGAGTGTTGGTAGCAGTGCAAGTTTTCGTTCACATAATATCCGATATTCCAGTCAAAACTACTCTCCTGTTAAGGTAAGGGATATTTTTTTTCGTAAATGATGTTATTCTTTTCAGTATCATTATACCAAAATATTGGCATGGATTTTATTATAAAATTCTTACTTTTTTTTGACGGGGTTACTATTCACGTATACGGCACTATTCACGTATATGGCACTATTCACGGAAAAATTAAAATTTCTTTTATTTGTTCAAGTTGCCTGTTAAGGTTCTTATCTTTGATTGGATCCAAGTTTTGAGCTTTATTCTTGAATATTGATGATGGACTTTTAAATCATAGAAGATAGTAGACTTCATTCTCTACATAATTCTTCTAATGAATTGATATTTTCGCTGCAGTTGTTGATCTAAAACTTGTTGTCCATAATATTTTATCTGATTTGTTGAAGACTAACGATAATTTATTTCCCATTATCTTAGTCATAATATTCTTTATTGGGCTAGTTGAGCTCACACTTTTCATCTATTGTCCTCCTCAGGAAATGAGAATGTCGCTGGAACTAGTCGGGGGACAGAGTGATGGTCCGAGTTAGAGCAGTTGTAGTCCTCACTATTTCTAATAAATAGTGTCATAATAATTGTAATAAGGACTTAGTTTGAATGTTAATATTTTTTACATATTTGTATTGACACTCACAGTTGTGTGGTCGTATTTTGCACGACCGTGTGATATAAAGTTTGTATTTGGATTCTATACCATGTATTTGGCGACTCAGAATGGGTTGGGTTGACTGGACCTATTCTGGGGGCGTCACAGTTGGTATCAGAGCTTAGGGATATGGTCTCTGGCGGAGATCTGGGAATAGAACTAGGAGGGGAGAGACGAGTAAATCCTTCACTAGTATGTCATACCTAAGTTTATGTGGTATTTAATTGGTCAGTCGGAGCATAGGGTTAATATGTGATATGTTAATTTGTTTAATTAACCCTTGTTTTATGGCAGTATTTGAGAATGGCAGCTGAGAATGTTAACAATGGAGTGAATGAGACCGTGGAGACACCTTTAATCTCCAACCAGGAGAACGTGCAACAAAAAGGCAATATTCATCCTGAAAACAACACTGATCAGACGATAAACGATGAGATGTTTAGAAGCTTTTTGCAGTTCATGGAAAACCAGACGAGGGAGACTCGTGTGCAAAATACAGGTGGAGATAATAACAACACGCGAATTATCACTGCCAAGCAGTTCAAAGAATTGGGACCACCAGAGTTTTTAGGAAAGCCGAATCCGATCAAGGCGGAGACGTGGGTTAAGCAAATTACCAAGATATTTAATGTCTTGGGATGCATGGAGGAACAGAAGGTTCTATTTGCCACCTTTATGTTCTGTGGAGAGGCAGATTACTGGTAGGAATTTGTGAAGCGTACCCGTCTGCAGCACTCAAGATGTCTTGGGAAGCGTTCTAGAAACTATTAAATGA
This sequence comes from Panax stipuleanatus, assembly GCA_020205555.1. Classification (NCBI taxonomy): domain Eukaryota; kingdom Viridiplantae; phylum Streptophyta; class Magnoliopsida; order Apiales; family Araliaceae; genus Panax; species Panax stipuleanatus. The sequence continues at coordinate 18,945,840 of CM035121.1, read as the reverse complement.
CAAGTACTTTCCTGAAAGTATTCGTCATATGAAGGAGGTAGAGTTTATTAGACGGGAACAAAACAACATGACGGTGTCCCAGTACGAGGCTAAGTTCGCGGAGTTGTCCAGGTTTGCACCTCATTTGGTGGAGAATGAGGAACGTATGACACAGATGTTTCTGAGAGGTTTGAAACCCGAAATTCATCAATACCTCATTTCTTACAAATTTTCTCCATATTTGGATGTAGTAAACAGGGCCCAGTTGTTAGAACGAGATAGTGATTATGTTCAACCAAGGGACAACAACCAAGGTCGTACCGGTAGCAACAGTCATCAGAACAACGATAACCAGCAGGGAGGAAAGTATCATGACAGAAGCGGTAACCACTCTGGTGGTAATCGTGGCTATGATAGTAGAAAAAGCGAATCGGGAGGAGATTTCAAGAAGAGAAGGTACAACAATGAGAACGTGAAGACGTCGACATCAGCACCAGCATCAACTGTTTCTAGGGGAGGAGAACTGTAAGACCCCAAATTTTATGAATAAGATTTAATTTTCTTTATATATTATTTTGAAATAGTAAGGTGTTGATTTGATAAATGTGATAAGTTATGGGTGAAATGTGCAAAGTTTACAAAGTAAGCAAGTGGTTATAAAATATTCGTTGTGTCGGGGAATATTCGTTTGGTCGAGGAATATTTTTTTGTCGGAGAATATTTGTACAACGACGCAGTCATTGGTGGACCCCACAACGGAATGAATGTCGGATATAGAAAGCGACAGAAGTATCCTTTTTATAAAAATAACGGTAAAACAGTTACCATTAGTACTGTTGAAATACCCGGTGGTTAAAATACAGTAATACGCGGTGTTGCACGGTAGCACACGGTATTGCACAGTATTTTAAATTATTGATTCTTACGTAGGAAGGCACTTACTCAATTATTATTACAGTAATTACTGTTTAATATTTTATATTATTGATTTAATAATTGCATAATATTTTATTGGTTTAATATTTGCTACGTTGATATTTTATATCAATAAGTGCTACTTTGCTATTTTATATTTTTGATTCAATAATTGTCATTGCACATTATTTCAAATTATCAAATCAATAATTCATATTATTTGAATAATATTATTAGATAGCATTATTGGCAATGTCTAAGGAAGTTCTTTCTAGGAAATGGGTTGATTAATTGCGCGCCAGTAAGGAGAAATCCTTATCGGAAGGCCCCCTCTTTCCTGGGAACGACCTGGTTGTCAATATTGTAGTTCTGTAATATTATTTGCAAATAATTATTTTTTGATATATATGATAAGGAAATATTTATTCAATGTGGATTTAAACGGAGAAATTTTTAACATGTGACATTTATTGAAAGTTGGTATTTTATCTTGTCCGATAAAATAATTCATTCAAATATATTATTATAATATTACATTATAGTAGTATGATGTGATTATATAATAGTATGATTTTTATAATTTGAATGGTAACATTATTATAGTAAATTCATGGTATAAAAGTTAAACGAGGTGGAAGAGTGCAAATTGAATTTGAACTCTTATGATGCAAACAATGATGTCATCAGAGCGATGAGGTAAGCAAGGATGTCATCGGAGCGATGAGGCAAGCAATGATGTCATAGGATCGATGATGTAAGCGATGATGTCATAAATTATGGTAAAAAGACTATTTTACCCTTATTCTGCCGAGCCTATAAATAGAAGCTCATTTCTTCATTATTTCTCACCAATTCCCTAAAGCTATAGAGAGAGAAAGTATAGTGAGAATAAGAGAGAAAGAAGAACTATTGTGCTATTACACTAGTGCAGTCTCCAAATTTTAAGGTAAGGGGTATTATTTCTTTCGTATTCATGAAGAGAGTTATTTTCTTTCAATACTTGTAAGGGTTGTTATTCCATTCTTTATTATTCTGTTGGAATAACCTTTCTACGCGGACTACCGCATGCATGGTGAAATCCTATTGTTATTCTATTCTTTATTATTTTGTGGGAATAACCTGTCTACGCGGACTACTGCATGCCTGGTGAATAACCCTTTGTATTCAGTTGTTATTAAATTGTGAAAATAATCTGTCTGGGAGGACTACCGCCAGACGGATGAAAATTCAATTGCAGTTTCGTATATTGTTTCATTTCAGATTCTTAACTCTAAACTTACTACGGTAAGTATTGCTTCTATAATTCCTGAAATGATCAGATATTACTTGAGTTTTGCGCTTCATCTAATATTATTTTACTAGAATATTGGTCTGAACTTTCTTGTGAAATTTTTATCTTTTCATGTCGAGTTACTATTCACGAGTTACTATTCATGGGATACTATTCATGGTAAAAAAAAATATTTTTTTTCTTCTTCCAAATCATCTTTGATTGGATCTAGGTTTTGATCTTCATTCTTGAACTCTGGATAAATTCTCTAATATTTGTCCTTTATCTCATTGGATCCGTTATTCGTATTATTTTTCATCATCCTCAGTTCTAAATAGTGATATAACTGAATATCTTTGGCCTGTAGTGCAAAGATGAATAATTACGTAATGAATATCTTTGGCCTGTAGTGCAAAGATGAATGATTACCTGATGAATATCTTTGGCCCGTAGTGCAAAGGTGGACAGGTGTTGAGATGAACATGACTAACTGATGATACAAATGAATATCTTTGGCCCGTAGTGCAAAGATGGATATTTTATTCGAGATGTATATTGATTGATATTACAGGGATAAAATATTGATGATGGACTTTTAAATCAAAGAAGATAGTAGACATCATTCTCTACTTAACTCTTCTAATGAATTGTTATTTTCGCTGCGAATATTGATCTAAAACTTGTTGTCCATAATATTTTATCTGATTTATTGAAGGCTAACGATAATTTGTTTTTCATTATCTTAGTCATAATATTCTTTACTGGGCTAGTTGAGATCACCCTTTTCTTCCATTATTCTTATCAAGAAATGAGAATATCGCGGGTACTAGTTGGGGAATGGAGTGATGGTCCGAGTTAGAGCTGTAGAAGTCCTCACTATTTTTATTATTTAAAATAGTGTGATAATAAATGTAATGAGGACTTAGTTTGAATGTTAATATTTTTTACATGTCTGTATTGACACTCACAGTTGCGTGGTTGTATTTTGCACGACCGTGTGATATGAAAGATTGTATTTGAATTTTGTTGAGTGTATTTGACGAATCAAAATGGGTTGAGTATTGAACCTATTTTGGGGGCGTCACAAGAACGACCACCGGTTGTATACTATAATGCGAGAAAGAGGGACATATCAGCCCAAACTGCCCACAACAATTCAAAGTATGCTATAACTATGGAAAAGAAGGACATATAGCTCGAGATTGTCCTGTAGCGAAACCAAGTCCAGCGGGGGTGGTGATTCCAAAGGCGGTTTCGGACAAGTCAAAGTCGGTGGTTCCTGAAAGAGCGTTTGTCGTGACAGCCCAAAACCCGAGGAACCCATACGAGGTGATTACGGGTAAGCTAATCATAAACTCTTGCGAAGTTTACACCTTGTTAGATATCGGTGCTACCCATTCTTTTATTTCACCTTCTTGTGCTCAACGATTAAATTTGACACCTGAGAAGTTAGACTTTGACTTATCTGTTGAAACTCCGTTAGGAGAAACTTTTGTTACATCTAAAGTTTACAAATGTTGCTTGATTCAGATTGGTACCCTTACCTTACCTGTTGATCTTATATCTTTGAAAATACTTGCATTTGATGTGATTTTAGGAATTGACTGGTTAACCACTTACCATGCCAAAATTGATTATTTTCGTAAGGTTGTTAGTTTTTATATTCCTAACCAACCTGTTGTGCGAATTCAAACCACTAAAATCTGTCAATGTCATTTTAAGTCACAAAGCTATTCGTTTATTGAAAAACGGATGTCAAGCTTTCTTAGCTCATGTCACTGATCTAAACCAGAATACGTCAGATTTGAATAATATTTCCGTTGTTAATGAGTTTCCTGATGTATTTCCTGAAGAACTTCCTGGTCTACCCCCAAAACGTGAAGTTGAATTCTTTATTGACCTTGAACCCGGTACAAAAGCCATTTTTAAAACCCCATATCGAATGGCTCCTATTGAACTTCAGGAGTTAAAGGTCCAACTACAGGAGTTGCTAGACATCGAATTTATACGTCCTAGTACGTCTCCTTGGGGTGCTCCTGTTTTATTCGTAAAGAAGAAAAACGGGAGTATGCGACTTTGTATTGACTATAGGGAGTTGAACCATGTCACCATCAAGAATAGGTATCCGCTACCTCGTATTGATGACCTGTTCGACCAGTTGCAAGGAGCACAATTCTTTTCAAAGATTGATCTTCGTTCTGGATATCATCAGCTGAAGATTAAAAGTGAGGATATTCCGAAGACTGCCTTCAGAACTCGGTACGGGCATTATGAGTTCTTAGTAATGTCTTTTGAATTGACTAATGCTCCTGCTGCTTTCATGGATATGATGAACCGTGTATTTAAGGAATATTTGGATCAGTTCGTTGTTGTCTTTATTGATGACATCCTCATCTATTCCAAAAGCCGTGAACATCATGAGCACCACTTGAAGCTGGTACTTCAAAAGCTTCGTGAGAACAAGCTATATGCCAAGTTGAAGAAATGAGAGTTCTGGCTTGAGGAAGTAGCATTCCTTGGGCACGTGATATCGAAACGTGGAGTATCTGTTGACCTGGCGAAGATTGAAGCAATACAAAGTTGGGAGCAACCTAAGTCGGTGACCAAAGTACGAAGCTTTTTGGGCTGAGCTAGTTATTATCGGAGGTTCGTAGAGGGATTTTCTCGAATTGCTACTCCATTAACTTAGCTAACTAGGAAAGATACAAAATTCGTATAGAACGAGAAATGCGAGAAGAGCTTCTAAGAGCTCAAGAAGAGGCTCATTTCGGCACCTGTTCTGACGATACTATCTGGTTCGGACGGATTTGTCATTTACAGCGATGCTTCGGGCAAAGGGTTAGGATGTGTTCTCATTCAACATGGGAAAGTTATAGCCTATGCCTCACGGCAACTCAAAGAATATGAGAGGAATTATCCTACTCATGATTTAGAGTTGGCAGCAGTCGTTTTCGCGTTGAAAATCTGGAGACACTACCTGTATGGAGAGAAAGTGGAGATCTATATGGATCATAAGAGCCTCAAATATTTCTTCACTCAAAAGGAACTCAACATGCGGCAACGACGTTGGCTTGCGCTGTTGAAAGATTACGATCATACCATCCAATACCATCCTGGAAAATCAAACGTGGTAGCTAACGCGTTGAGTAGAAGATCATACGCGGGAACAAATGCGATGCTATCAAGGCCTATTTTGTGTGATTTACAAAGGATGGAGATAGAGTTCAAGACTTCGGGGACCCATGCGATGATGTCAAATATACGCGTAGAACCAACTTTGATTGATAAAGTTAAAGCTGCTCAAGCTACAGACCCGGAGCTGATGAATATGAGGAAGAAGATGCAAGAAAGTGCTATTCCAGAAGCAAGGATTGATGAAGAAGGAATACTTCGAGTCAACTCCAGACTTTGTGTTCCTAACGATTCGGACTTGAAGTATAGAATCATGATGGAGGAACACACCACACCGTTTGCAATCCATCCTGGGAGTACTAAAATGTATCATGATCTTTGACATATATTTTGGTGGAGCAATATGAAGAGAGAGATCGCGGAGTTTATCTCGAGGTTTTAACGTGTCAACGTGTAAAGATGGAGCATCAAGTGCCGAAGGGTCCATTGCAACCACTGAAGATTCTGAAATGGAAGTGGGAACACATTACCATGGATTTCGTTACGGGTCTTCCCAAGGTTTCTCAAGGCATAAATGCGATTTGGGTTATTGTCGATAGATTAACCAAGTCTGCTCATTTCTTACCAATGCAGGAGACTTATTCCCATGAATGTCTTGCTCATATGTACGTGAATGAGATTGTGAGATTGCATGGCATGCCAGTATCCATAGTTTCAGATCGTGACCCCAGATTTAATTCACGATTTTGGTCAGTTTGCAGAAAGCTATGGGCATAGATTTACGATTCAGTTCGGCATATCACCCTTAAACGGACGGACAATCAGAAAGGACTATCCAAACTCTAGAAGATCTATTGAGACTCTGTGTTCTAGACTTCAAAGAAAGTTGGGATAAGTACTTACCATTGGTGAAATTCTCCTACAACAACAGTTATCAGGCAAGTATAGGCGTGGCTCCATTCGAAGCGTTGTATGGACGAAAGTGTCACTCTCCAGTATGCTGGGATGAGGTGGGTGAAGCAACATTGTTGGGACCGGAGTTAGTACGTATAACTACGGAAAAGATTCAAATGATCCGGCAACAGATACAAACTGCACAAGATTGGCAAAAGAGTTATGCTGATCTTCATCGAAGGGACGTGGAGTTCAATGTCGGAGACCATGTGTTGTTACGTGTTGCTCCATGGAAAAAAGTTACGAGATTCAAGAAGAGAGGAAAGCTCAACCCATGATTCATTGGTCCATTTGAGATCCTTGACCAAGTAGGAAATGTGGCCTATAGACTCGCTTTACTTCCAAGCATGTCTCGTGTTCATAATGTTTTTCACATATTCATGTTGCGTAAATATGTGAAAGATTCAAACCACATTATTGAATTAGAACCAGACGAGATAACCGAAGATTTAACGTACGAGGAGGTACCTGACAAGATCTTGGATAGGAAGGAGCATGTCCTACGCTCGAAAATTATACCTCAAGTTAAAGTTTTGTGGAGAAACCATGCTATTGAGGAAATGACCTGGGAGTTAGAATCAGAAATGAAAGCAAGGTATCCTCACCTCTTCGACACCCCATGTACGTAAGTCAATTTCGAGGACGAAATTTCATAAGGAGGGGAGGATGTAAGACCTCGAATTTTATAAATAAAGATTTAATTTTCTTTATATATTATTTTGAAATAGTAAGGGGTTGATTTAATTAATGTAGTAAGTTGTGGATAAAATGCGCAAATATTTCAAAATGAGCAAGTGGTTATAAAATATTCATTATTATCGGGGAATATTCGTTTGGTAGTGGAATATTCTTGTTGTGGAGAATATTCATACGACGGCGCAGCCATTTGTGGGCCCCACAACGGAAGAACTGTCGGATATAGAAAGCGACAGAAATAACCTTTTTATAAATAACGGTAAAACTGTTACCGTTAAACTGTTGAAATATCCGGTGATAAAAATACAGTAATACGCGTTGTTGCACAGTAACACACGGTATTGCACAGTATTTCAAATTATTGATTCTTACGTAAGAAGGCACTTACTCAATTATTGTTACAGTAATTACTGTTCAATATTTTATATTATTGATTCAATAATTGCTACGTTGATATTTTATATGATTGATTCAATAATTGCTACGTTGATATTTTATATGATTGATTCAATAATTGTTACCGTTGATATTTTGTATTATTGATTCAATGATTGTCACTGCACAGTATTTCACATTATCTAATCAATAATTTATATTATTTGAATAATATTATTAGATAGCATTATTGACAATGTCTAAGGAAGTTCTGTCTAGGAGGGGTTATTTAATTGCGCGCCAGTAAATAAAAATCCTTATCGGAAGGCCCCCTCTTTCTTAGGAACGACCTGGTTGTCAATATTGTAGTTCTGTAATATTATTTGTGAATAATTAATTATTGATTTATATGATAAGGAAATATTTATTTTGTAGATATAAAAGAAGGAATTAGTGCTGATGTGTTTTTATCAGTATTTTAGTGTGGAAAATCATCCATTTGTAGATTTCGGCTATTTTCGGTTGGGAATTTGGAAAAACTTCCTTCTACAAAGTTGTAGAGAATTAAATTTCCTATAAAAAGGACATAGAATTTGTATTTTTCTGATAAAATGGCTATTTATTATGAATTATTGAAGTTTCAAAAATAAATATTTTATTAAAAATATGGGTGGGCCCCACTTTTGTTTTTATGTGTTGTAAATGCTGAATTTTCAAATTCCATTAAGGTGTGCTGGGAGAACCCGCCGGAGGTTTCAAAAGTCTACTTTGGCATCCTAAGCTTTTTCTATAAATAAGGTGCATAGTTAGAAATGAAAATCACACCAGAATCAAAAAAATTTCTCTCTATAATATCGAGCGTATTTCTTGTGAGTATTTAGATACTTTGAGTGTTGGTAGCAGTGCAAGTTTTCGTCTACATAATATCCGATATTCCAGTCAAAACTACTCTCCTGTTAAGGTAAGGGATGCTATTTTCTTTCGTAAATGATATCATTCTTTTCAATATCATTATACCAAAATATTGGCATGGATTTTATTATAAAATTCTTACTTTTTTTCGACGGGGTTACTATTCACGTATACGGCACTATTCACAAAAAAATTAAAATTTCTTTTATTTGTCTAAGTTGCATGTTAAGGTTCCTATCATTGATTGGATCCAAGTTTTGAGCTTTATTCTTGAATTTTGCTCCATAAAGTATTAATATGGAGTATTTTTGAACTTGGATAAACTAAAATACGAATCCTTAATCTTTGTCCTTTATCTCACTTGATTCGTTATTTATATTATTTTTCATCATCCTCAGTCCTAAATGGTGATATAACTGAATATCTTTGGCCTGTAGAGCAAAGATGAATGATTACCTGATGAATATCTTTAGCCGTAGTGCAAAGATCGACAGGTGTTGAGATGAACATGACCACTGGTGATACAAATAAAAATCTTTGGCCCGTAGTGCAAAGATGAATATTTGATTTGAGATATATATTGATTGATGTTACAGGGATAAAATATTGATGATGGACTTTTAAATTATAGAAGATAGTAGACTTCATTCTCTACATAACTCTTCTAATGAATTGATATTTTCGCTGTAGTTGTTGATCTAAAATTTGTTGTCCATAATATTTTATCTGATTTGTTGAAGACTAACGATAATTTATTTCCCATTATCATAGTCATAATATTCTTTATTGGGCTAGTTGAGCTCACCCTTTTCATCTATTGTCCTCTTCAGGAAATGAGAATGTCGTAGGAACTAGTCGGGGGACAGAGTGATGGTCCGAGTTAGAGCAGTAGTAGTCCTCACTATTTCTAATAAAAAGGTGTGATAATAATTGTAATGAGGACTTAGTTTGAATGTTAATATTTTCTACATATTTGTATTGACACTCACAATTGTGTGGTCGTATTTTGCACGACCTTGTGATATAAAGTTTGTATTTGGATTCTGTACCATGTATTTAGAAACTCAGAATGGGTTGGGTTGACTGGACCTATTCTGGGGGCGTCACAAATGAGTTTTAAAAACAACACCGTTATTCGTATGTCTAAGCTACTTGTTTCGGCTAAGACAAAAATAATTTGAAAATCTTTCAAAATGTATTTTGACCGTATACATCATTTGATATGGTGTATGATAGTAAACGATGGAGTCATCAATGTAATCGAACCTAGTGTCGGAAGTGATCGTAAGATCGTCAGCCCACTATGGTATGATGTATTATAACAAAGTCACAAAATGACGGAATCTTCAACGTACTATTAAGTGGGTGCGGAATTTTGGCGTCATAAAACGATTTTTGGTTTTCTTTTGAATTATGAAAATTTGACTAAATTATTTCGATTGATGTCCGAATTGTTGATAAAAGTCTAAGCTATTTGATTCGGCTAGACGACTGTTGAAAAGTGATTGTAGAATTCAAGCATTCTTGTGTTTTTGTGACAAACCAGATTGCTCTGGTACGGATTTAGATGTTGAAAAAATGAGTTAAATAACCCTATAACGGGAATATATTTTCAGAAATAGTGATCGAACATGACTCATATAGTCATTACAACACGCTACGTTGCAGCCCAACATAGTAGTATAATAGGGTAGCCACCTAGAGTACGTGTGGAAGGTGTTTTCAGTCCTTGTGATTGATAAACACTCTAGTTTACAATGTGGAGACTCGTGTTGAGACATCTATAAATGTGGAAGAATTCACGGTCTTATGTGACCCCTCAGCAAAATCTAAAATCTGAGTTATTCCTACTACTTCCCGATTATTAAAAGATCGTGGAAGATTCTTATTCTTCTAAAGGATGAATGTAGTAGTGGAATGTTCCTTCGAAAGGAGTAAATGATAGAATGCGATTGAGAAGCTTATAATAATAAAACTTTCAAAAAGAGAATGAATAAAAGTATTCAAGAGAATATGTAATAATCGAAAAGGCACCGAGTAGAGGTGGTTTCGGTGATTCTGAGGACAGAATCCTTATAAGGGGGGAGATGATGTAAGAACCCGAATTTTCAGAAATTATTAAATAAGAATTTAATAAATAAAATTCTTAAGTGTGAAATGGGTTCGAATAAAAACATTTATGTGATACAAGTTATGTAATATTGTGTTACATAGGGTAATATGAACTACGTAATATGTGATTGTTGTGATTAATAAATATATTATTAATATATATATATATATATATATATATTGTTATTTATCGAAGAGACGATTCAATTGAGATAAAAGAGGTGGATAAAATTATCTATAGATATTAAATAATTTATAGAATTATTTTATCATAGTAAGTTGGTGACATTAAATATCTTTAATGTATAATCACCATATTCTTGTGTATGTATACTAATAACTAATATGTTTATAATATAGGTTATTGATAGTACTTAAGCTATCCGTGAATGGGTTTGGATAGTAAAGCATGAGTTAGTCAAGGGGAATTAACTAATAAGAATAAATATTGGCTAATTGATAATTGGGAATTATATTATAGAATAATATAATTAACTATGGTGATATAGTACGGGGTTTAATTTACTTAAGTAAAAGAGTGAATTAATATATGTGTTGGATATGTAATTATAGTGGGTACTTTTATATATATTACTTAGAATGGTAATATGTGAGAAAGTCTAATGTGCAAATAACATTAATTAATATTCGAGATACGATTAAATGTGTAGATTTAAAGAAATTACTTTGGACACAATTTATTGAAAGGGAAGAGAAATAAATATTATATATTTCTAATAAAGGATATTAAAATAATTTCTAATGTTAAATTATTTTAATAAAAGAGGGAATGTTATTTTTGAATAATAATATTACCTTATATGTTTTTGGTATGATGTAATAAGTGTGATTAATTAATATGGTAAATACATTAAAACATATTTACTATATATAAATAAATTGATGGAAACAATTTATTATAAAAGAAAATAAACTTATTATCTATTTTCTATATATAATATATGTACATGTGTCGTACATGTAATTATTTGATATTATATTAAGGATAATATCTTGAGACAATAAGTAAATTATTTTCTAATAATGAATGCCTTTAATTGGAGGAGACATAATATTTTATATTATAGTGGAATACATAATTGTTATAATGGTAATGTATTTCCTAGAGAGTTTAAATTATAAAAAAAACTAAGTTATTTCAATAACTTGAGTTACTATATTACCATAAGAGTTATAAATAATTAAATATTTTTATTCGCAATATATATATATATATATATATATATATATATATATATATATATATATATATATATATATATATATATATGAACCTTGTGGCTTAATAGTCCTAAGTAAATTGAACATGTGGTGGGTGAGTAATGTGATAAAAATAAATAAGTGTCGAGAATGAGAATAAGCTTAGTGTAAGCTTGTGAGATATGCCTTGTGTGGCATGATAATAGATTCATTGATGAATTAATTAATTCAAGGACAGAAGATTTATTAATTAAACAATTAGTCTATATTAATTATTATTATAATAATATGTTGATTTATTATTATAACTAGTGATAGTATAATAATAAGAAAATTGATTATAGATATAATCAGAATTGTATTGCTGAGGTATGAGATATATTGTCTTATAATATTAATTATTGTTATGGATAATATACTAGTATCTAGTAATTATTTGATGGTATGTTGAATTATTATTATTGCGAGTGATAGCATGATAATAAGTATATTTGTTATAAATATAATAAGATTTATATTTATTTAATGTGATAATTAACTATATAAATGTTAATTAATTGTTATGGAGGTTAATAATTACATTGATTGATGAGGGATGAATTAATTAATATTTTATTTATTAATTAATTGTCATTGAGTATAATAATATATAAACGAGTAGATTATTAATATGATTATAATTGCTCAATTAGTTGATATGTGCAAAGGATGTGATTATTAAGAATATAACATATTGTAGTTACACATATGTTATATAAAGTATAGTGCAACATTAATTTGACTGTATTATATATATAAACTATATAGTAAAATTGATTGCATTATGTGAATTACATAATATTACTGCTTATGTAACATGATGTGTGTGGGTAGACCTTAAGGAATACCCTATTAGCATATAGTAATTGTTAATTGATAATGATTTCTATAGGATATTATAACTGTAATAATAACCGTTATGATAATTAATAACCGTTATAATAATGAGTAATACCCGATAAAATTATATCCGGTAGGATGAAAAGTACATGAATTTATATATGTGCAAGTTAAAATTTACTACATGATAGTATTATTGGGACTACATCGTGACACATTAATTTATAACTTAAGTTATATGAAATGGAAGGTGTACAACTTAAATGTATATGGAAGGTATATATATAAACCAAGTGTTGTATTACATTTGCAAGTTAATTTTGCTGAGATTTAGAAGCATTGTCCCATATTGAGTGCCCACCTTCTCATTTCTTCCCACGTGAACCCACATGACTATACTTATTCTCAATTTCATCAAAACATAGTTGATCATTTCAAGGGGAGTGGGAATCATGATGGAGTTCACCAACTCTCACCAACTCTTTCTTATCCATTGAACATTCTTGCAATCCTTTGAATTAATTTGGAAGGTAATTGAGTTGTCTGGATATTCATTTGCCTATATAAGGAGCTCTCTTCCTTCTCTATTTCAATTGCTGAGAATTGCTTAAGTTGAGAGCATATAGAGGGTGGATACTTGTATACTTATTAGTAGAGGAAGTGAGGATTAGCAAGTTCTATTTGAATGTTAACAGAGGTATAATCCCTCTTTCATTGTTCTTCATTTATGTTTATTGTCAATTTTTTGGTTCTTGAATTAAGTATGAACTTCATGATTTTGTGATGTGATAATGTTAATTAGTTGCTAAATAAAGTTATAAGCATGATAGGATTGTGTTATAGTTGGTACAGAATGAATTTCGTGAGTAATTCTGTGATGGGTTTAAGCTTCTGCCGAGCAGAATGCAATTCCTGGTCTGGCCAGTGCCCTGCGCAGCTGCGCCAGACCTGAACCAGAAACTTTAATTTCTATTTTCTGTTAAGTACTGTTAAGTGCTAGCATGCGATATATAATTAGAAAAAGTATGTGGACATAGATAACATACATATATGATTACTTTGATATGAAATGAGCATGTTTACCGATATTAGTACACACGATTGAAGAAAAACTTATAGTTTTGAAATGAAACTTATAATTTCGATTGTGAACTTAGACACATATGTAATATGTATATAATCTGATATTTTAAACATGATAGTATGGTTTATATTGACATGAAATGCATGCTTAAAGTATTAATCGTACACTAGTATTGGAAGTTAAGACAATTTCTGAAATAAGAAACTTAAGACTTTTGAAAACGAACTTGACCAAGACTAATGTCTTTTAGATTCTGATCATATGAGAATGTTTATGTGGTTTAAATATGAGCTTCTAGTGCATATGAAATATATATCGAGATGCCTTGCATGTACTATGATGCCTTTGTTGACTTAGTGTGATTTCCAATGAAAAGCTTAAAGTGTGAAAGCTAAGGACATCAATTACCATATGAATTATGTTATGATCATGCAAGCATATGCATTAGGATGTCATTATGCCTATAGATGTGTTGACATGAGCATCCTATGATGAAACGTGGATATCACCTATGCACACATATTCAAGAAAATAAATTTCTAAAGTATAGACTATGTGATTAAGTATACATGTGTAGTATAAGCACGAGCATGCCTACTTAGTATTAATTAGACTTGTTATGTGATAACCTGACCTTAGTAGTTGACCTTGAAGCATGGACATGAATTACTTAAGGTATATGAAAGTCCGACATGAAAACCATGTAACTTTGAATTTGATTTGAACAAGCATGCTAGGCTTTAAAACTTGAGTTAATACACTTATAAACATGTATGCATGATGAACATAGTAGCCTTGCATGACTAGTTTAAGTATGAAAAGGATATTGAAAGGTGAAACTTAGAAAGTTTGAATGTAATGGTTTCGATAAGGTCTGAGAAACGTAAGAGCAATGTAGATTATATATGTATGAGGTTTAAGTATGTGTCGAACACATAGATAAGTAATTGTGTGATATATAGTATAGTTGAGGTATAACTATACGTACCTAACGATACTAAGCGTATGATAGGAAAGTGAAACAAGGTTCTAAAAGCCAAGATAGAAAACAATGTAATACTTATTATTATATTGAGAATGTATGGAAGTGTATAATTGATGGGTGTGATCTCTATGATTAATATAAACTGTGTAGGATTACACGAAGTGCAGATATCTTTAAGCAGTTAAGTCGTAGTTGTTAAACTACGAATTAGGCAAGTCTTTCAGTTCCTATTTGATATATGAATTCAATAACTGTTAGTTGAATTATATTATACTATAATGATGTGAACTTATATATGAACTGTATATGAGATATGTATGAGATTGAAAGTTGATCTTTGATGATATGCTTGTTATATGAGAAGTAACATGCTTAGTGAATATAAATTGATTATACATGCATGAACTGAGTATGACGGTATATGCTATGTGATGCATGAAAACTGTTAGAATTACTGAGCTGTCGAGCTCACTCTTGCAAATAACCATTTTTGCAGGTTAAGGACTTAAGATAAAGATTTCGTGCTATTTGATTGATAAAGTTCAATAGTATCGCAAGAAGATTATTATTTTGTTGAAGTTATTGTTTTGAACCATGTTTAAGGTTCTAGTAGATGTACATGATAGTGATTGCAATAATTGCTACATGTTGTGTTGTATAGATGTATTAGTAATACATAGAGGTTATCGAGTTGAGTTGTAAACCTTTATACGGTAGTTTGAATATAGTGGATCATCATATAGTTTGATTCAAGGATATGTAATTGATTCAAGATTATGAAATCAATAAAAGATTCTTTTCAAAGAAGATTGAAAAAGTTTAAGTTATTCCGCGTTTTGGTAACATCGAATGTGATGTTTAGATAGGGATGGTAAATGACCAAGATTGTAACTTATAAAAGTTTGGGTTATTATACAGATCCTAGATATGAATAGAATTTATATTCTAAATTGTAATAAGCAAAGTTTTATCCTTTTACTAATGAATAAAAGATATAATAGTTCCGCGATAGTAGTATCGTGAAAGTACCGGATCCGAGGTAATAGAAAGGACCCGAATTTGGGGGCGTCACAAGTTGGTATCAGAGCTGTAGGTTATAAACCTTAGGTAAGTGTACCTTAGACTATAACCTGAGAGAGGGAAAGATAAAGATTAAAATACATACGTAAAGATTCAAAGAAGAATCTTGAAGTATCTAGAGAATGAGAATTAGGAGTTACCTAACTCCGGTAATAAAAATGTTAAGACGATGTGTATAAGATGAATATGACAAAGATAATGAGAATGAACTCGAATGGAGTTTAGTTTATAATGGGAAAGAACCCTAAGGTAAAACGATGATCACAACGTGATCATATTAAGTTATGAAATGATAGATAGTCTGTAACGACTAAGTGTGTATAGCTTGATGCTATAAGAGAATGTACTATGATATGGTACGAGATGAACTCATGAGGAGTTGTATATGATGAACATAGAAAGTTCGTAACGAGCAAGTGATAGAGTAAGATAGAGTTAAGTGTTGGACTTCCATTGAGGACTCATGTGATGGCTTAGTTGTACAAACTTTTGTATGGGCAGAGGTTTTGTGCTTGCACTTAGTGCTTCACATTGATAATCGTTGGAATGTTAGTGTCGCGTTATCATTATACATATGGCGGAAAGGTGATTCTTTTCTCATGTTTATTTTGATAGATAGAGATTTCTAAGATTAATTTAGATAATACTAAGATTTGGTGCGAGTTCTTAAGACTCATGCCTATGACGAGTTCGTGACTCATAATAGTTTGGTGGGACCCCTCAGCGAATGGACGACTTTGGTCTAACTAGAATAAGTTCCTACACCCATATGATTGTGGTAAGTTCCTAAACTTTCATGGTGTGGTAAGTTGGTGAACTGTACTGAGCATTGATGGTGGTAAGATGTGACACCCCCAAATTCGGGTACTTCAATTCCACAGGATTTGGTGTTCACTGTACAAATATCATCTATCTATCTACCTATAATAAATGCAAACCATGCAATAGATAGAAATAAATCCTCCCCTTATGGGGTTACAACATCTGAGTAATAAATACAATCCCAGGTCATACTAACCTTAAACATCTGTGTGGAACATAAATAAATAAATAAGTCTTACACAACTTTAACATAAGTTTGAAACATAAACATATAAAAATAAACAACAAGTCTTCATCACTTGTTGACCTTGCCCTTGCCTTTGCTAGTAGAAGGCTCGTCGGACCTTTCATTCTTAACTACAATGTTATTATTACGTAAGAGTGAGCACGATTGCCCACAAGTATAATAATACAACAACAATATAATAACATGCAAGTGAATCAAAGACATCTGAATAAAGAAACTCAACTTTTGACTCGAGGATAAATAACAGGAATCAAAAGAACATCTGAGGGTTATAAGACCTCGAACTATGTCCTAGGTTGTAAAGTGTTAAACTTCAAACCTTTAACAGTCATAAGACTATGGACTCTACTTCTCGTACTTAGGGGGATCAGCCCTTAGTACCATACTGTGCACAATATCTCAACGCTAAGGCGTAAATAATCCCCTTTACATAGTTGTTCATCTCAGTTTTGACATCAGAGTCCGCACCAAAGGAAGTTTGGTTTGGATAAGCTCAATAAATATTCTAGAATTTAGAACATACATCAACTATGGACTAGTCGAATAAATAAGGGTTCACTAGTCCTATAAGTTCAACAATAACATCTATATTCAACTTGAATGGTAAATCTCAAGAGTATACAATCGAATAAGTATTGTATAGCTGAATCATGCTTAAAAGAGTTATAGCATCAAATATGAAATCTTTGAACTTGAGCAATTAAAAACAAGAGCTCGCTCGATATAGAACACAAGTCTAAGACTTGATAAATGAATAACTTAGAATGTTAAGAAACTTGCTTAATAATAATAAGTTAGAGATATGATACTTGCTCAATATAAAAGTAAAATTTTAGTTTAGGAAACTTACCTCTTGCACAAGCTACAATTTATAATTCACGTTCTTTGTTAAATCCTACATATCAATACGTTCACAATACACATTAATCAATAACTCGATATACGTATTGAATCACACACATCGGTCTTGAGCACGTTATTGGACTATACAATTAACGATTCAAGTCATATAATTAACTTATTAATTACTCACGTAATATAAGTTATTAACCTCTTATTATATGTTTAATCATGTCTTCATGTTTATTACATTAGGTTCCAATTACATTTCCTGGACGTGAACAATTAAAATCTCATTTCTGGGCAAAATCTGCCAAGTGGCGCTGCTGCTCGGACTTTATGCTTAAGTCTGGTGCTGCAGCTCCACTGGCGCTGCAGCTCGGACTTTAAGCTTAAGTCTGGCACTGCAGCTCCATTAGCGCTGCAGGCCCAATCTTAGGCTTAAAGCTGGCGCTGCAGCCTCACTCTTAGGCTTAAAGTTGGCGCTGCAGCTCCACACGCCAGTTTCAGAATCTGCAGTTCATGAATTATAGAGAATCAGGCCCAGAATTCACCATTTAATGCTACCACAATAATTTAATTGCTACCCATGAAGTATGGACTTCACAAAAACACTATACAACATTTCTAGCATGATCTTAGCATTCTAAATCACGTAATTACACAAGTTATAACAATCAAATTCACTGTTTTTCATACTTTATAAAGTTTTGAAAGAAAAATAAAAAATTCAACGTTATGGATTCGTTATAACACCGAATCCGTTCGTTTAACTTCCACTTTGTTCGTTTAAACGTGTATAATTATATTACATCATCAATTTAAGTTAAATAAATGTGTAAGGTATGTAAATTTGGTACATAAGGGCCATATGGGCCATTCTTATGTTCTAAAACTTTGAAAATCTCAATTACCACATAATTACATGAAATTAACCACTGTAATTTATGCATATATGATATACAACATGTTATGAACATCAACTAATATATATATAGCCATATCATGAACAAATATAAATTTTCCCATTCTTAGAGAATTTTAAAACACATAAATGGAAAACTCTGTAACTTTTCGTAAACCCAATTAAGGCCTAATTTCATGAATTCAACTATTTTAAACCATTCATACCAAATATAAAACATGTTCTAATCATACAATAACACATATATGATTACATCTCATGTATTCATCACTACAACCATATATAGAGAGTTTGAAGTTGGGTTTGAAAAATAAATTAACGAAATTAAAAACTTGAGATGAAGGATTATACCCTTGCTAACTCTATTTGATGATGATATAACTTGAATTTTCCCAACTCTTCTCAAATCTATGTTTTCTTAACTTCTCTCTCTGAATTCTCTCTTTTCTTCTCTGATATATGAATATGGGAGTCTGATGTAGTTATATGATATAAAATATAATACGTATGTAATGGGTGAGTAATGGGTGAGTGGCGTCAGTTAATCCGTAATGGGTTAACGGGTGCAACTCCCCTTAGGGCCATGTTTGCTAGCTCTCTTATTCTCCCTTTCCATTTATTTTAATAAAGCTCTTATTATATAGTTAATTAATGTCACACCCAATTTAATCAAATAATGTTATTTAAATCAATTAAATAAAATAGCATAAATTCACATTAAATCACATAGTCACATAATTAAAATTCTTATTTATTAATTATGTCAAATCATAAATCTCTAATTAATTATTAAATTAATTAGAACACATTATGCTTATTAATTAATATATTAAATCAAATAAGCTCAGTTAAATGCATCATTGAATATAAAAATTTCTTCACATTAATTTAATCAATGTAACACATATAATTAAATTAATTTACCACAAATTCATTAATTAATTATTTAACTCAATAATTAAATCATCAAAAAATATTTATTTAATTCAATAAATATTCAAATTAAATTATAAAAATCTCAGTTCGTCACATCTTTCCCCCCTTAAAAGGATTCTGTCTCCAGAATCATGGTTCAATTAAATTTCGCCCCGTTACATTCTCCCCCCTTACAAAGATTCTGTCCCCAGAATCGCATACACATAAATTAAGTAAATAAATGTGGGCAATTCTTCATCATATGCTCTTCGAGTTCCCACGTAGCTTCTTCAGCATTGTGGTTCCTCCAAATTACCTTAACAGAAGGTATAACTTTGTTTCTGAGGACTTGTTCTTTCCTGTCAACGATCTGAACAAGAATTTCTTCATAGGATAAGTTTTTCTCAAAATGTAGGGGTTCATATTCAATCACATGCTTACAATCGGGTTTGTAGGGGCGTAAAACTGAAACATGGAAGACGTTGTGGATATTCTCTAGCGCCGGAGGTAAGGCTACCTCATACGCAACTTCTCCAATCATTCGCAGTACCTCGAAGGGTCCAATGAACCTCGGGCTCAATTTTCCCTTCTTACCGAATCTGATCTTTCCCTTCCAGGGAGAGACTTTCAAAAATACAAAGCTACCCGATTCAAACTCAACATTTTTACGGTGTGGATCGGCGTATTTCTTTTGCCTATCCTGAGCTGCTACCAGTCTTGTTCTGATTATCCTGACTGTCTCTGCTGTCTGTTGTACCAGTTTTGCACCTAGTAGTTGTCTCTCGCCAACTTCATCCCAGTATAGCAGAGTTCTACATTTTCTTCCGTACAACGCTTCGTAAGGCGGCATGCCAATACTAGCATGGTAACTATTGTTGTAACCGAATTCCACAAGCGGTAGGTGATCATCCCAATTTCCTTTAAAATCCATGATGCATGCTCTCAACATATCTTCTAATGTCTGGATCGTTCTTTCACTCTGCCCGTCTGTCTGAGGGTGATAAGCCGTACTCATTCTCAACTGTGTCCCCATGCATTCCTGTAGTCGCTTCCAGAAGTTCGATGTGAAGCGCGGATCTCTGTCGAAAATAATTGACACCGGAACTCCGTACCTCGATACAATCTCTTTCACATATAACCTTGCCAACTAATCTAAGTTGAATCTGATTTTGATCGGAAGGAAGTGTGCGGATTTCGTCAGTCGGTCAACGATAACCCATATTGCGTCGTAGCCTTTCTGAGTCGTCGGAAGGCCAACCACGAAATCCATCGTAATGTGTTTCTATTTCTATTTTGGGATTTCCAGGGGTTGTAGCAAACCACTCAGTCTCTGATGTTATGCTTTCACTTTCTGACAGGTTAGACACTTTGCAACACACTTAGCAACATCTCGTTTCAAATTCGGCCACCAGAAGTGCTGTCGAAGATCCTAGTACATCTTGGTACTATCGGGGTCAATCGAATACCGTGAGCTATGAGCCTTGCTCAAAATGTCATCCTTAATCTCTGGCACTGACGGTACCCATACTCTGTTCTGAAATCTCAGTAGTCCCTCACTGTCTATCTTGAATCTTGGTTCGTTTCCTTCAGATATCTTCTTCTTCACCTTCTCACATTCTTCGTCCTGAAGTTGAGCTTCCTTAACTTTATCCAATAGGGTTGTACCAGCTTGTATCTGAAACAACTTCTCATCAATCTCCATTGGATACTTCACTTCCAATTCCAGCTTTTCCATTGCTGAAATTAGGTCCTCATGAGCAGTCAACATCATCAATTTCTCCCTACGTTTTTGATAGTAGTGTGCATACAAGCCAATCATGTATGATGATAAAGCACATACTTTGTAAACAATCTTATTTATTTATTAATAAAATATTCATTTAAGGCATTTAATTATCTACATGGTACTGTTTTTAATAATATGTAAATAACCCATAGTTTTAAGCAATGATTTTAGAATCTTGATGAGATCATGCTAATGAGATCTAAATTCTTAGAAAGCTTAAAAACTAAAATAGTTCCCAATTGTGGGATTACTAAAATAGGGATTAGTAAATCTGGATAGATTGGTACATATGTTTATTTGTATATCGCTTGTTGTGCTATCCACAAGGTTATATACATTTGAAATGGGATCCTTAATCTCACTAGCAAATCTTTAATTAGATGTTGCCGAACTATATAAGTGAGGGTAATATAGTTTGATGAAAATAGTGGGAGATACTAATTTAAAATAAAGACCTAAATTTATTTTGGTATGCAAAGTTAATAAAATGAATGTTTGTTAAAAATATTGTCTTTTCACATGTAGAATTTTAAAAATGTCAAAATCACTAATCTCACTACGAAGCATACTTGATGCAAATAAGCTTACCGGGCCGAATTATGAGGACTGGCTAAGAAATCTGAGAATTGTTCTCACTGCTGAAAAGATTTCTTATGTCCTAAATTCAAGTATCCCTGAATCTGTTTCGGAAACAGCCTCTGAGAAAGAGATTGCCACTTTCAATAAGTGGCAAGATGATGCATCTGTGGCTCAATGCATCATGCTCACATCCATGAATAACGAGCTTCAGCGTCAGCACGTAAATATGGATGCTCCTGCTATGCTGCTTCACCTCAAGGAGTTGTATGGTGAACAGAGTAGGACTGCAAGATATGAGATATCTAAGGAGCTCTTCCGATCTCGGATGACCGAAGGCACTGCCGTCGAGACTCATGTTCTAAAGGTAATCAATTTTATTGAACGCCTTGGACAGCTTGGGTTCGTCATGGATGGGGGGTTGAGTCAAGACTTGGTCTTGCAGTCACTCCCTGAGACCTTTTCGCTATTTGTGGTTAATTTTCACATGAATAAGCTAGATGTCAGCTTGCCTGAGCTGCTTAACATGAAGGTCACTTCTCATCAAAGAAGAACCATGTCTTGATGGTGGATTCTTCCAATAAAAGTAAGAGGCCCAAGGTGTCTTCTGAAAAGAGGAAATCCAAGAAGGCTAAGGGAAAGGGGAAAGAAAAGGAACAAAAGAAACCTGAACCAGCTAAAGGAATATGCTTTCATTTCAACGAGCCGGGACATTGGAAGAGAAACTGCAAGAAGTTTCTAGCAGAGAAGAAGCTTGGAGAAGCTTCGACTTCCAATCAAGGTTTGTTTATGATTGAAATTAATTTTTCTGAAAGTCATAATTCTACTTGGGTATTGGATACCGGCTGTGGGTCTCACATATGTAACACTGTGCAGGGACTGGTCAGAAGTAGAAAGCTGAACAATGAAGAGGTGATCCTACAAGTGGGGAATGGAGCAAAGGTTGCTGCATTAGCTGTAGGAACTTATTGTTTAGCAATGCCTTCGGGCAAGTCCATTTATCTTAATAACTGCTATTATGTTCTGAATATTATTAAAAACATTATTTCAATTTCTGTATTGGATATGGAAGGTTTTGACGTTATTATAAAGAACAATGGTTGTTCTATTTATAAAGACGATGTTTTATATGGTATTGGAAATTTGCGAAATGGGCTTTATATACTTGACTTGCAAAAAAATATATTTCAAATTGAACAAACTAAGAAAAGGAAAAGAGATGATATTAATTATACCTATATGTGGCACTGTAGACTCGGTCATATCAATGAAACAAGATTATCCAAGTTGCATAAGGATGGGCTCCTAGAGCTATCCGATTATGAATCATATCCAACTTGTGAATCTTGTCTCATGGGTAAAATGACTAAATCTCCTTTTAGTGGAAAAGGAGAAAGAGTTACAGAGTTGTTGGCATTGATTCACACAGAAGTTTGTGAACCTATGACAACAAGTGCACGAGGTGGGTATTCTTATTTTATTACTTTCACTGATGATCACTCAAGATTTGGATATGTATATTTAATGAAATACAAATTAGAATCATTTGAAAAGTTCAAAGAGTTCATAAGTGAAGTAGAGAAACAAACGGGCAAGAGTATTAAGATACTTCGATCAGATCGAGGTGGAGAATACTTAAGCGGTGAGTTTCTTAATTGTCTCAAAGAAAATGGTATAATCTCACAATGGACTCCTCTAGGTACACCACAGTTAAATGGAGTATCTGAAAGGAGAAATCGAACACTGTTGGACATGGTTCGATCCATGATGAGTTTTACCGACCTTCCAATTTCCTTCTGGGGTTATGCCCTAGAAACGGCTGCATACCTACTTAACAAGGTACCTACCAAATCCGCCCCAAAGACTCTATATAAGATGTGAAAAGGGAGGAAACCAAATCTTAAGCATGTTAAGACTTGGGGTTATCCAGCTTATGTCAAAAAGTTTGAAAATGATAAGCTACAGACTAAATTCGATAAGTGTAGATTTGTGGGATACCCTAAAGAAACTGTAGGGTATTATTTCTATCATCCAACTGATCAAAAAGTGTTTGTTGCGAAATATGCTACCTTCTTGGAGAAAGAGTTTATCCATGAAGGGGTCAGTGGGAGTAAGATATATCTTGAAGAAGTTCAAGAACCACAAATTACCAAGGATCAAAGTCAGGTACCTAACCAAGTAGAAGAACCTACTGTACCACACCCTGTTCGTAAATCTGGAAAAGTACCGAAGATACCTGAGAGGTATGGATTCGTTATAGAGGATGACAATGAGGTACACATCATGAATGATGATGATCTATTGAATTACAAACAGGCTATGAGTAATAAAGACTCGGGGAAATGGCTTGAAGCCATGAAATTCGAAATGGACTCCATGTATGAAAACAAAGTATGGACTTTGGTTTCACCACCTGAAGGTATTAAGCCTATTGGGTGTAAATGGGTTTTTAAGAGAAAGACTGGAGCAGACGGAAAGGTAGAGACCTATAAGGCCCGACTGGTTGCAAAAGGTTTCAAACAAAGACAAGGAGTTGACTATGATGAAACCTTCTTACCAGTAGCCATGCTCAAGTTCATTCGAATTTTGCTTGCGATTGCAGCTTATAACGACTATGAGATGTGGCAGATGGACGTGAAAACGGCCTTCCTCAATGGAAAACTTGAGGAGGATGTGTATATGACACATCCAGAGGGATTTATTTCAAAAGTTGGAACAAATCAAGTCTGTAAGCTGTAACGATCCATTTATGGATTGAAGCAAGCTTCTCGTAGATGGAACATTCGTTTTGATGAGACAATCAAAGTGTTTGATTTTATCAAAAACAAGGATGAACCATGTGTATAAAAGAAGGTTAGTGGGAGCGTAGTATCATTCATTGTATTATATGTTGATGATATATTACTGATATGGAATGACATTCCTATGTTACAGTCAATTAAAATCTGGTTATCTAAAAACTTCTCCATGAAGGACTTGGGTGAAGCATCCTATATTTTGGGGATAAAGATCTAAAGAGATAGATCTAAAAGGATGCTCGGCTTATCCCAAGGAACGTACATTGATACGATGCTAAAGAGGTTTAGCATGGAAGATTTCAAGGTCTCATGCCGATGAGCCATGGAATACATCTCTCCAAGAAACAGGCCCCAAAGACACCTGAGGAGAGAGACCGTATGAGTAAGATCCCTTATGCTTCTACAATAGGATCTATCATATAGGGTATGATATGTACTAGATCGGATATTGCTCACGCACATAGTGTAACGAGAAGATACCAGTCGAATCCAGGAGAAGAGCACTAGAAGGCAGTGAATAATATCCTAAAGTACTTGAGAAGGACTAAAGATATTTTTCTTGTCTACGGTGGGTCTAAATTAAAACTCGAGGGATTCACGGACTCAAGTTTTCAAACAGACCAAGATGACAGTAAATCTATTTCAGGGTATGTGTTTACCTTGAACGGAGGCGCAGTAAGTTGGAAGAGTTCCAAGCAGCAAATAGTTGCTGATTCAGTGACAGAGGCAGAGTATATATATGCAAGTGAAGCTGCAAAGGAAACTGTTTGGATGAAGAAGTTCATAACTGAACTTGGTGTGGTTCCTAGCATTGGAGAAGTAGTTCCCGTATACAGTGACAACACCAGAGCGGTTGCACAGGCTAAGGAACCCAGGTCTCATCAGAAATCCAAACACGTGTTGCGGCGATTTCACTTGATCAGGGAGATCATTGAAAGAGGAGACATCACCTTGGAGCGTGTGGACTCTCAAGACAACATTGCAGATCCATTTACTAAAGCTCTAACACAACAGCAATTTGATCGTCACTTAGAGAAGATGGGTATGAGATACCATGGCGATTGGCTTTAGTGCAAGTGGGAGATTGATAGTAGTGTGCATACAAGCCAATCATGTATGATGATAAAGCACATACTTTGTAAACAATCTTATTTATTTATTAATAAAATATTCATTTAAGGCATTTAATTATCTACATGGTGCTGTTTTTAATAATATATAAATAACCCATAGTTTTAAGCAATGATTTTAGAATCATGATGAGATCATGCTAATGAGATCTAAATTCTTAGAAAGCTTAAAAACTAAAATAGTTCCCAATTGTAGGATTACTAAAATGGGGATTAGTAAATCCGGATAGATTGGTACATATGTTGCTTGCTCATTGGATGAGGATGACTGATCTCATGGTCATTTGTGTGGAGACACTAAAGCAAGTATGTAGGTGCTTATTGGAGAATAAGTTCACTGAACGTGACTCGCTATGGAATACCTAATGGAGTTTTACTCACCTGTCAATAGGAATTCCTAATGTGATAGTAGTACAAGTGATCCTTGGACTTGAGATCATCATAGTATCTTGTATGTAACAAATTATACTTTAACTTATTCCTTAAGGCCTTTTAAGGCATATATAGGGTATGCTTGGGTATAATGAGTTACATATGGAGATAATGTATGATCAATAAAGAATCTACCACCTCTAGTAAAAGAGGAGATATGTCCTATGTGATTCGTTAAATGACAACCCAGGAATCCTTGGCCAAGGTAGAATAAAATTAGAAAGAGGTTTCTAATTTGCATTATTTGGAGTTGTGCGTTTTCTAATCGAAATACATACGATTAAATAAATTAAGACTTGACAGTAAATCCATGTCTTATATTTAATTGGGACATTGTATAGTGGAAGGATTGAATTGTACGGTAACTATTAACTCACAGGTTCTTTTATGAATAATGTTGAAATCTATATTATCTGAAAAGTCGTTGATCGCTAGGGAGGCTTATCCCTATTGTAGAATAAATGTTATTTATTTTAATAGATTATTAGTTTAATTTATTTATTTAAATAAGATTAGAATTGTTCTAATTGATTTATTCACAACCCGTTTAATATGGAGAACCTAAAGGGTCACACCATAAAAGGAAGAAGAATTATTTAAGAAGAAAATGGCATGATAGTAATAATGCATTAAGTATAATTAATTTAATCTATGGTGATAGAATAAATTAAATAGCTTAATGCTTATTATTTAATATTTTAGAAATATTAAATATAAATTAATAAGAGGAATCTTATTAATATTAATATTAATATTATTATTATTTTAATTCTAAAGGAGTTTAGGAATTAATATAATATCATACTCTCTCTCAATCCTAATAAGATTAGGATATAAATTAATTAAAAGTGTTTAATTAATTAATTAAATAAAATCCTATTCTAATTGGATTAGGAGGGTTAACCTAATATCTATATAAGAGAGTCTTATATCAGAAATAAGGTACGTGAATTTTTCCAAGGGTTGGGAGTACACATATTTTATAGAGATAGAAACAAGGATTAAGCCAATAACCCATCTTCCTGAGTTCTTCATCTTCCTTGGTGGATCACCGTTAGAGGCCAAACATTTGGGTGGCTGACATTGATCAAGGGAAGGAGCCACTACAGAGGAATTAAAGGAATGAAAGGAGTAGAACTTGTACCTGAGGAAGCTTGGATCTTCAAAGGTATAATTCCATCATCTCCTTCTATGTATTGACTGATAATTGATGCACAAGAAAGATCATGATTAAGCGTTTGTAAGAAAATTTTTAAAATCTAATTTTTCGTCCCTTCCGCTGCGTTTATGTAATTTGATTGCATGCTTATGTTTCTAGCAAACCCAACAGTTTTCTGCTTAAGGCGTCGACAACCACATTAGCCTTACCCGGATGGTATAAGATTTCACAATCATAGTCCTTAATTAACTCTAGCCACCTTCTCTGGCGCATATTTAAGTCCTTCTGTGTAAAAATATATTTCAGACTTTTGTGGTCTGTATATATTTCACACTTTTCCCCATAGAGATAGTGTCTCTAGATCTTCAAGGCAAATACCACTGCAGCTAATTCCAAGTCATGGGTCGGATACCCCTTCTCATAGTCTTTCAATTATCGTGACGCATACGCAATGACCCTCCCATTTTGCATAAGCACACAGCCAAGTCCTTTATGCGACGCATCACTATAAATCACAAAATTTCCTGTGTCGTCCGAAAGGGATAACACAGGTGCTGAACTCAACCTCCTTTTAAGCTCTTGGAAGCTTTCCTCACACTTCTCCGTCCAAACGAATTTCACCGATTTTCTATTCAAATTCATCAGCGGAGTTGCGATCTTGGAAAAGTCCTGAATGAATCTTCTATAATAACCCGCCAATCCAAGAAAACTTCTCACTTCCGACAGTGTTTTCGGCTGATCCCAGTTCATCGCAGCTTCGACTTTAGAGGGATCTACGAAAATTTCGTCCTTGTCGATCACATGTCCAAGAAATTGCACTCTTTCAATCCAGAATTCACATTTCAAAAATTTGGCGTACAACTTCTCTCTTCTCAACGCCTCTAATGTTAACTTCAGATGTTCTATGTGTTCTTCCTTGGTCTTCGAGTATACCAAAATGTCGTCGATAAAGACCACCACAAATTTGTCCAAAAATAGCTTGAACACTCCATTCATTAAGCCCATGAATGTTGCAGGAGCATTCGTTAGACCAAATGACATTACCAGAAATTTGTAGTGACCATATCGAGTCCTAAATGCTATCTTCGGAACATCCTCTGGCCTCACCTTCAGCTGATGATAGCCACTCCTCAAGTCTATCTTTGAAAAGTACCTTGCACCCTTCAATTGGTTAAACAGATCGTTGATCCTCGGTAATGGATATCTATTCTTAATTGTGACCTTATTTAGTTCTCTGTAGTCGATGCAAAGCCGCATCATCCCGTCCTTCTTCTTCACAAACAACATCGGCGCTCCCCACGGCGATACGCTCAGTTGGATGTACTTCTTGTCCAGTAACTCTTGTAGTTGTACCATCAACTCTTTCATCTCTACCAGAGCCATCAATATTGGGGTCGTCCCTGGCGTCAAATTGATCACAAACTTAACCTCTCTGTCTGGCAGAAGTCCTGGCAGATCATCCGGAAATACGTCAATGAAGTCCCTCACGACTGGTATATCTTCCACTTTCGGGTTTTCTTTACGACTATCGACTATGTAGGCTAAATATCCTACACAGCCTTGTCTTAATAACTTCCTGGCCTGCATCATCGTCAGACAACTCACTTGTCTAGGCGATTTACTGTCATAAAACACAACCTTTGACGGAGTCATAAGGTTGATACACTTCCTCTGGCAATCAATTACAGCCCCATAATTGACTAGCCAATCCTTTCCCAGAATAACATCGAATTCCCTAAGCCTAATCAGGATAAGATCTACGTTCATAATGTTATCCTTAATATCCACCCTACAGTTCTTGTGTACGGACTTAACAGGGATCACTTCTCTATTCACAATTTCTATGTTCATAGGGTATTCTAACTCGTCCATAGGAAGTTCTAAGTTCTTAGCAAAGTCATCGAATATAAATGAAAAAGTAGCACCCGAATTAAATAGTACATAAGCATTAACTTTATTGATCGGAATGATACCTGACACCATATCGCGAGACTGTACAGCATCCTGCACGATCATGTTAAAGGTTCTGGCGGTTGGTCGGTTGGTTGCGGTTGGTCCCTTGATAGTTAGAGCACTTCCATCGCTGTTTCCCTTGTTCCCTCCTGATCCTGCCCCTCCAGATCCCTTCTTGGGATAGTCCCTTGCCAGATGGTCCTTTGAGCCGCAAGTGAAGCAAGCGCCCTTCTTTGGGTTAGGACAGTTAGGTGCTATGTGGACTTCCTGACCACAATTGTAGCACACTCGTTTTCCCTTCATACAGATTCCCAGGTGAGCTTTCCCGCAGGTCGGACAAGCTTCGATCCTCTTTTTCTGACCTCCTTGCTGATTCCCAATTTATGAGTTATCACTCCACCTCCTCTTCTGATTACTACTCCCTCCCGTGTTGCTACCACTAGCCTTGTTAATTCCTTCACCTTCACTCTTCTTCTTCTTCTGGTCCTGATTGTACTTTGTAACTGCGTCACTCCCGCCTTCAGCGAGAATAGCCGTCTCTAACACCCCAGCAAAAGTGTCAATTGGAACATTGACACTTTGCTATACAACCAGGGCTTCAGGCTCTGTTCAAACCT
Source organism: Panax stipuleanatus (assembly GCA_020205555.1). Classification (NCBI taxonomy): domain Eukaryota; kingdom Viridiplantae; phylum Streptophyta; class Magnoliopsida; order Apiales; family Araliaceae; genus Panax; species Panax stipuleanatus. The sequence continues at coordinate 18,916,046 of CM035121.1, read as the reverse complement.
CCTTGCCTTCCTCTGATCGGTGTGCACTTGATACGTGGCTAACCTAGCTAACTCATTGAATTTTGCCGCATATTCCGGTACGAACATATTCCCCTGTTTCAGTTCCAGGAACTGGACCTCCATTTGATTCTGCGAGCTGGTCGGAAAGTACATCTCGAAGAACATCTCTTTGAACTTCTCCCAGGTAATCACACCTTCTCCTCCCCGGACCTTATTCGCTTGCCACCAATAACTAGCTTTGGATTTCAGCATGAACGTTGCATAGGCACTTTTCTGGTCTTCTCTGACTTTGGCGACGTCAAAAACTTTCTCCATCTCCATCACCCAGGTTTGAGATTCTATCGGGATCATGGTGCCTTTAAACTCTGGCGGTCCCACTGCCTTGAAGTCCTTGAACGTTGTGTTCAGTGGAGTTTGAGGTTGGTTGTTAAGCGCTCCAGCAAGTAAGTTCGCTAACTGCTGAACGGGGCTAGCATTGGCGTCGTTGTTGTTGTTCGTTGACCCTTCTTGGGCCTATTGACGGTTAGGTCGTTTCCTTGGAGGCATTTTTCTGTTAAGAAATACGCTTATTAGATCTTTATTCAATTCTCTAAATATCCAAGGCTTAACTTAAACATTTAGACACAATCATTACAACACATCGTCTCAAATAAACTATGATATTTTATTAAATCAAAAGTTTTAACATAACACGATAGCATCACTGCTATTTACATCAACTATCCCGAGATAAAGAATCTACAGGATTTAAAACATAAAATATTCCTCCGTTTATAACACATTGGAATTTATATTATTAACTACGAGATAGGTTTCGCAAAATCAAATACTCCTATCACTACCTATTAAGGCGACGATCAGCTTTGCCACGCTCTTCTTCCATAATCCGGGACATCGTCCTGCGATCTAGCATGTACGACGGTAGTCCTTCGAACTGTATTGGGTACCTCATGACCCGATCCTGGGCCTCATCAATTACATACTGAAGCGTAGAGTACGTCTCCTCAAGCTTGGCCTTCTTCGCCCAACAGTTGTCTTCTGGGAGATCTGCTCGTCGTGATTCCCTTACCCAGGCCTCCTCTGTTATGGCCAGCCTTGTTGATTTCTCTTTCAGTTCATTCTTCAACTCCTCTATTTCCTCTGACTTCTGCTCGATTTGGCCTTTCTCGTGAACCAAATCCCACTCTACATTTCCTAGACGTGTGTGAAGAGCCTCAACCTCTCCATCCCTCTGATCGATGGTAGACTATTGAGTAACCGATCGTTCCCTCAGCTCCTGAACAGTCTCCCTCAGCTCCTGAACAGAATCACGTAACTCTATGTTACATTCATACAGCTCGTCATACATCTCGGCACTGATAGAGCTCGGCGGGAACTCTTCAGGGTCTTCCTCTTCCTCTTCGGCTGCCTCAGCCTAAACCTCAATCTCCTCAGGGTCTTCCTCAGAGTCCTCCTCCGAATCAGACACCGGCACATACTCCTGACCAATGACTGTGATCAAGGGTGATGGTTCTCGTCGGACTAACTGCTCCCAGACTACGTGGATATCTCGGGGCTCCTCCTCTCTAGCCTCTAGGGGTACAAGGTCCCTGGACTGACTAGGTTCTTCAGCATCTGTCATCCTGGCAAATAGAATTTTAAGTCTTAGTTATTACGTGATGCTAATCGATACTCGAGTATATAAGTATAAGCACATAGCACATAAGGTAAGTTATTATCTTTCTTAGAACTCGATAAGAGTTATCATTACTATGTTCTCGATCTCTAAAAGGCTACTATCCTAAGGTTTTCCCCCACCTAAGGTTCATAACCTACAACTTTGATACCAACCTATGACACCCCCAAATCCGGGTACTTCAATTCCACGGGATTTGGTGTTCACTGTACAAATATCATCTATCTATCTACTCATAATAAATGCAAACCATGCAATAGATAGAAATAAATCCTCCCCTTATGGGGTTACAACATCTGAGTAATAAATACAATCCCACGTTATACTAACCTTAAACATATGTGTGGAACATAAATAAATAAATAAGTCTTACACAACTTTAACATAAGTCTGAAACATAAACATATAAAAATAAATAACAAGTCTTCATCACTTGTTGACCTTGCCGTTGCCTTTGCTAGTAGAAGGCTCGTCGGACCTTTCGTTCTTAAATACAATGTTATTATTACACAAGAGTGAGCACGATTGCCCACAAGTATAATAATACAACAACAATATAATAACATGGGAGTGAATCAAATACATTTGAATAAAGAAACTCAACTTTTAACTCGAGGATAAATAAAAGGAATCAAAAGAACATCTGAGGATCATAAGACCTCGAACTATGTCCTAGGTTGTAAAGTGTTAAACTTCAAACCTTTAACAGTCATAAGACTATGGACTCTACTTCTCGTACTTAGGGGGATCAGCCCTTAGTACCATACTGTGCACAATATCTCAACGCTAAAGCGTAAATAATCCCCTTTACAGGGTTGTTCATCTCAGTTTTGGCATCAGAGTCCGCACCAAAGGAAGTTTGGTTTGGATAAGCTCAATAAATATTCTAGAATTTAGAACGTACATCAACTATGGACTAGTCGAATAAATAAGGGTTCACTAGTCCTATAAGTTCAACAATAACATCTATATTCAACTTGAATGGTAAATCTCAAGAGTATACAATCGAATAAGTATTGTATAGCTGAATCATGCTTAAAAGAGTTATAGCATCAAATATGAAACCTTTGAACTTGAACAATTAAAAACATGAGCTCGCTCGATATAGAACACAAGTCTAAGACTTGATAAATGAATAACTTAGAATGTTAAGAAACTTGCTTAATAACAATAAGTTAGAGATAGGATATTTGCTCAATGTAAAAGTAAAGTTTGAGTTTAGGAAACTTGCCTCTTGCACAAGATACAATTTATAATTCACTTTCTTTATTAAATCCTACATATCAATACGTTCACAATACACATTAATCAATAACTCGATATACGTATCGAATCACACACATCGGTCTTGAGCACGTTATTGGACTATACAATTAACGATTCAAGTCATGTAATTAACTTATTAATTACTCACGTAATATAAGTTATTAACCTCTTATTATATGTTTAATCATGTCTTCATATTTATTACATTAGGTTCTAATTACATTTCCTGGACTTGAACAATTAAAATCTCATTTCTGGGCAAAATCTGCCAAGTGGCACTGCAGCTTCACCATTGAACTAAAAATGGCGCTGCAGCACCACTGGCGCTGCAGCTCGGACTTTAAGCTTAAGTCTGGCGCTGCAGCTCCACTGGCGCTACAGCTCGAACTTTAAGCTTAAGTCTGGCGCTGCAGCTCCACTTGCGCTGCAGCCCCAATCTTAGGCTTAAAGCTGGTGCTGCAGCTTCACTGGCGCTGCAGCCCCACTCTTAGGCTTAAAGTTGGCGCTGCAGCTCCAAACGCCAGTTTCAGAATATGCAGTTCATGAATAACAGAGAACCAGACCCAGAATTCACCATTTAATGCTACCACAACAATTTAATTGCTACCCATGAAGTATGGACTTCACATAAACACTATACAACATTTCTAGCATGATCTTAGCATTCTAAATCAAGTAATTACACAAGTTATAGCAATCAAATTCACTATTTTTCATACTTCATAAAGTTTTGAAAGAAAAATAAGAAATTCAACATTACGGATTCGTTATAACACCGAATCCATTCGTTTAACTTCAGTTTTGTTCGTTTAAACGTGTATAATTATATTACATCATCAATTTAAGTTAAATAAACGTGTAAGGTATGTAAATTTGGTACATAAGGGCCATATGGGCCATTCTTATGTTCTAAAACTTTGAAAATCTCAATTACCACATAATTACATGAAATTAACCACTGTAATTTATGCATATATGATATACAACATGTTATGAACATCAATTAATATATATATAGCCATATCATGAACAAATGTAAATTTTCCCGTTCTTAGAGAATTTTAAAACACAAATGGAAAACTCTGTAACTTTTCGTAAACCCAATTAAGGCCTAATTTCATGAATTCAACTATTTTAAACCATTCATACCAAATATAAAACATGTTCTAATCATACAATAATATATATATGATTACATCTCATGTATTCATCACTACAATCATATACAGAGAGTTTGAAGTTGAGTTTGAAAAATAAACTAACGAAATTAAAAACTTAAGATGAAGGATTATATCCTTGCTAACTCTGTTTGATGATGATATAACTTGAATTTTCCTAACTCTTCTCAAATCTATGTTTTCTTAACTGTTCTCTCTGAATTCTCTCTTTTCTTCTCTGATATATGAATATGGGAGTCTGATGTAGTTATATGATATAAAATATAATACGTATGTAATGGGTGAGTAATGGGTGAGTGGCGTCAGTTAATGCGTAATAGGTTAACTGGTGCAACTCCCCTTAGGGCCATGTTTGCTAGCTCTCTTATTCTCCCGTTCCATTTATTTTAATAAAGCTCTTATTATATAGTTAATTAATGTCACACCCAATTTAATCAAATAATGTTATTTAAATCAATTAAATAAAATAGCATAAATTCACATTAAATCACATAATTAAAATTCTTATTTATTAATTATGTCAAATCATAAATCTCTAATTAATTATTAAATTAATTAGAACACATTATGCTTATTAATTAATATATTAAATCAAATAAGCTCAGTTAAATGCATCATTGAATATAAAAATTTCTCCACATTAATTTAATCAATGTAACACATATAATTAAATTAATCTACCACAAATTCATCAATTAATTATTTAACTCAATAATTAAATCATCAAAAAATATTTATTTAATTCAATAAATATTCAAATTAAATTACAAAAATCTCGTTCGTCACATAAGAGATTGAAGTGATGGAGAAATTGGATTTTCTTAAATCCTCTAGCTACGCTAGATTTTCAATATTTATTGTCTTCGTGCCAGTGTTTGCACTTCTGTTTTCTGGAGAAAAACATTGGGTCAAGTGACTGAACCAATAAGTTTTAAAAATAACACCGTTATTCGTATGTCTAAGCTACTTGTTTCGGCCAAGACAAAAATAATTTGAAAATCTTTCAAAATGTATTTTGACCGTATACATCATTTGATATGGTGTATAATTGTAAACGATGGAGTCATCAATGTAATCGAACCTAGTGTCAGAAGTGATCGTAAGATCATCAGCCCACTATGGTATGATGTAATATGGCAAAGTCAGACAATGACGGAATCTTCAACGTACTATTAAGTGGGTGCGGCATTTTGACGTCATAAAACGATTTTTGGTTTTCTTTTGAATTATGAAAAGTTGACTAAATTATTTCGATTGATGTCCGAATTGTTGATAAAAGTCTAAGCTATTTGATTCGGCTAGACGACTGTTGAAAAGTGATTGTAGAATTCAAGCATTCTTGTGTTTTTGTGCCAAACCAGATTGCTCTGGTGCGGATTTAGATGTTGAAAAGCTTAGTTGAACAACCCTATAACGGGAATATATTTTTGAAAACAGTGATCCGAACATGACTCATATAGTCATTACAACACGCTACGTTGTGCTCCAATGTAGTAGTACAATAGCGTAACCACCTAGAGTACGTGTGGAGGGTGTTTTCAGTCCTTGTGATTGATTAACACTCTAGTTTACAATGTGGAGACTCGTGTTAAGACATCTGTAAATGTGGAAGAATTCACGGTCTTGTGTGACCCCTCAGCAAAATCTAAAATCTTAGTTATTCATACTACTTCCCGATTATTGAAAAATCGTGGAAGATTCTTATTCTTGTGAAGGATGAATGTAGAGTGGAATGTTCCTTCGAAAGGAGTAAATGATAGAATGCGATTGAGAAGGTTATAATAATAAAACTTCCGAAAAAAGAAGGAATAAAAGTATTCAAGAGAATATGTAATAATCAAAAAGGCACCGAGTAGAGGAGGTTTCGGTGATTCCGAGGACGGAATCCTTATAAGGGGGAGAGGATGTAAGAACCCGAATTTTCAAAAATTATTAAATAAGAATTTAATAAATAAAATTCTTAAGTGTGAAATGGGTTCGAATAAAAATATTTATGTAATACAAGTTATGTAATATTGTGTTACATAGGATAATATGAACTACGTAATATGTGATTGTTGTGATTAATAAATATATTATTAATATATATATATATATATATATTGTTATTTATCGAAGAGACTATTCAATTGAGATAAAAGGGGTGGATAAAATTATCTATAGATATTAAATAATTTATAGAATTATTTTATCATAGTAAGTTGGTGCCATTAAATATCTTTAATGTATAATCACCATATTCTTGTGTATGTATACTAATAACTAGTATATTTATAATATAGGTTATTGATAGTACTTAAGCTATCCGTGAATGGGTTTGGATAGTAAAGCATGAGTTAGTCAAGGGAATTAACTAATAAGAATAAATATTGACTAATTGATAGTTGGGAATTATATTATAGAATAATATAATTAACTATGGTGATATAGTACGGGGTTTAATTTACTTAAGTAAAGGAGTGAATTAATATATATGTTGGATATGTAATTATAGTGGGTACTTTTATATATATTACTTAGAATGGCAATATGTGAGAAAGTCTAATGTGCAAATAACATTAATTAATATTCGAGATACGATTAAATGTGTAGATTTAAAGAAATTGCTTTGGAGACAATTTATTGAAAGGGAAGAGAAATAAATATTATCTATTTCTAATAAAGGATATTAAAATAATTTTTAATGTTGAATTATTTTAATAAATGAGGGAATGTTATTTTTGAATAATAATATTAACTTATATATTTTTGGTATGATGTAATAAGTGTGATTAATTAATATGGTAAATACATTAAAACATATTTGCTATATATAAATAAATTAATGAAAATAATTTATTATAAAAGAAAATAAACTTATTATCTATTTTCTATATATAATATATGTATATGTGTCGTACATGTAATTATTTGATATTATATTAAGGACAATATCTTGAGACAATAAGTAAATTATTTTTTAATAATGAATGCCTTTAATTGGAGGAGACATAATATTTTATGTTATAGTGGAATACATAATTGTTATAGTAGTAATGTATTTCCTAGAGAGTTTAAATTATAAAAGAAAACTAAGTTATTTCAATAACTTGAGTTACTATATTACCCATAAGAGTTATAAATAATATTTGAATATTTCTATTCGCAATATATATATATATATATATATATATGTGTGTGTGTGTGTGTGTGTGTGTGTGTGTGTGTGTGTGTGTGTGTGTGTGTGTGTGTGTGTGTGAACCTTGTGGCTTAATAGTCCTAAGTAAATTGAACATGTGGTGGGTGAGTAATGTGGTGGAAATAAATAAGTGCCGAGAATGAGAATAAGCTTAGTGTAAGCTTGTGAGATATGCCTTGTGTGGCACGATAATAGATTCATTGATGAATTAATTAATTCAAGGATGGAAGATTTATTAATTAAATAATTAGTCTATATTAATTGTTATTATAATAATATGTTGATTTATTATTATAACTAGTGATAGTATAATAATAAGAAAATTGATTATAGATATAATCGAAATTGTATTGCTGAGGTATGAGATATATTGTCTTATAATATTAATTATTGTTATGGACAATATACTAGTATCTAGTAATTATTTGATGGTATGTTGAATTATTATTATTGCGAGTGATAGCATGATAATAAGTATATTTGTTATAAATATAATAAGAATTATATTTATTTAATGTGATAATTAACCATATAAATGTTAATTAATTATTACGGAGGTTAATAATTACATTAATTGATGAGGGATGAATTAATTAATATTTTATTAATTAATTAATTGCCATTGAGTATAATAATATATAAATGAGTAGATTATTAATATGATTATAATTGCTCAATTAGTTGATATGTGCAAAGGATGTGATTATTAAGAATATAACATATTGTAGTTACACATATGTTATATAAAGTATAGTGCAACATTAATTTGATTGTATTATATATATAAACTATATAGTAAAATTGATTGCATTATGTGAATTACATAATATTACTGCTTATGTAACATGACTTGTGTGGGTAGACCTTAAGGAATACTCTATTAGCATATAGTAATTGTTAATTGATAATGATTTCTATAAGATATTATAACTGTAATAATAACCGTTATGATAATTAATAACCGTTATAATAATGAGTAATACCCGATAGAATTATATCCGGTAGGATGAAATGTACATGAATTTATATATGTGCAAGTTAAAATTTACTACATTGTAGTATTATTGGGACTACATTGTGACACATTAATTTATAACTTAAGTTATATGAAATGGAAGGTGTACAACTTAAATGTATATGGAAGGTATATATATAAACCAAGTGTTGTATTACATTTGTAAGTTATTTTGTTGAGATTTAGAAGCATTGTCCCATATTGAGTGCCCACCTTCTCATTTCTTCGCACGTGAACCCACATGACTATACTCTTTCTCAATTTCATCAAAACATAGTTGATCATTTCAAGGGGAGTGGGAATCATGATGGAGTTCACCAACTCTCACCAACTCTTTCTTATCCATTGAACATTTTTGCAATCCTTTGAATTAATTTGGAAGATAATTGAGTTGTCTGGATATTCATTTGCCTATATAAGGAGCTCTCTTCCTTCTCTATTTCAATTGCTGAGAATTGCTTAAGTTGAGAGCATATAGAGTGTGGATACTTGTATACATATTAGTAGAGGAAGTGAGGATTAGCAAATTCTATTTGAATGTTAACAGAGGTATAATCCCTCTTTCATTGTTCTTCATTTATGTTTACTGTCAATTTTTTGGTTCTTGAATTAAGTATGAACTTCATGATTTTGTGATGTGATAATGTTAATTAGTTGCTAAATAAAGTTATAAGCATGATAGGATTGTGTTATAGTTGGTACAGAATGAATTTCGTGAGTAATTCTGTGATGGGTTTAAGCTTCTGCTGAGCAGAATGCAATTCCTGGTCTGGCCAGTGCCCTGTGCTACTGCACCAGTTTTGAACTGGCCAGCGACGCAGCTGCGCCAGGCCAGAACCAGAAACTTTGATTTCTGTTTTCTGTTAAGTACTGTTAAGTGCTAGCATGCGATATATAATTAGAAAAAGCATATGGACATAGATAACATACATATATGATTACTTTGCTATGAAATGAGCATGTTTAACGATATTAGTACACACGATTGAAGAAAAACTTATAGTTTTGAAATGAAACTTATAATTTCGATTGTGAACTTAGACACATATGTAATATGTATATAATCTGATATTTTAAACATGATAGTATGGTTTATATTGACATGAAATGCATGCTTAAAGTATTAATCGTACACTAGTATTGTAAGTTAAGACAATTTTTGAAATAAGAAACTTAAGACTTTCGAAAACGAACTTGACCAAGACTAATGTCTTTTAGATTCTGACCATATGAGAATGTTTATGTGGTTTAAATATGAGTTTCTAGTGCATATAAAATATATATCGAGATGCCTTGCATGTACTATGATGCCTTTGTTGACTTAGTGTGATTTCCAATGAAAAGCTTAGAGTGTGAAAGCTAAGGACATCAATTACCATATGGATTATGTTATGATCATGCAAGCATATGCATTAGGATGTCATTATGCCTATAGATGTGTTGACATGAGCATCCTATGATGAAACGTGGATATCACCTATGCACACATATTCAAGAAAATAAATTTCTAAAGCATAGACTATGTGATTAAGTATACATGTGTAGTATAAGCACGAGCATGCCTACTTAGTATTAATTAGCCTTGTTATGTGATAACCTGATCTTAGTAGTTGACCTTGAAGCATGGACTTGAATTACTTAAGGTATATGAAAGTCCGACATGAAAACCATGTAACTTTGAATTTGATTTGAACGAGCATGCTAGGCTTTAAAACTTGAGTTAATACACTTATAAACATGTATGAATGATGAACATAGTAGCCTTGCATGACTAGTTTAAGTATGACAAGGATATTGAAAGGTGAAACTTAGAAAGTTTGAATGTAATGGTTTCGATAAGGTTTGAGAAACGTAAGAGCAATGTAGATTATATATGTATGAGGTTTAAGTATGTGTCGAACACATAGATAAGTAATTATGTGATATATAGTATAGTTGAGGTATAACTATACGTACCTAACGATACTAAGCGTATGATAAGAAAGTGAAACAAGGTTCTAAGAGCCAAGATAGAAAACAATGTAATACTTATTATTATATTGAGAATGTATGGAAGTGTATAACTGATGGGTGTGATCTCTATGATTAATATAGACTGTGTAGGATTACACGAAGTGCAGATATCTTTAAGCAATTAAGTCGTAGTTGTTAAAATATGAATCAGGCAAGTCTTTCAGTTCCTATTTGATATATGAATTCAATAACTGTTAGTTGAATTATATTATGCTATGATGATGTGAACTTATATATGAACTGTATATGAGATATGTATGAGATTGAAAGTTGATCTTTGATGATATGCTTGTAATGTGAGAAGTAACATGCTTAGTGAATATAAATTGATTATACATACATGAACTGAGTATGATGGTATATGCTATGTGATGCATGAAAACTGTTAGAATTGCTGAGTTGTCGAGCTCACTCTTGCAAATAACTATTTTTGCAGGTTAAGGACTTACGATAAAGATTTCGTGCTATTTGATTGATAAAGTTCAATAGTATCGCAAGAAGATTATTATTTTGTTGAAGTTATTGTTTTGAACCATGTTTAAGGTTCTAGTAGATGTACATGATAGTGATTGCAATAATTGCTACATGTTGTGTTGTATAGATGTATTAGTAATACATAGAGGATATCGAGTTGAGTTGTAAACCTTTATACGGTAGTTCGAATATAGTGGATCATCATATAGTTTGATTCAAGGATATGTAATTGATTCAAGATTATGAAATCAATAAAAGATTCTTTTCAAAGAAGATTGAAAAAGTTTAAGTTATTCCGCGTTTTGGTAACATCGAATGTGATGTTTAGACAGGGATGGTAAATGACCAAGATTGTAACTTATAAAAGTTTGGGTTATTATACAGATCCTAGATATGAATAGAATTTATATTCTAAATTATAATAAGCAAAGTTGTATTATTTTACTAATGAATAAAAGATGTAATAGTTTCGCGATAGTAGTATCGTGACAGCATTGGATCCGAGGTAATAGAAGGGACCCGAATTTGGGGGCGTCACAATTATTATATGATAAATAATCTCATTCCTCAGCATTTTAAATAAATATAAATCCTATTATATTTATAAATCGTTTTCTTAGTATTATACCATTACTTGCAAAAATACTAAATCAACAGACTATTATTATATTTCTCCTAATAACAATTAACAATTAATATAGATTAGTTATTCGTTTAATAATTCCTTTCTTGATTAATATAATCATTATTATTTCTCATCACTGTGCCACACAAGGCATTCAACGAGCTTATCGCAAACTCCATGTTTTCTAAATTATCATAATCATTCAATTTAATATAATTGAGTTAACTCATCTCATAACACTTATATGTTTATATTCAAATAAATATTCATTTCCATTAATATATTTATTTAATAATATATGGAAATTCTTGGGTATTACATCAGCTGCCTCAGCCTCAACCTCAACCTCAATCTCCTCAGAGTCCTCCTCTGAATCAAACACTGGCTTATGCTCCTAACAAACAATAGTGATCAATGGAGATGGCTCTCTATGAACCAACTTCTCCCAGACTCTATAAACGTCTCGGGGCTCCTCCTCAATAGCCACTCGGGGTACAACGTCCCTAGGTTGACTGGATCCTCCAACATCCAACATCCTGACAATTAAAATTTTAAGTCTTAGTTATTACGTGATGCTAATCGATACTCGCATAAGTGAAAGTAGTATCCATACAAGTCAGTCATGTATGATGATACAACATATACTTTAGAAACAATCTTATTTATTTATTAATAAAAGTATTTGTTTATTAAAGGTATTTAATTATCTACATGATGTTTGTAAGGACCGAGAATTTTATACGACTATAATTTTACGAATGAATTTTTATTATTATTTTATTAACTATTATCATTATTTTTATCAGTAATATTTTGAACATATGCAATATGGATTAAGCAAGTTAGTCAATTTAATGATTATAAGTTGATTAAGAAAGGAAGCCAAGATGAATAGTTGTTCAAAACTCTAATTTGAATTTTAAATAGGGATTTGAATATTAATACAGTTGTTATTGTATTTAAGATGATATGTATGTACATTATGTGATTAATATTAAGTGATTAATAATTGATATGAATTATAAATAGTAAATATGTGAGTGGTCATAACTTATTAAGTCAATTATAGCTATTAAGTTAATAAACTATTGGAATGTGTGATGACTTATGTGGGTTATGTAATTGATTAAATAAATATACCTTATATAATGTGTATAAATTTATGTTGTATATAAAGTTATGCAACCTAATACATATATTCGGTATGGTAATTAAATAACCTAAGAGATCTATTTTATACATTTCAACTAATTAATTTTATAACCTAAGTAAAGCAAGTCTAATTGGGTTATGAAATTAAAGATATATGAGTAAGAAATTAACTTACAAATGTGTATAAGGAAATCCTTACTAAATGATTAGGGTGGGATAAAAATTATAAAGTATAAACTATGTTGATTTACAAGCCCAAAGAATTAAAATTTGCTAGCCCAAAACATTAAAAGAGTAGTCCAAACTTGGCCCAAGAGGAAAGGGGACTTATGGGACATTAAGTATGCTAAGTGGGCCTTTAAAAAGAAAACAAAAGTGATCCCAAAAGGCCATAATGGCTGAAAGTTTGGAGAGGAGGGAAGAAAGGGGTGATGTATGCAATGATTATGTTGCTTTATTAGGTAAACAACTTGCTAGGTGTCAAGCAATGGTTTTGTTCTTATCTTTTCACCAAATTTACAAGTTATCTATTTTGCGTAAGCAACACTTTAATGATTAAAGAGAGAGAGAGTAAGAGTGTGGGAGAATAGGATAGAGATATACATTATATCTCTTTATCTTCTAGCTAACAACAAAAGCTTTTTATTTTTCTCTTTCCTCTCATTTATATTAGATAACTAGCAACTAAGAGAGAGAGAGAGAGAATAGAGAGAGTTCGGCTAAGAGAGAAGAGAAAGAGGGAGGGCTTTTGTTAGTTTCATAAGTTCCTAATCAATTCTTGGAAAGAAGGAGAGGAAGAAAAGCAAGCTAAGGTATAAGGAATCTATACTTATATAGTCTAATTTCTCTTCATTTGATTTGAGTTTTGATTTTTGTAAAGTTATGATCTCAAGGTTTAAAACCTTAGATCTATATGTTTATAAGTGTTTCAGGTCTAGATCTAATCCTTTTGTGGGTCAAAAATTAGATCTAAAGCATAAAAGGGAAAATAAGTTTTTCAAAAGTTAGAAAAACCTAATTTTTCTTAGCATTAGTTGTGTTTATCTTGTGTTTGATGCTTTTTGGTGAAATAAATCATGGATCATGATAGATCTATGAGTATATTGGGTATTTGTTTGTATTATGATGTTTTATGATAGATTTTGTTGGTGAAGGGGTAAGGATATGGAAGATTTCTTAAAAATCACCAAGTATTGAAAAATAGATTTTTGTGAAAACGAAGTAAGAAACGGAAATGACCATATCTCTCATTCTACTTTGAATTTTTAAGTGTGGTTAATTTCTAGGGTTAGATATATAAGTCTTATAACGTTTTCAAGTAGAATCACTTAAAAAGGTGTTATAGATTTTTGTGTAGACTGATTTTAGTAAAGGATGTCAAATCTGAAAAATGGCAAAAAGTAGGCTGTCCGAATATTCAAAGGGTAGTTCTGGCAACTTAATTAGTGTAATAAAATCCAATCATTTGGGACATGAAAATATATGAGATAAAGTAGCTTGTCTCCAAAAATGAGCTTATTCCGACTTAAATTGACCGAGTTATGGTCATTTCAATATTTACATTTTTCTGACAAAAATCGCTATAACTGTAGTTCTTTAACTCCGATGGCCACGAAATTTAACTTGAATGTCCACGTTAACATGTGTAAGATCCCGCCAAGAGTTGGGAATTTCTGGAGTTAAGCGTGAGGTAGCTATTTTCTTAAGAAATTAACTAGAAATGAATTTTTGAAAAATACTTCAAGGAGTTGAAAAATTCCAGAAAAATTATTTTGGTGTATGGATTATATGTATATATGTGTGGCCAAAGGATAGAAAAATAATAAGCTAATTTGGTATTTTGGTGAATAGGGTATTTTAGCTTACTGAAATGAACATTTCAGGATACTGAAATGGAAAACTAAAATTTTTAGAAAAGGAAGACAGTTTGGTTTCAGCTTACTGAAATAAACATTTCAGGATACTGAAATGGAAAACTGAAATTTTTAGAAAAGGAAAATAGTTTTGTTTCAGCTTGCTAAAATGATGTATGCAGTCTTCTGAAATCGTAAATAGTTACCAAGTCATAATAAGAAACTTGTAAATGAACGAGTAAGTGTTAAGGTGTTATTTAATGTTTGATTATGTGATTACATGCTAGATAATTTACTTATAAAGTAGTAGTATTATGAAGTATAATGTGATATACTGATTTCAAGAATAATCTTATTAATGATAGGTCTTTGTGTTAAAGATAAAACTATATTGCGTAGCAATAAGCAGCGAACAAGGCAAGTATCTAAACCTTACTCTTTATGGTGCAAGTATTTCAACCTTTGCATTTACTTTATGCAATGGTTCTTTGTGTAAGCAAGTATCTCTAACTTATTTATTATTGATTCGTTTATTGTTTACCAGTATCTTATTACTGTCTTCATATGATTCATATATAATCAAAATTGTTCTGTTATTTGTAAGCTAAGTTTGATTGTGCAAGTGTCCTCACTTGTATGAATGATTGTATCTAAACAAGTATCCTTGAACTCAAAATTTTTTGATAATACAAGTATTGATGCCTACCATTTAATATTGGTATAAATACATGGTTTAAAAGTTGTCTAAGCTATTTGACTTGGCTAGACATTGTTTAAAATATATCGTTGAATATTATTGGTTAGTATAGAGCCATCCAACTAAATTGCTTTGGTTCGGACTCTAGACTGAGTATGAACATCCCGAAATTGGAAAAAGTTTATGCGCCAAAGGCGGATATGTCGTTCCAGCATGTAGTGTTGATCAAAACAGGGCATATGGGCTGATCACCCAATGTGTCCGTAAGCCATGACGGTTTGCAGATGAATTTATGTATAAACCTTTTCAAACTTGAAAACAATGGTTCAAGGTCTATCGACCGCTCAGCATTTATAGTCACTACGTCGTTTCAAAATTGTAAACTGTTTGATATGTTGTTATGAATTGTTTCAAATGGCTTCACAACTATTGATTCGTTGTAGAAGTATACTTCAAAGAAAACATTTATTTCTTTCAGCTGATGTTTATTATCTGATATTACTTGCTAAGCAATTGAATGCTCATTCTTGCTTTAAATTAAATGTTTTTAGTTAATCGTGATCGACCAGAAGGTTCTGGCAAGGATAAAGGAAAGGGGAAGCTGAAGGAGTAGTTATAAAGTGTTAGTGTAATAATTAGAACTTTTGTATTCTGATAATATGGTATCTATCATATAATAAAGTATTTAAGGTTTGCCATACCTGGGAATTAGTTAACTTTGATATAACTTTTAAGTTATAATATATTAAGCAGTTCGTATGAATGTTATCGTGTAGTACCAAGTACGGGTTTTAAGTACCCGGATTTGGGGGCGTCACAGGTTGGTATCAAAGCTTTAGGTTAGAAACCTTAGGTGGGAAAACCTTAGGCTATCACCTTAGGCTAGTTAAAAGCGTTGAAAAATAAATAACTCAAATAGAGTTTAAAGGAGATGAATTAAGAAAATTCGTCATAAAATGAAATAAAAGTAACTTATATAAAACTATTGTTTACTATGTGTATAATATGTACTAACCAAAAATAAAATTATGTGTAGATGTCAGGCGAAAAAGGATTAGGAGACTCTCATATAAGAAGGAGAAAATCACTCTACCCGAGCTAATATCTAAGCCAATAGCTGAAATAAAGGCTCTTATGGAAAGCAACCCAGACGAGGTAATCATTTTGGAAAATATAGTACCGGAACCAGTAATGGTGGTACTGACAGATAGTGATTCAGACACGGAAGTTGGGGCTGATCGGGAATCAACTGAAGTGCAGAAATTGAAGAATAAGGTTTCTTCTCTGGAAAAGTTATGGGAAATAGAAAAGTTACTAAATAGTCAATTGCAAAAGGCTTTAATCGAAATAATGGAAGAACAAGATAAGTGAAAGATCCAAATTGATCAGATGGGAGCCAAATACAGCATATCGTGTGCAGCTCCAAACCAGAAGGGGAAAAGAAAGATGAATGACCGTGATCTAGGAAATTCTAATTTTAACTCAGTGAACTTTAAAAAAATAGGAAAGTGTACAAATTGTAAAAGGAAACATGAAGGCGTATGCATGAAAGGGCAAAAGGTATGCTACAATTGTGGATATAAGGGACATATCTCTCCTTATTGTCCCAATCCGAAGCAAGGTGTATATTTTATATGTGGGTTGGTAGGTCACCAGGCGAAAAGTTGTCCAGAAACAAGGGAGGGTGTAGGAAACAAGTTGGATAAGTATTATATGATTATGTATGGTAGTAAATGTGTGTATGATATGCCTATGTATGTAATGTATTACCTAACTTTTGTATAAGTTGTAGAAGGGATTCCCGACTTTTGTGGTCACATGGAATGATAAATGTTTATAGCAATATGTGCTATATGATATGAAGTACTATGAACTCGTTGAATGAATATGAATATATATTTGATTAAGTAAATGACTTTTGAAAATTAAGATAGTAAGTATCTATCTAATTATATGCTTGTCTGAGTTTAAGATCTTGCGTTACATTTTAAATGTTAACACTTATACGATGAGGCATAAAATGTAAAACAAGAAAGAATAATTTAAGGTTTTGCTTAACCAGATAATGCCGTCAAGGAGACGAAATCGGAACCAAAGGGCAGAAGAATCTGTTAATAACGCAGAAGGTCAAGCAAACCCGATGCAGAATCTTGCGAATATGTTGGCAAAAGCCATGCAAACTGGAACACCAGCAGCAAAGAATCGAACAAACAATCGATTGGCAAACTTCAAAGACTTCAAGGAAGTAGGACCGCTAGAATTTAGAGGGACAACTGACCCTATAGAAGCCCAAACATGGGTGAAGGAGATGGAGAAGGCTTTTGTTATTGCTAGGGTAGCGGAGGAGCAAAAGATAATTTTTGCTGCCTATATGATGAAGGGAGAGGAAAATTTCTGGTGGGAAGCAAATCAAACTAGAGCGGGAGAAGGAGTGGTAGCATGGACAGGGTTTAAAGAACTGTTCTTCGAGAATTATTTCTCGTCCAGTATTCAGGTTAGGATGGAGGTGAAATTTTTAGAATTGAAGCAGGAAAATATGTCTATGTCGGAATACGCAGCTAAGTTTAATGAGTTAGCTAGATTCGCTCCACACCAAGTGGATACGGAGGCAAGGAAGGCAAGAAGGTTTGAACATGGCCTAAAACCCTGGATCTATAATAAGGTGGCTGTGTTGCAGATTAATTCTTTTGGATCGCTCTTGGAAAAGGCTATCATAGCCGAAGGAGGAAGTGAGGCCATGAGCCTCTATAACAAGGAAAAGAAGAATAAGGTTACGATCGAGGGAGCTCTCAAGGTGGAGGGAAGCAGTGGAAGTGGAGGTTGAAAAAGAAAGTGGAACAATGCGAGAAATACTGATAATATGCAGGGAGGTAGGAAGAAGTAGGTTGAACCGTGTGGAAAGTGTGGGAAAAATCACTCGGGTGAGTGTCTGAAAGGGAAGTTTGTGTGTTTTAAATGTAGGCAGGAGGGACATATCTCTCCTAACTGTCCCAATCCAAGGAAGAATAGTGGGTGTTTTATTTATGGGTCGACAGATCATATGGTGAGGGATTGTTCGAAAAGGAGAACTGACGGGGGAATGACGAATGTAGGTAAAAGCAGCGGAGTGTTAGCAATAGCTGGTCCAACTCCACCAAATAAACCAACTACAAGGACCTTTAATATGACGATTCAAGATACAGTAGCAGCTGGAGATGGAATTTTAGGTATGATTTCGATCAATGTATATACTTGATTCGAATATAACCGATTTTCTTATATACCGTGAGATTGTTAGGATAAGTACGTTTACTCTTGTGAACATTAGGAACCCTTGAATATAGACATAAGAAAGATAATTTTAGGAAATTATATATATTATAATTATAACTCGTTAATAAAAGGATTTTGAAAGAGGAATTTGAGTTCCGTTGGGAACTACCATAATTGGTGCAAGCCGACAGCAAGCAATGGATCAAGACGCGCAGCAGTTCTGGTCTCGTAATACGGAATCGTATAAGGAGTGGAGAATGTAATAATTCAATAAAAAAAATTTATAAATAAAATATAAGAATAGACATGAAATTAAGCGTACGGTAATGGTGATTCCGGGGACGGAATCCTTATAAGGAGGGGAGAATGTAAGGACCGAGATTTTATACGACTATAATTTTACGAATGAATTTTTTTTATTATTTTATTAACTATTATCATTATTTTTATCAGTAATATTTTGAACATATGCGAGATGGATTAAGCAAGTTAGTCAATTTAATGATTATAAGTTGACTAAGAAAGGAAGCTAAGATGAATAGTTGTTCAAAACTCTAATTTGAATTTCAAATAGGGATTTGAATATTAATACATTTGTTATTGTATTTAAGATGATATGTATGTACATTATGTGATTAATTTTAAGTGATTAATAATTGATATGAATTATAAATAGTAAATATGTAAGTGGTCATAACTTATTAAGCCAATTATAGCTATTAAGTTAATAAACTATTGGAATGTGTGATGACTTATGTGGGTTATGTAATTGATTAAATAAATATACCTTATATAATGTGTATAAATTTATGTTGTATATAAAGTTATGCAACTTAATATATATATTAGGTATGGTAATTAAATAACCTAAGAGATCTATTTTATACATCTCAACTAATTAATTTTATAACCTAAGTAAAGCAAGTTTAATTGGGTTGTGAAATTAAAGATATATAAGTAAAGAATTAACTTACAAATGTGTATAAGGAAACCCATACTACATGATTAGGGTAGGATAAAAATTATAAAGTATAAACTATATTGATTTACAAGCCCAAAGAATTAAAATTTGCTAGCCCAAAACATTAAAAGAGTAGCCCAAACTTGGCCTAAGAGAAAAGGGGACTTATGGGACATTAAGTATGCTAAGTGGGCCTTAAAAAGAAAACAAAATTGAGCCCAAAAGACCATAATGGATGAAATTTTGAAGAGGAGGGAAGAAAGGGGTGATGTATGCAATGATTATGTTGCTTTATTAGGTAAACAACTTGCTAGGTGTCTAGCAATGGTTTTGTTCTTATATTTTCACCAAACTTACAAGTTATCTATAGTGTGCAAGCAATACTTTAATGATTAAAGAGAGAGAGAGAGAGAGAGAGAGAGAGAGAGAGAGAGAGAGAGAGTAAGAGTGTGGGAGAATAGGATAGAGATATACATTATATCTCTTTATCTTCTAGCTAACAACAAAAGCTTTTTATTTTTCTCTTTCCTCTCATTTATATTAGATAACTAGCAACTAAGAGAGAGAGAGAGAGAATAGAGAGAGTTCGGCTAAGAGAGAAGAGAAAGAGGGAGGGCTTTTGTTAGTTTCATAAGTTCCTAATCAATTCTTGGAAAGAAGGAGAGGAAGAAAAGCAAGCTAAGGTATAAGGAATCTATACTTATATAGTCTAATTTCTCTTCATTTGATTTGAGTTTTGATTTTTGTAAAGTTATGATCTCAAGGTTTAAAACCTTAGATCTATATGTTTATAAGTGTTTCAGGTCTAGATCTAATCCTTTTGTGGGTCAAAAATTAGATCTAAAGCATAAAAGGGAAAATAAGTTTTTCAAAAGTTAGAAAAACCTAATTTTTCTTAGCATTAGTTGTGTTTATCTTGTGTTTGATGCTTTTTGGTGAAATAAATCATGGATCATGATAGATCTATGAGTATATTGGGTATTTGTTTGTATTATGATGTTTTATGATAGATTTTGTTGGTGAAGGGGTAAGGATATGGAAGATTTCTTAAAAATCACCAAGTATTGAAAAATAGATTTTTGTGAAAACGAAGTAAGAAACGGAAATGACCATATCTCTCATTCTACTTTGAATTTTTAAGTGTGGTTAATTTCTAGGGTTAGATATATAAGTCTTATAACGTTTTCAAGTAGAATCACTTAAAAAGGTGTTATAGATTTTTGTGTAGACTGATTTTAGTAAAGGATGTCAAATCTGAAAAATGGCAAAAAGTAGGCTGTCCGAATATTCAAAGGGTAGTTCTGGCAACTTAATTAGTGTAATAAAATCCAATCATTTGGGACATGAAAATATATGAGATAAAGTAGCTTGTCTCCAAAAATGAGCTTATTCCGACTTAAATTGACCGAGTTATGGTCATTTCAATATTTACATTTTTCTGACAAAAATCGCTATAACTGTAGTTCTTTAACTCCGATGGCCACGAAATTTAACTTGAATGTCCACGTTAACATGTGTAAGATCCCGCCAAGAGTTGGGAATTTCTGGAGTTAAGCGTGAGGTAGCTATTTTCTTAAGAAATTAACTAGAAATGAATTTTTGAAAAATACTTCAAGGAGTTGAAAAATTCCAGAAAAATTATTTTGGTGTATGGATTATATGTATATATGTGTGGCCAAAGGATAGAAAAATAATAAGCTAATTTGGTATTTTGGTGAATAGGGTATTTTAGCTTACTGAAATGAACATTTCAGGATACTGAAATGGAAAACTAAAATTTTTAGAAAAGGAAGACAGTTTGGTTTCAGCTTACTGAAATAAACATTTCAGGATACTGAAATGGAAAATTGAAATTTTTAGAAAAGGAAGACAGTTTGGTTTCAGCTTGCTGAAATGATGTATACAGTCTTCTGAAATCGTAAATAGTTACCAAGTCATAATAAGAAACTTGTAAATGAACGAGTAAGTGTTAAGGTGTTATTTAATGTTTGATTATGTGATTACATACTAGATAATTTACTTATAAAGTAGTAGTATTATGAAGTATAATGTGATATACTGATTTCAAGAATAATCTTATTAATGATAGGTCTTTGTGTTAAAGATAAAACTATATTGCGTAGCAGTAAGCAGTGAACAAGGCAAGTATCTAAACCTTACTCTTTATGGTGCAAGTATTTCAACCTTTGCATTTACTTTATGCAATGGTTCTTTGTGTAAGCAAGTATCTCTAACTTATTTATTATTGATTCGTTTATTATTTACCAGTATCTTATTACTGTCTTCATATGATTCATATATAATCAAAATTGTTTTGTTATTTGTAAGCTAAGTTTGGTTGTGCAAGTGTCCTCGCTTGTATGAATGATTGTATCTAAACAAGTATCCTTGAACTCAAAATTCTTTGATAATACAAGTATTGATGCCTACCATTTAATATTGGTATAAATACATGGTTTAAAAGTTGTCTAAGCTATTTGACTCGGCTAGACATTATTTAAAATATATCGTTGAATATTATTGGTTAGGATAGAGTCGTTATTTTCATTCACATGATATCATCACACTTTAAACAAATTATTCCATAACAATCTCCAACTCAAATATTCATTTTAAATTTAATAAATATTCCAACTAAGATATTCATTTTATTCAATAAATATTTTAACTATTTACGAGATTCACAATCGTGTTTCATTAACATATTACATTTATATGTAAAATATATTACTTTTTCATCTTATTGAAAGAAATATATTTACATTAACTCACTATTTTAATTAAGTGAATTAGTTGCCTTATTTATGAAGTTTAACTCATTACAATTCAATTGCCAACCAAGGCATGATAAGAATATTATATTATTTCATAATATAATTTTCAACTCTATTTAAATTAACCATTGTTTATTCAGTTAATACCTTTTTCCACCATATTCCTTTACATAAACATTTTACATATTACATTTGTATGTAACATATATTACTATCTCATTTTATCAAAACACATCATAATAAGAATTTTATCCCTTAAATTCTTATTTTAATTATTTTACATTAATCCACTATTTTAATTAAGTGAATACTCACATTACTTATGAGATTTAATCATAACAAATTCATTGCCACAAGGCATAATAATCAAATTATATTATTCTATAATGTAATTCCCAACTTAATTAGAGTAGCTTAATTCCCTTTTTAAATAATTCCATTCATCTTTTCCAATAGTTAAATTAAATTAACTACTAAACCTCATTTTTTCATCATATAAATATATATATATATATATATATATATATTCTATATTCATACCAAATCATATATTTCACAATATATAACACATATATACACATATCCAAATCCTAAAACATCTCGTAATAAGAATTTTATTTATTAAATTCTTATTTTAATAATTTCTAAAAATCCGGGTTGTCACATCCTTCCCTCCTTATAAGGATTCCGTCCTCGGAATCACCGAAACCCTACGTTACTCAGATTTCCATCAACTATCTTTAAAAACATCCCCACCTTACTCAGGTTTCCATCAACTCTCTTTAAAAACATTTATCGTTGAATAACTTCAACACATTACCTTAATATAGGTTTTATATATATATTCTACTACATTTAGTTCTTCAACAAATTCTTAGGTTTTATTTCAAAACCTTCAATTGAACTCAATTATGTTTCAAATATTATATATTCTCCAACTCGTTCATTTCCTTTCTAAGGACCATTACCATATACTCTACTCGTCGAATTAATATACTTCATAATTCACCATCTATAATTATTTGGGTTATCACATTCACCCCTTCTTCTAAGAATTTCGTCCTCGAAATTTTAATATAATTCTTCGTTCATTCCATCTATCAAAATAGCTTTTACGTTAATCTTATACACTGGATTGTTTGCGTTCTACAACTACTTCTTTCTAAGGTCTATCCTCCTTGCCACATTCTTCTTCAGAATAATAAGAATCGGCCACAATTGCTCAATAATTGAGAAGCGATATAAATAACTCAGAAATTTAAAAGATTCCAAATCATGCTGAGTGGTCGCAAGACCTTGAACTTTTATTTTTAGGTTTAACAGTGCTTCTACCCCGGTACTTCACACTATAAACCACATCGGTACTCTAGGTGGCCAGCCTATTGTACCCCTACGTCAGGCCTAAACGTAGTACATCGTAACGACTATATGCGTTACATTTAGAACTATAGTCTCCGATAACATGTTCTCCTTTTATAGGGTTGTTCACCTCAGCTTCTTAACATCTGAATCTGCACCAAAATAATTTGGTTTGTCATAGTTTGACCAAGAACGCTCGAATTTCATAAACATCTTTCCATATTTGTCTAGCTGAATCAGGTAGTATAGACTTCTAACAATAATTCGGACATCAATCGAAATATATATATATATATATATATATATATATATTTTTAACCAACTCAATAAAATAAATATTTTTTTTTCTTTTAAGGAAACTAAAAGTAAATAAATCTTCTTCTTTCTTTTTTTTATATAGTTTAAGGAAACTAAAAATAATAAATAAATCTTTTCACAATATCCTGATACCGTATCGTAGTACTGATACGTTGAGGATTTCGTCATTACATGATGTCGTCATACTACATCATACCATAGTGGGCTGACAATCATACGATCACATCCAACACTACGTTTAACTGCATTGATAACTTCCTCGATTATTGTTTATACATCATATCAAATGATGTATAGAAAATTCATTTTGAAGAATTTAAAATCATTTTTGTCTAACTGAAGTAATTAGCGTAAACATGTGAATAATAGCACTATTTTTTAAAAAAAACATCATTGGTTCCATCATTTGATCCAATGTTTTTCAAGAAAACAGAAGTGCAACATCAGCACGAAGTCAATAAATTTCGAAAATCTAGCAAAGCTATGAGATTTAGAATATAAAACTTTCTCCATCAATTAAATCTTTACTCCATCATTACTTAATCATTCTATCAATCTTAAACAACATCAATGCTTCCTACACCATAACTTTTCTATACCCAGTATAGTTCATCAAACTTACCACACTTTGGAAGTTCAGGAACTTGCCACAATAATATGAGTTTAAGAACTTGTCCTAGCAATACGTAATCAAAGAACTGATCAGAGACTATCCATATGCTTAGGGGTTCAAAATATACATACGATTATGAGTCATGATCTTACCATAAGTATGAGTTTTAAGAACTCGCCTACCCTTAAGATCATCTAATGTAATCTTAATATCATCTAATCCAATCTCTATTGACTCTAACTATCAAATATAATATGAGAAAAGAATCACCTCTTCGTCATATATATATCGATAGCGTGACACCAACCTTCCAATGATTATCAGTATGATAAGCCAAGTGTAAGCACAAAACCCTGCCCATACAAAGATTTGTACAACTCAGCCACCACATGAGTCCTCAGTTAAAATTTCACTTAACTCGATCTTCTTCTTAACTTCTCTCTCTATACTCGATACAGATTTCATGTATCTCATCATTTATAACTCCTCGTGAGTTAATCTTGTACCATATCATAGTACATTCTCGTTATAGTCTCAAACTATAACTATGCAATTATTACAGACCATCTGTCTTTTACAACTTTAAAAAATCACGCCGTGACCTTATTCTATAATCATTTCCCTTATGATTCTTTCTTATCTCCTTATCGTTTTGTTTTAAAACTTGTTGTCTTTACCTTTCATCATGTTATATCATGGTTTCTTTATACTTTAATCTTATAGACTTCGTCTATTCATCGTTATTCGTTATCTTTATTATTAGAGTTAGATAACTCCTGATTCTCATCTTCATATCTCTTCAAGATTCTTCTTTGAATCTTCTTGTTTATTTATTAACTCTTCTTTTAAGAATTTCTAACTTCGTTCATAAAGTTCAACATTTTATTCAAGTTTTATTCCTCGTTATTCTTACCTTCTTCTTATAACATTTCTAGGACTTAACTCATCCTATACTTCTACGTATGTGAAAGGAATCACCTTTTCGTTATACGTAACTTAACTTCTTATAACCTAATGTCATAGTCTAAGGTACTCTTACCTAAGTTGTATAACCTATCAGCTTTGATACCAACTGTAACGACCCCAAAATTCTTACAATATAATTCTCATTCTCGATCGTTAACAATACAACTTTAATCTATCTTTACATCATTATTTGATATTAAAATCACTAAAAATGCGAAATATCTAAAACTTTTATACAATCTTTCTTTATTGCCCTGAATCTCAACCTTTATCATTACATAACTTTAATTCAAATTTATTTTATGAATCACTTCGTCAGAGTTATTATAAACCAAAACTTACAACCAGGTTCAATATCCTTTGTACATCAGATAAAATTTAAACTTTACAACTCAACATCGGTTAACCATTATACATTATCAAATACATTATCTGAAACCTTAAACATGAACCAAAATAATAACATTTCAGCCAAAGTATATAAATCTTCACGCATTACATCTGATTCTTTGCTTTCAAGTAGCACATAGCGTTACCTTGAATCCTTGACCTGCAAAAGTGATTATTTGCAAGATTGAGCTCGACAGCTCAGCAAGATCTAACAGTTTTCATGCATCACATAGCACATAACAACATGCTCAACATACATCTCATAAACATACATGCAGCAGTTCATATAACAAGTATAAAGATTAAGTTCCTTACTCAATCAACATGCATTACTCAATCAACATAGTCATAAATTGACTTTAACGTTTCATACTTTCAACATATATATAACACAACATGCTATTTGAAATAAAGATTTAAAACAGTTCATCATCAAGTTCACATAGCAAATAGGAACTGAAAGACTTGTCTTGATCGTTGTTTACCAATAACAGTTTAACAGCTTACAGCTATCTGCACTTCACGTGCCCTACACAATTATATAATCATGCACATCAACTATTAGTCACATAGCAACGCATAGTAGTTGTAATGTAACTTTACTCTACATCCCATAACCCTTCTTATTAATCAATACACAATATTCAATTTGATGTGTTAACTTTCGACTTATATCTCACTATATTTCTTTTTAGTAATATTCAAAATTCATTCAAGTGTTTAAGTCTTGCTAGGACTACTTATTGGTTTTATATTAACCCCATTTCATATCTTATAATGTTCATTTCATTTGACTTAAAACACTTTTTACGTTCATTAACACTTGTCACGGCGTTTCGACGTTCATTCGTCACACGCCCGAATAGTCTCTCTTGTGTATGCTTAGTGTGCCTATATAACTTATTTAATACATCATTTATTAATGTTAACCATCATTATATTTATTAACATTCATGTTTTATAACTTAGGACAATATCTTTTAGCGTCAGAAGCACTACACTTGCATACGTGCATGCCCGACGCCTTCCGATTGCCTCCGAATACACATCAGTTCTAAAGATGACCATTTTGATGCCTGCTACTGACCTCAAATTAAAAAACTTACAAAACAAAAGTTATAGGTCTACTCGTGCTCGTTCTGAATCATCTTGAATATCCTAAATCGGAGTTCGTATAAAAACGTTATGGCTGTTTTACCACAGGAGGTCAAAATAGTCCCAGACTGACAACTCTTCCGGCGCAGCTATGCCCAAAACAGCCTTGGGGGCAGTGCAGTTGCACGCCCTAGTAGAGTGCTACGTGATTTTTCTCCAGTTTTGCTGTTCTGGCGAATTTCTGACCCTTTTCTCCTTCTAATCTTCATAACTCAAGCTATACACATCCGATTGAGTCCGTTTTCGACTCTATGGATTCGTAATTCATAGAACTACAACATAGCAAGGAAATCCATAATTTACATAATCATTATCTAACCTAAATCTTGACTCAAAACTCATGTTCATACTAAACTTTCACGTTTTAACATGTTTAGCGAATCCATTCACAACGAATTTGTTTCCTAACCAAATTGATTCATTCAACCTGTGTTTTTTTTTTGTTTTTCAACGTTCTTACAACATCCGTGAACAATTTAAGATTTCCATCAAGATTTCATACTAATTTTAGTCTCAAAAATGACCAAAATGTACATATTAAACCAAAACTCAATTCTTCATCTTTAACATATTTTCATGAGTTTAAACACTCCAAAATTGCTTCTAGATGACCATTAACAAATTATATCCATCTAAAAACATATACAAACTATACCTCAACAAACTCAACCACCAAAACTCAATTACAAAGAATTTAGAAAACAAAAACTAAAAACCTAGAAATTTTACCTTTGATTTGCTATAAAGCTTGAACAATTTCTTGTTTCTCCTTCCTTTGATTCTGAAATTCCTCTTCAATTACAGAGAATTTCTTCTCTAAGCTCCCTCTTCTCAATTTCTCTCTTCCTCTCTTCTCTGTATTTGTTCTTTTTTTTAAGCTTTAGGAACAAAATACGTAAAATTTATATAACTGATATAAACATAATATGTACATCAATATGGCTTCCTCAGTTACAAAAGCCCAAGGGTCTCAAGGCCACGTTTGGCTGGAACCCAATTATCATCTTCTAATTTATTTAAATTTCTTCCTTATCATATAATATACCCTTATCACACCCACTAACCAATTGAATTGAATTAATCTCAATTCATTAATAAATCCAAGTAAACCTTACTAATAAAATTATAACTTCTATTTAGCCAATATAATTATAATTTTATTTAACAACCATTAATCCTCTAATTTAATTACTCAATTAAATTAGACTATTTTCATTCACTTGATATCGTCACACTTTAAACAAATTATTCTATAACAATCTCCAACTCAAATATTCATTTTAAATTTAATAAATATTGCAACTAAGATATTCATTTTATTCGATAAATATTTTAACTATTTACGAGATTCACAATCGTGTTACATTAACATATTACATTTACATGTAATATATATTACTTTCTCATCTTATTAAAACAAATATATTTACATTAACTCACTATTTTAATTAAGTGAATTAGTTGCCTTATTTATGAAGTTTAACTCATTACAATTCAATTGCCAACCAAGGCATGATAATAATATTATATTATTTCATAATATAATTCTCAACTCTATTTAAATTAACCAATGTTTATTCAGTTAATACCTTTTTCCACCATATTCCTTTACATAACATTTTACATATTACATTTGTATGTAACATATATTACTCTCTCATTTTATCAAAACACATCATAATAAGAATTTTATCCCTTAAATTCTTATTTTAATTATTTTACATTAATCCACCATTTTAATTAAGTGAATACTCACATTACTTATGAGATTTAATCATAACAAATTCATTGCCACAAGGCATAATAATCAAATTATATTATTCCATAATGTAATTCCCAACTTAATTAGATTAGCTTAATTCCCTTTTCAAATAATTCCATCCATCTTTTCCAATAGTTAAATTAAATTAACTACTAAACCTCATTATTCCATCATATGAATATATATATATATATATATATATATATATATATATATTCTATATTCATACCAAATCATATATTTCACAATATATAACACATATATACACATATCCAAACCCCAAAATATCTCGTAATAAGAATTTTATTTATTAAATTCTTATTTTAATAATTTTCAAAAATCCGGGTTGTCACAGGATTTGGTGTTCATTGTACAAATATCACATATCTATCTACCTATAATAAAAGTATCTCATGAAATAGATAAAAACATCCTTCCCTTATGAGGTTACTACATCTGACTAATAAATAAATCCTAGGTTGAACTAACCTTAAACATCAATTGCGAAAACGTAAACAAATACATAAGTCTTAAACAACATCAAGTCTTAAACATAACATTCTCAAATAAATAACAAGTCTTCAACACTTGTTAATTTTGCCCTTGCCTTTGCTAGTGGAAGGCTCGTCGGACCTTTCGTTCTTAACTGAAATGTTATTATACAAGAGTGAGCACGATTTCCCACAAAGTATAACAATATAACAATAATAATAACATGCGAGTGAATCTGTGACGCCCTCAAATCCGTGTAACATCAAACACATGACATGGTGCTCATGGTACAACATACACCCACATCTAACTACGTAAACTCCAGGAATAATAATAATAATGACTACATACTTATTAAAATAGAATCCCAAGTCTTCACAACCTTAAATAAACTTAAACTTAAACTTAGCGTGTATCGCTACATTACATCAAATGCGGAAATATAAATTTATTACAAAAGTAGCTAGCATCATTTCATCTTAGCCTTCACTACAAGAAATAAGCCTAATTCCGACGGAATATTCCCCCGGAAATAAGCCTATTCCGTCGGAACTAGCTTATTTTCGAGGGAATATTCTGTCGACCTTACCGTCGTAACTAACCCCGTCAGAGATAAATTCCATCATACATTCCGTCGAGCTTTTATATCTTCGACGTAATTATCTCCGACGGCTATTCCGTCGGACATAAGGTATCTTCGACGGAGTTATTTCCGACGCATTACTTTCGTTGGATATATCCTTGTTATGGTCGACTAAAAAATTCACTCGGAAATACGTTAACTTCGACGAAAATTTTAAAATAAAAAATAAAGTAAAAAGATTATAAATATACTATATTCGACGGAATGTTCCTTCGTAAATAACCTAATTCTGACGGAAAATAAAAAAAAATAAAAAAATAGGAATTAGCATGGCCTATATTTCTGACGGAAATTCAGTCGGAATTACCTTATTCCGTCGAAATTAAGGAGTTTTTTTTAAGAATAATTTTTTGAAAATGCAAAATCCAGGTATTTAAACCCATATATGTACCTGTAATCTATTTTATCCCAATACAGCCAAACACCAATATATTTCACATTCAACAACAAATGTAATTCTAAAAACCTGTACCAATTCGCAACAACAAACATAATTCTAAAAACTGGTACCAATTCACAACAACCAACGTA
Source organism: Panax stipuleanatus (assembly GCA_020205555.1). NCBI lineage: Eukaryota > Viridiplantae > Streptophyta > Magnoliopsida > Apiales > Araliaceae > Panax > Panax stipuleanatus. The sequence goes on along the minus strand of CM035121.1, from coordinate 18,885,704 downwards.
ATTCTAAAAACCTAAACATGTACCAATTCTCAACAACAAACGTAATCGACTAACTGAAAACAAATAAACTTTAACAACGATAAAGAATATTCTACAAATGAATGAATACAACGTAATCTCATTATACAGACGCAACTATAAAAACTACGTACAATATGTACAAATGTTCTACAAATGAATAACATAAATACGTACTAATAAACTAGAATGAATAACATAAAATGAACTATAATCTAGTAGTATCATCATCGGACGGAGGTGGACGACGCCTGTCTGGTGTATGAAAATCTCTATCGTCCACCTCGTCGTCATCGTCATCGCCGCCAGCCTGCTCGCCATCGTCACTCTATTGAAAAAATTATAAATAAAAATCGTTAGTCCGTATATATGTGAGAATTAACAAGCTAGCTTTAAATGAAAATAATATAAACAATAAGAATACCTGAGTAGGCGGGGGAGGACGAAAAGCCTCCTCCAAGAGGGTAATCACCATCCGGAGCATCTCGCTGCTGAAAGCGTAGAACTGCTCTCGCGGTAATCCCGTACTCTCTGCGAAGGCCCCTGCTATAACCTCCTGAGCAACCTGGTGAAGACAAGAACTAGAAGGCAACTGCTGACGGCAAAAGGCCGGATCGATACGGAATCGATCCGACACGGCCCCTATCAGCCTCTGGAAGATCTCGTTATCCAAGCCAACGCCCGTATGAGATGGTCCGACATGTGCTCTGGGACGCTGGGGCTGGCTGAAGCCTACAAAAAGAGACGAATTCCATTACTAATAATAATTTATATAATGTGATAAATTCGTGAAACATAAAAAATATTATTACATCCAGGGAGTGTATATGCGGGTATCCTCGGCAGACCCAACACTCGATATCTACCAGTACTGCTAGTAGGGGGATCCTGAGACGCGACCCATAGTCTCAGCTCCTCATCCCGATCTAATACAATATGGGGAAGGGGAGTGGCGGAGTCTGACGGCTCAGAACCCCTCCTAATAGCATCTAGCTCAGCTATACGATCGTCCCGAAGCCTCTGAAATCGGTCCAATAATTTATTTTTTATAATTGTGTTAATTATATCATTTTATTTACGATTAAATATTACTAAAAGCTAAATAGTAAGATGAGTTTTACACATATAGCCACAGCTGCCTGAGACAAAACACGCTCATCCTTGGGCGTGTGGACCCTATCCCAAAACTCTAGAATGGTGGGATCTCGGCCCAAGAACCTGTGACGCCCCCAAATTCCAGGACCGCCACTTGGTCTCTCGAATTCGGTTCATCACGTGCTCATGGTAATACATCACAATAATAATAATTAAATATCATACGATCACAGCGGAAAATCTATTCTAGAATAATTTACAATGATTTATTATAATTATTCCCCCAAGTCTCGCAACCTACAGTACTTAATAGATTACATAATAATATCAGTTAACGACTTATTACATAATCTAACTTAAGCTTAAACATAATCAAATCCAGTCTTACTACATCATCTTCATACAATATTAATATATTTAAAACATAACAGACATAAGCTAGTTGGTAGCTTTGCCCTTGCCCTTATCAACGCCCGAAGGTTCACCATGCTCTGCCTTAACTGAAATGTTTTAGGGAAAGCAAGAATGAGCACAAATTGCCCAGCAAGTAATATACAATAAGGGTGAGTAATAAGATTCTCAATTCTCGAAAGGGTATAATAAGATTTGATAATTCAAGAATAACAAGAATATCAACAGTTCTCAATATCGGTCGCTAAGGACAGGATAATATCAATATGATTCAATAATAAGTCAATTCAAGATTTCAAATAATTGAATACTGAGTAGTCACTACGGACTATGAACTTCTACTAGAATTGACAGTAATAAACTGAAAATCCAACAAAAACAGGTACAACAGGTGATCAGCCTAAAGTACCCTTGTTATGCATAACAATCAACCATACTCAAGTGTGCACGTTGGTTCTCCGACAATTATATATTCCCTTCAAAGAAGGTTGTTCTTCTCAGTCAAATACAAGATCCCGCACCAATCAATTAGTTTGGGTCGCTTTTCAATAATATAAGTCTAGCCGAATCAAATGGCATAGACACTTTCACAATATTCAAGAACAATACTAAGTTCAACATGAATACTAGCTTTAATGAAATAAGAGTTCAAGTATGCTAATTCAATTCAACTGATTAAATAGAAAACTTGTTCGCAATACACAAGATAGGATACTTGCATAGTAAAAGAGTATAAGTTAGGAAACTTTCACAATCATAGCTTTCCTTGCATAAAGTAAATGCGTCGGTTAGGATACTTGCACTTTCAGAGAGTGTAAGTAAGAGAACTTGCCTTTAGCGTAGTTTATCCACGAAAAGCAATCAACACTTTCGAATTCCTATCGTAATACAGTTACGTATATATATGATATTCATTAGTCATATACTTTAACTTCACATTTTCTCTTTGAATATACGATCAACACATAAGCTAAGTTTTACCTAGCTACACAGTTATATAGAATATAATTTCTATCCTTAACGTTCCTTCTTTAGAGTTTAAACGCATTCTCATATTATATAAGATCTCAACAATTAGCAAACATGCTTGCATATTATTAATATCACATAAGACCACAATCAATACTAAATATATTTCATTTTAGCAAGTTACGGCATCTCCTTAAGTTAACCGTCAAAATCGGGTTCAAGTAACATCATATAATATCGCGTAGCATGTATTCATATTTAAAGGATACTTTCATGCTTGTATAACTTTTCCAAATCTAATCGTACATGGTATAGGTTCTTAAGTTAATACTTAAAGCCATTCAAGGACACGAACTCATATGGTCTAACATGATTGCTTTTAAACACATAAGATATTCATATAACTTGTATTAGTCATGCTCATGAGTACTCGTATTGCATATATGTAGCTAGCATTGTTATTGTCTTGAAAACATGCTTTGTTTATGCTAAACTTTAATCACGGCAACCAATCATGGTATATATATATATATGCATGACACATGAATGAGTCTAAGAGTACTATCACATGTGTCCATAAATATCAGAATTTAAATCTCCACGTATCGTGTTAATGCTCATGTGCAAGGCTTGTATTTCTATTGGTGAATCTTACTAATAGAGCCTAACATGTTCATGCTTCCTTACGAACTATATAAACACAAGTTAAGGCTTCATTCATATATTTCAAAGTTATCTAAACATGCTCATAACATCAAAATGACTATATAGCATTTACATGATCATATCCACCTTCAAACTTATATTTTTGTTAGGAATGAGCACTAGTTAGGTTCACATGTTCACATTTTATTACGGAATCAATATAGATAAGCTAACATGCACTTCATGTGTCTCTAGGTGGTACTAACGTGCTTGCAAGGTCAGTATGTAAACATGCTTTATATATGTTAACGTCGTTTATGAAACTTTAAATTCGTTTCCAAACTATGTGTCGTTTGGTTAACCATGCATGCTAATATACTAAAACATGCTTACATTGCCTCATTAGGTTTATATATATGTATTAATCATGCTCCCATGCTTGTTTAAACAAAAATCAAACAATTGGCACATAACAGTTTTGTTGCAGAATGCAGATAACTGAACACAGAGGCTGGCGCTGCGGTGCGGCACTGCTGGCGCTGCGGCGCGGCACTACTGGCGCTGCGGCGCGAGTGGCGCTGCGTGCGGCGCTGCGGTGCGGGCTGCGGCGCGTGTGGCGCTGCGGCGCGGGCTGCGGCGCTGCTGCGTCAAGGCAGTTTTCCGGTTCAGACGGCAGCAAAAAACGACCCAAAACCTCCCATTTCATCGATTTCAACATACCATACCCAGATATTAGACTTGTTTAACTTACTAACACATACATATATGCTTATATAACAGTTAATAGCAATTATCAATTCCCAATTTCATGAACTCTAACTTAATTTACGAATTTCATGTATTTACAGAAATTGAAGAGGAACAATGGAAATGAAAGACTATTCAGTGGTTCCATCATGTGTGTATGTTTATATAACAACAATATAAGGGTTCTACAACCCAATCATGAACCAATTTGGCATAATCAAGAATTTCAACAAAACTCAGAAAACAACAATGGAGTTCTTTTGACAGAAAAATGAAAATGAAGACACGAAGAGGATTTATACCTCTGTTATGGAGTAAGCTTGCTGATGCTACTATAGAAATTCCTTCTGAACTAAATAGACAATCACAGTATACTCTCTTCTCTTAGAAATATTTCAGCAATGAAATGAAGGTGCAGGGAGTTCTTTATATAGAAGAATGAATACACAGTCCAAGTTTCTAACTCCCAAATCAAACTAACGGATTGTCAAATTGCATGAAGGTTATAGAATGGTAGGTATTTAGTTGTTAGAATCCATCATTAACACCACTCCCTTGCTCATCATTGCTACAAGGCTATGGAAATTTACTGAGTTTAAGGAGAAGCAATAGGCTTAGGCCATAATGGCTGTGCACGTGAATGAGGGAAAGGAGAGTGACTATTATATTGGGACAAGCCAAGCAAATCTCAGCATTCTTACAAATGGACTATATGTTACACTTATGTTATATATTATATGTACTCTTAGGTTATAATTACAATGTTCTCCCCATAATGTAATAAATGCAATTTGAATACATATAATCTATGTACATTTTATCTTACCGATATAATACAATCGGATACTACCACATTACATTATATCATATATTATTAAATTGTATTACTCAACAATTATTTATAATAGATCCATGATACATTATTTTAATGTATATCCACACATCATTTGTCACCTACACATATCATAACATATAGTTACTATACATTTAATTCGCATGCTTGTACATATAATTTCTCATCTTATAAATTGAATATTAATTAATAATATACACATATCCCACATCAATCAATATAATTGTTAACCTCCATAACAATTTAATTAACCTTTATATGATTAACTATCACTTTGATATAAATCTTATTATATTTATAAACACGTTGCTCATTATTATTATGTTCCTTGCAATAATAATAATCACATATTATTAATCAATCCTCATTAGTATTTTATAACAGTTAATTAATATTCTTCGATTAACAATTAATATAGATTAATTGTTTGCTTAAATTAATATAATCATTCTTATATTACGTCACTGTGCCACACAAGGCAATCAACGAGTTTATCACAAACTCCACCAATTTCTCAATTATTATAATTATTCAATTATATATAATTGAATTAATTCATCTCATAACACAAAATCATTTATATTCAAATAAATTCTCATTTCCATTAATATATTTATTTAATAATATATGGAAATTCTCGGGTATTACAGAACCTACTTAAGGCCTAATAAAAATATTCATAAAACATGTATTAAGTATTTGTGTAAGAACTTGATAACTAAATAACAAAATACAGCGCACTTACCGTCTTCGCCTCCTCGAACGACTGAGAACCTGTGGTGTGTACTATACGGAGCTGACCATGGTTCTTCTTCGCCTGCTCAGACTTCTTCTTGAAGTCATCAGCATCCCAGTGCGCGCACATAGCCTCCCAGGCTAAATCGGAGACTATATGAGGCTAATGAGATCTGATGGTGGTCCCGGGCTGGTCCTCACCTGCCCGGGCTGCCCTATGTCGCATCTCATTCAGCCAGCCAGAGTAATTCTTAGCGACATGTGATATAATCACATCGTCGCCAGCTGTCTAAGAGATACTCGGGTCAAATCTATAATAAACCTATAACAAAAGTTTAAAAATTAGAAACAATTGATTTCGTCATCCTAATATAACTATGTACTAATTAATATAATATGTTTAACTTACATGAAACTCCCGCAAGACAGTCTGCATAAAAGTGGGATCGAACCGTGCATACTGGCTGAACCGCATGCACCCCAGTCGGGAGGTGCGTCAAACAGATGGCGTGTAGGGTGTGCTTAGCCACCGGATCTAGTATACTACATAAAAAATTGTATTTTGCAATAATATGTGTTATGTGAATTGTGTTTTGCAATAACTGACAGAAATATTAACAATATATTAACACTTACTGTCCAGAAGCAACATCCACAGGTACAATATGTGGAACTGCTGGCAGACGACCTAAGAGCCCAAGGTTCGTCCCTCAGTGTCGTCGATGAGGTACATCTGTAATAATTGTATTTAACTGAGTCAATAAACATAAACTAATGCAATTTGAGATATATTTAAATCCTAGCTAAGATAACTTACTAGCACCTGAAGATGAGCCGTCAGCATGGCTACCGTCTCCTGTACCGGATCGCCCACCACCTCGGCGACCTCCACCGCTATGTCTAGCCATGAATATCCTACTTCAATATCCAAAGTGGTAAATTATGAATATGTAAGGTTTAACAATGTGATATTTACTAATATAAATGCTAATTTTCAATTACTTACGCCATCAAACCCATCAGAATCAACATGTATATCAATCACGGATTCAGTATCTTCCTCATCCTCAGTTTTGAGATCAGTTTCGTCATCATTATCATCATCGACGACTACATAATCACTCACGACGATGTTTTCCTCGACATCCTCATCGTCAGGTACGTCAATGACATCAGTATCCATCACATCTTCAACATTGAACACTACGGCCAAAGGGTTGCTAACATCTTCTTGCAACGCCTCATCTATACCAAATATGTTCTCAGCATCAAATGAACGTGTTTTAGTTGTGACTACTGTGTACTAGGGGCTTCGAGTATTTACGACATTAGGAGCATAATACACTTGAGTCGCTTGACTTGCTAACACGAACACGTCATCAGACTTTAACACCGACTTGATATCTATAGTTGTGATTCTATTACGATCAACTTTAACCCCCTTTTCAGTATCAAACCAACTACACTTAAATGTAACTACCTTTTTACCCCTGTGATAATTGAGCACAACCACATCCTGTAAACGTCCATAGTAATTTGACTCAGAATCTTGGTAGCAACTTCCCAATACCACAACCCCAGAATTGACTGATGTGAGTTCATTCAAGTCATCGACCCTAAATCTGAATCCATTCACGATGCATCCGGGAAAAGAACTAACAACTTTGTACGGTCCTCGGATGACATCTATAAAATGCTCAGAATTGTTCTCTTCTTCAACCGTTGCTTAAACCACTGTTGGAAATTAACATTAGTGAATGTTTCCAACTCTGCTGCAGTAAAAGCTGGGTTAGAAGCATACGCTTCCTTTTCGAATGAACTGCGTAAATAGTAAAATATCTTTAACATATAGATGACTACACTTATAAATTGCACTAAATATCGCAAATAATTATTCATACCTGATGTATCTAGATACTTCGGGCATATTTAGAAGCACGTATGTAGATACAATCTTCAACTCTTTGTCACTTAAGAAAGTCTGCGTCTCATGGCTAAAAGGCTTAGCCGGATATGTGAATACAGCTAACTCATCATCAGTATGAGACAATGGACCAACGACCTCATTTCTACTTAAACGATTGTGCTTCGTTGAGACAACATCGTCAAAATACAATGAACAGAAGTTGACAAGTTCTTCCTCCGTATAGCGTTCAGCAATAGAACCCTCTACACGAGCTTTGTTCTTCACCTTTTGTTTTAATCGGCGCATATACCTAAGACAAATACGTATGAGTATTATTAATATGATGAGCAACATAAAGCAATTTGTAATTTATATTACCTCTCAAAAGGATACATCCACCGATATTGCACCGGTCCTCTAAGTTTGAGTTCATACGGTAGATGAATAGGCAGATGTTCCATCGAGTCAAAGAATCCTAGAGGAAAGATCATTTCGAGCTTGCAAATGGTACTAACAATATTTTTCTCCATCTGCTCCACATCAGTGTACTTAATTACAGTTGAGCAAAGATCTCGAAAGAAATTTGAAAGTTCGGTCAATGCATCCAAAACTTTTCTGGGTAACATCTCACGAAATGCAATTGGGATAAACTTCTGCATGAATACATGACAATCGTGACTCTTGAATCCAGAAATTTTCAATTACTCGACCTTATAACAACGTGTAATGTTCGACGTGTATCCATCTGGAAGCTTCAACCCACTAACCCACTTACACACGTCTTCAACTTGTTGCTTAGTAAGACAATATGGAGCTTTAGGTTTCGTATTGTTAGGGCGAAGCCACAATTCTGGCCTAATGTTCAATGCCTCCAAATCTTTTCGAGCGTTGTCATTGTCTTTGGTTTTACCACTTGCATCTAGCACAGTGTAAAATAAGTTCTCAAAAATATTCTTTTCGGTATGCATGACATCTATACAATGACGAACTGAAAGTGTGCCCCAATACGGCAACTCAAACCATATGGGCGAGTGTGTCCAATTATGAGTCTTCCCGTACCCGGCTGCTCTCAATTTACTGTGCTCTTTCCTCGGCAAAGGAAAATCAAGTTGGTTCAACCATCCCAAGACCTCACTGCCCGACAGTCGACCAACAACCCCTTTCTTCTCTGTCTTTCTGTTGAACTATGCAGACATCTTTCTATAATTGTGATCAAGAGGCAAGAATCTACGAGCAGTTCCAAAGAAAGTACATTTCTGCCTATGTTGCAACTGATTACCTTGCACATCCCCCATACACACTGGACATGACAGCTTCCCGTGGGTTGACCAACCACTAACCATCCCAAGAGCCGGAAAGTCAGTGATAGTCCATAACAGGGCTGCCTTCATCATAATATTCTCGCTTTTCGATTTATCATAAGTCTGGACCCCCGTCTCCCACAACATCTTTAGTTCATCTACTAACGGTCGAAGGTACACGTTAATGTCTTTTGTAGGACTTTTATCCCCAGGTATGAGTCAAGTCAAGAACAAGTACGGATCCCTCATGCACATCGACGGTGGAAGATTATAAGCGACCATAATCACTGGCCAAACTAAGTACGGCTGACTAAAATTATTGAAAGGGCAAAAGCCATCAGTAGCCATGCCAAGCCTAACATTTCTGACTTCTTCCGCAAACTCAGGATAATTTGCATCAAATCTCTTCCATTCATCTCCATCCGCTGGGTGAGTCAGCTGACCAGGCACGACATCCCTTGTTCGATGCCAACTCATATTGTAAGACCCCAACTTTTATGAATAAAGATTTAATTTTCTTTATATTATTTCGAAATAGTAAGGTGTTGATTTGATAAATATGAAAGTTATGGGTGAAATGTGCAAACATTTTTAAAATGAGCAAGTGGTTATAAAATATTCTTGTTGTCGGGGAATATTCGTTTGGTCGTGGAATATTCTTGTTGTCGGTGAATATTCGTACGACGGCGCAGCTATTGGTGGGCCCCCACAACGGAATAACTGTCGGATATAGAAAGCGACAGAAATAACTTTTTTACAAAATAACGGCGTGGTTGTTACCGTTAGTACTGTTGAAATATCCGGTGGTTAAAATACAGCGATACACGGTGTTGCACAGTAGCACACGGTATTGCACAGTATTTCGAATTATTGAGTCTTACGTGAGAAGCCATTACTCAATTATTGTTACAGTAATTACTGTTCAATATTTTATATTATTGACTCAATAATTGTTACATTGATATTTTATTGACTCAATAATTGCTACGTTGCCATTTTATATGATTGATTCAATAATGGCTACAGTTGATATTTTGTAGTATCAATCATTGTCGTTGCACAGTATTTCACGTTATCAACTCAATAATTCATATTATTTGAATAATATTATTAGATAGCATTATTGACAATGTCTAAGGAAGTTCTGTCTAGGAGGGGTTATTTAATTGCGCGCCAGTAAGGAGAAGTCCTTATCGGAAGGCCCCCTCTGTCCTGGGAACGACCTGGTTATTAATATTGTAGTTCTATAATATTATTTGTGAATAATTAATTATTGATTTATATGATAAGGAAATATTTATTTTGTGGATATTAAAGAAGGAATTGGCGCTGGTGAGTTTTTATCAATATTTTGGTATGAGAAATCATCTGTTTATGGATTTCGGATAATTTATGTTTGGAATTTGGAAAAACTTTCTTCTGCAAAGTTGTAGAGAATTAAATTTCCTATGGAAGGACATAGAATTTGTATTTTTCTGACAAAGGGGCTATTTGTTATGAATTATTGAAGTTTCAGAAAATAAATATTATTTAATGGGTGGGCCCCACTTTTGTTGAAAAATTCAGAATTTTTTTAGCCGCCAGGCGGCGGAAATTTTGGAAAAAATAATAATAATTTATTATTTTAGTCTCCTTTGGCATCCTAAGCTTTTCCTATAAATAGGGTGCTTAGGTTAGAATTGAAAATCACACCAGAATCAGAAGTTTTCTCTCTCTATAATATCGAGCGTATTTTTGTGAGTATTTCAATACTTTGAGTGTTGCTATTCAGTGCAAGTTTCCTTCGGTATTATATTCGATATTCCAGTCAGAGGTACTATCTTTTTGAGGTAAGGGATGTTATTTTCTTTCGTAAATAATGTTATTCTTTTCAATATCATTATACAGATATATTGTCATGGATTTTATGTTGAAATTCTTACTTTTTCCGTCGGGGTTACTATTCACGTATACGGCACTATTCACGTATACGGCACTATTCACGGGAAAAATTAAATTTTCTTCTATTTGTCCAAATTGCTTGTTAAGGTTACTATCTTTGATTGTATCCAAGTTTTGAGCTTTATTCTTGAATTTTGCTCCATAATTGATTATTACGAGGTATTTTTGAATTGGATATACTAAAATACGAATCCTTAGTCTTTGTCTTTTATCTCACTGGATTCGTTTTTTTTAAAATATTTTTCATCATTCTCAGTCCTAAAAGGTGATGTAACTGAATATCTTTGGCCTGTAGAGCAAAGATGAATGATTACTTGATGAATATCTTTGGCCTGTAGAGCAAAGATGAATGATTACCTGATGAATATCTTTGGCCTGTAGTGCAAAGATGACAGGTGTTGAGATGAATATGACCACTGATGATACAAATGAATATCTTTGGCCTGTAGTGCAAAGATGAATATTTGATTCGAGATGTATATTGATTGATGTGACAGGGATAAAATATTGATGATGGACTTTTAAATCATAGAAGATAGTAGACTTGATTCTCTGCTTAACTCTTCTAATGAATTGTTATTTCCGCTGCGAATATTGATCTAAGATTGGTTGTCCATTATATTTTATCTGATTTATTGAAGGCTAACGATAATTTATTTTCCATTATCTTAGTCATAATATTCTTTACTGAGCTAGTTGAGCTCACCCTTTTCATCTGTTGTCCTCTTCAGGAAATGAGAATGTTGCGGGAACTAGTCGGGGGACAGAGTGATGGTCCGAGTTAGAGCAGTAGTAGTCCTCACTATTTCTGATAAATAGTGTGATAATAATTGTAATGAGGACTTAGTTTGAATCTTAATATTTTCTACATATTTGTATTAAGACTCACAGTTGTGTGGTCGTATTTTTGCACGACCGTATGATATAAAGTTTGTATTTGAATTCTGTACCATGTATTTGGCGACTCAGAATGGGTTGGGTTGAATGGACCTATTCTGGGGGCGTCACACATATGTTGAGCCGTATGAGACGACATGAACAGCCGCTGAAGCCTCGACGCAAGAGGAAAGTACCGTCAGATCTTCCTGGGAACATGTTTCTCCTTCCCCCCACGTTTTGTCACCTTATAGCGCGGAAAGCTACATATATCACACTGTCCCTTATCTCTGTCCTCCCCATAGTATAACATGCAATCCTGCTCACAAGCATCAATTTTCTGATACCCCATATTTAACCCTTTGACCATCTTCTTCACTTCGTAATAATTTACAGGAAGAGTATAATCCTTGGATAAGAACTTTCCAACAATGGCAAGCAAATCGTTGAATCCTCTTTCACTACAGTCGTGCTCATTCTTGTAGTGTAAAAGCATCGTCACTGTAGAAAGCTTGGTGTCCGTATCATTTCCTGGATACAACGAGACCCCAGATTCAGATAGCAACTTGTAAAAGGCAGCAGCTGTATCATTTGGCACTTGCTTAGCACTGCTTGAAGAAGGCTCATTTTCAGCCCAGTCAATATTAGTAGGGCCATAAGCATCGACCAACATCTCCACCGGATCATAGTTTTTGGCGTATGAATCCCGTAGGATATCTATCCGCTCAGCTGATTCCCCGTGATGAGTCCATACAAAGTACCCATCCACAAATCCACGGGAAAATAAGTCGAATTTAATCTCGTCAACTTTCTTCCAGATCAGGTTTTTACACTTGTCACACGGGCAGCGCATCTTTCCGTTCGAATTATCAACATGATCTCTTGCTTTATTCAAAAAATCTGACACCCCATCACGATAAGCTGATACTAATCCCCTCCCATCACTGCGTATGCTATGGTACATCCAACTCCGGTCAGCTGACATTTTTAACTGCACAGACCACGGATTCAGTACAGAGATGTTCATGCATGTGGTCCATGTATGAATTAGAGTATTTTCCTATTACGACAGCTCTATAGGAAAGGGGTAATTCAGGCTTCTATCCCGTTCCTGGATGCATCTCTTCACTAGTGCCAACACGTTATGCACGTTTCTTTTGTTTTAAGAAAATTTCGACAGCACCTCCCCATGGTCTCCAAGTACACGAAATAGATTAATCTAAGTATGTACTCGAAGAACATGTAGAGATAACAACTGAAAAGTCCTCAAAACAACAAAAACGTGTCGTTTCGTATTGGCACTGGCCTAAGTGAAAGACATAACATCCAGTAACAGCCCCAAACTGGGGACTATTCGACATTCACTCCTACTGAGTGAATGTCAAATGGGTTTCTAAGTTGACACCTCCAAAAGCATGTATGTCTTCATCAAGATACAGATACATAGGTTATCAATGAATTTTACAGGCAAAGAAGTATGATTTTCCTGTAAAATTCATTGATAGCCTACGCAAAGGGAAATAGATGAAGACATGCTTTGGATTTAAAGCTCCACATAAATGTTTTCTTTGTGATGGAACTGAAATGTCTACACTTCAACCTTAACACTGAAAGTCAATGTGAATAAGTCATATTGAATTTATTGAATATTGCGGCAAACTAAGCAAGTGCTACATAGTTTATTTTGCCAATGAAAAACTAAGTAAGTGCTACTTAGTTTATTGAATATTGCATCCCAACTAAGCAAATGCTACTTAGTTATTAATTGTATTGTATTTTATTGAATATTGCGGCAAACTAAGCAAGTGCTACTTAGTTTATTTTGCCAATGAAAAACTAAGTAAGTGCTACTTAGTTTATTGAATATTGCATCACAACCAAGCAAATGCTACTTAGTTATTAATTGTATTTAATTGTATTAGGTTTTATTAGTTATTATCTATTATTTATTATTTATTTAGTATTTAGTATTTAGTATTTATTATTAATTAGTTATAAATAATAATTAATTATTATTTATCTTTTATTATTTATTTATTATTTGTTATTTATTATTTATTATTAGTTAGTTATTTATCTATTATTAATTATTAATTATTAATTACTATTTATTATTTATTATTTATTATTATTTGTTATTTAGTATTTATTATTATTTAGTTATTATCTATTATTTATTTATTATTAATTATTTATTATTTAGTATCAATTATTATTTATTACTTATTACTTAGTACTTATTACTTATTATTATTTATTATTTATTATTTATTATCAATTATTATTTATTACTTATTATTATTTATTATTTATTACTAATTATTAATTAGTTATTATCGATTATTTATTAATTATTATTATTTATTATTAATTATTTATTATTTATTATTAATTAGTTATTAGTTATTAGTTATTATTTATTATTTATTAATTATTAATTACTAATTATTATTTATTATTAATTATTATTATTATTATTTATTATTAATTAATTATTACCTATTATCTATTCTTTATTCTTTATTATTTATTAATTATTAATTATTAATTATTAATTATTAATTATTATCAATTATTATTTATTACTTATTACTTAGTACTTATTACTTATTATTTATTATTTATTATTATTATTATTATTTATTATTAATTACTTATTATCTATTATTTATTAATTACTATTATTTATTATTTATTATTTATTATTTATTATTTATTATTTATTATTTATTATTTATTATTTATTATTTATTATCTATTATCTATTAATTATTAATTATTAATTATTAATTATTATTAATTAGTTATTATCTATAATTTATTAATTATTAATTATTAATTATTAATTACTAATTATTATTTATTATTAATTAGTTATTATCTATTATCTATTATTTATTTATTATTAATTATTAATTATTAATTATTAATTATTAATATTTATTAATTATTACTTATTACTTATTATTATTTATTATTAATTATTAATTATACTGGCAAGGCCCGCAAATTTTGCAAATGAAAATTCTGACAGAAATTCCGTCAGGAATTCCGTCGAAAATATCATATATCACATTCTTATAAAGCCCAAATTGCAGTATCAAACCCAAATTACGGAAAACTAATTAGAACAAACCCAAATTGCAGTAAATGAACATGTTGAATCATTCTTAAACATAAACCAATTAGGACAAACCCAAATTGCAGTAATCATCAACCCAAATTGCAGCAAATCAATATCCAATAATAGCAGTAAATGAGCTTCAACCCAAATTGCAGCATATCAAGTCCAATTTCAAATCAAGATACAATTATTAAACAAAGTTCAGGAAATTTCAGAGATTCTACAAAATATACATACATTCTCAATATCAGATTGTTCCTAATTTCAGAGATTGTTCCTAATTAAGTAATGAAGCAACAGAAATTAACCCTAACAAAACCCTAACTAATGAATGAAAAATACTTACAACTGTTAGTGAGCAATGAGAGATACGATCGGTAGGCAGGAAAAGGGAGGAGGTGGCAGCTCGAAGAAGGGAGGAGGAGGCGGCAGCTCGAAGAAGGGAGGAAGCGACGGCAGCTCGGAGAAGGGAGGAGGAGGAGGCAGCTCGGAGAAGGGAGGAGGCGGCGGCACAGGGAGGAGGCAGGGGGTGTGGGGGCTGGGTCGGGGGGAGTTAGAGGGGGGACCGGTGGAAGTGGAAGGGGGTGGTGGCCGGCTGGTGGTGGAGGAGGCAGGTGCAGCTGGTAGTGGTGGTCGGGAAGAGAAGGAAGAGAGAGAGTAGAGAGAGAGAGAGTGAATAGGAAATGAGTGAGGCACTGGCGAAGAAGACGGCTAATTAGGTTTTAATCCTTATTTCCGACAGAATGCCAGTCAAAATTAATTCCCTCGAAATTAACGTATTTACGACGGACGATTCCGTCGATATTGTCTATATTCCGTCGAGTTTATATTTGGCGCGGGCGGGAAATCTGGCACTAGTAAAGTATCTACTGTTCCGACGGAATTCCGTCATAAATATATTATCTTCGAGGGAATTATCTCCAACGGAAATTTCCGTTGTAAATATAGTAACTTCGACTGAATATATTCCGTCGAGGATATTTTCGTCGAAAATAGTTAGTTTTCTTGTAGTGCTTTCCCTTGTCCCTGCCTGAGCCCTCAGCCTTTTCATCCTTAACTGAAAGGTTTAAGGAAGAATGAGCACAAATTGCCCAGCAAGTATATAAAGTAGTTTGGAAATAAACATCAGGAATAAAAGCATCTGTATGGATATTTCTCAATAGTTGAAAGAATTATCAATAGATAAGCATGAATATCAAGGATAAGAGTTTAGAACTTTCAATAGCATACTAAGGGGTGTTAATACCCCGAACGTTACTTTATTTCATCAAAAACCATCAGACGTTTTAACAATCAAATAGATTGTAAAACATTCTCCGCAAGTACTCCAGGTAATCAGCTTATCGTACCCTACATTGTGCACAAGTATGAAATTTAAATGCATAAACATAAATGGGACTATATGTCCGACATCTGTTTACCCGTTTATTCGGGTTGTTCATCTTAGTATTCATGCGAAACCGCACTAAAGCAATTTGGATTGGTAAACAGCAATAGCTACAATGGATTTGAACTGCTCAAATAATATATCATTTTGCATCAAAAACATCTAGCTGATACAAAAAGCCAGAAGACATATGTGAAAGCAGTTTATTTAAGAATAAGAACTTTAAAGCATAACAGTTGAAATAATAACTGGGTAAACATTCAAAAACGCTTGCACAATAATTAAAGTTGTGTAACTTTACGACATAGGAACTTGTACGTACGAATAGGTAGCACGAGTTCGATACTTACAATCACTGCAATAAAGTGCGTAAGGATTGAATAATTGCTCAATGGAAAATTAGAGTTAAGAAAATTACCTGATAAGTCTTCTACAGTTTAAGCTATCAACTAGTCCTTCACGTAACCTAATCACATACGTCACGTTAAGCAACTAAGTATTCCAACTCTAATTTGAAATATAATTGTTTCCTTTTATATTAATTAGGTTATTCAACTAACTCATATTATATCGTCTATATAATTCAATCACATAACATGTTGCATCATATAAGTAAAGGGGTTCAATATTAGAATCTGAAAGAAAACAAAATTCAGACATTTTATCCTGACCCGACCCGACCCTACCCGACCCGGCGCAGCTGCGCAGCAACAAGACATATGAACGGCGCAGCTGCACTGCTCATCATTCCCAGAAAATTTTTCTGCCCGGCAGCCTGCTTCACGATTTAATTCCTAACAACGTACTAACGATATGACTCTGATATTTGGACACAATAAACTCTATATAGCATAGTATTTTACAAAAATATAACATGCATGAGACTAACAAGTTAAGACCACAATCCAGCAGCCTAGATAAGCATGCCAGACTGCTTTCCAGACTTAGAAAAATTTTAGGTTTTCCCCAGATTCTGCAGATTTTCTTAATTACGTGCTTGCTCTCGAAAATCATATCTTGCTCATTATAACTCCGTTTCAGTTGAAACTTGGTCAGGTTAGACATCATACTACATAGTATTTTACAAAATTAACACATACAATAATTGGGTCACTGAAGCTATGATTTCAAGGCTCCAAAAAATGCAAAAAGCCACAGATCTCAAGTTAACCCACTTTGACAAAAATTTTATGATTCTGATTCTAGCATGCAAGGACTTAGTTCCTACTATCCAGATCATATATACTAACATACCTACACATGTTACAACATTCAAATCCACTAACTTTCTATGTTTTGAACAAATTAGCATCTAAGAAGCATTTTATCGAACATAAGGCATGCATATTATATCTCTTTGATTTCTATATGTAATTGCAGCATGATTAGACTAGAATTGTTGTTCCTCACGTTCTGATATCAGCAACCAACCATAACATAGCATCACCCAAAATCACCACCCATATACTAATGACAACTATGCATATTCTTTTGTATTATCTCAAGAACATAGAAAATGGGTTCATGGCTTACCTCCTTGATGAATTCCTCTAGATTGAAGCTTGATAACCACCCTTCCTTGCTTGCAAAATTCTTCAGAATTTCCAAAGCACTTCAAGCTCTCACTCTCTCCATTTTTACTCTCACGGTTGGAAATTGTTAACAAAAGAGAGAAGTATTTTGGAAGGACAACATATATATATATATATATATATATGAATTGATATAACTTGAGTCTACCACCCCCTCCAATTCCATAACGTTATTTGCAGCCATCATATCCATTCATTCGTTTAGTTAATTAATAAGAAGAAAGTGGAAGTTTGAGAAAATAAAGAGATTTTGGTTCTAAAGGATTGTAACTCCTTTCCTCCCCATTATTCCGCGTCTTTAAATTCCGCTCCAAACTCAATCTCGAGTTTTAATACCATCCCACGAAATTAATAGAATTATTAATTACTTAACTAATTCAAATAGTTAAATTAATCTAAACCAACTATTTAAATACATCTCATCACATAACTTAAAATAAAACATATATGTATAGCACATATACTTCTAATAATAGAAATCACAAAAGAGTTTCACATAAATTTGTTTATTGATAACTATGAAATTACATAACGGTCTCGGATATTATAGAATCAAAGAATTCTGAATAAAGAAAGCTCGGCTTTTGAATCAAAAATGAATAACAAGAATCAAAAGTATATCTGAGGGTCAAAAGATCATGAACTATGTCCCAGGTTGTCAAGTATTTCTACTTTAGACCTTTAACAGTCATAAAACTATATGGACTCTACTACTCGTACTTAGGGGGATCAGCCCTTAGTACCATAATGTGCACATCATCTCAACGCTAACGCGTAAATAATCCCATATAACAAGGTTGTTCATCTCAGTTTGACATCATAGTCCTCACCAAAGGAAGTTTAGTTTGGATAAGCTCAATAACAGTTCTAGAATTTAGAACGTTCATCAACTATGGACTAGTCGAATCAATAAGGGTTCTCTAGTCTTACAAGGTTCAACGATAATTGATATTCAAATTGAATAATAAATCTCAAGAGTATATAATAGAATAAGTATTGTATAACTGAAGTAATACTTTAAAGGAATTATAATATCTCATATGGAATCTCAACTTGAATAAACAAAATGAGAATTTACTCAATATAGAAATATAAGTCTAGGACTTGCTCAATTAATAACTTAGAGTTTAGGGAACTTGCATCATGATAATGAATCAAGGATAAGAACTTGTTTAATTAAAAGTAAAGTTTAGGGAACTTGCTCAGCAATAGTAAATTAGGGATAGAATACTTGCCTCGTGCACAAGCTACAGTTATAATTACAATTCACTTCCTCAATCGTCCTACACATTTCATTACGTTTACAACATCGATTAGTTCCATTACCACTACGTTTAATTGTTGAACTTCTCACTTAAGTTCAACTTAACAAATTGGTTCATAATCTTAACTTGTTGACTAACCACATAACATGAAGCTGAACCCACAACATGTATATCACACAAGTATAATCTCTTAAACAATCATAATCAAACCTTACAACAACAAATCCAAGTTCACATATAACTTGTTAATATACAACTTAAAATCGTCTTATACATGTCAACAATATGTTATAGTAATGTGTTACATGCTCAATACATTATCAGGTTCATTAGGTTAAGTTAACTCATCATGTTATAGATTAAAAACACACAAAACCAAACCATTCCATCTCTGTACCCCGCCGGGGCAGGGGTTTGGACTGCAGGTAGCCCGCCGGGGCGGGGGTTCCTATACTAGGAAGCCTGCCGGGGAGGGGGTCCCCTGTATGGCGAACTGCAGTTTGCAACTGCACTGTTCATCAGCCCAAATAAATCCCAAATTAAACTAACACAGCAATTTTAACGTTACCCATGAACTATAAACTTCACAGAAGCATTATACAATGTTTCTAGCATGTTTTTAACACTTTAGATAACATAATCATTCAAACTGGAACGCTTAAATTCACTGTTTTGGTATTTTGTAAAGTTTCGAGAGAAATCATGAAATTCGACATGGATACGTTATAACTCTGAATCTGTCCGTTTAAAGTTCGCTTTGTTCGTTTTAACATGCATAATCATAATCAACCATCAATTTCAAGTTAAATAAACAATTAAAGCATGATATTTTGTACATATGGGCCATATTCATACTTTTCATACTCTATAACTTTCAAATCTCTAATTAAAGCATAATCATATGAATTTGATTATTTTAAAACATAAATAAATGATAGAAAACATGTTATAATCATTTATTAGCACATATATCATCAATTCATGTATTAATCACAAAATAAGCTTTTACAGAGAACTTAAAAATATACGTTAATAGAAAACTAAGAACATGAACTATAAAAACTTAAGATGAGGGAATTACCCTTGCTAGTTTGTTGAGATTAGAAGATATAAACTTCCTTTGATTATTTAATTTCTTTCAATTCTCTCTCAAATTCTCTCGAAGTTCTCTAATGAATATAATATATGAAGTCTGATATTAAATGTAAGCTTAGATATATAATATACGTATACAACATATATAATGAATATAACTAATAGTTATTGTTCGTCAGTTAATTCCCATATCTGATTAACTGCTCTCACTAACTTAAGGTCATGTTTGGTTGTTCTCCTATATAACTCATTTCTCATTAATTTAATAAAAGTGTTTATTATATAGTTTAATTGTCACACTTTAATTAATCAACTAATCTTATTTAAATTCAATTAAATAAAAGATAATATTACACATTAAATCACATCATCACATAATTAAAATTCTCATTTATTAATTATGTCAAATCATTAAATCTCTAATTAATTAGAATAACATTATGCTTATTAAATAATTTATTTAAATAAATAAACTCAATTAAACTCACACTTTGAACTATTAAAATTCTCCACATTAATTTAATTAATGTAACACATATAATTAAATTAATCTACCACAATTCTATCAAATAATTATTTAACTCAATAAATAACTCATCAAAAATATTTATTTAACACAATAAATATTTAAATTAAATTATAAAATTCTCGTTTATCAGATCTTTCCCCTATTAAAAGGATTCTGTCCCCAGAATCACGGTTCAATTAAATTCGTCCCATTACATTCTATGACACCCCCAAATCCGGGTACTTCAATTCCACGGGATTTGGTGTTCACTGTACAAATATCATCTATCTATCTACCCATAATAATTGCAAACTATGTAATAGATAGAAATAAATACTCCCCTTATGGGGTTACAACATCTGAGTAATAAATACAATCCCAAGTCATACTAACCTTAAACATCTGTGCGGAACATAACAAATAAATAAGCCTTACACAACTTTAACATAAGTCTGAAACATAAACATATAAAAATAAACAACAAGTCTTCATCACTTGTTGACCTTGCCCTTGCCTTTGCTAGTAGAAGGCTCGTCGGACCTTTCGTTCTTAACTCCAATGTTATTATTACGCAAGAGTGAGCACGATTGCCCACAAGTATAATAATACAACAACAATATAATAACATGCGAGTGAATCAAAGACATCTGAATAAAGAAACTCAACTTTTGACTCAAGAATGAATAACAAGAATCAAAAGAACGTCTGAGGGTCATAAGACCTTGAACTATGTTCTAGGTTATAAAGTTTTTATGCTTTAAACCTTTAACAGTCATAAGACTATGGACTCTACTTCTCGTACTTAGGAGGATCAGCGCTTAGTACCATATTGTGCACAATATCTCAACGCTAAAGCGTAAATAATCCCTTTTATAGGGTTGTTCATCTCAGTTTTGACACCAGAGTCCGCACTAAAGGAAGTTTGGTTTGAATAAATTCAATAAGTATTCTAGAATTTAGAACGTACATCAACTATGGACTAGTCGAATAAATAAGGGTTCACTAGTGTAAGAACCCGAATTTTTAGATATTATTAAGTAAGGATTTAATAAATAAAATTCTTAAACTATGAGATGGGTTCGAATAAGAGTATTTTTATGTGATATGAAGTAGGTGGTATTATATTACATAGGGTAATATGGACTATGTAATATGTGTTTTTGTGATTTATAAATATATTATTAATATATATTTGTTACTTAGTGTAGAGACGATTCAGTTGAGATAAAAGAAGATGGATAAGATTTATCTATCAGTATTAAATAATTTATATAATTATTTTATCATAGTAAGTTGGTGACATTAAATATCCTTAATGTATAATCACCATATTCTTGTGTATGTGTATTAATAACTAGTATGTTTATAATATAGGTTATTAATAGCACTTAAGCTATCCGTGAATAGGTTTAGATAGTGAAGCATGAGTTAGTTAAGGAATTAACAAATAAGAATAAATATTAGTTAATTTAAGTTGAGAGTTATATTAGGGAATATTATAATGTGAGTATTGAACCTTAATTAACTATGATGATATAGTACAATGTTTAATTTACTTAAGTAAATGAGTGAATTAATAAGCGTGTTGAATATGTAATTATAGTTGATACTTTTTATATATATATTACTTAGAGTGGTAATATGTGAGAAAGTCTAATGTGCGAATAACGTTAAATATATATATACGTTATTAAAAGAGGATGGAGATCATTATATTTTTAAATGAATAATTAATATTTGAAGAAATTATTTTGAGGACAATTTATAGAAAAGAAAGAGAAATAATTATTATATATTTCTAATAAAGGATATTAAAATAAATTCTAATATTGAATTATTTTAATAAAGGAGGAAATGTTATTTTTGAATAATAATATTACCTTATATATTTTTGTATGAGGTAATAGGTAGGATTAATTAATATGATAAATATATTAAAACGTATTTGCTATATGTAAATAAATTGATGGAAATAATTTATTATAATAGAAAATAAACTTACTATCTATTTTCTATATATAATATATGTACATGTGTTGTACATGTAATTATTCGATATTATATTATATTATAATATCTTGAGTTAATAAATAAAGTATTTTCTAATAATGAATATCTTTATTTGGAGGAAACATAATATTTTATGTTAGGGCTAAATACATAATTTCTAATGTATTTTCAAAAGGAGTTTAATTAATGAAAGAAAACTAAGTTATTTTAATATATTAAATAACTTAAGTTATTATTTGATCATGAATATTATTATTTGAATAGAGTATATATTAATTATTATAAGCGTAAAGGTTATACTTATTATAAGTATAATTAATTGAAGTAGTTTAGCATTTTAATAGCTTGAGTTATTATATTACCGTAAAGGTTATATAAAATATTGGAGTATTTCCATTCACTATATATTTATATATGTGAACCTTGTGACTTAATAGTTCTAATTATATTGAACATGTTATAAGTAGTAAGTGATGGGAATAATAATAAGCTTGAGATTAAGCTTGTGAGAAATGCCTTGTGTGGCACGATAATAGATTCGGTAATGAATTGATTAATTCGAAGATGGAAGAATTATTAATTAAACAACTAATCTATATTAATTGTTATTATAATAATATGTTGAATTATTATTATTGCGAGTGATAGCATGATAATAAGTATATTTGTTATAAATATAATAAGATTTATATTTATTTATTGTGATAATTAACTATATAAATGTTAATTAATTGTTATGGAAATTATAATTCCATTGATTAATGAGAAATAGATTAATTAATAAAATAAGTAATTTATTAATGTGCAAGCATGCGATATTAAAATATATAACGTATGATAGTTAACTATATGTTGTACGAACTGTAAAGTGCGACGTGACTATATAAGCTATATAGTAAGGTGATAGAGTTACATGAGGTGTGTATATAATGCAGTGTGACGCTTTAATATAGCTATATTATATGTATATATTATATAGTATGATTGGTTGCATTAAGAGAGTTACATAATATTATTGCTTGTGTAACATGATATGTGTGGGTAGACCTTAAGGAATACCCTATTAACATATAGCAATTCTTAAATTGATAATGGTTTCTATAGGATATTATAACTGTATTAATAACCGTTATAATGAGTAATACCCGATAGAATTATATCCGGTAGGATGAAATGTACATGAATTTATATATATGCAAGTTAAAATTTACTATACGATAGTATTATTGGGACTACATTGTGACACATTAATTTATATTACCTAAGTGTATATATATATGTAGAGGTGTATGACCCAAGTGTGGAACTACATTGCAAATGCTTTGTATTGTGCCTTGTCCCTTATTATTAGTCACATTTCCTTCCCACGTGAATACACTGTGAAGCTAACTCCCTATTTCTTCCCCAAACTCAGCAAACTCCCTAGTTTCATAGCTCATCATGCGTGGGGAGTGGGTGTTATGATGGGATTCAACCACCCATTACCTACCCTTTCATAACCAACATACAATCCTAATTTACGTTGGTTTAATTTGAAGAACAAGAGCAATATATGGACATTAATTGCTCTATAAATATGGACTCTCCTTCTCCATTTTTCCATTGCTGAGAATTGATTAAGTATGAAATTGAGAGCATATATAGAGTGAGTAATTATATACACATCAGTAGAGGAAGTGTGAATTAGCAAGCTAATTGCAAAGGTAAAATATACTTTTCTTGTTCTTCATTTTAAGTTTACTGTCAAGTTCCAATTCTTGAAATTGAGCATGGATGGATTAATTGTTGAGTAAGAATAAGCTGTTAAGTGTTATATGAAGCTATAAGCATGATAGAATTGTTATATAGTTTCTTAGAATCGAATTTGCTGTGAACATTCTGAGTTGGGCTGGTTTCTGCCGAAGCAGAGCATTCACTGGCTTGGCCGGACACCGGCGCAGCTGCGCAGGGACTGCACGCACCAGCAGCTTTGTGTTTTGTTGTGATTTCTGTCCATGCTAGCATATGATATCACTTTGGACAGGCTTGAATACTTATTTACTTAGGGTGTATGAGTTCTTTAATACGACGTACACATTGGTGAGCATGCTAGCACATATTAGGAAAGGAAACCCCATGTTTTGTAAAATAAACTTATGGTTTCGAACATGAACTTTGAGGCCGTGTGACAGTTATAGTTGGTGCCTTATGTTAAAATCTAGGCGTGAGAGTTTGACTTAAATATGCTTGAACATGAGTTTAACATATAGTTGAGAGTCCCTTTTTGCATATCATGACTTGCTTTAGTTACATAATATATGTTTTCTAAAGGAAGTAGGAAACATTAATAATGAAGTTGATGAAACTTGTGATATTAAATTCTGATATTTAACACAGGCGTATTGTTGAAGTCATGAGTGTATATAAACATAAAGAATGATTCAAGGTTGTATTGCATGTGCTAAACTACTTTGACTTGGTTTAAAACGATTTCAAAGGAGAACTATGACAATTTTGTAAACTAAGTTGGTTGAACATGGTATATCTAGATTCTTATATTTTTGAGCCTATATGCTAGTGTTTTAACATCACTTAGATGGCATATATGTGCACACACCTTGTTAGACACTATGAAAGTTAGTTCAGCATGAATTAGACATATTTTAAAGCAAGAAAAGATGCTAGTCATGCGTATATGATGAAGATATTTGTAAGCATGTGCATTAACATTATTATGACACCTCGCATGAAAAGAGTAGCCTTTCATGATTAGTTAAGCATGATAAGGATTGTGGAAATAAAACTTAGGAAGTTTAAAAGTAAGATGGACAACATTGAGTCATTTGTATTCTAACTTTATGTGCAAGCAAGATAGAACTTGTAGGCCTCTAGTCATGATTGATATGTGCACCCCGCTAGTTAACCGTATTATGCACTGTACGAGCATGTTTTAAAGTAAGTTTTGAAGACGAACTATACTAACTATATGTAAATAGATAGAATGTATGTGAGCTTGTGTATTTAAAGGATGATAGTAAGTATGCATAGTTAAGCTAAACCTATACGTACATAGTTATTCTAAGAATACGATAAGAATGTGAGACGAAGGTTCTAAGAACCAAGTTAGACAACAATGTAACCTTTATTATTACATTGAGAATGTGTAGATACATATAACTGATGAGTGTGATCTCTGTGGTTAATATAACTGTGTAGGATTACACAAAGTGCAGAGATTCTTAAGCAGTTAAGTCGTAGTTGTTAAACTACGAATCAGGCAAGTCTTTCAGTTCCTATTTGATATATGAATTCAATAACTGTTAGTTGAATTATATTATGCTGTGATAATGTGAACTTATATATGAACTGTATATGATATGTAAATGAGATTGAAAGTTGATCTTTGATGATATACTTGTTATGTGAAAAGTAACATGCGTAGTAAATATAAATTGTTTATAAATGCATGAATTGAGTATGATGTTGTATGCTATGTGATGCATGAAAACTGTTAGAATTGCTGAGCTGTCGAGCTCACTCTTGCAAATAACCACTTTTGCAGGTTAAGGACTTACGATAAAGATTTCGTGCTTCTTGATTGATAAAGATAGATAGTATCGCATTGCAGAATATTACCTATATTATTGACTGGACCATATTTAGGTTCTAGATGATGTACTCGATAGTTGCTTACACTATTTAATACTTGTTGTATTGTAAGAATGTATTAATTAATACATAGAGGATATCGAGTTGAGTTGTAAACGTTTATACGATAACTCAAATAAGAAGGAATCATATTATATAGTTGATTCAAGATTTGTAATTGTTTCAAGTTATGAAATCAATAAAAGATTTTATTTAAAGGATATTAAAAAGTTTAAATTGTTCCGCATTTTAGTAACATCGAATATGATGTAAAGCCGAGATCTTGGATATAAATAGAATTTATATTCTAAATTGTAATAAACAAAGTTGTATTCTTTTACTAATAATTAAAAGATGTAATAGTTCGATGATAGTAGTATCGTGACTGCACCGAATCAGAGGTTTTGAAGGAACGTGGATTTGGGGGCGTCACAGGTTGGTATCAAAGCTGTAGGGTATAAACCTTAGGTAAGTGTACCTTAGACTATAACATGAGAGAGTGAAAGATAAGATTAAAATATATCTAAATAAAGATTCAGAGAAGAATCTCAAAATATCTAGAGAATGAGAATCAGGAGTTTCCTAACTCCGGTAATGAAAATGTTAAGACGATGTCTATAATATGAACATGACAAAGATTGTGAGAATAAACTCATATGGAGTTTGGTTGATAATAGGGAAAGAACCCTAAGATATAGTGATGATCACGATGTGATCAGATTGAACTGTGAAATGATAGATAGTCTGTAACGACTAAATGTGTATAGCTTGATGCTATGAGAGAATGTACTATAAAAAGTACGAGAAGAACTCATGAGGAGTTGTATGTGATGAAACGTAGAAAGTTCGTAACGAGCAAGTGATAGAGTAAGTTAGAGTTAAGTGTTGGATTTCCATTGAGGACTCATGTGATGGCTTAGTTGTACAAACTTTTGTATGGGCAGAAGTTTTGTGCTTGCACTGAGTGCGTCACATTGATAATCGTTGGAATGTTAGTGTCGCGGTATCATTATACATATGGTAGAAAGGTGATTCTTTCTCATATTTATTTTGATAGATAGAGATTTCTAAGATATAATTAGATAATATTAAGTTTAGGTGCGAGTTCTTAAGACTCATGCCTATGATAAGTTCGTGACTCATAATCGTATGATGGGACCCCTCAGCGAATGGACGATTTTGGTCTGACTAGGATAAGTTCCTCAACCCATATGATTGTGGTAAGTTCCTGAGCTTCCATGGTGTGGTAAGTTGGCGAACTGTACTGAGAATAGATATATTATATAAGAGTTTCGGAATAATGAGCATTGATGGTGGTAAGAGATTGAAGCGATGGAGAAATTGGATTTTCCTAAATCCTCTAGCTACGCTAGATTTTCAATATTTATTGACTTCGTGCTAGTATTTGCACTTCGGTTTTCTTGAGAAAACATTGGGTCAGGTAACTGAACTAATAAGTTTTAAAAATAACACTGTTATTCGTTTGTCTACGCTATTTATTTCGGCTAAAGACAAAAATAATTTGAAAATCTTTCAAAATGTATTTTGACCATGTGCATCATTTGATATGATGTAGAATGGTAAACGATGGAGTCAACAATACAATCGAACTTAGTGTTGGTTGTGATCGAAAGATCGTCAGCCCACTATGGTATGATGTTTTATATGACAAAGTCATAAAATGGCGAAATCCTCAACGTACTACTAATCTAGTATGGTATCATGACGTCATAAAAGAATTTTTGGTTTTCTTGTAAATTATGAAGAAGGTCAATTAAGTTGGCTAAATTATTTCGATTGATGTCCGAATTGTTGATGAGAGTCTAAGCTATTTGATTCGGCTAGGCGACTGTTGGAAAGGGATTATAGAATTCAAGTATTCTTGTGTATTTATGCCAAACCAGATTGCTCTGGTACGGATTTTGATGTTGAAAAGCTGAGGTGAACAACCCTATAAAGGGGATATATTTTCGGGGACAATGGTTTCGAGCGTAACGCATATAGTCGTTACAAAACACTACGTTGCGGCCCAACGTAGTGGTACAATAAGTTGGCCACCTAGAGTACGCGTGGAGAGTGTTTTCAGTCTTTGTGATTGATAAACACTCTGGTTTGCGGTGTGAAGAATTGTGTTGAAGCATTAGTAAACCTGGAGAAAAGTTCACGGTCTTGTGACCCCTCAGCATAAATTGGAATCTGAGTTATTCATACTACTTCCCGACTATTAAAATATCGTGGAAGATTCTTATTCTTCTAAAGGATGAATGTAGTAAGTAGAATGATCCTTAGAAAGGAGAAATGGTAGAATGCGATTGAGAAGGTTATAATAATAAAACTTCTGAAAAAAGAATGAATAAAATTATTCAAGAGAATATGTAATAATCGAATAGCACCGAGTAGAGGATGTTTCGGTGATTCCGAGGACGGAATCCTTGTAAGGGGGAGAGGATGTAAGAACCCGAATTTTCAGATATTATTAAGTAAGGATTTAATAAATAAAATTCTTAAACTATGAGATGGGTTCGAATAAGAGTATTTTTATGTGATATGAGGTAGGTGATATTATATTACATAGGGTAATATGGACTATGTAATATGTGTTTTTGTGATTTATAAATATATTATTAATATATATTTGTTACTTAGCGTAGAGACGATTCGGTTGAGATAAAAGAAGATGGATAAGATTTATCTATCAGTATTAAATAATTTATATAATTATTTTATCATAGTAAGTTGGTGACATTAAATATCCTTAATGTATAATCACCATATTCTTGTGTATGTGTATTAATAACTAGTATGTTTATATATAGGTTATTAATAGCACTTAAGCTATCCGTGAATAGGTTTGGATAGTGAAGCATGAGTTAGTTAAGGAATTAACTAATAAGAATAAATATTAGTTAATTTAAGTTGGGAGTTATATTAGGGAATAATATAATGTGAGTATTGAACCTTAATTAACTATGATGATATAGTACAATGTTTAATTTACTTAAGTAAATGAGTGAATTAATAAGCGTGTTGAATATGTAATTATAGTTGATACTTTTTATATATATTACTTAAAGTGGTAATATGTGAGAAAGTCTAATGTGCGAATAACGTTAAATATATATATACATTATTAAAAGAGGATGGAGATCATTATATTTTTAAATGAATAATTAATATTTGAAGAAATTATTTTGAGGACAATTTATAGAAAAGAAAGAGAAATAATTATTATATATTTCTAATAAAGGATATTAAAATAAATTCTAATATTGAATTATTTTAATAAAGGAGGAAATGTTATTTTTGAATAATAATATTACCTTATATATTTTTGTATGAGGTAATAGGTATGATTAATTAATATGGTAAATATATTAAAACGTATTTGCTATATGTAAATAAATTGATGAAAATAATTTATTATAATAAAAAATAAACTTACTATCTATTTTCTATATATAATATATGTACATGTGTTGTACATGTAATTATTCGATATTATATTATATTATAATATCTTGAGTTAATAAATAAAGTATTTTCTAATAATGAATATCTTTATTTAAAGGAAACATAATATTTTATGTTAGGGCTAAATACATAATTTCTAATATATTTTCAAAAGGAGTTTAATTAATGAAAGAAAACTAAGTTATTTTAATATATTAAATAACTTAAGTTATTATTTGATCATGAATATTATTATTTGAATAGAGTATATATCAATTATTATAAGCGTAAAGGTTATACTTTTTATAAGTATAATTAATTGAAGTAGTTTAGCATTTTAATAGCTTGAGTTATTATATTACCGTAAAGGTTATATAGAATATTGGAGTATTTACATTCACTATATATTTATATATGTGAACCTTGTGACTTAACATTTTTAATTATATTGAACATGTTATAAGTAGTAAGTGATGGGAATAATAATAAGCTTGAGATTAAACTTGTGAGAAATGTCTTGTGTGGCACGATAATAGATTCGGTAATGAATTGATTAATTCGAAGATGGAAGAATTATTAATTAAATAATTAATCTATATTAATTGTTATTATAATAATATGTTGAATTATTATTATTGCGAGTGATAGCATGATAATAAGTATATTTGTTATAAATATAATAAGATTTATATTTATTTATTGTGATAATTAACTATATAAATGTTAATTAATTGTTATGGAAATTATAATTCCATTGATTAATGAGAAATAGATTAATTAATAAAATAAGTAATTTATTAATGTGCAACCATGCGATATTAAAATATATAACGTATGATAGTTAACTATATGTTGTACGAAGTGTAAAGTGCGACGTGACTATATAAGCTATATAGTAAGGTGATAGAGTTACATGAGGTGTGTATATAATGCAGTGTGACGCTTTAATATAGCTATATTATATGTATATATTATATAGTATGATTGGTTGCATTAAGAGAGTTACATAATATTATTTCTTATGTAACATGATAGTGTGGGTAGACCTTAAGGAATCCTATTAACATATAGCAATTCTTAAATTGATAATGGTTTCTATAGGATATTATAACTGTATTAATAGCCGTTATAATGAGTAATACCCGATAGAATTATATCCGGTAGGATGAAATGTACATGAATTTATATATGTGCAAGTTAAAATTTACTATACGATAGTATTATTGGGACTACATTGTGACACATTAATTTATAACTTAAGTTATATGGGATGAAATGTATACATAATTTATATTACCTAAGTGTATATATTATATGTAGAGGTGTATGACCCAAGTGTGGAACTACATTGCAAATGCTGAGTATTGTGCCTTGTCCCTTATTATTAGTCACATTTCCCTCCCACGTGAATACACTGTGAAGCTAACTCCCTATTTCTTCCTCAAACTCAGCAAACTCCCTAGCTTCATAGCTCATCATGCATGGGGAGTGGGTGTTATGATGGGATTCAACCACCCATTACCTACCCTTTCATAACCAACATACAATCCTAATTTACGTTGGTTTAATTTGAAGAACAAGAGCAATATCTGGACATTAATTGCTCTATAAATATGGACTCTCCTTCTCCATTTTTCCATTGTTGAGAATTGATTAAGTATGAAATTGAGAGCATATATAGAGTGAGTAATTATATACACATCAGTAGAGGAAGTGTGAATTAGCAAGCTAATTACAAAGGTATAATATACTTTTCTTGTTCTTCATTTTAAGTTTACTGTCAAGTTCCAATTCTTGAAATTGAGCATGGATGGATTAATCGTTGATTAAGAATAAGTTGTTAAGTGTTATATGAAGCTATAAGCATGATAGAATTGTTATATAGTTGCTTAGAATCGAATTTGCTGTGAACATTCTGAGTTGGGCTAGTTTCTGCGGAAGCAGAGCATTCACTGGCTTGGTCGGACACCGGCGCAGCTGCGCCGGGTTTATACCTGGTACCTGCGCAGCCGCGCAGGGTCCTAGGTTCTGTTTTTGGTCAGACCCCAGCACAGCTGCGCCGGGTTTATGCATGATAGCTGCGCAGGGACTGCACGCACCAGCAGCTTTGTGTTTTGTTGTGATTTCTGTCCATGCTAGCATATGATATCACTTTGGACAGGCTTGAATTCTGATTTACTTAGGGTGTATGAGTTCTTTAATACAACGTACACATTGGTGAGCATGCTAGCACATATTAGGAAAGGAAACCCCATGTTTTGTAAAATAAACTTATGGTTTCGAACATGAACTTTGAGGCCGTGTGACAGTTATAGTTGGTGCCTTATGTTAAAATCTAGGCGTGAGAGTTTGACTTAAATATGCTTGAACATGAGTTTAACATATAGTTGAGAGTCCCTTTTTGCATATCATGACTTGCTTTAGTTACATAATATATGTTTTCTAAAGGAAGTAGGAAACATTAATAATGAAGTTGATGAAACTTGTGATATTAAATTCTGATATTTAACACAGGCGTATTGTTGAAGTCATGAGTGTATATAAACATAAAGAATGATTCAAGGTTGTATTGCATGTGCTAAACTACTTTGACTTGGTTTAAAACGATTTCAAAGGAGAACTATGACAATTTTGTAAACTAAGTTGGTTGAACATGGTATATCTAGATTCTTATATTTTTGAGCCTACATGCTAGTGTTTTAACATCACTTAGATGGCATATATGTGCACACACCTTGTTAGACACTATGAAAGTTAGTTAAGCATGAATTAGACATATTTTAAAGCAAGAAAAGATGCTAGTCATGCGTATATAATGAAGATATTTGTAAGCATGTGCATTAACATTATTATGACACCTCGCATGAAAAGAGTAGCCTTTCATGATTAGTTAAGCATGATAAGGATTGTGGAAATAAAACTTAGAAAGTTTAAAAGTAAGATGGACAACATTGAGTCACTTGTATTCTAACTTTATGTGCAAGCAAGATAGAACTTGTAGGCCTCTAGTCATGATTGATATGTGCACCCCGCTAGTTAACCGTATTATGCACTGTACGAGCATGTTTTGAAGTAAGTTTTGAAGACGAACTATACTAACTATATGTAAATAGATAGAATGTATGTGAGCTTGTGTATTTAAAGGATGATAGTAAGTATGCATAGTTAAGCTAAACCTATACGTACATAGTTATTCTAAGAATACGATAAGAATGTGAGACGAAGGTTCTAAGAACCAAGTTAGACAACAATGTAACCTTTATTATTACATTGAGAATGTGTGGATACATATAACTGATGAGTGTGATCTCTATGGTTAATATAACTGTGTAGGATTACACAAAGTGCAGAGATTCTTAAGCAGTTAAGTCGTAGTTGTTAAACTACGAATCAGGCAAGTCTTTCAGTTCCTATTTGATATATGAATTCAATAACTGTTAGTTGAATTATATTATGCTGTGATAATGTGAACTTATATATGAACTGTGTATGAGATGTAAATGAGATTGAAAGTTGATCTTTGATGATATACTTGTTATGTGAAAAGTAACATGCGTAGTAAATATAAATTGTTTATAAATGCATGAACTAAGTATGATGTTGTATGCTATGTGATGCATGAAAACTGTTAGAATTGCTGAGCTGTCGAACTCACTCTTGCAAATAACCACTTTTGCAGGTTAAGGACTTACGATAAAGATTTCGTGCTTCTTGATTGATAAAGATAGATAGTATCGCATTGCAGAATATTACCTAGATTATTGTCTGGACCATATTTAGGTTCTAGATGATGTACTCGATAGTTGCTTACACTGTTTAATACTTGTTGTATTGTAAGAATGTATTAATTAATACATAGAGGATATCGAGTTGAGTTGTAAACGTTTATACGATAACTCAAATAAGAAGAAATCATATTATATAGTTGATTCAAGATTTGTAATTGTTTCAAGTTATGAAATCAATAAAAGATTTTATTTAAAGGATATTGAAAAGTTTAAACTATTCCGCATTTTAGTAACATCGAATATGATGTAAAGCCGAGATCTTGGATATAAATAGAATTTATATTCTAAATTGTAATAAACAAAGTTGTATTCTTTTACTAATGATTAAAAGATGTAATAGTTCGATGATAATAGTATCGTGACTGCACCGAATCAGAGGTTTCGAAGGAACGTGGATTTGGGAACGTGGATTTGGGGGCGTCACAACTAGTCCTATAAGCTCAACAATAACATCGATATTCAACTTGAATGGTAAATCTCAAGAGTATACAATCGAATAAGTATTATATAGCTGAATCATGCTTAAAAGAGTTATAGCATCAAATATGAAACCTTTGAACTTGAACAATTAAAAATAAGAGCTCGCTCGATATAGAACACAAGTCTAAGACTTAATAAATGAATAACTTAGAATTTTAAGAAACTTGCTTAATAACAATAAGTTAGAGATAGGATACTTGCTCAATGTAAAAGTAAGGTTTGATTTTAGGAAACTTGCAAAATATTAAACAAGTTTAAGGATAGGAAACTTACCTCGTGCGTAAGCTATAATTACAATTCACGTTCCCCAATTAATCCTACATACCATTTAAAGTCACAATACCAATTAATTATAACAATACTAGCATCATGAGTATATTCTCTTTCATTTAACTCAACTTTAAATCTGATTATATCAACAATAGACACAAACCTTAACTCTTAAACACATTATTAGACTTCACGAATAACGAGTTTAAGTACTCATTCAACTCATCAGTTAATCACGTAAAACCTTCATTGGCATGTTACTAATCTATTTTAACATCTCATTATATGATTATTATATTTTCATGTTCATTAGATTAGGTTACAATGTTATTTCCTGGACTTGAACAATTAAAATCTCATTTCTGTGCAAAATCTGCCAAGTGGCGCTGCTGCTTCACCATTTGAACTAAAAGTGGCGCTGCAGCGCTGCAGCTCCACTGGCGCTGCAGCCCTAATCTTAGCCTTAAAGCTGGCACTGCAGCTCCACTGACGCTACAGCCCCACTCTTAGGCTTAAAGTTGGCGCTGCAGCTCCACACGCCAGTTTCAGAATCTGCAGTTGGCGAATAACACAGAACAGAGCCAAAAATAGACCCAAAAACTTTGCTCAAACAATAAATTAATCATACCCATCAATTCTAGACTTTACAGAAGTATAACCCAACACTTATAGCATGATTTTGACAACTTAAACAACTTAAACAACTAAATTTAAACCATAAATTCCATGTTTTTGCTATTTTTTAAAGTTTCGTCAATTTTCATGAAATCACACATTACAGATTCGTTATAACACCAAATCAGTCCGTTTAAGTTTCGTTCTTTTCGTTTTTACATGTACAAACATATTAAATCATCAATTTACAGTTTTACATGCAACTAAGGCATCAAATTTCATACATACAAGCCATATTGAAATATTTTTCATTGTAAACTCAAAACTTCCTTTTTAAACACAATCTAATGGATTAATTCAACCAAAATAGTTTATAAACATCATATAATGATTTATACATACTACCTAACATATATCAATCACTTTCTCATGTATTAGTCACAAAATTCAATTACAGAGAACTGAAACTAATTTTTCTATGAAAACTCAAGAACATGAGAAATAGAGATTATAACTTGGATTCTTACCCTTTGATTCTTGTTTAGATGATAAAAAACTCTTCTTTGATTCTCCAAACCTTCTTCAATCTCAATCTCTCTCAAATTTTTCTCTCTTTTTCTCTCTGTGTTCTCTAACTTATTTTTAAAAAGACTGATAATACAAATATAATTATACGTATAGACTTAACTGGCAGAACATGGATAGTGGTTAAGTGCTTCATGGCCTTAACTGCTCCCATGCTCTTAAGGCCATGTTTGGTTTGTCACTTAAAAAGCTCTTTTTCATTTAATTTAATTAAAGCTTTTATTGTATAGTTAATTAATGTCACACCCAATTTAATCAAATAATGTCATTTACATTAATTAAATAAAAATAGCATAAATCCACATTAAATCACCTAGTCACATAATTAAAATTCTTATTTATTAATTATGTCAAATCATTAATTATTAAATTAATTAGAATAACATTATGCTTATTAATTAATATATGAAATCAATTAAGTTCAATTAAATGCATCATTGAATATAAAAATTTCTCCACATTAATTTAATCAATGTAACACATATAACTAAATTAATCTACCACAAATTCATCAATTAATTATTTAACTCAATAATTAAATCATTAAAAAATATTTATTTAATTCAATAAATATTCAAATTAAATTATAAAAATCTCGTTCGTCACATCTTTCCCCCCTTAAAAGGATTGTTTCCCCAGAATCACGGTTCAATTAAATTTCGTCCCGTTACATTCTCCCCCCTTACAAAGATTCTGTCCCCAGAATCGCATACACATAAATTAAGTAAATAAATGTGGATAATTCTTCATCATATTCTCATCGAGTTCCCACGTAGCTTCTTCAGCGTTGTGGTTCCTCCAAATTACCTTAACCGAAGGTATAACCTTGTTTATGAGAACTTGCTCT
Source organism: Panax stipuleanatus (assembly GCA_020205555.1). NCBI lineage: Eukaryota > Viridiplantae > Streptophyta > Magnoliopsida > Apiales > Araliaceae > Panax > Panax stipuleanatus. Next base: position 18,849,564 of record CM035121.1, on the reverse strand, counting down.
TTCATGTCAACAATTTGAACAGGAATTTCTTCATAGGATAAGTCTTTCTCAAAATGTAGGGGTTCATATTCAATTACATGTTTGTAATCAGGTTTGTAGGGTCGTAAAACTGAAACATGGAAGACGTTGTGGACATTCTCGAGGGCCAGAGGTAAGGCTACCTCATACACAACTTCTCCAATCCTTTGTAGTACCTCAAAGGGTCCAATGAACCTCGGGCTCAATTTTCCTTTCTTTCCGAATCTGATCTTCCCTTTCCAGGGAGAGACTTTCAAAAACACATAGCTACCCGATTCAAACTCAACGTTCTTATGGTGTGGATCGGCGTATTTTTTCTGCCTATCCTGAGCGGCTACCAGTCTTGTCCGGATCACTTTGACTATCTCTGCTGTCTGTTGTACCTACTCTGGACCTAGCAATTGTCTCTCGCCAACTTCATCCCAGTATAGCGGATTTCTGCATTTTCTTCCGTACAACACTTCGTAAGGTGGCATGCCAATACTAGCGTGGTAACTGTTGTTGTAACCGAATTCCACAAGCGGTAGGTGATCATCCCAATTTCCTTTAAAATCCATGATGCATGCTCTCAACATATCTTCCAATGTCTGGATCGTTCTTTCACTCTGCCCGTCTGTTTGAGGGTGATAAGCCGTACTCATTCTCAACTGTGTCCCCATGCATTCTTGTAGTCGCTTCCAGAAGTTCGATGTGAAGCGTGGACTCTGTCGAAAACAATTGACACCGAAACTCCGTGCCTCGATACAATCTCTTTCACATATAACCTTGCCAACTGATCTAAGTTGAATCTAATTTTGATAGGAAGAAAGTGTGCGGATTTTGCCAATCGGTCAACGATAACCCATACTGCGTCGTAGCCTTTCTGAGTCGTCAGAAGGCCAACCACGATATCCATCGTAATGTGTTCCCATTTCCATTTTGGAATTTCCAGGGGTTGTAGCAAACCACTCGGCCTCTGATGTTCTGCTTTTACTTTCTGACAGGTCAGACACTTTGCAACACACTCAGCAACATCTCGTTTCAAATTCGGCCACCAGAAGTGCTGTCGAAGGTCCTGGTACATCTTGGTACTACCGGGGTGTATCGAATATCGTGAGCTGTGAGACTCGTTCAAAATGTCCTCCTTAATCTCTGGCACTGACGGTACCCAAACTCTGTTCTCAAATCTCAGTAGTCCCTTACTGTCTATGTTGAATCTCGGTTCAGTTCCTTCAGATATCTTTTTCTTAACCTTCTCACATTCTTTATCCTGAAGTTGAGCTTCCTTAACTTTATCCAATAGGGTTGTACCAGTTTGCATCTGAAACAGCTTTTCGTCAATCTCCATCGGACATTTCACTTCTAATTCTAGCTTTTCCATTGCTGAAATTAGCTCCTCCTGAGCCGTCAACATCGTCAATTTCTCCCGACCCTTCCTGCTTAAGGCGTCGGCAACAACATTAGCCTTACCCGGATGGTATAAAATCTCGCAGTCATAGTCTTTAATCAACTCCAGCCATCTTCTCTGGGGCATATTCAAGTCCTTCTGTGTAAAAATATATTTCAGACTCTTGTGGTCTGTATATATTTCACACTTCTCCCCGTAGAGATAGTGTCTCCAGATCTTTAAGGCAAATACCACTGCAGCTAATTCCAATTCATGGGTCAGATACCCCTTCTCATAGTCTTTCAATTATCGTGATGCATACGCAATGACCCTGCCATTTTGCATAAGCACACAGCCAAGTCCTTTATGCGACGCATCACTATAAGCCACAAAATTTCCTGTGTCGTCCGAAAGGGATAACACAAGTGCTGAACTCAACCTCCTCTTAAGCTCTTGGAAGCTTTCCTCACACTTCTCCGTCCAAACGAATTTCACCGATTTTCTAGTCAAAATCGTCAGCGGAGTTGCGATCTTAGAAAAGTCCTGAATGAATCTTCTATAATAACCCGCCAATCCAAGAAAACTCCTCGTTTCGGACGATATTTTCGGCTGATCCCAGTTCATCACAGCTTCGACTTTAGAGGGATCTACCGAAATTTCGTCCTTGTAGATCACATGTCCAAGAAATTGCACTCTTTCAATCCAGAATTCACATTTCAAAAATTTGGCATACAACTTCTCTCTTCTCAACGCCTCTAATGTTAACTTTAGATGTTCTACATGTTCTTCCTTGCTCTTCGAGTATACCAAAATGTCGTCGATAAAGACCACCATGAATTTGTCCAAAAACGGCTTGAACACTCCATTCATTAAGCCCATAAATGCTACAGAAGCATTCGTTAGACCAAATGACATTATCAAAAATTTGTAGTGACCATATCGAGTCCTAAATGCTATCTTTGGAACATTCTCCGGCCTCACCTTCAGCTGATGATAGCCACTCCTCAAGTCTATCTTTGAAAAGTACCTTTTCACCCTTCAATTGGTCAAACAGATCATCGATCCTCGGTAATGGATATCTATTCTTAATTGTGACCTTATTCAGTTCTCTGTAGTCGATGCAAAGCCGCATCGTCCCGTCCTTCTTCTTCACAAACAACACCGACACTCCCCACGGCGATACGCTCGGTTGGATGTACTTTTTGTCCAGTAACTCTCGCAGTTGTACCATCAACTCTTGCAGTTGTACCATCAACTCTTTCATCTCTACCGGAGCCATCGGGTACGGTGCCTTCGATATTGGGGCCGTCCTTGGCGCCAAATAGATCACAAACTCAACCTCTCTATCTGGCGGAAGTCCTGGCAGATCAATCAGAAATACGTCTATGAAGTTCCTCACGACTGGTATATCTTCCACTTTCGGGTTTTCTTTATGACTATCGACTATGTAGGCTAAATATCCTACACAGCCTTTTCTTAACAACTTCCTGGCCTGCATCATCGTCAGACAACTCGCTTGTCTAGGCGATTTGCTGCCATAAAACACAACCTTTGACGAGGTCATAAAGTTGATACACTTTTTCTGGCAATCAATTACAGTCCCATAATTGACTAGCCAATCCATTCCCCGAATAACATCGAATTCCCCAAGCCTAATTGGGATAAGATCTATGTTCATAATGTTACCCTTAATATCCACCCTACAGTTCTTGTGTACGTACTTAACAGAGATCACTTCTCTATTCGCAATCTCTATGTTCATGGGGTATTCTAACTCGTCCATAGGCAATTCTAAGTTCTTAGCAAAGTCATCGGATATAAATGAACAAGTAGCACCCGAATTAAATAGTACATAAGCATTAACTTTATTGATCGAAATGATACCTGACACCACATCGCGAGACTGTACAGCATCCTGCACGGTCATGTTGAAGGTCCTGGCGGTTGGTCGATTGGTTGTGATTGGTCCCGTGATAGTTAGAGCACTTCCACCGCTGTTTCCCCTCTTTCCTCTTGATCCTACCCCTCCAGATCCCTTCTTGGGACAGTTCCTTGCCAGATGGTCCTTTGAGCCGCAAGTGAAGCAAGCGCCCTTCTTTAGGTTAGGGCAATTAGGTGCTATGTGGCCTTCCTGACCACAATTATAGCATACTCGTTTTCCCTTCATACAGATTCCCAGGTGAGTTTTTCTGCAGGTTGGACAAGCTTCGATCCTCTTTTTCTGACTTCCTTGCTGATTCCCAGTTGATGAGTTATCACTCCACCTCCTCTTCTGATTACTAATCCCTCCGGTGTTGCTACCACTAGCCTTGTTAATTACTTCACCTTCACTCTTCTTCTTTTTCTGATCTTGGTTATACTTTATAATAGCGTCACTCTCGCCTTCAGCGAGAATGGCCGTCTCCAACACTCCAGCGAAAGTGCTTAATTGGAACATTGACACTTTGCTATACAAACAGGGCTTCAGGCCCTGTTCAAAACTCCTTGCCTTTCTCTGATCGGTGTGCACTTGATACGTGGCAAACCTAGCCAACTCATTGAATTTCTCCACATATTCCGGTACGGACATATTCCCCTGTTTCAGTTCCAGGAACTGGACCTCCATTTGATTCTGCGAGCTGGTCGGAAAGTACATCTCGAAGAACATCTCTTTGAACCTCTCCAAGGTAATCACACCTTCTCCTCCCCGGACCTTATTTGCTTGCCACCAATAACTAGCTTCGGATTTCAGCATGAACGTTGCGTAGGAGGTTTTCTGGTCTTCTTCCGACTCTGGCGACGTTGAAAACTTTTTCCATCTCCATGACCCAGGTTTGAGTTTCTATCGGGTTCATGGTGCCTTTAAACTCTGGCGGTCCCACCGCCTTGAAGTCCTTGAATGTTGTGTTCGGTGGAGCTTGAGGTTGGTTGTTAAGCGCTCCAGCAAGTAAGTTCGCCAACTGCTGAACGGGGTTAGCATTGGCGTCGTTGTTGTTGTTAGTTGACCCTTCCTGGGCCGGTCAACGGTTTGGTCTTCTCCTTGGCGTCATATTTCTGTTAAGATATACGCTTATTACATCTTTATTCAATCTTTTAAATATTTAAGGCTTAGCTTAAACATTTAGACACAATCAGTCAACACATTATCTCAAATAAACTCTGATATATTACTAAATCAAAAGTTTTAACATAATACGATAGCATCACTGCTATTTACATCAACTATCCCGAGATAAAGAATCTACAGGATTTAAAACATAAAATATTTCTCTGTTTATAAACGCATTGGAATTTACATTATTAACTACCAGATAGGTTTCACAAAATTAAATGTTCTTATCACTGCCCATTAAGGCGACGAACAGCTTTGCCACGCCCTTCTTCCATAATCCGGGACATCGTCCTGCGATCTAGCATGTACGACGATAGTCCTTTGAACTGAATTGGGTACCTCATAACCCGATCCTGGGCCTCATCAATTGCATACTGAAGTGTAGAGTACATCTCCTCAAGCTTGGCCTTCTTCGCCCGACAGTTGTCTTCTGCGAGATCTGCTCGTCGTGATTCCCTTACCCAGGCCTCCTCTGCTATGGCCAGCCTTGCTGATTTCTCTTTTAGTTCATTCTTCAATTCCTCCATTTCCTCTGACTTCTTCTTGGTTTGGCCCTTCTCGTGAGCCAAATCCCACTCTATATTCCCCAAATGTGTGTGAAGAGCCTCAACCTCTCCATCCCTCAGCTCGATGGTAGACTGTTGAGTAACCGACCGCTCCCTCAGCTCCTGAACAGTCTCCCTCAGCTCCTGAACAGTATCACGTAACTCTATGTTACGGTCATACAGCTCGTCATACATCTCGGCACTGATAAAGCTCGGTGAGAACTCTTCAGGGTCTTCTTCCTCCTCTTCGGCTATCTCAGCTTGAACCTCAATCTCCTCAGGGTCTTCCTTAGAGCCCTCCTCTGAATCAGACACTGGCACATACTCCTGACCAATGACTTTGATCAAGGGTGATGGTTCTCGTCGGACTAACTGCTCCCAAACTACGTGGATGTCTCGGGGCTCCTCCTCTCTAGCCTCTAGGGGTACAAGGTCCCTGGACTGACTAGGTTCTCCAGCATCTGTCATCCTGACAAATAAAATTTTAAGTTTTAGTAATTACGTAGTGCTAATCGATACTCGAGTATATAAGTATAAGCACATAGCACATAAGGTAAGTTATTATCTTTCTTAGAACTCGATAAGAGTTATCATTACTATGTTCTCGATCTCTAAAAGGCTACTATCCTAAGGTTTTCCTCCACCTAAGGTTCATAACCTACAGCTTTGATACCAACCTGTGACACCCCAAATTCGGGTACTTCAATTTCACGGGATTTGGTGTTCACTGTACAAATATCATCTATCTATCTACCCATAATAATTGCAAACCATGCAATAGATAGAAATAAATCCTCCCCTTATGGGGTTACAACATCTGAGTAATAAATACAATCCCAGGTCATACTAACCTTAAACATCTGTGCGGAACATAATAAATAATTAAGTCTTACACAACTTTAACATAAGTCTGAAACATAAACATATAAAAATAAACAACAAGTCTTCATCACTTGTTGACCTTGCCCTTGCCTTTGCTAGTAGAAGGCTCGTCGGACCTTTCGTGCTTAACTGCAATGTTATTATTACACAAGAGTGAGCATGATTGCCCACAAGTATAATAATACAACAACAATATAATAACATGCGAGTCAATCAAAGACATCTGGAAAAAAAACTCAACTTTTGACTCAAGAATGAATAACAGGAATCAAAAGAACGTCTGAGGGTCATAAGACCTTGAACTATGTCCTAGGTTATAAAGTTTTTATGCTTTAAATCTTTAACAGTCATAAGACTATGGACTCTACTTCTCATACTTAGGAGGATCAGCCCTTAGTACCATACTGTGCACAATATCTCAACGCTAAAGCGTAAATAATCCCCTTTACAGGGTTGTTCATCTCAGTTTTAACATCAGAGTCTGCACCAAAGGAAGTTTGATTTGGATAAGTTCAATAAGTATTCTAGAATTTAGAACGTACATCAACTATGGACTAGTAGAATAAATAAGGGTTCAATAGTCCTATAAGCTCAACAATAACATCGATATTCAACTTGAATGGTAAATCTTAAGAGTATACAATCGAATAAGTAATGTATAGCTGAATCATGCTTAAAAGAGTTATAGCATCAAATATGAAACCTTTGAATCTGAACAATTAAAAATAAGAGCTCACTCGATATAGAACACAAGTCTAACACTTGATAAATGAATAACTTAGAATTTTAAGAAACTTGCTTAATAACAATAAGTTAGAGATAGGATACTTGCTCAATGTAAAAGTCAGGTTTGAGTTTAGGAAACTTGTAAAATATTAAACAAGTTTAAGGATAGGAAACTTGCCTCGTGCGTAAGCTATAATTATAATTCACGTTCCCTAAATAATCTTACATACCATTTAAAGTCACAATACCAATTAATTATAACAATACTAGCATCATGAGTATATTCTCTTTCATTTAACTCAACTTTAATCTGATTATATCAACCATAGACACAAACCTTAACTCATAAACACATTATTAGACTTCACGAATAACGAGTTTAAGTACTCATTCAACTCATCAATTAATCATGTAAAACCTTCATTGGCATGTTACTAATCTATTTTAACATCTCATTATATGATTATTACATTTCCATGTTCATTAGATTAGGTTACAATTATATTTCCTAGACCTGAACAATTAAAATCTCATTTCTGGACAAAATTTGCCAAGAGCCTTGCAGCTTCACCATTTGAACTAAAAATGGCGCTGCAGCTCCACTGGCGCTGCAGCCCCAATCTTAGCCTTAAAGCTGGCGCTGCAGCTCCACTGGCGCTACAGCCCCACTCTTAGGCTTAAAATTGGCGCTGTAGCTCCACACGCCCATTTCAGAATCTGCAGTTCGTGAATAACACAGAACAGAGCCAAAAATAGACCCAAAAACTTTGCTCAAACAATAAATTAATCATACCCATCAATTCTAGACTTTACAGAAGTATAACCCAACACTTATAGCATGATTTTGATAACTTAAAGAACTTAAACAACTAAATTTAAACCCATAAATTCTATGTTTTTGCTATTTTTTAAAGTTTCGTCAATTTTCATGAAATCAAACATTACAGATTCGTTATAACACCAAATCAGTCCGTTTAAGTTTCGTTCTTTTCGTTTTTACATGTACAAACAAATTAAATCATCAATTTACAGTTTTACATGCAACTAAGGCATTAAATTTCATACATACAAGCCATATTCAAATATTTTTCACTGTAAACTCAAAACTTCCTTTTTAAACACAATCTAATGGATTAATTCAACCAAAATAGCTTATAAACATCATATTATAATTTATACATACTACCTAACATATATCAATCACTTTCTCATGTATTAGTCACAAAATTCATTTACAGAGAACTGAAACTAATTTTTCTATGAAAACTCAAGAACATGAAAAATAGAGATTATAACTTGGATTCTTACCCTTTGATTCTTGTTTAGATGATAGGAAACTCTTCTTTGATTCTCCAAACCTTCTTCAATCTCAATCTCTCTCAAATTTTTCTCTCTTTTTCTCTCTGTGTTCTCTAACTTGTTTTCAAAAAGACTGATAATACTAAGATAATTATACGTATAGACTTAACTGGCAGAACATGGGTAGTGGTTAAGTGCTTCATGGCCTTAACTGCTCCCATGTTCTTAAGGCAATGTTTGGTTTGTCACTTAAAAAGCTCTTTTCCATTTAATTTAATTAAAGCTTTTATTGTATAGTTAATTAATGTCACACCCAATTTAATCAAATAATGTTATTTACATCAATTAAATAAAAATAGCATAAATTCATATTAAATCACCTAGTCACATAATTAAAATTCTTATTTATTAATTATGTCAAATCATTAATTCTCTAATTAATTATTAAATTAGTTAGAATAACATTATGCTTATTAATTAATATATTAAATCAATTAAGCTCAATTAAATGCATCATTGAATATAAAAATTTCTCCACATTAATTTAATCAATGTAACACATATAATTAAATTAATCTACCACAAATTCATCAATTAATTATTTAACTCAATAATTAAATCATCAAAAAATATTTATTTAATTCAATAAATATTCAAATTAAATTATAAAAATCTCATTCGTCACACATTCTCCCCCCTTACAAATATTCTGTTCTTAGAATCGCTTACACATAAATTAAGCAAATAAGTGTGGATAAGTCTTCATTATATGTTCTTCGAGTTCCCACGTAGCTTCTTCAGCGTTGTGGTTCCTCCAAATTACCTTAACAGAAGGTATCACTTTATTTCTAAGAACTTGCTCTTTCCTGTCAACAATCTGGACAAGAACTTCTTCATACGATAAGTCTTTCTCAAATTACAGGGGTTCATATTCAATCACATGTTTGTAATCGGGTTTGTATGGTCGTAACACTAACACATGGAAAACGTTGTGGACATGCTCTTGCGCCGGAGGTAAGGCTACCTCATACGCAACTTATCCGATTCTTCGCAGCACCTTAAAGGGTCCAATAAACCTCGGGCTCAATTTTTCCTTCTTGCCAAATTTGATCTTTCCTTTCCAAGGAGAGACTTTCAAGAATACAAAGATAATTGATTCAAACTCTGCGTATTTCTTCTGCCTATCCTAAGTCGCTACCAATCTTGTCCAGATCACCTTGACTATCTCGGCTGTCTGTTGTACCAATTCTGGTCCTAGCAATTGTATTTCGCCAACTTCATCCCAGTATAGTGGAGTTCTGCACTTTCTGCCGTACAACGCTTTGTAAGGCGATATGCCAATAATTACGTGGTAACTATTTGTGTAACCGAATTCCACGAGCGGTAGGTGGTCATCCCAATTTCCTTTGAAATCCATGATGCATGCTCTCAACATATCCTCCAATGTATGGATTGTTCTTTCACTCTGCCCGTCTGTCTGAGAGTAATATGTTGTACTCATTCTCAACTGCGTCCCCATGCATTCCTGTAGTCGCTTCCAGAAGTTCGATGTGAAGCGCGGATCCCTATCGAAAACAATCGACACTGGAACTCCGTGCATTGAAATAATCTCCTTCACATACAACTTCGCAAACTGATCTAAGTTGAATCTGATCTTGATCGGCAGGAAGTGTGTTTGTAAGACCCCAACTTTTATGAATAAAGATTTAATTTACTCTATATATTATTTTGAAATAATAAGGGGTTGGTTTGATGAATTTGGTAAGTTATGGGGTGATTTGTGCAATTTTTACAAAGTAAGCAAGTGCCATAGAATATTCATTGTGTCGGGGAATATTCGTTCGATCGGGGGAATATTTTTTTGGTCGGGGAATATTCGTATGACGGCGCAATTATTTTGTGGGCCCCATAACGGAAAATTATCGGATGAAGAAAATGACAAGAATAAGTTTTTCTAAAAATAACGGCGTGGTTGTTACCGTTAAAACTATTGAAATACCAAGTGATAAAAGAACAGTAATACGCGTGGTTTTACAGTAGCACACGGTATTGTACAATATATTTGATTATTGATGCTTACGTGAGAAGTCACTCAATTTTATTCAATTATTGCCACAGTAGTTGATGCATAGTATCTTATATTATTGATTCAATTATTGTCATAGTATCATCTGCACAATATTTTATATTATTGATTCAATTATTGTCATAGTATCATCTGCACAATATTTTATATTATTAAATCAATAATTGAGATAACAAAGTTATTCATATTATTATTTACATTATTGACAATGTCTAGAAAGTTCTGTCGAGGAAAGGGGTTAGGTCATCTAATTGCGCGCCAATAAGGAGAAATCCTTATCGAAAAGTCCCCTCTTTCCTGAGAATGATCTGGTTGTTTATATTGCGAGTTATAATATTAATGATGAATAAATGTTGTTAAAAATGTGTTTAGTGAAGCCAAGTGAATTGAGATAAATAGAGGGGATTTTTATGAAGTATTTGTCGTAAATTTGGTTTATTACATGGACCCCCACTTACTCATTTTTCAAAATCATCGGTAGAAAGTTATCTTAGTTTGGTTTTTATTACTTATATATATATATATATATATATATATAAGTTATATATATATATACATATATATATATATGTGTGTGTGTGTGTGTGTGTATGTGTGGGCGTGTGTGAAGGTATGTGAATATATATATATATAATAGAATATATTATATTTTATTATGCATAGTGTTTGTATAGTGCTGCATAGTGTAGCATAGTAAAATTAAATTTTCAAAGTTTCAGCCGAACGAATTCGCCCGTGAATTCGTTCTGTGCAGTCCGTGATTTTCTAAATTCAAATAATGCCCTGCCATTCTCCTATAAATAGGATGCTCAGTTTAGAAATGAAAATCACACCAGAATCAGAAAATTCTTCTATAATATTGAGCGTATTTTTTTTGAGTTTAAGGAAGCCTTGAGTGTAGAAAACAGTATAAATTTTCTTCAAAAATATCCCCGCTATACCAATCAAAAATACTCTCCTTTTAAGGTAAGGGATATTTTTTTTCTCGTAAATGATGTAACTTTCTTTCAATATTCATAAAGAATATTATTTTCTTTCATATTCCATATTATGAAAGCGATAATATTTCATTTCATATACCCAAATTAAAATTTACTTCTGTAACTATTGCTTCTATAATTCCTGAAATGATCAGAAATTCTTCGAATTTTGCGTTTCATCTAGTATCATTTCATTAGAATGTTGGTATGAATTTTATTATGAAATTTTTACCTTTTCTTGTCGGGGTATTCACGTATACGGCACTATTCACGTATACAGCACTATTCACAAAAAAAATTAAATTTTCTTTTAATTGTCCAAGTTGTCTGTTATGGTTACTATATTTGATTGTATCCATGTTTTGAACTTCATTCTTGAATTTTGCTCCACAATTGATTATTATGGAGTATTCTTGAACTTGGATAAACTAAATTATGAATCTCTAATATTTGTCCTTTATCTCACTGGATTTGTTATTTATATTATTTTTCATCATCCTCAGTCCTAAATGATGATATAACTGATAGTAGTGTGCATACAAGCGAATCATATATGATGATAAAGCACATACTCTGTAACCAATCTTATTTATTTATTAATAAGATGTTCATTTAAGGCATTTAATTATCTACATGGTGCTGTTTTTATAATATGTAAATAACCCATAGTTTTAAGCAATGCTTTTAGAATCATGATGAGATCATGCTAATGAGATCTAAATTCTTAGAAAGCTTAAAAACTAAACTAGTTCTCAATTGTGGGATTACTAAAATGGGGATTAGTAAATCCGGATAGATTGGGACATATGTTGCTTGCTCATTGGATGAGGATGACTGATCTCATGGTCATTTGTGTGGAGACACTAAAGCAAGTATGTAGGTGCTTATTGGAGAATAAGTTCACAGAACGTGACTCGCTATGGAATACCTAATGGAGTTTTACTCGCCTGTCAATAGGAATTCTTAATGTGACAGTAGTACAAGTGATCCTTGAACTTGAGATCATCATAGTATCTTGTATGTAACAAATTATACTTTGACTTATTCCTTAAGGCCTTTTAAAGCATATATAATGTATGATTGGGTATAATTAGTTACATATGGAGATAATATATGATCAATAAAAAATCTACCACCTCTAGTAAAAGAGGAGATATGTCGTATGTGATTCGTTAAATGACAACCTAGGAATCCTTGGCCAAGGTAGAATGAAATTAGAAAGAGGTATCTAATTTGCATTATTTGGAGTTGTGCGTTTTCTAATTGAAATACATATGATTAAATAAATTAAGACTTGACAGTAAATCCATGTCTTATATTTAATTGGGACATTGTATGGTGAAAGGATTGAATTGTACGGTAACTATTAACTCACAGGTTTTTTTATGATTAATATTGAAATCTATATTATCTGAAAAGTCATTGATCGCTAGGGAGGCTTATCTCTATTGTAGAATAAATGTTATTTATTTAAATAGATTATTAGTTTAATTTATTTATTTAAATAAGATTAGAATTGTTCTAATTGATTTATTCACATCCGGTTTAATATGGAGAACCTAAAGGGCCACACCATAAAAGGAAGAAGAATTATTTAAGAAGAAAATGGCATGATAGTAATAATGCATTAAGTATAATTAATTTAATCTATGGTGATAGAATAAATTAAATAGCTTAATGCTTATTATTTAATATTTTAAAAATATTAAATATAAATTAATAAGAGGAGTCTTATTATTATTATTATTATTATTATTATTATTATTATTATTATTATTAGTATTATAATTCTAAAGGAGTTTAGAAATTAATATAATATCAGTACTCTCTCTCTATCCTAATAAGATTAGGATATAAATTAATTAAAAGTATTTAATTAATTAATTAATTAAAACCCTATTCTAATTGGATTAGGAGGGTTAACCTAATATCTATATAAGAGAGTCTTATATCAGAAATAAGTAACGTGAATTTTTCCAAAGGGTTGGGAGTACACATATTCTATAGAGATAGAAACAAGGGTTAAGCCAATAACCCATCTTCTTGAGTTCTTCATCTTCCTTGGTGAATCACCGTTAGAGGCCAAAAATTTGGGTGGCTGACATTGATCAAGGGAAGGAGCCACTACAGAGGAATCAAAAGAATCAAAGGAGTAGAACTTGTACCTGAGGAAGCTTGGATCTTCAAAGGTATAATTCCATCCTCTCCTTCTATGTATTTACTAATAATTGATGCACAAAAAAGATCATGGTTAAGGGTTTGTAAGAAAATTTTAAAATCTGATTTTTTTCATCCCTTCCGCTGCGTTTATGTAATTTAATTGCATGCTTATATTTCTAGCAAACCCAACAGTGGTATCAGAGCCAATCTTGTGCTAATTTTCAGTTTATGTTATTCCATACATGTATGATATGCAATTGGATCGAGTTCTTGGGCAACAAAATTTTTTCTGATTCTGCGCAGCTGCGCCGGTGTCTATACCTGGTTTTTACTCTGCGCAGCTGCGCCAGTTCCCTACACATTACTGGCGCAGCTGCGCCACTAGCAGAATCTAAATTTTTTTTGTTTTATTTATTTAAATTAATGGTTTATTTAATTAATAAAGGTTTAAAATAAAGATGTTTATTTTATATGAAATGAGATTTTAGAATTGCTAAAATTAAAGAGTTTAATTTGGAATTATTTTTGAATGAAATAAAAGAGTTTATTTTTTCAAAAACAAAGTTTAGGAAACTTTTGCCCATTAACTGATATTAATACATATATGGAATGAATTTACTTTCAAGAGATGAATAAGTTTTATTGATACGTATGATGATATGTATGTTAATAAAAGGGATTGATTAACCAATGTGATTGGATTTTATTTTGGATGAATGCTTGAATGTATGGGTTTTATAAAATAGGGTCTGCGTACCTTGTCTTTTCTGGTTTTCTTCTTGGTGTAAATTCTATCTCACTCTTATGTACTTCCCCTTGACTGCTGATCAAGGTTTCTATTTAATTATAAATAGTTTATGTAATAGAGATAATTAGAATTATCTTGAAGAAACTGGAGACCAAGGAGCAAAGAGCGCGTGAAGACCCGTTTGTATGGAGCCCGGGTTTAAATGTAATAGTTACATTCAAAATTTAAATTCTTGCACTCCTAGGTTTGACCTTTTGGTTCACTTGGTGGCTCTAGTGAACTAAATTAGAATAAAAGTCCATAATCAATCCGGGTAGAATATAGTATTCTATATTGCATGCTAAATATTATATATATTATATTTTATGCAAACATGCTTCGCATGTTTAATAAAATAACGCGTATTTTATATATATATGTGCATGCGCGCTAAACAAGATGAGACAAATAAATAACAAACCCCTCAAAGAAATAATATTAAGTCCGATGCGTTCAAATGATATTTGGAATATCGAACGTCGCCTTCTAGCATGATTAATTAATAGAGTATTAAATATTTTTTGTTGTGATATCCACAAGGCGAGTATTGAGTATTTAAGATGTTAATTAATCACATTTGATGCTTATCAAGAAAATTGAACTATCTAGTTTTGTTGTGCTATCCACAAGGACGAACATTTTTCTTTTTTGAATTTATGGAAGTGCTAGGCTGAACTTAACTTAAATCATTTTAGTTCGGATGTGCACACACATGACCATTACGATTTAAGAGGCAAAATAAAAGGAGTTACATGGTGATGTAATTGACAAGAGTTGTCTACCTATTTATTTGTATATCGCTTGTTGTGCTATCCACAAGGTTATATACATTTGAAATGGGATCCTTAATCTCACTAGCAAATCTTTAATTAGATGTTGCCGAACTATATAAGTGAGGGTAATATAGTTTGATAAAAATAGTGGGAGATACCAATTTAAAATAAAGACCTAAATTTATTTTGGTATGCAAAGTTAATAAAATGAATGTTTGCTAAAAATGTTGTCTTTTCACATGCAGAATTTTAAAAATGTTAAAATCACTAATCTCACTACGAAACATACTTGATGCAAATAAGCTTACCAGGCCGATTTATGAGGACTGGCTAAGAAATCTGAGAATTGTTCTCACTGCTTAAAAGATTTCTTATGTCCTAAATTCAACTATCCCTGAATCTGTTTCGGAAACAGCTTCTGAGGAAAAGATTGCCAATTTCAATAAATGGCAAGATGATACATCTATGGCTCAATGCATCATGCTCGCATCCATGAATAACGAGCTTCAGCGTTAGCACATAAATATGGATGCTCCTGCTATGCTGCTTCACCTCAAGGAGTTGTATGGTGAACAGAGTAGGACTGCTAGATATGAGATATCTAAGGAGCTCTTCCGATCTCGAATGACCGAAGGCACTGCCGTCGAGACTCATGTTTTGAAGGTAATCAATTTGATTGAACGCCTTGGACAGCTTTGGTTCGTCATGGATGGGGAGTTGAGTCAAGACTTGGTCTTGCAGTCACTCCCTGAGACCTTCTCGCAGTTTGTGGTTAATTTTCACATGAATAAGCTAGATGTCAACTTGCCTGAGCTGCTTAACATGCTGAAAACTGCAGAAGGTCACTTCTCATCCCAGAAGAACCATGTCTTGATGGTGGATTCTTCCAATAAAAGGAAGAGGCCCAAGGTGTCTTCTGAAAAGAAGAAATCCAAGAAGGCTAAGGGAAAGGGGAAAGAAAAGGAACAAAAGAAACTTGAACCAGCTAAAGGAATGTGCTTTCATTGCAACGAGCCGGGACATTGGAAGAGGAACTGTAAGAAGTTTCTAGAAGAGAAGAAGCTTGGAGAAGCTTCGACTTCCAATCAAGGTTTGTTTATGATTGAAATTAATTTTTCTGAAAGTCATAATTCTACTTGGGTATTGGATACCTGTTGTGGGTCTCACATATGTAACACTGTCCAGGGACTGGTCAGAAGTAGAAAGCTGAACAATGAAGAGGTGATCCTACGAGTGGGGAATGGAGCAAAGGTTGCTGCATTAGCTGTAGGAACTTATTGTTTAGCAATGCCTTCGGGCAAGTTCATTTATCTTAATAACTGTTATTATGTTCCGAATATTATTAAAAACATTATTTCAATTTCTGTATTGGATATGGAAGGTTTTGACGTTATTATAAAGAACAATGGTTGTTCTATTTATAAAAATGATGTTTTATATGGTATTTGAAATTTACAAAATGGGGTTTATATACTTGACTTGCAAGAAAATATATTTCAAATTGAACAAACTAAGAAAAGAAAAAGAGATGATATTAATTATACCTACATGTGGCACTATAGACTCGGTCATATCAATGAAACAAGATTATCCAAGTTGCATAAAGATGGGCTCCTCGAGCTATCCGATTATGAATCATATCCAACTTGTGAATCTTGTCTCATGGGTAAAATGACTACATCTCCTTTTAGTGGAAAAGGAGAAAGAGTTACAGAGTTGTTGGCATTGATTCACACAGACGTTTGTGGACCTATGACAATAAGTGCACGGGGTGGGTATTCTTATTTTATTACTTTCACTGATAATCACTCAAGATTTGGATATGTGTATTTAATGAAATACAAATCAGAATCATTTGAAAAGTTCAAAGAGTTCAGAAGTGAAGTAGAGAAACAAACGGGCAAGAGTATAAAGATACTTCGATCAGATCAAGGTGGAGAATACTTAAGCGGTGAGTTTCTCAATTATCTCAAAGAAAATGGTATAATCTCACAATGGACTCTTCCAGGTACACCACAGTTAAATGGAGTATCTGAAAGGAGAAATCAAACACTGTTGGACATGGTTCGATCCATGATGAGTTTTACCGACCTTCCAATTTCCTTCTGGGGATATGCCCTAGAAACGGCTGCATACCTACTTAACAAGGTACCTACCAAATCCGCCCCAAAGACTCCATATGAGATGTGGAAAGGGAGGAAACCAAATCTTAAGCATGTTAAAACTTGGGGTTGTCCAGCTAATGTCAAAAAGTTTGAAAATGATAAGCTACAGACTAAATCCGATAAGTGTAGATTTGTGGGATACCTTAAAGAAATCGTAGGATATTATTTCTATCATCCAACTGATCAAAAAGTGTTTGTTGCGAAACATGCTGCCTTCTTGGAGAAAGAGTTTATCCATGAAGGGGTCAGTGGGAGTAAGATATATCTTGAAGAAGTTCAAGAACCACAAATTACCACGGATCAAAGTCAGGTACCTAACCAAGTAGAAGAACCTACTGTACCACACCCTGTTCGTAAATCTGGAATAGTACCGAAGATACCTGAGAGGTATGGATTCGTTATAGAGGATGACGATGAGGTACACATCATGAATGATGATGATCCATTGAATTACGAACAGGATATGAGTAACAAAGACTCAGAGAAATGGTAAATGACCATAAAATCTAAAATGGATTTTGAAGCTATGCTAAAGTTCATTTGGATTTTTCTTGCGATTGCAGCTTATTTTTACTTAATCTGGCAAAATGGACGTGGTGACGCCCTTCCTCAAATATACATTATTAGAAGAGAATGTATGTATGATATAGCCAGATGGTTTTTTGTTTCAATGGTTGAAGCAAATAATGTATATGAGCTACAACGATCTACTTATGGATTGAATCAAGCTTCTCGTAGATGGAACATTGGTTTTGATGAGACAATCAAAGAGTTTGATTTTATCAAAAACGAGGATGAACCATGTGTATACAAGATGGTTAGTGGGAGCGCAGTATCATTCCTTGTATTATATGTTGATGATATATTACTGATAGGGAATGACATTCCGATGTTACAATCAATTAAAATCTGGTTATCTAAAAACTTCTCCATGAAGGACTTGGGTAAATCATCCTATATTTTGGGGATAAAGATCTATAGAGATAGATCTAAAAGGATGCTCGACTTATCCCAAGGAACGTACATTGATACGATGCTAAAGAGGTTTAGCATGGAAGATTCCAAAAGAGGTCTCATGCCGATGAGCCATGGAATACATCTCTCCAAGAAACAGGCCCCAAAGACACCTGAGGAGAGAGATCGTATGAGTAAGATCCCTTATGCTTCTGTAATAGGATCTATCATGTACGGTATGATATGTACTAGACCGGATGTTGCTCACGCACTTAGTGTAACGAGCAGATACCAGTCAAATCCAGGAGAAGAGCACTGGAAGGCAGTGAAGAATATCCTAAAGTACTTGAGAAGGACTAAAGATATTTTTCTTGTCTACGGTGGGTCTGAATTAAAATTCGAGTGATTCACGGACTCAAGTTTTCAAACAGGCCAAGATGACAGTAAATCTTTTTCAGGGTATGTGTTTACCTTGAACGAAGGCGCAGTGAGTTGGAAGAGTTCCAAGCAGCAAACAGTTGTTGATTCAGTGACAGAGGTAGAGTATATAGCTGCAAGTGAAGCTGCAAAGGAAGTTGTTTGGATGAAGAAGTTCATAACTGAACTTGGTGTGGTTCCTAGCATTGGAGAAGCAGTTCCCATATACTGTGACAACACCGGAGCGGCTGCACAGGCTAAGGAACCCAGGTCTCATCAGAAATCCAAACACGTGTTACGAAGATTTTACTTTGATTAAAGAAATCATTAAAGAAGAGCATATAGACTCTCAAGATAACATTGCAGATCCATTTACTAAAGCTATAACACAACAGCAGTTTGATCGTCACTTAGAGAAGATGGGTATGAGATACCATGGCGATTGGCTTTAGTACAAGTGGGAGATTGATAGTAGTGTGCATACAAGCCAATCATGTATGATGATAAAGCACATACTTTGTAAATAATCTTATTTATTTATTAATAAGATATTCATTTAAGGCATTTAATTATCTACATGGTGCTGTTTTTATAATATATAAATAACCCATAGTTTTAAGCAATGCTTTTAGAATCATGATGAGATCATGGTAATAGGATCTAAATTCTTAGAAAGCTTAAAAACTAAAATAGTTCCCAATTGTGGGATTACTAAAATATGGATTAGTAAATCCGGATAGATTGGTACATATGTTGCTTGCTCATTGGATGAGGATGACTGATCTCATGGTCATTTGTGTGGAGACACTAAATCAAGTATGTAGGTGCTTATTGGAGAATAAGTTCACAGAACGTGACTCGATATGGAATACCTAATGGAGTTTTACTCGCCTGTCAATAGGAATTCCTAATGTGATAGTAGTAAAAGTGATCCTTGGACTTGAGATCATCATAGTATCTTGTATGTAACAAATTATACTTTGACTTATTCCTTAAGGCTTTTTAAGGCATATATAGGGTATGCTTGGGTATAATGAGTTACATATGGAGATAATGTATGATCAATAAAGAATCTACCACCTCTAGTAAAAGAGGAGATATGTCCTTTGTGATTCGTTAAATGACAACCTAGGAATCCTTGGCCAAGGTAGAATGAAATTAGAAAGAGGTTTCTAATTTGCATTATTTGGAGTTGTGCGTTTTCTAATCGAAATACATATGATTAAATAAATTAAGACTTGACAGTAAATCCATGTCTTATATTTAATTGGGACATTGTATGGTGGAAGGATTGAATTGTAAGGTAACTATTAACTCACAGGTTCTTTTATGATTAATGTTGAAATCTATATTATCTGGAAAGTCGTTGATCGCTAGGGAGGCTTATCCCTATTGTCGAATAAATGTTATTTATTTAAATAGATTATTAGTTTAATTTATTTATTTAAATAAGATTAGAATTGTTCTAATTGATTTATTCACAACAGGTTTAATATGAAGAACCTAAAGGGTCACACCATAAAAGGAAGAAGAATTATTTAAGAAGAAAATGGCATGATAGTAATAATGCATTAAGTATAATTAATTTAATCTATGGTGATAGAATAAATTAAATAGCTTAATATTTATTATTTAATATTTTAGAAATATTAAATATAAATTAATAAGAGGAGTCTTATTAATATTAATATTATTATTATTATTATTATTATTATTTTAATTCTAAAGGGGTTTAGGAATTAATATAATATCAGTACTCCCTCTCTCTATCCTAATAAGATAAGGATATAAATTAATTAAAAGTGTTTAATTAATTAATTAAATAAAACCCTATTCTAATTGGATTGGGAGGGTTAACCTAATATCTAAATAAGAGAGTCTTATATCAGAAATAAGTAACGTGAATTTTTCCAAAGGGTTGGGAGTACACATATTCTATAGAGATAGAAACAAGGGTTAAGCCAATAACCCATCTTCCTGAGTTTTTCATCTTCCTTGGTGGATCACCGTTAGAGGCCAAACATTTGGGTGGCTGACATTGATCAAGGGAAGGAGCCACTATAGAGGAATCAAAGGAATCAAAGGAGTAAAACTTGTACCTGAGGAAGCTTGGATCTTCAAAATTATAATTTCATCCTCTCCTTTTATGTATTGACTGATAATTGATGCACAAGAAAGATCATGGTTAAGGGTTTGTAAGAAAATTTTAAAATCTAATTTTTTTCATCCCTTCCGCTGCGTTTATGTAATTTGATTGCATGTTTATGTTTTTAGGAAACCCAACAATAACTGAATATCTTTGGCCTGTAGAGCAAATATGAATGATTACCTGATGAATATCTTTGGCCCGTAGTGCAAAGATGGATAGGTGTTGAGATGAACATGACCAACTGGTGATACAAATGAATATCTTTGGCCCGTAGTGCAAAGATGAATATTTGATTTAAGATATATATTGATTGATGTTACAGGGATAAAATATTGATGATGGACTTTTAAATCATAGAAGATAGTAGACTTCATTATCTACTTAACTCTTCTAATGATTTGTTATTTTCGCTGCGAATATTGATCTAAAACTTGTTGTCCATAATATTTTATCTGATTTATTGAAGGCTGACGATAATTTGTTTTTCATTATCTTAGTCATAATATTCTTTACTGGGCTAGTTGAGCTCACCCTTTTCATCTATTGTCCTCTTCAGGGAATCAGAATGTTGCGGGAACTAGTCGGGGAACAGGGTGATGGTCAGAGTAGAGCAGTAGTAGTCCTCACTATTTTTGTAAAATAGTGTGATAATAATTATAATTATTGAGGACTAAATTTGAGTGTTTATATTTCGTATTATATACGATTTGTATTGAAACTCACAGTTGTATAGTCATATTTCTCACGACCTTTTGTTATAAAAGATTTGTATTTAGAATTCTGAACCATGTATTTGGCGACTCAGAATGGGTTGGTATTGAACCTATTTTGGGGGCGTCACAGTGTTGATTTTGTCAGTCGATCAACGATAACCCATACTGCATCGTAGCCTTTCTGAGTTGTCGGAAGACCAACTACGAAATCCATCGTAATGTGTTCCCATTTCTATTTTGGGATCTCTAGTAGTTGTAGCAACCCACTTGGCCTCTGATATTCTGCTTTTACTTTCTGACAAGTCAGGCATTTGGCAACACAATTAGCGACGTCTCGTTTCATATTCGACCACCAGAAATGCTGTCAGAGATCCTGGTACATCTTGGTACTCCCGGGGTGAATCGAATATCGAGAACCATGAGCCTCGCTGAAAATTTCCTCTTTAATCTCTGGCACGGACAGAACCCAAATTTTGCTCTTGAATCTTAGCAGTCCTTCACTGTCCACCTTGAATTTCAGTTCATTCCCTTCGGATATCTTCTTATTTATCTTTTCACATTCTTCGTCCTGAAGTTGTGCTTCCTTAACCTTATTCAGTGCAGTTGTACCAGCTTTTAGCTGGAACAGCTTCTCGTTGGATTCCATAGGATATCTCACTTCCAATTCCAACGTATCCATCGCTGAAATTAGTTCATCTTGGGAAGTCAATATAATCAATTTCTCTCGACCCTTTCTGTTTAAGGCATCGGTGAACACATTCGCTTTACCCGGATGGTATAAGATTACACAGTCGTAGTCCTTTATCAATTCCAACCATCTTCTCTGGCGCATGTTCAAATCCTTCTATGTAAAAATATATTTTAAACTCTTGTGGTATGTATATATTTCACACTTCTCCCCATAGAGATAGTGTCTCCAAATCTTCAAGGCAAATACTACCATAGTGAATTCCAAATCATAGGTCGAATACCCCTTCTCATAATCCTTCAGCTGTCATAACGCATACACAATGACTTTTTCGTTTTGCATAAGCAGCCCAGTCTTTTATGCGACGCATCACTATACAGCACAAAATTTCCTCTGCTATCCGGAAGAGATAACACAGGTGCCGTACTCAACCTCTTCTTAAGCTCTTGAAAGCTTTCCTCACACTTTTCCGTCCAAACGAATTTCACCGATTTCCTAGTCAAATTCGTTAGCGAAGTCGTGATTTTGGAAAAGTCCTGAATGAATCTTTTGTAATAACCGGCTAATCTAAGAAAACTTCTCACTTCCAACGGTGTCTTCGACTGATCCCAGTTCATCACAGCTTTGACCTTGGATGGATCTACCGAAATTCCGTCCTTATCAATTACATGTCCGAGAAATTGCACCCTTTCAATCCAGAATTTGCATTTCAAAAACTTGGCATACAACTTCTCTCTTCTCAATGCCTCTAATGTCACTTTCAGATGCTCTACGTGTTCCTCCTTGGTCTTTGAATACATCAAAATGTCGTCGATAAACACCACTACGAATTTGTCCAAAAATGGCTTGAACACTTTGTTTATTAGGTCCATAAATGCTGCAGGAGCATTCGTTAGACCAAATGACATCACCAGAAATTCATAGTGGCCATATCGAGTCCTGAATGCTGTCTTCAGAAAATCTTCTGTTCTCTCCTTCAACTGATGGTAACTACTTCTCAGGTCTATCTTTGAGAAATATCTCGCTCCTTTCAACTGATCAAATAGGTCATCGATCCTAGGCAACGGATACTTGTTCTTAATTATGACCTTGTTCAACTCTCTGTAGTCAATACAAAGTCGCATCGTTCCATCCTTCTTCTTTACAAATAACACCGGCGCTCCCCACGGTGATACGCTCGGTTGAATATATTTCTTGTCCAAAAGCTCTTGCAGCTGCACCATCAATTCCTTCATCTCTACCGGAGCTATACGATACGGTGCCTTCCATATTAAAGCGGTTCCTGGCGCCAAATCGATCACAAACTCTACTTCCCTATCTGGCGGAAGTCCTGGCATCTAATCTGGAAATATATCCACGAAGTCTCTCACGACGGGTATCTCCTCTAACTCCGGGCTCTCTTTATGACTATCGACTATATAAGCTAAATATCCTACACAACCTTGTCTCAACAACTTCCTGGCCTGCATCATCGTCAAAAAAATCGCTTGTCTAGGCGACTTGCTGCCATAAAACACAACCTTTGACGGAGTCATAAGGTTAATACATTTCCTTTGGCAATCAATTATTTCCCCATAATTGAATAGCCAATCCATTCCAAAGATAACGCCGAATTCCCCAAGTCTAATCGGGATAAGATCTACGTTCATCACATTACCCTTAATGTCCACCCTACAGTTCTTGTGTATGAACCTAACAGGAATCACCTCCCTATTCGCAATCTCTATGTTCATAGGGTATTCTAACTCGTCCTTAGGCAATTCTAAGTTCTTACCAAAATCATCGGATATGAATGAGCAAGTAGCACCCGAATCAAATAATACATATGCATTAACATTATTGATCGAAATGATACCTGACACCATATTGCGAGACTGTACAGCATCCTGCACTGTCATGTTGAATGCCCTGGCAATAGGTCGGTTGGTTGATGTCGGTCCTGTAATTGTCAGAGCATTGCCAATGCTACTTCCCCTGTTCCCACCTGATCCTGCCCCTCTAGATACTTTCTTTGGACAGTCCCTTGCCAGATGGTCCTTCGACCCATATGTGAAGCAGGCGCCCTTCTTAGGGTTAGGGAAGTTGGTGCTATGTGGCCTTCCTGACCACAATTATAGCAGACTCGTTTTCCCTTCATACAGACCCCCAGGTGGTTCTTCCCTCAGGTCGAACATGCTTCTACCCTTTTCTTCTGACTCCCTTGCTGATTTTCAATTGATGTGTTGTCATTCCACCTTCTCTTTTGATTACTACCTCCACCAATGTTACTACCACTCACCTTGTTACCTTCTACTTCGTTCTTCTTCTTCTTCTGCTCCTGGTTGTACTTGATCATAGCATCGCTTCCACATTCAGCGATGATAGCCTTCTCCAATACTCCTGCAAAGGTGTTCAACTGGAACATCGACACCTTGCTATACAACCAGGGCTTCAGTCCCTGTTCGAATCTCCTGGCCTTCCTCTCGTCAGTGTGCACTTGGTACGTGGCAAACCTAGCTAACTCATTAAATCTTGCAGCGTAGTCTGGTACGGACATATTACCTTGTTTAAATTCCAAAAATTGAACCTCCATCTGATTTTGTGCGCTTGTCCGGAAGTACATCTCGAAAAATATTTCCTTGAACCTCTCCCAAGTGATCACACCTTGTCCTCCCCGGACCTTGTTTACCTGCCACCAATAGCTGGCTTCTGCCTTTAGCATGAAAGTTGTGTAAGCCGTCTTCTGATCTTCGCTGACCCTAGTGACATCCAAAACCTTCTCCATTTCCATAACCCAAGTCTGTGCTTCTATTGGGTTCATGGATCCCTTGAATTCTGGCGGTCCCACCTCCTTGAAGTCTTTGAACGAAGTGTTCGGTGGAGTTTGCAGCTGGTTGTTAAGAGCTCCCGTCAATAAATTCACCAACTGTTGAACGGGGTTGGCGTTGGCATTGGCGTTGGCATTGGAGTCATTGTTATTCATTGACCCTTCTTGGGCCGGTTGATGAATTGGGCGTCTTCTCGGCGGCATATTTCTGTTAAGATATATGCTTATTAGATCTTTATTCAATTCCTTAAATTTTTATGACTTAACTTAAACAATTTAAGATATTCACTTAACACATATCATCTCAAATAAACTCTAATATTTTATTTAATCCAAAGTTTTAAACAAAACAAGATAGCATCACTGCTATTTACATCAACTATCCCGAGATAAAGAATCTTCAGGATTTAAATCATCAACATATTCCATGGATTATAATCACATCAAAATTTACATAATTAACTACCAAAGAAATATTCACATAATCAAACTCTTCCTATCACAGCCTACTAAGGCGTCGAACAGCTTTGATGCGCTTTTCCTCTATAATGCAGAACATCGTCATGCGATCCAGAATATACCAAGGTAGATCTTCGAACTGAACTGGATAGTACATAACCCGATCCTGGGCTTTATCAATCGTAGTCTGGATTGTATAGTCTGTCTCCTCGATCTTAGCCTTCTTTGCCCGATCGTTATCCTCGGCAAGATCAGCACGTCGTGAAGCCCTCATCCAAGCATCCTCTGCTATGGCACGCTTCACTAATTCCTCACGCAAATCATTCTTCAGCTTTGCTATCTCCTCTGACTTCTTCTCACTTTGGCCCTTCTCATGAAATAACTCCCACTCCACGTCTCCAAGATGTGTATCCAGAGTCTCGATCTCACCATCCTTCTGTTCAATGGTAGTCCTCTGTGTAACTGTCTCCTTCTTCAGCTCCCAAACAGTATCCTGTAACTTTATGTTACGGTCATACAGCTCGTCATATATTTCAGCACTTATAGATTTCGGTGAGAACTCATCAAGGTCTTCATCCTCCTCCTCAGCTGCCTCAGTCTCAACCTCAATCTCCTCAGAGTCCTTCTCTGAATCAAACACTGGCTCATGCTCCTGACCAACAATAGTGATCAATGGAGATGGCTCTCTAAGAACCAACTGCTCCCAGATTCTATAAATGTCTCAGGGCTCCTCGTCAATAGCCACTCGGGGTACAACCTCCCTAGGTAGACTGGATCCTCCAACATCCGACATCCTGACAATCAAAATTTTAAATCTTAGTTATTACGTGATGCTAATCGATACTCGCTTAAGTGAAAGTAGTATCTATACAAGCCAATCATATATGATAATAAAGCATATACTTTAGAGACAATCTTATTTATTTATTAATAAAAATATTCATTTATTAAAGGCATTTAATTATCTACATGATGTTATTTTTATAATATGTAAATAACCCATAGTTTTAAGCAATGCTTTTAGAATCATGATGTTGATCATGCTAATGAGATCTAAATTCTTAGAAAGCTTAAAACTAAAATAGTTCCCAATCGTTAGATTACTAAAAAGGGGATTAGTAAATTCAGATAGATTGGTACATATGTTGTTTGCTCATTGGATGAGGATGATTGATCTCATGATCATTTGTGTCGACACACTAAAGCAAGTATGTAGGTGCTTATTGGATAATAAGTTCATTGAACGTGACTCGCTATGGAATACCTAATAGAGTTTTACTTGCCTGTCAATAGAAATTCTTAATGTGATAGTAGTACAAGTGATCCTTGAACTTGAGATCATCATAGTATCTTGTGTGTCATGAATTATACTTTGACTTATTCCTTAAGACCCTTAGGGTATATCAAAAGGTATGCTTGAATATAATAAGTTACATATGGAGATAATGAAAGGTCAATAAAGAATCTACTACTTCTAGTAAAAAAAGAGATATATCCTATGTGATTCATTAAATGACAACCCAGTAGTCCTGGGCCAAGGCAGAATGAAATTAGAAAGGAGTTTCTAATTTACATTATTTGGAGTTGTGCATTTTCTA
Source organism: Panax stipuleanatus (assembly GCA_020205555.1). NCBI lineage: Eukaryota > Viridiplantae > Streptophyta > Magnoliopsida > Apiales > Araliaceae > Panax > Panax stipuleanatus. The sequence continues at coordinate 18,822,902 of CM035121.1, read as the reverse complement.
ATCGAAATATATATAATTAAATAAAATAAGGCTTGACAGTAATTCCATGTCTTATATTTAATTAGGACATTGTATGGTAGAAGTATTGAATTGTACGGTAACTATTAACTCACAGGTTCTTTTATGATTAAAGTTGAAATCTATATTATCTGAAAAATCGTTGATCGCCAAGGAGGCTTATCCCTATTGTAGAATGAATATTATTTATTTAAATAGATTATTAGTTTAATTTATTTATTTAAATAAGATTAGAATTGTTCTAATTGATTTATTCACAACCGGTTTAATATAGAGAACTTAAAGGGTCACACCATAAAAGGAAGAATAATTATTTAAGAAGATAATGGCATAATCGTAATAATGCATTAAGTGTTATTAATTTAATCTATTGTGATAGAATAAATTAAATAGCTTAATATTTATTATTTAATATTTTAAAAATATTAAATATAAATTAATAATAAGAGTCTTATTAATATTATTACAATTATTATTATTTTAATTTCTAAAGGAGTTTAGAAATTAATTTAATATTAGTACTCTCATTTATTCTTAATAAGATTAGGAGGTAAATTAATTAAATAAATTTAATTAATTATTCCCAATGTGGTGAGAAGCCTAAATTAATTAAAGGAGTTTAATTAATTAAATGAAACCCTATGTATAAAAGGATTAGAAGTGATAGTAGTGTGCATACAAGCCAATCATGTATGATGATAAAGCATGTACTTTGTAAACAATCTTATTTATTTATTAAAAAAAATATTCATTTATTAAAGGCATTTAATTATCTACATGGTGCTGTTTTTATAATATGTAAATAACCCATAGTTTTAAGCAATGCTTTTAGAATCATGATGATGATCATGCCAATGAGATCTAAATTCTTAGAAAGCTCTAAAACTAAAATAGTTCCCAATCGTGGGATTACTAAAAAGGGGATTAGTAAATCCGGATAGATTGGTACATATGTGGTGGGAAGCCTAAATTAATTAAAGGAGTTTAATTAATTAAAAGAAATCCCATGTCTAATAGGATTAGAAGGGTTGACCAATGTCTATATAAGAGAAGTCTTATAATAGATATTAGATGATGTAATTCCAATTGTTGGAGAGTACTCCTTTTCTATAGAGGATAGAAAACTAAGGTTAAGCCAAACACCCTCCTTCTTGATAATTCATCTTCCTTGGTGGATCACCTCTAGAGGCCAAACACTTGGGTGGCTAACGTTGATCAAAGGAAGGAATCTAACCCGGAAATTCAAGGAGATCACGAAGAACAAGGAGTTGAACTAGTACCTGTGGAAGCTTCGTTCTACAAGGGTATGATTCCATAACTTCTTATTTATCGTTTTAAATTAATAATTTGCATAAAGGATGATCCGGGTAATGGTTTTGTAGAAATTTTTAAACTCTGATATACCATGCTTCCGCTAATTTTTGCAATTTGATTGCATCACGATTTCGTACAAACCCAACAGTGGTATCAAAGCCAAATCTTTATGCAATTATTAATTTATTTTTGATTTCATATACATATGGGTATGTATTTAAAATAATTTATTGGGCATAATTTTATTGTATAAAATTATATTTTTTAAGAAGAAAAAAAAAAGACTTTTTTTGGGACGAATCACAATTTTTTTTTTTGGTGCTAATCTTGAATTCTGCAAAGAAAAGGTGTTGTCTCTTTCTTACTCCAAAAAGAAGGTGACCCATCAGGAAAGGACTTTTTTAATAAACCTGCAGGACTCTTTTAATAAAAGAAGGTGACTTTTTTAAAAAAAAATAAATATGATATATTTATATATTATATTCTAAATAATTTTATAATTAAAATAAAGAGTTTATTTTAATCTTGAAATTGGATTTCATGCAATTTAAAATTGCCCATTAAATGATACTCATATATATATGGAATGTTTTAATTCATGAGATGAATATTTATTTATTGATATATATGGTGATATGTATGAAAATAAATGGAGATTGATTATGGACTATTTGACCAATGTGATTGGATTTTATTTTAGTTGAATGCTTGAATGAATGGGTTTTATTAAATGGGGTCTGCGTACCTCGTCTTCTCTAATTTTTTTTTCTTGATGTAAAATTCTATCTCCTTCCTATGTACTTCCCCTTGACTGTTGATCAAGGTTTCTATTTAAATTAAATAGTTTAATGTAATAAGAATAGTTAGAATTATCTTGAAGAAATTGGAGACCAAGGAGCAAGGAGCGCGTGAAGACCCGTTTGTATGGAGCCCGAGTTTAAATGTAATAGTTATATTTAAATTTAAATTCTTGCACTCCTAGGTTTGACCTTTTGGTTCACTTGGTGGCTCTAGTGAACCAAACTAGAATAAAAGTCCATAATCAATCCGGGTAGAATATAATATTCTATATTGCATGCTAAATATTATATATATTATATTTTATGCAAACATGCTTCGCATGTTTAATAAAATGACGCGTATTTTATATATATATGTGCATGCGCGCTAAACAAGATGAGACAAATAATAACAAACCCCTCAAAGAAATAATATTAAGTCCGAAGCGTTCAAATGATATTTGGAATATCGAACGTCGCCTTCTAGCATGATAAATTAATAGAGTATTAGATATTTAATATGAGCTTGTTGTGCTATCCACAAGGCGAGTATTGCGTATTTAAGATGTTAATTAATCACATTTGATGCTTATCAAGAAAATTGAACGATCTAGTCTTGTTGTGCTATCCACAAGGACGAACATTTTTCTTTTTTGAATTTATGAAAGTGCTAGGCTGGACTTAACTTAAATTATTTTAGTTCGGATGTGCACACACTTGACCATTATGATTTAAGAGGCAAAATAAAAGGAATTACATGGTGATGTAATTGACAAGAGTTGTCTACCTATTTATTTGTATATCGCTTGTTGTGCTATCCACAAGGTTATATACATTTGAAATGGGATTCTTATTCTCACTAGCAAATTTTTAATTAGATGTTGCCGAACTATATAAGTGAGGGTAATATAGTTTGATAAAAATAGTGGGAGATACCAATTTAAAATAAAGACCTAAATTTATTTTGGTATGCAAAATTAATAAAATGAATGTTTGCTAAAATGTTGTTTTTCACATGCAGAATTTTAAAAATGTCAAAATCACTAATTTCACTGCGAAGCATACTTGATGCTAATAAGCTTACCGGGCCGAATTATACGGACTGGCTAAGAAATCTGAGAATAGTTCTCACTGCTGAAAAGATTTCTTATGTCCTAAACTCACATGTCCCTGGAACTGTTCCAGAAACAACCTCTGAGGAAGAGATTGCCACCATTGTAAAGTGGCAAGATGATGCATCTGTAGCTCAATGCATCATGCTCGCATCCATGAATAACGAGCTTCAGCGTCAGCAAGAAAACATGGATGCTCCTACTATGTTGATTCACCTCAAGGAGTTGTATGGTGAACAAAGTAGGACTGCTAGATATGAGATATCTAAGGAGCTCTTCCGATCTCGGATGACCAAGGGCAAGGTGAACATAAAGGAACAAAAGAAATCTGATCCAGCTAGCAAAGGAATGTGCTTCCATTGCAACGAGCCGGGTCATTGGAAGAAAAACTGCAAGAAGTTTCTGGCAGACAAGAAGCTTGGAGAAGCTTCGACTTCCAATCAAGGTTTGTTCATGATTGAAATTAATTTTTCAGAAAGTCAAAATTCTACTTGGGTATTGGATACCGGCTGTGGTTCTCACATATGTAATAATGTGAAGGGACTGGTCAGAAGTAGAAAGCTGAACAATGATGAGGTGATCCTACGAGTAGGGAATGGAGCAAAGGTTGCTGCATTAGCTGTAGGAACTTATTATTTAGCAATGCCTTCGGGCAAGTCCATTTATCTTAATAATTGTTATTATGTTCCGAATATTATTAAAAACATTATTTCAATTTCTGTATTGGATATGGAAGGATTTAACGTTGTTATAAAGAACAATAGTTGTTCTATTTATAAAGACGATGTTTTATATGGTATTGGAAATTTACGAAATGGACTTTATACACTTGACTTACAAGAAAATATATTTCAAATTGAACAAACTAAGAAAAGGAAAAGAGATGATATTAATTATACCTACATGTGGCACTGTAGACTCGGTCATATCAATGAAACAAGATTATCCAAGTTGCATAAAGATGGGCTCCTCGAGCTATCCGATTATGAATCATATCCAACTTGTGAATCTTGTCTCATGGGTAAAATGACTAAATCTCCTTTTAGTGGAAGAGGAGAAAGAGTTACAGAGTTGTTGACATTGATTCACACAGACGTTTGTGGGCCTATGACAACAAGTGCACGGGGTGGGTATTCTTATTTTATTACTTTCACTGATGATCACTCAAGATTTGGATATGTGTATTTAATGAAATACAAGTCAGAATCATTTGAAAAGTTCAAAGAGTTCAGAAGTGAAGTAGAGAAACAAACGGGCAAGAGTATAAAGATACTTCGATCAGATCGAGGCGGAGAATACTTAAGCGGTGAGTTTCTCTATTGTCTCAAAGAAAATGGTATAATCTCACAATGGACTCCTCCAGGTACACCACAGTTAAATGGAGTATCTGAAAGGAGAAATCGAACACTGTTAGACATGGTTCGATCCATGATGAGTTTTACCGACCTTCCAATTTCCTTCTGGGGATATGCCCTAGAAACGGCTGCATACCTACTTAACAAGGTACCTACCAAATCCGCCCCAAAGACTCCATATGAGATGTGGAAGGGGAGGAAACCAAATCTTAAGCATGTTAAGACTTGGGGTTGTCCAGCTTATGTCAAAAAGTTTGAACATGATAATCTACAGACTAAATCCGAAAAGTGTAGATTTGCGGGATACCCTAAAGAAACTATAGGGTATTATTTCTATCATCTAACTGATCAAAAGGTGTTTGTTGCGAAACATGCTGCCTTCTTGGAAAAGGAGTTTATCCATGAAGGGGTCAGTGGGAGTAAGATATATCTTGAAGAAGTTCAAGAACCACAAATTACCACGGATCAAAGTCAGGTACCTGACCAAGTAGAAGAACCTACTATACCACACCCTGTTCGTAAATCTGGGAGAGTACCGAAGATACCTGAGAGGTATGGATTCGTTATAGAGGATGACGATGAGGTACACATCATGAATGATGATGATCCATTGAATTACGAACAGGCCATGAGTAATAAAGACTCGGGGAAATGGCTTGAAGCCATGAAATCCGAAATGGACTCCATGTATGAAAACAAAGTATGGACTTTGGTTTCACCACCTGAAGGCATTAAGCCTATTGGGTGTAAATGGGTCTTTAAAAGAAAGACTGGAGCGGACGGCAAGGTGGAGACCTATAAGGCCCGACTGGTTGCAAAAGGTTTCAAACAAAGACAAGGAGTTGATTATGATGAAACCTTTTCACCAGTAGCTATGCTCAAGTCCATTCGGATTTTGCTTGCGATTGCAGCTTATAACGACTATGAGATCTGGCAGATGGACGTGAAAACGGCCTTCCTCAATGGAAAACTTGAGGAGGATGTGTATATGACACAGCCAGAGGGATTTGTTTCAAAGGTTGGAATAAATCAAGTCTGTAAGCTGCAACGATCCATTTATGGATTGAAGCAAGCTTCTCGTAGATGGAACATTCGTTTTGATGAGACAATCAAAGAGTTTGATTTTATCAAAAATGACGATGAACCATGTGTGTACAAGAAGGTTAGTGGGAGCGCAATTTCATTCCTTGTATTATATGTTGATGATATATTACTGATAGGGAATGACATTCCTATGCTACAATCGATTAAAATCTGGTTATCTAAACACTTCTCCATGAAGGACTTGGGAGAAGCATCCTATATTTTGGGGATAAAGATCTATAGAGATAGATCTAAAAGGATGCTTGGTTTATCCCAAGGAACGTACATTGATGCAATGCTAAAGAGATTTAGCATAGAAGATTCCAAAAGAGGTCTCATGCTGATGAGACATGGAATACATCTCTCCAAGAAACAGGCCCCAAAGACACCTGAGGAGAGAGACCGTATGAGTAAGATCCCTTATGCTTCTGCAATAGGATCTATCATGTACGGTATGATATGTACTAGACCGGATGTTGCTCATGCACTTAGTGTAACGAGCAGATACCAGTCGAATCCTGGAGAAGAGCACTGGAAGGCAGTGAAGAATATCCTAAAGTACTTGAGAAGGACTAAAGATATTTTTCTTGTCTACGGTGGGTCTGAATTAAAACTCGAGGGCTTCACAGACTCAAGTTTTCAAACGGACCAAGATGACAGTAAATCTGTTTCGGGGTATGTTTTTACCTTGAACGGAGGCGTAGTGAGTTGGAAGAGTTCCAAGCAGCAAACAGTTGCTGATTCAGTGACAGAGGCAGAGTATATAACTGTAAGTGAAGCTGCAAGTTGATGTTTTAGATGAAAAGTTCATTACAGAACTAGGAATAGTTCCTAAGTCTCATCTTGAATCTAAACATGTGTTGCGGCACTTTGATTAAAGAAATCATTGAAAGAGGAGAGTGTAGACTCTCAAGACAACATTGCAGATCCATTAACTAAAGCTTTAACACAACAGCAGTTTGATCGTCACTTAGAGAAGTTGGGTATGAGATACCATGGCGATTGGCTTTAGTGCAAGTGGGAGATTGATAGTAGTGTGCATACAAGCCAATCATGTATGATGATAAAGCATGTACTTTGTAAACAATCTTATTTATTTATTAAAAAAAATATTCATTTATTAAAGGCATTTAATTATCTACATGGTGCTGTTTTTATAATATGTAAATAACCCATAGTTTTAAGCAATGCTTTTAGAATCATGATGATGATCATGCTAATGAGATCTAAATTCTTAGAAAGCTCTAAAACTAAAATAGTTCCCAATCGTGGGATTACTAAAAAGGGGATTAGTAAATCCGGATAGATTGGTACATATGTTGCTTGCTCATTGGATGAGGATGATTGATCTCATGATCATTTGTGTGGAGACACTAAAGCAAGTATGTAGGTGCTTATTGGAGAATAAGTTCACTGAACGTGATTCGCTATGGAATACCTAATGGAGTTTTACTCGCCTGTCAATAGGAATTCCTAATATGATAGTAGTACAAGTGATCCTTGGACTTGAGATCATCATAGTATCTTGTATGTAACAAATTATACTTTGACTTATTCCTTAAGACCTTTTAAGGCATATATAGGGTATGCTTGGGTATAGTGAGTTATATATGGAGATAATGAATGATCAATAAAGAATATACCACCTCTAGTAAAAGAGGAGATATGTCCTATGTGATTCGTTAAATGACAACCCAGGAATCCTTGGCCAAGGTGAAATGAAATTAGAAAGGAGTTTTTAATTTGCATTATTTGGAGTTGTGCATTTTCTAATCGAAATACATATAATTAAATAAAATAAGACTTGACAGTAAATCCATGTCTTATATTTAATTGGGACATTGTATGGTGGAAGGATTGAATTGTATGGTAACTATTAACTCACAGGTTCTTTTATGATTAATGTTGAAATCTATATTATCTGGAAAGTCGTTGATCGCTAGGGAGGCTTATCCCTATTGTAGAATAAATATTATTTATTTAAATAAATTATTAGTTTAATTTATTTATTTAAATAAGATTAAAATTGTTTTAATTGATTTATTCACAACCGGTTTAATATGGAGAACCTAAAGGGTCACACCATAAAAGGAAGAATAATTATTTAAGAAGGTAATGGCATAATCGTAATAATGCATTAAGTATAATTAATTTAATCTATGGTGATAGAATAAATTAAATAGCTTAATGTTTATTATTTAATATTTTGGAAATATTAAATATAAATTAATAAGAGGAGTCTTATTAATATTATTATAATTATTATTATTTTAATTTCTAAAGGAGTTTAGTAATTAATTTAATATTTAGTACTCTCATTTATTCCTAATAAGATTAGGAGACAAATTAATTAAATAAATTTAATTAATTATTCTCATGTGGTGGGAAGCCTAAATTAATTAAAGGAGTTTAATTAATTAAAAGAAATCCCATGTCTAATAGGATTAGAAGGGTTGACCAATGTCTATATAAGAGAAGTCTTATAATAGATATTAGATGATGTAATTCCAATTGTTGGAGAGTACTCCTTTTCTATAGAGGATAGAAAACTAAGGTTAAGCCAAACAACCTCCTTCTTGATAATTCATCTTTCTTGGTGGATCACCTCTAGAGGCCAAACACTTGGGTGGCTAACGTTGATCAAAGGAAGGAATCTAACCCGGAAATTCAAGGAGATCACGAAGAACAAGGAGTTGAACTAGTACCTGTGGAAGCTTCGTTCTACAAGGGTATGATTCCATAACTTCTTATTTATCGTTTTAAATTAATAATTTGCATAAAGGATGATCCGGGTAATGGTTTTGTAGAAATTTTTAAACTTTGATATACCATGCTTCCGCTAATTTTTGCAATTTGATTGCATCACGATTTCGTACAAACCCAACAAGAAGGGTTGACCAATATCTATATAAGAAAAGTCTTATAATAGATATCAGTTGATGCAATTCCAATTGTTGGAGAGTACTTCTTTTTTATAGAGGATAGAAAAATAGGTTTTAGCCAACTAACCTCCTTCTTGATAATTCCTCTTCCTTGGTGGATCACTTCTAGAGAGGCCAAACACTTGGGTGGCTAACATTGATCAAAGGAAGGAATCTAACCCGAAAATTCAAGGAGATCACGAAGAACAAAGAGTTGAACTTGTACCTGTGGATGCTTCGTTCTACAAGAGTATGATTCCATAAATTCTTATTTATCGTTTTAAATTAATAATTTGCATAAATGATGATCCAGGTAATAGTTTTGTAGAAATTTTTAAACTCTGATTTTACCATGCTTTCGCTAATTTTACAATTTGATTGCGCCCACGATTTCGTACAAACCAAACAGTAGTATCAGAACCAAACATTTATGCAATTATTAATTGTTTTGATTCGATATATGTATGGGTATGTATTTAGAATAATTTATTGGGCATACTTTTATTGTATAATTATTTTTTATTAAAGAAAAAAAATCGAAAATCAATCTTTTTTTTCTTTCGTTGTGAATCCGTGTTAATCCATGTTATTAAAAATAAAAGGTGACCCACGAAATTCTTTTTAAAAAAAAAAAAAGGAACCTAGAGGCCAAACATTTGGGTGGCTAACGTTGATCAAAGGAAGGAATCTAACCCGAAAATTCAAGGAGATTACGAAGAACAAAGAGTTGATCTCGTACATGTGGAAGCTTCGTTCTACAAGGGTATGATTCCATAAATTCTTATTTATCGTTTTAAATTAATAATTTGCATAAATGATGATCCGGGTAATAATTTTGTAGAAATTTTTAAACTCTGATTTTATCATGCTTCCGCTAATTTTGTAATTTGATTGCACCTATGATTTCGTACAAACCTAACAATGATATCTGAACCAAATATTTATGCAATTATTAATTATTTTGATTCCATATATGTATGGGTATATATTTAGAATAATTTACTGGGCATACTTTTATTGTATAATTATTTTTTATGAAAGAAAAAAAAATCGGAAATCAATCTTTTTTTTCTTTCGTTGTGGATCGGTGTTAATCCATGTTATTAAAAATAAAAGGTACCCACGAAATTCTTTTTAAAAAAAAAAAAAAGGAACCTAGCGATTTTTTTTAAAAAAAAGGAGCCTGCCAAATTCCTTTGCTTTTTCAAAAGTGACTTCAGAAAGTGACTTCAGATTTGTTTTTCAAAAGTTTCTTTATATATATATAAGGTATACTAATTGTTTTAAAAAGAGGAACCAGGATGGCATTTACAAGAGAGAGTCACGTGATATGCTTTTCAGAAAAGGTTATTCATTATATATATAAAAAGTGAATGATTCCACGAAATTATTTTAAAAGAATCTGCAGGTTTTGAAAAGGATTCAAAAGGAATTCGTGGTTATATATATGTAGGTTACTGAAAAGGCAAGTCAGAATCATATATATATATATATATATGGCGGTTATGTATATATATAATATAGGTTATATTATATATATATATATATATATATATATATATATTATTCTTAATAATTTTATAATTAAAATAAAGAGTTTATTCAAATCTTGAAATTAGATTTCATATAAATTAAAATTGCCCATTAAATGATACTCATATATATGGAATATTTTAATTCATGAGATAAATATTTATTTATTGATGCATATGGTGATATGTATGATAATAAATGGGATTGATTATGGGACTATTGACCAATGTGATTGAATTTTATTTTACTTGAATGCTTGAATGAATGAATTTTATTAAATGGGATATGCGTACCTCGTCTTCTTTAATTTTTTTCTTGATGTAAAATTCTAATCTCCCTCCTATGTACTTCCCCTTGACTGCTGATCAAGGTGTAGGGATTTCAGCACATAAACGAAGCGAAAATTAAAATTTTTCCAAAACCCTAAAACAGGATCCATGCGAAAACATATTAATTCAGAGATTTAGATCTGTTTTACCTATTATTCAAGCCTGAATGGAGACGATGGAGATTCTGGAACAGCTTCGAATCTTCAACGCAATCCAAAGGAACTGCGTCTCTACGGTATCCACACGAACGTCCCGCGAATCGTTACACGATCTACAACAAGGAAAGCTGCGGTACAAGCCGCCAAGGATCTGGACTTTCGAAGTTTTTCTCTCTAGTCTCTCTCTAAGAGCGGCTAAGGTTTGGGTTTATAATCAATACCCTAAAACGGCTGATATATCATATATATAGCAGTTAAAAGAATTAACCAAAACCTAATCCCATTAGAAAAATAAAATTTGAATATATATATATATATATATATATATTATATCTTAATTAAGTCTTACTTAATTAATATACATATATATACAAATTATCCTATTAATTTAAATTCGTAATTTAAATACTATCAATCATATTGATATATTTAAATCCTTATAATTTAAATTAATTCTCTTTTAATTACGTTCTTAGTGTGTGACCCTATAAGTTATTATTATGTTGACAATAATTTTAAAATCATATTATAAAATTATAAACAGTGAGCGGCATCTAGTAATGCATCACTGCTACCCAAATAATTATAAGATCGGTGATTCGATACAACATTTTCGTGACCAATGTTTCAATGTAATTTAATCCTTTTAACCTTGACATCCTAGATTAAACTCGAGGCATGGAATGTGTCATCCTCTTCATAATTTAATATGAGTTTTCTTGATCGATGAGTAGACTATATGAAACAAATCACTATTTGAGCATGACCAAGCATTTCATAGTCCTACTCAATCAAGAGGCCTATGGATATCACCCCTAATATATAGGAGGGTTAAATTCCATCTAGATCACTCATATTCCTCACACGATTCATGATGTACCCAATAATCACCTTTATTGTTCACCCTATTAAAGGTGACTTTTGATGATATCAAAGTACATAAATTCCTGTGTAATAATATAGTGATTTCAGGTCGGAGGATCATTACATCATTGTCAGTATGAGAATTGCTTATGACACTCTGTATAATACTCCATGTAGAATTCTCATGGTGGGTCTGTCCAGTACATTGTTCTCTAACATGTACCTATGCATTGACTCAATATCTTATATATTTATGACCAATAAGATTTGGCCATCAGTCAATCCACATACTAGTCTCAATGTATCATTGTTGTCCCATTAACAATGACACTCGACTAGGGACATTTAAGACTAATGATACTAATTGTAATTATATGATCTCATGTTCAAGTCACATACTTGACGCCATATAATTTGTATCACTATTCTAAGGACTTTTATTATGTTAACATTTATATAACGCAGTAAATAAAACCATAATAAAATAATTTATTTATTCAATCAAACATAATATCAAAAATGTTAAGCAATTACATCAAAGAATTGGCCTCTAGGGCATAAACTCTAACAGTCTCCCACTTGCACTAGAGCCAATCACTCATGTATCTAATACCCATGGAACTAGTGTGACCTTCGTGCTTATGCTGCGACAAAGCTTTGGTCAGTGGATCTGCAACATTATCATCTGTTGGCACTCTACTTATATGTACATCTCCTCTATCAATGATTTTATGGATGAGATGGTACCGCCTAAGTATATGCTTGGATCGTTCGTGAGATATGGGTTCCTTAGCCTGTGCAATGGCTCCATTATTATCACAGTATAGCTCAACCGGATCAACAATGATTGGAACAACACCAAGTTCAGTGACGAATCTTTTAATCCATACAGCCTCCTTGGCCGCACTAGAAGCAGCAATATACTCAGTCTCTGTCGTAGAATCAGCTACTGTCTCTTGCTTCGAACTTTTCTAGCTAACAGCACTACCATTAAGGCAAAACACAAAACCTAACTGAGACTTATAGTCATCTGTGTCAGTCTGGAAACTAGCATCTGTGTAACCCTTTACTGCCAGTTCGTCTTCACCTCCATATACCAAGAATGAATCCTTAATCCTTTTCAGGTACTTGAGGATATTCTTGACAGTTGTCCAGTGACCTTCACCTGGATTCGACTGGTATCTGCTCGTCACGCTCAAAGCATACGAGACATTCGGACCAGTACATATCATTGCATACATGATAGATCCAATTGCCGAAGCATAAGAGATCTTTCTCATACGCTCCTCATCATCATATGATTTAGGACATTGGGCCTTAGAGATCTTAACACCATGAGACATGGGTAAGTGCCCTCTTTTTGCCTCTTGCATGCTGAACCATTTTAGCACTTTATCAATATATGTACTTTGACTTAGGCCGATCATTTTTCTCGATCTATCTCGATAGATCTTGATACCTAAAATGTAGGTTGCATTGCCCAAATCTTTCATGGAGAAACATTTTCCTAACCATGTTTTACAGCCTGTAAGGAAGGAATGTCATTCCCAATAATTAATATGTCGTCAACATATAATACCAGGAATATAATATGACTCCCACTAACCTTCTTATATACACAAGGTTCATCTTTATTTTTCATAAAGCCAAACTCTTTGACTGCTTCATCAAATCGAAGATTCTAACTTCGAGAGGCTTGCTTCAATCCATAAATGGATCGTTGCAGCTTACATACCTTTCCAGCATCCTTTGGATTGGTAAAACCCTCAGGTTGTGTCATATACACATCCTCAAGGAGATTTCCGTTAAAGAAAGCAGTTTTGACATTCATCTGCCAGATTTCGTAATCATAAAAAGCTGCAATAGCAAGTAAGATCCTGATGGATTTAACCATTGCCACTGGAGAGAAGGTTTCATCATAGTTAACACCTTGAACTTGTTTAAAACTTTTTGCTACCAGTCGGCCTTTATAGGTTTGTACATTACCATCCATGTCGGTTTTCTTCTTGAAAATCCACTTGCACCCGATTGGTTTTACCCCTTTGGGTGGATCAATCAAAGTCCATACTTGGTTAGTATACATGGAGTCCATCTCAGATTTCATGACTTCAAGTCATCTCTCAGAATCTGGTCCATTCATAGCTTCTTGGTAGGAAGCAGGCTCATCATGATCTATGAGCATCACATCGTCGTTTTGAGTCACAAGAAATCCATAATATCTCTCGGGCTCATGGCGTGTCCTACCAGATCTACGAATGGCTCGTGTAATTTGAGCAGGTTCACTTTCCACAATATCTTGTGGTTCCTGCTCATGTTCTAACTCAGGTTCAATGATATTTTGTGGTTCTCGAACTTCTTCGAGTTCTACTTTCCTCCCATTGTTTCCTTTAGAGACAAATTCTCTTTCTAGAAAAATACCAGTTCGAGCAACAAATACTTTGTTCTCAGAAGGTTTGTAGAAATAATACCCTTTTGTTTCCTTTGGGTATCCCACAAAATTACATTTGTCAGATTTGGGTCCGAGCTTGTCAGAAGCCAGACGTTTTACGAACGCCTCGCAACCCCAAATCTTCATGAACGACATACTAGGACGTTTCCTAGTCCACATCTTATATGGTGTCTTCTGAACCGTCTTTGTAGGAACACGGTTAGTGTGAATGCAGCTGTCTCTAGGGCATGACCCCAGAAGCTTATCGGAAGATCTGCATGACTCATCATCGATCGTACCATGTCCACCAAGGTGCGATTCCTCCTCTCAGACACACCATTCCATTGTGGTGTTCCAGGTGGATTAAGCTGTGATATAATACCACACTCCTTTAGAAGGTCATTAAAGTCTTGGCTTAAGTATTCACCTCCTCGATCTGATCGAAGGGCTTTTATGCTTTTGCCAAATTGGTTTTGAACTTCATTCTTGAATTCTTTGAACTTTTCAAAGGATTCAGATTTGTGTCTCATAAGATACACATATCCATATCTACTGAAGTCGTCAGTAAATGTAATGAAGTAATAAAACCCACCTCTTGCTAACGAACTCATGGGTCCGCATACATCACTATATATAAGTCCCAATACATCGCTAGCCCGTTCACTGTGTCCAGTAAAAGGGGCTTTAGTCATCTTGCCTAATAAATAAGACTCGCATTTCTCATATGATTCAAAATCAAATGAATCCAAAAACCCATCTATATGGAGTTTGGATATGGGTTTCTCATTTATATGACCTAAACGACAGTGCCAGAGATATGTCGGATTTGAATCATTTGATTTAAATCATTTTGTATTTATGTTATAGATATGCATTTCTAAATTAAGAATATAAAGACCATTAAACAATTGTGCAACACCATAACATATTTCATTTAAGTAAAATGAACCACAGTTGTTCTTTATTAAAAATGAAAAACCTTTCTTGTCCAAACAAGAAATAGAAATAATGTTTTTGCTCATAGCAGTCATATAATAACAATCCTCTAATTCTAATACTAGCCCAGTGGGCAAAAATAAATGATAAGTTCCTACGGCTAGTGCAGCAACTTTTGCTCCATTCCCAACTCGTAGGTCAACCTCGCCTTTTGCCAAAGTCCTACTCCTTCGGAGTTCCTGCACATTAACACATGTGAGAACCACATTCAGTATCCAATACCCATGATGTAGAAGTGGACAAATTGACTTATACAACATATATACCTGATTCAGAAGTCATACTTCCTTTCTTTTTCTTCAGTTCTTCCATATAAGCATGAAAATTCTTCTTCCAGTGTCCAGGTTTTCCACAGAAGTGACAATCACCTTCTTTAGCCACCCCACCTTTAGGTTTTAAAGCCTGTTTGGTTTTGGGATTGGGTTTGGCAGATTTAGATCCTATCTTCTTCTTGCCTTTCCCCATTCCCTTAGCATTCCCCTTTTGCACCATCATTATGGGAGCGGGTCCTACCTTTTCATGTTGTTCTCAGCAGTTCTTAACATGCTCAACAACTCAGTAAGTGGTTTCGCAATTTCATTCATGAGGTAATTCATAACAAATTGAGAGTAGCTGCTATTCAAAGATTGCAAAATAAGATCGGTTAGGGCTTCCAGAGTAATCGAAAAACCCAACCTACCAAGGTACTCAATATACCCAATCATTTTCAGAACATGTGGACCAACTTGATCACGTTCACCCATCTTGCAGTGATACAACGCCTTGCTTGTATCATACCTCTCCTGTCGAGCATGCCCTTCGAATAATTTCTTGAGATGCTCGATCATCTCATAAGCATCCATTAACTTATGTTGCTTCTGAAGCTCAGAGTTCATAGTTGCTAGCATGAGACAACTCATGTTCAGAGCATCATCTTGATGCTTCTTGTAAGCATTATGCTCTACACGTGGTGCAGTGTTAGCTGGTACTGCAGGAATGGGCCTATCAAGGACATATAGCTTGCACTCCTATTTGAGGACAATCCTCAAGTTCCTATGGCAGTCTAGGAAATTAATTCCACTCAGTTTTTCCTTCTCAAAGATTGATCGTAGTGAAAGACTATTTGTGTTGTTGTTTGCCATTGATATCTATAATTTATAAGTGCAAAAATAATAAGTCAAATTACAGAGTTTTGATATTATGTAATTAATAATAGTACATTCAAAATATACCTCCCACTATTTTATTCAAATTAATAGCCCTCACCATTAATTCGGAAAACATTTTCTATTAAATCTTTCTAGTGAGCCAAGATCCATATTTCATTATGCCTTAAGTTAGGTTTGGCTATTCTCTCAAAACATAATTATTTAGGTAGACAACCCTTTGTCAATTATATCATATATGACTCTTAGATAGTTTGGTGAACAACATTTGTTTCTAGCCCATCTAATGGTACCTACCAAACTCTATGCCTCTAAGTCCACAATCCTATTGTGATAACTTAGTTAAGTCTGGCCCAATGATTTTAACAGTTTGGATGTCACAATTATCCTATCGCATCTTACCAAGATAAATGGGGTACTTTGCTTTGACAAACCTACATCCATCGGTCAAGGTCTTGATGAGTGTTATTCATTGGAAGGCATCTGATTTAGACTTAATAGTTTTATGAGGGATTTTATTAATTAATTTAGATCTCACCAATTTTAATCTTATTAAACATGCACATTATTTATCATATCGTATCGTATACAAGCATAAATAAAGTGCAAAATTAAATGTGTCACAGTTATTGCCCAACCCTATGTCAATCTTTTCAAGCTAATGAAAAGATTGAAGGTCAGTCTAAGGTGGTAAAAGGTCTTCAAAATAGTAGCTTCCTTGGGCCTTCCTCATGCATGTGTCTCCTCCTTGATAGGTTACAATTGTACATTACATGACATAAAGAATCGTCAAGTTACATTCGAGGGGATTTAGGTGAGAAGAGAATATTACATCAGAATTTATAGAAAGGCACGACATGCAAGCCGTATTTCAAAACCAAAAACCACTAACCTATGGGTCAAAAGGGCCATAATTGTGCACCATGCATATAATAGTAGTGTGCATACAAGCCAATCATGTATGATAATAAAGCACATACTTTGTAAACAATCTTATTTATTTATTAATAAAATATTTATTTATTAAAGGCATTTAATTATCTACATGGTGCTGTTTTTATAATATGTAAATAACCCATAGTTTTAAGCAATGCTTTTAGAATCATGATGATGATCATGCTAATGAGATCTAAATTCTTAGAAAACTTTAAAACTAAAATAGTTCCCAATCGTGAGATTACTAAAAAGGGGATTAGTAAATTCGGATAGATTGGTACATATGTTGCTTGCTCATTGGATGAGGATGATTGATCTCATGATCATTTGTGTGGAGACACTAAAGCAAGTATGTAGGTGCTTATTGGAGAATAAGTTCACTAAACGTGACTCGCTATGGAATACCTAATGGAGTTTTACTTGTCTGTTAATAGAAATTCCTAATGTGATAGTAGTACAAGTGATCCTTGAACTTGAGATCATCATAGTATCTTGTATGTAATGAATTATACTTTGACTTATTCCTTAAAGCCCTTTAGGGTATATAAAAGGGTATGCTTGGGTATAATAAGTTACATATGGAGATAATGAATGATCAATAAAGAATCTACCATCTCTAGTAAAAGAGGAGATATGTCCTATGTGATTCGTTAAATGACAACCTAGGAATCCTTGGCCAAGGTGTAATGAAATTAGAAAGGAGTTTCTAATTTGCATTAAATGGAGTTGTGCATTTTCTAATCGAAATACATATAATTAAATAAAATAAGACTTGACAGTAATTCTATGTCTTATATTTATTTGGGACATTGTATGGCGGAAGGATTGAATTGTACGGTAACTATTTACTCACAGATTCTTTTATGATTAATGTTGAAATCTATATTATCTAGAAAGTCGTTGATCGCTAGAGAGGCTTATCCCTATTGTAAAATAAATATTATTTATTTAAATAGATTATTAGTTTAATTTATTTATTTAAATAAGATTAGAATTGTTCTAATTGATTTATTCACAACCGGTTTAATATGGAGAACCTAAAGGGTCACACCATAAAAGAAAGAACAATTATTTAAGAAGGTAATGGCATAATCGTAATAATGCATTGAGTGTAATTAATTTAATCTATGGTAATAGAATAACTTAAATAGCTTAATATTTATTATTTTAGAAATATTAAATATAAATTAATAAGAGGAGTCTTATTAATATTATTATAATTATTATTATTTTAATTTCTAAAGGAGTTTAGTAATTAATTTAATATTAGTACTCTCAATTATTTCTAATAAGATTAGGAGACAAATTAATTAAATGAATTTAATTAATTGTTCCCAATGTGGTGGGAAGCCTCAATTAATTAAAAGAGTTTAATTAATTAATTGAAATTCCATGTCTAATAGGATTAGAAGGGTTGACCAATAACTATATAAGAGAAGTTTTATAATATATATCAGTTGATGCAATTCCAATTGTTAGAGAGTACTCTTTTTCTATAGAGGATAGAAAACTAAGCCAAGCACCCTCCTTCTTGATAATTCATCTTCCTTGGTGGATCAACTCTAGAAGCCAAACATAAGGGTGGCTAACGTTGATTAAAGGAAGGAATCTAACCCGAAAATTCAAGGAGATCGCGAAGAACAAGGAGTTGAACTTGTACCTGTGGAAGCATCGTTTAACAAGGGTATGAATTTCATAACTTCTTATTTATCGTTTTAAATTAATAATTTGCATAAAGGATGATCCGGGTAATGGTTTTGTAGAAATTTTTAAACTCTGATATACCATGCTTTCGCTGATTTTTGCAATTTGATTGCGTCACGATTTCGTACAAACCCAACAATGGTATCAGAGTCAAACCTTTATGCAATTATTAATTGTTTTGATTTTATATACATATAGGTATGTATTTAGAATAATTTATTGGGCATAATTTTAATTGTATAAAATTTATTTTTTTTTTGAAAGAAAAAAAAATTGAAAATAATTTTTTTTTCCGTGAACTGCTGGAATCCGTGGCAGTGGGCGTTTAATGCTGGAAGCTAATTGATTTCTAAAGATGATTTGCTTCAGGCGAATTGAATGTTTTCTTAAAAGTGATCCTGCATTGTTTTTTTTCTTTTCAAAAGGTGACTTGATTTTCTAAAGTAACTTGCTGTAACTTGGTATATATATATATATATATATATATATATATATTATAAACTGACCTAATATATATTTTACGGTTAGTATATAGTTATATATGTATATATACGGTTATATTATATATATATAAGATATATTATATATATAATATTCTTAATAATTTTATAATTAAAATGAAGAGTTTATTTTAATCTTGAAATTGAATTTTATGCAATTTAAAATTGCCCATTAAATGATACTCATATATATATGGAATGTTTTAATTCATGAGATGGATATTTATTTATTGATATATATGATGATATGTATGATAATAAATAGAGATTGATTATGGACTATTTGACCAATATGATTGGATTTTATTTTAGTTGAATGCTTAAATGAATGGGTTTTATTAAATGGGATATGCGTACCTTGTCTTCTCTGATTTTTTTTTTCTCGATGTAAATTCTATCCCCCTCCTATGTATTTCCCCCTGACTGCTGATCAAGGTTTCTATTTAAATTAAATAGTTTAATGTAATAAAAATAATTAGAATTATTTTGAAGAAATTGGAGGCCAAGGAGCAAGGAGCGCGTGAAGACTCGTTTGTATGGAGCCCGGGTTTAAATGTAATAGTTACGTTTAAATTTAAATTCTTGCACTCCTAGGTTTGACCTTTTGGTTCACTTGGTGGCTCTAGTGAACTAAACTAGAATAAAAATCCATAATCAATCCGGGTAGAATATAGTATCCTATATGTGTGCATGCTAAGTATTATATATATATATATATATATATATTATATTTTATGCAAACATGCTTCGCATGTTTAATAAAATGACGCGTATTTTATATATATATGTGCATGCGCGCTAAACAAGAGATGAGACAAATAATAACAAATCCCCTAAAGAAATAATATTAAGTCCGAAGCGTTCAATGATATTTGGAATATCGAACGTCGCATTCTAGTATGATAAATTAATAGAGTATTAAATATTTAATATGAGCTTGTTGCTGCTATACACAAGACGAGTAT
Source organism: Panax stipuleanatus (assembly GCA_020205555.1). NCBI lineage: Eukaryota > Viridiplantae > Streptophyta > Magnoliopsida > Apiales > Araliaceae > Panax > Panax stipuleanatus. The sequence continues at coordinate 18,802,762 of CM035121.1, read as the reverse complement.
TGCGTATTTAAGATATTAATTAATCACATTTGATGCTTATCAAAAAAATTGAACAATATAGTCATGTTATGCTATCCACAAGGACGGATATTTTTCTTTTTTGTATTTATGGAAATGCTAGGCTGGACTTAACTTAAATCATTTTAGTTCGGATGTGCACACACTTGACCATTATAATTTAAGAGGCAAAATAAAAGGAGTTACATGTTGATGTAATTGACAAGAGTTGTTTACCTATTTATTTATATATCGTTTATTATGCTATCCACAAGGCTATATACATTTGAAATGGGATCCTTAATCTCACTAAAAAATCCTTAATTAGATGTTGCCGAACTATATAAGTGAGGGCAATATAGTTTGATAAAAATAGTAAGAGATACCAATTTAAAATAAAGACCTAAATTTATTTTGGTATGCAAAATTAATAAAATGAATGTTTGCTAAAAATGTTATTTTTCACATGCAGAATTTTAAAAATGTCAAAATCACTAATTTCACTGCGAAGCATACTTGATGCTAATAAGCTTACCGGGCCGAATTATACGGACTGGCTAAGAAATCTGAGAATAGTTCTCACTGCTGAAAAGATTTCTTATGTCCTAAACTCACCTGTCCCTGGAACTGTTTCAGAAATAGCCTCTGATGAAGAGATTGCCACCATTGTAAAGTGGCAAGATGATGCATCTGTGGCTCAATGCATTATGCTCGCATCCATGAATAACGAGCTTCAGCGTCAGCACAAAAAAATGGATGCTCCTACTATGTTGATTCACCTCAAAGAGTTGTATGGTGAACAAAGTAGGACTGCTAGATATGAGATATCTAAGGAGCTCTTCCGATCTCGGATGACCAAGGGCAAGTTGAACATAAAGGAACAAAAGAAACCTGATCCAGCTAGCAAAGGAATGTGCTTCCATTGCAACGAGCTAGGTCATTGGAAGAGGAACTGCAAGAAGTTTCTGGCAGAGAAGAAGCTTGGAGAAGCTTCGACTTCCAATCAAAGTTTGTTCATGATTGAAATTAATTTTTCAGAAAGTCAAAATTCTACTTGCATATTGGATACCGACTGTGGTTCTCACATATGTAATAATGTGAAGAGATTGGTCAGAAGTAGAAAGCTAAACAAGGATGAGGTTGTCCTACGAGTGGGAAATGGAGCAAAGGTTGCTGCATTAGCTGTAAGCACTTATTGTTTAGCACTGCTTATGGGAAAGTCCATGCATTTAAATAATTGTTATTTTGTTTTGAATATTATTAAAAACATTATTTCTATTTTTATATTAGATATGGATGGATTTGACACTATAATAAAGAACAACAGTTGTTTTATTTATAAAAGCAATGTTTTATATGGTGTTGGTAATTTGCAAAATGGACTTTATATACTTGACTTGTATGAAAATATACTTCTAATAGAACAAACTATGAAAAGGAAAAGAGATGATGTTAATTATACCTATATGTGGCACTGTAGACTCGGTCATATCAATGAAACGAGATTATCCAAGTTGCTTAAGGATGGGCTCTTAGAGCTATCTGATTATGAATCATATCCAACTTGTGAATCTTGTCTCATGGGTAAAATGACTAAATCTCTTTTTAGTGGAAAAGGAGAAAGAATTACAGAGTTGTTAACATTGATTCACACAGACGTTTGTGGACCTATGACAACAAATGCACAGGGTGGGTATTCTTATTTTATTACTTTCATTGATGATCACTCAAGATTAGGATATGTGTATTTAATGAAATACAAATCAGAATCATTTGAAAAGTTCAAAGAGTTCAAAAGTGAAGTAGAGAAACAAACAGGCAAGTGTATTAAGATTCTTCGATCAGATCGAGGTGGAGAATACTTAAGCGGTGAGTTTCTCAATTGTCTCAAAGAAAATAGTATAATTTCACAATGGACTCCACCAGGTACACCACAGTTGAATGGAGTATCTGAAAGGAGAAATTGAACATTGTTGGATATGGTTCGATCCATGATGAGTTTTATCGACCTTCCAATTTCCTTCTGGGGTTATGCCCTAGAAACGGCTGCATACTTACTTAACAAGGTACCTACTAAATCCGCCCCAAAGACTCCATATGAGATGTGGAAAGGGAGGAAACCAAATCTTAAGCATGTTAAGACTTGGGGTTGTCCAGCTTATGTCAAAAAGTTTGAACATGATAAGCTACAGACTAAATTCGACAAGTGTAGATTTGTGGGATACTCTAAAAAAATTGTAGGGTATTATTTCTATCATCCAACTGATCAAAATGTGTTTGTTATGAAACATGCTGCCTTCTTGGAAAAGGAGTTTGTCCATAAAGGGGTCAGTGGGAGTAAGATATATCTTGAAGAAGTTCAAGAACTACAAATTACTACGGATCAGAGTTAGGTACCTGACCAAGTGGAAGAACCTACTGTATCACACCCTATTCGTAAATCTGGAAGAGTACCAAAGATACTTGAGAGGTATAGATTCGTTATAGAGGATGACGATGAGGTACACATCATGAATGATGATGATCCATTGAATTACGAACAGGCTATGAGTAATAAAGACTCAGGGAAATGGCTTGAAGCCATGAAATCCGAAATGGACTCCATGTATGAAAACAAAGTATGGACTTTTGATTCACCACCTGAAGGCATTAAGCCTATTTGGTGTAAATGGGTCTTTAAAGGAAAGACAGGAGCGGACGGCAAGGTAGAGACCTATAAGGCCCGACTGGTTGCAAAAGGTTTCAAACAAAGACAATGAATTGACTATGATGAAATCTTCTCACGAGTAGCTATGCTCAATTTCGTTCGGATTTTGCTTGCGATTGCAGCTTATAACGGACTATGAGATCTGGCAGCTGGACGTGAAAAAGGTCTTCCTCAATGGGAAACTTGAGGAGGATGTGTATATGACACAGCCAGAGGGATTTATTTCAAAAGTTGGAACAAATCAAGTCTGTAAGATGCAACGATCCATTTATGGATTGAAGCAAGCTTCTCGTAGATGGAACATTCGTTTTGATGAGACAATCAAAGAGTTTGATTTTATTAAAAATGATGATGAACCATGTGTATACAAGAAGGTTAGTGGGAGCGCAGTTTCATTCCTTGTATTATATGTTGATGATATATTACTGATAGGGAATGACATTCTTATGCTACAATCGATTAAAATCTGGTTATCTAAACACTTCTCCATGAAAGACTTGGGAGAAGCATCCTATATTTTGGGGATAAAGATCTATAGAGATAGATCTAAAAGAATGTTTGGCTTATCCCAAGGAACGTACATTGATACGATGCTAAAGAGGTTTAGCATGGAAGATTCCAAAAGTGGTCTCATGCCGATGAGCCATGGAATACATCTCTCCAAGAAACAGGCCCCAAAGACACCTGAGGAGAGAAACCGTATGAGTAAGATCCCTTATGCTTCTGCAATAGGATCTATCATGTACGGTATGATATGTACTAGACCGGATGTTGCTCATGCACTTAGTGTAACGAGCAGATACCAGTCGAATCCAGGAGAATAGCACTAGAAGGCAGTGAAAAATATCCTAAAATACTTGAGAAGGACTAAAGATATTTTTCTTGTCCACGGTGGGTCTGAATTAAAACTCGAGGGCTTCACAGACTAAAGTTTTTAAACGGACCAAGATGACAGTAAATCTGTTTAGGGGTATGTTTTTACCTTGAACGGAGGCGCAGTGAGTTGGAAGAGTTCCAAGCAGCAAACAGTTGCTGATTCAGTGACAGAGGCAGAGTATATAGCTGCAAATGAAGCTGCAAAGGAAGCTGTTTGGATAAAAAAGTTCATAACAGAACTTGGTGTGGTTCCTAGCATTGAGAAGCAGTCCCCGTATACTGTGACAACATAAGAGCAGTTGTACAGGCTTAGGAACCTAGGTCTCATCAGAAATCTAAACACGTGTTGCGGCGATTTCACTTGATCAGAGAGATCATTGAAAAAGGAGACATCACCTTGGAGCGTGTAGACTCTCAAGACAACATTGTAGATCCATTTACTAAAGCTTCAACACAACAGCAGTTTGATCGTCACTTAGAGAAGATGGGTATGAGATACCATGACGATTGGCTTTAGTGCAAGTGGAAGATTAATAGTAGTGTGCATATAAGCCAATCATGTATGATAATAAAGCACATACTTTGTAAACAATCTTATTTATTTATTAATAAAATATTCATTTATTAAAGGCATTTAATTATCTACATGGTGCTATTTTTATAATATGTAAATAATCCATAGTTTTAAGCAATACTTTTAGAATCATGATGATGATCATGCTAATGAGATCTAAATTCTTAGAAAGCTTTAAAACTAAAATAGTTCCCAATCGTGGGATTACTAAAAAGGGGATTATTAAATCTGGATAGATTAGTACATATGTTGCTTGCTCATTGGATAAGGATGATTGATCTCATGATCATTTGTGTGGAGACACTAAAGCAAGTATGTAGGTGCTTATTAGAGAATAAGTTCACTGAACGTGACTCGCTATGGAATACCTAATGAAGTTTTACTTGCCTGTCAATAGGAATTCCTAATGTGATAGTAGTACAAGTGATACTTGGACTTGAGATCATCATAGTATCTTGTATGTAATGAATTATACTTTGACTTATTCCTTAAAGCCCTTTAGGGTATATAAAAGGGTATACTTGGATATAATGAGTTACATATGGAGATAATGAATGATCAATAAATAATCTACCACCTCTGGTAAAAGAAGAGATATGTCCTATGTGATTCGTTAAATGACAACCTAGGAATCCTCGGCCAAGTTGGAATAAAATTAGAAAGGAGTTTCTAATTTGCATTAAATGGAGTTGTGCATTTTCTAATCGAAATACGTATAATTAAATAAAATAAGACTTGACAGTAATTCCATGTCTTATATTTAATTGGGACATTGTATGGTGGAAGGATTGAATTATACGGTAACTATTTACTCACAAGTTATTTTATGATTAATGTTAAAATCTATATTATCTAGAAAGTCGTTGATCGCTAGGGAGGCTTATCCCTATTGTAAAATAAATATTATTTATTTAAATAGATTATTAGTTTAATTTATTTATTTAAATAAGATTAGAATTGTTCTAATTGATTTATTCACAACCGGTTTAATATGGAGAACCTAAAGGGTCACACCATAAAAGAAAGAACAATTATTTAAGAAGGTAATGACATAATCGTAATAATGCATTAAGTGTAATTAATTTAATCTATGGTAAAAGAATAAATTAAATAGCTTAATGTTTATTATTTAATATTTTAAAAATATTAAATATAAATTAATAAGAGGAGTCTTATTAATATTATTATAATTATTATTATTTTAATTTCTAAAGGAGTTTAGTAATTAATTTAATATTAGTACTCTCAATTATTCCTAATAAGATTAGGAGACAAATTATTTAAATGAATTTAATTAATTATTCCGAATGTGGTGGGAAGCCTAAATTAATTAAAGGAGTTTAATTAATTAAATGAAATCCAATGACTAATAGGATTAAAAGGGTTGACCAATATCTATATAAGAGGAGTCTTATAATAGATATCAATTGATGCAATTCCAATTATTGGAGAGTACTCTTTTTCTATAGAGGATAGAGAACTAAGCCAACCACCCTCCTTCTTGATAATTCATCTTCCTTGGTGGATCACCTCTAGAGGCCAAACACTTGGGTGGCTAATGTTGATTAAAGGAAGGAATCTAACCCGAAAATTTAAGGAGATCGCGAAGAACAAGGAGTTGAACTTGTACCTGTGGAAGCATCGTTTTACAAGGGTATGAATTTTATAACTTTTTATTTATCGTTTTAAATTAATAATTTGCATAAAGGATGATCCGGGTAATGGTTTTGTAGAAAATTTTAAACTCTGATATACCATGCTTCTGCTGATTTTTGCAATTTGATTGCGTCACGATTTCGTACAAACCCAACAGCATATCACAATAAGCACCTGACAAAATTTATATTACATCATATACATATACATCATATATGTCCAGTTTTGATTAATCATATTAAATCGAATCTTCATGTTTCTAATCCAATTAGAACATAAGTTGAATTGTTATTCCACCTTCTAGGATACGATTATCAGAACATCATATACATGCATATATATTACAGATTTCCAGAATACGCATACATGCAGAATATCATGTACTCAATTTCAGATCGGCAAACATGCATCATCATATATCATATATATTGAATATAATTAAAACACGTAATCTGAATTAATCATTTCGCAAGTAGCTCTGATACCACTGTAGGGATTTCGGCACATAAACGCAGCGGAAATTAAAAATTTTCAGAAATCCTAAAACAGGATCCATGCAAAAATATATTAATTCAGAGGTTTAGATCTGTTTTATCGATTATTCAACCCTGAACGGAGACTATGGAGATTCTGGAACAGCTTCGAATCTTCAACGCAATCCAAAGGAACTGCGTCTCTACGGTATCCACACGAACGTCCCGCGAATCGTCACACGATCTGCAGCAAAGAAAGCTGCGGTACTAGCCACCAAGGATCTGAACTTTCAAAGTTTTTCTCTCTAGTCTCTCTCTAAGAACGGCTAGGGTTTGGGTTTATAATCAATACCCTAAAAACGGATGATATATCATATATATAGCAATTAAAGGAATTAACCAAAACCTAATCCTATTAGAAAAATAAATCCAAATATATATATATATATATATATATATATATTATATCTTAATTAAGTCTTACTTAATTAATATACATATATATAAAAATTATCCTATTAATTTAAATTTGTAATTTAAATACTATCAATCATATTGATATATTTAAATCCTTACAATTTAAATTAATTCCCTTTTAATTACGTTCTTAGTGTGTGACCCTATAGGTTATTATTATGTTGGCAATAATTTTAAAATCATATTATAAAATTATAAACAGTGAGCGGCATCTAGTAATGCATCACTGCTACCTAAATAATAATAAGATCGGTGATTAGATACAACCTTTTCGTGACCAATGTTTCAATGTAATTTAATCCTTTTAACCTTGACATCCTAGATTAAACTCGAGGCATGGAATGTGTCATCCTCTTCATAATTTAATCTGAGTTTTCTTGATCGATGAGTAGACTATATGAAACAAATCACTATTTGAGCATGGCCATGCATTTCATAGTCCTACTCAATCAAGAGGCCTATGGATATCACCCCTAATATATAGGAGGGTTAAATTCCATCTAGATCACTCATATTCCTCACACGATTCATGATGTACCCAATAATCACCTTTATTATTCACCCTATTAAAGGTGACTTTTGATGATATCAAAGTACATAAATTCCTGTGTAGTAATATAGTGATTTTAGGTCGGAGGATCATTACATCATTGTCACTATGAGAATTGCTTATGACACTCTGTATAATACTCCATATAGAATTCTCATGGTGGGTCTGTCCAGTATATTGTTCTCTAATATGTACCTATGCATTGACTCAATATCTTATATATTTATGACCAATGAGATTTGGCCATCAGTCAATCCACATACTAGTCTCAATGTATCATTGTTGTCCCATTAACAATGACACTCGACTAGGGACATTTAAGAGTAATGATACTAATTGTAATTATATGATCTCATGTTCAAGTCACATACTTGAAGCCATATAATTTGTATCACTATTCTAAGGACTTTTATTATGTTAACATTTATATAACGTAGTAAATAAAACCATAATAAAATAATTCATTTATTCAATCAAATAAAATATCAAAAATGTTAAGCAATTACATCAAAGAATTGGCCTTTAGGACATAAACTCTAACACAAGGTTTTTATTTAATTTAAATAGTTTATTTAATAGAGATAGTTAGAATTATCTTGAAGAAATTGTAAACCAATAAGCAAGGAGCGCGTGAAGACTCATTTGTATGGAGCCCGGGTTTAAATGTAATAGTTACGTTTAAATTTAAACTCTTGCACTCCTAGGTTTGACCTTTTGGTTCACTTGGTGACTAGTGAACCAAACTCGAATAAAAGTCAAAATATTAATACGAGTGGAGTATAATATTCTATATGTGCATGCTAAGTATTATATATATTATATTTTATGCAAACATGCTTCGCATGTTTTCATAAAATAACGCGTATTATATATATATATATATATATATATATATATATATATATATGTGTGTGTGTGTGTGTGTGTGTGTGTGTGTGTGTGCGTGTGTGTGCATGCGCGCTAAATAAGATGAGACAAACAAACCCCTCAAAGAAATCATATTAAGTCTAAAGCGTTCACTAATATTTGGAATATCGAACGTCGCCTTCTAGTATGATAAATTAATAGAGTATTAAATATTTAATATGAGTTTTTTGTGCACACACAATGCAAGTATTAAGTATTTAAGATATTAATTTAATCACATTTGATGCTTATAAAGTTTATTGAACAATATTGTTTTGTTGTGCACACACAAGTACAATATTTTTCTTTTTTGAATATATGGAGTGCTAGGTTGGACTTAACTTAAATTATTTTAGTTCGAATGTGCACACACTTGACCATTATGATCTAAGAGGCAGAATACAAGGAGTCACATATTGATGTGATTGACAAGAGTTATCTACCTATTTATTTATATATCGTTTGTTGTGCACACACAAGGATATATACATTTGAAATAGGATCCTTAATCTCACTAGCAAATCTTTAATTAGATTTTGCCGAACTATATATATGAGGGTAATATAGTTTGAAAAAAATAGTGGGAGATACCAATTTAAAATAAGACCCAATTTATTTTGGTATATAAAATTAATTAAATGAATGTTTGCTAAAATATTTTCTTTTCACATACAGAAATTTAAAAATGTCGAAATCACTAATTTCACTGCGTAGCATACTTGATGCTAACAAACTGACCGGGCCGAATTTTATAGACTGGTTAAGGAATCTGAGAATAGTTCTCACTGCTAAAAAGATTTCTTATGTCCTAAATTCACCTGTCCCTGAAACTATTCCAGAATCAGCCTCTGAGGAAGAGATTGCCACCATAACAAAGTGGCAAGATGATGCATCTGTGGCTCAATGCATCATGCTCGCATCCATGAATAACGAACTTCAGCATCAGCATGAAAATATGGATGCTCCTAATATGTTGTTTCACCTTAAGGAGTTGTATGGTGAACAAAGTAGGACTGCTAGATATGAAATATCTAAGGAGCTCTTCCGATCTCGGATGACCGAGGGCACTGCCGTTGAGACTCATGTCCTAAGGGTGATCAATCTGATTAAACGCCTTGGACATCTTGGGTTTGTCATGGATAGGGAGTTGAGTCAACACTTAGTTTTGCAGTCACTCCTTGAGACCTTCTTGCAGTTCGTTGTTAATTTCCACATGAATAATTTAGATGTCAGCTTGCCTGAATTACTTAATATATTAAAAACTGCAGAAGGTCGCTTCCCATCCAAGAAGAACCATGTCTTAATGGTGGATTCTTCCAAGAAAAAGAAGAGGCCCAAGGTATCTTCTGAAAAGAAGAAATCTAAGAAGGCTAAGGGCAAGGCGAAGGTGAAGGATCAAAAGAAACCTGATCCAGCAAGCAAATGAATGCGCTTCCATTGCAATGAGCCGGGTCATTGCAAGAAGTTTCTGGCAGAGAAGAAGCTTGGAGAAGCTTCGACTTCCAATCATGGTTTGTTCATGATTGAAATTAATTTTTCTAAAAGTTAAAATTCTATTTGGGTATTAGATACCGACTGTAGTTCTCGCATATGTAATACTATGCAGGGATTTGTCAGAAGTAGAAAGCTGAACAAGGATGAGGTTGTCCTACGAGTGAGAAATGGAGCAAAGGTTGCTACATTAGCTGTAGACACTTATTGTTTAGCACTATCTACAGAAAAGTCCATTTATTTAAATAATTATTATTTTGTTCCAAATATCATTAGAAACAGTATTTCTATTTCTGTATTAGATATGGATGGATTTGAAATTATAATAAAGAACAACAGTTGTTCTATTTATAATAACAATGTTTTATATGGTGTTGGTAATTTGCAAAATAGACTTTACATACTTGACTTGCATGAAAATATATTTCAAATAGAACAAACTAAGAAAAGGAAAAGAGATTATGTTAATTATACCTATATGTGGCACTATAGACTTGGTCATATCAATGAAACAAGATTATCTAAGTTGCATAAGGATGGGCTCTTAGAGTTATCCGATTATGAATCATATCCAACTTGTGAATCTTGTCTCATGGGTAAAATGACTAAATCTCCTTTTAGTGGAAAGGAGAGAGTTCTAGAGTTGTTAGCATTGGTTCACACAGACGTTTGTGGACCTATGACAACGAATGCATGGGGAGGGTATTCTTATTTTATTACTTTCATTGATGATCATTCAAGATTTGGATATGTATATTTAATGAAATATAAATCTGAATTATTTGACAAGTTTAAAGAGTTCAGAACTAGAGTAGAGAAACAAACGGGCAAGAGTATTAAGATTCTTCGATCAGATCAAGGTGGAGAATACTTAAGCGGTGAGTTTCTTAATTATCTCAAAGATAATGGTATAATCTCACAATGGACTCCACCAGGTACACCACAGTTAAATGGAGTATCTGAAAGGAGAAATTGAACATTATTGGACATGGTTCATCCCATGATGAGTTTTACTGTTCTTCTAGTATCATTCTGGGGTTATACCCTAGAAACGGTTACATATCTACTAAGTAAGGTCCCCTCGAAATTCGTCCCCAAGACTCCATATGAGTTGTGGATAGGGAGGAAACCTGGTCTTAAGCATGTTAAGATTTGGGGATGTCCAGATTATGTGAAAAGGTTTCAAAATAATAAGCTTGGGACAAGATCTGATAAGTGCACGTTTATGGGATATCCTAAAGAAAGTTTGGGATACTATTACTACAATCCTACTTAGCAAAAGGTGTTTGTTGCGAAACACGTTGCCTTCTTGAAAAAGGAGTTTACCCTTGAAGGGGCTTGTAACACCCCAAATTCGGGTACTTCAATTTTCACGGGATTTGGTGTTCACTGTACAAATATCATCTATCTATCTACCCATAATAAATGCAAACCATGCAATAGATAGAAATAAATCCTCCCCTTATGGGGTTACAACTTCTGAATAATAAATACAATCCCGGGTCATACTAACCTTAAATCTCAAGAGCGAAAACGTAAACAGATAATAAGTCTTACGCAACTTTAACATAAGTCTTAAACATAAACATATCAAATAAACAACAAGTCTTCATCACTTGTTGACCTTTCCCTTGCCTTTACTAGTAGAAGGCTCTTCGGACCTTTCGTTCTTAATTGCAATGTTATTATTACGCAAGAGTGAGCATGATTGCCCACAAGTATAATAATATAACAATAATATAATAACATGCGAGTGAATTAAAGACTTCTGAATAAAAAAACTCGATTTTTAAATCAAGAATGAATAACAAGAATCAAAAGAACATTTGAGGGTCATAAGACCTCGAACTATGTCCTAGGTTGTAAAGTGTTTATACTTTAAACCTTTAACAGTCATAAGACTATGGACTATACTTCTCGTACTTAGGGGGATCAGCCCTTAGTACCCATACTGTGCACAATATCTTAACGCTAAAGCATCGTCAATCCCCTATAATAAGGTTGTTTATCTCAGTTTGACATCAGAGTCCGCACCAAAGGAAGTTTAGTTTGGATAAGCTCGCTAATAGTTCTAGAATTTAGAACATTCATCAACTATGGACTAGTCGAATCAATAAGGGTTCGCTAGTCTTACAAGGTTCAACAACTTCCTGGCATGCATCATTGTCAGACAACTCGCTTGTCTAGGCAACTTGCTGCCATAAAACACAACCTTTGACAGAGTCATAAGGTTAATACACTTCTTCTGGCAATCAATTACAGCCCCATAACTGAATAGCCAATCCATTCCTAAAATAACGTCGAACTCCCCAAGTCTAATCTGGATAAGATCTACGTTCATAATGTTACGCTTAATATCCACCCTACAGTTTTTGTGTACGTACTTAACAGGGATCACTTCTTTATTCACAATTTCTATGTTCATAGGGTATTCTAACTCATCCTTAGGCAATTCTAAGTTCTTAGCAAAGTCATCGAATATAAATGAACAAGTAGCCCCCGAATCAAATAGTACATAAGCATTAACTTTATTGATCGGAATGATACCTGACACCACATCGTGAGACTGCACAGCATCCTATACGGTCATGTTGAATGTTTTGGCAGTTGGTCGATTAGTTGCGGTTGGTCCCGTGATAGTTAGAGCGTTTCCACCGCTGCCTCCTCTATTTCCACTTGACCCTGCCCCTCCTGATGCCTTCTTAGGACAGTTCCTAGCCAAGTGGTCCTTCGACCCACACGTGAAACAGACGCCCTTCTTAGGGTTAGGACAATTCGGTGCTATGTGGCCTTCCTGACCACAATTGTAGCACGCCTATTTTCCCTTCATACAGACTCCCAAGTGAGCTTTCCCGCAGGTCGGCACGCTTTAATTCTCTTCTTCTGACCTCCTTGCTGATTCCCAGTTGACGAGTTATCATTCCACCTTCGTTTTTGATTATTATTTTCTCCCGTGTTGCTGCCACTAGCCTTAGTATTTCCTTCACTCTCATTCTTCTTCTTCTTCTGATCCTGATTATACTTGGTCAAGGCGTCGCTACCACCTTCAGCGAGGATGGCTTTCTCCAATACTCCAGCAAAAGTGTTCAACTGGAACATTGACACTTTGCTATATAACCAGGGCTTCAGGCCCTGTTCAAACCTCTTTGCCTTCCTCTCGTCGGTGTGCACTTGATGCATGGCAAACCTAGCCAACTCATTGAATTTCACCGCATAGTCTGGTACTGACATATTCCCCTGTTTGAGCTCCAGAAATTGCACCTCCATCAAGTTCTGTGAGCTGGTCGGGAAATACATCTCGAAAAACATTTCTTTAAACCTCTCTCAGGTTATTACGCCTTCTACTCCTTGGACTTCGTTTGCCTGCCACCAAAAGCTGGCTTCTAATTTTAACATGAACGTTACGTAGGCGGTCTTCTGGTCTTCCCTGACTCTAGCAACGTCGAAAACCATTTCCATTTCCATAACCCAAGTCTGCGCCTCAATTGGGTTCATGGTTCCCTTAAATTCTGGCTGTCCCACTGCCTTGAAATCCTTGAACGAGGTGTTCGGTGGAGTTTGTGGCTGATTGTTCATTGCTCCTGTCAGAAGATTCACCAACTGCTGAACGGGGTTTGCGTTGGCATTAGCATCATTATTGTTAATTGACCTTTCTCGGGCTGGTCGACGGTTAAGGCGCCCTCTCGGCGGCATATTTCTATTAAGATATACGCTTATTAGATCTTTATTCATCTCTAAATATTTAAGACTTAACTTAAACATGTTAACATAATCACTTAACACATAATCATCTCAAATAACTCTGATATTTTATTCTTGGGTTGTCATTTAATAAATCACATAGGACATATCTCCTCTTTTACTAGAAGTGATAGATTCTTTATTGATCATTCATTATCTCCATATGTAACTCATTATACCCAAGCATACCCTTTTATATACCCTAAAGGGCCTTAAGGAATAAGTCAAAGTATAATTCATTACATACAAGATACTATGATAATCTCAATTCTAAGGATCACTTGTACTACTATCACATTAGGAATTCCTATTGACAGGCGAGTAAAACTTCATTAGGTATTCCATAGCGAGTCACGTAATTTAGTGAACTTATTCTCCAATAAGCACCTACATACTTGCTTTAGTGTCTCTACATAAACGATCATGAGATCAATCATCCTCATCCAATGAGCAAGTAACATATGTACCAATCTATCTGGATTTACTAATCCTCTTTTTAGTAACCCCACGATTGTGAACTATTTTAGTTTTAAGCTTTCTAAGAATTTAAATCTCATTAGCATGATCAACATCATGATTCTTAAAGTATTGCTTAAAACTATGGGTTATATACATATTATAAAAACATCATCGTGTAGATAATTAAATTCCTTTAATAAATAAATAAGATTATTTACAAAGTATATGCTTTATCATCATATATGATTGGCTTGTATGCACACTACTATCAATCTCCCACTTGCACTAAAGCCAATCGCCATGGTATCTCATACCCATCTTCTTTAAGTGACGATCAAACTGCTGTTGTGTTAAAACTTTAGTAAATGGATCTGCAATGTTGTCTTGAGAGTCTACACGCTCTAAGGTGACGTCTCTTCTTGCAATGACCTCCCTGATCAAGTGAAATCGCCGCAATACGTGTTTGAATTTCTGATGGGACCTGGGTTCCTTAGCCTGTGCAACTGTGACGCCCCCAAATTTGGGTCCCTTTTATTACCTCGGATTCGATGCAGTCACGGTACTACCATCGTCAAACTATTACATCCTTTATTCACAACTTAATGAATATAACTTAGCTTAATACAATTTAGAATATAAATTCTTTTCATTATCAGGATCTCGTATAATGACCCCAGACTTTTATAAGTTACAATCTTGGTCATTTACCATTCATGTCTTATATTATATTCGATATTATAATAATGCAGAATAATTTAAACTTTTTCAATCTTCTTTGAATAAAATCTTTTATTGATTTTCACAACTTGAATCGGTTACAAATCCTTGAATCAATTATATTACGATTCACTTTATTTGAATCACTAAATAAAATCTTACATCTCCGTTCAAAATTCTCTATGTATCACATAGTACGACTTTACAATCTTAACATGTATAAAACATCGTAATCTACTATCGTATACATCTTCTAGAACCTAAACATGGTTTAAAAGCATATATTTAAATAAACAGTAATCCTCTTGCAACACTAACGAACTCTATCACGTAGCACGCAACTTTTACCGTGAGTCTTTAACCTGCAAAAATGGTTATTTGCAAGAGTGAGCTCGATAGCTCAGCAATTCTAACTATTTTCATACATCACATATCATATAATATCATGCTCAGTTCATGCATTCATAATCATTTAAATATACTACGCGTGTTACTTCTCATATAACAGACATAGAGATTAACTTCACAATATATCATTAAGATCAACTTTCAATCTCAAACATATGTCATATACAATTCATATATAAGTCAACATTATTATAGCATAATATAATTCAACTAACAGTTATCAGATTCATATAACAAATAGGAACTGAAAGACTTGTCTGGTTCGTAGTTTAACAACTACGATTTAACTACTTATAGATATCTGCACTTCGTGTAATCATACACAGTTATATAATCATGGATTCACACTCGTCAGTTATACACATTCATACATTCTCAATATAATAATAAGTATTACATTATTTTCTATCTTGGTTCTTAGAACCTTCATTTTACTTTCTTATCATACTCTTATAATAGCTAGGTATGTGTAGGTATACCTTAACCATACTTAATATCAACATTCATAAACCCTTATCACACACTCGACCCGCTATGTGTTCGATACATATTTAAAACTCATAGATACATAATCAACACTGTTCTTTGCATTTTTGCAAACCTTAGGAAAATTTGTCAATTCCGGGTTTTGTATCACCCTTACACCTATGAACACTCAAAGCATCATTTATAGACCCTGGTTTATAACTCAGGATAACAATGTAAACATGCTACAATGATCAGATTGTATTTAAAACAGTCAGGCAACAGTGCCATGTGGCACAGCTGCGCTGCATTTAGCCTTGGGATGGGCGCAGCTGCGCCCTTCCCTGGTCAGTCCAGAATTGGGTTTTGTTTTCTGGTTCTATTTTGGTCTTCTAGCATGCATAGGTACTGACACATGACATGCTAAACACCCTTTAATACATATGCTCACATTAATGTAATCTATTTACATATAGCTAGTATAGTTTATCTTTAAAGCTTTCTTTAAAACATGCTCGTATAGTGCATATCACGTCTAACTAGTTGGGTGCACATATCAATCATGACTAGAGGCATACAAGTCCTATCATGCTTGCACAGAAAGTCAAAATGCAATTAACTCAATGTTCAATCATCTTACTTTCAAACTTTCTAAGTTTTATTTTTAAAATCCTTGTTATGCTTAAGCTAATCATGCAAGGATACTATGTTCATCATGTATACATGTGAGGTGTCATAATAAAGTTAATACGCATGCTCACAAATATCTTCATCATATACGCATAACTAACATCTTTTCTTGCTTTAAAACATGTCTAATTCATACTTAACTAACTTTTATAGTGTCTAACAAGGTGTGTGTACATACATGACATCTAAGTGATGTTAAAAACACTAGCATGTATGCTCAAAAATATCAGAATCTAGTTACACTATAATCATGCAACTTAGTTTGTAAAAAGTCCAAGCTTTTTCTTTTGAAATCATTTTCAATTTAAACCATGTGTTCTAGTGTATGCTCAATACCTTAGACTCACATTTCATGCATATCTAAACCATACAAACATGTTCAAAAAGGTCAGAACATAAGCATCAATAGTATATGTCAAGGCTCATTTTAAAGCTATAATTTTCATTTAGTAAACACACACTAACAAGGTCAAGTACGTTCATTCTATGCTAAGGAACATATATCTGCATGTTAACTCTGTTTTCATGCTTGTCTAAGCAATACCAACATATTAGGACTTAATAGATTTTGACAAAAATTGAAATTCAAGACTGGTGCCTAGCGCAGCTGCGCTGTTCTAAGCTATAGGAGCGGCGCAGCTGCGCTGCTCCAGAACAAACTCAAAAACAGCAAATGACGCAGCTGCGCCATTTTGAACTGCAGGGATAGCGCAGCTGCGCCATACCCTGGATAGTTCAGAGAGCCTTCTGCTTCAGCAGAATGCAACCCATCATCAACATTTTCCTACGAATTCCATCCTAACTCAGCCACATTGTATTCCCACATGCTTACTAACTTATATATAACAAGTTTGCAACATTCTCTAATCCAATTGTCATGAATTCATGTATTTTCAAGAATTAATCAAATTTTGAAATAAAGAATAGGAAATGAGAGTTATACCTCTGCTAAGCTTTAAATATGAGCTTGCTGCTAACATGTTTTTCTCAAATTTAGACTCCTCACAATTATGCTTTACTCTCCCTCAATTCTCAGCTAACAGACAACTTATACTAGCTCTACTTAGAATCTCAGCAATTAGAAATGAGAAGAAGTGAGCTCCATTTATAGACAATGCATTACACAGACATTGCTATTCTCCAACATTTCAAACTAACGTGAATGATAATAATACATTGGTTAAGGGGAATGAGTTGGTAGAGTAGTTGGTTTTCACTATTAGGACCACTCCCCCTTCATGATTGCACTCATTAGTTTTTCTCTGAGTTTGAGAAATGGAGATAGGCTATCCTTGTAGCCATTCACGTGAGGAAGAAATGCCACTTATTTTGGGACAAGCTCTAACACTCAGGAACTTGGCAAAATAAATATAACACTTAGGTTATATTATATGTACACCTTATATACACTTAGGTTTAATTTCATTTGGACAATACAAGTCATACTATGATAACTTAATAATATTCTTGATATCACTTCTTATAATATGTTCATAATGTAATATCATTACATTACTAATTCACATGCTCTCATAACATATATACTTGCACATTATATAATCCATGTACATTTTGATAATGTCAAATTATGATTGAATTGAGTATTATCACTTCACATTATTATAAACTTCATTATTTCAATTATATTTACTTATTGAAATAATTATGATTTATTTAGTCTAAGATAACATTGCACAAGGTACATATCTAATGTACATAACAATTCGTCACATAGGCATTATTTATGTAATCCATGTGACTCACTTCATTTTACCATATAATTTCTATATTACATAGTTACCTTGAAGTGTTACACTTCATTTCATATCATATAGATATAGTTATAACATATAATTACATATCATTGCCATAGAAATTAATTCACATACTAATACTAATTAATCCCTTTAATTATTCCTTCATTAATTTATTTAATGAATTACTTATCCCACCACTTTGCCACACTAGGCATATCTCACAAGCTTACCTTAAGCTCATTATCACTTTCACCACACTTCTGTCGACGTTGGAAAATTTAAGAAATACTACGGGTCGGTTTATAACTCGGTTTTCTTAAAATCGATCTTCCTAAGTTATCTCTACCCTTATTCTTTTTATTGGAAAAAAGGTTTTGAAGGGTTTTTTAGGAAAGAGGCCAACATGTGTATATGTCGACAATTTGATTTAAACAGATTCGCCAGTTGGTAGTTTTGAAAATGGTTGTACCAACTCAACCGAATTTGATTTGAAAAGAGGCCCAATTTGGTGGACACTGTCGAAACTTGATCTTTAAAATAAGAGTTTTGAGTTCGGGGGCTTGGTTAAGTGTGGGAAAGGTGTTAGGCACCCCACGACTCCCGTGTAAACACGGTACTGCAATCTTTTCAATATTTCCCTTAAAACTGAAATGCGTGAGTGAATGCTGTTTGAAAATTGGGCCTTTGGATTGATTGAAAGCTTTGACAGGCTTCGTTGAGCCTATATACGAAGGGTTTGATTTGATTTTGAAAATCAGTCTTTGATTTAATTTGCAAAAGCATTTAATTTGATTTTTTGCAAAAGATTTTGAATTGAATTGACAGTTATGTTTTGAAAGCTGGTTACGCTGACATAGGAATTGAAGCACATCGCTACTCTCAATTTTACTTTTATAGCCTTAAGGCTGCATGCAAGTGGTGATTTGTCGGGCTGCGAAGCATCCTCGACCACAAAATATAAAGTGTCGATCTCCTCATGGGTATGAAAACCATCGGAGGGACGCTGACACAATAATCCATATTTTCACTACGTTGAGACCTTAAATCCGGATAACCGTTTTAAGGTCTGTGCATGTACATTTTATAGAAAAACTGGCAGTGTACATTTGTAAATCGAAGTTTGCCCATTATGGGAATCAGATTCTGATCAGTTTGATCATGAATCCCACGATTCCTAGGCTCACATATGAGTGGCTAGAAAACCTGCACAGTTTAAATTTGTACAGAAATAAATGTATATGTCATCACGTCGCAGTGGAACCAAGGATTCATCAGTAAATCCTTGCTGCGCGTGGCCAAAGCGTCCCGTTCCGACTAGATAGCGATCTAAGGGATGCGAGGTTGCTTTTGAAGATAAAACTATAAAAATAACTAGATTTAAAGAAATCTCAGCCATTATAGCTTCCAGGTTCTGTCAGGACCTGTTTGAACCGTTGAACGCTAGAATTGGTGAGATTTGGATAAATCTAGTCTGCCCGCAGATATGTCAGTGCAAATTTATATACAAATGAATGTTACATGCAGCAGTTGAACAAATTGAATAAAGCAATATATATAGTTATATATATATAAAAGCTGTAAAAAAGCGATGGGTTTTCACTCGCGAGCCTGGACTGGAATTGAAAAATATATATATATATATATATATATATATATATATATATAAATTGTAAATAGCCACAAAATAATCCAAGTTGTGACAGAAATAAAAAATATATATAAAAGCAGTAAAAAGGGCTATGGGTTTTCACGTCGGTGCCCGTATTGTAATTGAAATTGACAGAAAAGTAGTCATCCAATGACTGGGGAGAGCACCCAGTATGGGGAAGTGTGCAAAAACAGTAAAATGACCACAAAATAATCCAGGCCGACTAAAAATATATAAATATATATATATTAACAGAAATGTAGTCAACCAGGACTGATATGAGTACCAGTGATGGTGAAAGTCGCTTATATAAGCGTAAATATATATAAAAGCGGTAAACTACCTCGGATTTGACATTCGGGCTTGACTGAATTGAAATGTTAGTACATAAACAATTAAATATGTACAGAAAAAGGCCAAAGTCAGACTGGGAAGATAACCCAGTCCGGCGAAGTTGCCAGCATGTGCGTGCTAGTGCATTGAAGCAACTGGAGCTGACGAATCGTCAATCCGAGTTGTAGAAATGTTGAAAACGGAGTTTATGTACAAAAATATATCAATTTTTGACAAAAACGACCACGAAACTATGTTTCGGGCATATTTAGAAGATAAAACTTTATGTGCAAGTATAAAGTAGTGTAAAGTAGTAGTATTGACTTGCTGATCGTAAAAATACTTACAATGGACAGCAATACGGGCTTTTTGCCAAATCATAGGCTTTAAACGTCCAAATCTACCGGTGGTTTTTTGATATGTGGTAGTATAGGGGTATATCTACGTATTGGAGTGAAAATATTTGGGTTTGGAAGAGCTGTAAAAGTCAGAAAATCAAACTGATAGAGCTTCGCTGCGTTTCTATTTTTTTAAATGAGCCGGGGGGGGGCACATTTATTTATAGGCCAGGGAGCCTCCACTCTACCTATTGCAGCTGCAGGTAGAGCTGCGGCTCCCCTAGGTGGGGGCCCATATGCCCGGCTTGGTCGTCTCGAAGTACGTGCACTCCGAGCAATGCGATGTCTGGTCGGAACTTTCTAACTTTTGATCGGAGCGTTCGTTTGAGGCGTGCGATACCTTTCCGAAAAGCTCTCGCCGAGAGTGTCGCAATGACATGGGAAAAACATTTTTTGGGTCTAGGAAGATGGGTTCATAACTGGGTCTTCGTTTCCCCGCAGTTTATCCGTTGAGCTGTCTTGCGTAGTTGCCACTCAGGATCGTTGTTAGGGTTCATTCTGACTTTGGCGGCATCAATTTGGCTTGAGTTTGACTAAGTTGATTGAGAGTTAATGAAATGACCGTTGTACCCCTCCCAGGGTTGCATGTAGTGTCGGCATGGTCGCTAGTTGACTTCTGGGAGCTGATTCCAAGACTTGGATCCCAGTAGAGTATTTTGACCTCAGGGTTGTCTCTGAGGCTGATGTGGTCATTCCAGGTTTTTCTCTGGAGTTGTTGTGATGCTTCAGGTTGATGTCTGAAGTTGACCTGACGTCCCGGGTTGAGACCGGGGATGACCTGCTCTTCCCGGGTTGAGACCGGGGTTAAGTTTGACTTCCCGGGTTGCTACCGGGGATGAACTGACTTTCCCGGATTGAGATCGGAGATGGCTTGGCATGTCCTCAGTTGATGTTGTGGTTTCCTTGACTTCATGGATTGAGACCAGGGTTGACTTTACGGCCTGATATTGAGGTCGGGGTTGATTGGTACCTCCCGGGTTGCTACCGGGGTTGAATTGACTTCTCGGGTTTAGATTAGGGTTGATTTTGACTTCCCGGGTTGCTGTCGGGGTTGAATTGACTTCTTGAGTTGAGATCGGGGTTGATTTTAACTTCTCAGATTGAGACCGGGGATAATTTTGACTTCCCAGGTTGAGACTAGGGTTGATTTTGATGATCTAATTGATTGTCGAAACTTGATTGATGGTCCGATTGACTGTCGGAACTTGATTACCGATATTGGGAATCAGATTTAGGTTGAAGGACCGGTGTTAGTGGCCGGATTTGGATTGATTGACGGTTTTGCTCTCCTACCGGGTTAGTATTGGGGCAAGGAAAATTTTGAGTGTCTACAGATGCCCCTCTTTATCATGTCCATGTAACATGGTGGAATGGACAGGATAAAGATTACTAGACACTAGAAATAAAGAGTGCCAGAGTCATTTTGAAGTTGGGCGTCTTAGAGTAGAATGGGGCTACTTTTGGCTGTGTGCGTTATCACTTTGCTGGGGATGACGCTATCCGGTATAGTTATTGATGGTATTAGGAAGTTATCGCGAGCCAGTTTTGTCATTCTCGACGGTGGATGGCATCATTCAAGATAATTTGTTTGACTCTGATGAGTTCGTTGAAGATGATTTATCACAGATTCTCCTATCTTGACCTGCTGGGGATGACGTCCTCTGCAATAGCTTTGTAGATTCTGAGGGGGTGAGCTATCACAGACTTTCCGTCTTGATCTGCTGGGGATGACGTCCTCTGCGATAGCTTTATAGGTATTGAGGAAGTGGCCAGGATTGATACTACCTCAATGATATTCTTTGAGGATGTGTATAACAGATTCCATCATCTGTCCTTTGTGAAGATGGATCATTATATGACTCTCAACCATAGATCGTCTCCTAACATCTCATGGGACTAGTCTGAAGGTTGAATTTGACTTCGGTCGGCACCCGAACTTTGCTGGGGTTGCACCAATGGCTGAGTTATCATCGGTCAGTACCCGATGCTTCGCTGGACTAGAACCAACGGCTGAGTTGTCACCGATCAATACCCGATGCTTCACTGGACTGGAACCAACGGCTGAGTTGTCACCGGTCAGTACCTGATGCTTCGCTAGAATGGAACCAACGGCTGAATTATCATCGGTCAGTACCCGATGCTTCGCTGGACTGGAACCAATGGCTGAAACTGTTTCGGTCGGAACCCGAACTTCGCTGGGGTTGAGCCAACGGCTGAACTGCTTCGGTCGAAACCCCAACTTCGCTGGGGCTGAACCAACGGCTGAAACTATTTTGGTCAGAACCCGAACTTCACTGGGGCTGAGCCAACGGCTGAAAATGTTTCGGTCAGAACCCGAACTTCGCTGGGGCTGAGCCAACGACAGAAACTACTTCGGTCAGAACCCGAACTTCACTGGGGTTGAGCAACAGCTAAAAATGTTTCGGTCGAAACCCGAACTTCGCTGGGGCTGAGCCAACGGCTGAAAATATTTCGGTCAAAACCCGAACTTCGCTGGGGCTGAGCCAATGGCTGAAAATGTTTCGGTCAGAACCAAAACTTCGCTGGGGTTGAGCCAACGGCTAAAAATGTTTCGGTCAAAATTTGAACTTCACTAGGGCTGTGCCAATGGCTGAAACTGCTTTGGTCAGAACCCGAACTTCATTGGGGTTGAGCCAACGGCTGAAACTATTTCGGAAATGGCAGTTTTTGGTAGTTTTACGCAATTTTTGCGCAGTTCTTTCACAGTTTGATTTGTTGATCCTCGGACATGGCTCTGGGTGAATTTCAAGGGTCTCTGTGGAGTTTCCCTTTTTTTCAGGATTGCACTGCTTGAATGCAGGATTTCAGGACAAACTGCTTAATCGCGTAGCGATTTCTCTTCAGATTTGAATCGGCGGCCCGTTTAAACTCCGTTTTGACTAGAACCGCACCGGGTCCGCGGCAGGTGGGACCACTTCGGCTGCCATAGGTGGAGGTGCGGTGGCCGCAGGTGGAGCTGCGGCCACCTGGGGTAATTAATGTGTTGCGGGATTTTCATTTTACAAGCTTCCCGTTTGAGCAGCGAAAGGATTTTCGATATTTTTTTTCAGATCTACGAAGTTCTGGCAGTCAGATTTTGAATCCGTCAGTTCGCGTTCAGCGCGGCGCAGGTAACGTTTTCCATTCTTCTTTCGCAGTTTTTGATCGTTAAAAGCATGTGAACCGCCTAAGGTGCTTTTAAACATAATGTATGAAAAATGCATGTCTATATGACCTGAGAAAAATTTTCTGTCTATATATGTACGCATATCTTACTGTAATGCACGTTTGGATGTAAGAAATTTAGGTTCTAAGACAGTCAATTTTTCTACTTTTTGATCAGTTTAGTCATCTTTTTTGAGGCCTAGTGAGCTTGGACTTTCAACTAAAAATGCCTATGGTTTTTTAGAGACCATGTGAGGTTGGTTTCTAATTTTTTAGATAGATATGAACTATTTCTATTTTTTGGGTAGGTGTGCTACTGAATGGCCACTTAGGCATGCCTGTGTGTATGTGGACAGTCCATTTTACAAAGGAGACTCAGGCAAAATTTTTCCAAAATCTTAGGTTTTGAAAAGCATGTATTTTTGACTCTGTGGGGAGTTTTTACTGACCCAATACAGGTGTCGAGCTTCTAGGATTTTGAAAACATGTAGTTTTGACTGTACGTGGTATTTTTGATGGACCCATACATATTTTAGGACTTAGATATGTATACTGGATTGATTGATTAATAAGCCACAGGTTTTAGGCATACCACACCCTGTCTGAGGTGATTTTGAGTACTGGTGAATGCGATGAATCGCGATAGACCAGGTAGCTCTACCGGGGTTTCATCAGGCATTAGACGGAGGACTTCTGCCATCCCACAGGCTCGTCCAGTTAGGACGCCTGGCAGATTGGTAGAGAGCAGGATACGTCCAGCCCAGGACTAGCAGCCCATTGACATTGATGACGAGGAGGCTGCTTTTGTTGCTTCTGTTCCAGCTCAGGTTCCACGTGCGGAAGTCCCGGGCATTGCTGTGCAGACACAGGAGTTGCTGGGCGACTTGAGTAGCCATCCTTCGAGATATCTTCAGGCCAACGAGGTGACTTGAAGCCTTTCTTCTCTCTGGATTCTTTTCCCATCTTCTGGCCATTCTCGGGGCACGAGTTTTGACATGGGTTGATTTTTGATGCAGGTCCCTGACTTGACATAGCCTCGAGGGAACTGGTTTAGTGTGCACTCCCTCTATCAGACTTTGCACAAGGATTATAGGGAGATTGTGGATGGCTAGGGATTTCAGGCCTTTTTCTCGATCCTGCCCCACCGTTGCCCTTGCGGGTATATGAGGGCTTTGTCTAAGCGCTGGTTTCACCAGACTTAGTCCCTTCATCTACTTTATTGCGAGGTGATGATGACTCCTATGGACTGGAGATTTATCACCGGCATTGAGTTTGAGGACAAGACAGTGCCTGTCGTCTCTGACATTTCGTCCACCGCAGTTAGATCCCTATTGGGAGTCCCTCAGTCGACATTCAAGGGTCGAGCAGTCCGATCTGGTCCCTTGAGTATAGATGCCCAGGATGGGACTTTGCAGTTGCCTCCGCCTGATGATCAGAGGGCTAGAGATCGCATTCTGAGGCGATTGTTTTTGTCGATCATCAGGGGTTGTTTTGTGGCAGACAACTCATCGACGGTGTCCTTTGCTTTAATCTGTGCCACTCAGCATGTAGAGTGCCTTAGTCACTTTGATTGGGGCTCCTATACCTTTGCCTATTTTCTTCGGGGCATACGCCTACTTTCGGAGGGTGTGACGGAGGCTTGGTTAGGATTCCATCAGTTTTTGCTGGTTAGTACATCTTTCTGTACCTTTTTGATTTCTGCACTTATTTTTGGCAGTCTTGGTCACTAAGGACTTTTGATATTTGTATGGATAGCTTTGGGCATTTGAGAGGCTTCCTTGCCTACGGCCCGTTTCAACATTAGGTCTGGAGACCTATCCACGTGGACAGAGATGGCATCACTCCATTTTGACGGAGGTCCCTGTTGCTGAGGGATTCACTCACCCGTCTGCAGTTGGAGCTTTTAACGGCGGGTTCGATCACCTGGACGCCATACACATCTGAGCACTTGACCGTCGAATTTGATGGAGGTTTCCCCACTTGTCGGGAGTTTGGCTTATCGACCCGCAGAGTCCCTATATTGACGGAGGGAGGCTGGGAGCTCTATCTTGGAGAGCGTGCCATTCAGAGCGTTACAGGGGAGATCCGCATTCCCATTGCTCCTCCTGCTTGGCATCATTGGCCATTGTCCGTGTCTTTGACAGACATCTCTTTGGAGGGTATAGACGGCTTTGATCTATCAGAAGGCCCATACAGCCAGGCAGCCTTCTACAGTTAGTGGAGTCCTCGCACTATTGGGGCTCAGACTCGTGCCACCTATTTTATGGCAGACATGGTGCCGGGGTCGTGATGATGATGGACTGGATAGCTTGTATTAGAGAGCCTACTCATGCAGACTAGATAGCACATCTGACCAGGGAGTTGGACCAGGCTCGTTTCTTTATCAGGCACCTTGGCCGAGATCCATTAGAGGCATCTTCATTTAACCCATTTAGCTCTAGAGAAGGCCCCTCTTGAGGTCCATTCAGTAGTAGTTATACAGGGGCAGATCATCCCTTATACAGCCCAGAAATGCTTGATCCCAGCAGCTTTGTGCAGACAGAGGATTTGGAGCAGGTCGATCTGTTTGATACCGAGGTCTTTGACTTTCTGTGATAGCTATGGCAGCTATATTTTTGGTCAGCCACTATTTTTGCTATTCGATGTCTGTGCCATCATTTTGATAGTCCACTGTATTAGCTGGGTGGTGGTGCCCCATTTCCCTGTATTCTTCCTTTCACTTTGTACCAGGATATAGGGATGATGTATGCAATAGATAGCTTTTTGTAGATATTTCTATCATCTTTATCTGCTATATTATGTTTATATAATTGTCATCATGTATGTATCATACGTATGCATTCAGACAGCTGCGATTTGACTTGACCTCTAGACGGTCTTGTGATACAGTGCTACAGATGATGACGTCTGCAGTTAGCCGTATAGTGCATTTGCCGCCGTCAGAGGTGGCTGCATCGTTGCGGTCATGGTATGATAGTCTGTCCTTTCTAGCTAGGGGAACAATTGACCAGATGCTAGGGCATTCGATGGCCCTTGTAGATTTCAAGGTTCCAAACTGATTTATTGATGGCGTCCTACCCTTATGGGTACCGGAGAGACAGGTATTCCGCATTGGGCGGTGTGAGCTTTCGCCTACTCTAGAGGAGTACCAGAGATTTACTGGCTTGGATTTAGAGTCACCATGTGCTCGGACGGCTATCAGTGATATGCAGAGACCGTTTACTCGGCTGTCCGGTTTTCGGCAGAGCATAGTCCTTGATGAGATCGTTTCAGGGCATGTGATCTCCCTTGACTTCTTGATAGAGCGCTATGGTGAGCTTGATAGCTACGACCGTCACGTCGGAGATTTCGTCATTTTTACAGAGGATTGGCAGATAGCCAGGATAGACATGTTGTTGATGTGCATTGTGGTGTATGTTTACATGCCATTGCGTTCAGATCACCTTGATGTGGGATTGGTTGTTGTAGTCAAAGCCCTTAGGCAGGGTAGTACCATTATCCCTATGATCTTGGCGAAGACTCTGATTGCAGTACCCATCCAGCGGGTTTTTTTTGGGGTAGCTCGGTCGTGCTGTATATGTGGTTGATGTCACACATATGACTGATTGGATCCTTTAGACCTCATGCCTATTGTTTTAGCCATGAGATATCCTCAGTTTACTCCTTCCGTCCTCCTGATTGCGTCGACTCACAGTCTTGGTTAGCATTTTTATCGGATATTGAGCATCTATTCGCAGTTTTGTTATGTTCAGGGATGGTGACCCCGTTCAGCTTCATTACTCATGCATCTGGCATGGATTATTTGCCTTTGGCAGGATTGAGGGGTGTGACTACTTATCATCCCTTGGCAGTTATGGAGTAGTTTGATCAGTGGTAGAGTATGTATTATTTTGAGGATTCTACTGATCAGAGGATGTCGGCCTCATAGTTGTCACTGGCCAACTTGGTTAGAGTTTATGAGTGTTGGACTCACAGGGAGAGGGCTGAGTTCTCTAGTAGACATCCGGGTCATTCTCTATAGTATTCTGCATGGTTTGAGGCAGAGACCGCAGTCGCAGTAGCAGAGCTTTATTTACCTCCGCTTGCGGATTTTGATAAGGAGGAGCCCATGGAGGTTCCTGATTCTCCTACTGAGGATTTGTTGTTCGCAGATTTGGCAGTAGCTTTGATTAGTGATCCCTTGGTTATTCCCACAGGGACAGATCCAGCTTTGTCAGATTCTCTATTCAGGATGACCTTTGAGAGAAATTCAGCTAGAACGCAGCTGTAGGCTGCCCTGTCTGGCAGGGATTTAGCTTTTGCAGAGAGGGATGATCTCAGGACCGCCTTCGATACTGGTTTGATTGAGGGGGAAGAGCTTCGCTCTACTTTGGATACCACCACTGTGGAGCGAGATGAGGTTCGCTTACCAGAGATGCAGCCTATGTTGAGATTGAGGAGACTTTGATTTCTCGGGATGCAGCTTTTGTAGAGAGGGATGAGGCTTTAGCTTCCCATAATTTCCACATTCCTGATAGTACTGCTCTCCGATCTTACACCCATGGTTTGATTACCGAGATGAGTGCTTATATTGATGACCACAGTGCCACCTTGCAGATGACTGTGGATGTTCTAAGCCGTATGGAGGCTGAGTGGACTACTCTTACATATGCTCCTCCATCTTCAGAGAGAGATGCTATGATGGCATTGCTGACCCGCTTGTCCTTGGGTCCATAGACTAGCTTTATTTTTCCTGTACAGACTAGATCAGCCATTTTTGTCATCTACAGGGCACTATGTATATAAAGTAGTTTATATATCAAAGAAATATATTTTTGAGATACTTCCCTGCTTAGATATGTATTGTCATCGCTGAGTGATTACCACTTCCGTCATGACTCGCAGTTGTTGATGCATTTTGAGCTTTTCCTTGATGGACTGACAGTTGAGGTGTCAAGGGAGTTCCTCAAATAGGTCTGGTAGCCAGACAGCTTGACAGCATTTAGCTTTTATTTGTTTTTGGTGTCTTGGAACTAGTCTTCCATTTTTTTGTTTTTTTAAAGGTCAACCGCGCCGTAGAGGGCTGCCTACATACTCCCGGGTTGAAGGAGATCAGGTCATGCATAGTTTTGGTTGAAGAGGTTTGCAAAGAGTTTTTCTGGGGTTTGAATTTGGTTTGATGAGTTTTGGAATTTGATTCTGGAATTTGCAAGTTCTTTGGATTTTTGCTTGATTTGACCGCACCATAGATGGTTGCCTACGTACTCCCGGGCTGAGGGAGATCAGGTCATTCGTAGTTCAGGCTGTTCTAGTGAAAAGCTAAACCTGATTCGATTTGTAGGACCCAGATGCGGGTATGCATGTGCTTCAGACATAGTACTTTTTCACAGTGTCTGAATTGATGAGTTGGGGGAATTCGTTCTAGTCCATTTCTTGTAGCCTAATGGCTCCCCTTGTCAGCACTTCCTTGACAATGAAAGGGCCTTCCCAGTTTGGGGAAAATTTTCCTTTGGCTTCATCCTGATTGGTCAGGATTTTCTTTAGTACCAAATCATTTTCTTTGAATTGCCGGATTCGGACTTTCTTGCTGTAGGACATGGTGATCCTTTGCTGGTATAACCGTCCGTGGAAAATGGCTGTGGCCCTCTTTTCGTCTATCAAGGACAGTTGATGATATTGGTCTTGCAACCATTGATCTTCGTCCATATGAGCATCTATTAACACTCGTAAAGACTCCATCTCTACTTATATGGGGAGGACTGCTTCCATACCATAGACTAGTGAATAGGGGGTAGCCCCAGTAGAGGTACGCATTGACGTCCTGTAGGCTAACAGGGTGAGAGGTAGCAGGTCAGGCCAGTCTTTGTGATTGGCAAAAATTTTCTGCATGATCTTCTTGATGTTTTTCTTGGCCGCTTCGACAGCACCGTTCATCTTGGGCCAATAGATGACGGAGTTGAGATGCTTGATGTGGAACTTAGCACACAGTTCTACCATCATTTGATTATTTAGGTTTTTGGCATTATCTGATACGATCACCTCCGGTTGTCCATATCGACAAAAGACATTGTTTCTGATGAAACTGATGATGACCTCTTTTGTGACTTTAAGGAAAGAGGTTGCTTCATCCCATTTGGTGAAGTAGTCGATTATGGTGAAGATGAACCGATGACCATTGCTGGCTTTAGGTTCGACTGGACCTATCACGTCCATTCCCCACATAAAAAAAGGCCATGGTGCACTCATGTTGTGCAGCTCATTTGGAGGAGCGCGGATGGCATTTCCATGTATTTGGCATTGAAAGCATCTCTTGACGTGATCATCGCAATCAGCTTTGAGCGGGATCCAGTAATGTCATGTTTTTATTATCTTCTTGGCCAGCAGATGGCCGCTCATGTGTGGACCACAGACTCCGCCATGGACTTCATCCATTAGTCTTTGGGCTTGCTCCTTGTCGAGGCATCTTAACAGGCCTATTCCAGCATCCCTTTTATAAAGTGTATCTCCGCTCAGATAGAACTTCATGGCCATTCTGAGAATCCGTTTTCGCTTTGATTGGCTTGCACCAGCGGGTGTGGATCCATCACGGATATATTCCTTGAAGTCTTGAAACCAAGGTTGCTTGACAGGAGGTATTTCGTCTGATACTTCTCCAATGTAATTCCTGTAATACCCGAGAATTTTCATATATTATTAAATGAAACTATTAATAGAAATGAATATTTATTTGAATATAAACATTTATGTGTTCTAAGATGAGTAACTCAATTATATTAAATTGAATATTTATAATAATTGAGAATATATGGAGTTGCGATAAACTCGTTGAATGCCTTGTGTGGCACAGTGATGAGAAATATTAATGATTATATTAATTAATGAAGGAATTAGTACGTGAACAATTAATAATATATTAATTGTTATTATGAAAGATGGAATATTAATGGTGATTAATAATATGTTGATTATTATTATTACAAATAATAGAATAATAATAAACAAGTTGTTTATAAATATGATAAGAGTTATATTTATTAATGTGATAATTAATCATATGAATATTAATTAGGTGTTATTAATGATTACATGGATATATGAGGGATGAATTAATTAATATTTTATTAATTGATTAATTGCCATCATGAATGATAAAACAAGTAAGTTATTAATATAATAAGATTATATTAATTCCTATGTGCAAGCATGCGATATTAAAAGTATAACGTATAGTAGCTAACTATATATTATACAAACTGTAAAGTGCAATGTGACTATGTTATATATATATATATATATATATATATATATATATATATATATATATATATATATATATATATATAAACTATATAGTAAAGCTTATTAAGTTGTAAGAGTTACATGAAATGTGTATGTGACAATTGTATGTGAAGTATACATTAAAATAATACATCATGAATATATATAGTAAACAATTATAATTGATGATTACTTCAATATATAATTGAATAATAAATGTGATAATATCCAATCAAATTATATCCGGTATTAACAAAATGTACATGGATTATATGATGAATATATGCATCCCTACATTGTAATATTAGTTACCTATTGAAAGTACATTGTCACTCAAATTATAACCTAAGTATATGTTATGTGTGTATAATAATTTAATTATTGTGTGTTACTAGAATGCTGAGTATTGTGCCTTGTCCCATATTGATAGTCATATCTCATACACACGTGAAAAGGCTAATGCCTATACTTCCTCAACTTCAGGAAAACTCTCATAGCTTCATAGCAAATAATGAACTAGGATATGGGATTCATAATGAATCCAACAACCATCTACCAACCCCCTATTAGCCACCATGCAATTCAACATTCCTATTGGTTTAATTTGATGTATATATGCATTGTCTATATATTGGTTTCTCTATAAATACAACCCATCTCCTTCTAATTTGATTTGCTGGGAATTTTGCTAAGTGTTGAATTGAGAGTATTGTGAGTTTGTTATCAAGATAGTCACAGAGGGAGAGAATTCAGTAGTAGCAAGTTCATTATACATATAGTAGAGGTATAATATACCTGTCATGTTCTTCATTTTCATTTTCTGTCAAAATTCCATTTCTTGATTTGGTTGCAAGGCATGTTAATTGAATTATAGAATGATTATCAATCATTATATTAGTTTATAATCATGTTAGTATACAATGTGTTATGCTTGCAATCCAATTCGTGAAGGATTTCTGTGTTTGGGCTGGTTTTCTGTTGAAGCAGGAAGTTCTTGGCACTAACCGAACACGGCGCAGCTGCGCCGGTCCTCTGCAACAGTTTGCTGTTTTCTGCTAGAGGCTGTTATGTGCTAAAATGTTAACACTACTTAGACGAACATGGGAACATGATTGACATGCCTATATGAGTACGTTAAGAAAATGAAAGCATGTTTTATTAAGATTTCATGCATAAATGACAAAGTTATAGTTTTGAAAATAAACTTAAGGTTTTATAATCAAATTTTGACGTATATAAACCATGTTAATATTCTGACTTTTGAGGCACATTAGTATGACCTAGAGACCCATGAAATGCATGTTAACTCGCGTATATAAGTTTCATAATAAAATGTGGACATGCGAACCTCACTAAGTGAACTTAGAGATTATGAAAAGGGGACTTGGATGTGCTATAATTATATTCGGACTTTGAACATGTTAATATGACCTAGAAGTGCATGAAGAACGTGATACCATGTATATACATATTTCACGATATAACATGCACATGTTGGACTAATTAGTGAACATTACTAAAAAATACGAACTTTGAACGTGAACGTTAACATGCTACTTTGAGATTTGAATTCTGAAATTTATGGACATATGTGATAGCACTCTTAACCTCATTAATGTCATACACGTACACATGCCATGCTAGATGCTATGAAAACTAGTTGAGCACAAGTGAAGCATGATTTAAGCTAAGTAACAATACTAGTCATGTGTATATGAAGTAGAAACTTGTAAGCATGCCTAAAGTGAGTTATGAGATCACGTCATATGTTTAAAATAACAAACATGATAGCTAATGTGATTTCATAACCTTGAATGGTCTTAAGTTATGAAAAGTGTTGACCTAGGACCTATAGCATAAAAGATTGAACTTGAAAGGTTAGACAATCATGGGAGTGCCCTTTAATAGCTAATGCTCATTCTTGCTAATGCTCATTCTTGCTTTCCCTAAAACATTTCACTTAACGCAGAGAAGGGTGGACCGTCGGGAGTTAACAAGGGCAAGGGCAAGGCTACTGACTAGCTTGTCCCTTTTATGTTTTAAAATCTATGGTGTTATATTAAGACTATTGCAGAACTATGTTTAAGCTTAAGTAGGGTTATGGAATAAGTCTGTATTTGATATTATTATGTAATCTATTAAGTACTGTAGGTTGCGAGACTTGGGAGAATAATTATAATAAATCATTGTATATTATTCTAGATTAGATCTTCCGCTGTGAATGTATGTTTTAGATATTATTATTGTATTATTGTGAGAACGTGACAAACCGAATTCGAGTGACCAAGTGACGGTCCGAATTTGGGGGCGTCACAGGTTGGTATCAAAGCTGTAGTAATAAACCTTAGGAGCGAGTGTCCTTACATTATAACTTAGGAGAACTTAGAAGTTAGAAATGAATAGAACTCACATAGGGTTTTCCTAGAGAGAGACTTAGCATGTTATGAAATGTAACTTCATTATATACAATGAACTTATGTTTTATTTAACATTCTAATGGAGTTGCTGTTTCTTTGTCTTGTGTTTGTTATTGTAGGATGGCAGACACAGGAGTACCTAGTAGAGTGGTCGAGGAGGAGCCCAGGGATATACATATAGTATATGAGTCACCTCTAGAGGCTATACCAGTGCAGGCTATTGCAGAGTCTGACGATGAGGATGAGATTGAGATAGAGTCTGATCCAGAGGTGGAGCAAATGGAGGACGAGCCGATGGGGGATGATCCAGTAGAGGACTCTGATGAGGCTACTATAGAGGAGCAGATGCTAGGAGAGTACGAGGAGCGTATTCTAGAGTTAGACTGCCGGGTATAAGAGCTGGAGGCCGAGGCCCATGAGAGAGAGTCTGAGTTCTAGAAGCTGAGGGACGAAGACCATCAGAGGAAGCTGGCCATGCAGGAGTTATAGGTAGAGATTGCATATCGTAGGGAGGCAGGGATCCAGATGGGAACCTTATTCCACAGGTCGGTGGCGAGAAACGTAGATCTGGCGGGGAAGCTGGAAGAATTAGAACAGAGAGAATTGAGCGAGATGACTGAGAAAGAAGCACTCCGTACTTAGCTAGAGTTGGAGGTTATGGATAGGATACACTTCGAGGAGAAGTGGAAAGCGTCCAATGAGAGAGCTGACGACCTAGAGGACTAGGTCAGGTGCAAGAAGAGGAAGATGAACAAGATGGGGTATGTGTTCCATTCAGCTTTTGAGAGGGTGATTGATGGTGTGTACCACTACCCAGCAGAGCAGGGACAGACCCTACATACTTTGAGCCGAGAGTTAATGGCGTATATAGCATAGATCGAGTATAAGAGCGCTGTGGAGCGTGGGATGATGGGATGAGACCCTTAGTCAGTCTAGTAGTAGTATTTACTTTATGTGTTGTATATACTATGTTGTAATCCCAACTTTTTGTGTAAAGTGTGGGATAGTGATGTAAACCCCGAGTAAGCTTTTGATAGAGGGGTAGTATGGTAGTATGTTAGTGTTTCCTGTCTTTTGTGATATTAGGGGATATATGTGATAACATTTATAGAAATATGCTAGGGGAAATCATGTAATGAAACTATTTGGCATATGAATATAAATGAAGCTTATTTCAGAAATATGTTATAAAATTTTATGCCTTTAGTATTACAAGAAATACTTAAGTAATATAACTGAGTAATAATAAAATGAAAATTTATGATGCAGATAATGCCGCCCAGACGTAGATTGACTGCACCTGAGGAGTCAGTGAACAATGAGAAGGAACAAGTAGACCCGATCCAAAAGTTAGTAGATCTGTTAGGAAAGGCCCTTAGGGGAATGAACAACGAACCCGTTCGCCCCAATCCTCAAGGAGTACCAGTCACAAACTTTAAGGACTTTAGGAGTGTAGGACCCCCAGAGTTTGAGGGTACTACCGACCCATTCATTGCGCAGACATGGGTTAAGGATATCGAGAAGGCCTTCACTATCGCTCGTGTGAGTGAAGACCAAAAGACTGTATTCGTCACATATATGATGAGAGGCGAAGTCAACTACTGGTGGGAGGCAAATCAGCAGAGAGCTGGAGAAGGGACAATAACTTGGGATAGGTTTAAGAAGTTGTTTTTCGAGAACTACTTCTCGAAAAGCATAAAGAATTGAATGGAGGTGAAGTTCTTAGAAATTAGACAAGGTGATATGACAGTGGTGCAGTACGCGGCTAAGTTCAATGAACTAGCGCGATTTGCAGAACACCAAGTTGGAGATGAGGAAAGGAAGGCAAGACGATTCAAGCAAGGGCTGAAGTCGTGGCTGTTTAATAAGGTATCAGTTCTTCAAATTGATTCCTTTGCGACGTTGCTAGAGAAGGTGATCATTGCGGAAGGTGGCAGTGAGGCCTTAAGTCTGTATAACAAGGAGAAGAAAGGAAAGAATACTTGGGGAGAGAACCGTAGTGGAGGAAGCAGTAGTGGAGGAAGCAACTTGGGAAAAAGGAAGTGGGAGAATAACAACAACAACAACAACAATAACAAAAACAACAACAATCAATCTGGAAATTTTAGTGGAAGTTTCAAGAAGAAGGCTGAAGGATGCCCAAAATATGGGAAGAACCATTAGGGTGAGTGCTGGAAGGGTCGCGACACTTGCTACAACTGCGGACAGGAAGGGCACATCTCGCCCAACTACCCGAAACTAAAAAAGATACAAGGATGCTTTGCATGTGGCTCGATGGAGCACCGGATTAAGGACTGCCCGAAGAAGGGAAGTAGCGGAGGAAGCCAACAAGGGGGGAACAAGCTGATGATCGGCGGACCGGCACAATCCAACCGCCCAACCGCCAGAACCTTTAACATGACCGTCCAGGACGCAGTAGCTGCGAATGATGTGGTGTCAGGTATAATCCCAATCAATGATATAAATGCTTATGTATTATTTGATTCGGGTGCCACCTGTTTTTTTGTATCTGAAGAATTTGCTAGTAAACTTAATTCACCCCGAGAACGATTAGAAGATACCTTGAACATAGAAGTTGCGAATAAGGAAGTAATCCCTGTAGAATACGTTTACCGAAATTATCGCGCAAACATTAGAGAACATGAACTGAGTATAGACTTGATTCCTATTAGATTGGGAGAATTTGACATAATACTGGGAATGGATTGGTTGTATAACCATGCTACGATAATTGACTGTCAGAACAAATGTGTGAACCTTCAGACTCCAAGTAAGTCTAAGGTAGTATTTTATGGTAGCTCATTGCTTAAGCAATCGTGTTGCGTTACGATGATGCAGGCCAAGAAATTGTTAAGAAAAGGATGTGTAGGTTATTTAGCTTACATCGTAGATACTCAGAAAAAGGGAGTAGAAATTAAAGATATATTCGTAGTGAATGAATTTCGAGATGTATTTTCGGACGATCTGCCTAGTCTACCGCTAGACAGAGAAATTGAATTCGTAATAGACATAGTGTTGGGTTTGTACGAAATCGTGACGCAATCAAATTGCAAAAATTAGCGGAAGCATGGTATATCAGAGTTTAAAAACATTTCTACAAAATCATTACCCGGATCATCCTTTATGCAAATTATTAATTTAAAACGATAAATAAGAAGTTATGGAATCATACCCTTGTAAAACGAAGCTTCCACAGGTACTAGTTCAACTCCTTGTTCTTCGTGATCTTCTTGAATTTCCGGGTTAGATTCCTTCCTTTGATCAACGTTAGCCACCCAAGTGTTTGGCCTCTAGAGGTGATCCACCAAGGAAGTGGAATTATCAAGAAGGAGGGTGTTTGGCTAAACCTTAGTTTTCTACCCTCTATAGAAAAGGAGTACTCTCCAACAATTGGAATTGCATCAAGTAATATCTATTATAAGACTCCTCTTATATAGACATTGGTCAACCCTTCTAATCCTATTAGACATGGGATTTCTTTTAATTAATTAAACTCCTTTAATTAATTTAGGCTTCCCACCACATGAGGAATAATTAATTAAATTCATTTAATTAATTTATTTCCTAATCTTATTAGGAATAAATGAGAGTACTAATATTAAATTAATTACTAAACTCCTTTAGAAATTAAAATAATAATAATTATAATAATATTAATAAGACTCCTCTTATTAATTTATATTTAATATTTCCAAAATATTAAACAATAAATATTAGGTTATTTAATTTATTCTATCACTATAGATTAAGTTAATTATACTTAATGCATTATTACGATTATGCCATTACCTTCTTAAATAATTATTCTTCTTTTTATGGTGTGACCCTTTAAGTTCTCTATATTAAACCGGTTGTGAATAAATCAATTAAAATAATTTTAATCTTATTTAAATAAATAAATTAAATTAATAATCTATTTAAATAAATAATATTTATTCTACAATAGGGATAAGCCTCCCAGCGATCAACGACTTTCCAGATAATATAGATTTCAACATTAATCATAAAAGAACCTGTGAGTAAATAGTTACTGTACAATTCAATCCTTCCACCATATAATGTCCCGATTAAATATAAGACATGGATTTACTGTCAAGTCTTATTTTATTTAATCATATATATTTCGATTAGAAAATGTATAACTCCGATTAATATAAATAAGAAATCTCTTTCTAATTTCATTCCACCTTGGCCAAGGATTCCTGGGTTGTCATTTAACGAATCACATAGGACATATCTCCTCTTTTACTAGAGGTGGTAGATTCTTTATTGATCATTCATTATCTCTATAGGTAACTCATTATACCCAAGCATACCCTATATATGTCTTAAAAGGTCTTAAGGAATAAGTCAAAGTATAATTTGTTACATACAAGATACTATGATGATCTCAAGTCCAAGGATCACTTGTACTACTATCACATTAGGAATTCCTATTGACAAGCTAGTAAAACTCCATTAGGTATTCCATTGCGAGTCACGTTCAGTGAACTTATTCTCCAATAAGCACCTACATACTTGCTTTAGTGTCTCCACACAAATGATCATGAGATCAATCATCCTCATCTAATGAGCAAGCAACATATGTACTAATCTATCCGAATTTACTAATCCCCTTTTTAGTAATCCTACGATTGGGAACTATTTTAGTTTTGGAGCTTTCTAAGAATTTAGATCTCATTAGCATGATCATCATCATGATTCTAAAAGTATTGCTTAAACTTATGGGTTATTTACATATTATAAAAACAGCACCAAGTAGATAATTAAATGCCTTTAATAAATGAATATTTTATTAATAAATAAATAAGATTGTTTACAAAGTATGTGCTTTATCATCATACATGATTGGCTTGTATGCACACTACTATCAATCTCCCACTTGCACTAAAGCCAATCGCCATAGTATCTCATACCCATCTTCTCTAAGTGACGATCAAACTGCTGTTGTGTAAAAGCTTTAGTAAATGGATCTGCAATGTTGTCTTGAGAGTCTACACGCTCCAAGGTGACGTCTCCTCTTTCAATGATCTCCCTGATCAAATGAAATTGCCGCAACACGTGTTTAGATTTCTGATAAGACCTGGGTTCCTTAGCCTGTGCAACTGCTCCTGTGTTGTCACAGTAAATGGGAACTGCTTCTCCAATGCTAGGAACCCACACCAAGTTCAGTTATGAACTTCTTCATCCAAACAGCTTCCTTTGCAGCTTCACTTGTAGCTATATACTCTGCCTCTGTCACTGAATCAGCAACTGTTTGCTGC
This sequence comes from Panax stipuleanatus, assembly GCA_020205555.1. Lineage (NCBI taxonomy): Eukaryota > Viridiplantae > Streptophyta > Magnoliopsida > Apiales > Araliaceae > Panax > Panax stipuleanatus. The sequence continues at coordinate 18,764,336 of CM035121.1, read as the reverse complement.
TTGGAACTCTTTCAACTCACTGCGCCTTCGTTCAAGGTAAACACATACCCTGAAATAGATTTACTGTCATCTTAGTTTATTTGAAAACTTGAGTCCGTGAATCCCCCGAGTTTTAATTCAGGCTTACCGTAGACAAGAAAAATATCTTTAGTCCTTCTCAAGTACTTTAGGATATTCTTCACTGCCTTCCAGTGCTCTTCTCCAGGATTCGACTGGTATCTTCTCGTTACTCTAAGCGCATGAGCAACATCCGGTCTAGTACATATCATATCGTACATGATAGATCCTATTGCAGAAGCATAAGGGATCTTACTCATACGGTCTCTCTCCTCAGGTGTCTTTGGGGCCTGTTTCTTGGAGAGATGTATTCCATGGCTCATCGGCATGAGACCTCTTTTGGAATCTTCCATGCTAAACCTCTTTAGCATCGCATCAATGTACGTTCCTTGGGATAAACCAAGCATCCTTTTAGATCTATCTCTATAGATCTTTATCCCCAAAATATAGGATGCTTTTCCCAAGTCCTTCATGGAGAAGTGTTTAGATAACCAGATTTTAATCGATTGTAGCATAGGAATGTCATTCCCTATCAGTAATATATCATCAACATATAATACAAGAAATGAAACTGCACTCCCACTAACCTTCTTGTACACACATGGTTCATCGTCGTTTTTGATAAAATCAAACTCTTTGATTGTCTCATCAAAATGAATGTTCCATCTACGAGAAGCTTGCTTCAATCCATAAATGGATCGTTGCAGCTTACAGACTTGATTTGTTCCAACCTTTGAAACAAATCCCTCTGGCTGTGTCATATACACATCCTCCTCAAGTTTTTCATTGAGGAAGGCCGTTTTCACGTCCATCTGCCAGATCTCATAGTCGTTATAAGCTGCAATCGCAAGCAAATTTTGAATGGACTTGAGCATAGCTACTGGTGAGAAGGTTTCATCATAGTCAACTCCTTGTCTTTGTTTGAAACCTTTTGCAATCAGTCGGGCCTTATAGGTCTCTACATTGTCGTCCGCTCCCGTCTTTCTTTTAAAGACCCATTTACACCCAATAGGCTTAATGCCTTCAGATGGTGAAACCAAAGTCCATACTTTTTTTTCATACATGGAGTCCATTTCGAATTTCATGGCTTCAAGCCATTTTCCTGAGTCTTTATTACTCATAGCCTGTTCGTAATTCAATGGATTATCATCATTCATGATGTGTACCTCATCGTCATCCTCTATAACGAATCCATACCTCTCAGATATCTTTGGTACTCTTCCATATTTACGAACAGGGTGTGGTATAGTAGGTTCTTCTACTTGGTCAGGTACCTGACTTTGATCCTTGGTAATTTATGGTTCTTGAACTTCTTCAAGATATATCTTACTCCCACTGACCCCTTCATGGACAAACTCTTTTTCCAAGAAGGCAGCATGTTTCGCAACAAACACCTTTTGATCAGTTGGATGATAGAAATAATATCCTAAAGTTTCTTTAGGGTATCCCACAAATCTACACTTATCGGATTTAGTCTGTAGCTTATCATTTTCAAACTTTTGACATAAGCTGGGCAACCCCAAGTCTTAACATGCTTAAGATTTGGTTTCCTCCCTTTCCACATCTCATATGGAGTCTTTGGGGTGGATTTTGTAGGTACCTTGTTAAGTAGGTATGCAGCCATTTCTAGGGTATATCCCCAGAAGGAAATTGGAAGGTCGGTAAAACTCATCATGGATCGAACCATGTCCAACAGTGTTCGATTTCTCCTTTCAGATACTCCATTTAACTGTGGTGTACCTGGAGGAGTCCATTGTGAGATTATACCATTTTCTTTGAGACAATTGAGAAACTCACCGCTTAAATAATCTCCACCTCGATCTGATCGAAGTATCTTTATACTCTTGCCCGTTTGTTTCTCTACTTCACTTCTGAACTCCTTGAACTTTTCAAATGATTCTGACTTGTATTTCATTAAATACACATATCCAAATCTTGAGTGATCATCAGTGAAAGTAATAAAATAAGAATACCCACCCCGTGCACTTGTTGTCATAGGTCCACAAACGTCTGTGTGAATCAATGCCAACAACTCTGTAACTCTTTCTCCTTTTCCACTAAAAGGAGATTTAGTCATTTTACCCATGAGACAAGATTCACAAGTTGGATATGATTCATAATCGGATAGCTCTAGGAGCCCATCTTTATGCAACTTGGATAATCTTGTTTCATTGATATGACCGAGTCTACAGTGCCACATGTAGGTATAATTAATATCATCACTTTTCCTTTTCTTAGTTTTTTCAATTTGAAAAATATTTTCTTGTAAGTCAAGTGTATAAAGTCCATTTCGCAAATTTTCAATACCATATAAACCATCGTCTTTATAAATAGAACAACTATTGTTCTTTATAACAACGTTAAATCCTTCCATATCCAATACAGAAATTGAAATAATATTTTTAATAATATTCGGAATATAATAACAATTATTAAGATAAATGGACTTGCCCGAAGGCATTACTAAACAATAAGTCCCTACAGCTAATGCAGCAACCTTTGCTCCATTCCCCACTCGTAGGATGACCTCATCATTGCTCAGCTTTCTATTTCTGACATGTCCCTTCACATTATTACATATGTGAGAACCACAGCCAGTATCCAATACCCAAGTAGAATTTTGACTTTCTGAAAAATTAATTTCAATCATGAACAAACCTTGATTGGAAGTCGAAGTTTCTCCAAGCTTCTTCTTTGCCAGAAACTTCTTGCAGTTCCTCTTCCAATGACCCGGCTCGTTGCAAGGGAATCACATTCCTTTGCTAGCTGGATCAGATTTCTTTTGTTCCTTTATGTTCACTTTGCCCTTGGTCATCCGAGATCGGAAGAGCTCCTTAGATATCTCATATCTAGCAGTCCTACTTTGTTCACCATACAACTCCTTGAGGTGAATCAACATAGTAGGAACATCCATGTTTTCGTGCTGACGCTGAAGCTTGTTTTTCATGGATGCGAGCATGATGCATTGAGCCACAGATGCATCATCTTGCCACTTTATAATGGTGGCAATCTCTTCCTCAGAGGCTGTTTCTGGAACAGTTCCAGGGACAGGTGAGTTTAGGACATAAGAAATCTTTTCAGCAGTGAGAACTATTATCAGATTTCTTAGCCAGTCCGTATAATTCGGCCCGGTAAGCTTATTAGCATCAAGTATGCTTCGCAGTGAAATTAGTGATTTTGACATTTTTAAAATTCTGCATGTGAAAAACAACATTTTAGCAAACATTCATTTTATTAATTTTGCATACCAAAATAAATTTAGGTCTTTATTTTAAATTAGTATCTCCCACTATTTTTATCAAACTATATTACCCTCACATATATAGTTCGGCAACATCTAATTAAAGATTTGCTAGTGAGAATAAGGATCCCATTTCAAATGTATATAACCTTGTGGATAGCACAACAAGTGATATACAAATAAATAGGTAGACAACTCTTGTCAATTACATCACTATATAACTCTTTTTATTTTGCCTCTTAAATCATAATGGTTAAGTGTGTGCACATCCGAACTAAAATGATTTAAGTTAAGTCCAGCCTAGCACTTCCATAAATTCAAAAAAGAAAAATGTTCGTCCTTGTGGATAGCACAACAAGACTAGATCGTTCAATTTTCTTGATAAGCATCAAATGTGATTAATTAACATCTTAAATACGCAATACTCGCCTTGTGGATAGCATAACAAGCTCATATTAAATATTTAATACTCTATTAATTTATCATGCCAGAAGGCGACGTTCGATATTTCAAATATCATGTGAACGCTTCGGACTTATTATTTGTCTCATCTTGTTTAGCGCGCATGCACACACACACACACACATATATATATATATATATATATATATATAAAATACGCGTCATTTTATTAAACATGCGATGCATGTTTGCATAAAATATAATATATATAATATTTAGCATGCAATATAGAATACTATATTCTATCCGGATTGATTATGGACTTTTATTCTAGTTTGATTCACTAGAGCCACCAAGTGAACCAAAAGGTCAAACCTAGGAGTGCAAGAATTTAAATTTAAATATAACTATTACATTTATACCCGGGCTCCATACAAACGGGTCTTCACGCGCTCCTTGCTCCTTGGTCTCCAATTTCTTCAAGATAATTCTAACTATTTCTATTACATTAAACTATTTAATTTAAATAGAAACCTTGATTAGCAGTTAAGGGGAAGTACATAGGAGGGGGATAGAATTTTACATCAAGAAAAAAAAATTAAATAAGACGAGGTACACAGACCCCATTTAATAAAACTCATTCATTCAAGCATTCAACTAAAATAAAATTCAATCACATTGGCCAAATAGTCCATAATCAATCCTCATTTATTATCATACATATCACCATATATATCAATAAATAAATATTCATCTCATGAATTAAAACATTTCATATATATATGAGTATCATTTAATGGGCAATTTTAAATTGCATGAAATCCAATTTCAAGATTAAAATAAACTCTTTATTTTAATTATAAAATTATTTAGAATATAATATATATATATATATATATATAATATAAATTCACATTTATTTTTTAAAAAGAAGTCACCGTCTTTTATTAAAAGAGTCCTGCAGGTTTATTAAAAGAGTCATTTCTTGATGGGTCACCTTCTTTTTGGAGTAAGAAAGAGACAACACCTTTTCTTTGCAGAATTCAAGATTAGCACCCAAAAAAAAAATTGTGATTCGTCCCAAAAAAAAAAACGTTATTTTTTTTTCTTAAAAAAAAATAATTTTATACAATAAAATTATGCCCAATAAATTATTTTAAATACATACCCATATGTATATGAAATCAAAAATAAATTAATAATTGCATAAAGGTTTGGCTCTGATACCACTGTTGGGTTTGTACGAAATCGTGACGCAATCAAATTGCAAAAATTAGCGGAAGCATGGTATATCAGAGTTTAAAAAAATTTCTACAAAACCATTACCCGGATCATCCTTTATGCAAATTATTAATTTAAAACGATAAATAAGAAGTTATGGAATCATACCCTTGTAAAACGAAGCTTCCACAGGTATTAGTTCAACTCCTTGTTCTTCGTGATCTCCTTGATTTTCCAGGTTAGATTCATTCCTTTGATCAACGTTAGCTACCCAAGTGTTTGGCTTCTAGAGGTGATCTACCAAGGAAGAGGAATTATCAAGAAGGAGTGTGTTTGGCTAAACCTTAGTTTTCAATCCTCTATAGAAAATGAGTACTCTCCAACAATTGGAATTGCATAAAGTAATATCTATTATAAGACTCCTCTTATATAGACATTGGTCAACCCTTCTAATCCTATTAGACATGAGATTTCTTTTAATTAATTAAACTCCTTTAATTAATTTAGGCTTCCCACCACATGGGGAATAATTAATTAAATTCATTTAATTAATTTATTTCCTAATCTTATTAGGAATAAATGAGAGTACTAATATTAAATTAATTACTAAACTCCTTTAGAAATTAAAATAATAATAATTATAATAATATTAATAAGACTCCTCTTATTAATTTATATTTAATATTTCTAAAATATTAAACAATAAATATTAAGCTATTTAATTTATTCTATCACTATAGATTAAATTAATTACACTTAATGCATTATTACGATTATGTCATTACCTTCTTAAATAATTATTCTTCCTTTTATGGTGTGACTCTTTAGGTTCTCTATATTAAACCGGTTGTGAATAAATCAATTAAAATAATTTTAATCTTATTTAAATAAATAAATTAAATTAATAATCTATTTAAATAAATAATATTTATTCTACAATAGGGATAAGCCTCCCTAGCGATCAACGACTTTTCCAGATAATATAGATTTCAACATTAATCATAAAAGAACCTGTGAGTAAATAGTTACCGTATAATTTAATCCTTCCACCATATAATGTCCCAATTAAATATAAGACATGGATTTACTGTCAAGTCTTATTTTATTTAATCATATGTATTTCGATTAGAAAATGTACAACTCCGATTAATGTAAATTAGAAACCTCTTTCTAATTTCATTCCACCTTGGCCAAGGATTCCTGGGTTGTCATTTAACAAATCACATAGGACATATCTCCTCTTTTACTAGAGGTGGTAGATTCTTTATTGATCATTCATTATCTCCATATGTAACTCATTATACCCAAGCATACCCTATATATGCCTTAAAAGGTCTTAAGGAATAAGTCAAAGTATAATTTCTTAAATACAAGATACTATGATGATCTCAAGTCCAAGGATCACTTGTACTACTATCACATTAGGAATTCCTATTGACAAGCTAGTAAAACTCCATTAGGTATTCCATTGCGAGTCACGTTCAGTGAATTTATTCTCCAATAAGCACCTACATACTTGCTTTAGTGTCGCCACACAAATGATCATGAGATCAATCATCCTCATCCAATGAGCAAGCAACATATGTACCAATCTATCCGGATTTACTAATCCCCTTTTTAGTAATCCCACGATTGGGAACTATTTTAGTTTTAGAGCTTTTTAAGAATTTAGATCTCATTAGCATGATCATCAACATGATTATAAAAGTATTGCTTAAAACTATGGGTTATTTACATATTATAAAAATAGCACCATGTAGATAATTAAATGCCTTTAATAAATGAATATTTTATTAATAAATAAATAAGATTGTTTACAAAGTATGTGCTTTATCATCATATATGATTGGCTTGTATGCACACTACTATCACTTAGCACCGGGAACGGCACCAATTTTAAAAGCACCATATCGTATAGCGCTAGTAGAAATAAAGGAATTGATGATGCAATTACAAGAATTATTAGATAAAGGTTATGTACAACCGAGTCTGTCTCCTTGGGGAGCACCAGTGTTATTCGTTAAGAAAAAGGACGGATCGATGAGGCTTTGTATCGATTATCTAGAATTGAACAAAGTAACGATCAAGAACAGATATCCGCTACCAAGGATAGACGACCTATTTGATTAACTGAAGGGAGCGAAGTGTTTCTCAAAGATAGACCTACGGATAGGTTATCACCAACTGAAGGTACGAGATGAGGACATACCAAAGACTGCATTTCGAACCCGTTATGGACATTACGAGTTTTTGGTAATGTCATTTGGATTGACTAATGCTCCGACAGCATTCATGGACTTGATGAACCGAGTTTTTAAGTCATACTTGGATAAATTTATGGTAGTTTTCATCGACGACAACTTGATCTACTCGAAGACATAGGAAGAACACGCCGAACATCTGAAGATAGTTTTGGAAGCTCTAAGAAAGGAGAAGATGTATGCGAAATTTTCTAAGTGTGAATTTTGGATGGACAAGGTTCAATTCTTAGGCCACGTGGTGGATAAGAGTGGAATCTCCATAGACCCTGCAAAGGTTGAAGCAGTGAGTAATTGGGAGCAACCAAGAACACCGACGGAGGTAAGAAGTTTCTTAGGGTTAGCTAGGTACTATCGAAGATTCATCCAAGATTTTTCTAAGATAGCAACCCCATTAACCAATCAGACAAGAAAGACGGTGAAGTTTGTATGGACAGACAAATGCAAAGAGAGTTTTTAAGAATTGAAGAAGAGATTGAGCGAAGCGCATGTATTGCCACTACCAGATGATGCGGGAAATTTTGTGGTGTATAGTGATGCATCGCACAAGGGACTTGGTTGTGTGCTAATGTAGCACGGCAAGGTCATTGCGTATGCATCACGATAATTAAAGGACTACGAAAAATGATACCCTACTCATGACTTAGAGTTAGCGGCAGTAGTTTTTGCGATGAAGATTTGGAAGCATTATTTGTACGGAGAGAAATGTGAGATATACACGGACCACAAAAGTCTGAAATATATCTTCACACAGACGGAGTTGAATATGCGTCAAAGGAGGTGGTTAGAATTGATCAAGGATTATGACTGTGATATTCTTTATCACCCGGGTAAGGCAAACGTGGTTACCGACATTCTGAGCAGAAAAGGAAGGGAGAAACTGTTTCACATGACGACTCAAGAGGAATTGATAAGAGAGATGGAGAAATTGGAAATAGAGGTGAAGGGACCGAAGAGGTCTGAAGAAAAGTTGTTCGTAATGGAAGCTTGTCCGACATTGTTGGATAGAGTAAAAGAAGCACAAGAGAAAGATCATGAGTGCGAGAAAATCAGGAAAACGATCGCAGAAAATGAAGAAGAGGGATTCCGAATGGATAAAGACAGTATCTTGAGATTCGAAGGAAGAGTATGGGTGCCAATGGTAATCGAATTGAGAGAAGAGATTTTGCACGAGGCACACAATGCGACGTATTCCGTTCATCCGGGAGGCACCAAGATGTACCAAGATTTGAGGCAACACTTTTGGTGGCCCAATCTGAAATGGGAAGTCGCAGAGTGCGTTAGTAGATGTCTGACCTGCCAACGCGTTAAAGCAGAGCACCAGCGGCCGAGTGGTTTACTACAATCGTTGGAAATACCAGAGTGGAAATGGGAGCACATTACGATGGGCTTCGTGGTGGGACTTCCAGTCACACAGAAGGGATATGATGCCATTTGGGTTATCGTGGATCGACTAAAGAAAACCGCACACTTTCTACCGATCAAGATCTGATACAGTTTGAACCAGTTAGCGAGCCTATACATAAAGGAGATTGTTTCACGACATGGAGTACCAGTGTCAATTGTCTCTGATCAAGATCTGCGCTTCACGTCAAATTTTTGGAAAAGCTTGCAAGAGAGAATGGAAACACAGTTGAGGTTGAGTACTGCTTATCATCCTCAGACAGACGAACAGAGTGAGCGAGCTATACAAATGCTGGAGGACATGCTTAGGACTTGCGTGATGGACTTCAAGGGAAATTGGGATGACTACCTACCCTTAGTCGAATTTGCGTATAATAATAGTTACCATGCGAGTATTGGCATACCACCGTACGAAGCTCTTTACAAAAGAAAGTGCAGAATGCCATTATATTGGGACGAAGTCGGAGAACGATGAATACTCAAACCAGAGTTAGTACAACAAATCGCAGACGTGGTGACAGTGATAAGAGCCAGACTAGTAGCAGCTCAAGATCGTCATAAAAAGTACGTAGATTTGCATCGGCAGGACCGAGACTTTAAAGTCGGCAGTTTCGTATTCTTGAAGGTATCTCCATGGAAGGGAAAGATCCGTTTCGGCAAGAACGGAAAGTTGAGTCCAAGATTCATAGGACCGTTCGAGATACTGAAGCGAGTGGGCGAAGTGGCATACAAAGTTGCATTACCACCCGGGTTGGAGCACATCCACAACGTGTTCCACATTTTCGTGTTGCGACCGTACAAGGCCGACTATAAGCACGTGATTTCGTACGAGCCCATTCAAGTGGAGAATAATCTAGCGTATGAAGAAATTCCTGCCCAGATATTACATAGGAAAAAGCAAACCATAAGAAATAAAGTTATTTCATTTGTAAAAGTACTTTGGCGTAACAACGATGTCGAGGAGGCTACGTGAGAGTTAGAAGATAGGATGATGAGGGATTATCCCCATCTATTTGTGTAACCTTGTAGCAATTCCGAGGACAAAATTTTTATAAGGGGGGAGGATGTAATACCCGAGAATTTACATATATTATTAAATGAAAATATTAATGGAAATGAATATTTATCTGAATATAAACATTTATGTGTTCTAAGATGAGTAACTCAATTATATTAAATTGAATATTTATAATAGTTGAGAATATATGGAGTTGCGATAAACTCGTTGAATGCCTTGTGTAGCACAGTGATGAGAAATATTAATGATTATATTACTTAATGAAGGAATTAGTACGTGAACAATTAATCAAATATTAATTGTTATTATGAAATATGGAATATTAATGGTGATTAATAATATGTTGATTATTATTATTACAAATAATAGAATAATAATAAACAAGTTGTTTATAAATATGATAAGAGTTATATTTATTAATGTGATAATTAATCCTATGAATATTAATTAGGTGTTATTAATGATTACATGGATATATGAGGGATGAATTAATTAATATTTTATTAATTGATTAATTGCCATCATGAATGATAAAACAAGTAAGTTATTAATATAATAAGATTATATTAATTTCTATGTGCAAGCATGCGATATTAAAAGCATAACGTATAATAGCTAACTATATATTATACAAACTGTAAAGTGCAATGTGACTATGTTATATATATATATATAAACTATATAGTAAAGCTTATTAAGTTGTAAGAGTTACATGAAATATGTATGTGACAATTGTATGTGAAGTATACATTAAAATAATACATCATGAATATATATAGTAAATAATTATAATTGATGATTGCTTCAATATATAATTGAATAATAAATGTGATAATATCCAATCAAATTATATCCGGTATTAACAAAATATACATGGATTATATGATGAATATATGTATCCCTACATTGTAATATTAGTTACCTATTGAAAGTACATTGTCACTCAAATTATAACCTAAGTATATGTTATGTGTGTATAATAATTTAAGTGTTGTGTGTTACTAGAATGCTGAGTATTGTGCCTTGTCCTATATTGATAGTCATATCTCATACACACGTGAAAAGGCTAATGCCTATACTTCCTTAACTTCAGCAAAACTCTCATAGCTTCATAGCAAATGATGAACTAGGATGTGGGATTCATGATGAATCCAACAACCATCTACCAACCCCCTATTAGCCACAATGCAATTCAACATTCCTATTGGTTTAATTTGATGTATATATGCATTGTCTATATATTGGTTTCTCTATAAATACAACCCATCTCCTTCTAATTTGATTTGCTGAGAATTTTGCTAAGTGTTGAATTGAGAGTATTGTGAGTTTGTTATCAAGATAGTCACAGAGGGAGAGAATTCAGTAGCAGCAAGTTCATTATACATATAGTAGAGGTATAATATACCTTTCATGTTCTTCATTTTTATTTTCTGTCAAAATTCCATTTCTTGATTTGGTTGCAAGGCATGTTAATTGAATTATAGAATGATTATCAATCATTATATTAGTTTATAATCATGTTAGTATACAATGTGTTATGCTTTCAATCCAATTCGTGAAGGATTTCTGTGTTTGGGCTGGTTTTCTGCCGAAGCAGGAAGTTCTTGGCACTAACCGAACACGGCGCAGCTACGCCGATTTTATACCAAGGCACAGCGCAGCTGCGCTAGTCCCCTGCAACAATTTGCTATTTTCTGCTAGAGGCTGTTACGTGCTAAAATGTTAACACTACTTAGACGAACATGGGAACATGATTGACATGCCTATATGAGTACGTTAAGATATTGAAAGAATGTTTTATTAAGATTTCATGCATGAATGACAAAGTTATAGTTTTGAAAATAAACTTAAGGTTTTATAATCAAATTTTGACATATATAAACCAGGTTAATATTCTGACTTTTGAGGCACATTAGTATGACCTAGAGACCCATGAAATGCATGTTAACTCGCGTATATAAGTTTCATAATGAAATGTGAACATGCGAACCTCGCTAAGTGAACTTAGAGATTATGAAAAGGGGACTTGGATGTGCTATAATTATATTCAAACTTTGAACATGTTAATATGACCTAGAGGTGCATGAAGAACGTGATACCATGTATATACATATTTCACGATATAACATGCACATGTTGGACTAATTAGTGAACATTACTAAACAAAATACGAACTTTGAACGTGAACGTTAACATGCTACTTTGAGATTTGAATTCTAAAATTTATGGACATATGTGATAGTACTCTTAACCTCATTAATGTCATACACGTACACATGCCATGCTAGATGCTATGAAAACTAGTTGAGCACAAGTGAAGCATGATTTAAGCTAAGTAACAATACTAGTCATGTGTATATGAAGTAGAAACTTGCAAGCATGCCTAAAGTGAGTTATGAGATCACGTCATATGTTTAAAATAACAAACATGATAGCTAATGTGATTTCATAACCTTGAATGGTCTTAAGTTATGAAAAGTGTTGACCTAGGATCTATAGCATGAAAGATTGAACTTGAAAGGTTAGACAATCATGGGAGTGCCCTTTAATAGGTATACTTGCTATGTGATATCATATGTTGATACTTGAACCCGACTTTGACGATTAACTTACAACAATGTTATAACTTGCTAAAAAGAGTATGTTTGCTATGTGTCGTGATCTTATGTGATAATGATGATATATAAACTTAATTAACCAGAAAAGAGGAACGTTAAGGATAAAGACAATAAAAGTTATACTAATATGATACTATATATGGTATAACTGGGTAACTAGGTTAAAACTTAGTTTATGTGTTGATTGTATATCCAAGATAAAATATGATATTGAAATATATGACTAATGGATATCATACGATAGGGTTTGAAAGTGTTGAATTACTTATCGTGGATAAACTACGCATAAGGCAAGTACTTGAACCCTACTCTTTATTGAGCATTATTGGAGCTTGTACTATTATTGGTTACACAAGTAAATAATTGAAAGCATGATTCTTATCCTATGACATAATGCTTCATAAATAAAATAGAGTTGTTTATTCTTGAACTTTGATTCGAGTATTGAACTTATAATTGTTCGCTTATTCATTTAAAGAGCCGTCTATGCCAATTGATTCGGCTAGACTTATAACATGATTAGAAAGTTGTCCAAACCAATTGAATGGTGCGGAATTCTTGTGTTAACTGAGTTGAACAACCTTCTTTGATGGGGATATATATATATATATATATATATATATATATTTATCGGGAGACCGACGTGCGCACTTAAGTATGATTAAATGTTATGCATAATATAGGGTACTTTAGGCTGATCACCTGTTGTACTTGTTTTATTGGATTATCAGTATATTACTGATAATTCTAGTAAGAGTTCATAGTCCTTAGTGACTGCTCGGTATTCAGTTATCTTGAAATATTAAATTAATTTAGTATTGAATCATATTGATATTATTCTGTCCTTAGCGACTGTTATTGAAAACTGTTGATATTCTTGCTATCCTTGAAATATCATACCTTGCTATACCCTTTTGGGATTGGAGAACTATATTACTCACCCATATTGTATATTACTTGATTGGCAATTTATGCTCATTCTTGCTTTCTCTAAAACATTTCAGTTAAGGTAGAGCAGGGTGGACCGTCGGGCATTGACAAGGGCAAAGGCAAGGCTACCGACTAGCTTGTCCCTTTTATGTTTTAAAATCTATGGTGTGATATTAAGACTATTGCAGAACTATGTTTAAGCTTAAGTAGGGTTATGGAATAAGTTTGTATTTGATATTATTATGTAATCTATTAAGTACTGTAGGTTGCGAGACTTGGGAGAATAATTATAATAAATCATTGTATATTATTCTAGATTAGATCTTCCGCAGTGAATATATGTTTTAGATATTATTATTGTATTATTGTGAGAACGTGACAAACCGAATTCAAGTGACCAAGTGGCATTCCGAATTTGGGGGCGTCACAATTCCCGTATGTTGGGCCTTTTTAATTTGTGAACTGGATGTTGGGAAACCCTCTCATGTTGGATGTGCGAATTAATGAAGCCAACGTTGCCAGTGCATCGGCAAAGTCATTTCGACCACGAGGAATGTGGACGAAGGTTATTGCTTTGAACTATTGGGATAATTTGAGGACTTGCCGATGATAGGGCAGCAGATGCAGTTCTTTTGTGAGATACTTGCCGGTGGTTTGTCTGATGACCAACTCGGAATCTCCAAAGACCAATAAGTGTTTGATACCCATGGATTGGGCTAGTTTCAACCCCAGTATACAGCCTTCGTATTCGGCCGTGTTGTTGGTGTTGCCAAATTGAAGTTTGGTAGCCACAGGATATTGATCACCTGTACCAGAGATAAGGACTGCCCCAGCTCCGGAACCTTCCATGTTTACCGCTCCGTTGAAATATATTTTCCATGGTTGGACTGTATTCTCCAACTGGAGTTGTTGAATTGTCATAATCCCGTTATCTGGGAAATATGTCTCCAGGGGCTCGAACCCTCCTGAAGGTGCTTCTGCTAATTGATCTACAATGCCTTGGCCTTTAATAGACTTCTGAGTCATGTAGACAATGTCGAACTGCTGTAGAATCAACTGCCATTTGGACAGTCGGCAATTTAACATTGGTTTGTTGAAAATGTATTTTAGTGAATCCATACGGGATATAAGATACGCCGTATGCCCATGCAAGTAGTGTTGCAACCTCATGGCGGCCCATGCTAATGCACAGCATGTCTTCTCGATCAGGGTGTATTTTTGTTCCCCGCTGCTGAACCTTTTGCTGATGTAGTAGATAGCTCTTTCTTTGCTACTATTATCCTTCTGTCCTAGCATACAGCCCATGGCATTGGCATTGACGGACAGGTACATGAATAAACGGGTTCCATCCCTCGGAGGTACCAAAATAGGTGCTTCGACAAGCTGCTTTTTGATGGCAAGGAAGGCTTGCTGACAATCCTCATTCCATTTGATGGAGGAATTCTTTCTTAATAGCTTGAAGATGGGCTCACAGGTTGCTATGAGCTGGGAAATGAACCGACTTATGAATTTGATACTTTCTAGGAATCCTCGTATCTCTTTCTTTGTACGAGGCACGGGCATTTCAGAAATGGCTTTGATCTTGGCAGGGTCTAACTCAATGCCCTGATTGCTCACCAAGAATCCTAGCAGTTTGCCTGCCTTGACGCCAAAAGCGCATTTGGCGGGATTTAGCTTGAGGTTGTACTTGCGCAACCTGTTGAACAGCTTCCTGAGATGGTCTATGTGATCATCCTCCCTCCGGGATTTGATGATGATGTCGTCAACATAGACTTCTATTTCTTTGTGCATCATATCATAAAAGAGGGCCATCATGGCTCGCTGATACGTTGCTCCGGCATTGATAAAGCTGAAGGATAGTCCCTGGTAGCAAAAAGTTCTCCAGGGAGTGATAAAAGCTATTTTCTCCCGGTCTTTTTCAGCAACCAAGATTTGATGGTAACCAGCAAAGCAGGCTACGAAGGAATACATGCCGTACTGCGCAGTATTGTCAATCAGGATGTGGATAAAAGGTACCGGGAAATTGTCCTTGAGGCAGGCTTTGTTTAGATCCCGGTAATCCATGCAGACTCGTACCTTCCCTCCTGGTTTAGGCACGGGGACTATGTTTGATAGCCATTCGGGATATGTTGATACCATGATGATCCCGGCTTTGAATTGCTTAACGATTTTTTCTTTGACTTTGAGACTCCACTCAGGTTTCAATCGTCTGAGCTTTTGTTTGACTGGTTTGAACCCTTTTTTAATGGTCATTCAATGGATGATAATGTCTGTGGAGAGACCAATCATGTCTTCATGCGACCATGCAAATACATCCTGGTACTGTGTTAGGAGTTCGATCAGGTCGGCTTTTTGATCTAAGGTGAGGTCTAAACCTATTTGGATTTCTTTGATGGTTTCGGAGGTTCCTATGTTGATGGTGGAGGTTTGGTCGAGGTTTGGTTTGGATTTATCTTCGACCCATTCCTTGATCTCCTCTGGCACCTCATAGTCATCTTCCTCCTCTTGATCAAGATCCGTCAAGTCGAAGCTCAATATTGCATCATGGTTGGAGTTATGTTGACAGGTTGGCATCTCATCAGCAGAGACACACACATCCAATGCTTGGGTCCTGAAAACAAAAATGCTTTCATTAATATTTACAACTGCTTAAATACACATAGCATTTGTAAAGCATGACAAAAGTAAATGCTCCAGCTGTGCAATGAAAAGTAAGCAGTAAATGAAAGCATGATTAAGGGCAGATTGACTATCTGCCCCTTTACCCTTTTTGACTGAGGCAAGGGACACTGCTCCAATTATCTAGGGTTAGATACTCATGGATAGGGAGGATGCTGGAAGTGTCCTCATCCGTCTCATCTTGAATGACAACTAAGACATCCTTTAGGATATGGCCGAGGCTTTTCTTGGGATTTTTCCTCTGTTTGTTGCGAGGAAAGTGAGCACAATCCTCATCGTCACTATCTAGGATTTCATCATTCATCCCCTCGTAGTTGATAATGACTTTCATGTTAGCAAATGGGACAGGATCTTTTCTTTTCCCTTTTCGCTATCTGCCTCAGGCTTAAGGGCTTTCCTTTCATTGACAGGTATAACCGGAGGAAACAGCATGGCTGATACTGCAGTCTGGATTTTTCTCACAGGTTTCATCTATCTGGCAGTTGTGAGGTCTAGGAGTAGAATTGTGGAGGCATGAGCCTTGGGATGTTTGTGTAGATTTCGGTGGTTTGACCCGGAAGAAAATCCCAGTCCTGCTCTTCCCATCTGACTTGGGATTTGAATTGGTATCTTAATTTCGTGCTTGTTCTTTCCTAACCCTTCTCCAGGCTGGAAACCCGCAGCTACCATTTCTTGGCCCACTGTCATTACTTCAGTGGAAATTTTAGGCTTCAGGGCTGGTGCCCCAACCGGTAGATATTGAATATCACTTACGTCGAGAGCTTGAAAACATGCAGGCTCAACCTCGACGTCCAGGCTAATCACTGGCATGTCCCCATATATGTGGGTAGGGTATTTCGGTTCAGCATTCACTGTGATGAGGCTGCCGTTGATAATGTACTTGAGTTGCTGATGGAGGGTGGATGGAACAGCCCCGACCATATGGATCCATGGCCTGTCCAACAGCAAGTTGTATCCGGTGGCTATGTTGAGCACCTGGAAAGATACGTAGAAGGTGTGTGGACTAATTTTTATAGGAAGCTCGATTTCCCCTATAGCCTGGCGACGAGATCCATCTAAAGCCCAGATAATCATGTGACTGTCTTTGATCCGATTTGGATTGATCTTCATTCTTTCTAACGTGTCGTATGGACAAAGATTGAGGGAAGATCCTCCATCAATAAGAACTTCTTCGATCACGTATCCGGCGGACATAACGGCTATATGGAGGGACTTATGGTGGCCCCTTCCCTCAGCTGGGATATCATCGTCTGTGAAGGAAATCACATTATTGTTGAAAATGTGTTCTATCACATGACAAAATTTCTCTGTGTCTACCGTGTGTGGCAGATGAGCTTCTTCTAGTACCTTCACTAGGATGTTACGGTGATCCTCTGATGATAGGACCAAGTCCAGCATGGATATTTGCTTGGGTGCGTCTTTCAAGCTTTGCACTATCTTGACTTTATTGTGTCCCATCTTTTTGAGGAACTCTTGTATCTTTTCTTCATCCACCTTTTCTTTTGCTTTGGTAACTGGTTTAATCACCCGCTGAGGCAAGTACAATGGATTATCTTTTGACAGGATGGAAATGTTGTTTAAAGTAGAGCTTTCAATGTCCTCGTCATTCCATGGGACCTTCTCCAGACAGAGGATTGGATACTGAGGCCTGAAGGGCAGAATTAGAGGCTGAGGTGCAGCCACCTTCATAGGATTTTGTTTGTCTTGGACCCCTTTTACCTGTCAGTACCAGGGGTGTGATGATTGATTCTTTATCGCAGGATATGACAGCCATGGTGTCCTAACACCATGCAACGAGGATCCAGAGGCTATCTTTATCTGTCATGTCGAGGATTTGATTTCCTCTGATTAGGTCACCTTTCTCAATCAGGTCATGAATTAGGTTACGAAGTGCCCAGCGTTCTTTTGTATCATGGCCGGGAGAATTGGAATGGTATTGACATATTTGGTCAGGTTTGAATTTTTTGGATTGAGGGTTCAGTGGAGGTAGCAAATCTGCAATCATTCCCTCGTTGATCATCATTTGCAGGATTTCTTCCATTGACTGATTCAAATTGGTGAAATTCCTTTTAAATAGGAATTTCCTTTCTACTTGGACACTTGCTTCTTTGATCCTTTGTCAGACCAGGGTGTAAGCTCACAAATTCGGCTATGATCTTGATTGAAATTGACTTTCGCTGGAGTAGAGCGACTGCCAATAGATTGATGGATTTGCTTCAACATCTTTCTGGTGAGTTGATGTTGGTAGAGGACCAGTTCAGCCAACTGCTCGACTTATTCCATGATAGACTTTATTTCTTCTCTATCAGGAATTGTTTTTCAAAAGCCTCCCAACTCATTGGGCTGATGTTGTTTGATTGAGTTGATTCTTCAACATAGAGGAGGTATTTGGATCCTTCTCCACTTGAAATGTTGATCATGTTAACACTCTCCTCCTTGTGTTGTGGGAGAGGGTTGTCTTGGACATGGGGTTGATCGGGTTTTGTGACCACAATCTCTCCATTATCAATTAAATCTTGGATTTTATGCTTGAGGGACCAACAGTCTTGGGTGTCATGGCCCGGTGATCCGGAATGATAAACACATTTCTTGCTAGGGTCGAAGTTCCTTGCATTAGTGTTAGTTGGCGAAAGGAGTTGGCCAATCTTCTTCTGAGCTGTCAGAAGTTTGAAGACGTTCTCGAGTGAATCCCCTAGTGGGGTTAAAGTCCTTCTGCGTCTAACCTCCATGTTTTTCTAGAATGAAGGATTTGAAGGCTGTGTTGCAGCTTGGAAAGGGGTATAGTTCCTCCTTTGAATGGGTGTATTATTTGAATTACCGCTTGAATTTTTTCCTTGCAACACCAAGGAAACTTCTTCATCTTTCTTTTTGTGGACCCTCCGGGGATTTCTCCAGTTATTTCTGGATTGGATATGCTCAACAACAGCTTCGAGTGCTGTTAGGTTTTTTATTTTCCCAGACTTGAGTCCCACTTCGGCCATTTCGTCGTGTTTGATCATTTCAGAGAAAGGTTTTCCTATGCCTGCTAAGACCCTTTCATAATAAGGAGCTTCTTGAATATCGATGAAAGTCATGACTATTTCAGATTCTATCATGGCGGGGGTGACTTGCGCTGCGACCTGTCTCCATCACTGGGCATATTCTCTGAATGATTCAGTGTTATTCTTCTTGATTTTGGTAATTTGATACCGATCTGGAGCTAGTTGAGATTGGAAACTATACTGGCTGAGGAAGGCATGGGCCAATTCTTCCCAACTGTGGATTTTGGAGTTATCCAGACGGGCATACCAGGCTCTGGCTTCTCCAGTTAAACTCTTCTGAAATAGCTGCATTCGAAGTTTCTCGTCCTCCGCATAGGATCCGAGTTCTCCATTGAAAACTTTTAGATGTGTGTATGGATCTCCCAACCCATCATATTTCTCGAACTCGGGGGTTCTGAATTTCTCAAGATAACGAGCCCCGGGGAATATGCATAGATCTGAGTAGTTGACACTGTCAAATGCCCCAATTCCTTTGATGGACCGGAGTTCTTTGCCTAGGATGGTGATTTCTAGAGTTTTGTTGATTGTATCCTGGTTCTGGGGTCCAGAGATCTGAGTTTCGGCCTTTTCTGTATCTTGACCGCCAGCACCACTACCAGATGATCCTGGTTCTGGATGTGTTTGAGATTGTTTCTCTTTGAAGGCCTTACTTTGCTCTCTAAGGAAATCGGCTAGCTCGGCTATCTGATTTTTCAATCCTTCGAATTCTTCCCTAGACACAGGGGTGGATTCTGGTGAAGCACTTGAAGCCATGTCTGTAGATGGACCGTGTGCTTTTCTGGCCTTTGATCTAGTGATAAGACCAATTTTCCCAACCTACACCAAAACGTAGGAGTGTCAGTTCCATGTGGTAAGTAATGACTGGATACATTTATGATGTGTGTTTTTTAAGTTTATCCTGCAAAATCGAGGTTAGTTATTTTTATGGCAGGATGACATGATATTTGACAGGAATGTAAATCTTTCATTATTGTCATTTACATTGTGCTCCTCAGTAATTGGAGACTTGACATGGAATTGAAAGAGGAAGGCATGAAGAAGCATCCCGTCGGATTCGGTTGATCAGAAGCTGACCTATCCTAGGTTACTCTCGCGGCTTTTGTTCCGGCATGAAGGTTCCTAGATCATCGCAATCTACTAGAAGGGAAGATACTCCGATCGTTCAACTGGAGCGAATTTGGGTGGTGCATTTTCAGGAGGCAACCCCGAAGACTTAGTCGTCCCCAGAGTCCTTACTTATCACCGACCGGGTTGGCCTCCTGGTGTAGGGACTCACAGCATACATTCACATACATCGGCCTCACCGCTTATGCATGCAATGACAGTTTGTGTGAAGCGCTAATATGGGTGTGAAGCACTAAAGCATTCATTCTCATTCATTCAATGTAAAGGCATAGCATTCATACATTCAATAAAAGACGCAGCATTCACTCATTCATTGACTGTGGAGACGCAGGATTGCACGCATTCAATAGTTTTGAAAGGGAAATGTTTGAAAAGATTGAAAGTGGCCTAAGCCCTCTACTGTCCCCAGCAGAGTCGCCACTTGTCGACGTTGGAAAATTTAAGAAATACCGCGGGTCGGTTTATAACCCGATTTTCCTCGAATCGATCTTCCTAAGTTATCTCTACCCTTATTCTTTTTATTGCAAAAAAGGTTTTGAAGGGTTTTTTAGGAAAGAGGCCAACATGTGTATATGTTGACGATTTGATTTAAATAGAGTCGCCAGTTGGTAGTTTTGAAAATGGTTGTACCAACTCAATCGAATTTGATTTGAAAAGAGGCCCAATTTGCTGGATACTATCGAAACTTGATCTTTGAAATCAGAGTTTTGAGTTCGGGGGCTTGGTTAAGTGTGGGGAAGGTGTTAGGCACCCCACGACTCTCGTGTAAACACGGTACCACAATCTTTTCAATATTTCCCTTAAAACTGGAATGCGTGAGTGAATGCTGTTTGAAAATTGGGCTTTTGGATTGATTGAAAGCTTTGACAGGCTGCGTTGAGCCTATATACGAAGGGTTTGATTCGATTTTGAAAATCAGTCTTTGATTTAATTTGCAAAAGCATTTAATTTGATTTTTTGCAAAAGCTTTTGAATTGAATTGACAGTTATATTTTGAAAGCTGATTTTATCAAACCCTTACGCTGACATAGGAATTGAAGCACATCGCTACTCTCAATTTTACTTTTATAGCCTTAAGGCTGCATGCAAGTGGTGATTTGTCGGGCTGCGAAGCATCCTCGACCACAAAAATATAAAGTGTCGATCTCTTCATGGGTATGAAAACCATCAGAGGGACGCTGACACGACAATCTATATTTTCACTATGTTGAGACCTTAAATCTGGATAACCGTTTTAAGGTCTGTGCTGTACATTTTATAGAAAAACTGGCACGGCACATTTGTAAATCGAAGTTTATCCATCGTGGGAATCAGATTCTGATCAGTTTGATCATGAATCCCACGATTCCTAGGCTCACATATGAGTGGCTAGAAAACCTACACAGTTTAAATTTATACAGAAATAAATGTATGTGTCATCACGTCGCAATGAAACCAAGGATTCATCAGTAAATCCTGGTTGCGCATGGCCAAAGCATCTCGTTCCCACTAGATAGCGATCTAAGGGATGCGAGGTTGCTTTTGAAGCTGAAACTATAAAAATAACTAGATTTAAAGAAATCTCAGTCATTATAGCTTCCAGGTTCTGTCGGGACCTGTTTGAACCGTTGAACGCTAGAATTGGCGACATTTGGATAAATCTAGTTTGCCCGCAGATATGTCAGTGCAAATTCATATACAAATGAATGTTACATGCAACAGTTGAATAAATTGAATAAAGCAATATATATATATATAGTTATATATATATATATATATATATATAAGCTGTAAAAGGGCGATGGGTTTTCACTCGCAATCCCGGACTGGAATTGAAATATATATATATTTATAAAAATTATAAATAGCCACGAAATAATCCAGGCTGTGACAGAAATAATATATATATATATATATATGTATATAAAAGCAGTAAAAAGGGCGATGGGTTTTCATGCCGGTGCCCGTACTATAATTGAAATTGACAAAAAAGTAGTCACCCAGTGACTGGGGAGAGCACCCAGTATGGGGAAGTGTGCAAAAGAAGTAAAATAGCCACGAAATAATCCAGGCTGACTGAAAATATATAAATATATATATATATATATATATATATATATATATATATATATATTGACAGAAATGTAGTCAACCAGGACTGATATGAGTACCAGTGATAGTGAAAGTCGCTTATATATGCGTAAATATATATAAAAGTGGTAAACTACCTCGGATTTGACATTCGGGCTTGACTGAATTGAAATGTTAGTACATAAATAGTTAAATATGTACAGAAAAAGGCCAAACCCGGACTGTGAAGATAACCCAGTCCGACAAAGTTGCCAGAATGTGCGTGCTAGTGCATTGAAGCTACTAGAGCTGACGGATCGTCAATCTGAGTTGTAGAAATGTTAAAAACGGAGTTTATGTACAAAAATATATTAATTTTTGACAAAAACGGCCACGGAACTACGTTCCGGGCATATTTAGAAGATAAAACTTTATGTGCAAGTGTAAAGCAGTGAAAAGTAGTAGTATTGACCTGCTGATCGTAAAAATACTTATAATGGACTATAATACGGGCTTTTTTCTAAATCGTAGGCTTTAAACGTCCAAATCTACCAGTGGTTTTTTGATATGTGGTAGTATAGGGGTATATCTACGTGTTGGAGTGAAAATATTTGGGTTTGGAAGAGGTGTAAAAGTCGGAAAATCAAACTTACAGAGCTTCGCTGCATTTTCATTTATTCAAATGAACATTGGGGCATGTTTATTTATAGGCCAGGGAGCCTCCACTCTACCTGCGGTAGTCGCAGGTAGAGCTGCGGCTCCCCTAGGTGGGGCCCACATGCCCGGCTTGGTCGTCTCGAAGTACGTGCATTCCGAGCAATGCGATGTCTGGTCGAAACTTTTTAACTTTTGATCGGAGCCGTCCTGTTTGAGGCGTGCGATACCTTTTCAGAAAGCTCTCGCCGAGAGTGTCTCAATGACAAGGGAAAAAACAATTTTCGGGTCCAGGAGGACGGGTTCATAACCAGGTCTTCGTTTTCCTGCAGTTTGTCCGTTGAGCTGTCTTGCGTAGTTGCCACTCGGGATCGTCGTTAGGGTTCATTCTGACTTTAGCGGCATCAATTTGACTTAAGTTTGACCAATTTGGTTGAGATTTGATGAAATAACCGTTGTACCCCTCCCGGGGCTGCCTGTAGTGTTTCATGGTAGCTGGTTGACTTCTAGGAGCTGATTCCAAGACTTGGATCCCAGTCGAGTCTTTTGACCTCAAGGTTGTCTCTGAGGCTGACGTGGTCATTCTAGGTTTTGCTCTGGAGTTGTTGTGATGCTTTAGGTTGATGTCTGAAGTTGACCTGGCGTCCCGGGTTGAGACCGGGGATGACCTGCACTTCTCGGGTTGAGACCGGGGTTAAGTTTGACTTCCTGGGTTATTGTCGGGGATGAACTGACTTTCCCGGATTGAGACCGGAGATGGATTAACATGTCCTCGATTGATGTCGAGGTTGCCTTGACTTCCCGGATTGAGACCAAGGTTGACTTTACGGCACGATATTGAGGTCGGGGTTGATTGGTACCTCCCGGGTGCTAGCGGGGTTGAATTGACTTCCCGGGTTGAGACTGGGGTTGATTTTGACTTCCCGGGTTGAGACCGGGGTTGATTGATACCTCCCGGGTCGCTGTCGGGGTTGAATTGATTTCCCGAGTTGAGATCGGGGTTGATTTTGACTTCCCGGGTTGAGACCGGGGTTAATTTTGATTTCCCGGGTTGAGATCGAGGTTGATTTTGATGATCCGATTGACTGTCGAAACTTGATTGATGGTCCGATTGACTATCGAAACTTGATTGATGGTCCGACTGACTATTGGAACTTGATTACTGATATTAGAAATCGGATTTAGGTTAGAGGACCGGCGTTGGTGGTCGAATTTGGATTGATTGACAGTTTTGCCCTACTACCGGGTTAGTATTGGGACAAGAAAAATTTTGAGTGTCTACAACTTCAATATCCTTTTAATATAAGGTTTGTGTGACACATGCACTTTAATACTAAGTTATTTAGCTACCTTATACACTTATAATATGTATAACCTTTATGCTTAGGATAATTAATATCTACTCTATTAATTATTTAAATTATACAATCTACGGTAAAATAATAACTTAAGTTATTTATTACATTAAAATAACTTAGCTTTCTTTTATAGATTTAACCCTCTTGGAAATACATAAGATATAATTACTATTATGTATTCCGTCATAACATGATATAATAAGTTTTTTATTATATTTTCTCCAATAGAGGCATTAATTATAATAAAATGACTTACTCATTTTCTCAAGATATTATTTTAATATAATATCTAAGTATTATTAAAATAGTTACATGTATGACACATGTACACCTTTTATATAGAAAATAGACTATAAGTTTATTTCCTATCAATATATTACATATAGCAAATATGTTTTAATATATTTACCCTCATTCATATTACCTCATACAAAGACATACAAGGTAATATTATTATTTAAAATAGTATTCCCCCTTTTATTAAAATAATTCAATATTAAAAATTATTTTAATATCTTTTATTAGAAATATTTAGTAATTATTTCTCTTTCCTTTCTATAAATTGTCCCACACACAATTTCTTTAATCTATACATTTAACCATATCTCAAATATTAATTAACTCTCTAATCAATATTTATTTAAAGATATATTGGTTTAACAACGTATATATATATATATATATATATATATATATATATTATTAACGTCGTTCGCACATTCACATAATATCATGCCAAGTAATATATATAAGGGCACTTACTATACTCACATACTCCACACATGTATTAACTCACTATTTACTTAAGTGATCTTAACCCCTTACTATATCACCATAGTTAATTAAGGCTTCAACATTCAAGGTATATTATTCCATAATATAACTTCCAATTTAAATTAACCAATATTTATACTTATTAGTTAATTCTCATAATTAACTAATTCATGTTTTACTATCCCAATCCATCCATAGATAGCTTAAGCACTAATAATAACCTATATTACAAACATACTAGTTATTAATATACATACACAAGAAGATGGTGATTATACATTAAAGATATTTAATGTCACCAACTTACTATGATAAAATAATTCTATAAATTATTTAATATCGATAGATAAATCTTATCCATCTTCTTACTAATTCATCTTTACAATTTATAACAAATATATAATAATGATATATATTTATTAAGCACAAAATAACTTATTACATAGCTCATATTACCCTATGTAACACAATACTACATACCTCGTATCACAATATATATTCTTATTCGAACCCATCTCATGCTTTAAGAATTTTATTTACTGAATTCTTATTTTATAATTTCTGAAAATTCGGGTTCTTACAGCAACTGCTCCGGTGTTATCACAATATACGGGGACTGCTTCTCCAATGCTAGGAACCACACCAAGTTCTATTATGAACTTTTTCATCCAAACAACTTCCTTGCAGCTTTACTTGCAGCTATATACTCTGCCTCTGTCACTGAATCAGCAACTGTTTGCTGTTTGGAACTCTTCCAACTCGCTGCGCCTCCGTTCAAGGTAAAAATATACCTCGAAACAGATTTACTGTCATCTTGTTCCGTTTAAAAACTTGAGTCAGTGAAGCCCTCGAGTTTTAATTCAGACTCACCATAGACAAGAAATATATCCTTAGTCCTTCGTAAGTACTTTAGGATATTCTGCACTGCCTTCTAGTGCTCTTCTCCTGGATTCGACTGGTATCTGCTCGTTACACTAAGTGCATGAGCGACATCTGGTCTAGTACATATCATACCGTACATGATAGATCCTATTGCAGAAGCATAAGGGATTTACTCATACGGTCTCTCTCTTCAGGTGTCTTTGGGGCCTGTTTCTTGGAGAGATTTATTCCATGGCTCATCGGCATGAGACCTCTTTTGGAATCTTCCATGCTAAACCTCTTTAGCATCGTATCAATATAAGTTCCTTGTGATAAGCCAAGCATCTTTTTAGATCTATCTCTATAGATCTTTATCCCCAAAATATAGGATGCTTCTCCCAAGTCTTTTATGGAGAAGTGTTTAGATAACCAGATTTTAATCGATTGAAGCATAGGAATGTCATTCCCTATCAGTAATATACCATCAACAAATAATACAAGAAATAAAACTGTGCTCCCACTCACCTTCTTGTACACACATAGTTAATCTTCGTTTTTCATAAAATCAAACTCTTTGATTATTTCATCAAAACGAATGTTCCATCTATGAGAAGCTTGCTTCAATCCATAAATGGATCATTGTAGCTTACAGACTTGATTTGTTCCAACCTTTGAAACAAATCCCTCTGGCTGTGTCATATACACATCCTCTGTAACGAATGAGAATTTTATATATTAAATATTAATATTTATTAAATTAAATAAATATTTTAATTGATTTACTGATTTATTTATTGAGTTAAATAAATAAATTATGTGATTGTTGTGGTGTAATTAATTAAGTGTTAAATGAATATTTAATAATTTATTTAATTGATGTGTAATGATTTTATGGTATAGTTCTAATTTTATTCAGATAATTAAATTAGATAAAGTTTATGTAATAATTGTTACATGAAATTATAGTTAGCGAGTAATTATAATTTCATTGTGGCAATTTTTATGTGGATAATTGATGTTTAGCTTTTATTTAATTAAATTAGAAGGTTGAAATTTAATTAAATAAAGTGTAATATTTAAACTATGTTAAAGGATTAATTAAAATAAAGAAAGAGT
The DNA here is from genome assembly GCA_020205555.1 of Panax stipuleanatus. Classification (NCBI taxonomy): domain Eukaryota; kingdom Viridiplantae; phylum Streptophyta; class Magnoliopsida; order Apiales; family Araliaceae; genus Panax; species Panax stipuleanatus. The sequence goes on along the minus strand of CM035121.1, from coordinate 18,737,530 downwards.
TTTTAAATTAGTTTTACCAAACAAGGACCTTAAAACTGTTTTTAAAGGGTTTTGCCAAACAGGGCCCTTGCACTTGTTTTAAATGAATTTTTAACAAACAGAATCTTAAGCTCAAAAAGTTAGTTTTTAAAAATAAACAGTTTTTGTCAAACAAGCCTTATGGCTTTTTAAATTCAAATTGTGTAACTTATTTATATTAATGGTTATTATTATATTAGTTAATTTAGGCCATTAAGTATTTGGCAGTTATATATGTTATACTTACGTATTATATATATACTATATGTGAATTTCATATTACGTTAGTTAAACTTAGTCTGTGAAAACAAAGAAAAGAAAGAACAGAGAAAAGAGAAAAGAAGAAGAGAGAAGAAGAGAAAAGAAAGGAAGGAGCTTTAGAATCAAAGTATCAATCATCTTCTTCACCTCTAATAGCTTAAGGGTATAATCTCAATTTCCTTATTTTCTTTATATATGTTTTAATTGTTCTTCATGATATTTAGTTCTCTATAATTTAACTTTTATGAGAATTCATGCCAGTATGACTTATATGTGTCTAATTGAGTATACGAACTGTTTATATATGTTTAGTAAGACGAATTAAGTTGTTTAATCCATGAAAACATGATGAACATGGAGAAATTATGTTCATCAAAATTTACAGTGTACTCTTTTTGAAAATATATAGTTTTCTTTTAAAAATCAAAATTTTGAGTTTAATTGTTAATTGTTGTATAAATTGGTTTTAGATTATGTTAATATGTTGATATATGAATTCAATGTGCTTTGAATTGGGTATTTTGATTGAGTAACAAATTCACAGTGTTCAATTTCATCAAGAACACTGAAAAATGATTTTCTCAAATTTTTACAAAATTAAGTATTTTAAATTATGTAATTTGATGTCTTTATGTGTTAAAACGTGTTAAAAACTTAGAATTTTGTTTTCTGTAAAGTTTATATGAATTATGTTAGTTGAATTTAGAACTTGACGTGAAAAAATAAGCCAAATTGGGTTTTTCTCTGCAAAGTTCGCGACACTGTCAGACCAGTCTGCAGATTGGGTTTTCCTAAGGCCATTTGGAGCGCGGCCGCACTAGTCCTGCAGATTGGGCAAAAAACTATTTTTAATTGTACAAAATTATAAGATTTATTATGTAATAAATTATAAAGCATGTTAGTAAAATTAAAATGCTAATTGGACAGTAATGAATTATATTAATAAAATATAATATGTAATTATAATTTGAATAATTATAATTAAGGAAAATGTGTAACTTAAATTATAAATTATAAATTATAAATTATAATTTAATTAGTGCATGAATTGAAATTGATTATTTATAATCAAAGTAATCGTTTAATTTAAATTATAATTTATTTAATTATAATTTAAAATAATATAAATGCATAAATTTAGTTTGATTAATCTTAATCGAAGTACATGTTTAATTTAAATTATAATTTATTTAATTATAATTTTATTTATATAAAATATAATTATAATTTGATAAATTATAATTAAAGTGAATGATTAATTTAAATTATAATTTGTTTAATTATAATTTAATTAATGTAAGATGTAATTATAATTTGATTTAATTATAATTAAAATGAATTATTTAATTTAAATTATAATTTGTTTAAATTATAATTTAATTAATATGAGTACATAATTACTATTTGATTAATTGTGTGAACATGTAATATGATTACGTGATGTGATTAATTATGTGATAATTAATTATTAACTTAATAATTAAAGAGGAGTGAGTTAACCTAATGGGTTAACTAATTATGTGAATTAGTTACGTGATAACTAATTTATATTATTATTGTTAATTATATATATGTAGGAATTTTTAAGGAACGTGATAGTAACTGTAGCTTGCGCTCGAGACAAGTTGTTCTATCCTTTTTTGATTTCGTTTATGCTAGTTATTGTATTCTCTATAATTTATATATTGAATAAATATCTTAGCGAAGTCCATTCATGAATTGATGTGACCTTGACTTAATTGTTCAAGTAAGGTCTATTAAGTCTTTCAAATGCTTTAAGTTATTTCTAAAGCATAAATTATTTCGAAATTCCTTATTGATGAATTATTCTAAATTATTGTAAGTCGATTCAACTATTCCTTCGTTGATGAACGTTGAATTCTAAATTACCCTTTTAAGCTTATCCAAATCAAACTTTCTTTGGGGCGGACTCGTATCAAATACTGAGATGAACAACCCTATTCATTAGGGGAGGTTACTACGCGAAAGCGTTAAGATATTTGTGTACAATACATGGTACGAAGGGTTGATCCCCCTAAGAACGAGTTAAGTTCAATAGTCTAAATGACTGTTAAAGGTTTTAAATAGAAATGTTTATAACCTAGGACAAAAGTTCAAGGTCTTATAACCCTCAGATGATTTCAATATTCGCAATTCTTATTATTGATATTTTTTATTGTTGATGAAAGTAAAGTTATTCAAATCCTTTGAAGCTATCCAAGTTATGTCTTTATCATTGTTGTATTCAAGTGAGCTGTTGTTTGCTCACTCTTGCTTATTAAATAACCATTGCAGCTAAAGTTGAAAGTGTTGACGCTCCGTCAACTAGTAAGGGCAAAGGCAAGCTGAACAAGTGAAGACTTGTTTTAATTGTTGACTAAATTGTAATAAGACTTTAAGTTATGTTTTTATTTTCCACATTAAATGTTTATGTCAAGGTTAGATAACCCTGGGATTTATTTTGGACAAGGTTGTGATCCTTTTATAAGGAAGATTTTTATTTAAGTATTTATGAAGGTTGTAATTCATTTTGCAATTCTTTATTATTGGGCAATAGTTGTATTTTATTTAGATAGTGAGCACCAAATCTTGTGGAAATGAAGTACCCGGATTTAGGGGTGTCACAGGTTGGTATCAAAGCAGTAGGTTATGAACCTTAGGTGGGGAAAAACCCTTAGGTAGTAGCCTTATAAGAAGATCGAAAGATAGTGGTGATAGGTAAAGATAATAAACTACCTTATGTGCTATGTGTTTACGTTTAAGTATTCGAAAAGTGACGACTCGATATCACGTAATAATTAAACTTTAAAATTCTTTTGTCAGGATGACGAACGTTGGAGAGTCCAGTCAAGCTAGAGAGGAGTTACCTCAGGTTCCTAGAGAGGAGGAGCCCCGAGACATCCATGTTGTCTGGGAGCAGTTGGTTAGGAGAGAGCCATCTCCGTTTATCACCGCAGCTGGTCAGGGATATGAGCTGACACCTATTCCAGAGGAAGAGGACGAGGATGAGTCAAAGGAGGAAGAGGATCCCGAGGAGGAATTCCCACCTCCCTTTACTAGTGCTGAGATGTACGAGGAGGTTCACGACCGCAACGTGGAGCCTCAGGAGTTATTGGACGAGAGTCGGACTACTATCCAGCAGCGGGACGAGACTATCGAGGAGATGGATAGTGAGCTAGGAAATGTGCAGTGTAAGATTATCCACGTAGAAAATGATAGAGATGAGGCACGGGCCGAGCTAGCAAAGCTGAAGCAAGACATCCAAGAGGAGTCGATAAAGCGTGCCAGAGCTGAGGAAAACAAGCTTGAGGGATATTCAATGAGCCGACCAAGCTGAAGATGAGGCTGAATCCAAGAGGGCCAAGCTGAGGGAAACAGAATACGCATTCTATACGGCTATAGATAGAGCACAGGATCTTGTCTTCTATTACCCAGCTCAGTTCCAAGGTTTACCATGGTATATGGTGGACCGAAGAACGGTGTTTCTGGTGATGGATGAAGAACGCAGAGAGGCTGTGCGACGTCTTAACATGCCTAGACAGTAGAGTCTTTAATTATGTGTTTCTTTTTGTAATAAACAAATGTAAATCCCATAATTTAAGATAATAATGGGATAAGTTAATAATGTAATCCTGTAACTTTTTTAGTTCAGGAAAGATGATGTGAATAACAGAATGCTATCTATTTGATGTTTTATTCTGAGTAATGAATAAAAGAAGTTATTAATCTGCTATGTGCTCATATATGAACTGAATTATTTAAAATGGTAAGTATGAACTTGAATACTTAAGAATTGAATAAAGGATCTAATAATAATATTTTCTTAACAAAAAATGCCTACTAAAAGAAGATCTACACGTCAAAACCCCGAGGGTTCGACGAATAACAATAACGATGGGACGAATCCCAATACGGTTCAGCAGTTGGTAAACCTACGGACGGGAGCGCTTGCGAATCAGCCGCAAGTGCAGGGCACGACTTTCAATGAATTTAAGGCAGTAGAACTGCCTGAATTCAATGGATCGGTAAACCCTATAGATCCCCAGACGTGGGTGATGGAGATGGAGAAAGTCTTCGATGTGGCTAGAGTTAGCAAAGACCAGAAGACGGCATTTGCAACTTTCATGTTGAAGTCGGATGCTAGTTTCTGGTGGCAAGCCAACAAGACTAGAGAGGGTGAAGGAGTGATACCGTGGGAGCGTTTCAAAGAGATGTTCTTTGAAATGTACTTTCCCATGAGCTCGCAAGAGCAGATGGAGGTCCAGTTTCTAGAGCTTAAGTAGGGAGGGATGACGGTGTCAGAGTATGTCGCAAAATTTAACGAGCTGGCCATGTTCGCTACATACCAGGTCAGTACTGATGCTAGGAAGGCTAGGAGGTTTGAGCGGGGACTGAAGCCCTGGCTCTACAGCAAGGTCTCCATGTTCCAGCTGAATACGTTCACAGCTGTGCTAGAAAAGGCTATACTCGCTGAAGGAGGAAGCGACGCGGTGACCAAATTCAATCAAGACAAGAAGAAGAAGAATGAGACGGAGAACAAGGTTGGTGGTAGCGGGGCTATCAACCAGAAAAGGAAATGGAACGACAACACCTCTGCTGGGAGTCAGTAGGGAAGCCAGCCGAAGAGGAAGTTTGAAGCATGTGCTACATGCGGGAAGAATCACACTGGAGTGTGCATGAAGGGAAAACGGGTGTGCTTCAACTATGGTCAGGAAGGCCACATTGCACCCAATTGCCCAAACCCGAAGAAGGGAGCTTGCTACACATGTGGATCCAAGGATCACATGGCCCGTAGTTGCCCTAAGAAGATAGCTGGAGGGTCATCAGGGAGTGGAGGAAATGGGAGCGGCAGTACCTTGACTATCGCTGCACCATTGCAGGCTTTTTGACCCACTACCTGGAGATTCAACATGACGGTGCAGGATGTTGTGCTATCAAAGGATGTGGTGTCAGGTATTATTCTGGTCAATAGTATAAATGCATATGTATTATTTAATTCGGGTGCTACTTGTTCATTCATATTTGATGATTTTGCTAAGACCCTAGACTTACCTAAAGAGGAATTAGTTTACCCCTTGAACATAGAGGTTGCGAATAGGGAGGTTATTCCTTTTAGGTTCGTATACAAGAACTGTAGATTGGACATTAAGGGTCAGGAATTAAGGGTAGATTTGATTCCGATAAAACTTGGGGAATTCGATATCTTACTGGGTATGGACTGGTTGTTCAACCATGGGGCGATAATCGACTGTCAGAAGAAGTCGATAAACCTTACGACTTTGTCAAAATTAGTGTTCTATGGTAGCAAATTGCCTAGACAAGCAAGTTGTCTGACGGTTATGCAAGCCAAGAAACTTTTAACGCAAGGCTGTATAGGATATCTAGCCTACATAGTAGATACGCGTAAGAAGAGCCCGAAGTTAGAAGAGATATCAATGGTTAGGGAGTTTGTGGACGTGTTTTCGGATGATTTGCCAGGACTTCTGCTAGATATGGAGATAGAGTTCGTGATCGACTTAGCACCGGGAAATGCTCTGATTTCTAAAGCTCCGTACCGAATGGCTCCAGTCAAGATGAAGGAACTGATGGCTCAACTGCAAAAATTTCTGGATAAGAAGTATATTCAACCGAGCGTTTCACCATAGGGAGCGCCATTATTATTCGTGAAGAAGAAGGACGGATCGATGCGGCTATGCATTGATTATAGGGAGTTGAACAAAGTTACGATCAAGAATAGGTATCCTTTACCTAGGATCGATGACTTGTTCGATCAACTGAAGGGTGCTAGATACATCTCAAAAATCAATTTGAGAAGAGGGTATCATCAGTTGAAGGTAAGAAGAGAAGATATACCGAAGACGGCTTTTAGGACTCGGTATGGTCATTACTAGTTCTTGGTGATGTCATTTGGTCTGACGAATGCCCAAGATGCATTTATGAACTTAATGAACAGGGTGTTTAAGCCATTCCTAGATAAGTTGGTGGTAGTGTTCATAGATGACATCCTGGTTTATTTCAAGACTGAGGAAGAACACACCGAACATTTGAGACTAATGTTGGAATCGCTGAGGCGAGAGAAGCTTTACGCGAAATTCTCGAAGTGCCAATTCTGGTTAGAACGTGTGCAATTTCTTGGCCACGTGATTGACAAAGATGGGATTTTGGTAGATCCGTCGAAGGTTAAAGCCGTGATTAATTGGGAACAGCAGAAGACACCGTCTAAAGTGAGGAGTTTCTTGGGATTGGCAGATTATTACCTAAGATTTATCCAAGACTTTTCCAAAATCGCAACTCCGTTGACAAAGTTAACTCGTAAAATGGTTAAGTTTGTTTGGACGAAAAAATGTGAGGAAAGTTTTCAGGAATTGAAGAAGAGGTTGAGTACTGGGCCTGTATTGTCTTTGCCAGATAGTACGGGGAAGTTCGTGGTATATAGTGATGCCTCATATAAAGGATTAGGCTGTGTACTGATGCAAAGCGGAAAAGTCATTACATATGCATCACATTAGCTGAAGGATTACGAGAAAGGGTATCCAACTCACGATTTAGAATTGGCAGCAGTAGTGTTTGCTCTAAAGATTTAGAGACACTACCTCTATGGAGAAAGGTGTGAGATATACACGGATCATAAGAGTTTGAAGTATATCTTTACCCAGAAGGATTTAAACATGCGCCAAAGAAGATGGTTGGAACTGATCAAGGACTACGGCTGCGAGATACTTTACCATCCGTGTAAAGTTAACGTCGTCGCCGACGCCTTGAGCAGAAAGGGCCGGGAGAAGCTAAATATGTTAACTGATCAGGACCAGTTAATAGAAGATATGGCTAGATTGGAACTAGAAGTGAAGTATCCGAAGGAATCGGATGAGATGTTGTTTTAAGTCACTACTGGTTCTACTCTGGTAGACAAAGTGAAAAAAGCACAACTTCACGATGAAAAATGCGAGAAGATCCGAAAAAGAATAGCCGATGGTGAAGAAATCAAGTTCAAGATCGATAGCGAAGGACTGCTACGATTTGAAGGAAGAATCTAGGTACCGCCAGTACCAGACGTCAAAGAGGAGATTTTGAACGAATCTCACAGTTCGAGATATTCGATTCACCCTGAAAGTACAAAGATGTACCAGGGTCTCAGACACCATTTCTGGTGGTCGAATATGAAGAGGGAAGTTGCTGAATGCGTTGCGAAATGTCTAACGTGTCAGAAAGTTAAAGCAGAACACCAGAGACCAAGTGGATTGCTACAACCGTTAGAAATTCCAAAATGGAAGAGGGACCATATCATGATGGATTTCGTGGTTGGTCTTCCAGCAACTCAGAAGGGTTTCGATGCGATATGGGTGATAGTGGATGGACTGACGAAGTCGGCACATTTCCTACCGATCAAGATTAAGTTTAACTTGGGTCAGTTAGCAAAACTGTACATGAAGGAAATCATTTCTCGACACGGTGTTCCGGTGTCGATTGTGTCTGACAGAGATCCGCGTTTTACGTTAAATTTCTGGAAGCGTTTGCAAGAGTGTCTGGGAACACAATTACGAATGAGTACGGCGTACCATCCTCAGACCGACGGCTAGAGCGAGAGAACGATTCAGACGCTAGAGGATATGCTGAGAGCTTGCGTTATGGACTTCAAAGGAAGCTGGGATGATCATTTGCCGTTGGTGGAGTTCGTCTACAACAATAGCTACCACGCGAGTATCGGCAAGCCGCCTTTCGAAGCGTTATACGGCAGGAAATGCAGAACACCTTTGTGCTGGGATGAAGTCGGTGAACGTCAACTGTTGGGACCGGAACTGGTATAACAAACTGGTGAAATCGTGAAGTTGATCAGAACAAGATTGGTTGCTGCTCAAGACAGACAGAAGAAATATGCCGATCAACATCGACAGGATCGAGAATTCTTATCGGGAAGCTTTGTTTTCCTGAAGGTATTTTTCTGTAAGGGGAAGATTCGATTTAGCAAGAAAGGGAAGCTGAGTCCCCAATTCATTGGACCTTTTGAGATACTGCAAAAGGTGGGCGAAGTGGCTTACGAGGTCGCGTTATTTCCGGAGTTAGATAATATACACAATGTTTTTCACATTTCTGTGTTAAGACCGTACAAACACGACTACAAACATGTAATAGAGTACGAGCCTTTACAATTCGATAAAGACTTAACTTATAAAGAAGTGCCTGTTCAAATAGCTGATAGAAAAGAACAAGTGCTTAGAAATAAAGTGATACCTTCTGTTAATGTAATCTGGAGGAACCACAGTGCTGAAGAAGCCACGTGGGAACTCGAAGATGTAATGAAGAAAACATATCCCCAATTATTTGCTTAGTTATTTGTGTAACCCCTTACATACCGATTCTGGGGACAGAATCTTTTTAAGGGGGGAAGAATGTAACAGATGATATATTTTTTTTATGTGTGATTCTGGGGACAGAATCCTTTTAAGGAGGAAAGATTGTAGCGAATGAGAATTTTATATATTAAATTTTAATATTTATTGAATTAAATAAATATTTTAATTAATTTACTGATTTATTTATTGAGTTAAATAAACAAATTATGTGATTGTTGTGGAGTAATTAATTAAGTGTTAAATGAATATTTAATAATTTGTTTAATTGATGTGTAATCATTTTATGGTATGGTTCTAATTTAATTGAGATAATTAAATTAGATAATGTTTATGTGATAATTGTTACATGAAATTATAGTCAGCGAGTAATTATAATTTTATTGTGGTAATTTTTATGTGGATAATTGATGTTAGCTTTTATTTAATTAAATTAGAAGGTTGAAATTTAATTAAATAAAGTGTAATATTAAAACTATGTGTTAAAGGATTAATTAAAATAAAGAAAGAGTTTTTAAATTAGTTTTACCAAATAAGGCCCTTAAAACTGTTTTTAAAGAGTTTTGCCAAACAGGGCCCTTGCACTTGTTTTAAATGAATTTTTAACAAACAGGGCCTTAAGCTCAAAAAGTTAGTTTTTTAAAAATAAACAATTTTTGCCAAACAAGCCTTATGGCTTTTTAAATTCAAATTGTGTAACTTATCTATAATAATGGTTATTATTATATTAGTTAATTTAGGCCATTAAGTATTTGGAAGTTGTATATGTTATACTTACGTATTATATGTATACTATATGTGAAATTCATATTACGTTAGTTAAACTTAGTCTGTGAAAACAAAGAAAAGAAAGAACAGAGAAGAGAGAAAAGAAGAAGAGAGAAGAAGAGATAAGAAAGGAAAGAGCTTGAGAATCAAAGTATCAATCATCTTCTTCACCTCTAATAGCTTAAGGGTATAATCTCAATTTTTTTATTTTCTTTATATATGTTTTAATTGTTCTTCATGATATTTAGTTCTCTATAATTTAACTTTTATGAGAATTCATGCCAGTATGACTTATATATGTCTAATTGAGTATACGAACTGTTTATATATGTTTAGTAAGACGAATTAAGTTGTTTAATCCATGAAAACATGATGAACATGAAGAAATTATGTTCATCAAAATTTACAGTGGACTCCTTTTGAAAATATATAATTTTCTTTTAAAAATCAGAAATTTGAGTTTAATTGTTAATTGCTGTATAAATTGGTTTTAGATTATGTTAATATGTTGAGATATGAATTCAATGTGCTTTGAATTGGGTATTTTGATTGAATAACAAATTCACAGTATTCAATTTCATCAATAACACTGAAAAATGATTTTCTCAAATTTTTACAAAATTAAGTGTTTTAAAATTATATAATTTGATGTCTTTATGTGTTAAAATGTGTTAGAAACTTAGAATTTTATTTTCTGTAAAGTTTATATGAATTATGTTGGTTGAATTTAGAACTTGATGTGGAGAAATAGGCCAAATTGACTTTTTCTTTGCAAAGTTCGCGACACTGTCATACTAGTTTGCGCAGTGGCGCAGCCGAGCCGCTCCCAAGGCCATTTGGAGCGCGGCCGCGCTGGTCCTGCAGATTGGGCAGAAAACTATTTTTAATTATACAAAATTATAAGATTTATTATGTAATATATTATAAAGTATGTTAATAAAATTAAAATGCTAATTGGACAGTAATGAATTATATTAATAAAATATAATATATAATTATAATTAAGGAAAATGTATAATTTAAATTATAAATTGTTAATTATAATTTAATTAGTGCAAGAATTGAAATTGATTATTTATAATCAAATTAATTATTTAATTTAAATTATAATTGGTTTAATTATAATTTAATTAATATAAATGCATAAATTTAGTTTGATTAATCTTAATGGAAGTACATGTTTAATTTAAATTATAATTTCTTTAATTATAATTTTATTTATATAAAATGTAATTATAATTTGATAAATTATAATTAAAGTGAATGATTAATTTAAATTATAATTTATTTAATTATAATTTAATTAATGTAAGATGTAATTATAATTTAATTTAATTATAATTAAAATGAATTGTTTAATTTAAAATATAATTTGTTTAAAATATATTTTAATTAATATGAGTACATAATTATTATTTGATTAATTGTGTGAACATGTAATATGATTACGTGATGTGATTAATTATGTGATAATTAATTATTAACTTAATAATTAAAAGAGGAGTGTGTTAACCTAATGGGTTAACTAATTATGTGAATTAGTTACGTGATAACTAATTTATAGTATAATTGTTAATTATATATATGTAAAAAATTTTAAAGAACGTAATAGTAACTGTAGCTTGCGCTCGAGGCAAGTTGTTCTATCCTTTCTTGATTTCGTTTATGCCAGTTATTGTATTCTCTATAATTTATATATTGAATAAATATCTTAGCGAAGTCCATTCATGAATTGATATGACCTTGACTTAATTGTTCAAGTAAGGTCTATTAAGTCTTTCAAATGCTTTAAGTTATTTCTAAAGCATAAATTATTTCAAAATTCCTTATTGATGAATTATTCTAAATTATTGTAAGTCGATTCAACTATTCCTTCGTTGATGAATGTTAAATTCTAAATTATCCTTTTAAGCTTATCCAAATCAAACTTTCTTTGGTGTGGACTCGTATCAAATACTAAGATGAACAACCCTATTCATTAGGGGAGGTTACTACGTGAAAGCGTTAAGATGTTTGTGCACAATACAAGGTACGAAGGGTTGATCCCCCTAAGTATGAGTTAAGGTCCATATTCTAAATGATTGTTAAAGGTATTAAATAGAAATGTTTATAACATAGGACAAAAGTTCAAGGTCTTATGACTCTCAGATGATTTCAATATTCGCAATTCTTATTATTGATTTTTTTTTATTGTTGATGAAAGTAAAGTTATTCAAATCCTTTGAAGCTATCCAAGTTATGTCTTTATCATTGTTGTATTCCAGTGAGCTGTTGTTTGCTCACTCTTGCTTATTAAATAACCATTGCAGCTAAAGTTGAAAGTGTTGACGCTCCGTCAACTAGAAAGGGCAAAGTCAAGCTGAACATGTGAAGACTTGTTTTATTGTTGACTGAATTGTAATAAGACATTAAGTTATGTTTTTATTTTCCGCATTAAATGTTTATGTCAAGGTTAGATAACCCTGGAATTTATTTTGGACAAGGTTGCGATCCTTTTATAAGAAAGATTTTTATTATTTATGAAGGTTGTAATTCATTTTGCAATTCTTTATTATTGGGCAATAGTTGTATTTTATTTAGATAGTGAGCACCAAATCTTGTGGAAATGAAGTACTTGAATTTGGGGGTGTCACATCCTCCTCAAGTTTTCCATTGAGGAAGGTCGTTTTCACGTCCATCTGCTAGATCTCAGTCATTATAAGCTGCAATCGCAAGCAAAATCCGAATGGACTTGAGCATCGCTACTGGTGAGAATGTTTTATCATAGTCAACTCTTTGTCTTTGTTTGAAATCTTTTGCAACCAGTCAGGCTTTATAGGGGTCTACCTTGCCGTTCGCTCCAGTCTTTTTTTTAAAGACCCATTTACACCCAATAGGATTAATGCCTTCAGGTGATGAAACCAAAATCCATACTTGGTTTTTATCCATGGAGTCTATTTCGGATTTCATGGCTTCAAGCCATTTCCCTGAGTCTTTATTACTCATAGAATATTCGTAATTCAATGAATCATCATCATTCATGACGTGTACCTCATCGTCATCCTCTATGACGAATCTATACCTCTCAGGTATCTTCGGTATTCTTCCAGATTTAGGAATAGGGTGTGGTACAGTAGGTTCTTCTACTTGGTCAGGTATCTGACTTTGATCCGTAGTAATTTGTGGTTCTTGAACTTCTTCAAGATATATCTTACTCCCACTGACCCCTTCATGGATAAACACCTTTTCCAAGAAGGCAGCATGTTTTGCAACAAACACCTTTTGATCAGTTGGATGATAGAAATAATACCCTACGGTTTTTTTAGGGTATCCCACAAATCTACACTTGTCAGATTTAGTCTGTAGCTTATCATTTTCAAACTTTTTGACATAAGATGGACAACCCCAAGTCTTAACATGCTCAAGATTTGGTTTCCTCTCTTTTCACATCTCATATGGAGTCTTTGGGGCGGATTCGGTAGGTACCTTATTAAGCAGGTATGCAGCCGTTTCTAGGGCATAACCCCAAAATAAAATTGGAAGATCGGTAAAACTCCTCATGGATCGAACCATGTCCAACAATGTTCGATTTCTCCTTTCAGATACTCCATTTAACGGTGGTTTACCTGGTGGAGTCCATTATGAGATAATTCAATTATCTTTGAGACAATTGAGAAACTCACCGCTTAAGTATTCTCCACCTCTATCTGATCGAAGAATCTTAATACTCGTGCCCGTTTGTTTCTCTACTTCACTTCTGAACTCTTTGAACTTTTCAAATGATTTTGATTTGTATTTCTTTAAATACACATATCCAAATCTTGAGTGATCATCAGTGAAAGTAATAAAATAAGAATACCCACCTCGTGCATTCGTTGTCATAGGTCCACAAACGTCTATGTGAACCAACGCTAATAACTCTGTAACTCTTTCTCCTTTTCCAGTAAAGGGAGATTTAGTCATTTTACCCATGAGACAAGATTCACAAGTTGGATATGATTCAAAATCATATAGCTTTAAGAGCACATCCTTATGCAACTTGGATAATCATGTTTCATTGATATGACCGAGTCTATAGTGCCACATATAGGTATAATTAACATCATCTCTTTTCCTTTTCTTAGTTTGTTCTATTTAAAGTATATTTTCCTGCAAGTCAAGTATATAAAGTCCATTTCGCAGATTACCAACACCATATAAAACATTGTTTTTATAAATAGAACAACTGTTGTTCTTTATTATAATGTCAAATCCTTCCATATCTAATACGGAAATAGAAATAATATTTCTAATGATATTCGGAAAAAAATAATAATTATTTAAATAAATGGACATGCCCGAAGGCATTGCTAAACAATAAATCCCTATAGCTAATGCAGCAACCTTTGCTCTATTTCCCACTCGTAGGATGACCTCATCATTGCTCAGCTTTCTACTTCTGACCAGTCCCTGCACAGTATTACATATATGAGAACCACAGCCGGTATCCAATACCTAAGTAGAATTATGACTTTCAAAAAAAATAATTTCAATCATGAACAAACCTTGATTGGAAGTCGAAGCTTCTCCAAGCTTCTTCTCTGCTAGAAACTTCTTTTAGTTCCTTTTCCAATGTCCCGGCTCATTGCAATGGAAGCACATTCCTTTGCCAGCTGGATCAGGTTTCTTTTGTTTCTTTAAGTTCACCTTTCCCTTCGCCTTCTTAGATTTCTTCTTTTCAGAAGACACCTTGGGCCTCTTTCTTTTATTGGAAGAATCCACCATCAAGACATGGTTCTTCGTGGATGAGAAGTGACCTTCTGCAGTTTTCAATATGTTAAGTAATTCATGCAAGCTGACATCCAACTTATTCATGTGAAAATTAACAATGAACTGTGAGAAGGTCTCAGGGAGTGACTGCAAGACTAAGTCTTGACTCAACTCCCCATCCATGACGAACCCAAGCTGTCCAAGGCGTTCAATTAGATTGATCACCCTAAGGACATGAGTCTCGAAGGCGGTGCCCTCGGTTATCCGAGATCGGAAGAGCTCCTTAGATATCTCACATTTAGCAGTCCTACTTTGTTCACCATATAACTCCTTGAGGTGAAGCAACATAGTAGGAGCATCCATGTTTTCGCTCGTTATTCATGGATGCGAGCATGATGCATTGAGCCACAGATGCATCATCTTGCCACTTTACAATGGTGGCAATCTCTTCCTCATAGGCTGATTCTAGAACAGTTCCAGGGACAGGTGAATTTAGGACATAAGAAATCATTTCAGCAGTGAGAACTATTCTCAGATTTCTTAACCAGTCCGAATAATTGGCCCGATAAGTTTATTAGCATCAAGTATGCTACGCAGTGAAATAAGTGATTTTGACATTTTTAAAATTCTGCATGGAAAAAGACAACATTTTAGCAAACATTCATTTAATTAATTTTACATACCAAAATAAATTAGGTCTTTATTTTAAATTGGTATCTTCCACTATTTTCATCAAACTATATTATCCTCACTTATATAGTTCGGTAACATCTAATTAAAGATTTGCTAGTGAGAATAAGGATCCCATTTCAAATGTATATAGCCTTGTGGATAGCACAACAAACGATATATAAATAAATAGATAGACAACTCTTATCAATTACATTAACATGTAACTCTTTTTTATTTTGCCTCTTAAATTATAATGGTCAAGTGTATGCACATCCGAACTAAAATGATTTAAGTTAAGTCCAGCCTAGCACTTCCATAAATTCAAAAAAGAAAAATATTTGTCCTTGTAGATAGCACAAAAAGACAATATTGTTCAATTTTCTTGATAAGCATCAAATGTGATTAAATTAATATCTTAAATACGCAATACTCGCCTTGTGGCGCAGCTACGCCCAGATTGAACTGGGAAGCGACACAGCTGCGTTGTTCGGAGCAGAATCTGCAAAATTCGATTTTTGTCCAGAAAATTCGATCTAATCTTACATCAATTCATACATGGAATCATAAAATTGATAATTAGCACAAAGTTAGGCTCTGATACCACTATTGGGTTTGTATGTAACGCAAACATGTAATCAAATTACACAATTAAAGGGCGTAAGCACGAAATATAGGTTTTAAAATTTTTTATACAAACCCATACCATGAGCTGAAGAAGAGGTTGAGTACTGCGCCTGTATTTTCTTTACCGGATAGTACGGGAAATTTCATAGTATATAGTGATGCCTCACATAAGGGATTAGGCTGCGTGCTAATGCAGAGCGTCAAGGTCATTGCCTATGCATCAAGACAGCTGAAAGATTATGAGAAAGGGTATCCGACCCATGATTTAGAATTGGCTGCAGTAATGTTTGCTCTAAAGATATGGAGACACTACTTATATGGAGAAAGGTGTGAGATATACACAGATCATAAGAGTCTGAAGTATATTTTTACACAAAAGGATTTAAACATGCGCCAAAGGAGATGGTTGGAACTGATCAAAGACTACGACTGCGAGATTCTTTACCATCCGGGTAAAGCTAATGTCGTCGCCGACGCCTTGAGCAGAAAAGGTCGGGAGAAGCTGAACATGTTAACTGATCAGGACCAGTTAATAGAACAGATGACTAGATTGGAACTAGAAGTGAAGTTTTCGAAGGAATCGGATGAGAAGTTGTTTCTAAGTAACTACTGGTTCTACTCTGGTAGACAAAGTGAAAGAAGCACAACTTCACGATAAGGAGTGCGAGACGATCCGGAAAAGAATAGACGATGGTGAAGAAATCAAGTTCAATATCGATAATGAAGGTCTGCTACGATTTGAAGGAAGAATATGGGTACTGCCAGTACTAGAAGTCAAAGAGGATATTTTGAGCGAATCTCACAGCTCGAGATATTCTATTCACCCTAGAAGTATGAAGATGTACCAGGATCTCAAACACCATTTCTGGTGGCCGAATATGAAGAGGGACGTTGCTAAATGCATTACGAAATGCTTAACGTGCCAGAAAGTCAAAGCAGAACACCAGAGACCTAGCGGATTGCTACAACCGTTGGAAATTCCATAATGGAAGTGGGAGCATATCACGATGGATTTTGTAGTGGGTCCTTCCAGTGACTCAGAAGGGTTTCGACGCGATTTGGGTGATTGTGGATCGACTGACAAAGTCAGCCCACCTTCTACCGATCAGGATTAAGTATAACTTGGATCAGTTAGCGAAGCTGTATGTTAAGGAAATCATTTCTCGACACGGTGTTCCGGTGTCGATTGTGTCCGACAGAGATCCGCGTTTCACGTCAAATTTCTGGAAGCGATTACAAGAATGTCTAGGAATGCAACTGCGAATGAGTACAGCATACCATCCTCAGACTAACGGCCAGAGCTAGAGAACGATTCAGACACTAGAGGATATACTAAGAGCTTGCGTTATGGACTTCAAGGGAAGCTGGGATGATCATCTACTGTTGGTGGAGTTCGCCTACAACAATAGTTATCACGCGAGTATTGGCATGCCGCCTTACGAAGCGTTATACGGCAGCAAATACAGAACGCCTTTGTGCTGGGATGAAGTCGGTGAACGTCAACTGTTAGGACCGGAACGGGTACAACAAACTACCGAAATCGTGAAGCTGATCAGAGCCAGATTGGTTGCTGCTCAAGACAAACTAAAGAAATATGTCGATCAACATCGACAGAATTGGGAATTCTTACCGGGAAGCTTCGTTTTCCTGAAGGTTTCTCCCTGGAAGGGGAAGATTTGATTTGGTAAAAAAGGGAAGTTGAGCCCCCGATTTATTGGACCTTTTGAGGTACTACGAAAAGTTGGCGAAGTGGCTTACGAGGTGGCGTTACATCCGAAGCTAGACAATATACACAACGTATTTCATATTTCCGTATTACGACCGTACAAACATGACTACAAGTATGTAATAGAATACGAGCCTTTACAATTTGAGAAAGACTTAACTTATGAAGAAGTTCATGTTCAAATAGTTGATAGGAAGGAACAAGTACTTAGAAATAAAGTGATACCTTCTGTTAAGGTAATCTGGAGGAACCACATTGCTGAAGAAGCCACGTGGAAACTCGAAGATGTAGTGAGAAAATCGTATCCTCAATTATTTGCTTAGCCTTTGTGTAACCTTTTATATATCAATTCTGGGGACATAATCTTTTTAAAGGGGAAGAATGTAACAGATGAGATTTTTTTTATGTGATTCTGGGGACAGAATTCTTTTAAGGATAGGAAGATTGTAACGAATGAGAATTTTATATATTAATTATAAATATTTATTGAATTAAATAAATATTTGATTTGATTTATTTATTGAGCTAAATAAATAAATTGTGTGGTTGTTGTGGAGTAATTTAATTAAGTGCAATAGAATTAATTAAATTGATGTGTAAGTAATGGTGTAGCATAATTCTAATTTAATTGAGAATAATTAAATTAGAGCAATATTATGGCTAAGTGTTTATAATGATTTACTAATTTGTTACATGAATTATGATTAATAAGGGAATTATAATTGTATAATAATTTAGTATTATGTGCAATTTTAATTAATTAATAAATGTTAGCTTGTATTTAATCAAATTAGAAGGTTGCAATTTAATTAAGTAAAGTGTAGCATTTAAACTATAGGGTAAAAGATTTATTAAAAGAATTGCAAAGGGTTTTAAATTGGTTTTACCAAACAGGGCCCTTACTTTTGTTTTAAACCCGTTTTACCAAACATGGCCTTAGTTACTATTAATCTGTTTTAAAAATAATGTTTTTTTGCTAAACATGGCCTTAGGGCTTTTTAAATTCAAAATTTTATAACTTATATAATTAAGTAGTAGTTAGTATATGTAATTAGTATAATACTTATTAGCTACATTAATATTGTAAGTTACATATATGTTATATATGTTATATGTATATTATATATCTATAATATACGTTAGTTTAGAAAAGTTAGTCTGTTAGAGAAAGAAAGAACAAAACAGAGAGAAAAGAAAGAACAGAGAAAAGATAGAGAGGAAAGGAAGAAGAGAAAAGAAGAAGAAGGCTTTGAGAAAACAAAAGGAAGCAAACACACCATCATCATCTTCAACTTTCCTCCTAATCCAATCTAGAAAGGGTATAATCTCTATGTTAAATCTTTTCTATATTGTATTTTACGTATTCCATGTTTTTCATAAAAGAACTTATATGTAATAATCTTTTTTTTTGTGTAAATTACTTGATCATGATGTATATATGTGATGTATATATATATATATATATATATATATATATATATGCTTATGTATAAGTTATATAGTTGTTTTAGCAATTCAATCCACGTAATTACAATGAACATGAAAAAATCATGTTCATAGTAATTTACTGTGAGCTTATTTTGAAAATAGTCTTTCAATCATCAAAATTGGTATGTGTTTGTCAATTGTTGTTTAAATTGATCATGGATTATGTTAATATGTTAAGAAATAGAGTTAACACAATTGAAATTTCATGATTTGATTTAAAAATGAAATTACAGTAACAATTTTCGTCAAGAACGCTTAAGAATGTCGTTTTCTTCAAAAATCATGAAAACTGTGTTTTGATTATGTTTTGTAATGATTTTGTATGTTATAATCATGTTAAGAGTCTAAAATTTTATTTTCATTAAGTTTCATGTACATCATGTTGAGAAAAATCGGACTTTGGTGTGAAGAAATAAGCCAAATTGGCTTATTTCTCTGCCGTTCGTGAGCTGGGGGAACCCACCAGTAGTGGGCCCCACCCCAGCTAGGCTTTTAGCCTGAGAGGACCCTCCCCAGCGGGACAACCTGCTGTCCGGGTTTTTGTTTTGTGCTTCGTTGAGTGTTTGTGCAGTGTTTGTTTATCTAACGTATATTGATTACTTGTTAAGTGTAATAAACAATGAGATAACATACTTTTGATATGTTTAAGATGACTTGAAGTCTTATATGAATATATTATATGTGTACGTGTGTATTACTTTTATAAGGTACGCTTGATAGTTTAAATCGTTATAAGCTTGTGAAGTGTATGTTGTGAGCAACTTATGTTGTAAACCATGTTGTGAGTTGAACTTAAGTAAGAAGTTCAACGATGTTAACATAACAATCATGTACTAATTGATATTATAAAAATAATGTAATATGTAGGGTAATTGTGGAAGTGATTTATAATTATAAAGTGTAGCTTGCGCTTAAGGCAAGTTTTCTAATCCTTATTCTTTTACGTTAGCAAGTTTCCTAAGACCTTTCTTTTACGTTTATGCGAGCTTTCTCATTGAATCTTTTCATTGTGCAAGCTCTCTAACCCTTGCTCATTATATCATGCAAGTTTATTTTCGATTCTTAACTTGTTATGTATTGTACAAGTTAAGTTGTATTCTAATATTCATAATGCACAAGTATTGAAGTATTATTTAAGTATTGCGATCTTGACTTAATTGTTCAAGCAAGATCTACTTAATCTTTCAATTGCTTTAAGTTATTTCTAAAGCATGCCTACTTATTATGAAGTCTATTGTTATATCTTACAATTGGTTCATAGTTCTTATATTATCGAACTGATAAAGTATTGTGAGTCGATTCAACTACTCCTTAGTTGATGATAGTTGAAACTCCAAATTTTCTTTAAGCTTATCCAAACCAAACTTTCTTTTGTGCGGACTTGTATTCAAATACTGAGATGAACAACCCTATTTATTAGGAGAGGTTACTATGCGAAAGCGTTGAATGTTTGTGCACAATACATGGTACGAATGGCTGATCCCCCTAAGTACGAGTTAAAGGACCATAGTCTCAATGACTGTTAAAGGTTTTAAATAAAAATATTTATAACCTAGGACATAGTTCAAGGTCGTATGACCCTCAGATAAATTCTATATTCGAATTCTAAATATGATGAAAGAATTATTATTCAATTCTTTATTTTGACGAAAGTAAAGTTATTCAAACCCTTTTTGAAGTTATTCAGTTATGTCATATCATTGTTATATTTCAAGGGAGCTTTTGTTTGTTCACTCTTGCACATTTTATAAACCCTTGCAATTAAAGCAGAGAATGTTGACGTACCATCAACCAGTAAAAGGAAAGGAAAGATAAACAAGTGAAGACTTGTTGTCTTCATTCTTGATTGTAATAAGACTAGTTTATGATATTTTATTTCTGCACTTATTTGTTATGTTAAGGTTAGCAAACCTGGGATAATTTTGGATTTAAGTTGTAGTCCTTTTTCATAAGGAAGATTTTATTTATTGATGAAGTTGTAATTTATTTTACATTCCTATTTTTTGGGTAGATGCATGTTTTATTAGAAAGTGACCACCAAATCTTGTGGAAATGAAGTACCCGGATTTGGGAGTGTCATAAATAGGCCCCAAAGACACCTTAAGAGAGATATCGTATGAGTAAGATTCCTTATGCTTTAACAATAGGATCTATTATGTACGGTATGATATGTACTAGACCGGATGTCGCTCATGAACTTAGTGTAACGAGCAGATATTAGTCGAATCCAGGAGAAGAGCACTGGAAGGCAGTGAAAAATATCCTAAAGTACTTATGAAGGACTAATGATGTATTTCTTATCTACGGTGGGTCTGGATTAAAACGCGAGGGCTTCACAGACTCAAGTTTTCAAACGGACCAAGATGACAGTAAATCCGTTTCGGGGTATGTGTTTACCTTGAACGGAGGCACGGTGAGTTGAAAGAGTTCCAAGCAGCAAACAGTTGTTGATTCAGTGACAGAGGCAGAGTACATAGCTGCAAGTAAAGCTACAAAGGAGGTTGTTTGGATGAAGAAGTTCATAACAGAACTTGGAGCGTGTAGACTCTCAAGACAACATTGCAAATCCATTTACTAAAGCTTTAACATAACAACAGTTTGATCGTCACTTAGAGAAGATGGGTATGAGATACCATGGCGATTGTTTTTAGTGCAAGTGGGAGATTGAAAGTAGTATGCATACAAGCCAATCATGTATGATGATAAAGCATATACTTTTTAAACGATCTTATTTATTTATTAATAAAAGTATTCATTTATTAATAGCATTTAATTATCTACATGATGCTATTTTTATAATATGTAAATAACCCATAGTTTTAAGCAATACTTTTAGAATCATGATGTTGATCATGCTAATGAGATCTAAATTCTTAGAAAGCTTAAACTAAAATAGTTCTCAATCGTTGGATTACTAAAAAGGGGATTAGTAAATCAGGATAGATTGGTACATATGTTGCTTACTCATTGGATGAGGATGATTAATCTTATGATCATTTGTGTGGAGACACTAAAGCAAGTATGTAGGTGCTTATTGGAGAATAAGTTCACTGAACGTGACTCGCTATGAAATATCTAATGGAATTTTACTTGCCTGTCAATATGAATTCCTAATGTGATAATAGTACAAGTGATCCTTGGACTTGAGATCATCATAGTATCATGTGTGTAATAAATTATACTTTAACTTATTCCTTAAGACCCTTAGGGTATATCAAAGGGTATGCTTTGGTATAATAAGTTACATATAGAGATAATGAATGGTCAATAAAGAATCTACCACTTCTATTAAAAGAAGAGATATGTCATATGTGATTCATTATATGACAACCGAGTAATCATTGACCAAGGCAGAATGAAATTAGAAAGAAGTTTCTAATTTCCATTATTTGGAGTTGTGCATTTTTTAATCGAAAAAATTTAATTAAATAAAATAAGACTTGACAGTAATTCCATGTCTCATATTTAATTGGGACATTATATGGTGGAAGGATTGAATTATACGATAACTATTAACTCACAAGTTCTTTTATGATTAATGTTGAAATCTATATTATCTGAAAAGTCGTTGATCGCTAGGGAGGCTGATCCCTATTGTAGAATAAATGCTATTTATTTAAATGAATTATTAGTTTAATTTATTTATTTAAATAAGATTAGAATTGTTCTAATTGATTTATTCACAACCGGTTTAATATGGAGAACCTAAAGGGTCACACCATAAAACGAAGAATAATTATTTAAGAAGGTAATGACATAATCGTAATAATATATTAAGTGTAATTAATTTAATCTATGATGATAGAATAAATTAAATAGCTTAATGTTTATTATATAATATTTTAAAAATATTAAATATAAATTAATAAGAGGAGTCTTATTAATATTATTACAATTATTATTATTTTAATTTCTAAAGGATTTTAGGAATTAATTTAATATAAGTACTCTCATTTATTCCTAATGAGATTAGGATGCAAGTTAATTAAAGGAGTTTAATTAATTAACCCCAATATGATTGGAAAACCTATTTAATTAAAGGAGTTTAGCTAATTAAGTGAAAACCTGTTTCTAATAAGATTAGAAGGGTTGACCAATATCTATATAAAAGGAGTCTTATGTTAGATATCAGTTGATGCAATTCTAATTGTTGGAGAGTACTCCTTTTCTATAGAGGATAGAAAATTAGGGTTTAGCCAACCACCCTCCTTCTTGAAGAATTCCTTCCTTCTTGAAGAATTCCTCTTCCTTGGTGGATCACCTTTAGAGGCCAAATATTTGGGTGGTTAACGTTGATCAAAGAAAGAAATCTACCCTAGATATTCAAGGAGATCGCGAAGAACAATGAGTTGAACTCGTACCTGTGGAAGATTCGTTCTACAAGGGTATGAATCTAATCTCATTCTTATTCATTTTAATTAATAACTGTGCATAAAGGATGATCCGGGTAATGGTTTTGTAGAAAATTTTAAACTCTGATATATCATTCTTCCGCTATTTTGTGCAATTTGATTCTAACGATTTCGAACAATACCAACAAATGCTACATCATATCAAATATGATTGGCTTGTGTACATACTACTTTCAGCAAGCTCTTATTTAAAGGCATTTTCTGCAACCGTTGCAGGAATAGGCGTGTTAAGGACATATGCTAGCTTTTCAGGCTTGAGAACTTTTCTCAAATTCCTTAACCAATCCGTGTAATTCGATCCAATTAATTTGTTTGCATTAAGTATGTTTCGAAGTGATAGTGAATTAGACATTTGTAAAATTCTGCAAATGATATTTAATTTGACAACATTATCATGCATTCATTTTTAATCACTAGATTAATTTAGATATTTTTTAAAATGGTGTCTCCCGCTATTTCTTCAAATTATATAACCCTCTTTATAGACAGTTCGGCAGATTTTGTAATTTGTGACTTTGTAAAATCTGTTTAGTGAGAAAGGATCCAATTGTAATAAATATATAGTTTTGTGTGTGCAGAACAGACTACATATTTATTCAAAAGGTAGATAACTTTTTTCGATTCATCTTCATGTAACTCCTTTTCATTTTGCCTCTTAAATTATAATGGTCAAGTGTGCACATCCAAACTAAAATAGTATAAGTTAAGTAAGGACCAACATTTCCATATAAGTGAAGAGAAAAATACAGCCCTTGTGTGTGCACAATAAAACGGTATTGTTCAATTCCTTATAAACATTAAATGTAATAAAACAACATCTTAAATATTTAATACTTGTCTTGTGTGTGCATAACAAATGTAGACACTCAAAATTTTCTTCAGTTCTGTTGTAGATGATCGAGATTTTGTGTTTCTGTTATTAACCCTACAGGAGGGCAAAACCATCTACTCAGCCCCGGTCTCAATACCGGGATGTTCGGTCATCCCCGGTCTTAATACCGGGCCATCAGGTCATCCCCGGTCTCAATACCGGGCTGTTAGGTTAGCCCCGATCTCAATACCGGGACCTCTGATCATTCCTGGTCTCAATACCAGGACATCAGATCAACCCCAGTCTTAATACCGGGACCTCAAGTCAACCCTGGTCTCAATATCGGACCCTCAGGTCAACCCTGGTCTCAATATTGGGACCTCAATTCAACCCCGGTCTCAATACCGGGACCTCAGGTCAACCCCGGTCTCAATACCAAGACCTCAGGTCATCCCCGTTCTCAATACCGGGCCATCAGATCAACCCCGATCCCAATACCGGGACATCAGGTCAACCTCAGTCTCAATACCGGACAATTAGATCAACCCCGGTCTCAATATCGGGCCATCAGATCAACCCCAGTCTCAATACCGGGACCTCAGTTCATCCCCGATCCCAGTATCGGGCCCTCAGGTCAACCCTGGTCTCAATACCAAGACCTCAGGTTAACCCCGATCACAATACCGGGCCATCAGGTCAACCCCGATCTGAATACCGGACCATCAGGTCAACCCCGGTCTCAATACCGAGCCCTCAGGTCAACCCCAGTCTTAATACCGGGCCATCAGGTCAACCCCGATCTCAATACCAGGCCCTCAGGTCAACCTCAGTCTCAATATCGGGACCTTAGGTCATCCCTGATCTCAATACCGAACCATCAGATCAACCCCGATCTCAATATCAGGCCATCAGGTCAACCCCGGTCTCAATATCGGGTCCTCAGGTCAACCCCGGTCTCAATACCTGGACCTCAGGTCATCCCCGCTCTCAATACTGGGCCATCAGATCAACCTCGGTCTCAATACCGGGCCCTCAGGTCAACCCCGGTCTCAATATCGGAACATCAGGTCAACCCCGGTTTCAATATCGGGCCCTCAAGTCAACCCCGGTCTCAACCGCACTACAAGAAACAGGCCCATTAGCGACCAATATTATTTGCGACCGCTGTATTCCGTTGTTAATATCAGACTTAGCGACCGCTAGTAGCGACGGTTATCCAAAGTAGTCATTATTTGTTACTAGCGACCACCTTGCGGTCGCTAACTGGTCGCCGAGTTGAGTTTTCCACCTTAAATTTTGGTGCCTGAGTTGGTGGGGGAAATTAATTCAAGTCTGCGACCGCATCCGGTCATAGATAGTGGTCGCAGAACGGTTTGACTTCCTCAGCAGCTAGACAGTTAGTCAATTAAAATTCAACGACAGCATGCGATCGCAAAAGGCGGTCGCTGATTCTTTTTAAATAGATCAGCTTGCTGCAGAAGACGCGAACAGAAACAGAAGAGAAAGAGGGAGGGAGGAGAGGAAGAAGAAGACGACGCCGCCGCCCGGCCGCCTGCCTCCGCCCGGCCGCCTGCCTCCGCCGACCGCCTCCGCCTCCGCCTCCTGCCGTACGCCGGCCGCCGTCTACCATCGTCACCGGCAATCCCATCTAGGTATCATTTCTCTCTCTTTTCTTTACTTTAATTAGTTAATTTATATATAAATTGATTTGAAATTTTATATATATATATATATATATATATATATTGCATATTATGTGTTTATACGCGTTTGCTTTGCCTATTTAGTTTGAATATGGGTTAGATTTATATATATGTGATATTTAGTTTCAATTTGGCTTTAATTTGTGCAATTTGAGTGCATGCATGTTCATAATATGATATTTTGAGTGCATGAGTTCATAATATGATATTGAGGCTTATGTTAGTTTATTATTATATAATATTAATTGCTAAAATATATAAATTAAATATTAATCTACATTAAATTAAATATAATAACATATAAATATAATAAAATAACAGAAAAAAATACAAACTAATTTTAATACAAAATAAATTAAATTAAATATAATAACATATATTACTTAATTAGTTAATATATAAATAACATATATTACATATATTACTTTACTTGGTAAATATAATAACATATATTACTTAGTTAATATATAAATAACATATATTACATATATTACTTTACTTAGTTAATATAATAACATATATTACTTAGTTAATATCTACTAAAATCAACTAAGTAACATTTACTTAGTTTTCACTCCTAAATTTATAACTACTAGCTATGTCCCGTGCCTCCGGCACTATATGGACTGTGAAATTTATCTCAAATTTTGGACGGCCCAGATGATTTATTGAGTAAGCGAAAAATTTAAAATCATTTGTATTTTGTTAGATAGATTTAGTTTGAATTAGTATTAATATTACTTATTAGTTTTCCAATATTAATTTACTTAGTTAATAGTACTTATTATATACCCAATACGTACTAATTAAAATAAATTAGTTAATATTACTTATTAGTTTTCCAATACTAATTAAAATAAATTAATTAGTATTAATATTACTTATATTAGCTAATATTACTTAATTAGTTAATATTACTTATTAGTTTTCCAATACTAATTAAAATAAATTAATTAGTATTAATTTACTTATATTAATATTACTTATTAGTTTTACAATACTAGTACAGTCTAGTCCAATAGTAACACAATTAGACATTATGAAATACTACTATGATAATAGCATTACTCTGAGTTTATGTGATAATAGCATTACTCTAATAGTAAAGGTGTAGTGCATCAAAGGCATTAATGTTATTGGGTTGGTATCTTGTTTCTTTTCTATAAATTATGCGCCCCACCTCAAACTCAAGCTCTATCCTTTTCATTTAAGAGAAGAAAAAGAGTATAGGGGGAAAGGGAGATGGATCTCATGAAGGTAGAGGTAGTGGGAGGCTTGTCAAGAAAAATTAACATTTTTTCTTCAATTGGTTACTTTTCTTGCCAATTCCTCTCATTCCACTGGTTTCATGAATTTACTCATTTTCCTATCCTATCCTTGTAACCCAACACCCCCAAAACGTGTTCTGGAGAGTGAGACAGAGGAGTAAGAGGGAAAGGGAGATAGATCTAGTATTAATTTACTTATATTAATATTACTTATTAGTTTCCCAATACTACTTAAAAACAAATTAATTAGTATTAATTTACTTATAAAATAATGCTACTATCACATAATTTGGGTCACATAAAGCTCACATACACATAGTATGCATGTGTGTGTATGTGAGCATTATGTGACCCAAAATTATGTGAAAGTATAATTATTTTATAATATATTACCAAAAAAATATACTAAAATGACAACGATCGATGTAATTAAAAAAAAGAATGACAATGATTTAATTAAAATAAATAAAAGAGAGAACATACTCTATCAATAACTCAACTGTAGCATCATTAAGACTTACTTAATATTTCGAATGTTTTGTAACCAAATATCAGCATTTTCTTGAAAAATACTTTCTCTCACAATCTCTATCATCATAAAAGTATATATCATATGAATCTGCGATCAATTAATGCAATTAGTCTTGAATTTGACTCCACAAATACGTACCTTCATCATCTCCCATGAGTAATGATTACTAGAATTAGAGTCAAGAACTTCCTTGTATGCAGGATTCGACATAGCAGTTGCTGCTAATACTCCAACAGGTTCCTCGGTAGCCAAAAAAATAGGGTTGTATAGTTCTTGTTTATGTCCCATACTCGAATAATAATTAATTGAATTACTGTAGACATTCCGAACTGTTCCATCATAACAGATGACAACATCCCTAACTAGTGCCATTAAGTTGTTGAACATAGCAGTATCACCTATTTTTTGTGCAAACTACCCATCTGAGGAATTCGGAGTGGTTAGAAGCTGTTTGTTTCATGGACTGGACCCATATCAAGCGATGATTTATTTCATAGAAATAAATCATCGCTTGATATGGGTCCAGTCCATGAAACAAACAGCTTCTAACCACTCCGAATTCCTCAGATGGGTAGTTTGCACAAAAAATAGGTGAGACGTTCTGTTCAACAGCTTAATGGCCCTCTTTTGGGATGTTGTCATCTGTTATGATGGAACAATGAGGAATGTCCGCAATAATTCAATTAACTTATTATTCGAGTATGGCTCACAAACAAGAACTACAAAACCCCTTTTTTTGCTGCCAAGGAACCTGTTGGAGTATTAGCTGCGACTGCTATGTCGAATCCTGCATACAAGGAAGTTCTTGACTCTAATCCTAGTAATCATTACCCATGGGCGATGATGAAGGTACGTATTGTTGGGTTTGCTAGAAACATAAGCATGCAATCAAATTACATAAACGCAGCGGAAGGGATGAAAAATCAGATTTTAAAAATTTTCTTACAAACCCTTAACCATAATCTTTCTTGTGCATCAATTATCAGTCAATACATAGAAGAAGATGATGGAATTATACCTTTGATGATCCAAGCTTCCTCAGGTAAAAGTTCTACTCCTTTGATTCCTCTGTAGTGGCTCCTTCCCTTGATCAATGTCAGCCACCCAAATGTTTGGCCTCTAACGGTGATCCACCAAGGAAGATGAAGAACTCAGGAAGATGGATTATTGGCTTAACCCTTGTTTGTATCTCTATAGAATATGTGTACTCCAAACCCTTGAAAAAATTCACGTACCTTATTTCTAATATAAGACTCTCTTATATAGATATTAGGTTAACCCTCTTAATCCAATTAGAATAGGATTTTATTTAATTAATTAATTAAGCACTTTTAATTAATTTATATCCTAATCTTATTAGGATTGAAAGAGAGTACTGATATTATATTAATTCCTAAACTCCTTTAGAATTAAAATAATAATAATAATAATAATAATAATAATAGTAATAAGACTCCTCTTATTAATTTATATTTAATATTTCTAAAATATTAAATAATAAGAATTAAGCTATTTAATTTATTCTATCACCAAATATTAAATTAATTATACTTAATGCATTATTACTATCATGCCATTTTTTTTTTAAATAATTCTTCTTCCTTTTATGGTGTGACCCTTTAGGTTCTCCATATTAAACCGGTTGTGAATAATTCAATTAGAACAATTCTAATCTTATTTAAATAAATAAATTAAACTAATAATCTATTTAAATAAATAACATTTATTCTACAATAGGGATAAGCCTCCCTAGCGATCAACGACTTTCTAGATAATATAGATTTCAACATTAATCATAAAAGAACCTGTGAGTTAATAGTTACCGTACAATTCAATCCTTCCACCATACAATGTCCTAATTAAATATAAGACATGGATTTACTATCAAGTCTTAATTTATTTAATCATATGTATTTTGATTAGAAAATGCACAACTCCAAATAATACAAATTAGAAACCTCTTTCTAATTTCATTCTACCTTGGCCAAGGATTCCTGGGTTGTCATTTAACGAATCACATAGGACATATCTCCTCTTTTACTAGAGATGGTAGATTCTTTATTGATCATACATTATCTCCATATGTAACTCATTATACCCAAGCATACCCTATATATGCCTTAAAAGGCCTTAAGGAATAAGTCAAAGTATAATTTGTTACATACAAGATACTATGATGATCTCAAGTCCAAGGATCATTTGTACTACTATCACATTAAGAATTCCTATTGACAGGAGAGTAAAACTCCATTAGGTATTCAATAGCGAGTCACGTTCACTAAACTTATTCTCCAATAAGCACCTACATACTTGCTTTAGTGTCTCCACACAAATGACCATGAGATCAGTTATCCTCATCCAATAAGCAAGCAACATATGTACCAATCTATCCGAATTTACTAATTCCCATTTTAGTAATCCCACATTTGGAAACTATTTTAGTTTTTAAGCTTTCTAAGAATTTAGATCTCATTAGAATGATCTCATTATGATTCTAAAATCATTGCTTAAAACTATGGGTTATTTACATATTATTAAAAACAGCACCATGTAAATAATTAAATGCTTTAAATGAATATTTTATTAATAAATAAATAAGATTGTTTACAAAGTATGTGCTTTATCATCATACATGATTGGCTTGTATGCACACTACTATCAATCTCCCACTTGCACTAAAGCCAATCGCCATGGTATCTCATACCCATCTTCTCTAAGTGACGATCAAACTGCTGTTGTGTTAGAGCTTTAGTAAATGAATCTGCAATGTTATCTTGAGAGTCCACACGCTCCAAGGTGACGTCTCCTCTTTCAATGATCTCCCTGATCAAGTGAAATCACCAAAACACATGTTTGGATTTCTGATGAGACCTGGGTTCCTTAGCTTGTGTAACCGCTCCGGTGTTGTCATAGTATACGGGAACTACGTCTCCAATGCTAGGAACCACACCAAGTTCAGTTATAAACTTCTTCATCCAAACAGCTTCCTTTGCAGCTTCGCTTGCAGCTATATACTCTGCCTCTGTCACTGAATTAGCAACTGTTTGCTGCTTGGAACTCCTCCAACTCACTGCGCCTCTGTTCAAGGTAAACACATACCCTGAAACAGATTTACTGTCATCTTGGTCTGTTTGAAAACTTGAGTCCGTGAATCCCTCGAGTTTTAATTTAAACCCAATATCTTTAGTCCTTCTCAAGTACTTTAGGATATTCTTCATTGCCTTCCAGTGCTCTTCTCCTGGATTCGACTGGTATCTGCTCGTTACACTAAGTGCATGAGAAACATCCGGTCTAGTACATATCATACCGTATATGATAGATCCTATTACAGAAGCATAAGGGATCTTACTCATACGGTCTCTCTCCTCAGGTGTCTTTGGGGCCTGTTTCTTGGAGAGATGTATTCCATGGCTCATCGGCATGAGACCTCTTTTGGAATCTTCCATGCTAAACGTCTTTAGCATCGTATCAATGTACGTTCCTTGGGATAAGCCGGGCATCCTTTTCGATCTATCTCTATAGATCTTTATCCCCAAAATATAGGATGCTTCACCCAAGTCCTTCATGGAGAAGTTTTTAGATAACCAGATTTTAATTTATTGTAACATAGGAATGTCATTCCCTTTCAATAATATATCATCAACATATAATACAAGGAATGATACTGCGCTCCCACTAACCTTCTTGTATACACATGGTTCATTCTCGTTTTTGATAAAATCAAACTCTTTGATTGTCTCATCAAAACAAATGTTCCATCTACGAGAAGCTTGATTCAATCCATAAATGGATCGTTGCAGCTTACAGACTTGATTTGTTCCAACTTTTGAAATAAATCCCTCTGGCTGTGTCATATACACATCCTCCTCAAGTTTCCCATTGAGGAAGGTTGTTTTCACGTCCATCTGCCAGATCTCATAGTAGTTATAAGCTGCAATCGCAAGCAAAATCTGAATGGACTTGAGCATGGCTACTGGTGAGAAGGATTCATCATATTCAACTCCTTGTCTTTGTTTGAAACCTTTTGCAACCAGTCGGGCCTTATAGGTCTCTACCTTTTCGTCTGCTCCAATATTTCTCTTAAAAACCCATTTACACCCAATAGGCTTAATACCTTCAGGTGGTGAAACCAAAGTCTATACTTTGTTTTCATACATGGAGTCCATTTCGGATTTCATGGCTTCAAGCCATTTTCTTGAGTCTTTATTACTCATAGCCTGTTCGTAATTCAATGGATCATCATCATTCATGATGTGTACCTCATCGTCATCCTCTATAACGAATCCATACCTCTTAGGTATCTTCGGTACTCTTCCAGATTTATGAACAGGGTATGGTATAGTAGGTTCTTCTACTTGGTTAGGTACCTGACTTTGATCTGTGGTAATTTGTGGTTCTTGAACTTCTTCAAGATATATCTTACTCCCACTGACCCCTTCATGGATAAACTCTTTCTACAAGAAGGCAGCATGTTTCGCAACAAACACCTTTTGATTAGTTGGATGATAGAAATAATCCCCTACGGTTTCTTTAGGGTATCCCACAAATCTACACTTATTGGATTTTAGTCTGTAGCTTATCTTTTTCAAAATTTTTGACATAAGATGGACAATCCCAAGTCTTAACATGCTTAAGATTTGGTTTCCTCCCTTTCCACATCTCATATGGAGTCTTTGGGGCGGATTTGGTAGGTACCTTGTTAAGTAGGTATGCAGCCGTTTCTAGGGCATAACCCCAGAAAGAAATTGAAAGGTCGGTAAAACTCATCATGGATCGAACCATGTCCAACAGTGTTCGATTTCTCCTTTCAGATACTCCATTGAACTGTGGTGTACCTGGAGGAGTCCATTGTGAGATTATACCATTTTCTTTGAGACAATTGAGAAACTCACCGCTTAAGTATTCTCCACCTCGATCTGATCGAAGTATCTTAATACTCTTGCCCGTTTATTTCTCTACTTCACCTTCTGAACTCTTTGAACTTTTCAAATGATTCTGATTTGTATTTCATTAAATACACATATCCAAATCTTGAGTGATCATCAGTGAAAGTAATAAAATAAGAATACCCACCCCGTGCACTTGTTGTCATAGGTCCACAAACGTCTGTGTGAATCAATGCCAACAACTCTGTAACTCTTTCTCCTTTTTCAGTAAAAGGAGATTTAGTCATTTTGCCCATGAGACAAGATTTATAAGTTGGATATGATTCATAATCGGATAGCTCTAGGAGCCCATCCTTATGCAACATGGATAATCTTGTTTCATTGATATGACCGAGTTTACAGTGCCACATGTAGGTATAATTAATATCATCTCTTTTCCTTTTCTTAGTTTGTTCAATTTGAAATATATTTTCTTGCAAGTCAAGTATATAAAGCCCATTTCGCAAATTTCCAATATCATATAAAACATAGTCTTTATAAATAGAACAACCATTGTTCTTTATAATAACGTCAAAACCTTCCATATCCAATACAGAAATTGAAATAATGTTTTTAATAATATTCGGAACATAATAACAGTTATTAAGATAAATGGACTTGCCCGAAGGCATTGCTAAACAATAAGTTTCTACAGCTAATGCAGCAACCTTTGCTCCATTCCCCACTCGTACGATCACCTCTTCATTGTTCAGGTTTCTACTTCTGACCAGTCCCTGCACAGTGTTACATATGTGAGACCCACAGCCGGTATCCAATACCCAAGAAGAATTATGACTTTCAAAAAAATTAATTTCAATCATAAACAAACCTTGATTGGAAGTCGAAGCTTCTCCAAGCTTCTTCTCTGCAAGAAACTTCTTGTCGTTCCTCTTCCAATGTCCCGGCTCGTTGCAATGAAAGCACATTCCTTTAGCTGGTTCAGGTTTCTTTTGTTCCTTTTCTTTCCCCTTTCCCTTAGCCTTCTTGGATTTCTTCTTTTCAGAAGACACCTTGGGCCTTTTCCTTTTATTGGAAGAATCCACCATCAAGATATGGTTCTTCTTGGATGAGAAGTGACCTTCTGCAGTTTTCAGCATGTTAAGCAGCTCAGGCAAGCTGACATCTAGCTTATTCATGTGAAAATTAACCACAAATTGCGAGAAGGTCTCAGGGAGTGACTGCAAGACCAAGTCTTGACTCAACTCCCCA
This sequence comes from Panax stipuleanatus, assembly GCA_020205555.1. NCBI lineage: Eukaryota > Viridiplantae > Streptophyta > Magnoliopsida > Apiales > Araliaceae > Panax > Panax stipuleanatus. Next base: position 18,704,037 of record CM035121.1, on the reverse strand, counting down.
TCCATGATGAACCCAAGCTGTCCAAGGAGTTCAATCAAATTGATTACCTTCAGAACATGAGTCTCGACGGCAGTGCCTTTGGTCATCCGAGATCGAAAGAGCTCCTTAGATATCTCATATCTAACAGCCCTACTCTGTTCGCTATACAACTCTTTGAGGTGAAGCATCATAGCAGGAGCATCCATATTTACGTGCTGACGCTGAAGCTCGTTATTCATGGATGCGAGCATGATGCATTGAGCCACAGATGCATCATCTTGCCACTTATTGAAAGTGGCAATCTCTTCCTCAGAGGCTGTTTTCGAAACAGATTCAGGGATAGTTGAATTTAGGACATAAGAAATCTTTTCAACAGTGAGAACAATTCTCAGATTTCTTAGCCAGTCCTCATAATTCGGCCCGGTAAGCTTATTTGCATCAAGTATGCTTCGTAGTGAGATTGGTGATTCTAACATTTTTAAAATTCTGCATGTGAAAAGACAACATTTTTAGCAAACATTCATTTTATTAACTTTGCATACCAAAACAAATTTAGGTCTTTATTTTAAATTGGTATCTCCAACTATTTTCATCAAACTATATTACCCTCACTTATATAGTTCGGCAACATCTAATTAAAGATTTGCTAGTGAGATTAAGGATCCCATTTCAAATGTATATAACCTTGTGGATAGCACAACAAGCGATATACAAATAAATAGGTAGACAATTCTTGTCAATTAGATCACCATGTAACTCCTTTTATTTTGCCTCTTAAATCATAATGGTCAAGTGTGTGCACCTCCGAACTAAAATGATTTAAGTTAAGTCCAGCCTAGCACTTCCATAAATTCAAAAAAAAAATGTTCGTCCTTGTGGATAGCACAACAAGACTAGATCGTTCAATTTTCTTGATAAGCATCAAATGTGATTAACTAACATCTTAAATACTCAATACTCGCCTTGTGGATAGCATAACAAACTCATATTAAATATTTAATACTCTATTAATTAATCATGCTAGAAGGTGACGTTCGATATTCCAAATATCATTTGAACGCTTCGGACTTAATATTATTTCTTTGAGGGGTTTGTTATTTATTTGTCTCATCTTGTTTAGCGCGCTTGCACATATATATAAAATACGCGTCATTTTATTAAACATGCGAAGCATGTTTGCATAAAATATTATATATATAATACTTAGCATGCAATATAGAATACTATATTCTACTCGGATTGATTATAGATTTTTATTCTAGTTTGGTTCACTAGAGCCACCAAGTGAACCAAAAGGTCAAACCTAGGAGTGCAAAAATTTAAATTTTAAATGTAACTATTACATTTAAACCCGGGCTCCATACAAACGGGTCTTCACGCGCTTCTTGCTCCTTGGTTTCCAGTTTCTTCAAGATAATTCTAATTATCTCTATTACATAAACTATTTATAATTAAATAGAAACCTTAATCAGCAGTCAAGGGGAAGTACATAGGAGGGAGATAGAATTTACACCAATAAGAAAACCAGAAAAGACGAGGTACGCAGACCTCATTTTATAAAACCCATACATTCAAGCATTCATCCAAAATAAAATCCAATCACATTGGTCATAGTGTTGGGTTTGTACGAAATCGTGATGCAATAAAATTGCAAAAATTAGCGGAAGCATGGTATATCAGAGTTTAAAAAATTTCTACAAAACCATTACCCGGATCATCCTTTATGCAAATTATTAATTTAAAACGATAAATAAGAAGTTATGGAATCATACGCTTGTAAAACGAAGCTTCCACAGGTACGAGTTCAACTCCTTGTTCTTCGTGATCTCCTTGAATTTCCGGGTTAGATTCCTTCCTTTGATCAACGTTAGCCACCCAAGTGTTTGGCCTCTAGAGGTGATCCACCAAGGAAGATGAATTATCAAGAAGGAGGGTGGTTGGCTTAGTTTTCTATCCTCTATACAAAAGGAGTACTCTCCAACAATTGGAATTGCCTCAACTGATATCTATTATAAGACTCCTCTTATATAGATATTGGTCAACCCTTCTAATCCTATTAGACATGGGATTTCTTTTAATTAATTAAACTCCTTTAATTAATTTAGGCTTCCCACCACATGGGGAATAATTAATTAAATTTATTTAATTAATTTGTCTCCTAATCTTATTAGGAATAAATGAGAGTATTAATACTAAATTAATTACTAAACTCCTTTAGAAATTAAAATAATAATAATTGTAATAATATTAATAAGACTCCTCTTATTAATTTATATTTAATATTTTCAAAATATTAAATAATAAACATTAAGCTATTTAATTTATTCTATCACTATAGATGAAATTAATTACACTTAATGCATTATTACGATTATACCATTACCTTCTTAAATAATTATTCTTCCTTTTATGGTGTGACCCTTTAGGTTCTCTATATTAAACCGGTTGTGAATGAATCAATTAAAACAATTCTAATCTTATTTAAATATATAAATTAAACTAATAAATTTATTCTACAATAGGGATAAGCCTCCCTAGCGATCAACGACTTTTCAGATAATATAGATTTCAACATTAATCATAAAAGAACATGTGAGTAAATAGTTACCATACAATTCAATCCTTCCACCATACAATGTCCCAATTAAATATAAGACATGAATTTACTGTCAAGTCTTATTTTATTTAATTATATGTATTTCGATTAGAAAATGCACAACTCCAAATAATGCAAATTAGAAACTCCTTTCTAATTTTATTTTACATTGGCCAAGGATTCCTGGGTTGTCATTTAACGAATCACATAGGATAAATCTCCTCTTTTACTAGAGGTGGTAGATTCTTTATTGATAATTCATTATCTCCATATGTAACTCATTATACCCAAGCATACCCTTTTATATACCCTAAAGGACTTTAAAGAATAAGTCAAAGTATAATTCATTACATACAAGATACTATGATGATCTCAAGTGCAAGGATCACTTGTACTACTATCACATTAGGAATTCCTATTGACAGACGAGTAAAACTCCATTAGGTATTCCATAGCGAGTCACGTTCAGTGAACTTATTCTCCAATAAGCACCTGCATACTTGCTTTAGTGTCTCCACACAAATGATCATGAGATCAATCATCCTCATCCAATGAGCAAGCAACATATGTACCAATCTATCCGAATTTACTAATTCCCTTTTTAGTAATCCCACGATTGGGAACTATTTTAGTTTTAGAGCTTTTTAAGAATTTAGATCTCATTAGCATGATCATCATCATGATTCTAAAAACATTGCTTAAAACTATAGGTTATTTACATATTATAAAAACAGCACCATATAGATAATTAAATGCCTTTAATAAATAAATATTTTATTAATAAATAAATAAGATTGTTTACAAAGTACGTGCTTTATCATCATACATGATTGGCTTGTATGCACACTACTATCACATAGTCCATAAGCAATCCCTTTTATTAACATACATATCATCATACGTATCAATAAAACTTATTCATCTCATGAAAGTAAATTCATTCCATATATGTATTAATATCAGTTAATGGGCAAAAGTTTGCTAAACTTTATTTTTGGAAAAATAAACTCCTTTATTTCATTCAAAAATAATTCCAAAATAAAACTCTTTAATTTTAGCAATTCTAAAATCTCATTTCATATAAAATAAAAATCTTTATTTTAAACCTTTATTAATTAAATAAATCATTCATTTAATTAAATAAAATAAAAAAAATTAGATTCTTCTAGTGGCGCAGCTGCGCCAGTAATGTATAGGGAACCGGCGCAGCTGCGCAGAGTGAAATCCAGGTATAGACACCGGCGCAGTTGCGCAGCAAGAAAGGCTTGCACCGGCGGAGCTGCACAGCTTCGCAGAATCAGAAAAAAAATTTGTTGCCCAAGAACTCGATCCAATCGCATATCATACATGTATAGAATAACATAAACTGATAATTAGCACAAGATTGGCTCTGATACCACTGTTGGGTTTGCTAGAAACATAAGCATGCAATCAAATTACATAAACGCAGCGGAAGGGATGAAAAATCAGATTTTAAAATTTTTCTTACAAACCCTTAACCATAATCTTTCTTGTGCATCAATTATCAGTCAATACATAGAAGAAGATGATGGAATTATACCTTTGATGATCCAAGCTTCCTCAGGTAAAAGTTCTATTCCTTTGATTCCTCTGTAGTGGCTCCTTCCCTTGATCAATGTCAGCCACCCAAATGTTTGGCCTCTAACGGTGATCCACCAAGGAAGATGAAGAACTCAGGAAGATGGATTATTGGCTTTTACCCTTGTTTGTATCTCTATAGAATATGTGTACTCCAAACCCTTGAAAAAATTCACGTACCTTATTTCTAATATAAGACTCTCTTATATAGATATTAGGTTAACCATCCTAATCCAATTAGAATAGGATTTTATTTAATTAATTAATTAAGCACTTTTAATTAATTTATATCCTAATCTTATTAGGATTGAGAGAGAGTACTGATATTATATTAATTCCTAAACTCCTTTAGAATTAAAATAATAATAATAATAATAATAATAATAATAAGACTCCTCTTATTAATTTATATTTAATATTTCTAAAATATTAAATAATAAGTATTAAGCTATTTAATTTATTCTATCACCATAGATTAAATTAATTATACTTAATGCATTATTACTATCATGCCATTTTCTTCTTGAATAATTCTTCTTCTTTTTATGGTGTGACCCTTTAGGTTCTCCATATTAAACCGGTTGTGAATAAATCAATTAGAACAATTCTAATCTTATTTAAATAAATAAATTAATATAATAATCTATTTAAATAAATAATATTTATTCTACAATAGGGATAAGCCTTCCTAGCGATCAACGACTTTCTAGATAATATAGATTTCAACATTAATCATAAAAGAACCTGTGAGTTAATAGTTACCGTACAATTCAATCATTCCACCATACAATGTCCCAATTAAATATAAGACATGGATTTACTGTCAAGTCTTAATTTATTTAATCATATATATTTCGATTAGAAAACGCACAACTCCAAATAATGCAAATTAGAAACCTCTTTCTAATTTCATTCTACCTTGGCCAAGGATTCCTGGGTTGTCATTTAACGAATCACATAGGACATATCTCCTCTTTTACTAGAGGTGGTAGATTCTTTATTGATCATATATTATCTCCATATGTAACTCATTATACCCAAGCATACCCTATATATGCCTTAAAAGGCCTTAAGGAATAAATCAAAGTATAATTTATTACATACAAGATACTATGATGATCTCAAGTCCAAGGATCACTTGTACTACTATCACATTAGGAATTCCTATTGACAGGCGAGTAAAACTCCATTAGGTATTCCATAGCGAGTCACGTTCAGTGAACTTATTCTCCAATAAGTACCTACATACTTGCTTTAGTGTCTCCACACAAATGACCATGAGATCAGTCATCCTCATCCAATGAGCAAGCAACATATGTACCAATCTATTCGGATTTACTAATCACATTTTAGTAATCCCATAATTGGGAACTATTTTAGTTTTTAAGATTTCTAAGAATTTAGATCTCATTAGCATGATCTCATCATGATTCTAAAATCATTGCTTAAAACTATGGGTTATTTACATATTATTAAAAACAGCACCATGTAGATAATTAAATGCCTTAAAATAATATTTTATTAATAAATAAATAAGATTGTTTACAAAGTATGTGCTTTATCATCATACATAATTGGCTTGTATGCACACTTCTATCACGTATTTGTGGAGTCAGATTCAAGACTAATTACGTTAATTGATCGTAAATTCATATGATATATACTTTCATCATAATAGAGATTGTGAGAGAAAGTATTTTCTAAGAAAATGCTGATATTTGGTTATAAAACATTCGAAATATTTAGTAAGTCTTAATGATACTGCAGTTGAGTTATCGATAGAGTATGTTCTCTCTTTTATTTATTTTAATTAAATCATTGTCGTTCTTTTTTTAATTACATCGATCGTTGTCATTTAAGTATATAAACATATATATCTTTCTGTATTTTATATACACATCTTGATGATATTATATTTTGTGAACAAACAGATTGCGACTTCTGATCATTCACTGTATATAGATTCAAGACTAGCACGATAAATTTCCCCCCCTATACTCCTTGAGAAGTGTAAAAGCTGGTTTGTCCCACCTCTCTATGAAATCGAGAAACATCCTCGATTTTAAAGCCCTAGGCCTTTTAGTTGTTACTCATTTTTTTTGCAAAATCAACTGCCATAGAGTGAAGGGTTGTCAACTGAGACATGTTTTACTCATAGTCTTATCTGACTCAAGGTTTGCATGTAATATGAGAGACTCCTTGAGAGTTGCATGAAATTCAACAGTTCCCAATAACTGGTTCAATTAATTAAACCGTATATCCTGTTGAACTCCTGAACAAAGTGGTTCATTAACGGTTCGGGAGTGAATTAACACTTTGTTCGGTAATTAACTACTTTGTTTTATGAATTTGAGAGGAAGTACAGTATGGTGAAATACTTATTGGAAATTGTTGAATTTCTTGCAGCTCTTCCTTTGTCTCTCATACCTTGAGTCAGATAAGGCTACGAGTAAAAAATATCGAATTTGACAACCTTCCACTCTATGGCAGTTGATCTTATAAAAACAGGAGTAAAGCTGAAAGGCCTGGGACTATAAAATCGAGGATGTTTCCCGATTTCATGGAGGTGGATGACAACTAGCTTACAATTCTCTAGGAGTACTGGGGACAAACTTTATCGACGTACGACGACGATCGATGACTATATAAATCAAGATCTACTTCTTACACTTGGCGCGGATATCGATGATGACGCCGAGGTAATTTTGTCATGAATTTAGCTTTATGCATGCATGTTTAGTACACTTATGGAATTCTTCTATTGTATCTTTTTTTCAGGAAGCTGTTTCTCTTTGCAGGAGGTCTATAAATATGACTGGTAAGAGTTTCTAATCGTTTGCTTGTTCAGTTCATCGCTGTCAAAGGCAAACGTCCATAATTATAGTTTAGATTCAATATACATAGTTAATATAAATTTTAGTCGCTTGAGCAATTTGTTTATTGTGTTGGTTAATTTATGGATGTGGATCAATTATATTAAATAGTTTTGGTGATTTATATATACTGTTGTGTGTTGATGAGATATAAAACAAGTACAAACAGGTATAATTTTTTTGGGAAATCCACAAAATAGGCAATTTTTTTTAATCAGCTACAGCATCCGGTCGTAGATATGTATCTGCGACAGGGGTGACTTGGCTGTATCAACGACCGGTAGTGGTCGCAAATGGTGGTCGCGGACACGTGGGCCACGTCAACAACGAGACGTGACTCAGCTTAGCGACGACGTCGGTCGCTATAGGTCGGTCACAAACTTCTTTAGGAATTAAACTAATAATAATAATAGTAATAATAATAATAAGACTCCTATTATTAATTTATATTTAATATTTCTAAAATATTAAATAATAAATATTAAGCTACTTAATTTATTCTATCACCATAGATTAAATTAAATATACTTAACTTATTATTACGATTATAGCATTTGCTTCTTACATAAATATTATTCATTTTATTGTGTGACCCTTTAGGTTCTCCATATTAAACCGGTTGTGAAATAAAGCAATTAGAACAATTCTAATCTTATTTAAATAAATAAATTAAACTATTAGTTCATTTAAATAAATAACATTTATTCTACAATAAGGATAAGCATTCTTAGCGATCAACGACTTTCAAGATAATATATATTTCAACATTAATCATAAAAGAACCTTTGAGTAAATAGTTACCGCACAATTCATTCCTTCCACCATACAATGTCCCAATTAAATATAAGACATGAAATTATTATCAAGTCTTATTTTATTTAATTATATGTATTTTGATCCTAAAATTTACAACACCAAATAATGGAAATTAGAAACTCCTTTTTAATTTCATTTTGCCTTGGTCAAGGACTACTAGGTTGTCATTTATCGAATCACATAGGACATTCTCTTCTTTTACTAGAAGCGGTAGATTCTTTATTGATCATTCATTATCTCCATGTATAAATTATTATACCCAAGCATACCCTTTGATATACCTTTAGGGTCTTACGGGACATGTCAAAGTATAACTCATCATACACAAGATACTATGATGATCTCAAGTCTAAGGATTATTTGTACTACTATCATTAAAGGAATTCATATTGATAGGTAAGTAAAACTCCATTAGATATTCCTTAGCGAGCCACGTTCAGTGTACTCATTCTCCAATAAGCACTTACATACTTGCTTTAGTGTCTCCACACAAATAATTATGAGATCGATCATCCACATCTTATGAGCAAGCAACGTATGTCCCAATCTATTCAGATTCACTAATCATCTTTTTAGTAATCCAACGATTGCGAACTATTTTAGTTTTATGCTATCTAAGAATTTAGATCTCATTAGCATAATCATCATCATGATTCTAAAAGCATTGCTTAAAACTATGGGTTTATCACATATTATAAAAACAACACCTTGTAGATAAATAAATGTCTTTAAATAAATAACACTTTTATTAATAAATGAATAAGTTTGTTACAAAGTATATGCTTTATTATCAAATATGATTGGCTTGTGTGCATACTACTTTCAATCTCCCACTTGCACTAAATCCAATCGACATGGTATCTCATACCCATCTTCTCTAAGTGACGATCAAACTGCTGTTGTGTTAATGCTTTAGTAAATGAATCTGCTATGTTTTCTTGAGAGTTCACACGCTCTAGGGTGACATCTCCTCTTTCAATGATCTCTCCAATCATATAAAACCGCCGCAACACGTTTTTGAATTTCTGATGAGACCTGGGTTCTTTAGCATATGCAACAGCTCCGGTGTTGTCACAAAATAAAGGTACTACTCCTCTAATGCTAGGAACCACACCAAGTTCAGTTATGAACTTCTTCATCTAAACAGCTTCCTTTACTGCTTCACTTATAGCTATGTACTCTGCCTCTATCACTGAATCAATAATTGTTTGCTGTTTGGAACTCTTCCACCTCACTGCGCCACCGTTTCAGGTAAATGCATACCCCGAAACGGATTTACTGGCATCTTGGTCCTTTTGAAAACTTGAGTCTGTATAGCCCTCTAGTTTCAATTCAGACCCACCATAGACAAGAAATGCATCCTTAGTTTTTCTTAAGTACTTTAGGATATTTTTCACTACCTTCTAGTGCTCTTCTCGTGGATTCGACTGATATCTGCTTGTTACACTAAGTGCATGAGCGACATCTGGTCTAGTACATATCATATTATACATGATAGATCATATTGTTGATGCATAAAGAATATACTCATACGGTCACTCTCCTCAGGTATCTTTGGGGCCTGTTTCTTGGAGAGATATATTCCATGGCTCATCGACATGAGACCTCTCTTGGAATCTTCCATGCTAAACTTCTTTAGCATCGTTTAAATGTACATTCCTTGGGACAAGCCAAGCGTCCTTTTAGATCTATCTCTATAGATCTTTATCCCCAAAATATAGGATGTTTCTCCCAAGTCCTTCATGGAGAAGTGTTTAGATAACCAAATTTTGATCGATTGTAGCATAGGAATATCATTCCCTATCAGTAATATATTATCAATATATAATACAAGGAATGATACAGCGCTCCCACTAACCTTCTTGTACGCATATGGTTCATCCTCGTTTTTGATAAAATCAAAATTTTTGATTATCTCATCAAAACGGATGTTCCACCTTTGTAAAGCTTGCTTCAAACCATAAATGGATCGTTACAGCTTATAGACTTGATTTGTTCCAACCGTTGAAACAAAACCCTCTAGCTGTATCATATACACATCATCCTCAAGTTTTCCATTGAGAAAGGCCATTTTCATGTCCATTTGACAGATCTCGTAGTCGTTATAAGATTCAATCGCAAGTAAAATCTGAATGGACTTGAGCATAGCTACTAGTGAGAAGGTTTCATCATATTCAACACCTTGTTTTTGTTTGAAACCTTTTGCGACCAGTCGAACCTTATAGGTATCTACATTACCATCCGTTTCAGTCTTTCTTTTAAAGACTCATTTGCACCCAATAGGCTTAATTTCCTCAGGTGATGAAACCAAAGTCCATACTTTGTTCTCATACATGGAGTCCATCTCAGATTTCATGGCTTTTAGCCATTTCTTTGAGTCTTTACTACTCATAGCATGTTCATAATTCAAAGGATCATCATCTATGATGTGTACCTCATCGTCATCCTCTATAACGAATCCATACCTATCAGATATCTTTCGTACTTTCCTAGATTTATGAATAGGGTGTGTTACAGTAGGTTCTTCCACTTGGTCAGGTACTTGACTTTGATTTGTAGTAATTTTTGGTTCTTGAATTTCTTCAAGATATATCTTACTCCCATTGACCCCTTCGAGGATGATTTCCTTTTCTAAAAAGGTAACATATTTCACAACAAACACTTTTTGATCAGTTGGATGATAGAAATAATACCCTGATGTTTCTTTAGGGTATCCCACAAATCTACACTTGTTGGATCTAGTCAGCAGCTTATCATTCTCAAACCTTTTGACATATGTTGGACAACCTCAAATCTTAACATGCTTAAGATTTGGTTTTCTCCCTGTCCATATCTCATATGGAGTGTTTGGGACGGATTTGGTAGGTACCTTGTTAAGTAGGTATGCAGCCGATTCTAGAGCATAACCCCAGAAGAAAACTGGAAGATCGGTAAAACTAATCATGGAACGAACTATGTCCAACAATGTTTGATTTCTCCTTTCAGATACACCATTCAACTGTAGTGTTCCATGTGGAGTCCCTTATGAGATTATACCATTTTTTTAAGAAATTCAAAAACTCACCGCTTAAGCATTCACCGCCTCGATCCGATCAAAGAATCTTAATACTTTTGCTAGTTTGTTTCTCTACTTCACTTCTAAATTATTTGAACTTTTCAAACGATTCAGATTTGTATTTCATTAAATACACATATCCAAATCTTAAATGATCATCAGTGAATGTAATAAAATAAAAATACCCTCCTCGTTAAATCATTTTCATAGGTCCACAAACGTCTGTGTGTACCAACGCTAACAACTCTGTAACTTTCTCTTTTTCCACTAAAAGGAGATTTAGTCATCTTAACCATTAGACAAGATTCACAAGTTGGATATGATTCATAATCAGATAGCTCTAAGAGCCCATCTTTATGCAACTTGGATAATGTGACAACCCAAAAATTTATAAGATCTTGAATGATTAAAATAAAGGTTAAAGGATAAAACCTAGATGGGAAATAGAGAATTAATTTAAAATTTTTAAGAAGAACCTATAAGGTTTACTATTTGAATAAGAATAAAGAAATATAACCTAATATATATATTATGTAGGGTAATTAAATACGCTAAGAGATTTATTCTGTACATTTTAAATAATTAATTTTATAATCTAAGTATAGCAAGTCTAATTGAGTTATGGAATTAAAGATATATGAGTAAGGAATTTATTTACAAAGGTGTGTAATGGAAACCCTAACTAAATGATTAGGGTAAGATAAAAATTAAAAGTATGGAACTAAGATGATTTTATGGCCCAAAGAATTAAATTTGTAGCCCAATTATTTATTTAAGCATTGGACTTGTAGCTAATTTGATTTAATAGCAATTAAGTTATTAAACTAGCCCAATATATCATGTATGCGACAAGTATAATAATGACCCAATTTAATTTATGGTGGAAGCCCAAGTGCATTTTTGTTACTAAGTAAATTAAGAAAAAGAAGCAAGCCTAAAGGAATTAATGAAAGGCCAAGTTTAGCCCAAATCAAGGAGGGGTATATTAGTCATTGTTTTATGTATATAATAAAAACAAAGTGGATGGATGAGGAGGGCACTTGGCCAAAATTGGTAAGGAGGAGAAAGGGAGATGTATTTGATCATTGTATTTACTTTAGTTGGTATTTACTTTTTGAAGTGGCAATTAATAAGTGGTGCCAACACCATTATCTTTGCTTGCAAACTAATATGTAATCATTAAGAGAAAGAAGGATAGGATTTGCCAAGATATTGAATAGATATGATTTAGATATAGAAGAGGAGAGAAAGTGGAGATCGGATAAGAGAATAAGAAAGAAAAAGAAAAGAAAGGAAGAAAGAGAAAGCAAAAAAAAATAAAAGAAAGAAGCAAGCAAGTAGAGAGAGAAAGAGAAAGGAAAAGGGAGTTCGATCAAAGAGGGAGAAGAAGAAGAGGATGGGCGGCAGCCCATGAGAGGGAGAGGAAGAGAGAGAAAAGTGTTCCATGGAAGAGAAGAAGAAGGAGATCAAAGTGAAGGTATAGCCCAAATCTCCAAGCTTTATACTATTTTCTTTTAGAGATTGATGAAAAAGGGGGTTTTTTGATTTGAAAGTGTAAACCCTTTAATCTATGTATTTTCTTTAGAGTCATGTATGGATCTAGCATATTCAAGTGTTAGAAATTGGGTCAAAAGCATAAAAGGGAAAATAAGTTTTTTAAAAGTAAGAAAACTTTATTTTTCTTAGATTTGATTGTGTTAATCTTGTGATTGGTGATTGTTTGATGAATTAGATCATGGATCATGATAGATCCATGAGTATATGAGGTGTTAATAGGTATTATGATGTTTTGATGATGGGTTATGTTGATTATTATGTTAGAATAGGGAAGATTTCTTAGAAATCACAAAACTGGAAAATCAGATTTTTGGAAAACGCAACATCAAATTGAAAGGACTATATCTCTTATTCTATTTTGAATATTTGAGTGTGGTCAATTTTTAGAGTTAGATATATAAGTCTTCTAACGTTTTCAAGTGGAATCACTGAAAAAGGAGTTATAGATTTTCGTGTGGACTGAAATTAGCAAAGGACGTCAAATCTGAAAAATGACTTTGAGCAATCTGTCCTGAAATTGTAAGGGCAATTTCGATAAATTATTTTACCAAATAAATTCCAATCTTTTGGGAAATTAAAATATATGAGATAAAGTAGCTTGTGTCCAAAAATGACCTCATTCCGACTTAAATTGACCAAGTTATGATCATTTCAATATTTGCATTTTTCTGACAAAAATTGCTATAATCGGAGTTGTATAACTCCGATGGCCACGAAATTTAAACTGGAAGTCCATATTAACATATGTAAGATCCAGCAAAGAGTTGGAAATTTCTGGAGTTAAGCATAAGGTAGCTATTTTCTTAAGGAATTAACTAGAAATAGATTTTTGAAAAATACTTAAGGGAGTTGAAAAATTTCAGAAAAATTGTTTTTGTGTATGGATTATATGTATATATGTTTGGCCAAAAAAATAGAAAAATAATAAACTGATTTAGTTTTTTCGTAAATAGGGTGTTTCAACTTCTTGAAATGAACAATTTAGGATGTTGAAATAGAAACTGAAATATCAGGAAGAGGGAACAGTTTGGTTTTAGCTTACTGAAATGATATATTAAGTCTCTTGAATAGTAAACAGTTTATCAAGTTTTAATAATAACTTATTAAATGAACGAGTAAGTGTTAATAATAACTTATTAAAGGAAAAGGGAGTTCGATCAAAGAGGGAGAAGAAGAAGAGGATGGGCGGCAGCCCATGAGAGGGAGAGGAAGAGAGAGAAAGTGTTCCATGGAAGAGAAAAAGAAGGAGATCAAAGTGAAGGTATAGCCCAAATCTCTAAGCTTTATATTATTTTCTTTTAGAGATTGATGAAAAAGGGGGTTTCTTGATTTGAAAGTGTAAACCCTTTAATCTATGTATTTTCTTTAGAGTCATGTATGGATCTAACATATTCAAGTGTTAGAAATTGGGTCAAAAGCATAAAAGGGAAAATAAGTTTTTTAAAAGTAAGAAAACTTTATTTTTCTTAGATTTGATTGTGTTAATCTTGTGATTGGTGATTGTTTGATGAATTAGATCATGGATCATGATAGATCCATGAGTATATGAGGTGTTAATAGGTATTATGATGTTTTGATGATGGGTTATGTTGATTATTATGTTAGAATAGGGAAGATTTCTTAGAAATCACAAAAACTGGAAAATCAGATTTTTGGAAAACGCAACATCAAATGGAAAGGACTATATCTCTTATTCTATTTTAAATATTTGAGTGTGGTCAATTTTTAGAGTTAGATATATAAGTCTTCTAACGTTTTCAAGTGGAATCACTGAAAAAGGAGTTATAGATTTTCGTGTGGACTGAAATTAGCAAAGGACGTCAAATCTGAAAAATGACTTTGAGCAATCTGTCCTGAAATTGTAAGGGCAATTTCGATAACTTATTTTATCAAATAAATTCCAATCTTTTGGGAAATTAAAATATATGAGATAAAGTAGCTTGTGTCCAAAAATGACCTCATTCCGACTTAAATTGACCAAGTTATGACCATTTCAATATTTGCATTTTTCTGACAAAAATTGCTATAACCGGAGTTGTATAACTCCGATGGCCACAAAATTTAAACTAGAAGTCCATATTAATATGTGTAAGATCCAGCCAAGAGTTGGAAATTTCTGGAGTTAAGCATAAGGTAGCTATTTTCTTAAGGAATTAACTAGAAATAGATTTTTGAAAAATACTTAAGGGAGTTGAAAAATTTCAGAAAAATTGTTTTTGTGTATGGATTATATGTATATATGTTTGGCCAAAAAAATAGAAAAATAATAAACTGATTTAGTTTTTTCGTAAATAGGGTGTTTCAACTTCCTGAAATGAACAATTTAGGATGTTGAAATAGAAACTGAAATATCAGGAAGAGGGAACAGTTTGGTTTTAGCTTACTGAAATGATATATTAAGTCTCTTGAATAGTAAACAGTTTATCAAGTTTTAATAATAACTTATTAAATGAACGAGTAAGTGTTAATAATAACTTATTAAAGGAAAAGGGAGTTCGATCAAAGAGGGAGAAGAAGAAGAGGATGGGCGGCAGCCCATGAGAGGGAGAGGAAGAGAGAGAAAGTGTTCCATGGAAGAGAAAAAGAAGGAGATCAAAGTGAAGGTATAGCCCAAATCTCCAAGCTTTATACTATTTTCTTTTAGAGATTGATGAAAAAGGGGTTTCTTGATTTGAAAGTGTAAACCCTTTAATCTATGTATTTTCTTTAGAGTCATGTATGGATCTAGCATATTCAAGTGTTAGAAATTGGGTCAAAAGCATAAAAGGGAAAATAAGTTTTTTAAAAGTAAGAAAACTTTATTTTTCTTAGATTTGATTGTGTTAATCTTGTGATTGGTGATTGTTTGATGAATTAGATCATGGATCATGATAGATCCATGAGTATATGAGGTGTTAATAGGTATTATGATGTTTTGATGATGGGTTATGTTGATTATTATGTTAGAATAGGGAAGATTTCTTAGAAATCACAAAAACTGGAAAATCAGATTTTTGGAAAACGCAACATCAAATTGAAAGGACTATATCTCTTATTCTATTTTGAATATTTGAGTGTGGTCAATTTTTAGAGTTAGATATATAAGTCTTATATCGTTTTCAAGTGGAATCACTGAAAAAGGAGTTATAGATTTTCGTGTGGACTGAAATTAGCAAATGACGTCAAATCTGAAAAATGACTTTGAGCAATCTGTCCTGAAATTGTAAGGGCAATTTAGATAACTTATTTTATCAAATAAATTCCAATCTTTTGGGAAATTAAAATATATGAGATAAAGTAGCTTGTGTCCAAAAATGACCTCATTCCGACTTAAATTGACCAAGTTATGACCATTTCAATATTTGCATTTTTCTGACAAAAATTGCTATAACCGGAGTTGTATAACTCCGATGGCCACGAAATTTAAACTGGAAGTCCATATTAACATATGTAAGATCCAGCCAAGAGTTGGAAATTTCTGGAGTTAAGCATAAGGTAGCTATTTTCTTAAGGAATTAACTAGAAATAAATTTTTGAAAAATACTTAAGGGAGTTGAAAAATTTCAAAAAAATTGTTTTTGTGTATGGATTATATGTATATATGTTTGGCCAAAAAAATAGAAAAATAATAAACTGATTTAGTTTTTTCGTAAAT
The DNA here is from genome assembly GCA_020205555.1 of Panax stipuleanatus. NCBI lineage: Eukaryota > Viridiplantae > Streptophyta > Magnoliopsida > Apiales > Araliaceae > Panax > Panax stipuleanatus. Next base: position 18,687,928 of record CM035121.1, on the reverse strand, counting down.
AGGGTGTTTCAACTTCTTGAAATGAATAATTTAGGATGTTGAAATAGAAACTGAAATATCAGGAAGAGGGAACAGTTTGGTTTTAGCTTACTGAAATGATATATTAAGTCTCTTGAATAGTAAACAGCTTATCAAGTTTTAATAATAACTTATTAAATAAACGAGTAAGTGTTAATAATAACTTATTAAAGGAAAAGGGAGTTCGATCAAAGAGGGAGAAGAAGAAGAGGATGGGCGACAGCCCATGAGAGGGAGAGGAAGAGAGAGAAAGTGTTCCATGGAAGAGAAAAAGAAGGAGATCAAAGTGAAGGTATAGCCCAAATCTCTAAGCTTTATATTATTTTCTTTTAGAGATTGATGAAAAAGGGGGTTTTTTGATTTGAAAGTGTAAACCCTTTAATCTATGTATTTTCTTTAGAGTCATGTATGGATCTAGCATATTCAAGTGTTAGAAATTGGGTCAAAAGCATAAAAGGGAAAATAAGTTTTTTAAAAGTAAGAAAACTTTATTTTTCTTAGATTTGATTGTGTTAATCTTGTGATTGGTGATTGTTTGATGAATTAGATCATGGATCATGATAGATCCATGAGTATATGAGGTGTTAATAGGTATTATGATGTTTTGATGATGGGTTATGTTGATTATTATGTTAGAATAGGGAAGATTTCTTAGAAATCACAAAAACTGGAAAATCAGATTTTTGGAAAACGCAACATCAAATGGAAAGGACTATATCTCTTATTCTATTTTGAATATTTGAGTGTGGTCAATTTTTAGAGTTAGATATATAAGTCTTCTAACGTTTTCAAGTGGAATCACTGAAAAAGGAGTTATAGATTTTCGTGTGGACTGAAATTAGCAAAGGACGTCAAATCTGAAAAATGACTTTGAGCAATCTGTCCTGAAATTGTAAGGGCAATTTCGATAACTTATTTTATCAAATAAATTCCAATCTTTTGGGAAATTAAAATATATGAGATAAAGTAGCTTGTGTCCAAAAATGACCTCATTCCGACTTAAATTGACCAAGTTATGACCATTTCAATATTTGCATTTTTCTGACAAAAATTGCTATAACCGGAGTTGTATAACTCCGATGGCCACGAAATTTAAACTGGAAGTCCATATTAATATGTGTAAGATCCAGCCAAGAGTTGGAAATTTCTGGAGTTAAGCATAAGGTAGCTATTTTCTTAAGGAATTAACTAGAAATAGATTTTTGAAAAATACTTAAGGGAATTGAAAAATTTCAGAAAAATTGTTTTTGTGTATGGATTATATGTATATATGTTTGGCCAAAAAAATAGAAAAATAATAAACTGATTTAGTTTTTTCGTAAATAGGGTGTTTCAACTTCCTGAAATGAACAATTTAGGATGTTGAAATAGAAACTGAAATATCAGGAAGAGGGAACAGTTTGGTTTTAGCTTACTGAAATGATATATTAAGTCTCTTGAATAGTAAACAGTTTATCAAGTTTTAATAATAACTTATTAAATGAACGAGTAAGTGTTAATAATAACTTATTAAAGGAAAAGGGAGTTCGATCAAAGAGGGAGAAGAAGAAGAGGATGGGCGGCAGCCCATGAGAGGGAGAGGAAGAGAGAGAAAGTGTTCCATGGAAGAGAAAAAGAAGGAGATCAAAGTGAAGGTATAGCCCAAACCTCCAAGCTTTATACTATTTTCTTTTAGAGATTGATGAAAAAGGGGGTTTCTTGATTTGAAAGTGTAAACCCTTTAATCTATGTATTTTCTTTAGAGTCATGTATGGATCTAGCATATTCAAGTGTTAGAAATTGGGTCAAAAGCATAAAAGGGAAAATAAGTTTTTTAAAAGTAAGAAAACTTTATTTTTCTTAGATTTGATTGTGTTAATCTTGTGATTGGTGATTGTTTGATGAATTAGATCATGGATCATGATAGATCCATGAGTATATGAGGTGTTAATAGGTATTATGATGTTTTGATGATGGGTTATGTTGATTATTATGTTAGAATAGGGAAGATTTCTTAGAAATCACAAAAACTGGAAAATCAGATTTTTGGAAAACGCAACATCAAATTGAAAGGACTATATCTCTTATTCTATTTTGAATATTTGAGTGTGGTCAATTTTTAGAGTTAGATATATAAGTCTTCTAACGTTTTCAAGTGGAATCACTGAAAAAGGAGTTATAGATTTTCGTGTGGACTGAAATTAGCAAATGACGTCAAATCTGAAAAATGACTTTGAGCAATCTGTCCTGAAATTGTAAGGGCAATTTCGATAACTTATTTTATCAAATAAATTCCAATCTTTTGGGAAATTAAAATATATGAGATAAAGTAGCTTGTGTCCAAAAATGACCTCATTCCGACTTAAATTGACCAAGTTCTGACCATTTCAATATTTGCATTTTTCTGACAAAAATTGCTATAACCGGAGTTGTATAACTCCGATGGCCACGAAATTTAAACTGGAAGTCCATATTAATATGTGTAAGATCCAGCCAAGAGTTGGAAATTTCTGGAGTTAAGCATAAGGTAGCTATTTTCTTAAGGAATTAACTAGAAATAGATTTTTGAAAAATACTTAAGGGAGTTGAAAAATTTCAGAAAAATTGTTTTTGTGTATGGATTATATGTATATATGTTTGGCCAAAAAAATAGAAAAATAATAAACTGATTTAGTTTTTTCGTAAATAGGGTGTTTCAACTTCCTGAAATGAACAATTTAGGATGTTGAAATAGAAACTGAAATATCAGGAAGAGGGAACAGTTTGGTTTTAGCTTACTGAAATGATATATTAAGTCTCTTGAATAGTAAACAGTTTATCAAGTTTTAATAATAACTTATTAAATGAACGAGTAAGTGTTAATAATAACTTATTAAAGGAAAAGGGAGTTCGATCAAAGAGGGAGAAGAAGAAGAGGATGGGCGGCAGCCCATGAGAGGGAGAGGAAGAGAGAGAAAGTGTTCCATGGAAGAGAAAAAGAAGGAGATCAAAGTGAAGGTATAGCCCAAACCTCCAAGCTTTATACTATTTTCTTTTAGAGATTGATGAAAAAGGGGGTTTCTTGATTTGAAAGTGTAAACCCTTTAATCTATGTATTTTCTTTAGAGTCATGTATGGATCTAGCATATTCAAGTGTTAGAAATTGGGTCAAAAGCATAAAAGGGAAAATAAGTTTTTTAAAAGTAAGAAAACTTTATTTTTCTTAGATTTGATTGTGTTAATCTTGTGATTGGTGATTGTTTGATGAATTAGATCATGGATCATGATAGATCCATGAGTATATGAGGTGTTAATAGGTATTATGATGTTTTGATGATGGGTTATGTTGATTATTATGTTAGAATAGGGAAGATTTCTTAGAAATCACAAAAACTGGAAAATCAGATTTTTGGAAAACGCAACATCAAATGGAAAGGACTATATCTCTTATTCTATTTTGAATATTTGAGTGTGGTCAATTTTTAGAGTTAGATATATAAGTCTTCTAACGTTTTCAAGTGGAATCACTGAAAAAGGAGTTATAGATTTTCGTGTGGACTGAAATTAGCAAAGGACGTCAAATCTGAAAAATGACTTTGAGCAATCTGTCCTGAAATTGTAAGGGCAATTTCGATAACTTATTTTATCAAATAAATTCCAATCTTTTGGGAAATTAAAATATATGAGATAAAGTAGCTTGTGTCCAAAAATGACCTCATTCCGACTTAAATTGACCAAGTTATGACCATTTCAATATTTGCATTTTTCTGACAAAAATTGCTATAACCGGAGTTGTATAACTCCGATGGCCACGAAATTTAAACTGGAAGTCCATATTAATATGTGTAAGATCCAGCCAAGAGTTGGAAATTTCTGGAGTTAAGCATAAGGTAGCTATTTTCTTAAGGAATTAACTAGAAATAGATTTTTGAAAAATACTTAAGGGAGTTGAAAAATTTCAGAAAAATTGTTTTTGTGTATGGATTATATGTATATATGTTTGGCCAAAAAAATAGAAAAATAATAAACTGATTTAGTTTTTTCGTAAATAGGGTGTTTCAACTTCCTGAAATGAACAATTTAGGATGTTGAAATAGAAACTGAAATATCAGGAAGAGGGAACAGTTTGGTTTTAGCTTACTGAAATGATATATTAAGTCTCTTGAATAGTAAACAGTTTATCAAGTTTTAATAATAACTTATTAAATGAACGAGTAAGTGTTAATAATAACTTATTAAAGGAAAAGGGAGTTCGATCAAAGAGGGAGAAGAAGAAGAGGATGGGCGGTAGCCCATGAGAGGGAGAGGAAGAGAGTGAAAGTGTTCCATGGAAGAGAAAAAGAAGGAGATCAAAGTGAAGGTATAGCCCAAACCTCCAAGCTTTATACTATTTTCTTTTAGAGATTGATGAAAAAGGGGGTTTCTTGATTTGAAAGTGTAAACCCTTTAATCTATGTATTTTCTTTAGAGTCATGTATGGATCTAGCATATTCAAGTGTTAGAAATTGGGTCAAAAGCATAAAAGGGAAAATAAGTTTTTTAAAAGTAAGAAAACTTTATTTTTCTTAGATTTGATTGTGTTAATCTTGTGATTGGTGATTGTTTGATGAATTAGATCATGGATCATGATAGATCCATGAGTATATGAGGTGTTAATAGGTATTATGATGTTTTGATGATGGGTTATGTTGATTATTATGTTAGAATAGGGAAGATTTCTTAGAAATCACAAAAACTGGAAAATCAGATTTTTGGAAAACGCAACATCAAATTGAAAGGACTATATCTCTTATTCTATTTTGAATATTTGAGTGTGGTCAATTTTTAGAGTTAGATATATAAGTCTTCTAACGTTTTCAAGTGGAATCACTGAAAAAGGAGTTATAGATTTTCGTGTGGACTGAAATTAGCAAAGGACGTCAAATCTGAAAAATGACTTTGAGCAATCTGTCCTGAAATTGTAAGGGCAATTTCGATAACTTATTTTATCAAATAAATTCCAATATTTTGGGAAATTAAAATATATGAGATAAAGTAGCTTGTGTCCAAAAATGACCTCATTTCGACTTAAATTGACCAAGTTATGACCATTTCAATATTTGCATTTTTCTGACAAAAATTGCTATAACCGGAGTTGTATAACTCCGATGGCCACGAAATTTAAACTGGAAGTCCATATTAACATATGTAAGATCCAGCCAAGAGTTGGAAATTTCTGGAGTTAAGCATAAGGTAGCTATTTTCTTAAGGAATTAACTAGAAATAGATTTTTGAAAAATACTTAAGGGAGTTGAAAAATTTCAGAAAAATTGTTTTTGTGTATGGATTATATGTATATATGTTTGGCCAAAAAAATAGAAAAATAATAAACTGATTTACTTTTTTCGTAAATAGGGTGTTTCAACTTCTTGAAATGAACAATTTAGGATGTTGAAATAGAAACTGAAATATCAGGAAGAGGGAACAGTTTGGTTTTAGCTTACTGAAATGATATATTAAGTCTCTTGAATAGTAAACAGCTTATCAAGTTTTAATAATAACTTATTAAATAAACGAGTAAGTGTTAATAATAACTTATTAAAGGAAAAGGGAGTTCGATCAAAGAGGGAGAAGAAGAAGAGGATGGGCGACAGCCCATCAGAGGGAGAGGAAGAGAGAGAAAGTGTTCCATGGAAGAGAAAAAGAAGGAGATCAAAGTGAAGGTATAGCCCAAATCTCTAAGCTTTATATTATTTTCTTTTAGAGATTGATGAAAAAGGGGGTTTCTTGATTTGAAAGTGTAAACCCTTTAATCTATGTATTTTCTTTAGAGTCATGTATGGATCTAGCATATTCAAGTGTTAGAAATTGGGTCAAAAGCATAAAAGGGAAAATAAGTTTTTTAAAAGTAAGAAAACTTTATTTTTCTTAGATTTGATTGTGTTAATCTTGTGATTGGTGATTGTTTGATGAATTAGATCATGGATCATGATAGATCCATGAGTATATGAGGTGTTAATAGGTATTATGATGTTTTGATGATGGGTTATGTTGATTATTATGTTAGAATAGGGAGATTTCTTAGAAATCACAAAAACTGGAAAATCAGATTTTTGGAAAACGCAACATCAAATTGAAAGGACTATATCTCTTATTCTATTTTGAATATTTGAGTGTGGTCAATTTTTAGAGTTAGATATATAAGTCTTCTAACTTTTTCAAGTGGAATCACTGAAAAAGGAGTTATAGATTTTCGTGTGGACTGAAATTAGCAAAGGACGTCAAATCTGAAAAATGACTTTGAGCAATCTGTCCTGAAATTGTAAGGGCAATTTCGATAACTTATTTTATCAAATAAATTCCAATCTTTTGGGAAATTAAAATATATGAGATAAAGTAGCTTGTGTCCAAAAATGACCTCATTCCGACTTAAATTGACCAAGTTATGACCATTTCAATATTTGTATTTTTCTGACAAAAATTGCTATAACCGGAGTTGTATAACTCCGATGGCCACGAAATTTAAACTGGAAGTCCATATTAATATGTGTAAGATCCAGCCAAGAGTTGGAAATTTCTGGAGTTAAGCATAAGGTAGCTATTTTCTTAAGGAATTAACTAGAAATAGATTTTTGAAAAATACTTAAGGGAGTTGAAAAATTTCAGAAAAATTGTTTTTGTGTATGGATTATATGTATATATGTTTGGCCAAAAAAATAGAAAAATAATAAACTGATTTAGTTTTTTCGTAAATAGGGTGTTTCAACTTCCTGAAATGAACAATTTAGGATGTTGAAATAGAAACTGAAATATCAGGAAGAGGGAACAGTTTGGTTTTAGCTTATTGAAATGATATATTAAGTCTCTTGAATAGTAAACAGTTTATCAAGTTTTAATAATAACTTATTAAATGAACGAGTAAGTGTTAATAATAACTTATTAAAGGAAAAGGGAGTTCGATCAAAGAGGGAGAAGAAGAAGAAGAGGATGGGTGGCAGCCCATGAGAGGGAGAGGAAGAGAGAGAAAGTGTTCCATGGAAGAGAAAAAGAAGGAGATCAAAGTGAAGGTATAGCCCAAATCTCTAAGCTTTATATTATTTTCTTTTAGAGATTGATGAAAAAGGGGGTTTCTTGATTTGAAAGTGTAAACCCTTTAATCTATGTATTTTCTTTAGAGTCATGTATGGATCTAGCATATTCAAGTGTTAGAAATTGGGTCAAAAGCATAAAAGGGAAAATAAGTTTTTTAAAAGTAAGAAAACTTTATTTTTCTTAGATTTGATTGTGTTAATCTTGTGATTGGTGATTGTTTGATGAATTAGATCATGGATCATGATAGATCCATGAGTATATGAGGTGTTAATAGGTATTATGATGTTTTGATGATGGGTTATGTTGATTATTATGTTAGAATAGGGAAGATTTCTTAGAAATCACAAAAACTGGAAAATCAGATTTTTGGAAAACGCAACATCAAATTGAAAGGACTATATCTCTTATTCTATTTTGAATATTTGAGTGTGGTCAATTTTTAGAGTTAGATATATAAGTCTTCTAACGTTTTCAAGTGGAATCACTGAAAAAGGAGTTATAGATTTTCGTGTGGACTGAAATTAGCAAAGGACGTCAAATCTGAAAAATGACTTTGAGCAATCTGTCCTGAAATTGTAAGGGCAATTTCGATAACTTATTTTATCAAATAAATTCCAATCTTTTGGGAAATTAAAATATATGAGATAAAGTAGCTTGTGTCCAAAAATGACCTCATTTCGACTTAAATTGACCAAGTTATGACCATTTCAATATTTGCATTTTTCTGACAAAAATTGCTATAACCGGAGTTGTATAACTCCGATGGCCACGAAATTTAAACTGGAAGTCCACATTATTATGTGTAAGATTCCGCCAAGAGTTGGAAATTTCTGGAGTTAAGCATAAGGTAGCTATTTTCTTAAGGAATTAACTAGAAATAGATTTTTGAAAAATACTTAAGGGAGTTGAAAAATTTCAGAAAAATTGTTTTTGTGTATGGATTATATGTATATATGTTTGGCCAAAAAAATAGAAAAATAATAAACTGATTTAGTATTTTCGTAAATAGGGTGTTTCAACTTCCTGAAATGAACAATTTAGGATGTTGAAATAGAAACTGAAATATCAGGAAGAGGGAACAGTTTGGTTTTAGCTTACTGAAATGATATATTAAGTCTCTTGAATAGTAAACAGTTTATCAAGTTTTAATAATAACTTATTAAATGAACGAGTAAGTGTTAATAATAACTTATTAAAGGAAAAGGGAGTTCGATCAAAGAGGGAGAAGAAGAAGAAGAGGATGGGTGGCAGCCCATGAGAGGGAGAGGAAGAGAGAGAAAGTGTTCCATGGAAGAGAAAAAGAAGGAGATCAAAGTGAAGGTATAGCCCAAATCTCTAAGCTTTATATTATTTTCTTTTAGAGATTGATGAAAAAGGGGGTTTCTTGATTTGAAAGTGTAAACCCTTTAATCTATGTATTTTCTTTAGAGTCATGTATGGATCTAGCATATTCAAGTGTTAGAAATTGGGTCAAAAGCATAAAAGGGAAAATAAGTTTTTTAAAAGTAAGAAAACTTTATTTTTCTTAGATTTGATTGTGTTAATCTTGTGATTGGTGATTGTTTGATGAATTAGATCATGGATCATGATAGATCCATGAGTATATGAGGTGTTAATAGGTATTATGATGTTTTGATGATGGGTTATGTTGATTATTATGTTAGAATAGGGAAGATTTCTTAGAAATCACAAAAACTGGAAAATCAGATTTTTGGAAAATGCAATATCAAATGGAAACGACCATATCTCTCATTCTATTTTGAATATTTGAGTGTGGTCAATTTTTGGAGTTAGATATATAAGTCTTCTAACTTTTTTAAGTGAAATCACTGAAAAAGGAGTTATAAATTTTCGTGTGGACTGAAATTAGCAAAGGACGTCAAATCTGAAAAATGACTTTGAGCAATCTATCCAAAAATTTTAAGGGCAATTTTGGTAACTTATTTTATGAAATAAATTCCAATCTTTTGGGAAATTAAAATATATGAGATAAAGTAGCTTGTGTCCAAAAATGACCTCATTTCGACTTAAATTGACCAAGTTATGACCATTTCAATATTTGCATTTTTCTGACAAAAATTGCTATAACCGGAGTTGTATAACTCCGATGGCCACGAAATTTAAACTGGAAGTCCACATTATTATGTGTAAGATTCCGCCAAGAGTTGGAAATTTCTGGAGTTAAGCATAAGGTAGCTATTTTCTTAAGGAATTAACTAGAAATAGATTTTTGAAAAATACTTAAGGGAGTTGAAAAATTTCAGAAAAATTGTTTTTGTGTATGGATTATATGTATATATGTTTGGCCAAAAAAATAGAAAAATAATAAACTGATTTAGTATTTTCGTAAATAGGGTGTTTCAGCTTTCTGAAATGAACAATTTAGGATGTTGAAATAGAAACTGAAATATCAGGAAGAGGGAACAGTTTAGTTTTAGCTTACTGAAATGATATATTAAGTCTCTTGAATTGTAAACAGTTTATCAAGTTTTAATAATAACTTATTAAATGAACGAGTAAGTGTTAAGTCTAAGGTAGTGCAATTGTACCCTTTAATGGTTAGTGTATAATAGCTGGGCTAAACGATTCCTTTATATGGGGAAGGTATATACGAATTAGTAACAGATCTAACTCGTTGTGAAAATAGTGTAGACGAGACGGAAGCTAATTTGTTAGTTATTTGTGAAAAACGACCTAGTATACTGTATTGAATATTTTTAAAGACTCGATGTGTGCTAGGTTTAGACTTGTGTATATGTATAGTGTTAAGGTTATCTAATATTTGACTATATATTTAAATGTTAGATAGTTTACTTATAAGGTATGTTATGCTAATTGAAAGATCAATCTTATATCTGATAGGTCTTTACAATAAAGCGATTAAATTATATTGCATAGCAGTAATCGACGGTACAAGCAAGTTTTCTTTAACTCAACTTTGAGTTATATTTTGAAGCATGTTCGTGAATAATTATTGTTAATTATTCACATCTATACTGATTATTGATTCGCACTTAGTGCATGTTGTATATGTTCATCAGGTATGAAAGGCTGATCACCTTCATTACAATTTGGTTAAGTTAAATTTGTTCATGTTCATTGTTGGCCATTCTTCATTATTGACTCGGTCATTCAGTTATAAAAATTGATTTATATTCTTTCACAATTATTAATATTGTTGAAAGTTTGTCAACTTATTATTTTTTTCAATCATGATATATTTTCATTTGAACTTAAACTTGCTGGGCAAACTTGTTGCTCACCCTTGCTATATCATGATAACCATTTCAGATTAAGACGAAACTTCGGTCACAGGTAAAGGCAAAGACAAGTTCAGGATTGGATTATTGTACGGTTAAAATTGTAATAGTATTGGACGCAAATGGCATTGCATGTCGTATATGACATTGAATGCAAGTAATCAGTTAAGGTTACAGACCTTGAGAATTATGTGTAAAAGTTTATTGTATAAACAATTTATATTTATATCTTCCGCAATATTTATAAAAATGATGTATCGTAACGTACTATGTCCGAGGTTCTGGTGACCCGAATTTGGGGGCGCTACAGATAATCTCATTTCATTAATATGACCGAGTCTACAGTGCCACATAAAAGTATAATTAACATCATCTCTTTTTCTTTTCTTAGTTTGTTCAATTTGAAGTATATTTTCATGCAAGTCAAGTACGTAAAGTTCATTCAGCAATTTACCAACACCATATAAATTTTTTTTATTATAAATAAAACAATTATTGTTCTTTATTATAATATCAAAACCATCCATATCCAATACAGAAATTAAAATAATATTTTTAATGATCGTTGGAACAAACTAACAATTATTTAAGCTAATGGACTTGCCCATAGGCAGTGCTAAACAATCAGTCCCTACAGCTAATGCAGCAACCTTTGCTCCATTTTCTACTCGTAGGACGACCTTATCCTTGTTCAGCTTTCTACTTCTAACCAGCCCCTGTGTAACGATTGAGATTTTATATTTAATTTTAAATATTTATTGAGTTAAATAAATATTTTATGTGATTTATTTATTGAGTTAAATAAAAAAATTATGTGATTTATGGAGTGATCTAATTAAGTGTTATATATTAATTAAATGAATGTGTAATATTTATTTAATTAATGTATATTAATTTTATATTATAGTTCTAATTTAATTGAGATAATTAAATTAGATGAGATATGTGATGAAGTGTTACATGGATTATAAGTAGCGAGTAATTATTATTATGTGGCAATGTTATGTGATTAATCGATGTTAGATTTTAATTGATTAAATTAGATGATTAATATTTAATTAATTAAAATATGACATTAAAGTATGTGTTAAATAATTTGTTAAAATAAAGAAAAGAATTTTTAAATTTGTTTTGCCAAACAAGGCCCTTGTATTTGTTTTAAACCTATTTCTACTAAACATGGCCTTAGTGACTAAAATCTATTTTTAAATAAAAGGTTTGCCAAACATGACCTTATGGCTTTTAAAATTCAAAACAAATTATAACTGCTAATTATTTAATTTAGACATTATATATTTGTCAGTTACGTTGCATGTTATTATGTCTATTATATACGTATATTATCATGTAACAATTATATTTTCCTAAACTACGTTAGTTTTTCCTAAGTCTAAACTAAGAAGAGGAAGAAAAGAAGAAGAGAAGACAGAGAGGAAAAGAGAGGAAACACTGTGAAATTTTTTAACAAAGAAGGTGTAGAAGAGTTGAAATTCTGAGAATCAAAGTAGGATTATCAGAGCTATTCTTACCCTCTATCAAAGCTTAATCAAGAATTAAGGTAACAAGTCACCTCTTGTTTTTAGTTCCTGTATTCTTGAGTTTTTTTGTAAATAATTGGGATTGTAATTGATAAATTTGTTATTACATGTTATATGAATTGAGGGATGTTGTAATCCATTACATGTATGTTATTAATGATTGTTTTCAAAATCAAAGTACTGTAAAAACAAGTTTTATGTGTGAAAATAGTGTTCATATGTAGTTCATCTATTTGGTTGAGTTTTAGAGTAAAAGTTATGATTTAATTGTTTTTAATATGCCTATTGGAATTGTTAGGATGTTATATCCTCAATCATGAAAAGAATACATGTGTTATAAGTTGAAATTGATTGAGAATTGGATTTACAGTGACTTATTTTGTTAAAGTATGAGTTTATATGAAAATATCAAAAATTGAGTTTTTAAAATACTGATTCTTGTTACTTAGGTGATTTTTGTGTTTAAGTACATGTTGTACATATGTATTGTTGTATGTATGTGTCCTATGTTGTTTGTATTGCTTGGTATTGCCGGTTGTTGGATTGTATGGGTTGTTCGATAAAGTAGAGAGTCGTGGCTGTCTGCGTCTGGCCGAGTTGCTGCGCAGCTGTGCCGGCAGCAAGGCCAGAAGCAGCGTAGCTGCGCCACTTGCCCATCTCTGATCCGACCCCTGTGCAGCTGCGCCGGTGCCCAGGCTGCTGGCTGCGCCGTGCACAGTGCTTGGGCAGTGGTTTTAGTTTATTTGTACAGATTATTTTTGAGCCTTAGTTTAATTATTCATTGATAGTGGACATATATTTAAATGATATAACATGTTGTTATATGATTGTGATAAATTCATATTTGAGAAAAAAGAAACCTAATATAGTATTTAAATTATAAACTATAATTGTTTAATTATAAAATAAGTTACTTAATTATAATTTGATTAATTATAATTAAGAGTAAATGTTTAATGTAAATTATAATTTTGTGAAATTATAATGTATAGAAGTTGATTCATTTTAATAAATTAGATGTTAATTTAAATTATAATTTAAGTAATTATAATTTAATAAATGCATGTTTAATTGTGGATTTTAAATTGATAATTACATGATTAATTATAAATTTTGTAATTATAATACATGTTGTAGTTTAATTAATTATTGGTTATAATTGATAAATACATGATTAATTATAAATTGTGTAATTATAAATGCATGATTTAGTTTAATTGATTTTAAATTATAATTATTTATAATTTAAATGGTAATTATAATTTAAGTAATTATAATTTGATTAAGTATTTGAATTATAATTGTTTAATTATAATTTAGTTAAATACATAATTAATTTAATTATGTGAATAAGTAAGTGATGTAATTAACTATGTGACAGTTAATTATTATTATTTATTTAATTAGAGTGAGTTAACCATGAGGGTTAACCACTTATGTGAATTAGTTATGTATTAACTAATTTAGATTATTATAATTAAATATGTATATGAAGTGTTTAAGTACGTGGTTGGGTTAAGTAGCTTACGCTTAAGGCAAGTTTTCTAAACCCTGATCTTGTATTAATTTTTATGCAAGTTTTCTAAACCCTGATCTTGTATTAATTTTTATGCAAGTTTTCTAAACCCTAATCTTGTATTAAAATTTTTATGCAAGTCTTCTAACCTTAAACTTGTTAATTATATATAAATTCTTGAATTCATATATTCATTGTTGAGAATGTCCTTTCCATTTTTGTATTGGACAATTGTTTATTTAATTGAAATGATCTTAACTTATTATTCAAGTAAGATCCAGTTATTATTTTAAATGCTTTAAGTTGATTCTAAAGCATATGTTAGTTCATAATTCTATTATTTACGAATTATTGAAAGTCGATTCAACTATCCTTAGTTGATGAATGTGAATTCTAAATTACCATTGTAAGCTTATCCAAACCAAACTTTCTTTGGTGCGGCCTTGAATTCAAATTACTGAGTTGACCAACCCTATTTACTAGGGGAGGTTACTACGCATAGCATTAAGATGTTTGTGCACAATACATGGTACAAAAGGCTGATCCCCCTAAGTACGAGTTAAGGCCCATAGTCTTATTGACTGTTAAAGGTTTAAATATAAATATTTATAACCTAGGACAAGAGTTCAAAGGTCTTATGACACTCAGATAAATTCTATATTTGAATTGTAATTGCGATGAAAGATTTATTATTCAATTCTTAATTGTTGAAGCGAATCATATTATTCAGATTCTGTGAAATATATCCTTTCATGTATATATTATTGTTAAACTCCAGTGAGCTGTGGTTTGCTCACTCTTGCATTAAATAACAATTTCAGTTAAGGTTGATAACGCTGATGCTCCATCTACAAGTAAGGGTAAGGGAAAGCAAAGCAAGTGAAGACTTATTTTATTTAATTGAGAATGGCTGTAGTAAGACTTGAATGTTATGTTTTTATTTCCGCACTTTATTATATTCATGTTAGGGTTAGAGTAACCCGGGATTTATTTTACAAAGGTTGTAACCCTTGTTGTAAGGGAGATTTATTTATTTTAATTTAAGTTGTAGTTACTTTGCATTATTCTTTGGGTAGATGTATGTTATATTAGAAAGTGAACACCAAATCATGTGGAAACGAAGTACCCAGATTTGGGGGTGTCACACCCTGTATAGTATTATATGTGACAACCACAGCCGGTATCCAATACCCAAGTAGAATTTTAACTTTCAGAAAAATTAATTTCAATCATAAACAAACCCTTATTGGAAGTCGAAGCTTTTCAAAGCTTCTTCTTATTTTTCGCAATGAACTTCTAGCAGTTCCTCTTCCAGTGACTCGACTTGTTGCAATGGATGTAAATTCCTTTGCTATCTGGATCAGGTTTCTTATTATCTTTTCCTTTCGCTTTGCCCTTAGCCTTCTTGGATTTCTTCTTTTTAGAAGATACCTTGGGCCTCTTCCTTTTCTTGGAAGAATCATCCACCAGTAAGACTTGGTTCTTTTTGGATGTGAAGTGACCTTCAGCAGTTGTCAACATGTTAAGTAATTCAGGCAAGCTGACATCTAACTTATTCATGTGAAATCTCATAGCAAATTGTGAGAAGGTGTTTGGGAGTGACTACAAGATCAAATCTTGACTTAACTCCCCATTCATGATGAACTCTTGCTGTCCAAGACGTTCAATCAAATTTATTATCTTAAGGACATGAGTCTCAACAGTAGTGCCCTCGGACATCCGAGATCGGAAGAGCTCCTTAGATATCTCATATCTAACAGTCCTGCCTTGCTCACCATACAACTCTTGGAGGTGCAGCAATATAGCAAGAGCATCCATGGTTTCATGCTGACGCTGAAGCTCGTTACTCATGGATGCGAGCATGATGCATTGAGCCACAGATGCATCATCTGGCCACTTCTTAAAAGTATCAATCTCTTCCTCAGAGTCAATTTCTGCAACAGTTGCATGGACGGGCAAATTTAGGACATAAGAAAGCTTTTTAGCAGTGAGAACAATTCTCAGATTTTTTAACCAGTTCGTGTAATTCGGTCCGGTCAGTTGTTAGCATCAAGTATGCTACGCAGTGATAGTGAGTGTGATATTTTCAAATTCTGGATGTGAAAATAAAATAACATTTTAGCATATATTCATTTAATTAATTACCAAAATAAATTAGGTCTTGTTTTAAATTGGTATCTCCCACTATTTTCTTCAAACTATATTACTCTCACTTATATAGTTCGACAATATCTAATTAAAGATCTGCTAGTGAGACTAAGGATCCTATTTCAAATGTATATAGCCTTGTGGTGATACAAGCAACTATATATAAATAAATAGATAGACAACTCTTGTCAATTACATCATCATGTAACTCCTTTTGCCTTTTAGATTATTTTGATCAAGTGGTGACACATCCGAATCAAAATTATCTAAGTTAAGTCCAACCTAGCACTTTTATATATTCAAATAGAAAAATATCGTTCTTGTGGTAACACAACAAAATAATATTGTTCAATTTCTTTATAAGCATTAAATGTGATAAAACATCTTAAATATTTAATACTTGTCTTGTGGTGACACAACAAACTCATATTAAATATTAAATACTCTATTAAATTTATCATGTTAGAAGGCGACGTTCGATATTCCAAATATCTTTAAACGCGTAGGACTTAATATAAATTATTTGAGGGGTTTGTTATTATTTGTCTCATCTTGTTTAGCACGCATACACACACACACACGTATATATATATATATATAATATACGTCATATTAATTGACATGCGAAGCATGTTGCATAATATATATATATATATATATATATATATATATATATAATATAAGCATGCATATAGAATACTATATTCTACCCGGATTGATTATGGACTTTATTCTAGTTTGATTTACTAGAGCCACCAAGTGAACCAAAAGGTCAAACTTAGGGGTGCAAGAATTAAATTTAAATATAACTATTACATTTAAATTCTGGGCTCCATTACAAATGGGTCTTCACGCACTCCTTGCTCCTTGGTCTCCAATTTTTCAAGTAATTCTAACTAATCTTATTACATAAACTATTTACAATAAATAGACACCTTGATCAGCAGTCAAGGGGAAGTACATAAGAGGAAGATAGAAATTACATCAAGGAAAATTAGAGTAGGCGAGGTACGCATACTCCATCTAATAAAACTCATACATTCATTCATCTAACTAAAATAAAATCCAATCACATTGGTCAATAGTCCATAATCAACCTCATTTAATATCATACATATCATCATAAGCATCAATAAATAGCATTCATCTTATGAATTATAAATCCATTCCATATATGCATCGATATCATTTAATGGGCAACAATTTTGCTAATATTTAGTTTTGAAACAAAATAAACTTCTTTTATTTTAATCAAAACAAATCCAAATTAAACTCTTTTAATTTTTAACAATTTGAAATCATATTTCAGATAAAATAAATGCTTTTATTTTAAACCTTTATCAATTAAATAAACTATTTATTTTAATTGAAGAAAGCAAGTTTTCAGATTCTGGTCCAGTGGCGCGGCCATGCCCAGAATGAACTAGGGCGCGGCGTGGCTGCGCTTCGGGTCCAGAACTAATTTCTGGTCAAGTGGCGTGGCCGCACACAGAATGAACTAGGACACAGCATGGTCGTGCTGCTTCTCCAGAAATTCTTAATCCGTGTTAGGGCGCGGCCACGCCGTGACACAGGAACAGAAAACTTCATTTTTTTGCCCAGAAAATTCGATCCAATCCATACATGAAAATATCAAAATCGATAATAAGCATATAATTAGGCTCTAATACCACTATTGGGTTTGTATATAGCACGAATACATAATCAAATTACATAAACATAGCGAAAACGCAATAAAAGGGAGTTTTTAAAAGGTTATACAAACCATCATCATTATCATACTTTATGCTTAACTATCAATTCATACATGAAAGAGAAGGAGATCATAATTATACCCTTGTAGAATTGAGCTTCCTCTAATACAAGTTCAACTCCTAATTCTTTGTGTTCTCCTCGAATTTGCCTGGATAGATTCCTTCATTTGATCAACGTAAGTCACCCAAGCGTTTAGCCTCTAGAGGTGATCCACCAAGGAAGAACGATTATTCAAGAAGGTGGGTGTTTGACTAAACCCTAATTCTATCTCTATAGAATATATGTACTCTCCCAACTCTTGGAATGTAGTGTTTGTGTGTGTAACCTTGTTCCATAATAAGACTTTCTTATTTATAGATGTAGGCAACCCTCCTAAACCATTTAGGATTAGGGTTTCATATTAATTAATTAAACTCTTTTAATTAATTAGGCTTCCCAATCCTATTAGAAATAATTAAGTAAACTCCTTTAATTAATTAGCCTCCCAATCTTATTGGGAATATGAGAGAGAGCGCTTTTATTAATTAATTTCCAAACTCATTTAGGAATTAAACTAATAATAATAATAGTAATAATAATAATAATAAGACTCTTCTTATTAATTATAATATTTAATATTTCCCAAAATAGTAATAAATAAAATATTAGCGATTAATTTATCTATCAGCCATAAATTAAATTAACATACACTTAACCTTATTATTACGCTATGACATTTGCTTCTTAATAAATATTATTCCTTTATAGGGGTGGATCCCTTTAGGTTCTCCATATTAAACCGGCTGTGAATAATCAATTCGACACTTCTAATCTTATTAAATAAAATATATAATGATAATTCATTTAAATAAATTAACATTCTATTCTATAATAAGGATAGGGGTGTTGGATAAGGGGTGTTTGATAAAATTGAATAAATCTGAATCTGAATCTGAATGAAAAAAGTTGTTCGATAATTAACATATCTGAAACATCTGAATGACATAATTTTATTATTTTACCCCTTTGAAAAAATTCAAAGTTGTTGTGAAATTTATTTAATATAATAGTTAATATATTTTTTTAATTTTTTAATTTTTTTTTACTTTATTCAGCTGCTCATTCAGTCAAAAAAATCTGACTTAGCCATTCAGCTCAATCATCTGACCGATTCAGCCATTCAGACGATTTTTTTCCAGAACAAACGCACTTAATGACTGACCGATTCAGCTATGCAGTCATTCAGATGTATTCAGTTCTAAACAAACAGCCTCTAAGTCTCCTTTGAGTAAATAGTTACCGTATAATTCATTCCTTCCACTATACAATATCCTAATTAAATATTAGACATGAAATTAATATCAAGTCTTATTTTATTTAGTTATATGTATTTCGATCCTAAAATGCACAACACCAAATAATGCAAATTAGAAACTCCTTTCTATTTTTATTCAGTCTTGGCCAAGGACTATACTGGGTTGTCATTTATCGAATCACATAGGACATTCCCTTCTTTTACTAGAAGCCGTAGATTATTTATTGATCATTCATTATCTCCATGTATATATTATTATACCCAAGCATACCCTTTGATATACCGCTAGGGTCTTAAGGGACATGTCAAAGTATAACTCATCACACACAAGATACTATGATGATCTCAAGTTTAAGGATTATTTGTACTATTATCACTAAAAGAATTCCTATTGATAGGCAAGTAAAACTCTATTAAGTATTTCTTAGCGAGTCACGTTCAGTGTACTTATTCTCTAATAAGCACCTACATACTTGATTTAGTGTCTCTACACAAATGATTATGAGATCGATCATCCTCATCCTATGAGCAAGCACGTATGTACCAATCTATCCGGATTCATTAATCCCTTTTTTAGTAATCCAACGATTGGGAACTATTTTTGTTTTAAGCTATCTAAGAATTTAGATCTCATTAGCATGATCATCATCATGATTCTAAAAGCATTGCTTAAAACTATGAGTTTATCCCATATTATAAAAACAACACCTTGCAGATAAATAAATGTCTTTAATTAAATAACACTTTTATTAATAAATGAATAAGATTGTTACAAAGTATATGTTTTATCATCAAACATGATTAGGCTTGTGTGCATACTACTTTCAAGGGGGAGAAAAGAGAGAGAAGAAAATATGTGCAAACATCTATTCCTCCAACTTTAAGATCACCTCAAACTCTTTAACCTCAGTAAGCTCTACCTATTGATCATTACCATTCTTCCTCCTCATAACATGGCTCAAGTGCAGTGACTCCCACTGGTACTAGAGTTCCATTAGGTGATCCCGCGTATCTAAGAAGAAATCTTTAGGGGACTCACGTTGTGGGAGAAGAAAGATCTTCAATGTCTAATCTTGGCCCAAGAGATTCAATAAAGGAAATTCGAAGAAAAGAAGCTAAAGACAGAGCTAGATATGAGCAAAGAGTCGAGTCTGAGAAGAAATGGCTGTCAAAAGAGAAAAGAGGTAGAAAATAGATATGTAAGTAAATGTATACTCTTTCATATAATTTATTTGTAAAAATATCTGTTGTATATTTTTATATACTTTGTAAAAATGTCATACATAAATAAATTCATCTTTTTGCTCTAATAATACAGTTGCTTACTGATAAGTAGGTTTTTAACCTATGAATTGATCTTATTTAGCTTGTGTTATTGTAAGTTTTTAGGTATTGTTCGTATTACTTTTGGTGTTTTGTGTTTTTAATGCAGGAATGAGGGTTGGAGTGGAATTGAAGATAAAAAGCATGAATTGCTGACAAAGTGGATGAACCAGCGCTGACTGCGCCATTGCTAGTGTAATTCCGGTGCTGACCGCGCCAGGACGGTATGAAGACTCCACATAGCGGGCGCTGACCGCGCCATAGAATGAAGGGAGACGGCGCTGACCGCGCCAGACGGACGAGCTGTCATCATTTTAGGTTTTTAATTCACAAGTTGATTAGGATTAGGATTGGGACTTACTCTAATTATATTAGGGTTTATCTAGGATATAAATAGGATTTGTTTTCCTAGGTTTAGGGCATCTTGATATCATATATCTATTGGGTTTGCTGGAAACATAAGCATGCAATCAAATTACATAAACGCAACGGAAGGGATGAAAAATCATATTTTAAAATTTTCTTACAAACCCTTAACCATGATCTTTCTTGTCAATTATCAGTTAATACATAGAAGGAGAGGATGGAATTATACCTTTAAAGATCCAAGCTTCCTCAGGTACAAGTTCTACTCCTTTGATTCCTTTGATTCCTCTGTAGTGGCTCCTTCCCTTGATCAATGTCAGCCACCCAAATGTTTGGCCTCTAACGGTGATCCACCAAGGAAGATGAAGAACTTAGGAAGATGGGTTATTGGCTTAACCCTTGTTTCTATCTCTATAGAATATGTGTACTCCCAACCTTTGGAAAAATTCACGTACCTTATTTCTGATATAAGACTCTCTTATATAGATATTAGGTTAACCCTCCTAATCCAATTAGAATAGGTTTTTTTAATTTAATTAATTAATTAAACACTTTTAATTAATTTATATCCTAATCTTATTAGGATTGAGAGAGAGTACTGATATTATATTAATTTCTAAACTCCTTTAGAATTAAAATAATAATAATAATATTAATATTAATAAGACTCCTCTTATTAATTTATATTTAATATTTCTAAAATATTAAATAATAAATATTAAGCAATTTAATTTATTCTATCACCATAGATTAAATTAATTACACTTAATGCATTATTACTATCATGCCATTTTTTTCTTAAATAATTCTTCTTCCTTTTATGGTGTGACCCTTTAGGTTCTCCATATTAAACCGGTTGTGAATAAATCAATTAGAACAATTCTAATCTTATTTAAAAAAATAAATTAAACTAATAATCTATTTAAATAAATAATATTTATTCTACAATAGGGATATGCCTCCCTAGCGATCAACGACTTTCCAGATAATATAGATTTCAACATTAATCATAAAAGAACCTGTGAGTTAATAGTTACCGTACAATTCAATCCTTCCACCATACAATGTCCCAATTAAATATAAGACATGGATTTACTGTCAAGTCTTAATTTATTTAATCATATGTATTTCGATTAGAAAACACACAACTCCAAATAATGCAAATTAGAAACCTCTTTCTAATTTCATTATACCTTAGGCAAGGATTCATGGGTTGTCATTTAACGAATCACATAGGACATAACTCCTCTTTTACTAGAGGTGGTATATTCTTTATTGATCATACATTATCTCTATATGCAACTCATTATACCCAAGCATACCCTATATATGCCTTAAAAGGCCTTAAGGAATAAATCAAAGTATAATTTGTTACATACAAGATACTATGATGATCTCAAATCAAAGGATCACTTGTACTACTATCACATTAGGAATTCCTATTCACGGGCGAGTAAAACTCCATTAGGTATTCCATAGCGAGTCACGTTGAGTGAACTTATTCTCCAATAAGTACCTACATACTTGCTTTAGTGTCTCCACACAAATGACCATGAGATCAGTCATCCTCATCCAATGAGCAAGCAATATATGTACCAATCTATCCGGATTTACTAATCCCCATTTTAGTAATCCCACAATTGGGAACTATTTTAGTTTTTAAGCTTTCTAAGAATTTAGATCTAATTATCATGATCTCATCATGATTCTAAAATCATTACTTAAAACTATGGGTTATTTACATATTATTAAAAACAGCACCATGTAGATAATTAAATGCCTTAAATGAATATTTTATTAATAAATAAATAAGATTATTTACAAAGTATGTGCTTTATCATCATACATGATTGGCTTGTATGCACACTACTATCAATCTCCCACTTGCACTAAAGCCAATCGCCATGGTATCTCATACCCATCTTCTCTAAGTGACGATCAAACTGCTGTTGTGTTAGAGCTTTAGTAAATGGATCTGCAATGTTTTCTTGAGAGTCCACACGCTCCAAGGTGACGTCTCCTCTTTCAATGATCTCCCTGATCAAGTGAAATCGCTGCAACACGTGTTTGGATTTTTGATGAGACCTGGGTTCCTTAGTCTGTGCAACTGCTCCGGTGTTATCACAGTATACGGAAACTGCTTCTCCAATGCTAGGAACCACACCAAGTTCAGTTATGAACTTCTTCATCCAAACAGCTTCCTTTTCAGCTTCACTTGCAGCTATATACTCTGCCTCTTTCACTGAATCAACAACTATTTGCTGCTTGGAACTCTTCCAACTCACTGCGCCTCCGTTCAAGGTAAACACATACCCTGAAATAGATTTACTGTCATCTTGGTCTGTTTGAAAACCTAAGTCCGTGAATCCCTTGAGTTTTAATTCAGACCCACCGTAGACAAGAAAAATATCTTTAGTCCTTTTCAAGTACTTTAGGATATTTTTCACTGCCTTCCAGTGCTCTTCTCTAGGATTCGACTGGTATCTGCTCATTACACTAAGTGCGTGAGCAACATCCGGTCTAGTATATATCATACCGTACATGATAGATCCTATTGCAGAAGCATAAGGGATCTTACTCATACGGTCTCTCTCCTCAGGTGTCTTTGGGGCCAGTTTCTTGGAGAGATGTATTCCATGGCTCATCGGCATGAGACCTCTTTTGGAATCTTCCATGCTAAACCTCTTTAGCATCGTATCAATGTACATTCCTTGGGATAAGCCGAGCACCCTTTTAGATCTATCTTTATAGATCTTTATCCCCAAAATATAGGATGCTTCACCCAAGTCCTTCATGGAGAAGTTTTTAGATAACCAGATTTTAATTGATTGTAACATAGGAATGTCATTCCCTATCAGTAATATATCATCAACATATAATACAAAAAATGATACTGCGCTCCCACTAACCTTCTTGTATACACATGGTTCATTCTCGTTTTTGAAAAAATCAAACTCTTAGATTGTCTCATCAAAACGAATGTTCCATCTACGAGAAGCTTGCTTCAATCCATAAATGGATCGTTGCAGCTTACAGACTTGATTTGTTCTAACTTTTGAAATAAATCCCTCTGGCTGTGTCATATACACATCCTCCTCAAGTTTCCCATTGAGGAAGGACGTTTTCACGTCCATCTGCCAGATCTCATAGTAGTTATAAGCTGCAATCGCAAGCAAAATCTGAATGGACTTGAGCATGGCTACTGGTGAGAAGGTTTCATCATAGTCAACTCCTTGTCTTTGTTTGAAACCTTTTGCAACCAGTCGGGCCTTATAGGTCTCTACCTTTCCGTCTGCTCCAGTCTTTTTCTTAAAAACCCATTTACACCCAATAGGTTTAATACCTTCAGGTGGTGAAACCAAAGACCATAATTTATTTTCATACATGGAGTCCATTTCGAATTTCATGCCTTCAAGCCATTTCCCTGAGTCTTTATTACTCATAGCCTGTTCGTAATTCAATGGATCATCATCATTCATGATGTGTACCTCATCGTCATCCTCTATAACGAATCTATACCTCTTAGGTATCTTCGGTACTCTTCCAGATTTACGAACAGGGTGTGGTACAATAGGTTCTTCTACTTGGTAAGGTACCTGACTTTGATCCGTGGTAATTTGTGGTTCTTGAACTTCTTCAAGATATATCTTACTCCCACTGACCCCTTCATGGATAAACTCTTTCTCCAAGAAGGCAGCATGTTTCGCAACAAACACCTTTTGATCAGTTGGATGATAGAAATAATACCCTACGATTTCTTTAGGGTATCCCACAAATCTACACTTATCGAATTTAGTCTGTAGCTTATCATTTTCAAACTTTTTAAAATAAGCTGGACAACCCCAAGTCTTAACATACTTAAGATTTGGTTTCCTCCCTTTCCACATCTCATATGGAGTCTTTGGGGTGGATTTTGTAGGTACCTTGTTAAGTAGGTATGCAGCCGTTTCTAGGGCATAACCCCAGAAGGAAATTAGAAGGGCGATAAAACTCATCTTGGATCGAACCATGTCCAACAGTGTTCGATTTCTCCTTTCAGATACTCTATTTAACTGTGGTGTACCTGGAGGAGTCAATTGTGAGATTAGATCATTTTCTTTGAGACAATTGAGAAACTCACTGCTTAAGTATTCTCCACCTCGATCTGATCGAAGTATCTTAATACTCTTGCCCGTTTGTTTCTCTAGTTCACTTCTGAACTCTTTGAACTTTTCAAATGATTCTGATTTGTATTTCATTAAATACACATATCCAAATCTTGAGTGATCATCAGTGAAAGTAATAAAATAAGAATACCCACCCCGTGCACTTGTTGTCATAGGTCCACAAACGTCTATGTGAATCAATGCCAACAACTCTGTAACTCTTTCTCCTTTTCCACTAAAAGGAGATTTAGTCATTTTACCCATGAGACAAGATTCACAAGTTAGATATGATTCATAATCGGATAGCTCTAGGAGCCCATCTTTATGCAACTTGGATAATCTTGTTTCATTGATATGACCAAGTCTACAGTGCCACATGTAGGTATAATTAATATCATCTCTATTCCTTTTCTTAGTTTGTTCAATTTGAAATATATTTTCTTGCAAGTCAAGTATATAAAACCCATTTCGCAAATTTTTAATACCATATAAAACATCGTCTTTATAAATAGAACAACCATTATTCTTTATAATAACGTCAAAACCTTCCATATCCAATACAGAAATTGAAATAATTTTTTTTAATAATATTCGGAACATAATAACAGTTATTAAGATAAATGGACTTGCTCGAAGGCATTGCTAAACAATAAGTTCCTACAGCTAATGCAGCAATCTTTGCTCTATTCCCCACTTGTAGGATCACCTCTTCATTGTTCAGCTTTCTACTTCTGACCAGTCCCTGCACAGTGTTACATATGTGAGACCCATAGCCGGTATCCAATACCTAAGTAGAATTATGACTTTCATAAAAATTAATTTCAATCATAAATAAACCTTGATTGGAAGTCGAAGCTTCTCCAAGCTTCTTCTCTGCTAGAAACTTCTTGCAGTTCCTCTTCCAATGTCCTGGCTCGTTGCAATGAAAGCACATTCCTTTAGCTGGTTCAGGTTTCTTTTCTTTCCCCTTTCCCTTAGCCTTCTTGGATTTCTTCTTTTCAGAAGACACCTTGGGCCTCTTCCTTTTATTAGAAGAATCCACCATTAATACATGGTTCTTCTTGGATGAGAAGTGACCTTCTACAGTTTTTAGCATGTTAAGCAGCTCAGGCAAGCTGACATCTAGCTTATTCATGTGAAAATTAACCACAAACTGCGAGAAGGTCTCAGGGAGTGACTGCAAGACCAAGTCTTGACTCAACTCCCCATCCATGACGAACCCAAGCTGTCCAAGGTGTTCAATCAAATTGATTACCTTCAGAACATGAGTCTCAGCGGCAGTGCCCTTGGTTATCCGAGATCGGAAGAGCTCCTTAGATATCTCATATCTAGCAGTCCTACTCTATTCACCATACAACTCCTTGAGGTGAAACAGCATAGCAGGAGCATCCATATTTACGTGCTGACGCTGAAGCTCGTTATTCATGGATGCGAGCATGATGCATTGAGCCACAGATGCATCATCTTGCCATTTATTGAAAGTGGCAATCTCTTCCTCAGAGGCTGTTTCTGAAACAGATTCAGAGATAGTTGAATTTAGGACATAAGAAATCTTTTCAGCAGTGAGAACAATTCTCAGATTTCTTAGCCAATCCTCATAATTCGGCCTGGTAAGCTTATTTGCATCAAGTATGCTTCGTAGTGAGATTAGTGATTTTGACATTTTTAAAATTCTGCATGTGAAAAGACAACATTTTTAGCAAACATTCATTTTATTAACTTTGCATACCAAAATAAATTTAGGTCTTTATTTTAAATTGGTATCTCCCACTATTTTCATCAAAACTTATATAGTTCGGCAACATCTAATTAAAGATTTGCTAGTGAGATTAAGGATCCCATTTCAAATGTATATAACCTTGTGGATAGCACAACAAGCGATATACAAATAAATAGGTAGACAACTCTTGTCAATTACATCACCATGTAACTCCTTTTACTTTGTCTCTTAAATCATAATGGTCATGTGTGTGCACATCCGAACTAAAATGATTTAAGTTAAGTCCAGCCTAGCACTTCCATAAATTCAAAAAAAAAAAATGTTCGTCCTTGTGGATATCACAACAAGACTAGATCGTTCAATTTTCTTGATAAGCATCAAATGTGATTAATTAACATCTTAAATACTCAATACTCGCCTTGTGGATAGCACAACAAACTCATATTAAATATTTAATACTCTATTAATTAATCATGCTAGAAGGCGACGTTCGATATTCCAAATATCATTTGAACGCTTCGAAATTAATATTATTTCTTTGAGGGGTTTGTTATTATTTGTCTCATCTTGTTTAGCGCGAATGCACATATATATATAAAATATGCTTCATTTTATTAAACATGCGAAGCATGTTTGCATAAAATATAATATATATATAATATTTAGCATGCAATATAGAATACTATATTATACCCGGATTGATTATGGACTTTTATTCTAGTTTGGTTCACTAGAGCCACCAAGTGAACCAAAAAGGTCAAACCTAGGAGTGCAAGAATTTAAATTTAAACGTAATGATTACATTTAAACCCGAGCTCCATACAAATGGGTCTTCAAGCGCTCCTTGCTCCTTGATCTCCAGTTCTTCAAAAATTCTAACTAATCCTACTACATAAACTATTTCATTTAAATAGAAACCTTGATCAACAGTCAGGGGGAAGTACATAGGAGAGAGATAGAATTTTCAATAAAAAAACCCAGAAAAGACGAGGTACGCAGACCCCATTTTATAAAACTTATACATTCAAGCATTCATCCAAAATAAAATCCAATCACATTGGTCATAGTCCATAATCAATCCCTTTTATTAACATACATATCATCATACGTATAAATAAAACTTATTCATCTCATGAAAGTAAATTCATTCCATATATGTATTAATATCAGTTAATGGGCAAAAGTTTGCTAAACTTTGTTTTTGGAAAAATAAACTCCTTTATTTCATTCAAAAATAATTCCAAATTAAACTCTTTAATTTTTGCAATTCTGAAATCATATTTCATATAAAATAAACATCTTTATTTTAAACCTTTATTAATTAAATAAACCATTTATTTAATTAATCAAAACAAAAGAAAATTTTTCCAGTTCCTGTCTAGTGGCGCAGCTGCGCTAGGAATGTAAAGGGAACCAGCGCAACTGCGCAGCATGAAAATCAAGAACAGACACCGGCGCAGCTGCGCAGCAAGAATGCCTTGCACCGGCGCAGCTGCACAGCTTCGCAGAATCTGAAAAAATTTTGTTGCCCAAGAACTCGATCCAATCGCATATCATACATGTATGGAATAACATAAACTGATAATTAGCACAAGATTGGCTCTGATACCACTGTTGGGTTTGCTGGAAACATAAACATGCAATCAAACTACATAAACGCAACGGAAGGGATGAAAAATCAGATTTTAAAATTTTCTTACAAACCCTTAACCATTATCTTTCTTGTGCATCAATTATCAGTCAATACATAGAAGGAGAGGATGGAATTATACCTTTGAAGATCCAAGCTTCCTCAGGTACAAGTTCTACTCCTTTGATTCCTTTGATTCCTCAGTAGTGGCTCCTTCCCTTGATCAATGTCAGTCACCCAAATGATTGGCCTTTAACGGTGATCCATTAAGGAAAATGAAGAACTTAGGAAGATGGGTTATTGGCTTAACCCTTGTTTCCATCTCTATAGAATATGTTTACTCCCAACCTTTAGAAAAATTCACGTACCTTGTTTCTGATATAAGACTCTCTTATATAGATATTAGGTTAACCCTCCTAATCCAATTAAAATAAGTGTTTTTATTTAATTAATTAATTAAACACTTTTAATTAATTTATATCCAAATCTTATTAGGATTGAGAGAGAGTACTGATATTATATTAATTCCTAAACTTCTTTAGAATTAAAATAATAATAATAATAATAATATTAATAAGACTCCTCTTATTAATTTAAATTTAATATTTCTAAAATATTAAATAATAAATATTAAGCTATTTAATTTGGTCTATCATCATAGATTAAATTAATTACACTTAATGCATTATTACTATCATGCTATTTTTTTCTTAAATAATTCTTCTTCCTTTTATGGTGTGACCCTTTAGGTTCTCCATATTAAACCGATTGTGAATAAATCAATTAGAACAATTCTAATCTTATTTAAATAAATAAATTAAACTAATAATCTATTTAAATAAATAACATTTATTCTACAATAGGGATAAGCCTCCCTAGCGATCAACGACTTTCCAGATAATATAGATTTCAACATTAATCATAAAAGAACCTGTGAGTTAATAGTTACCGTACAATTCAATCCTTCCACCATACAATGTCCCAATTAAATATAAGACATGGATTTACTGTCAAGTCTTAATTTATTTAATCATATGTATTTTGATTAGAAAACACACAACTCCAAATAATACAAATTAGAAACCTCTTTCTAATTTCATTCTACCTTGGGCAAGGATTCATGGGTTGTCATTTAACGAATCACATAGAACATAACTCCTCTTTTACTAGAGGTGGTAGATTCTTTATTGATCATACATTATCTCCATATGCAACTTATTATACCCAAGCATACCCTATATATGCCTTAAAAGGCCTTAAGGAATAAGTCAAAATATAATTTGTTACATACAAGATACTATGATGATCTCAAGTCCAAGGATCACTTGTACTACTATCACATTAGGAATTCCTATTGACAGGCGAGTAAAACTCCATTAGGTATTCCATAGCGAGTCATGTTCAGTGAACTTATTCTCCAATAAGCACCTACATACTTGCTTTAGTGTCTCCACACAAATGACTATGAGATCAGTCTACCTCATCTAATGAGCAAGCAACATATGTACCAATCTATCCGGATTTACTAATCCCCATTTTAGTAATCCCATAATTGGTAACTATTTTAGTTTTTAAGCTTTCTAAGAATTTAGATCTCATTAGCATGATCTCATCATGATTCTAAAATCATTGCTTAAAACTATGGGTTATTTACATATTATTAAAAATAGCACCATGTAGATAATTAAATGCCTTAAATGAATATTTTATTAATAAATAAATAAGATTGTTTACAAAGTATGTGCTTTATCATCATACATGGTTGACTTGTATGCACACTACTATCAATATCTTGAGTTGAGCTTTGATTTCTATTATTCTCTTGAAGGTTACAAACATTTGTATTGAAGATCAAGCATGTCAGGCTAAGTTTTCTATTTCAATTCTGAAGGGATGTTGAACCTCAGTAACAATTTATGGTTTAATTGAGTTATAATATTTATTCTTTCATATTAAGATTTATTCTGATTATCCATATAAACTTTCATGTATTTTATTTAATTGACTAATTAAGTTTCTGCAGGATTAAATTAGTGAATTGATATCATCTGTTAGATTAAGACATATTATAAGCAAACGAAGTGTGTCTAATCTAAGTAACAATTAATGATATTTTATTGTGGTCAAGCTTTGAAATATTGTTAAGATATTCAGAAGACAAGTTAAATAATTCCTGATTGTGTAATTATTGCTTGGAATAATCTAATTCTCATGCTTAATGCTTCTATCATATTAAATCTAAGCTGATAGTTCTAAGTTGTATGTTAGTTAGAATCTCTTGTTGGCGATCGTCGCAATAAATCTACACTTAAGGAGAATTTCGGGTAATTTGAGATTGCGGTTATCTAGGGTTATTAATCTCATGTTAAAAGAGTAAATCGTATGTTAACTTGATTAATTCATAATTGTGAAAAGGGGATATTGAACTGAAGAATTGATCTTTTTAATCATTGATATTTTCTTTAAACTCACTTTTGTTAATTAGAACTTTTCAAAACAAAACCCCTAATTCATTGGAAATCAGTAGATAGTTAAAATACAACTCGCTCTCTGTGGGATCGATCCATGCTTATTGCTATACTAATTCTTGAATTAGTAGAACCTTAGTCAGGTAAATAGTAGTGCTAATGACAGCTACCAAATTTTGGCGCCATTGCCGGTGAATGTTATTATTTTTATTTATTAGATTATTTTCAAATTTTTTTATTATTTTATTTTGTTTTATGCCTCGATCCTCTCACTCTCATGATTTGAAGTTTGATCCAAAAATAGAGAGAACCGCACGAAGGCTCAAGAAGGAAGCTCGAAAAACTCAAGATTCTGAGGAAGTTCCATCACCAGGCCTTAACATCGCACTCACACTACTTTCGGACCAATCTTCTTCAAGAAAATCAGAAGAGGAGATGGCGGTGCCAAATAACAGGACTTTGAAGGAGTTGTCAACTTCTAATCTTACTCAACAACCTCTTTGTATCCAATATCCTGCTTTAAATGTTTTCTTTGAACTAAAATATGGACTAATTCACCTTTTGCCTACTTTTCGTGGTCTTACAGGTGACGATCCGTATAAACATTTGCGGGAATTCCGTATTATGTGCTCCACCATGAAGCCACACAATGTCACGGAGGATCAGATAAAGCTGCAAGCTTTCCCATTCTCACTGGGAGACTTAGCAAAAGATTGGTTGTTTTATCTCCCCGCGTGATCAATTCAATCATGGAACGACATGAAGAGGCTATTTCTGGAGAAGTATTTTCCTTCTTCAAGAGTAGCCAACATACGAAAGGAAATTTGCGGAGTCCGACAGTTCAGCTATGAAACACTGCATGAATACTGGGAGAGATTCAAGAAGCTTTGCTCCAGCTGTCCTCCCCACCAGATCGACGATCAACACCTCATCATCTACTTTTATGAAGGACTCCTTCCAATGGATAGGAGTATAATCGATGCTGTGAGTGGAGGAGCATTAGTGGACAAAACACCGGAGGCGACAAAGAACTTGATTGCAAACATGGCCGCCAATGCCCAACAGTATGGAACAAGGTATTCTAATCCAGCCCATAGAGTAAGTAAGGTAAGCACAACAAGTGTAGAGTAACAAATTTCTGACTTAACTGCTTTGGTGAAATAATTAGCTACAGGTATTGCACCAGTTGCACAAGCTTGCTAGATATGTTTAATGGCGGGGCACCCTACAGATGCATGCCCGACATTACAAGAGGAAGATAGCACCCAACAAGCTAACGCAGTGGGAAACTACCAAGCTCAGCCGTAGAGGAAATATAATCCTTTCTCCAACACATACAATCCAGGATGGAGGGATCATCCTAACCTCAATTATGGGGGTGCTAAACCGCAGGTGCAAGGGTTTTACCAAGTTAAACCACATTTTCAGCCAAATCAGCCGCAGTACCAACCCAGACCAGCAGCACCGGCCAATCCTAGAACATCCTTCGAGGACATGTTCAAGGCGTTCATGCAATAAACACAACAGTTTCAGCAAGAGACGAAGTCTTCCATCCATAGTTTAAAGAGTCAAATGAGCCAATTGGCCACTACTGTAAGTCGGTTGGACTCTCAAGGTTTAGGGAAGCTTCCATCTCAAATCGTTGTAAACCCAAAGGAGAACGCCTGTACTATCACCTTGAGGAGTTGAAAACAGATGGATACACCAACAGCAACAGTTGAGTATGAGAAAGAGCAAGAAAAGGATGAATCGACGAAAACAAAGGTACATCCTGACCTTCCTTATTAGATTGATATTTCACTTCCCTTTCCTCAGAGGAAATCTAGAAAATCAACGAATGATGAACATGAAAAAGAGATTCTAGAAACATTTAGGAAAATTGAAGTAAACATTCCATTACTCGATGCGATTAAACAAGTGTCACGATATGCTAAATTTTTGAAAGAACTATGCACTAATAAACGAAAACTGGAAAATAATGAAAAAGTCACGGTTGGGGAAAATGTATTGGCTATTTTACAAAGAAAAATGCCACCTAAATGTAAAGATCCAGGCATGTTTACGGTCCCATGTAAAATAGGCAACACTAGTTTTGAAAAGGCCATGCTAGACTTAGGTGCTTCAATTAATGTTATGCCATTATCTGTTTATAAGTCTCTGAATCTTGGACCTTTAAAAAATACTGGTGTTATTATTCAATTGGCTGATCGTACTAACACCTACCCCCGAGGGGTAGTTGAAGATGTCTTGGTGCAGGTGAACGAACTAATCTTTCCTGCAGATTTTTACATCGTGGATATGGAAGATGATACATCCCCGAACTCATCACACATCTTGCTAGGAAGACCTTTCCTCAAGACAGCAAGGACTATGATTGATGTTCATAACGAGACCTTGACGATGGAATTTGATGGCGAGAAAATACAATTCAACATCTATGATGCCATGAGGTACCTTAGTGATATTTGTCAGGTTTTTGAGATTGATGGGTATGACTCTTTCGTGCAGAAAACTGTTGAACCAGATTAAAGGGACAACCAGGAGTTTGTAATTTCCAGTAATTTGGTAATGGAAAGGACATATGAACTAGAACACTAAAAGGGATTGACGGACAAGGGGGCTGCACTACAGTTATGTCCTAAACTCATAATCAATATCCAGAACACGAAGAAGGGAAAGATATTCAAGGACAATGGACATAGGCAAGAGATGTTTATGGAAAGTAGTGAAGTTGAGAAGATTAAAAAAGTGTTAGTGAAAGATCCGGATTCCAAATATTTTAGTGGTCTACAGTCGAGCTAACGACGTTAAAAAAGGGCAGCTATTAGGAGGCAACCCAAAATTTTAAATCTTTACTAGTTTATTAGTTCAGTTTTTATTTTAATATAGTATAGGTAGTCCATTGTTAGAGTCCAAAATAGTCAATCCATGAGTTACTAAAAGTTTAAAATTTACTTGTGATAGGTGAGCAAAAGAAAAGAAGGAGGATAAATTTTAGACTGGCGCTGACCGCGCCCAAACGGCGCTGACCGCACCCAAACGGAGCTGACCGCGCCCAAACGGCACTGCTCGCGCTAGGTATGCAGTAAGATCAAGCTAAATAGCCACAAAAATGCTCCAACCGCGCCATTACGGGCTTTGACCACGCCACACCAGCGCCGACCACGCCACACCAGCGCTGACCACGCTATATTGGTGCTGGCCGCGCGTACCATACAGTAACTCGGCCTTATTTGCATGATCCCTAGTGCTGAGTGCGCCATTACGGGCGCTGACCGCTCTATTACGGGTGCTGATCGCGCCATTACGGGCGCTGACCTTGCCGTACAGCTGAATCAATTTTAAAATTGGATTTGGAGCAAATTTGAGCACATCATAAACCCTTTTCCCTTTTCGTTTTCTTCTCCACCTCCCACAATCCTTCTCCTATTCTAATTCTACCCTAAATCTTCACCTTCTCTCCTATTTAAACATCCACAAACACAACCAACACCCATTCTCTTTCTCTCACAAATTCGTGACTCCCTTACTAAACCCTCTCAAAATCCAAATTCCAAATGCAAATCTCCTCACAAACCTTCACTAATTCATAACCTCTTGCCATCTATCTCATCTCCACAATGGGTAAGCAATATCACCAAGGTTTCAAACTTCTCAAAAGGTAACAAATTGAATTATTCTTAATTATTTACTCTCTTATTCAATTCTTGTTAGTTTTTGCTATAATTGTGATTGGGATACCTTGGGTTACTGAAGACCCAAGGCTTTTGCTACTAATTTGTGGGTTAGATTGTGCTAGCAATAAGGTTAGGTTTGAGGAAGAACAAAGAGTTCACACCAAGTGTTCTTCAATTTGTCCAAGATAATTTTTTGAGCAAATTCTCCAACCATGACATCAAAACAACCAAGGACTTCAACTTCTATTTCTCGCCCATCTTATGACACCTCAAGGTTCGTGAGCGAGACGGTGGCGGCCCGGTACAACGCCATCACCAAGAAATCCCTTGTTCTGGAACGGGGATTGACACCCTATGCAAATTTAGATGGTGACATGGCATTGATGATCGTCGAGCGGCAATGGTTTTAACTGGTAGAACAACCACAACTCGCCGTGCCCAACATCGTCAAAGAGTTCTATGGTAATGCTATAGAGCATGAAAGGCAGGTTGTGCAAGTCCGGGGCAAGTCAATTTCCTTCCACCACGGGGCGATAAATGACCACTTTGGGTTGGAAATGCCAATGGGGGACCGCTATGAAGACAACTTACTGAGCTTGGACGACATAATTGTTTGCTTATGCAAACCCGGTACACAGTGGGTCACCAAGTCTGGTACGGACACAAAGGTTTCGTTTCCCTATTCAGAGTTGAGCAGATATGGAAAGGCTTGGTACGCTTTCATATGTGCTAGGCTCATGCCTTCAACCCATCAGTCGGATGTCATGGTGGAAAGAGCACGTCTTCTCTACGGAATCATGCACTCATGGTACGAAAGGCCCAATGTCGTGGAACACTCTGAGGTGGATGTCGGCATATGCATCCAGCAATCTATTGATCGGACATTGCGAGGAAGCACCACATGTGGGCTTTTACACGAATTTCTCATCACTGACTTGTGCCGAAAAGCAGGGGTACAGTGGGATATTTCAGAGCCTATTCAGCAGCCCACGTCAGCCATTGATCACAAGACTATCCTCACCTACAGAGAATGGAAGGGCGCACCATCACATCCACGGGGTGAGAGTTACATAATGGTACCACCTAATACACCACCCTCACCACCGCCATCCACAGCCACAGCCACAGCCACAGCCGGTCCATCTACAACAAGGAGTGGAAAGCAAATGCTCCGCCTTGCCCAACGCCAGGATCAAATGCATGCTTACAACATGGGAGCGTTCACGGCATTGGCGGATGCATTCTCCCGAATAAATCCAAACGAGCAAGTCCATCTTCCAGATCCAACCACTCTACTTGCCTACCCTCCTTCGAACGATGAAGGATCTCAAGACGAGCATTGACTCGTCTCGTAGGGAAGTCCTCGTACTTTAACTTTATCTTTCCATGTAATGAGGACATTACCTGACTTAAGTTGCGGGGGGGTATTAATATATTTTTTTGTTTTCTTTTGCATGCTAGGTTACGTATAGATTAGGTTAATTCATATTCATAATATATATATATATATATATATATATATATTTGCATTCATGTAGGAATTTGTTAGGTTCCATTGAGATTGAACAAATAAACCTTGTTAAGTTTTGATGAACGCCAATGAGGAAAGTGATTTATGATTTGCATGCCTAAGTTTATCATCATGTGTTGACTAAAATTGGATCATAGGAACTTCATAACATGAGTTTTGTATTTTCTAAAAATCAAGCACATCAATTGATTTTCAATAATAATGATGAAATAAGTGCAAGATAAAATATTGGCATGTATTCATTTGATCTCGAATTAAAAAGATGCTTACACATAAGTTTGGGGGAAACAGTGGCTCAAAAGGAAAAATAAGAAAAATAAGAAATAAAAAGAAAAGTATGGAAATAAAAATCTTAGATGACTTAGTTTAATTTTGTGGCCTTTGTTACTTGGACAAGTAAATCCTAGGGGATGTCTTAACACCTAGCACCCTGAAGCTTTCGGGTTTGGGAGTCGTTGGCCGAAAGTCCATTACACAGGTAATATTGAAAAGCCTAAGGGAATTGAACCTTGCACAAGTCAGAATTACAAAAATATATATATAATAGTGAGATGGAGCATTAAAATGCACTCACTAGGAATAAAGAGCTTGTTTCAGATTGTTGATTTCCCTTGTATCTATGTGTGTGCTATAATAAAGGTGATAAATATTTTACATACATATGATTTTATCTGTGTTGATCATTGTTGTTGTTGGAATCATGTTGGACACACACACACACAGAGAAACATGCAATTCTTACGTTTGTGAGGTGAGGATGTGAAGAGTTAGGTTAATGTGTGATGTAAGATTGATGGCATAATAGTTGTTTATCTCTGAGGCATCTAATTCATCCAATTATAATGGTTATTATTCGATCTCTGTAGTTGCATTCATCATAGTTTAGTAATAGTAGTATTGTGTTTGTTTGAGGACAAGCAATAGTTCAAGTTTGGGAAAATTTGATAAGTAAGTTTTTAACCTATGAATTGATCTAATTTAGCTTGTGTTATTGTAAGTTTTTAGGTATTGTTCGTATTACTTTTGGTGTTTTGTGTTTTAATGCAAGAATGAGGGTTGGAGTGGAATTGAAGATAAAAAGCATGAATTGCTGACAAAGTGGATGAACCGGCGCTGACCGCGCCATAGTATGAAGGGAGACGGTGCTGACTGTGCCAGACGGACGAGTTGTCATCATTTTAGGTTTTTAATTCACAAATTGATTAGGATTAGGATTGGGACTTACTCTAATTACATTAGGGTTTGTCTAGGCTATAAATAGGATTTGTTTTCCTAGGTTTAGGGCATCTTAATATCATATATCTTGAGTTGAGCTTTGATTTCTATTATTCTCTTGGAGGTTACAAACCTTTGTATTAAAGATCAAGCATGTCAGGCTAAGTTTTCTATTTCAATTCTGAAGGGATGTTGAACCTCAGTAACAATTTATGGTTTAATTGAGTTATAATATTTATTCTTTCATATTAAGATTTATTATGATTATCCATATAAACTTTCATATATGTTATTTAATTGACTAAATTGGTTTTTGCAGGATTAAATTAGTGAATTGATATCATCTGTTAGATTAAGACATATTTTAAGCAAACGAAGTGTGTCTAATCTAAGTAACAATTAATGATATTTTATTGTGGTCAAGCTTTGAAATATTGTTAAGATATTCAGAAGACAAGTTAAATAATTTTTGATTGTGTAATTATTGCTTGGAATAATCTAATTCTCATTCTTAATGCTTCAATCATATTAAATCTAGGCTGATAGTTCTAGGTTGTATGTTAGTTAGAATCTCTTGTTGGCGATCGTCGCATTAGATCTACACTTAAGGAGAATTTCGGGTAATTTGCGATCGCGATTATCTAGGGTTATTAATCTCATGTTGAAAGAGTAAATCGTATGTTAACTTGATTAATTCATAATTGTGAAAAGGGGATACTGAACTGAAGAATTGATCTTTTTATTCATTGATATTTTCTTTAAACTCACTTTTGATCATTGGATAATTAAAATACAATTCGCTCTCTGTGGGATCGATCCTTGCTTATTGCTATACTGATTCTTGAATTAGTAGAACCTTAGTAAGGTAAATTTACTAATGCTAACGACAGCTACCACTTACTGTATATTAAGTCAGGTTTATTTTTCAATATCTATGCATTTTAGAAATGATGAATGTTCTGAAACTACTGGTTTTGTCATAATCAAATAGGGGGAGATTGTTAGAGTCTGCATGTTTAATTTGATGATGATATGTTTAAAGTATATTTGTTTAGTAACTTTTATAAAGTCCTTAATGAAATCATAATGTAGAAGGACTTAGAGTGGAAAAGATCAAATGTGTTAGGTTGATCTTATAAATTTAAAATGATGTATAGATGATAAGATCTAAGTGATCGTAATGTATTGTTAACTGAATGTAAAACTACTCTGTCTGATTGTAGAATGAAGATGTAATCGCAGAGTGAGCTATATGTTCGTATAACATCTATTAGGTGATCGTAGACCCTGCATACTCTTCGTAGAGTTCACTCAAGATCGTATAGTGAACAGAAAATAGTAGAGTGAAGACAAGTTTGTAAAGTAAAGAGAAGTTCGCAGAGTCTGTTCAAGCATCAGATCGTAGAGAGCACTATCGTAGAGTGATAAGTAGGTTTTATACCTACTTATTGGTTATCAACTTACTAGAATTATGGCTTAATCTCAAGTGTTTTAGTGTCTTTTGATGCTTTTTATCTTTGTTTTATAGGTTGCATTAAGGAAACTCAAATGGTAAGCAATTGGTATGGAAATGGCATGGGGATGGCATGATGGTGGATTGAAGGTGGAACTGGCATGTGAAGATAGAGCATGGCATGTGGAATTAATGTGTCAAGTGAAGGTGCAAGAACTAAGGCAGCAAGCAAAGGGACTAGCAGAATACACCAGCAGAAGAAGTAAAGTAGAATGCAGAAAATCAGCATAGCTCGGCCGGGCCGGCATGAAGGACAAAAGTGGGGCGCCCGCTCCAGGAGGAAACCAGTCTGGGTATCAGCACGCCCGCGCCCCAAAAGGTTTACTGGGCCGCGCGGCCGCGCCAGTCAAGACTGATTAATGTTGACTTTTTCACTTAAAATTTGTTGTAGCGTATTTTCCTTAAAAGGGTGTATTTTCTAGTTATGAGACATTCATTCAATCATTTTATTTTCCATTTCTAGGGTTTTGAAAAGCTAGAGAGAGTTCTTAGCTATAATTTACTATTTTGGCTTCTCTCTTTGCTCTTAGTAGATTTCAATTACTTAGGGTTTTGAATTGGGTTTGATTGTGATTTTGAACTTAGATCTGAAGGTTTAATTTGGAGGCTGAGTTATCAGATTTGCAATTGCTTACTCTCTTAATTCTCTTTGCTTTCATATTTGCTTTCAATGCTTGGCCAAAATCCCATAATGGTTATTAATTCAGAGATGAACTAATTACCATTATGGGATTCTAATAGAGCTTATTGTTTAGTTCAGATCTATATGCCAAATTATTTTGTGTGATTGATTATGTATGGATTGCCTAGCATGGTTGTGTTTATTGTTTAGATGCTTGATCACCATCTACCTTAATCATTTGTATGGAATTGAAAGAGGAAGTACAAATTAAGATTTGGTCATGGTAGCATATGTTCATGAAATTTGCATGTGATAGATTTTGTGATTCGTAATCCGGATAGACATATATCGGTTTACCATGTGTAGTCAATTGAGAGCTTGCACTTAAATCGATATTACTTGTAAGTCACATAGAAATATAGTGAGTTAGGTAATATTGATGTCATATGAATTCTATCTATTTTGTGGATTTTATGTGATTTGGGCATAGTATATCGAAAGATAGCCATGTTTCACCTTCGTGCTCTCGACTAGCATTCCTAAGTAATTAATTAGGCTTAACAAGAGGTGTATAATCTGGATGTTGCATTAAGTGAAGTTAGGATCCCATACCATTCAAATTTGAATCAATCGTTTGTTAATTAGTTATTTCTAGTAGATAATCATTCTAGTTATTAATTCACATCTTATTTACTCGTTTAATCAGCCAGAAATAGCTATAAAGTTGCTGCATGATAGATTAAGAATAATCGCTTTTCTCCGTTGGAACGATCTTTACTTATCATATATTACTTGTTGACCATGTATACTTGCACGTGTTTGTGTCTATTTTGTTAACACTGAAACAAGCCAACATAGAGTACCTTTCTACTCGTAGAGTTCAAGATATAGAGCAGAATGTAGAGCTCAAGTCGTAGAGAACAGTCAAACTTAGACTCTACATTCTTTATCAAACTCTACGATTGACCCAGTTCATAGAGCAAGTCAGATCTGATAGAGGATTGATAATAAGGAGCATTACAGATTGAATAACCCAATGCAAGTATCAATCATACTTATATAAAATTGAAATTCAGAGTATATTTGTGTCCAAAAAACTATCTTGGCAAAGTGACAATTTCCTCATGTAGTTGGTGAAGCTGCAAAATGATGTGACATGTCAAAGAAGCCAAAAGCAAGCTAATACAACCACACTAGAAGTCAACATAAAGGATACTTGAGTGTCAGAGCATTAAATGCTCAAACGGGAACCTTACAACGAGAAACTTTCAAGTTCTATAAAAGGCAAGGAATTACAAATCATCAAGTACGAATCACAAGATAACAAGCTGAAATTCTGCCAAACTATAAAGAACTCCACTCTACGATACTGAATTGCTTGTTCAAGCTGCTAAGTACTGAAGAAGCAAAGCTCATTGCAAACTTAGCAGCACATCAAACAACCTCACTAAACCAACAATGATTTATTGTCTTTATGACAATATCCCATGTCTAAGTGACTTAAAGAGATCTTTGTGATCTGGACTGTGTGTCCCTATTTCCAGATTAAGTGACTCGAAGGAACCTTAGTGGTTCAGTTGGAACTGATCTTTGTGATCTATCCTTGGTAGATTTCCTACTCGTAGAGTATAAGAGTGGACTAAGAGTTGTTCAATATCTGAACCACTTAAAATCTTTTGTGTCTTTCACATTAAGTCTTTATATTCTGTTATATTATCTGTTCTGACTGAATTTCATAAGTACTAAATTTATAACTGAGATTTCATTAAATCTTTAAGGGAATTTCAAACTAATATTTCGTTCTGCTTAATTAATATTGATTAATTAACTATCTAATAACACATTCCATAATGAGAGAAAAAGTTTTAAAGGTCCCTTCTAAATCTCTTTGTGTCTATATGAAACAAAAATGGCCTTAGTGTATTGTTATAGCTTTATTCTATTAACTGTATTATCTACTTAGTTACTATCTTACTTACTTGGTTAGTGACTTGGTTTTTGATTACATAGGTTTGTTTGTGTCAAGGGTTCCCGACTTTCCTTCCAGATTTCATAAATGCTAGAGATAACATTAATGTTGACATAGAAGAGAAAGAGTACAAAGAGAATTTGGCTACTTTTGTAATCATATATAATATATTACAGGTTTGTAATGTCGCAACTAACGTTATTTGTTTATGAAGCACAACTAATGGATATGTTTACTAGCCAATAATTAGACAATTACAACTCCAAATCCTAAACCAAAATAAAGTAATGCTAAGTGTTGGGCCCTGAATATTTGAGGTCCAAGACCTGGTTCGGGCTTGGCCATGGTTGGGCCTATGTGAGTCCAAGTAGGAGATGACTTGGAGATGACTCCTAATTATGGGGGTCTGAATTATGGAAAGAAGAGTTGGTTATTGATTTGACTTCCTATATTCTAGGAGAATTGATACGATCCTAATATGGAAGGATATACGGGGGGAACCTTAATCTAATTTAGAGATGGATTCTAGCAAGGATGTGAGAACACTATAAATATATAGCTTGACCCTGATCATAAGGCATAAGGTACACACACATTATTACTACTTTCCAGCATTAGAGTTTATTGCCTCCATTGTTAACCTTGTTCAGCCTGTA
Source organism: Panax stipuleanatus (assembly GCA_020205555.1). Classification (NCBI taxonomy): domain Eukaryota; kingdom Viridiplantae; phylum Streptophyta; class Magnoliopsida; order Apiales; family Araliaceae; genus Panax; species Panax stipuleanatus. Next base: position 18,646,535 of record CM035121.1, on the reverse strand, counting down.
CTTATTCTCTCACCGGAGCTATCCCCCGGCGGTCCACGCTATCAAGCTTTTGGTGTTTACCCGTTGTTGTGCAGGATTGGACGCGCTTTGGTGATTGGAGCGCGTGGACGGATCTTGGCATTAACATTAGCGCTAGAATGAGGGCTCTCTAGTGTTGTACTCAATCACAACCAGCAGATCACTGTGTCGGAAAGCATGGTGAACAACAAAATTGTTTCTGGCATGGGATAGCCGACGGCAGCAGTGTCAGCTCAACAGAAAGGATCGGTGAAGGATAGATTGGGGCCATCCAAAAGTATCCATACGCGACTTGGCCCCGAGACCAACTCGGCGGGGACCAAGATAAGAGATCAAGACGACGTGTAGCAAAAGCTGTTCTCCACAGCCAGCAAGGATGGAGGAGATTGGAGGAGGGTAGGAGGCACACCGCCTCGAACCCTATGCCGAGAAGACAAGAAAGCTGCTCTGGCCAAGAAAGCAAAAGAGATAGAAGAGATGGAACAGACGTTGAAAGTCCTTTTGTTACAGGAGGAGGAAATCGCCAGACAGATGGTGCACATGGTCGAGCAGGAAAATAAGGCTCCAGCCACCCTTGCCCCCGAGGGCGGTGGAGGTCTCCAAAAAGGTATCCCGAAGGGAGACATACCGAAGACACTAGGCGAACCGAAAGCAGGCTTCAGAGCCGCTCTCACGACAGGAGCAGATCTGAAGGTCGCCGAATCGAGGGAAGTTTTAAGGTACACCGCCCTAACAGCCCTCGATACAGCGAAAGGAGGCACCGAAGCTATTCACAAAAGAATGGTTCGGGAGGCATCGGTCACAAAGACCAAAGAAAGATAGTCATCCATGGGAAAGAGGCTCATCCGAAGGGAGAGCCATCACAGATAAGGGATAATCGCCAGGAGAGTCCTCAGCGTGACAGAGACAGATATTGATAAGGATGAAATATATTATATTTTAATCCCTTAATACTTAATCTTTTATATATCTTTTGTACCTAATTACATTCATTTATCTTATATTAATATTTTAGGTACAATTGAGCTTAGGAAGCAAAATGGATGAAAAAGGAATAAGTTTGTGGGCTTTTAAACCCAATTCAAAAATTACATGCAAATGTGGGATTTTAATTCTTCATTCACGGTTTGGGTTTTGGAATGTATCAACTGGGCTTTCTACTTACATGTTAAAATCCATACAAATCATTGCCACGTGTGTAGTAGCTTGGAAAGGAGTGGGCCATGCATTCCAAATGTAGTATTGATAGCAGTTTTCGAATTAATCTAGTAGCTGGCCAGGAATTGCAAATAAGGAATGCTAAGGGGGCCCACGATTGTAGAGTTAGCAACAAATATTCCATGTGACTAGCAGCCTTGTAAGGGAATGGGCCCACGGATTGGTCCAGCAAAATCTCAAGCAGCTTGCAGCCTTGCAAATTGTTCCATGCAATTAAAGGAGAGTTGAAATTCATGTGGGCTACGTTACCGAAGCAGCGGGAAAAGGAAATTAGAGCAGCAAACATTCCTAAGTGCTCATGGATTTAGTAGCAGCTGGCAAGGATGATGGGGGGCCCACGGTTGGTTTAAACATACAATTAAGGGATTGTAGCGTGTGGGCCAGCAGTTTAGGAGGCGGAGATTAGCAGTGAATCCCTTGGTGACTTGGATTCGGCTGGAAAGCTAGGGCATGTTGAAGGCATAGGTTATAATTATTTATAAATAGGGGACTTGGAGGAATAACTGGAGAGCATATATTCATAAAATAATATAATTTTCTCTCTATAATTCTTGGTATTCTCTATAGCCATGTGTGGCTAAGTTCTTATTCTTGGATTAAGGAGACGGAAGCCTTGGATTAAATACACTGTGAGATCTAATTGATTTTAATTGTTCAATTATTATTTTGAGTATTGATTATTTTTCTGTGCTTGAAATATATGATTGATTTATTTAATTGCTAGGATGCATACTAGTTTATTATTCATTGAAATCTACTGCTAAATTAGATATCGAATCCATAATTGTTTGATCACTCTAATTTGCGAAGCAACTAAGATTAATAATTAACTGCAGATCACGAGGTTATTATATCTTAGGAAAAATATTCAACTAAATTAAATGCAACCGCTTGTGCTTGTGTTGTTTAGCTTCATCGGTTTTTCTAATTCTTAAAGCTTCTACTAGATTAAACTTTTAGCGCTTGTCTAAAGTTGTTTAGTAGTTAGGGTTATTTAGATCGCTTGTTTCTATCTAACTAAAATTAAGGAAAGACATGAGAGTGATTCTAACGATGAATATTCAAAGTATTGATTATGTATGCTTGAGTCAATGATCAGTGTATGTTTCTAAGGTGGAAGTTGACTTAACCCAAGGTTTGTTCTCTTGATTTAATTCGTTACAATATTTTACACATTAGTTATTTTAATTAACAACAATCAAAAATCCCCTCTTTTGGAATACAAAGTATATAAAAATAGATTAATCAGTCTCTGTGGGATCGACTCTTACTTGCACTACTACATAATTATTTTTCGCAGTAAGGTTTATTTTTGGTTGTCTGCGACAGCACACCAGATATCGAAGCCCATCTGATAAGTACACAATATTCATGATTTTTTATTCCTTTACATTTGATTTTATTACATGTTTCATGTGTATATGAGCTTAATAAGTTGTTTATTATTTTCAGGTGAATTAAAGCTAAAAGGATGGAAACAAGTTGATTTGGAGTTGAATTGAAGAGGAGTTCGACCAGCAGTTGACTTTCTCAATATTTGGAGATTCCTACATGGAATTGGATTGATATTACTATTAGAATTAGGACTTCTTTGGACTGAGATTTTATTTCCTTATTACATTCTATTTCTTTATGGAAATTAATTATAATTGTAATTCCTTTTAGGATTTGGATTCCTAGTTCTTATAGGATTTAAGTCCTTGTCTAGCACTATAAATAGAGGATGATAGTCAAGGTTTTATTCATTCAATCTTCTACCAACTATCATACCTCATTGAAGTGCAGACTTGGAGCATGTCAGGCTAGTTTCTTTATTCAGTTCTAAATGGAGGTGGAACCTTATTACAAGTAATTAATTAATTGAGTATTATTATTTATTCTTTCTTGTATGAAATTTCTTCTGATAATCTATTTTCATTGATTGCATGCTAATTGATCTAATTAATTTGATATGGCCAATTGAGTTAATTTAATCATTATCATCTGCTAGATTAAGATTGGTATTACGTGTAATTGATATCTGTCTTCATCACAAGTAGTAATTAGTAATACCTGATTATGGACAAGCTTTTGAGTATTGCTATGATTATCAGGAAACAAGTTAAACAATCCGAGCTTATGTGTTTGTTGCTTGGAATAGTCTAATTCCTTATTTCTTAATGCTGCTGTTATATTAAATCTAGAGAGCTTGTTCTAGGTTATATAATGGTTAGAATCTTGTGAAGAGCTTGTTTCATTGAGTGACAATCTAAGGGGAGTTTCGGGTAGCAGAGCTTGTTGTTACATATGGCTATTAATTTCATTGAAGGATAAATAATGTTACACTTGATTACTCCATAATTGTAAAAAGGTGATACTGAACTGAGGAGCTGAAGCTTTTTATTCATTGTTAATTCTTATTACTTTATTCTTGTTAATTTAGTTTAATCAATTCAAAACCCCCTTTTCATTAGAAATCATAGGATAAATATAAAATAAATCACTCTCTGTGGGATCGATCCTTGCGTACTGCTGTATTAATTATTTAAATTCGTGAAGTGAAAGTGAGGTTAATTTAGGAGTGTAAACGACAGCTCCCAAATTTTGGCGCCGTTGCTAGGGAGTGTTACTTGTTTTTGTTTATTTTTTGTTTTTGTTTATTTTTATTATTTTTATTTTATTTTATTTTTTTTCTTTTTGTTTTATGACTCAATCCTCTCACTCTAATTTTGATCAAGAGATAGAGAAAATTGCAGATACAAAAGAAGCTCTTGTTCCAATACTTAAAAAGGAAAAGATGGTGGTGCCGAACAACAACCGGACTTTAAAAGAACTGGCTACTCCAGACCTTGATCAGCCATCCCTGTGTATTAAATATCCTACCTTAGATGTTGCTTTTGAACTTAACTACGGACTAATTCGCTTTTTGCCTATTTTTCGTGGTCTAACAGGTGAAAATCCATATACGCATCTAAAGGAGTTCCATGTGGTGTGTTCCACGATGAAATCACAAGGAGTGTCAGAGGAGCAGATCAAACTTAGACTTTTTCCTTTCTCATTAGCAGATTTGGCTAAAGATTGGTTATACTATCTTCCTTCAGGATCGATACGATCATGGACTGATATGCAAAGGCTATTCTTGGAGAAGTATTTTCCTGCATCAAGAGTTGCCAATTCAAGGAAGGAGATATGTGGAATAAGTCAGTTTAATGGAGAAACTCTCTACGAGTATTGGGAAAGGTTCAAGAAGTTGTGTTCCAGCTGCCCTCCCCACCAAATTGATGAGCAACACTTGATTCAGTACTTCTACGAGGGACTGATACCAACGGAAAGAAGTATGATCGATGCGGCTAGTGGAGGAGCATTAGTAGACAAGACACCGGAAGCTGCAAGAAATTTGATTGCAAATATGGCCGCTAACTAACAACAATACGATCATGCTCCACAAAGGGTAAGTGAGGTAAGCACGAGTGAATTGGCACAACAGATTTCTAACTTAACTGCTGTGGTGCAACAATTAACAACAGGAAACGTACCGGTTGCAAAAGTATGTGGAATTTTCTCAAAATCAGGGCATACAACAAATGATTGTCCCATAGTGCAAGAGGATGTAATTGTTCATCAAGTTAATGCTGTGGGGACATTCTTCGGACAAAATCCACATCAATGTGATCCTTGGGCAGAAACTCACAATTCCGGATGGAGAGATCATCCCGACTTGAGCTATGAAGGTACTAGGCCACCAATGCAACCTGCCCTTTCAAGTATGCAGCAAGATCTTTAGCAGACTCAACCTCAGTACCACACAGAAATCCAAGAAGTACCTGTCAATTCTGGGACATCTATGGAGGATATGTTCAAGGCATTCATGAGCCGAACACTACAGTTCATGAGTCAGACACAGCAGCTCCAGCAGGAGACAAGAACTTCTGTTCAAGATCTGAGGGATCAAGTTGGTCAGCTTGCAACCACAGTAGGAAGGTTAGAATTTCAAGGCTTCGGGGAGTTATCTCCTCCATTTGTTGAGAACTTTAGTACAATGGGATTTGACGAAAAGGAGCAGGAGGCTTCAGGGCTTACTCCAGGAACGGACTGTAATATGGAATTTGACGAAGAGAATGAACAAGAGGAAGAAGTGAATAATTTGATAAATTCTGCAGATCTCGATAAGAAAGACGTGGATTCATCTCCATCAGTACAACTAACAGAAACAAGGAGTGCTACACACCATCGTACCTTTACCATAGAATTGGACAATGCAAAGTTCCAGTTCAACGCAGAGCAGGCTAAAAGTTATCTTGATAATATTAAATTTGTTTTTGTTATTGATGTTGTGGATTATTTAGTGCAGGAATCTTTTGATCGAATACAATTATACGAGGAGGATTTGGTGGCTGGAAAGGAGCAAAATCATGAAGTACACAATGTTCCTCAATTAAGGAAGAAACTGTTACCAATCCACTTGAAGTTCACAACTCCAATTACATAGAACGAGAGGGAAGATGTCAAGCCAATGACAATAAACAAGGGCAGCTGCTTGGGAGGCAACCCAAGAAATCAGATTTGATTTTTCTATCCCTTTACTATTTAGTTTTTTTTATTTTTTATTTTATTTTTGCATGTAGTTCTTTCTTCTTTGCATGATTTTCTTACATTGGGGACAATGTAAGGTTTGAGTGTGGGGGGAGAGATTTAGGTTTTTTATTTTTTTTTATTTTAGTGATATTGATTTGCTGATTTTGATAGGAAATAGGACCATCTAGATGCCTTTGAAAATTTTTGAAAAAAATTGGATTCCATGATTCTATTTGCCTATGTGTTCGAAGGTTAAGATCAACAAATGAGAATCAATGCTAAAAATTCAAAATCTGTTTAATGCTTAATTGGTTAATGATTGAGAAAAACTAAGTCATGATCCATAGTAATTGATTTAAATTGAATTTGTGTCTCATGAGCACTTGAACATGTGATATATGCTTAGTTGGCTAAGTTATCTGTGGAATTGTCTATGTGCACTAATCTCATGCTCTAGAACTATTGAACTGCTTAAGCTTTTTGCAGGACCATGTGAAAAAAAAAATAAGAAAAATTGGAAACCAGTGAAATTGTTGAAAAAGAAACACAAGAGAAGTCATGTGGTGAGATGAGATGGAGCGTAAAACGCACTCTCTCATAAACACGTGCGAATAAGTGAGATGGGGCATAAAATGCACTCACTTACAAAAGAATGGTTGAGGAAGGTGAAACGGAGCATAAAATGCATTCACCGAAAATAAAAAAAAATTAAAATGAAAAGATTCTAATAAAAAATAAAGCAGAAAAAGTATGTTTTAAGTTTTTGAGTGGTGTGCACGGTTTTTGCTCCATGGTAACTAAGTTGAGTAAGTATGTGGATCATAGACAAGGGCTTATGTGGTTACAATTTAACTTAATAAAACTCATTGGTGAAGTGGTGAGGTACTTATCTTGAGTTGATTGATGAAGCGTTGATCATGTTTTTGTGGGTTTAGTGTTGATAATCATGATTTGATCTTAAAATCTTTTGACGTTATGGTTGAGTAGAGTTTCTGGAAATTAAACTTTTAGTTTACACGAGGACGTGTAAAAGACTAAGTGTGGGGGAATTTGATAAGTACACAATATTCATGATTTTTTATTCCTTTACATTTGATTTTATTACATGTTTCATGTGTATATGAGCTTAATAAGTTGTTTATTATTTTCAGGTGAATTAAAGCTAAAAGGATGGAAACAAGTTGATTTGGAGTTGAATTGAAGAGGAGTTCGACCAGCAGTTGACTTTCTCAATATTTGGAGATTCCTACATGGAATTGGATTGATATTACTATTAGAATTAGGACTTCTTTGGACTGAGATTTTATTTCCTTATTACATTCTATTTCTTTATGGAAATTAGTTATAATTGTAATTCCTTTTAGGATTTGGATTCCTAGTTCTTATAGGATTTAAGTCCTTGTCTAGCACTATAAATAGAGGATGATAGTCAAGGTTTTATTCATTCAATCTTCTACCAACTATCATACCTCATTGAAGTGCAGACTTGGAGCATGTCAGGCTAGTTTCTTTATTCAGTTCTAAATGGAGGTGGAACCTTGTTACAAGTAATTAATTAATTGAGTATTATTATTTATTCTTTCTTGTATGAAATTTCTTCTGATAATCTATTTTCATTGATTGCATGCTAATTGATCTAATTAATTTGATATGGCCAATTGAGTTAATTTAATCATTATCATCTGCTAGATTAAGATTGGTATTACGTGTAATTGATATCTGTCTTCATCACAAGTAGTAATTAGTAATACCTGATTATGGACAAGCTTTTGAGTATTGCTATGATTATCAGGAAACAAGTTAAACAATCCGAGCTTATGTGTTTGTTGCTTGGAATAGTCTAATTCCCTATTTCTTAATGCTGCTGTTATATTAAATCTAGAGAGCTTGTTCTAGGTTATATAATGGTTAGAATCTTGTGAAGAGCTTGTTTCATTGAGTGACAATCTAAGGGGAGTTTCGGGTAGCAGAGCTTGTTGTTACCTATGGCTATTAATTTCATTGAAGGATAAATAATGTTACACTTGATTACTCCATAATTGTGAAAAGGTGATACTGAACTGAGGAGCTGAAGCTTTTTATTCATTGTTAATTCTTATTACTTTATTCTTGTTAATTTAGTTTAATCAATTCAAAAACCCCTTTTCATTAGAAATCATAGGATAAATATAAAATAAATCACTCTCTGTGGGATCGATCCTTGCGTACTGCTGTATTAATTATTTAAATTCGTGAAGTGAAAGTGAGGTTAATTTAGGAGTGTAAACGACAGCTCCCACCATCCCGAGCAGGCAGTACAGAGGACAGGGATCGGAGGGAACGAAGGTACAAAAACTCTCCGAAAAAGAATTCAGACCCGACCCTAGCAGGAATAGAGATGTTGACTAAATGGCTAGAAAAGATGCAGAAACAGCTGATAGATGTCCAGCAAGTGAAGGTGAGTTCGGGAAAGAAGGCCTCACCTTTCTCTGTCGAGATCATCCGGGAGAAGGCAGACCCAACCAAAAAGTTGCCTTATATGGAGAGTTATGATGGGTCGAGTGATCCATATGAACACAGTCAGACATATGATAGGTTGATGGACTACTACGACTACACTGATGCAGCGAAGTGCCACACCTTCATTACAACCCTGAGAAAGGATGCCAGACAATGGATGATGACATTAGCCCCAAACTCGGTCTCATAATGGGAAGAGTTATGCGACAAGTTCTATACTCGATTCGAGAGCAACAAGAGGAGAGGGAGGCCGACTGGATCGTTGTCTCAGGTTAGACATTATTCTAATGATAAGCTAGGTCAATATGTGAAGAGGTTCAGAGAAGCCGTAGGTCAAGTGACAGACCTCAACGACCTGGAAGCAGTATGACTCTTCCAAAACGGGCTGGATTTGGTGAAGTCTGAGAAGTTGGTGAAGAAATTGATGTTTAACCACCTGAAGATTCTGGCCGAAGCGTTCGAGAAAGCAGAAGACTTCATAGTGATGGAAGAAGCCATGGACAGTCTGAAGCGAGGATCTACGGAGAAGCCAAAGGATAAAGAGAAGGAAAAAAGCAAACCTGAGGGAAATCAAAAGAGGTACGGTAATGATAGGAAAGATAGCTACCAGAAAAGGTACAACAACAACAATAAAGGTTCGGGGGGAGGTCGCCCACCTTACCCAAAAGAGAAGGTGAACAGAGTCTACACTCAACTTAACACTGGCCGGTCTGCAGTTCTAGAGCACATGAAGAAATAACTTGGCTACCAGATGCCTCGGGACAACCTGAAACCCTGTTTGGGGAACCCCAACAGATATTGCGATTATCATGAAGTGGCGGGGCACTATACGAATGATTACTGAGGTCTGATGGAGCTGATAGAAAAGAATGTGCATCATGGTGGGTTGGTACAGTTTATGACTGGATGGGAGGCTCCAAAGGCACCACAGGCGAATCATGCCCTGGCCCAGGCCAACCAACAACTACAGCAAGATCAGACTCAGGGTGTTCGTCAGGTGGGTTGTAGGTAAAAAGAGATGGGGATATCTGGACACCGTGATGTTAGTCACCGACTAGCCCGCAAGGCGCGAGAGATCTTACCCGGGTTCGGTCATCTCTTTCACAGACAAAGATTTCCCCACAGAATTGATCGAATCACATGAAGGAGCACTAGTGATTACAGCACAGGTGGGGTCGGTCGACATAAAAAGAATGATGATAGATAATGGGTCTTTGGTGGATATACTATTTGCCCACGCCTATCAGAGGATGAACCTGGATGGAAGGAAGATGGAGATCGGATAGGAGTCTCTGTTTTATGGGTTCAGCAACGAGCAGGTCAAAGTTGCGGGAACCATTGAGCTGCCAGTAGTCTTCGGGACAGTCCCATAGTAGGTGGAAATTATGTGCAGGTTCTTTGTAGTGCATGTTTGGGGAGACCTACTCTAACGGAACTCCAAGCGGTGACATCCATACCCCACTTTAAGATCAAGTTCCCTACTCAACATGGGGTCGGGGAAGTAGCTGAAGACCTTGATCTGGCTAGAAGATGCTATCGAAATTTGCTGATCACGTCGGGAGTAGGGGTCAAAAAGCAGAAGCAGACTATGGCGATAGAGATCGAGCCTTTCACAGAGAGTAGCACAGAGCCATTAGTCATGCCGGCGGGAGAGACCGAGGAGATAGAATTGATACCTGGGAAGGACAAGATAGTAAGGATTGGGTCGGGATTGTCGAAACTTTTCCGGACCCACCTGGTGGAATTGTTGCTGAGTTATGCAGATATCTTTACATGGGTCCCCAGTGACATGCCAGAGGTGGATCTGAAGGTCGCTAAACACAGGTTACACGTGGATCCAGCAAAGAAGTTGATTCGGCAAAAGAGGAGGATCTTCGCCCTGGAGAGGCAGAAGATAATTGATGAGGAAATAGCGAAGCTGTTGGCAGCGGACTTCATCTTTGAGATTGACAACCCGGAGTAGATGGCTAACGCAGAAGAAAAATACAAAATAGCGGGTATGCATCGATTACACTAATCTGAACAAAGCTTTCCCGAAGGATTTCTACCCTCTATCGCATATAGATCAGCTTATTGATTCGACTTTGGAGTATGCCCTGCTCAATTTTATGGACGCGTTCTTGGGATATCATCAGATCTTGATGTTTAAAGAAGATATCCCGAAGATAGCTTTCATCACACATCGGTCAGTATATGCCTACAAGAAGATGACCTTCGGACTGTTGAATGCGGGGGCAACTTATCAGAGGATGATGAATTACATGTTCAGAAAATAGCTAGGGAAAAGCATAGAGGTCTACGTGGATGATATGATCGTCAAGAGCAAGTCGGTTTGACGACATCTGGATGACCTGGAGAATTATTTTCAGACAGTTCGGTACAACAACTTAAGGTTAAATCCGACCAAGTGCACCTTCGGGTTGGGAGTAGGAAATTTTTGGGGGTATATGATTAGCCAAAGAGGAATCGAGGCGAACCCAAAAAAAATAAAGGCTATTCTGGACATGAAGTCTCCACATTCATACAAGGATGTTCAGCGTCTAACGGGTCGGATAGCAGATTTGAGGAGGTTCATGTCTAAATCGGTAGAGAGGTGTTTGCCGTTCTTTGATACTTTAAAAGGGCCAAAGAATGCGAAGAGATTCTAATGGACATCAGAATGTGAAGATGCTTTTCAAGGGATAAAGAGGTATTTGTCTTTGGCGCCATTGTTGGTGAAGCTCGTTCCTACCGAGCCGTTGTACTTATATTTGGCGGCAAGTTCATTGGCTGTAGGAGCAGTTTTGGTGCTAGAGATTGGGGGTAAGCAGCACCCGGTTTACTATGTAAACCATTCCTTAAGGGATGCAGAAACAAGGTACCCGAACCTGGAGAAATTTGCTTATTCTTTAGTGATAGCTAGTCGGAAGCTTCGGTAATATTTCCAGGGTCGGTTGATAGTGGTATGTACAGATTAGCCATTAAAGAAGGTTCTGGGTAGACCAGAAGTCTCGGGAAGGCTGGCATCATGAACCATGGAGCCGTCACAGTTCATATTGGAGAACCACTCGAGGACAGCTATTAAAGGGCAGGCATTGGCTGACTTTGTGGTGGAGTGTTCATTCTCCGAAGCAGATGACAACTTGGATCAAGTCGAAGAGACTGGACGGGCTATTGCAGTGGTTCAGCCAGGGAAAACTTCTTGGACCTTGTATACAGATGGATCCTCCACTTTGGATGTTAGTGGGGCTGGCGTCATGTTAACCAGTCCAGAGGGGTTCAAAGTGCAGCAGACGATCAGGTTTGGGTTCAAGGCAACGAATAACGAGGCTGAGTACGAAGCAGTTCTGGCAGGGTTGCGACTAGCAAAAAGTCTGGAGGTACATAGGTTGATCATATTCAGTGACTCACAGCTGGTTGTCAAACAGATTTCGAGAGAATATGAAGCTCAAGGAACCAGGATGGTAAAATACTTAGCAAAGACAAAGGATCGGCTACAGTTGTTTGAGTCATACGAGTTTTAAGGGGTAGATCGGTCAAATAATACAATACCCGATGCTTTGGCAAGTTTGGCTACGACCGAAGCAAGTACATTTAGTGGATCGGTCCACTTAAAAGTATTAAATTAGCTGAGCGTCCAACATACCGAGGTGATATGTATTGAAAGATCAACCTACTGGATGGCTCCATTCCTGGAGTATCTAGCTGATGGCGTTTTACCCTCAGATCGGTTGTTAGCAAGAAAGATAAAACATAAAAGCTCGAACTTTGTGTTGATAGATGGGGATCTTTATCGAAGAGCTTACTCTTCCCCGTTGCTGAAGTGTTTGATTCCGTCCGAGGCAGAGTACGCACTTCGGGAAGTTCATGAGGGGATATGTGGAGATCATATGGTGGCGAAGTCTTTGGCATATAAGATACTTCGGCAGGGGTATTGTTGGCCCACAATATTCAAAGAAGCAACCGAGTATGTGAAAAAGTGTCCGAAGTGCCAGTTGAACAGTCCTATCACTCATCAGCAGCCAGAAAAGTAGTACTCGGTGTTATCGCCTATTCCCTTCGCAGTTTGAGGGGTGGATATACTTGGTCTGTTTCCGAGGGCTAAGGGGCAGGTCAGCTTTATGATAATTGTTATAGATTACATGACTAAGTGGGTAGAGGCCAAACCCTTCGGTTGATCACGGAGCAGGAATGCTTGAAGTTTTTAAAAGAATGTGCTGTATTCCGATTCGGCATACCTATGGCGGTAGTTTCAGATAATGGTCTGCAGTTAATGGGTGCCAAGTTCGAGATATTTTTGAAAGAGTTGGGCGTACAGCATAGGAAGACTTCAGTAGCACATCCTCAGTCAAACGGTCAAGTGGAGGTAACTAACAGAACTTTGCTGAACGGGATAAAGAAAAGACTAGATGAAGCGAAGGGATTGTGGCCTGAGGAATTGCTTAGTGTTTTATGGGCGTATCGGACCACACCTCGATCCACCATAGGGGATTCTTCGTTCTGATTGGTTATGGCACAGATGCTCTGGTACCAGTAGAGATTGGATCTACTTCTCTTCGGGTCAGTCAGTTCCAGGAAGTGTTCAACGAAGATGGACTTCGGGCTAACTTGGATTTATTAGAGGAGGTCAGAAAAGCAGCCTTAATGAGGCTTACTGCGCACTAGTGAAGGGTGGCCAAGTATTACTGTTGACGTCGGGAAAAAATTGCGAGTCGAGTTGGACCCGAATCTTTCTCTCTTCCTAAGTTTTGTCTACCCTTATTCTTTTTATTTTTAAAAAAGGTTTTGAAGGGTTTTTTTAGGAAAAGGCCAACATGTATCATGTCGACGATTTGAACGTTTTACAAAGTCACCAGTTGGTAGTTTTGAAATGGTTGTACCAACTCAACCGAGTTTTATTTGAAAAGAGGCCCAATTGCTGGATACTGTCGAAACTTGATCTTTGAAATCAAAGTTCTAAGTTCAGGGGCTTGGTAAAATGTGGGGAAGGTGTTAGGCACCCCCACAACTCCTGTGTAAACACGGTACTTCTTCTTTTCAATATTTCCCTTTTAAATCTGCAATGTGTGTGTGTGAATGCCAGAAGAAATTGGGTCTATGTTTGATTGATTGAAAGTAGGGACATGCTTCGTTGAACCTATATACGAAGTGTTTGATTTGATTTGCAAAAGTCTCTTTTTTAGATAAGATTATTAAAATGATGTTTTGAAAGTAGGTTTTCAAACCCTTACGCTAACATAGGAATTGAAACATATCGATACTTCAGTTTTATCTTTTTAGCCTTTGGGCTCAATTTGAATGGTGATTATCGGGCTGCGAAGCAACCTCGACCACAGAATATACAAGTGTCGGTCTTCTCATGGGCATGACAGCCATCGGAGTAACTCTGACATGACAAACTATTATTCTCATTATGTTGAGACTTTAAACCCGGATAACCGTTTTAAGGTCTTTTGGATGTACATTTTACAGAAAAACTGACAAGGTACATTTGTAAAGTGGAGTTTGTCCATCGTGGGAATCAGATTCAGATCAGTTTGATCGTGAATCCCACGATTCCTACGGTCACATAGAGAAGCCAATAAAACATGCACAGCTCAAATATGCACAGAAAAGATATATATATACATCTACACGTCGCAGTAACCAAGGATTCATCAGTAAATTCTGGTTTGCGCGTAGCCGAACCGTCTCGTTCCCACTAGATAACGAACTAACGGACGCGAGGTTGCTTTCAGAACTGAAACTAAAAAATGCTAGATTTAAGTAAATCTCAGCCATTCTAGCTTTTCGGTTCTGTCTGGACCTATTGTGAACCGTTTGAAAGCTGGCAAGATTAAAAGAAATCTAGTTCACCCAAAGAAATGTCAGTGCCAATTCATATTAAATGAATATTTAAAGCAGCAATTTAATCATAATGAATAAAGAAATATATATATATATATATATATATATATAATTATATATATATATATATAAAAGCTGTAAAGGGCGATGGGTTCTCACTCCGATGCCCAAACTGGAATGTAAATATATATATATATATATATATATATATATATATATATATATATATATATATTATAAAAATTGTAAAAAGCCACGGAGTAATCCAGGCTGGACAGAATTGAAATATATATATATATATATATATATATATATATATATATATATATATATATATATAAGCTGTAAAGGGCGGTGAGTTTTCACTCCGATGCCCGGACTGGAATGTAAATATATATATATATATATATATATATACATATATATATATATATTTCAATTCTGTCCAGCCTGGATTACTCCGTGGCTTTTTACAATTTTTTATAATATATATATATATATATATATATATATATATATATATATATAAAGCTGTAAAGGGCGACGGACATTCTATCCTTTGCCTGGACAGAAAATGTAAATATATATATATATATATATATATATATATATATATTTATAAAAGTAGTAAAAAGGCCACAGAATGTTCCAGGACAAACTGGAATGTAAATAATATATATATATATATATATATATATAAATATTAAAGCAATAAAAAAAGCCACGAAGTACAAATCCAGGCCCAAATAAGTTAGAAAAATTTATATATATAGTTATATATATAAAAGCTGTAAACTACCTCAGATTTGACATCTGGTCTTGACAGAATTAAAAAATTAGTATATATACAGTTAAATATACACATTAAAAAGTCAAACTCGGACTGAGAAGATAACCCAGTCCGGCGAAGTTGCTATAAACGAAGATATATGTGACACCCCCAAATCCAGTATCTTAATTTCCACAGGATTTGGTATTCATTGTTCCAATATCATACAACTATCTACCCATAAATAATAAAATTCATTTATTAGATAAATAAATCATCATCTTACTGTTGGGTTTGTACGTAACGCAATCATGCAATCAAATCACATAAATAGGGCGGAAGCGTAAAAACTAGGTTTTCAAAAATTTATACAAACCCATTACCATGATCATTCTTATGCATCAATTATCAGTGAATGAAGAAGGAGAAAAACATAATTATACCTTTGAAGATCTAAGCTTCCTCAGGTACAAGTTCTACTCCTTTGATTCCTTTGATTCCTCTGTAGTGGCTCCTTCCCTTGATCAATGTCAGCCACCCAAATGTTTGGTCTCTAACGGTGATCCACCAAGGAAGATGAAGAACTCAGTAAGATGGGTTATTGGCTTAACCCTTGTTTCTATCTCTATAGAATATGTGTACTCCCAACTCTTGAAAAATTCACGTACCTTATTTTTGATATAAGACTCTCTTATATAGATATTAGGTTAACCCTCCTAATCCAATTAGAATAGGGTTTTATTTAATTAATTAATTAAATACTTTTAATTAATTTATATCCTAATCTTTATAAGGATTGAGAGAGAGTACTGATATTATATTAATTCCTAAACTCCTTTAGAATTAAAATAATAATAATAATAATATTAATAAGACTCCTCTTATTAATTTATATTTAATATTTCTAAAATATTAAATAATAAACATTAAGCTATTTAATTTATTCTATCATCATAGATTAAATTAATTATACTTAATGCATTATTACTATCATGCCATTTTCTTCTTAAATAATTCTTCTTCCTTTTATGGTGTGACCCTTTAGGTTCTCCATATTAAACCGGTTGTGAATAAATCAATTAGAACAATTCTAATCTTATTTAAATAAACAAATTAAACTAATAATCTATTTAAATAAATAACATTTATTCTACAATAGGGATAAGCCTCCCAAGCGATCAACGACTTTCCAGATAATATAGATTTCAACATTAATCATAAAAGAACCTGTGAGTTAATAGTTACCGTACAATTCAATCCTTCCACCATACAATGTCCCAATTAAATATAAGACATGGATTTACTGTCAAGTCTTAATTTATTTAATCATATGTATTTCGATTAGAAAATGCACAACTCCAAATAATGCAAATTAGAAACCTCTTTCTAATTTCATTCTACCTTGGCCAAGGATTCCTGGGTTGTCATTTAACGAATCACATAGGACATATCTCCTCTTTTACTAGAGGTGGTAGATTCTTTATTGATCATTCATTATCTCCATATGTAACTCATTACACCCAAGCATACCCTGTATATGCCTTAAAAGGCCTTAAGGAATTAGTCAAAGTATAATTTGTTACATACAAGATACTATGATGATCTCAAGTCCAAGGATCACATGTACTACTATCACATTAGGAATTCCTATTGACAGGCGAGTAAAACTCCATTAGGTATTCCATAGCGAGTCACGTTCAGTGAACTTATTCTCCAATAAGCACCTACATACTTGCTTTAGTGTCTCCACATAAATGACCATGAGATCAGTCATCCTCATCCAATGAGCAAGCAACATATGTACCAATCTATCCGGATTTACTAATCCCCATTTTAGTAATCCCACAATTGGGAACTATTTTAGTTTTTTAAGCTTTCTAAGAATTTAGATCTCATTATCATGATCTCATCATGATTCTAAAAGCATTACTTAAAACTATGGGTTATTTACATATTATAAAAACAGCACCATGTAGATAATTATATGTCTTAAATAAATATTTTATTAATAAATAAATAAGATTGTTTACAAAGTATGTGCTTTGTCATCATACATGATTGGCTTGTATGCACACTACTATCAATCTCCCACTTGCACTAAAGCCAATCGCCATGGTATCTCATACCCATCTTCTCTAAGTGACGATCAAACTGCTGTTGTGTTAAAGCTTTAGTGAATGGATCTGCAATGTTGTCTTGAGAGTCTACACGCTCCAAGGTGACGTCTCCTCTTTCAATGATCTCCCTGATCAAGTGAAATCGCCGCAACACGTGTTTAGATTTTTGATGAGACCTTGGTTCCTTAGCCTGTGCAACTGCTCCTGTGTTGTCACAGTAAATGGGAACTGCTTCTCCAATGCTAGGAACCATACCAAGTTCAGTTATGAACTTCTTCATCCAAACAGCTTCCTTTGCAGCATCACTTGCAGCTATATACTCTGCCTCTGTCACTGAATCAGCAACTGTTTGCTGCTTGGAACTCTTCCAACTCACTGCACCTCCGTTCAAGGTAAACACATACCCTGAAACAGATTTACTGTCATCTTGGTCTGTTTGAAAACTTAAGTCCGTGAATCCCTCGAGTTTTAATTCAGACCCACCGTAGACAAGAAAAATATCTTTAGTCCTTCTCAAGTACTTTAGGATATTTTTCACTGCCTTCCAGTGCTCTTCTCCTGGATTCGACTGGTATCTGCTTGTTACACTAAGTGCGCGAGCAACATCCGGTCTAGTACATATCATACCGTACATGATAGATCCTATTGCAAAAGCATAAGGGATCTTACTTATACGGTCTCTCTCCTCAGGTGTCTTTGGGGCCTGTTTCTTGGAGAGATTTATTCCATGGCTCATCGGCATGAGACCTCTTTCGGAATCTTCCATGCTAAACCTCTTTAGCATCGTATCAATGTACGTTCCTTGGGATAAGCCAAGCATCCTTTTAGATCTATCTCTATAGATCTTTATCCCCAAAATATAGGATGCTTCACCCAAGTCCTTCATGGAGAAGTTTTTAGATAACCAGATTTTAATGGATTGTAACATAGGAATGTCATTCCCTATCAGTAATATATCATCAACATATAATACATGGAATGATACTGCGCTCCCACTAACCTTCTTGTATACACATGGTTAATCCTCGTTTTTGATAAAATCAAACTCTTTGATTATCTCATCAAAACGAATGTTCCATATACGAGAAGCTTGCTTCAACCCATAAATGGATCGTTGTAGCTTACAGACTTGATTTGTTCCAACTTTTGAAATAAATCCCTCTGGCTGTGTCATATACACATCCTCCTCAAGTTTCCCATTGAGGAAGGCCGTTTTCACGTCCATCTGCCAGATCTCATAGTCGTTGTAAGCTGCAATCGCAAGCAAAATCCGAATGGACTTAAGCATGGCTACTGGTGAGAAGGTTTCATCATAGTCAACTCCTTGTCTTTGTTTGAAACCTTTTGCAACCAGTCGGGCCTTATAGGTCTCTACCTTTCCGTCTGCTCCAGTCTTTTTCTTAAAAACCCATTTACACCCAATAGGTTTAATACCTTCAGGTGGTGAAACCAAAGACCATAATTTGTTTTCATACATGGAGTCCATTTCGGATTTCATGGCTTCAAGCCATTTCCCTGAGTCTTTATTACTCATAGCCTGTTCGTAATTCAATGGATCATCATCATTCATGATGTGGACCTCATCGTCATCCTCTATAACGAATCCATACCTCTCAGGTATCTTCGGTACTCTTCCAGATTTACGAACAGGGTGTGGTACAGTAGGTTCTTCTACTTGGTTAGGTACCTGACTTTGGTCCGTGGTAACTTGTGGTTCTTGAACTTCTTCAAGATATATCTTGCTCCCACTGACCCCTTCATGGATAAACTCTTTCTCCAAGAAGGTAGCATGTTTCGCAACAAACACCTTTTGATCAGTTGGATGATAGAAATAATACCCTACGGTTTCTTTAGGGTATCCCACAAATCTATACTTATCGGATTTAGTCTGTAGCTTATCATTTTTAAACTTTTGACATAAGCTGGACAACCCCAAGTCTTAACATGCTTAAGATTTGGTTTCCTCCCTTTCCACATCTCATATGGAGTCTTTGGGGCGGATTTGGTAGGTACCTTGTTAAGTAGGTATGCAGCCGTTTCTAGGGCATATCCCCAGAAGGAAATTGGAAGGTCGGTAAAACTCATCATGGATCGAACCATGTCCAACAGTGTTCGATTTCTCCTTTCAGATACACCATTTAACTGTGGTGTACCTGGAGGAGTCCATTGTGAGATTATACCATTTTCTCTGAGACAATTGAGAAACTCACTGTTTAAGTATTCTCCGCCTCGATCTGATCGAAGTATCTTAATACTCTTGCCCGTTTGTTTCTCTACTTCACTTCTGAACTTTTTGAACTTTTCAAATGATTCTGATTTGTATTTTATTAAATACACATATCCAAATCTTGAGTGATCATCAGTGAAAGTAATAAAATAAGAATACCCACCCCGTGCACTTGTTGTCATAGGTCCACAAACGTCTGTGTGAATCAATGCCAACAACTCTGTAACTCTCTCTCCTTTTCCACTAAAAGGAGATTTAGTCATTTTACCCTTGAGACAAGATTCACAAGTTGGATATGATTCATAATCAGATAGCTCGAGGAGCCCATCTTTATGCAACTTGGGTAATCTTGTTTCATTGATATGACCGAGTCTACAGTGCCACATATAGGTATAATTAATATCATCTCTTTTCCTTTTCTTAATTTGTTCAATTTGAAATATATTTTCTTGTAAGTCAAGTGTATAAAGTTCATTTCGCAAATTTCCAATACCATATAAAACATCGTCTTTATAAATAGAGCAACCATTGTTCTTTATAATAACGTCAAAACCTTCCATATCCAATACAGAAATTGAAATAATGTTTTTAATAATATTCAGAACATAATAACAATTATTAAGATAAATGGATTTGACCGAAGGCATTGCTAAACAATAAGTTCTTACAGCTAATGCAGCAACTTTTGCTCCATTTCCCACTCGTAGGATCACCTCATCTTTGTTCAGCTTTCTACTTCTGACCAGTCCCTGCACAGTATTATATATGTGAGAACCACAGCCGGTATCCAATACCCAAGTAGAATTATGACTTTTAGAAAAATTAATTTCAATCATAAACAAACCTTGATTGGAAGTCGAAGCTTCTCCAAGCTTCTTCTCTGCTAAAAACTTCTTGCAGTTCCTCTTCCAATGTCCCGGCTCATTGCAATGAAAGCACATTCCTTTAGCTGGTTCAGGTTTCTTTTGCTCCTTTTCTTTCCCTTTTCCCTTAGCCTTCTTAGATTTCTTCTTTTCAGAAGACACCTTGGGCCTCTTCCTTTTATTGGAAGAATCCACCATCAAGACATGGTTCTTCTTGGATGAGAAGTGACCTTCTGCAGTTTTCAGCATGTTAAGCAACTCAGGTAAGCTGACATCTAGCTTATTCATGTGAAAATTAACCACAAACTGCGAGAAGGTCTCAGGGAGTGACTGCAAGACCAAGTCTTGACTCAACTCCCCATCCATGACGAACCCAAGCTGTCCAAGGCGTTCAATCAAATTGATTACCTTCAGAACATGAGTCTCGACGACAGTGCCCTCGGTCATCCGAGATCTTAAGAGCTCCTTCGATATCTCATATCTAGCAGTCCTACTCTGTTCACCATACAACTCCTTGAGGTGAAGCAGCATAGCAGGAGCATCCATTTTTTCGTGCTGACACTGAAGCTCGTTATTCATGGATGCGAGCATGATGCATTGAGCCACATATGCATCATCTTGCCACTTATTGAAAGTGGCAATCTCTTCCTCAGAGGCTGTTTCTGAAACAGATTCAGGGATAGTGGAATTTAGGACATAAGAAATCTTTTCAGCAGTGAGAACAATTCTCAGATTTCTTAGCCAGTCCTCATAATTCGGGCCGGTAAGCTTATTTGCATCAAGTATGCTTCGTAGTGAGATTAGTGATTTTAACATTTTTAAAATTCTGCATGTGAAAAGACAACATTTTAGCAAACATTCATTTTATTAACTTTGCATACCAAAATAAATTTAGGTCTTTATTTTAAATTGGTATCTCCCACTATTTTCATCAAACTATATTAACCTCACTCATATAGTTCGGCAACATCTAATTAAAGATTTTCTAGTGAGATTAAGGATCCCATTTTAAATGTATATAACCTTGTGGATAGCACAACAAGCGATATACAAATAAATAGGTAGACAACTCTTGTCAATTACATCACCATGTAACTCCTTTTAATTTGCCTCTTAAATCATAATGGTCATGTGTGTGCACATCCGAACTAAAATGATTTAAGTTAAGTCCAGCCTAGCACTTCTATAAATTCAAAAAAAAAATTTCGTCCTTGTGGATAGCACAACAAGACTAGATCGTTCAATTTTCTTGATAAGCATCAAATGTGATTAATTAACATCTTAAATATTCAATACTCGTTTTATGGATAGCACAACAAACTCATATTAAATATTTAATACTCTATTAACTAATCATGCTAGAAGGCGACGTTCGATATTCCAAATATCATTTGAACGCTTCAGACTTAATATTATTTCTTTGAGGGGTTTGTTATTATTTGTCTCATCTTTTTAAGCACGCATGCACATATATATATAAAATACGCGTCATTTTATTAAACATGTGAAGCATGTTTGTATAAAATATAATATATATAATATTTAGCATGCAATATAGAATACTATATTCTACCCAGATTGATTATGGACTTTTATTCTAGTTTGGTTCATTAGAGCCACCAAGTGAACCAAAAGGTCAAACCTAGGAGTGCAAGAATTTAAATTTAAATATAACTATTACATTTAAACCCTGGCTCCATACAAATGAGTCTTCACGCGTTCCTTGCTCCTTGGTCTCCAATTTCTTCAAAATAATTCTAACTATCTCTATTATATTAACTATTTAAAATTAAATAGAAACCTTGATCAGCAGTCAAGGGAAAGTACATAGAAAGGAGATAGAATTTACATCGAGAATAAAACTAAAGAAGACGAGGTACGCAGACCCCATTTTATAAAACCCATTCATTCAAGCATTCAACCAAATTAAAATCCAATCACATTGGTCATAGTCCATAATCAATCTCTTTTATTACCATATATATCATCATACGTATCAATAAAACTTATTCATCTCATGAAAATAAATTCATTCCATATATGTATTAATATCAGTTAATGGGCAAAAGTTTGCTAAACTTTGTTTTTGGAAAAATAAACTTCTTTATTTCATTCAAAAACAATTCCAAATTAAACTCTTTAATTTTACCAATTCTGAAATCTCATTTCATATAAAATAAACATCTTTATTTTAAACCTTTATTAATTAAATAAACCATTCATTTAATTAAATAAAACAAAAAAAAAATCCAGTTCCTGTCTAGTGGCGCAGCTGTGCCAATAATGTAAAGGGAACCGGCGCAGCTACGCAGCATGAAAACTAGGAATAGCACCCGGCGCAGCTGCGCAGCAATATTGCCTTGTACCGGCTCAGCTGCGCAGCTTCGCAGAATCTAAAAAATTTTTGTTGCCCAGAACTCGATCCAATCGCATATCATACATGTATGGAATCACATAGACTGAAAATTAACACAAGATTGGCTTTGATACCACTGTTGGGTTTGTACGTAACGCAATCATGCAATCAAATCACATAAATAGGGCGGAAGCGTAAAAAACTAGGTTTTCAAAAATTTATACAAACCCATTACCATGATCATTCTTATGCATCAATTATCAGTGAATGAAGAAGGAGAAAAACAGAATTATACCTTTGAAGATCTAAGCTTCCTCAGGTACAAGTTCTACTCCTTTGATTCCTTTGATTCCTCTGCAGTGGCTCCTTCCCTTGATCAATGTCAGCCACCCAAATGTTTGGCCTCTAACGGTGATCCACCAAGGAAGATGAAGAACTCAGTAAGATGGGTCATTGGCTTAACCCTTGTTTCTATCTCTATAGAATATGTGTACTCCCAACTCTTGAAAAATTCACGTACCTTATTTTTGATATAAGACTCTGTTATATAGATATTAGGTTAACCCTCCTAATCCAATTAGAATAGGTTTTTAATTAATTAATTAATTAAATACTTTTAATTAATTTATATCCTAATCTTTATTAGGATTGAGAGAGAGTACTGATATTATATTAATTCCTAAACTCCTTTAGAATTAAAATAATAATAATAATAATAATATTAATAAGACTCCTCTTATTAATTTATATTTAATATTTCTAAAATATTAAATAATAAACATTAAGCTATTTAATTTATTCTATCATCATAGATTAAATTAATTATACTTAATGCATTATTACTATCATGCCATTTTCTTCTAAATAATTCTTCTTCCTTTTATGGTGTGACCCTTTAGGTTCTCCATATTAAACCGGTTGTGAATAAATCAATTAGAACAATTCTAATCTTATTTAAATAAATAAATTAAACTAATAATCTATTTAAATAAATAACATTTATTCTACAATAGGGATAAGCCTCCCTAGCGATCAACGACTTTCCAGATAATATAGATTTCAACATTAATCATAAAAGAACCTGTGAGTTAATAGTTACCGTACAATTCAATCCTTTCACCATACAATGTCCCAATTAAATATAAGACATGGATTTACTGTCAAGTCTTAATTAATTTAATCATATGTATTTCGATTAGAAAATGCACAACTCCAAATAATGCAAATTAGAAACCTCTTTCTAATTTCATTCTACCTTGGCCAAGGATTCCTGGGTTGTCATTTAACGAATCACATAGGACATATCTCCTCTTTTACTAGAGGTGGTAGATTCTTTATTGATCATTCATTATCTCCATATGTAACTCATTACACCCAAGCATACCCTGTATATGCCTTAAAAGGCCTTAAGGAATTAGTCAAAGTATAATTTGTTACATACAAGATACTATGATGATCTCAAGTCCAAGAATCATATGTACTACTATCACATTAGGAATTCCTATTGACAGACGAGTAAAACTCCATTAGGTATTCCTTAGCGAGTCACATTCAGTGAACTTATTCTCCAATAAGCACCTACATACTTGCTTTAGTGTCTCCACACAAATGACCATGAGATCAGTCATCCTCATCCAATGAGCAAGCAACATATGTACCAATCTATCCGGATTTACTAATCCCCATTTTAGTAATCCCACAATTGGGAACTATTTTAGTTTTTTAAGCTTTTTAAGAATTTAGATCACAAATGACAATGAGATCAGTCATCCTCATCCAATGAGCAAGCAACATATGTACCAATCTATCTGGATTTACTAATCCCCATTTTAGTAATTCCACACTTGGGAACAATTTTAGTTTTTTAAGCTTTCTAAGAATTTAGATCTCATTATCATGATCTCATCATGATTCTAAAAGCATTGCTTAAAACTATGGGTTATTTACATATTATAAAAACAGCACCATGTAGATAATTATATGCCTTAAATGAATATTTTATTAATAAATAAATAAGATTGTTTACAAAGTATGTGCTTTGTCATCATACATGATTGGCTTGTATGCACACTACTATCACTTACATCATCTGAAATAAAAAATACATCATAAATCCCAGGTTATACTTAACCTTAAAATTCTGTTGCGAAAACGTAAATAAATAAGTCTTAAATCATCACACATAAGTCTTGAACTTTAACATTATTCATGACAACACAAGTCTTCATCACTTGTTAACTTTTCCTTTGCCCTTGCTACTAGAAGGTACATCACTTCGTTCATTATTAGCTGCAATGTTATTATGCAAGAGTGAGCACGAATGCCCGCAAGTATAAAAATATGACAGAATAATAACATGTGAGTGAAAGAATTCTGAATAACAGGAAGCTCAATATTTGAATCAAGAATATTAATCAGGAGTCAAATTACTTCTCAACTTTTGAATCAAGAATATTAATCGAGAGTCAAATTACTTCTGAGGGTCATTAAGACCTTGAACCGAGTCTTAGGTTGTCAAGTATATTAACCTTTCCAACCTTTAACAGTCATAAGACTATAGACTTTACTTCTCGTACCTAGGGAGATCAGTCCTTCGTACTGATACTGTGCACATTATCTTAACGCTTAAAGCATCTTCATTAATCCCCTATATTAGGGTTGTTCATCTTTGTTTGACATCAGAATCCGCACCAAATAAAGTTGGTTTGGATATATTCAAATTGAATATTAACTTCTCAAGGTATACAATCGAATAAGTATTGTACACTTAAATGATACTTTTAAAAGAATCATGGCATCTCATGTAAAATTCTAAACTTGGATATTCAAGAGTAAGAATTTGCTCAACAATAGTAATTAAGCATAGCAATTGCTTAATTTAAAGAGTTTAGTTTAGGAAACTTGCCCAACAATAATAATAAGTTAAGGATAGAAAACTTGCCTCGTGCGCAAGCTACAGTTATTACTCACTTCTTTAATTACTCTTACCTATCACACATTTACAATATCAATTAATCACAAGTTCGATATGATTATTGATTTACAATTATATTCTTCAAACTCATTATTAGATTTTTTTCAAATAATGGTTTACGTTGATTAATTAACTTGTTAATTAATCACATAACTTAAGTTATTAAATTGTATTAATAACTTATTACTTACATCACATGCCTTCATATTTATTAGACTTAAAATAATGTCTTCATATTTATATCACATTATTTAACCTTTACAAATAATAGTTTAAGTCACGTAATTAATTTATTAATTAATCATATAACATAAATTATTAAACTCATATCAATATTTTATCATATTTATACAACATGTGTTCATGTTCATTAGACTCAAAACACATTTCAAAATTTTCCAACACTTAGCAATTTTTTTCAAAATTTTCGGACAGGCGCGGCCGCGCGCCATTTTGCCTTGCAGCCGGCGCGACCGCGCTGCTGCGGAATTTCAGAATCTGAAGTTCGCGAACGAACACAGATTTTCTCCCATTTTCTCCCAATTCACATCATTACACTGATTTATAATGTTATCCATGAAGTATAAACTTCACAGGAACATTATATATCACATATAACATGTTCTTAACATTCCAAGTCATGTAATTACACAAATCAAAATATTAATTTTCACTGTTCTTCAAAACTTTCAAGAGTTTAATGAAAAACATAAAAAAATCTCCTTACGGATTCGTTACTACACCAAATCCATTCATTTCAATTCCATTTCCTTTGTTTTAACATATACAATCATATTCATGTATCAATTTAAATATAAACATATGATTTAATCATTAATTTAACCCATATGAGTTATTCACCCATATTCAATACTCTATAATTTCATAAACCCAATTATTAACAAAATTACTTGGTGTGATCACTGTGAATCATGAATGGATAGCCTAAATTATATCATGGACATATGTTACTATATATATATATATATATCCATGAAATCAATCAATTGTCAACTTTCTCCATTCACAGAGGACTTTTACAAAACACGTACATGAAAACTCTGTAAATCCTTAACCACCCAATTAAGGCCAATTAAATCAAATTGATTACTTTAAAACATGTTTATACGTTAGAAAAACACGTTATGATTCCATACCCATATAGATAAAGTCATATCGTAACCCAATTGGGAAACCCAATTTTCATAGAACTTAAAAATATACGTAATGAAGACTTTGAGAAAAACAGATTTTTTTTAAAATTAAAAAGAAAGATTACCCTTTTTGTGTGAAGATAACACAATCACAAATAATACTTAGGATTTCTCAAATTTCTTTCTCTCAATCTCCTCTCAATTCCTTCTTCCCTTTTTCTCTCTGACAATCTCTAAATTTTCTTCTGATAAAAATAACTTAGGCAATACAAGATATACGTATATATAATATTACCGTTGTATAACAACTACTAACCCCCACAAGGGCCCTGTTTGGCAACCCTCCTAATTCCTTTTTCATTTATTTTAATTAACTAATTTAGTATATAGTTAATTGTAACACTTTAATTAATCAATTAATTTTATTTAAATCAATTAAATAAAATAATTTAAATCACATTGTCACATAATTAATATTTTTATTTATTAATTATGTTAATTCACTAATTCTTTAATTAATTATTAAATTAATTAAAGTAACATATGCTTATTTAATTAATTCAATTAATCAAATAAACTCAATTAATTAAATACTTTGAACTATTAAATCACTACACATTAATTTAATTGATGTAACACATATAATTAAATTAATCTACCACAAATTCATGACTTAATTATTTAACTCAATAATTAAATCATTAAAAATATTTATTTATTTCAATAAATATTCAAATATCTTTACAAAATTCTCGTTCGTCACAATATATATATATATATATATAAGATCTTAGAAGCGACGGATCGACGATCCGAGTTGTAGAAATGCCAGAAAATGAGTTTATGTACTAAAATGTACGAATACGTAATCAAAACGGCCACGGAACTGAGTTCCGGGCATAATCAGAAAGTAAAAATTAATGTGCAGTTGTATAAAAGTGCAATGAAGTAATATAAACTTTCTAATCGTAAAAATACTCACAATGGACTGCTACACGGGCTTTTTGCCAAATCGTAGGCTTTAAACGTCCGTTTCTACCAATTAATTTTTGATATGTGGTAGTATATGAGTATATCTATGTGTTAGAGTAATAAAATTTGGGTTTGGAGTACAAGAGTGGGGCTAAGAAACCAAACGGGCAGAGGTTCAGAGCGTTTTTTTATATAAAATGAGCTGGGGGTGCACTCATATATATAGACCCGATGGAAGTGGCTCTACTTGGGGTAGCTGCAGGCAGAGGTGCGGCTCCACGTGGCAGGGCCCACGTAGCGGGTCTCGTTGCATTGAAGTACGTGCACTACGAGCAATGCAATGTCAGATTCAAAACTTTCTAACTTTTGATCGAAGCGTCCGTTTGAGGCGTACGATACCTTTTTGGAAAGCCCTCGTCGAGAGTGTCGCAATGACATAGGAGTAAACCTTTTCTGAGTCCAAAAACATGGGTTCATAACTAGGTCTTTGATTCTTTGTATTTTGTCCGTTGAGCTGTCTTGCGCTGCTTCCACTCGAGATAATTGTTATGGTTCTTTCTGACCTTGGTGGCATCAATTCGGCTCAAGTTTAACCAAATCAACTTTAAGTTGGTAAAATGACCATTTCTCCCGGGGTTGCCTTCAGTGCTGGCATGGCATTCGGCTGACTTCCCGAGGTTGTCTCCGAGGTTTGGATCCCAGCCGATTCTGTTCATCCTCAGGGTTATCTCTGAGGCCGACTTGGTTCTTCCAGGTTTGTCTCTAGAGATGATGTGAGGCTTTGGGGTTATCTTCGAAGTTAAGTTGGCCTCCCGGGTTGAGATCGGGGCTGACCTGTACCTCCCGGGTTGAGACCGGGGATGAACTATACCTCCCGGGATGAGATCGGGGTTGACCTGTGCCTCCTGGGTTGAGAGTGGGGCTGACCTGTACCTCCCGGGCTGAGACTGGGGCTGACCTGTTCCTCCTGGGTTGAGCCCGGGATTGACCTGTACCTCCCGGGTTGAAACCGGGGCTGACCTGTACCTCCTGGGCTGAGACCGGGGCTGACCTGTACTTCCAGGGTTGAGACCGGGGTTGACTTGTACTTCCTGGGTTGAAACTAGGGTTGACCTGTACCTCCCGGACTGAGACCGGGGCTGACCTGTTCCTCTCGGGTTGAGACTGGGGCTAACATGTATCTCTCGGGCTAAGACCGGGGCTGACCTGTACCTTTCGGATTGAGATCGGGGTTGATCTGTACCTCCCGGACTGAGACCTGGGCTGACCTGTACTTCTCGAGTTGAGACCGGGGTTGACCTGTAGTTCCCGGGTTGAGTTTTACTTCCCGGGGTTGACCTGTACTTCCCGGGTTGAGACTGGGGTTGAGTTATACTTCCCAGGTTGAGACCGGGGCTGAGTTGAAATAGACAGTTTTTCCCTCCTACAGGGTTAGTAACAGGAATGCAAATTTTCGAGTGTCTGCTACAGGACTGAAGAAAATTTTGAGTGTCGACAGATGCCCCTCTTTATCATGTTCATGTAATGCAGTGGAATGAACAGGATAAAGATTGCTAGATACTAGAAATGCAAATTCAAAGGTAAGGCAATGCATGGCATGATATGTGATGAATGTTAGATGCCTTTGAGAGGTTAGGGTTATCATTTAAATGTTTACGTTATTTTCTGATGGGGATAACGTCATTCATGATAACCCTAGAGCCAGCACTGTCAGGCGATTATTGGTAGGATATCACTGATAGGCTATCTCCAATTGTCCTTGTCACTTTCTGCTGGGGATGACGTCATTCATGATAGCCTTGTCGACTCTGATAAGGATAACATTATTGATGCTACCTTGGTTTAAGACCCATGGTTTCCCACGTCTGTTAATACTCTCCGTAAGGCATATTTCCCTTTCGGCTGATGCCGTTGTACATTTCTAAAGGCTCCTCCGCTGGGGATATATCTCGGTTATCGAGTTACCTTATTGGGTGCTTCCGATGCCTATCCTGATGATAATTTACACCGGTAGTTTGCAACAGGGGATTGAATCACCAATACTTCTTGGTGCTCCTTCTGAGGATGTGTATAACAGATTCCATCATCTATCCTTTGTAGGGATAGATTGATATACTTTTTTTGCCACCGGATCATTCCCGATGCTTCGCTGGAGTTGAGCCAACGACTGAACTATCACCTATCTGTACCCGATGCTTCGCTGGGGTTGAGCCAACGGCGGAACTGTCACCGGTCTGTACCCGACGCTGCGCTGGGGTTGAGCCAATGACTGAACTATCACCGGTCAGTACCCGACGCTTCGCTGGGGTTCTGCCAACGGCTAAACTGTCACCAGTCTGTACCCGATGCTTCGCTGGGGTTGAGCCAACGGCTGAACTCTCACCAATCTGTACCAGACGCTTCGCTGAGGTTGTGTCAACAGCTGAATTATCACCGATCAGTACCCGACGCTTCGCTGGGGTTATGCCAACGGCTGAACTGTCATCGGTCAGTACCCGAAGCTTCGTTGGGGTTATGCCAACGGCTGAACTGCCAACGGTCAGTACCCGACGCTTCGTTGGGGTTGTGCCAACGACTGAACTATCACCGGACTGTACCTAATGCTTCGTTGGGGTTGAGCCAATGGCTGAACTATCACCGGACTGTACCCGTCCTTAGCTGGGGTTGTGCCAACGACTGAATTATCATTGGTCAGTACCCGACGCTTCGCTAGGGTTGTGCCAACGGCTGAACTGTCATCGGTCAGTACCCGATGCTTTGCTGGGGTTGTGCCAACGACAGTACTGTCATCGGCCAATACCCAACGCTTTGCTTGGGTTATGCTAACGGCTAAACTATCATCGATCAGTACCCGACGCTTTGCTGGGGTTGTGCCAATGGCTGAACTGTCATTGGTCAGTACCCGATGCTTCGTTGGGGTTGTGCCAATGGCTAAACTGTCATTGGTCTGTACCCGATGCTTAGCTGGGGTTGTGCCAATGGCTGAATCATCATCGGTCAGTACTTGACGCTTCTCTGGGGTTGAGCCAACAGCTGAACTATCATCGGCCAGTACCCGACGCTTCGCTGGGGTTGAGCCAACGGCTGAACTGTCACCGGTCCGTACCCGATACTTCGAAAGTGGCAGTTTTTGATAGTTTTTTACAATTTTTCAGCATTCTTCATCATTGGTCCCCGGATATTGCTTCGAGATGACTACCAATGGCTTTCATGAAGTTCTACCCTCTATCAGTAATCCGCTACTTAAACGCAGGATTTCAGGACAAGCTGCTCAATCGCGTAGCAGTTTTTTTTCAGATTTGACTTTTCAACTCATGTAAACTCCATTTCAACTTGAATTGGACAGAGCTGGAGGGGGCGGGGCCCACCCTGGGGAGCCGTAGGTAGGGGTACGGCTGCCGCAGGTGGACCCGCTCATTCCTGCGGTTTTAAAATGGGCAGCAGCAGCTCTCATAAGTCCTTTTCAGTTTTAAGTTTTTATAGAAATCCGATTTTCTTTTTTAGATCTACGGAGTTCGGGCAGCTTTCAGGTAACGTCTACGGAGTTCTGCACATCTCAGGTAACGTTTGCAATTCTTTCTTTTCAAGCTTTGACCATTAGAACTGTGTAAACCACGTATGGTGCTTTTG
Organism: Panax stipuleanatus; assembly: GCA_020205555.1. Classification (NCBI taxonomy): domain Eukaryota; kingdom Viridiplantae; phylum Streptophyta; class Magnoliopsida; order Apiales; family Araliaceae; genus Panax; species Panax stipuleanatus. Next base: position 18,615,358 of record CM035121.1, on the reverse strand, counting down.
AACGCAATGTATCAAAAATGTATGCTTATATGACTTGCTAAAAATTTTCTGACTTCATAAGTATGCATATTTTATTGCAATGCACATTTTGATGTAAGAAAATTTAAATTCTGAGACAGTCAATTTTTGCTCTTTTTGATCAGTTTACTCATCCTTTTTGAGGCCTAGTGAGCCTGGATTTTCAACTAAAAAATGTCTATGGTAATTTGGCTACCATGCGAAGTTTATTTTTGATTTTTTTTCATAAATATGAACTATTTCTATTTTTGGGAAGGTGTGCTACTGAATGGCCACTTAGACATGCTTGTGTGCATGCGGACAGTCCATTTTACAAAGGAGACTGACGAATTTTTTTCAAAAGCTTGAGCATTTAATAAATATGCAGTTTTGACTCTACTGGGGATTTTAACTGACCCATGCATGTTTTAGGATTTAAAAATGCATAAAATACTAATTTAAATTAATAAGCCACAGGTTTTAGGATTACCTCACCCTTTTTGAGGTGATTTGGAGACTTTTTCCAGGTGATGGACCGAGATAGACCTGGGAGTGCTAACAGGGTCATTTCAGGAGTTAGACAGAGGAGAGCCTCCGATGTTCCTCAGTCATGGCCAGCTCGGCCGTCTCGTAGATTGGCTGAGTCAGTGATTCGTCAGGTCGGGGCTGAGCCGCCGGTAGACATAGATGATGAGAAGGCTCCATTTACTGCTCCTGCCCCAGCTCAGGCTCCACGTGCGGAGTTCCCAGGCATTATTATGCCAGTCCATGATCTGCTGGGAGATTTGAGTCACCATCCATCGAGGTTCCTTTATGCCAACGAGGTGACCGGAGTTTCCTTCTTTTTGGATTTTTTTTCTTTCTTTTTCCATTCTCGGGGCACATGTTTTTGACATAGGTTGGCTTTTGATGCAGGTTCCTAGATTCACGCAGCCTCGAGGGAATTGATTTAACGTGCATTCTCTTTATCACACTCTACACCAGGATTATTGGGACATTGTTAACACCTAGGGGTTTCAGGCGTTCTTTTCTATCCTTCTCCGCCGTTACCCCTGGGGTTTAATGAGGGCTTTGTCTGAGCGCTGATTCCACCAGACTCAGTCTCTCCACTTGTTGGATTGCGAGGTGATGATGATGCCGATGGATTGTAGGTTGATCACCAGGATAGAGTTTGAGGGTGAGCTAGTGCCTGTTGTGGCTGACATTACACCCGCTGCCGTCCGGTCACTACTGGGAGTTCTTGCAATGGTGATCAAGGGTCGGACGGTCCGATCTGGTCCCTTGAGTGAAGATGCCCAGAGTGGGGCTTTGCTTGAGCCTCTGCCTGATGACCAGAGGGTTAGGGATTGCATCCTGCGGCGATTGTTTCTGGTGATCATTAGGGGTTATTTCCTGGTGAACAACTCTGCGACGGTGTCCTTTGCCTTGGTCAGTGCCACTCAACATGTGGAGCGCCTCAGTAACTTTGATTGGGGTACCTATACCTTTGCCTATTTTCTTCGAAGTATGTGCATGCGCTCGGAGGGTGTGACAGAGACTTGGTTAGGATTTTACCCATTCCTGCTAGTGAGTACATCATTCTTGTACCTTTTTGATTTCTGCATTTATATTTGTCAGTCTTGGTCACTGAGGACTTTTGATATTTATATGGCCAGTTCTGGGCCTATGAGAGGATTCCTTGCCTACGTCCCGCTACTACTTTAGGTCTGGAGACCTATCCTCGGGGACGGCGTTGGCACCACTCCACACTGACGGAGGTCCCTGTAGCTGAGGGATTCACCCACTTCTGTCTGTAGCTTAAGCTTTTGACAGCAGGATCAATATCATGGGTACCGTATACCTCTGAATTTTTGATAGTCAGGTTTGAGGGCGGTTTCCCCACTGGCCTGGAGAATGCATTATCCACACGCAAAGTCTCATTTTTGACAGAGGGAGGTTGTGAGCTCTATTTAGGAGAGCATGCTATCAGGAGCATCATGGGGCAGATCTTCATTCCCTTTGTTCCTTCTGCTTGGCACCATTGGCCACTAGTTCAGCCACTCAAAGATATTCCGATGGAGGGCGTAGATGGCTTTACCTTGTCAGAAGCTCCATACAGCTAGAAGGCATTCAGCAGCTGGTGGAGTCCTCGCACTATTGGAGCTCAGACTCGTGCTACCCAATTTATGGCAGATATGGTGTTGGGGTCTATGATGATGACAGACTGGATAGCTTACCTCTGGGAGCCTACTCACTTGGACCAAATTACAGGACTGACCCAGCAGTTGGAGAAAGCTCATTTGTTTATCAGGCGTCTTGGCCGAGATCCATCAGAGGCATCTTCTCTTAATCCATCCGGCTCTGGAGTGGGCCCTTCCACATGTCCATTTTCCAGCAATTTTACAGGGTTTGATCCTCCCTTATACCGCCCTAAAATTCCTGATGGCCGAGACTTTGTGTCCACGGAGGAGATGGAGCAGGTTAACAGCCTGAGTGTAGATTATCTTGACCTTTTTGGATAGCTTGTCTAGCTATATCTTTTGGTAGGCCACTGTTTTGGCTATTGGGCGGCTGTGTCCCATTTTGATAAACCACTGTTAGTAGTTGGGGGTTGTGGCCCATATCCTTGTACTTTTTATTTTGCACTTTATTAGCAGACAAAGATGATGCTTGCAGTAGATAGTTTATTCTAGATATACATGATATTTCCTATCTATCGCATCATGTTTATCATTGTCATTATGCATGTAATATGTCATGTGTATGCATCTAGACATATGAGTTCAGATTTAACCTGTAATACTCGAGAATTTTTGAATATTATTAAATGAATATATTAATGAAAATGAGTATTTATTTGAATATAAATAATTTTGTGTTATGAGATGAGTTAACTCAATTATATTAAATTGAATAATTATGATAATTAAGAAAATATGGAGTTTGCGATAAACTCGTTGAATGCAATGATTATATTAATCAACGAAGGAATTATTGAGTGAACAATTAATCTATATTAATTGTTAATTGTTATTATGAGAAATATAATAATAGTATGTTGATTTATTATTATTATAATTAATAGAATAATAATAAGCAACTTGTTTATAAATATAATAAGTGTTATATTTATTAATGTGATAATTAATCCTATGAATATTAATTAAATGTTATTAATGATTACATTGATATATGAGGGATGAATTAATTAATATTTTATTAATTGATTAATTGCCATTATGAATGATAAAACAAGTAAGTTATTAATATAATAAGATTATATTAATTGTTATGTGCAAGTATGCAATAATTAAAAATATAAAGTATATGAAATATAACTATATTATATAGTGTAGTGAAGCACTTAAATGTGACTATGCAAGTATATATAAACTATATTATATAGTGCAATGTGATTATACTACATATAGAAACCACATATTAAGATTGATTAAAATATATAAGCTACATGATGCTGATGAGACAATATGTATGTGAAGTATACATTAAAATAATACATCATGGATATATTATAAATAATTATTTTAATAAAGAAGATGATATAATGTGAGAATATCCGGTTAAATTATATTGGTGTGATAAAATGTACATGGATTATATATATACAAATTAAATGTACTACATGAAAATATTATTGGGATTGGCATATTAATTCTACCTAAGTATACATATAATACCTAAGTGTATATAATATATAGTAGGCATATATGTTATAATGTAGGTATTGTATATAATATATGGTAGGCTTATTTAATTTAAACATCTCATTATATCACAATTGCTAGAATGCTGATATATAGCCTAGGTATGTATGTGTGTTGCAAATACTGAGTATTGTGCCTTGTCCCATAATAAGAGACTCAGTTCATTCTTCTTCACGTGTATAGCTTGCAAGCTAGCCTACTCTCTACTCCTCAAACTCAGTGAAATCACAGCAAATGATAAACTTGGATGTGGGAATCATGATTAATTTCAACAACCATTTACCAACTCCCTCTTAACCACCATGTAATCTAACATTCTCATTGGTTTAAATTGAAGGACAATCCCATTGTCTGTATATTTGAAGCTCTATAAATATAGCCTCATCCCTTTACATTTTTCTTTGCTGAGATTGTGTTTAAGGATTGAATTGAGAGTATATTGATAGTTGATAGCAAGATAGTTTTTAGAAAGTTGGGAATCCAATTTGAGCTAGCTTAATTCATAGCAGAGGTATAAAACTCTTCATTCATGATTTTTATTTTCTGTCAAATTCCAATTCTTGATTTTTATTACAATTCATGCTAGATTGGATTAGGACATGTTCTTAGTTGTTATATAGACTTATAAACATGTTTAAACCATAATGTGACTTCTTAGAACTATTTTCGTGAAGTAATTTTGTGGTTGGGCTAGAATCCTGCCGAAGCAGATTGTTCTTGGCTTGAACCAGGCGTGGCGCAGCTGCGCCGGTAATACACTGGGGCGCAGATGCGCTGCGCCGGCCCCTGAACTTAGTTTCTGCATTCTGCTTAAAATATGCTAAGTGATAGTTTATTTGCATGGCTTAGACGAGCATACTAATGGGTTTAACATACTTATATGAGTATATGGAGATAACGTAAACACGATTTGGCTATGATTACATGCAAGAATTATGAAACGACATATAGTGTTGAAGTAAACTTAAAGTTTCATGAACGAACGTTAACATATATGAAGCATGTTAGTATTCTGACTTTTGAGACATGTTAGTATGACCTAGAAACACATGAAATACGTGTTGACTTGCATACATAAACTTTATGATGGAATGTGAATATGCGAACCCCACTATTGAACGTTTCTAACAAAAATGTAAGTTTTGAAGGTGGATATTGACATGTAAATACCATATATACATTCTGATCTTGTAAGCATGTCTATGTGGCCTTGAAATACATGTCGGACACATTAACTTACATATATAGATTTCATAATGTAGCATGAACATGTTAGACCATACTAGCAAACTTTATTAATGAAAGTATAAAGTTTTGAACGTGAACGTTGACATGTTACATTAAGATTTCGATTATGATGTTTATGGACATATGTGATAGTACTCTTAGACTCATTCATGTATCATACATGTATATATACCATGATTAGGTATCGTGATTCAAGTGAAGCATAAACAAAGCATGTTTTCAAACTAATAACTATGATAGTTACGTGTATGCAATGTGAATACTCATAAGCATGCCTAATATGAGTTATATGACTACCTTAAATGTTTACAAGGTGAGCATGTTAGATTTTGTGATTTATGCTATTTGATTCGGCTAGACTTATATTATTGAAAAGCGACCCAAACTAGTTGATTGGTGCGGGATCATGTGTTTGACTGAGATGAACAACCTTCTTTGAAGGGAAAATATATTTGTCGGGAGACCGACGTGTGCACAATTTAGTACAATTGAACAATATATATACCGTAGGGTAATTTAGGCTGATCACCTGTTGTACTTATTTTCGATTGGGTTATCAGTTTAATACTGTTAATTCTAGTAAGAGTTCATAGTCCTTAGTGACTGCTCAGTATTCAGTTATCTTGAAATTTTGAATTGATTTAGTATTGAATCTTAATGATATCTTTATGTCCTTAGCGATTATTATTGAGAACTGTTAATATTTCTTGTTATCCTTGAAACTATCACATCCTGTTATACTCTTTTGAGATTCAAGAACTATATTACTCACCCTTATTGTATATTACTTGCTGAGTAATTTGTGCTCATTCTTGTTTTTCCTAAAACATTTCAGTTAAGGCAGAGCAGGGTGAACCTTCGAGCGTCGATAAGGGCAAGGGAAAGGCTACCAACTAGCTTGTCTCTTTTATGTTTTAAATATTTTAATGTTGTATTAAGATGATGTAGTAAGACTGGATTTGACTATGTTTATGCTTAAGTCAGATTATGTAATAAGTCGTTAATTGATATTATTATGTAATCTATTAAGTACTGTAGGTTGCGAGACTTGGGGGAATAATTATAATAAATCATTGTAAATTATTCTAGATTAGATTTTTCGCTGTGATTGTGTGATTTTAGTTATTATCGTATTGCCATGAGAACGTGACGAACCGAATTCGAGTGACCAAGTGGCGGTACGAATTTGGGGGCATCACAGGTTGGTATCAGAGCTGTAGTTATGAACCTGAGGAGCGAGTGTCCTTAGATTATAACTTAGGAGAATTTAGAAGAACTCACATAGAGTTTTCCCTAGAGTGAGACTTAGCGTGTTATGAAATGTAACTTCATTTTATACAATGAGCTTATGTTTTATTTAACATTCTAATGGAGTTGCTGTATGTTTGTCTTGTGTTTGTGATTGTAGGATGACAGACACAGGTGTACCTAGTAGAGTGGCCGAGGAGGAGCCTAGAGATATACATGTAGTATACGAGGCACCTCTAGAGGCTATACCAGTGCAGGCTATTTCACCATTTGAGTCTGACGACGAAGATGAGATTGAGATAGAGTCCGATCCAGAGGACGAGCCAATGGAGGATGAGCCAGTAGAGGACTCTGATGAGGCTACTGTAGAGGAGCAGATGTTAGGTGAATACAAGGAACGTATACTGGAGTTGGACTGCAGAGTCCAGGAGTTGGAGGCTGAGGCCTAGGAGAGAGAGTCTGAGTTCCAGAAGCTGAGGGACGAGGACCATCAAAGGAAGTTGGACATGCAGGAGTTAGAGGTGGAGATTATTTACCGTAGGGAGGCAGGGATCCAGATGGGAACCTTATTCCACAGGTCAGCGGAGAGAAACGTAGATCTGGCAGGGAAGCTAGAAGAGGTCGAGCAAAGGGAGCTGAGTGAGAAGACTGAGAAGGAAGCACTCCGCACTCAGCTAGAGTTGGAGGTTATGGATAGGATCCACTTCGAGGAGAAGTGGGAAGCGGCCAATGAGAGAGCTGACGACCTGGAGGATGAGGTCAGATGTAAGAAATGGAAGATGAACAATATGGGGTACGTGTTTCGTTCGGCATTTAAGAGGGTGATTGATGGTATGTACCACTACTCGGTGGAGCAGGGACAGACCCTACATACTTAGAGCCGAGAGTTGATGGCGTATATAGTACAAATCGAGTATAAGAGCGCTGTGGAGTGTGGGATGATGGGATGAGACCCTTAGTCAGTCTAGTAGTAGTATTTACTTTATGTGTTGTATATACTGTGTTGTAATCCCAACTTTTTGTGTAAAGTGTAGGATAGTGATGTAAACCCCATATAAGCTTTTGTTAGAGGGGTAGTATGGTAGTATGTTAGTATTCCCCGCCTTTTGTGATATTAGGGGATATGTGATAACATTTATAGAAATATGCTAGGGATAATCATGTAATGAAACGATTTGGCATATGAATATAAATGAAGTTTATTTCAGAAACGTGTTATAAATTTTATGCCTTTAGTATTAAAAGAAATACTTAAGTAATAATAGAATGAAAATTTGTGATGCAGATAATGCCGCCCAGACTTAGATTGACTGCACTTTAGGAGTCAGTGAACAATGAGAGGGAACAAGTAGACCCGATCCAGAAACTGGTAGACTTGTTAGGAGAAGCTCTTAGGGGGAGGAACAATGAACCTGTTTGCCCAAACCCTCAGGCTATTCCAATAACAACCTTTAAAGACTTTAGAAGTTTAGGACCCCCAGAGTTCGAGGGAACTACTAACCCGATAATTGTGCAAACCTGGATCAAGGAGATCGAGAAAGCTTTCACCATAGCTCATGTGGGCGAAGACCGGAAGACGGTATTTGCTACGTACATGATGAGAGGCGAAGCGAACTACTGGTGGGAGGCAAATCAGCAGAGAGCTGGAGAAGGGACGATAACATAGGATAAGTTTAAGACTTTATTTTTTGAGAATTACTTCCCGAAAAGCATAAAGAACCGAATGGAGGTGAAATTTTTAGAACTAAAGCAAGGTGATATGACGGTGGCGCAGTACGCAGCTAAGTTTAACGAACTAGCACGATTTGCGGAGCACTAAGTTGGAGATGAGGAAAGGAAGGCAAGACGATTCGAACAAGGGCTGAAGCCGTGGTTGTTCAATAAGGTATCAGTTCTTTAAATTGATTCCTTTGCGACATTGTTGGAGAAGGCAATCATTGCGGAAGGTGGCAGTGAGGCCTTAAGTCTGTATAACAAAAAGAAGAAAGGGAAGAATACGGGAGGAGAAAGTCACGTTGGAGGAAGCAGCAGTGGAGGAAGTAATTTGGGAAAGAGAAAATGGGAGAACAACAACAACAAAAACAACAACAATCAATCGGGGAATTTTCATGGAGGTTTCAAGAAGAAGGCTGAAGGATGCCCAAAGTGTGGGAAGAACCACCAAGGTGAGTGCTGGAAGGGACGTGGCACTTGCTACAACTGCGGACAGGAAGGGCACATCTCGCCCAACTGCTCAAAACCAAAGAAGATCCAAGGATGTTTTGCTTGCGGCTCAACTGAACACCGTATTAAGGACTGCCCGAAGAAGGGAAGTGGCAGAGGTAACAGTCAACAAGGGGGAGGTAACAAACTGATGATCGGTGGACCGACACAATCCAACAGCCCAACCGCCATAACTTTTAACATAACCGTCCAAGACGCAGTGGCTGCCAAGGACGTGGTGTCAGGTATAATCCCAATCAATGATATAAATGCTTATGTATTATTTGATTCAGGTGCCACCTGTTCTTTTGTATCTGAAGAATTTTCTAGTAAACTTAACACACCCCGAGAACGATTAGAAAATTCCTTGAACATAGAAGTTGCGAATAAGGAAGTAATCCCTGTAGAATACGTTTATCGAAATTATCGCGCAAACATTAGAGAACATGAACTGAGCGTAGACTTGATTCGTATTAGATTGGGAGAATTTGACGTAATACTGGGGATAGATTGGTTGTATAATCATGCTGAAATAATTGATTGTCAAAATAAATGTGTGAACCTTCAGACTCCGAGTAAGTTTAAGGTAGTGTTTTATGGTAGCTCATCGCTTAAACAATCGTGTTGCGTTACGATGATGAAGGCCAAGAAATTGTTAAGGAAAGGATGTGTAGGTTATTTAGCTTACATTGTAGATACTGAAAAAAAGGGAGTAGAAATTAAGGATATATCCATAGTGAATGAATTCCAAGATTTATTTCCGAACGATCTGCCTGGTCTTCCTCCAGACAGAGAAATCGAATTCGTAATAGACTTAGCACCGAGAACGGCACCGATTTCGAAAGCTCCATATTGTATGGCACTAGTAGAAATAAAGGATTTGATGATACAACTACAAGAGTTATTGGATAAGGGTTACATTCGATCAAGTGTGTCTCCTTAGGGTGCACCAGTGTTATTTGTTAAGAAGAAGGACGGATCGATGAGGCTCTGTATCGATTATCGAGAATTGAACAGAGTAACGATCAAGAATAGATATCCGTTACCAAGGATAGTCGACCCGTTTAATCAACTGAAGGGAGCGAAGTATTTCTCAAAGATAGACCTACGGACAGGATATCACCAACTGAAAGTACGGAATGAGGACATACCAAAGACTGCGTTTCGAACCTGTTATGGACATTACGAGTTTTTGGTAATGTCATTTGGATTAACTAATGCTCCGGCGGCATTCATGGACTTGATGAACAGAGTTTTCAAGCCATACTTGGATAAATTCGTGGTAGTTTTTATCGACGACATCTTGATCTACTCAAAGACAGAAGAAGTGTAAAGACCCCAAAATTCGTACAATATAATTTTTGTGACACCCCCAAATCCGGGTACTTCGTTTTCACATGATTTGGTGTTCACTTTCTAATATAACATACATCTACCCAATGAATAATTCAAAGTAACTACAACTTAAATTAAAATAAATAAATCTCCCTTACAACAAGGGTTACAACCTTTGTAAAATAAATCCCGGGTTACTCTAACCCTGACATGAATATAACAAAGTGCGGAAATAAAAACATAACATTCAAGTCTTATTACAATCATTCTCATTTAAATAAAACAAGTCTTCACTTGCTTTGCATTCCCTTGCCCTTACTCGTAGACGGAGCATCAGCGTTATCAACCTTAACTAAAATTGTTATTTAATGCAAGAGTGAGCAAACCACAGCTAATTGGAGTTTAACAATAATATAGACATGAAAGGATATCTTTAAAAGAATCTAAATAATATGATTCGCTTCAACAATAAAGAATTGAATAATAATTCTTTCATCGCAATTATAATTCAAAAATAGAATTTATCTGAGTGTCATAAGACCTTTGAACTCTTGTCCTAGGTTATAAATATTTTTATTTAAACCTTTAACAGTCAATAAGATTATGGACCTTAACTTGTACTTAGGGGGATCAGCCCTTTGTACCATGTATTGTGCACAAACATCTTAACGCTATGCGTAGTAACCTCCCCTAGTAAATAGGGTTGTTCAACTCAGTAATTTGAATTCAAGTCCGTACCAAAGAAAGTTTGGTTTGGATAAGCTTACAAGGGTAATTTAGAATTCAAGTTCATCAACTAAGGATTAGTTGAATCGACTATCAATAATTCGTAAATAACAAAATTATGAACTAACATATGCTTTAGAATCAACTTAAAGCATTTAAAATAATAACTGAATCTTACTTGAACGATAAGTTAAGATCTATTAAATAAACAATTGTCCAATACAGAAATGGAAAGGACATTCTCAACAATGAATATATGAATTCCAGAATTTATATATAATTAACAAGTTTAAGGTTAGAAAACTTGCATAAAAATTTAATACAAGATCAGGGTTTAGAAAACTTGCATAAAAATTAATACAAGATCAGGGTTTAGAAAACTTGCCTTAAGCGCAAGCTACTTAACTCAACCACGTACTTAAACACTTTCTATACACATTCAATTATAATAATCTAAATTAGTTAATACATAACTAATTCACATAAGTGGTTAACCCTCATAGTTAACTCACTCTAAATAAATAAATAATAATAATTAACTATCACATAGTTAATTACATCACTTACATATTCACATAATTAAATTAATTATATATTTAACTAAATTATAATTAAACAATTATAATTCAAACACTTAATCAAATTATAATTACTTAAATTATAATTACCATTTAAATTATAAATTATTATAATTTAAAATCAATTAAACTACATCATGCATTTATAATTACACAATTTATAATTAATCATGTATTTATCAATTATAATCAATAATTAATTAAACTATAACATGTATTATAATTACACAATTTATAATTAATCATGCAATTGTCAATTTAAAATCCACAATTAAACATGCATTTATTAAATTATAATTACTTAAATTATAATTTAAATTAACATCTAATTGATTAAAATAAATCAACTTCTATACATTATAATTTCACAGAATTATAATTTAAATTAAATATTTACTCTTAATTATTATTAATCAAATTATAATTAAGTAACTTATTTTACAATTAAACAATTATAGTTTATAATTTATATACTATATTAGGTTTCCTTTTTCTCAAATATGAATTTATCACAATCATATAACAACATGTTATATCATTTAAATATGTGTCCACTATCAATGAATAATTAAACTAAGGCTCAAAAATAATCTGCACAAATAAACTAAAACCACTGCCCAAGCACTGTGCACGGCGCAGCTGCGCAGCCAGCAGCCTGGGCACCGGCGCAGCTGCGCAGGGGTCGGACCAGAGATGGGCAAGCAGCCCAGCTGCGCTGCTTCTGGCCTTGCTGCCGGCCCAGCTGCGCAGCAACTCGGCCAGACGCAGACAGCCACGGCTCTCTGCTTTACCGAACAACCCATACAATCCAACAACCGGCAATACCAAGCAATACAAATAACATAGGACACATACATGCAACAATACATATGTACAACATGTACTTAAACATAAAAATCACCTAAGTAACAAGAACCAGTGTTTTAAAAACTTAATTTTTGATATTTTCATATAAACTCATACTTTAACAAAATAAGTCACTGTAAATCCAATTCTCAATCAATTCAACTTGTAATACATGCATTATTCTCATGATTCAAGGTAGTATCATAGACAAATTCTAAACAACATACTAACATATACCAATTTCTCAAAGTAAAACCAACCATAATATATAAACTCATGTAAACGAAACTTTTTTCATGAAAACTCATTTTTACCACAATTAAATTTCTAAAACTTGTATATGGCATATAATTCAACTATAAACAACATAGTAATTCAATCTATATATATATACCCATCATGCTATACAATTTTCATAAGAACATGCTTTACAGAAAATGAAAATATGAAGAACATAATACATATCAAATATAAGAAAGTTGAGGAATACCTTTATTGATTAATAGAAGTGAAGAAGATGATGATCTCCTTACTCCTTCCTTCTCTAATTCTTCTCTGCTATTCTTCCTCTCTTCTCTCTCTTTTCTTCTTAGTCTTAGGCTTAAACTAACGTAGTTTTTTCTTACGTAGTATATAGATATATAACTGACATATATCAATAATATACATACTAACTAATATTTAATAATCCAATTAAATTAGGAGTTACAAAATTCAAAAGTATTTATGGCTTGTTTGGCAACAGGAAAAATTAGAACTAGTCTTACTAACTTAGGCATGGTTTAGGTAAATTAGGTTTAAGCTAGAGTAAGGGCTCTATTTGGCAACAGTCTTTTAAAACAAAAGCAAGGACCTTGTTTGGTAAAAATTATTTAAAAATTCTTTTTCTTTTATTTAATAAATTATTTTAACAAATACTCTAATGTCATATTTTAATCAATTAAATATTAATCATCTAATTTAATCAATTAAAATCTAACATCAATTAATCACATGACATTGCCACATAATTATAATTACTCACTACTTATAATCCATGTAACACTTCATCACATATCTCATCTAATTTAATTATCTCAATTAAATTAAAACTATAATATAAAATTAATATACATTAATTAAATATTACACATTCATTTAATTAATGTATAATACTTAATTAAATCACTCCATAAATCACATAATTTATTTATTTAACTCAATAAATAAATGACACAAAATATTTATTTAACTCAATAAATATTTAAAATTAAATATAAAATCTCAATCGTTATAATTTCCCTTCTCGATCGTTAACAATACAACTTTATTCTAATTTTACATCATGATTCGATATTAAAATAACTAAAAATACGGAATAATTAAAACTTTTATATAATCCGTTCTTTATTGACCTGAATCTCAACCTTTACATAACATCTCCTTCATTCAAATCTATATCATGAATCGTTACAACAAAATGACTATACAAGTCTTACATCATGAAGTAATATCCATATACATCGGATAACTCAACTTACAATTTATCAATCATGTTACATTTAAAACAATTACATTACTCATCTAGAATAAATAATTCCTCGCATCGCTATAGATCTCAATTAAAGTTTAACTAGCACATATCATTACTTTGCATTCTTGACCTGCAAAAAAGGTTATTTGCAAGAGTGAGCTCGACAGCTCAGCAAGTTCTAACAGATTCCATGCATCATATAGCACATAATAACAAACTCAACATACATCTCATAATAATTAAAGTAACATGGCATACATGCTTCAATTCACATAGCAAATATAAAAATTGAGTTCCTTACTCAATCAATATTCTTTAATCAATCAATGTAGTCATAAATTGACTTTAACATTCATGTTTACAACATATATAACATATCATGCTCTTTGCAAAATAATTTAAAATAGTTCATAATATCATCAAGTTCACATAGAAAATAGGAACCGATAGACTTGCCTTGCTCGTAGATTACCAAATACCGAAAAACAGCTTAATATAATCTGCTTCATGATACTACATAACGTATTACCATAACATCAATTATTAGTCACCTAGCAACGCTTATCAAACGTCTAAGTAAATACTACTTTATACTTTCTAATTCTCTTCTATTTACTCGTTTGACACTCGCTGTCAAATCATATGTATAATTAACAATATCAGTTAATTATCACATAGCTAATCCTCATCGTTAGTTATCCACTTTAGGTTAACTCATTCCTCTTAAACTAATAAGTTAATAATTAATTACCACATAATTAATCACATCACATAATCATATTATATTTCACATGATTAATCAATTAATAATTACATACTCATTTTAAATTATAATTAAATAAATTATAATTTAAACATCCACTTTAATCAAACTATAATTAAACAATCATAATTTATAATGAATCAACTACATCATGCATTAAATCATAATTTAAACATATTTAAATTAAACCATTACTTAGATTATAAATACTCAATTTCTATTCATGCCCTCATTAAATTATAATTTAAATTATACTTTTGTCTTGATTATAATTATTCCAAATTATAATAACATATTAAGTTATAATTAAACAAATTATACTTCAAGTTAAACATTTACTTTGATTAAAACAATCAACTCAATTCATTATAATTTAACAATCATAATTTACATTAAACCTTTACTATAATTATAATTATTCAAATTATAATTATATATATCATATTAGCTAAGTTATATTTAAACAATTATAATTTAATATCTATTATAAACAATTCAAATAATACTTTAAGGTTTTCCAAAACCTCTTTTCTTTCCTAGTTATGAAATTGTCAAATTCATGATAACAATATATTGTTGCAACTTGGTACACGATAATTATCATAGAAACAAAATAATTTAGGTTTTAAAGCTTGAACAAATAACTAGAGTTCTCTGCCTCTGCTCAGCCAGCGGCGCAGCCACAAGCCTTGGCACCGGCGCAGCTGCGCAGGTGTCAAAACCCAAAAAACCCAGCGGCGCAGCTGCACTGTTTCTGCCCTTGTTGCCGGCGCAGCTGCTCAGGAACGCAGATAGAAACAGTGCAGCAACGACACTCTACTTCACTGCTAACCCGAACAATTCAACAACCGCAATTACTAGTCACTCAAACAATGTAAGACATGCATACACAATACTACACATGTTATATAGATGCTACCAATCACAAAAATTGTCCAAGCAATGAAATCAAAGGTTTTAACAACTCAATTTTGACATTTTCATAGAAACTCATATATTTTCAAAAATCATTCACTGTAAAATAATTTCTTAAGAAATTCATGCATTTTCTTTCCATGATTCAAGATATAATCAAAAATAATTCTAACAAGCATATTAACATGTACTAATTTCATCAATTTTACTCTAAAATTAACCAAAACATGAAAACTCCACGTGAACACGTATTCTCCATTTAAAACATGTTCTGATAAAACTTTGATTTTTAAAATTCCTTGTTTATGGCATACAATTCATATATAAACCATTATAAACACAATTTATATATGTACATCATATATATGAAACTTTCATGCTAAATCATATACACAGAGAACCCATACTCATGAACAATCATAAGGAAAACATATAAAAACATAAGAGAATTAAGACATACCCTTTCTGCTTAGATGTTTGAAGAAGAAGATGATTATTCTTTTAGGTTCTTCCTTTCTTTCCTTATCTTCTTCTCTAATTCTTCTCTGCTCTTTCTTTTTCTCTCTAGCAAACTAACTTTGTTTTTCTAACTCTTGTTTTAATCTAACGTAATATACATATAATATAATATACATATATTACATAATTATAATACATATAACTTCCAATACATAATGGCATATATTAAATATAATAAGTACCATTAATATATAAGTTACAATTAGAATTTAAACAGCCATAAGGCTTGTTTGGCAAAATAAGTTATTTTTTTAAAAAAAAATAGGTTTTTAAATAGTAAAGGCTCCGTTTGGCAAAACGAACTTAAAAATAGTGCAAGGGCCTTGTTTGGGAAAACGATTTTTAAAAAAACTCTTTTTATTCTTTTCATAAATCCTTTAACACATATTCTTAATGTTATCATTTAATTAATTAAATCTTAACATTCTAATTTAATTAATTAAAAGTCTAACATCAATTAAGCACATAAAATTAACACATAATTATAATTACTTGCTTATTATAATTGCATGTAACACTCATCACCTTACTCATCTAATTTAATTATCTCAATTAAATTAGAACTATAACATAAAATTATTATATCAATTAAATCAAATACTAAATACCTATTTAATTAATATACTACACTTAATTATCTTACTCCATAATAATCATGTAATTATTTATTTAACTCAATAAATAATTCAATTAAAATATTTATTTAATCAATATATATTAAAATTAACATTTAAATTCTCTTCACATCAATTCACATATTTCACAATATATGACACGTATTCACATACTCAAACTCAAAACATCAGATAATAAGAATTTTATTTATTAAATTCTCATTTATAAATTCTAAAAATCTGGGATGTCACATCCTTCCCTCCTTATAAGGATTCCGTCCTCAGAATCACCGAAACCCTACCTTACTCAGGTTTCCATCAAATCTCTTTAAAAACATTTATCGTTGAATAACTTCAACGCATTACATTAATATAGGTTTTATATATATATTCTACTACATTCAGTTCTTCAACAAATTTTAGGTTTTATTTCATAACCCTAAATTAAACACAATTATGTTTCAAATATTATATATTCTCTAACTCGTTCAATTCTTTTCTAAGGATCATTACTACATACTTTACTAGTCGAATTAATATATTTCGTACTTCACCATCTATAATTATTCGGGTTATCACATTCACCCATTCTTCTAAGAATTTCGTCCTCGAAATTTAAGTCTATCAATCTATATATATCATTCTATCAAAATAAATTTTACGTTAATCTCTAATCACTGGATTAAGGCGTTCAACAACTACTTCTTTCAGAATAATAAGAATCTTCCACAATTACTCAATAATTGGAAAGCGATATAAATAACTCAGGAATTTAAAATATTCCAAATCATGCTTAGTGGTCGCAAGACCTTGAACTTTGTTTTTTAGGTTTAACAGTGCTTCACCCCTGGTACTTCACACTATAAACCACATCGGTACTCTAGGTGACCAGCCTATCGTACCCCTACGTCGGGCCCAAACGTAATACATCGTAACGACTATATGCGTTACACTCGGAACTATTGTCTCTGATAACATGTCCCCTTTTATAGGGTTGTTCACCTCAGCTTCTTAACATCTGAATCCGCACAAAAATAATTTGGTTTGGCATAGTTTGACCAAGAACGCTCGAATTTCATAAACATCTTTCAACATTTGTCTAGCTGAATCAAGTAGCATAGACTTCTAGCAAACATTCGGACATCAATCGAAATATATATATATATATATATATATATATATTTTTAACCAACTCAATAAAATTCTATATTTTTTTTTGTTTAAGGAAGCTATAAGTAAATATATTTTTTTATAGATTAAGGACCTAAAAATAATAAATCTTTTCATAATATTTTGATACCGTACCGTAGTAATGGTACGTTGAGGATTTCGTCATTACACGACGCCGTCATACTGCATCATACCATAATGGGCTGACGATCATACGATCACATCCAACACTAGGTTTAACTGCATTGATAACTTCCTCGATTTTTTTTTCTACACCATATCAAATGATGTATAGAATATGTAAAATACATTTTGAAAATTTTAAATCATTTTTGTCTAGCTGAAGCAATTAGCATAGATATGTGAATAATAGCACTATTTTTTTAAAAAATAATTGGTTCCATCATTTGATCCAATATTTTTCAAGAAAAAACAGAAGTGCAACATCAGCACGAAGTCAATAAATTTTGAAAATCTAGCAAAGCTAGGAGATTTAGAATATAAAACTTTCTCCATAAATTAAATCTTTACTCCATCATTACTTAATCATTTTATCAACCTTAAACAACATCAATGCTTCCTACACCATAACCTTTCTATTCTCAGTATAGTTCATCAAACTTTCCACACTTTGGAAGTCAGGAACTTTCCACAATAATATGAGTTTAAGAACTTCCTAGTCAGACCATAGGCGTCCATTCGCTGAGGAGTTCCAAACATACCATATGATTAGGAGTCATGTGTTGGGTTTGTACGAAATCATGACACAATCAAATTGTAAAAATTAGCGGAAGCATGGTATATCAGAGTTTAAAAATTTCTACAAAACCATTATTCGGATCATCCTTTATGCAAATTATTAATTTAAAACGATAAATAAAAAGTTATGGAATCATACCCTTGTAGAATGAAGCTTCCACAGGTACGAGTTTAACTCCTTGTTCTTCGTGATCTCCTTAAATTTTCGGGTTAGATTCCTTCCTTTGATCAACGTTAGCCACCCAAGTGTTTGGCCTCTAGAGGTGATCCACCATGGAAGAGGAATTATCAAGAAAGAAGGTGATTGGCTAAACCTAGTTTTCTATCCTCTATAGAAAAGGAGTACTCTCCAACAATTGAAATTCCATCAACTAATATCTATTGTAAGACTCCTCTTATATAGATATTGGTCAATCTTTCTAATCCTATTAGACATGGGATTTCATTTAATTAATTAAACTCCTTTAACTAATTTTGGCTTCCCACCACATTGGGAATAATTAATTAAATTTATTTAATTAATTTGTTTCGTAATCTTATTTGGAATAAATGAGAGTACTAATATTAAATTAATTACTAAACTCCTTTAAAAATTAAAATAATAATAATTGTAATAATAATAATAAGACTCCTCTTATTAATTTATATTTAATATTTTCTAAATATTAAATAATAAATATTAATCTATTTAATTTATTCTATCACCATAGATTAAATTAATTACACTTAATGCATTATTACAATTATGTCATTACCTCCTTAAATAATTATTCTTCCTTTTATGGTGTGACCCTTTAGGTTCTCCATATTAAACCGGTTGTGAATAAATCAAATAGAACAATTCTAATCTTATTTAAATAAATAAATTAAATTAATAATCTATTTAAATAAATAATATTTATTTTACAATAGGGATAAGTCTCCCTAGCGATCAACGACTTTCTGGATAATATAGATTTCAACATTAATCATAAAAGAACTTGTGAGTAAATAGTTACCGTACAATTCAATCCTTCCAGCATACAATGTCCCAATTAAATATAAGACATGGATTTACTGTCAAGTCTTATTTTATTTAATTATATGTATTTCGATTAGAAAATGCACAACTCCAAATAATGCAAATTAGAAACTTCTTTCTAATTTCATTCCACCTGGGCCAAGGATTACTGGGTTGTCATTTAACGAATCACATAGGACATATCTCCTCTTTTACTAGAGGTGGTAGATTCTTTATTGATAATTCATTATCTCTATATGTAACTCATTATACCCAAGCATGCCCTTTTATATACCCTAAAGGGCTTTAAGGAATAAGTCAAAGTATAATTCATTACATACAAGATACTATGATGATCTCAAGTCCAAGGATCACTTGTACTACTATCACATTAGGAATTTCTATTGACAGGCGAGTAAAACTCCATTAGGTATTCCATAGCGAGTCACATTCAGTGAACTTATTCTTCAATAAGCACCTACATACTTGTTTTAGTGTCTCCACACAAATGATCATGAGATCAATCATCCTCATCCAATGAGCAAGCAACATATGTACCAATCTATCCGGATTTACTAATCCCCTTTTTAGTAATCCCGCGATTGAGAACTATTTTAGTTTTAAAGCTTTCTAAGAATTTAGATCTCATTAGCATGATCATCATCATGATTCTAAAAGCATTGCTTAAAACTATGGGTTATTTACATATTATAAAAATAGCACCATGTAGATAATTAAATGTCTTTAATAAATGACTATTTTTATTAATAAATAAATAAGATTGTCTCTAAAGTATATGCTTTATCATCATACATGATTGGCTTGTATGCATACTACTTTCAATCTCCCACTTGCACTAAAGCCAATCGCCATGGTATGTCATACCAACTTCTCTAAGTGACGATCAAACTGCTGTTATGTTAAAGCTTTAGTAAATGAATCTGCAATGTTATCTTGAGAGTCTATATGCTCCTCTTTCAATGATTTTTTTAATCAAGGTGCCGCAGCACATGTTTAGATTCAAGATGAGACTTAGGAACTATTTCTAGTTCTGTAATGAACTTTTCATCCGAAACATCAACTTGCAGCTTCACTTACAGTTATATACTTTGTCTTTGTCACTAAACCAACAACCTTTTGTTGTTTGGAATCTTTCTAATTCATTGCACCATCTTTTAAGGTAACGACTTACCCTAAAGTGGATTTGTTATCGTCTTGGTCAGTTTGAAAACTTGAGTCTGTTTAGCACTCTAGTTTAATTCAGACTCATCATATGATATGATGACATCCTTAGTGTCAGTTAAGTACTTTAGGATGTTTATCACTGTCCTGCCGTGATCTTCTCTAGAATCTGACTGACCAACATCAAGTCTTGTATATTTCATTGCATACATGATAGTAAATCATGCGATCTCTCTTTTATTGAGGATAATTTTAGAGAGATTCACTCCATGGCTCATCACCATGAGACACTTTTGTAGTTTGCCATGCTAAACGCCTTTAGCATCTAATGAATATATGTTCCTTGGGTTAAGCAAAACATCCTTTTTAAATATATCAATAAAGATTTATATATCCAATGTGGGATGTTCTACCCCAATCATTCATAGAGGAATGTTTAGACAACTTTGTTTTGATTAATTGTAACATAGGAATGTCATTCCCTATCAGTAATATATCATCAACATATAATACAAAGAATGATACTGCGCTCCCACTAACCTTCTTATATACACATGGTTCATCCTTGATTTTGATAAAATTAAACTCTTTGATTGTCTCATCAAAACGAATGTTCCATCTACGAGAAGCTTGCTGCAATCTATAAATGGATCGTTGTAGCTTACAGACTTGATTTGTTCCAACCTTTGAAATAAATTCCTCTTGCTGTGTCATATACACATCCTCCTCATGTTTCCCATTGAGGAAGGTCGTTTTCAAGTCCATCTGCCAAATCTCATAGTCGTTATAAGCTGCAATCGCAAGCAAAATCCGAATGGACTTGAGCATAGCTACTGGTGAGAAGGTTTCATTCTAGTTAACTCCTTGTCTTTGTTTGAAACCTTTTGCAACCAGTCGGGCTTTATAGGTCTCTACCTTCCCATCTGGTCTAGTCTTTCTTTTAAAGACCCATTTACACCCAATAGGCTTAATGCCTTCAGGTGGTGAAACCAAAGTCCATACTTTGTTTTCATACATGGAGTCCATTTCGGATTTCATGGCTTCTAGCCATTTTCCTGAGTCTTTATTACTCATAGCCTATTCGTAATTCAATGGATCATCATCATTCATGATGTGTACCTCATTGTCATCCTCTATAACGAATCCATACCTCTCAGGTATTTTCGGTACTCTTCCAGATTTATGAATAGGGTGTGGTAGAGTAGGTTCTTCTACTTAGTAAGGTACCTGACTTTGATCCGTGGTAACTTGTGGTTCTTGAACTTCTTCAAGATATATCTTACTCTCACTGACCCCTTCATGGATAAACTCCTTTTCCAAGAAGGCAGCATGTTTCGCAACAAACACCTTTTGATCAATTGGATGATAGAAATAATACCCTACAGTTTTTTTAGGGTATCCCACAAATCTACACTTATCGAATTTAGTCTGTAGCTTATCATTTTCAAACTTTTTAACATAAGCTGGACAACCCCAAGTCTTAACATGCTTAAGATTTGGTTTTCTCCCCGTCCACATCTCATATGGAGTCTTTGGGGCGGATTTGGTAGGTACTTTGTTAAGTAGGTATGCAGCCGTTTCTAGGGCATATCCCTAGAAGGAAATTGGAAGGTCGGTAAAACTCATCATGGATCGAACCATGTCCAACAGTGTTCAATTTTTTCTTTCAGATATTCCATATAACTGTGGTGTACCTGGAGGAGTCCATTGTGAGATTATACCATTTTCTTTGAGACAATTGAGAAACTCACCGCTTAAGTATTCTCCACCTCGATCTGATCGAAGTATCTTAATACTCTTGCCAGTTTGTTTCCCTACTTCACTTCTGAACTCTTTGAACTTTTCAAATGATTCTGACTTGTATTTCATTAAATACATATATCCAAATCTTGAGTGATCATCAATGAAAGTAATAAAATAAGAATACCCACCCCGTGCACTTGTTGTCATAGGTCCACAAACGTCTGTGTGAATCAATGCCAACAACTCTGTAACTCTTTCTCCTTTTCCACTAAAAGGAGATTTAGTCATTTTACCCATGAGACAAGATTCACAAGTTGGATATGATTCATAATCGGATAGCTCTAGGAGCCCATCCTTATGCAACTTGAATAATCTTGTTTCATTAATATGACTGAGTCTACAGTGCCACATGTAGGTATAAATAATATTTTCTCTTTTCCTTTTCTTAGTTTGTTCAATTTGAAATATATTTTCTTGCAAGTCAAGTATATAAAGTCCATTTTGCAAATTACCAACACCATATAAAACATTACTTTTATAAATAGAACAACTGTTGTTCTTTATTATAATGTCAAATCCATCCATATCTAATACGGAAATAGAAATAATGTTTCTAATGATATTCGGAACAAAATAATAATTATTTAAATAAATGGACTTGCCCGTAGGCTATGCTAAACAATAAGTGCCTACAGCTAATGCAGCAACCTTTGCTCCATTTCCCACTCGTAGGATAACGTCATCCTTATTTAGCTTTCTACTTCTGACCAGTCCCTTCACATTATTACATATGTGAGAACCACAACCGGTATCCAATACCCAAGTAGAATTTTGACTTTTTGAAAAATTAATTTCAATCATGAACAAACCTTAATTGGAAGTCGAAGCTTCTCCAAGCTTCTTCTCTGCCAGAAACTTCTTGCAGTTCCTCTTCCAATGACCCGACTCGTTGCAATGGAAGCACATTCCTTTGCTAGCTGGATTAGGTTTTTTTTGTTCTTTTATGTTCACCTTACCCTTGGTCATCCGAGATTGGAAGAGCTCCTTAAATATCTCATATCTAGCAGTCCTACTTTGTTCACCATACAACTCCTTGAGGTGAAGCAACATAGTAGGAGCATCTATGTTTTCATGCTGACGCTGAAGCTCGTTATTCATGGATGAGAGCATGATGCATTGAGCCACAGATGCGTCATTTTGCCACTTGACAATGGTGGCAATTTCTTCCTTAGATGCTGATTCTGGAACAGTTCCAGAGACAGGTGAATTTAGGACATAAAAATCTTTTCAGCAGTGAGAACTATTCTCAGATTCTTTAACCAGTCCGTATAATTTGGTCCGGTTAGTTTATTGGCATCAAGTATGCTACGCAGTGAAATTAGTGATTTTTACATTTTTTTAAATTTTTATATGTGAAAAGATAATATTTTAGCAAACATTCATTTAATTAATTTTGCATATCAAAATAAATTTAGGTCTTTATTTTAAATTGGTATCTTCTACTATTTTCATCAAACTATATTACCCTCACTTATATAGTTCGGCAACATCTAATTAAAGATTAGCTAGTGAGATAAAGGATCCCATTTTAAATGTATATAACCTTGTGGATAGCACAACAAGCGATATATAAATAAATAGGTAGACAACTCATGTCAATTACATCACCATGTAATTCCTTTTATTTGGCCTTTTAAATCATAATGGTCAAGTGTGTGCACATCCGAACTACAATGATTTAAGTTAAATCCAGCCTAGCACTTCTATAAATTCAAAAAAGAAAAATGTTCGTCCTTGTGGATAGCACAACAAGACTAGATCGTTCAATTTTCTTGATAAACATTAAATGTGATTAATTAACATCTTAAATACTCAATACTCGCCTTGTGAATAGCACAAAAAGCTCATATTAAATATTTAATACTCTATCAATTTATCATGCTAGAAGGCAACGTTCGATATTCCAAATATCATTTGAACGCTTCAGACTTAATATTATTTCTTTGAGGGGTTTGTTATTATTTGTCTCATCTTATTTAGTGCGCATGCACACACACACACACACACACACACACACACACACACACACACACACACACACACACACACATATATATATATATATATATATATAAAATACGCATCATTTTATTAAACATGCGAAGCATGTTTACATAAAATATAATATATATAATATTTAGCATGCAATATAGAATACTATATTCTACCCGGATTGATTATGGACTTTTATTCTAGTTTGGTTCACTAGAGCCACCAAGTGAACCAAAAGGTCAAACCTAGGAGTGTAAGAATTTAAATTTAAACGTAACTATTACATTTAAACCCGGGCTCCATACAAACGGGTCTTCACGCGTTCCTTGCTCATTGGTCTCCAATTTATTCAAGATAATTCTATCTATCTCTATTACATAAACTATTTAAATTAAATAGAAACCTTGATCAGCAGTCAAGGGGAAGTATATAGGAGAAAGAGAGAATTTTACATCAAGAAAAAATCAGAGAAGACGAGGTACGCAGACCCCATTTAATAAAACTCATTCATTCAAACATTCAACTAAAATAAAATCCAATCACATTGGTCAAATAGTCCAAAATCAATTCCCATTTATTATCATACATATCACCATATATATCAATAAATAAATATTCATCTCATAAATTAAAACATTCCATATATATATATGAGTATCATTTAATGGGCAATTTTAAATTGCTATGAAATTCAATTTCAAGATTAAAATAAACTGTTTATTTTAATTATAAAATTATTAAGAATAATATATATATATATATATATATAATAACCGTATATATATATATATATATATATATATAATCCACCAAATTCTTGTACCTTCCAATATTTCAAAAGTAGTGGTCACTTGATTATATAATTAAGTGATTGAATTCTGATTCAATTTGAATCACGCCACCTTTTTTTAAAATTCAAGGATTCAAAATCCTTTTAATTACACGGAAGCAGCAGCCGAGAAGAGAAAAAATAAAATAAAATTTCGTTCTCGTTTTTTTTTCTTCCATAAAAAATAATTTTATACAACTAATTATGCCCAATAAATTATTCTAAATACATACCCATACATATATATGGAATCAAAACAATTAATAATTGCATAAAAATTTGGCTCTGATGCCACTGTTGGGTTTGTACGAAATCGTGACGCAATCAAATTGCAAAAATTAGCGGAAGCATGGTATATCAGAGTTTAAAATTTTCTACAAAACCATTATCCGGATCATCCTTTATGCAAATTATTAATTTAAAACGGTAAATAAGAAGTTATGGAATCATACCCTTGTAGAACGAAGCTTTCACAGGTACGAGTTCAACTCCTTGTTCTTCGTGATCTCCTTGAATTTTCGGGTTAGATTCCTTCCTTTGATCAACGTTAGCCACCCAAGTGTTTGGCCTCTAGAGGTGATCCACCAAGGAAGAGGAATTATCAAGAAAGAAGGTGATTTGCTAAACCTAGTTTTCTATCCTCTATAGAAAAGGAGTACTCTCCAACAATTGGAATTTCATCAACTGATATCTATTATAAGACTCCTCTTATATAAATATTGGTCAACCCTTCTAATCCTATTAGACATGGGATTTCATTTAATTAATTAAACTCCTTTAATTAATTTAGTGTTCCCACCACATTGGGAATAATTAATTAAATTCATTTAATTAATTTGTTTCGTAATCTTATTAGGAATAAATGAGAGTACTAATATTAAATTAATTACTAAACTCCTTTAGAAATTAAAATAATAATAATTGTAATAATATTAATAAGACTCCTCTTATTAATTTTTATTTAATATTTCTAAAATATTAAATAATAAACATTAAGCTATTTAATTTATTCTATCACCATAGATTAAATTAATTACACTTAATGCATTATTACGATTATGTCATTACCTTCTTAAATAATTATTCTTCCTTTTATGGTGTGACCCTTTAGGTTCTCCATATTAAACCGGTTGTGAATAAATCAATTAGAACAATTCTAGTCTTATTTAAATAAATAAATTAAACTAATAATCTATTTAAATAAATAATATTTATTCTACAATAGGGATAAGCCTCCCTAGCGATCAACGACTTTCTAGATAATATAAATTTCAACATTAATCATAAAAGAACTTGTGAGTAAATAGTTACCGTACAATTCAATCCTTCCACCATACAATGTTCCAATTAAATATAAGACATGGATTTACTGTCAAGTCTTATTTTATTTAATTATATGTATTTCGATTAGAAAATGCACAACTCCAAATAATGCAAATTAAAAACTCCTTTCTAATTTCATTCCACCTTGGCCAAGGATTCCTAGGTTGTCATTTAACGAATCACATAGGACATATCTCCTCTTTTACTAGAGGTGGTAGATTCTTTATTGATCATTCATTATCTCCATATGTAACTCATTATACCCAAGCATGCCCTTTTATATACCCTAAAGGGCTTTAACGAATAAGTCAAAGTATAATTCATTACATACAAGATACTATGATGATCTCAAGTCCAAGGATCACTTGTACTACTATCACATTAGGAATTCCTATTGACAGGCGAGTAAAACTCCATTAGGTATTCCATAGCGAGTCACGTTCAGTGAATTTATTCTCCAATAAGCACCTACATACTTGTTTTAGTGTCTCCACACAAATGATCATGAGATCAATCATCCTCATCCAATGAGCAAGCAACATATGTACCAAACTATTCGAATTTACTAATCCCCTTTTTAGTAATCCCACGATTGAGAACTATTTTAGTTTTAAAGCTTTCTAAGAATTTAGATCTCATTAGCATGATCATCATCATGATTCTAAAAGCATTGCTTAAAACTATGGGTTATTTACATATTATAAAAATAGCACCATGTAGATAATTAAATGCCTTTAATAAATAAATATTTTTATTAATAAATAAATAAGATTGTCTCTAAAGTATATGCTTTATCATCATACATGTTTGACTTGTATGCATACTACTTTCATCATGACCTTACCATAAGCTTGAGTTTTTAAGAACTCGCACTTAATCCTAATAACATCTTACTAATCTTAATAGTCTCTAACTATCAAATATACAAATGAGAAAAGAATCACTTTTTCACCACATATACATTGATAGCGCGACACCAACATTCTAATGATTATCAATGTGATAAACTAAGTGCAAGCACAAAACCCTCGCCCATACAAAGATTTGTACAACTCAGCCATCACATGATTACTCAATTGAAATCCCACTTAACTCTATCTTCTTCTTAACTTCTCGCTCTATACTCGATACAGATTTCCTGTATCTCAACATTTATAACTCCTCGTGAGTTAATCTCGTACCATATCATAGTATATTCTCGTTATAGTCTCAAACTATAACTATGCAATCATTACAGACCATCTGTCTTTTACAACTTCAAAAGATCACGTTGTGACCTTATTCTATAATCATCTCTCTTATGATATTTTTTTTTTATCTCATTATCGTTTTATTTTAAAACTTCTTATCTTTTCCTTTCATCATGTTATATCATGGCTTCATTATGCTTTCAATCTTATAGACCTCATCTATTCATCGTTATTCGTCATCTTTATTATTGGAGTTAGGTAACTCCTGATTCTCATCTTCATATCTCTTCAAGATTCTTCTTTGAATCTTCTTGTTTATTTATTAACTCTTCTTTTAAGAATTTCTAACTTCGTTCATAAAGTTTAATATTTTATTCGAGTTTTATTCCTCGTTATTCTCACCTTCTTCTTATAACATTTCTAGGACTTAACTCATCTTATACTTCTACGTATGTGAAAGGAATCACCTTTTCGTTATACGTAACTTAACTTCTCATTCTCTAAGGTCATAGCCTAAGGTACTCTTACCTAAGGTGTATAACCTATCAGCTCTGATACCAACTGTAACGACCCCAAAATTCGTACAATATAATTCTCCTTCTCGATCGTTAACAATACAACTTTATTCTAACTTTACATCATGATTAGATATTAAAATCACTAAAAATGCAGAATAATTAAAACTTTTATATAATCCGTTCTTTATTGCCCTGAATCTCAACCTTTACATAACATCTCCTTGATTCAAATCTATATCATCAATCGTTACAACAAAATAACTATACAAGTCTTACATCATGAAGTAATATCCATATACATCAGATAGCTCAACTTATAATTTATCAATCATGTTACATTTAAAACAATTACATTACTCATCTAGAATAAATAATTCCTCGCATCGCTATTGATCTCAATTAAAGTTTAACTAGCACATATCATTACTTTGAATTCTTGACCTGCAAAAATGGTTATTTGCAAGAGTGAGCTCGACAGCTCAGCAAGTTCTAACAGTTTTCATGCATCAAATAGCACATAATAACATGCTCAACATACATCTCACAATAATTAAAGTAACATGACATATATGCTTCAATTCACATAGCAAATATAAAGATTGAGTTCCTTACTCAACCAACATTCTTTAATCAATCAATGTAGTCATAAATTGACTTTAACATTCATGTTTACAACATATATAACACATCATACTCTTTGCAAAATAATTTAAAACAGTTCATAATATCATCAAGTTCACATAGAAAATAGGAACCGAAAGACTTGCCTGGCTCGTAGATTACCAAATACCGAAAAACAACTTAATACAATCTGCTTCATGATCCTACATAACGTATTACCATACGCATCAATTATTAGTCACCTAGCAACGCTTATCAAACGTCTAAGTAAATACTACTTTATACTTTCTAATTCTCTTCTATTTACTCGTTTGACACTCGCTGTCAAATCATATGTATAATTAACAATATCAGTTAATTATCACATAGTTAATCCTCATCGTTAGTTATCCACTTTAGGTTAACTCATTCCTCTTTAACTAATAAGTTAATAATTAATTACCACATAATTAATCACATCACATAATCATATTATATTTCACATGATTAATTAATTAATAATTACATACTCATTTTAAATTATAATTAAAAAAATTATAATTTAAACATCCACTTTAATCAAACTATAATTAAACAATCATAATTTATAATGAATCAACTACATCATGCAATAAATCATAATTTAAACATATTTAAATTAAACCATTACTTAGATTATAAATACTCAATTTCTATTCATGCCCTCATTAAATTATAATTATATAAATTATAATTTAAATTATACTTTTACCTTGATTATAATTATTTCAAATTATAATAACATATTAAGTTATAATTAAACAAATTATACTTCAAGTTAAATATTTACTTTGATTAAAACAATAAACTCAATTCATTATAATTTAACAATCATAATTTACATTAAACCATTACTATAATTATAATTATTCAAATTATAATTATATATATCATATTAGCTAAGTTATATTTAAACAATTATAATTTAATATCTATTATAAACAATTCAAATAATACTTTAAGGTTTTTCAAAACCTCTTTTCTTTCCCAGTTATGAAATTGTCAAATTCATGATAACAATATGTTATTGCAACTTGGTACATGATCATTATCATAGAAACAAAATAATTTAGGTTTTAAAACTTGAACAAATAACTAGAGTTCTCTACCTCTGCTCAGCCAGCGGCGCAGCTGCGCAGCCACAAGCCTTGGCACCGGCGCAACTGCGCAGGTGTCAAAACCCAGAAAATCCAGCGGCGCAGCTGCGCTGCTTCTGCCCTTGTTGTCAGCGCAGCTGCGCAGGAATGCAGACAGAAACAGTGCAGCAATGGCACTCTACTTCACTGCTAACCCAAACAATTCAACATCAGCAATTACTAGTCACTCAAACAATGTAAGACATGCATACACAATATTACACATGTTATATAGATGCTACCAATCACAAAAATTGTCCAAGCAATGAAATCAAAGGTTTTAACAACTCAATTTTGACATTTTCATAGAAACTCATATATTTTTCAAAACCATTCACTGTAAAACAATTCCTTAAGAAATTCATGCATTTTCTTTCCATGATTCAAGATATCATCAAAAATAATTCTAACAAGCATATTAACTTATACTAATTTCATCAATTTTACTCTAAAATTAACCAAAACATGAAAACTCCACGTGAACACATATTCTCCATTTAAAACATGTTCTGACAAAACTTTGATTTCTAAAAATCCTTGTTTATGGCATACAATTCATGAATAAACCATTATAAACACAATTTATATATGTACATCATATATATGTAACTTTCATGCTAAATCATATACACAGAGAACCCATACTCATGAACAATCATAAGGAAAACATATAAAAACATAAGAGAATTAAGACATACCCTTTCTGCTTAGATGTTTGAAGAAGATGATGATTATTCTCTTAGGTTCTTCCTTTCTTTCCTTCTCTTTTTCTCTAACTCTTCTCTGCTCTTTCTTTTTCTCTCTAGCAAACTAACTTTGTTTTTCTGGCACTTGTTTTAATCTAACGTAATATACATATAATATAATATACATATATTACATAATTATAATACATATAACTTTCATTACATAATGACATATATTAAATATAATAAGTACCATTAATATATAAGTTATAATTAGAATTTAAAAAGCCATAAGGCTTGTTTGACAAAATAAGTTATTTTAAAAAAATAGGTTTTTAAATAGTTAAGGCCCCGTTTGGCAAAACGGACTTAAAAATGGTGCAAGGGCCTTGTTTGGGAAAACGATTTTTAAAAAAACTCTTTTTATTCTTTTCATAAATCCTTTAACACATATTCTTAATGTTATCCTTTAATTAATTAAATCTTAACATTCTAATTTAATTAATTAAAAGTTTAACATCAATTAAGCACATAAAATTAACACATAATTATAATTACTTGCTAATTATAATTACATGTAACAATCATCACCTTACTCATCTAATTTAATTATCTCAATTAAATTAGAACTATAATATAAAATTATTATATCAATTAAATCAAATACTAAATACCCATTTAATTAATATACTACACTTAATTACCTTACTCCATAATAATCATTTAATTATTTATTTAATTTAATAAATAATTTAATTAAAATATTTATTTAATTAATATATATTAAAATTAACATTTAAATTCTCTTCACATCAATTCACATATTTCACAATATATGACACGTATTCACATACTCAAACTCAAAACAGCAGATAATAAGAATTTTATTTATTAAATTCTTATTTATAAATTCTAAAAATTTGGGATGTCACAAGAAGAACACGCTGAACATCTGAAAATTGTTTTAGAGGCACTAAGAAAAGAGAAGATGTATGCGAAATTTTCTAAGTGTGAATTTTGGATGGAGAAGGTTCAATTCTTAGGTCACGTGGTGGATAAGAATGGAATCTCAGTAGACCCTACAAAGGTCGAGGCAGTAAGTAATTGGGAGCAGCCGAGAACACCGACAGAGGTGAGAAGTTTCTTAGGGTTAGCTGGGTACTATATACAATTCATCCAAGATTTTTCTAAGATAGCAACCCCGTTGACCAATCTGACGAGAAAGACGGTGAAGTTTGTGTGGACAGACAAATACGAAGAGAGTTTTCAAGAACTGAAAAAAGAGATTGAGCGAAGCGCCTGTGTTGTCATTACCAGATGATGCGGGAAATTTTATGGTGTATAGTGATGCATCGCACAAGGGACTTAGTTGTGTGCTAATGCAGCACGGTAATGTCATTGCGTATGCATCACGACAATTAAAGGACTATGAAAAACGATACCCTACTCACGACTTAGAGTTAGCGGGAGTAGTTTTTGCGTTGAAGATTTGGAGGCACTATTTATACGGGGAGAAATGTGAGATATACACAGACCACAAAAGTCTAAAATATATCTTCACACAGAAGGAGTTGAATATGCGTCTGAGGAGGGGGTTAGAATTGATCAAAGATTATGACTGTGATATTCTTTATCACCCGGGTAAGGCAAACGTGGTTGCCGACGCCCTGAGCAGAAAAGGAAGGGAGAAATTGTTTCACTTGACTACTCAAGAGGAGTTGATAAGAGAGATGGAGAAATTGGAAATAGAGGTAAAAGGACAGGAGAGGTCTGAAGAGAAGTTGTTCGTAATGGAAGCTTGTCCGATATTGTTGGATAGAGTAAAGGAAGCACAAGAGAAAGATGAAGAATGTGAGAAAATTAGAAAGAGGATAACAGATAATGGAGAAGAAAAATTTAGCATGGATAAAGACGGTATCTTGAGATTCGAAGGAAGAGTGTGGGTGCCAGCGGTAACCGAGTTGAGAGAAGAAATTTTGCACGAGGCACATAATACGACGTATTCCGTTCATCCGGGAGGCACTAATATGTACCGAGATTTGAGGCAACACTTTTAGTGGCCCAACCTAAACGGGGAGATGCAGAGTGCGTTAGTAGATGTTTAACTTGCCAAAGCGTCAAAGCAGAGCACCAGCGGCCGAGTGGTTTACTACAACCGTTAGAAATACCAGAGTGAAAATGGGAGCATATTACGATGGACTTCATGGTAGGACTTCCAGTCACACAGAAGGGATATGATGCCATTTGGGTTATTGTGGATCGACTAACGAAGACCGCACATTTTCTACCAATCAAGATCTGCTACAGTTTGAATCAGTTAGCGAGTCTGTACGTAAAGAAGATTGTTTCACGACATGGAGTGCCGGTGTCAATTGTCTCTGATCGAGATCTGTGCTTCACGTCAAATTTTTGGAAAAGCTTGCAAGAGAAAATGGAAACACAGTTGAGGTTGAGTACCGCTTATCATCCTCAGACAGACGGACAGAGTGAGCGAACAATACAAACGCTGGAGGACATGCTTAGGACATGCGTGATGGACTTCAAGGGAATTTGGGACGACCACCTACCCTTAGTTGAATTTGTGTATAACAATAGTTACCATACGAGTATCGGCATGCCACCGTACGAAGCTTTTTACGGAAGAAAGTGCAGAACGCCATTATGCTGGGACAAAGTCGGAGAGCAACGAATACTCGAACCAGAGTTAGTACAACAAACCGCAGACATGGTGACAGTGATAAGAGCCAGACTAGTAGCAGCTCAAGATAGCCAGCAAAAGTACGCGGACTTGCATCGACAAAATCGGGACTTTAAGTTCTCTGTAATTGAAGTGCTATATTTAATTTGTTGAGAAATTAGTTTTATGTGTATTGGGATTACATAATCTGTTATATGTTGTCTATAGATGATTTTTGAAATATCGAATTCATGAAAGCGTGTTTGAAAGTGAAGAATTTGAGTTTTGGTTTTTATATATATTACGTGGTCTGTTTTGGAGTCAAAATTGGTTTTGAATTCATACTCTAAACTGTAAATCGATGATGGATGTTGTTAATATGTGGAAATACAAAAACAACGGAAGTTAAACGGATCGATTTGGTTGAATAACGAATTCGTAGTGAATGAATTCGCTAAATATGTGTAAAACATAAAAAAGTAGCTTGAACACTAAATTGGAACGCTTATAATGAAATGCTAATATTTTTGAAGTGTTATAATTATCATGTAGATGTGTAGTTCTATGAATTACGAATCTATAGAGTCAAAAACGGACTCAATCGGATGTGCGTAGCTTGATTTATGAAGATTAGAAGGAGGAAAGGGTCAGAAATTTGGGAAGAACCAAGCCTGGAACATCCCTCCACCCCTTGTGGCGCAGCTGCGCAGCCCTCAAGGCCATTTAGGGCGCAGCTGCGCCGGTCATGGTCAGAAAAACAAACAAACAAACACTGTTTTGACCTGCTGTGGTAGAATAGCTATAACTTTCTCATACAGACTCGGATTGAAGTGATTCAAGATGATCCGGAACGAGCACGAGTAGACCTACAATTTTTATTTTTTAACTTTTTCAATTTGAGGTCGTTAGCTAGGGTCAAAATGGTTATCTTTGTGACTGATGCGTATTCGAAGGCAATCGGAGGGCGTCAGACATGCACATACGCAAGTATAGTGCTGTCGACGATAATAGATGTTGTTACAAGTTATGAAACATGAATGTTAGTAAATATAATAATGTTAACATTAATAAATGATGTGTTAGATTAGTTGTATAAGCACACTAAGCATGCACAAAAGAGATAATTCGGGCGGGTGACGAATGAACATCGAAACGCCGTGACAAGTGTTAATGAATGTAAAAAGTGTTGTAAGTCAAATGAAATGAACATTATAAGATATGAAATGGGGTTAGTATAAAACCAATAAGTAGTCCTAACAAGACTTAAACACTTGAATGAATTTTGAATATTACGAAAAAAAATATAGTGAAATATAAGTCGGTAGTTAACACAATCAAATTGAATATTGTGTATTGATAATGGGAAGGTTTATGAGATGTAGAGTAAATTTTACATTACAACTAATATGCTTTGCTATGTGACTAATAGTTGATGTGCATGATTATATAATTGTGTAGGGCACGTGAAGTGCAGATATCTGTAAGCTGTTAAACTGTTATTGGTAAACAACGATCAAGGCAAGTCTTTCAGTTCCTATTTTCTACGTGAACTTGATGATGAACTATTTTAAATTATTTTGCAAAGAGCATGATATGTTTTATATATGTTGTATGCCTGAAATGTTAAAGTCAATTTATGACTACATTGCTTGATTAAAAATGTTGATTGAGTAAGGAACTCAATCTTTATATTTGTTATGTGAAGTAAAGCATGTATGCCATGTTACTTTAATTATTATGAGATGTAGGTTGAGCATGTATTTATGTGCTATATGATGCATGAAAGCTGTTAGATCTTGCTGAGCTGTCGAGCTCATTCTTGCAAATAATCACTTTTGCATGTTAAGGATTCAAGGTAACGCTATGTGCTACTTGAAAGAAATGAATCAGATGTAATGCATGAAGAATTATATACTTTGGCTGAATTGTTATTATTTTGGACCCTGTTTAAGGTTTCAGATAATGTATTTGATAATGTATGATGGTTAACAGATGTTGTGTTGTAAAGTTTAAATTTTACCCGATGTATAAGGGTTATTGAATGTGATTGTAAGTTTTAGTTTATAATAACTCTGACGAAGCGATTCATGAAATAAAGTTGAATCAAAGTTATGTAATGATAAAGGTTGAGATTAAGGGATAATAAAGAAGGAATAATATCAAAGTTTTAAATATTCTGTATTTTTAGTGATTGTATCATTGATTAATGATGTAAAGTCTGAATAAGGATGTATTATTAACGACCGTTGTCGAGAGTTGTATTGTATGAATTTTGGGTTCGTTACAGTTGGTATCAGAGCTGATAGGTTATACACCTTAGGTAAGAGTACCTTAGGTTATGACCTTAGAGAATGAGAAGTTAAGTTACGTATAACGAAAAGGTGATTCCTTTCACATACGTAAAAGTATAGGATGAGTTAAGTCCTAGAAATATTATAAGAAGAAGATGATAATAACGAGGAATAAAACTCGAATAAAATGTTGACTTGATGAACGAAGTTGGAAATTCTTAAAAGAAGAGTTGTTAAATAAACAAGAAGATTCAAAGAAGAATCTTGAATAGATATGAAGATGAGAATCAGAAGTTACCTAACTCTAATAATAAAGATGACGAATAACGATGAATAGACGAAGTCTATAAGATTAAATCATAATGAGGTCATGATATAACTTGATGAAAGGAAAAGATAAGAAGTTTTAAAACAAAACGATAATGAGATAAGAAAGAATCATATGGGAGATGATTATAGAATAAGGTTACGACGTGATCTTTTAAAGTTGAAAGACAGATGGTCAGCAATGATTAAATAGTTATAGTTTGATGCTATAAAGAGAATGTACTATGATATAGTACGAGGTTAACTCACGAGGAGTTATAAATGATGAGATGCGGAAAATTCATATCGAGTAAAGAGCAAGTTATGAGCAAGATAGAGTTAGGTGGGATTTCAGTTGAAGAATCATGTGATGGCTGAGTTGTACAAACCTTTGTATGGCCGAGGGTTTTGTACTTGCACTTAGTTTATCACATTGATAATCATTGAAATGTTGGTGTCACGCTATCAATGTATATGTGGTGAAAAGGTGATTCTTTTCTCATGTGTATATTTGATAGCTAGAGACTATTAAGATTAGTAAGATGTTATTAGTATTAAGTGCGAGTTCTTAAAATTCATGCTTATGGTAAGTTCATGACTCATAATCATATGGTATGTTTGGAACTCTTCAGCGAATGGACGCCTATGGTCTGACTAGGAAGTTCTTAAACTCATATTATTGTGGAAAGTTCCTGACTTCCAAAGTGTGGAAAGTTTGATGAACTATACTGGGAATAGAAAGGTTATGGTGTAGGAAGCATTGATGTTGTTTAAGGTTGATATAATGATTAAGTAATGATGGAGTAAAGAATTAATTGATGGAGAAAGTTTTATATTCTAAATCTCCTAGCTTTCCTAGATTTTCAAAATTTATTGACTTCGTGCTGATGTTGCACTTCTGTTTTCTTGAAAAACATTAGATCAAATGATGGAACCAATGATTTTTTTAAAAATAGTGCTATTATTCACATATCTATGCTAATTGCTTCAGCTAGACAAAAATAATTTTAAATTTTCAAAATATATTTTATGTGTTCTATGCATCATTTGATGTGGTGTAGAGACAATAATCGAGGAAGTTATCAATGTAGTTAAACCTAGTGTTGGATGTGATCGTATGATCGTCAGCCCACTATGGTATGATGTAGTATGACGACGTCATGTAATGACGAAATTCTCAATTTACCATTATTACGGTACGGTATCAGGATATTATGAAAAGATTCATTTATTTTTAGCTTCCTTAAACTATATAAAAAAGTGGATTTATTTACTTTTAGTTTCTTTAAATGAAAAAAAATTTGAGTTGGTTAAAGATATATATATATATATATATATATATATATATCTTGATTGATGTCCGAGTTATTGCTAGAAGTCTATGCTACTTGATTCAGCTAGACGAATATTAGAAGATGTTCATGAAATTCAAGCGTTCTTTGTCAAACTATACCAAACCAAATTGTTTTGGTGTGGATTCAAATGTTAAGAAGTTGAGGTGAACAACCCTGTAAAAGGGGACATGTTATCAGAGACAATGGTTCCGAAAGTAACGCATATAGTCGTTACGATGTTAAGATGTAATACGTTGTGCACGATGTAGGGGTACGATAGGCTGATCACCTAGAGTACTTGCAGAGAGTGTTTTCAGTCTGTGTGATTGCTAAATATTCTGTTAAAGATGGTTTATAGTGATGATGCACTATTAAACCTGGAGAAGAGTTCAAGGTCTTATGACCCCTCAGCGTGAATTAAAATCTTTTAAATTCCTGTTATTCATATTGCTTCCTAATTATTGAACAATTGTGGAAGATTCTTATTATTCTGAAGGTGAAGGTGGCAAGAATGATATTCCCTAGAAAGAAATAGTTGTGAAACACAACAAGTTAGTGAATAAAGATTAACGTAGAATCTATTTCGATAGATTGAACGAATGAAGATTAATGAAAATTTCGAGGACGAAATTCTTAGAAGAAGGGGTGAATGTGATAACCCTAACACTTATAAGATAGTGAATTTTGAAGTATATGAATTCGATGAGTAAGGTATATGGTAATAATCCTTGGAAAGAAAATGAACGGATTAAAGAATATATAATACTCAAAATATAATTGAGTTCAAGTGAAAGGTATGAAATAAAACCTATAATTTGTTGAAGAAATGAATGTAGTAGGAAATATAAAATCTATACTAAGGTAATGTGTTGAAGTTATTCAATGATAAGTGTTTTTAAAGAGATTTGATGGAAACCTGAGTAAGGTAGGGTTTCGGTGATTCCGAGGACGGAATCCTTATAAGGAGGGAAGGATGTGACAACTCGAATTTTCAAAAATTATTATAATAAGAAGTTAATAAATAAAATTCTCATTACGAGATGTTTTGAGTTTGGATATGTGTATATATGTGTTATATGTGGTGAAGTATATGATGTGGTGTGAATATAAAATATATATATATATATATATATATATATATATATATATATTCATAGGTTGGAGGAATGAGGTTTAGTAGTTAATTTATTTTAACTATTAAAGAAGGGAAACGAAATTGTTTGAAAAGGGAATTAAGTTAATTAAGTTGGAAGTTATATTATTGAATAATATAATTTGATTATTATGCCTTGTTGGCACTATAATTGTTATGAATTAAATTTCATAAATAATGAGAGTAATTCACTTAATTAAAATAGTGAATTAATGTAAATATATTTGTTTTAATAAAATGAGAGGATAATGTGTTACATATAAATGTAATATGTTAATGTAATTTGATTGAGAATTTCGTAAATAGTTAAGATAATTATCGAGTAAAATAAATATTTTAGTTGAGATATTTATTAAATAAAGTAAATATTTGATGGAAATTATTATGAAATAATTTATTCATGTATGATGATATTAAGTAAATTGATGGTAAACAATTTTATAATCGGTGCGTATTTTATTACACTAATGGAATGACAATGCTCTAATTTAATTAAATAATTAAATTAGAGGATGAATGATTTATTAAATAAATTTATTATGTTGATAAGGAGTGATTTGATAAATTAAGTGATTAATAAACCCAATGTAACTTAATATAAAATTATAAGATTGGTTTGGTTATGTGTAACAAATATACTATATAATAGAGGAATATTAAAATAAATTAAAAAGGATTTTGGGTTCTAGCCAAACATGGCCTAGAGACCCTTTGTATTTTCTAACTGCTGAGACTCTTGATTTGTGTAACTGAGGGCTAAGTAAATATACGTAACTTATTTTTCTAAGGTTAAGAACACAGAAGAGAGGAATAAAGAAATTGAGATAATTCTCTGTAAATTGAGAAGAAAATTCTGAGAATCAAAGAAGAGAAAGAAGATTAATCAAGCTTCTCTAATCATCTAGCTAATTAAAGGTAAACAATCTAGTTTAAAGTTTCGAGTTCTTAGTTTTGTTTTTTAAGTTCTCTGTAATTGAAGTTCTATGGTTAATTTGTTGAAAAATTAGTTTTATGTGTATTGGGATTACATAATCTGTTATATGTTGTCTATTGATGATTTTTGAAGTATCGAATTCATGAAAACATGTTTGAAAGTGAAGAATTTGAGTTTTGGTTTTTATTTATATTACGTGGTCTGTTTTGGAGTCAAAATTGGTTTTGAATTGATACTCTAAACTGTAAATTGATGATGAATGTTATTAATATGTTGAAATACAAAAACAACGGAAGTTAAACGGATCGATTTGGTTGAATAACGAATCCGTAGTGAATGAATTCGCTAAATATGTGTAAAATATAAAAAAGTAGCATGAACACTAAATTGGAACGCTTATAATGAATCGGTAATATTTTTGAAGTGTTATAATTATCATGAAGATGTGTAGTTCTATGAATTACGAATCCATAGAGTCGTAAACGGACTCAATCGGATGTGCGTAGCTTGATTTATGAAGTTAGAAGGAGGAAAGGGTCAGAAATTCGCGAAGAACAAAGCCTGGAACCTCCCTCCGCCCCTTGTGGTGCAGCTGTGCAGCCCCCAAGGCCATTTAGGGCGCAGCTGCGCCGGTCATGGTCAGAAAAAAACAAATAAATAAGCACTATTTTGACCTGTTGTGGTAGAATAGCCATAACATTCTCATACGGACTCGGATTGAAGTGATTCAAGATGAACCGGAACGAGCACGAGTAGACCTACAACTTTCATTTTTTAACTTTTTCAATTTGAGGTAGTTAGCTAGGGTCAAAATGGTCATCTTTGTGACTGATGCGTATTCGAAGGCAATCGGAGGGCGTCAGACATGCACATACGCAAGTATAGTACTGTCGACGATAATAGATGTTGTTATAAGTTATGAAATATGAATGTTAGTAAATATAATAATTTTTAACATTAATAAATGATATATTAGATTAGTTGTATAAGCACACTAAGCATGCACAAAAGAGATAATTCGGGCGGGTGACGAATGAACATCGAAACGCCGTGACAAGTGTTAATGAATGTAAAAAGTGCTGTAAGTCAAATGAAATGAACATTATAAGATATGAAATGGGGTTATTATAAAACCAATAAGTAGTCCTAACAAGACTTAAACACTTGAATGAATTTTGAATATTACGAAAAAGAAATATAGTGAAATATAAGTCGATAGTTAACACAATCAAATTGAACATTGTGTATTGATAATGGGAAGGTTTATGAGATGTAGAGTAAAGTTTACATTACAACTAATATGCTTTGCTATGTGACTAATAGTTGATGTGCATGATTATATAATTGTGTAGGGCACGTGAAGTGCAGATATCTGTAAGCTGTTAAACTGTTATTGGTAAACAACGATCAAGGCAAGTCTTTCAGTTCCTATTTTCTACGTGAACTTGATGATGAACTATTTTAAATTATTTTGCAAAGAGCATGATATATTTTATATATGTTGTAAGCCTGAAATGTTAAAGTCAATTTATAACTACATTGCTTGATTAAAGAATGTTAATTAAGTAAGGAACTCAATCTTTATATTTGTTATGTGAAGTAAAGCATGTATGCCATGTTACTTTAATTATTATGAGATGTATGTTGAGCATGTATTGATGTGCTATGTGATGCATGAAAGCTGTTAGATCTTGCTGAGCTGTCGAGCTCATTCTTGCAAATAATCACTTTTGCATGTTAAGGATTCAAGGTAACGCTATGTGCTACTTGAAAGAAATGAATCAGATGTAATGTATGAAGACTTATATACTTTGGCTGAATTGTTATTATTTTGGACCTTGTTTAAGGTTTCAGATAATGTATTTGATAATGTATGATGGTTAACAGATGTTGAGTTGTAAAGTTTAAATTTTACCCGATGAATAAGGGTTATTGAATGTGGTTGTAAGTTTTAGTTTATAATAACTCTGACGAAGCGATTCATGAAATAAAGTTGAATCAAAGTTATGTAATGATAAAGGTTGAGATTAAGGGATAATAAAGAAGGAATAATATCAAAGTTATAAATATTCTGTATTTTTAGTGATTGTATCATTGATTAATGATGTAAAGTTTGAATAAGGATGTATTGTTAACGACCGATGTCGAGAGTTGTATTGTATAAATTTTGGGGTCGTTACAATAAGTCGTTAATTGATATTATTATGTAATCTATTAAGTACTGTAGGTTGCGAGACTTTGGGGAATAATTATAATAAATCATTATAAATTATTCTAGATTAGATTTTTCGTTGTGATTGTGTGATTTTAGTTATTATCGTATTGCCATGAGAACGTGACGAACCGAATTCGAGTGACCAAGTGGAGGTACGAATTTGGGGGCGTCACATAACCCCTGGATGGTCTTGTGATACAGTGATACAGATGTCATCCTCGATAGTCAGTCGCATCGAGCATCTACCACCATCCGTGGTAGTGTCGTCCTTGAGGTCGTGGTATGATAGTCTGCCCTTCCCAGCTAGAGGGACAGTGGATCGGATGTTAGGGCATTCATTAGCCCTTGTGGACTTCCAGGTTCCATATAGATTCCTAAATGGCCTCTTATCCTGTTGGATACCTGAGAGGCAGGTTTTCCGCATCGGGCAGCATGAGTTGACTCTGACTTTGGAGGAGTACGAGTGGCTTACTGGTTTGGCTTTGGACTTGCCTTGCGCCCGTACTGCTATTAGTGATATGAGGAGACCGTTCCTGCGGATGTCGGGTCTACGCTAGAGTATAGTCATGGATGAGATCGTTTCCGGACGGGTGATCTCGATTGACTTCTTAATCGATCGTTTCGGTAGACTGGATAGTTATGATCGACATGCTGGTGATTTCCTTATCTCGGCAGAGGCGTGGCATTCAGCCAGGATAAATATTTTATTGATGTGCATCGTAGCCTATATATACATGCCACTTTATTTGGACCTTGGCTTGATGGTCGTGGTCCATGCCCTTAGAAAGGGTAGCACTATCCTACCGATGATACTGGCCGAGACATTGAGGTCAGCTACCTATTGCAGCACCTATTCAGAGGGGTTTTTTAGAGGTAGCTCTGTCCTTCTGTATGTATGGCTTATGACCCATTTGCATCTGATCGGCTTCTTCAGACATCAGGGGTATTGCTTTTCCCACGAGATAGCTATATCCTACTCATTTCAGCCAGCAGAGTGTTCGGATGTAGAGACATGGTCAATTTTTCTGTCAGATATTGTGACACCCCCAAATTCGGGTACTTCAATTCCACGGGATTTGGTGTTCACTGTACAAATATCATCTATCTATCTACCCATAATAAATGCAAACCATGAAATAGATAGGAATAAATCCTCCCCTTATGGGGTTACAACATCTGAATATAAATACATCAATCCCAGGTCATACTAACCTTAAACATCTGTGCGGAACATAAACAAATAAATAAGTCTTACACAACTTTAACATAAGTCTGAAACATAAAGACATAAAATAAACAACAAGTCTTCATCACTTGTTGACCTTGCCCTTGCCTTTGCTAGTAGAAGGCTCTTCGGACCTTTCGTTCTTACCTGCAATGTTATTATTAGGCAAGAGTGAGCACGATTGCCCACAAGTATAATAATATGACAACAATATAATAACATGCAAGTGAATCAAAGACATCTGAATAAAAAAACTCAACTTTTGACTCAAGAATGAATAACAGGAATCAAAAGAACATCTGAGGGTCATAAGACCTCGAACTATGTCCTAGGTTGTAAAGTGTTAAACTTCAAACTTTTAACAGTCATAAGACTATGGACTCTACTTCTCGTACTTAGAGGGGATCAGCCCTTAGTATCATACTGTGCACAATATCTCAACGCTAAAGCGTAAATAATCCCCTATACAGGGTTGTTCATCTCAGTTTGACATCAGAGTCCGCACCAAAGGAAGTTTGGTTTGGATAGGTTCAACAATAGTTCTAGAATTTAGAATGCTCATCAACTATGGACTAGTCGAATCAATAAGGGTTCGCTAGTCTTGTAAGGTTTAACAATAACAACGATATTCAACTTGAATAATAAATCTCAAGAGTATACAATCGAATAAGTATTGTATAACTGAAGTAATACTTAAAGGAATACTAATATCTCATATGGAAACCTCAACTTGAATAAACAAGGATAAGAACTTGCTCA
Source organism: Panax stipuleanatus (assembly GCA_020205555.1). Lineage (NCBI taxonomy): Eukaryota > Viridiplantae > Streptophyta > Magnoliopsida > Apiales > Araliaceae > Panax > Panax stipuleanatus. The sequence goes on along the minus strand of CM035121.1, from coordinate 18,572,029 downwards.
ATTGATAACTTTGAATTTACAAAGCTTGTTCAATGAAAGTAAAGTAAGGAAACTTGTTTAATAACAATAAATTAGAGATAGGATACTTGCTCAATGTAAAATTAAGGTTTGAGTTTAGGAAACTTTCCTCTTGCACAAGCTATAATTTATAATTCACGTTCTTTATTAAATCCTACATATCAATACGTTCACAATACACATTAATCAATAACGTAACTAGCATCACAAGTCCATTCTCTTTTGTCTAAACTCTGATTATGATTATACTAATCAAATCACAACACTTGTCTTCATAAAATATTAGATTTCACGAACGACTATCTAACTATGCGTTCAACAGTTCAATTAAACATGTAAGTACCTCATTGACATGTTAAGAATCTATTTTAACATTCCATTATATGTCTAACACATTTTTATGTTCATTAGATTAGGTTACTATTACATTCCCTGGACTAAAACAATTAAAATTCTCATTTCTGGACAAACTACATAGTGGCGCTGCGGCGCCACCATATAAGTTATCCTTGGCGCTGCGGCGCGGCGCGGCTGGCGCTGCGGCGCGGCGGCTGGCGCTGCGGCGCGGCGCGGCTGGCGCTGCGGCGCGGCGCGGCTGGCGCTGCGGCGCGGCGCGGCTGGCGCTGCGGCGTGGACCTTAAGGTCTGGAGCTGGCGCTGCGGCGCAACATGCAAGTTCCAGATTCTGAGGTTCGCTAGGAAAACAGAACTTGGCCAAAAACATCCAATTAATTTATTCACACATGAATTTAAGCATACCCATACACTATAATACACGTATAATCCTTACCCAACCTTTTTAGCACGATTTTAACTAGTTAAAACATACAATTATTTGAATCAAATCATATAATTTCACTATTTTTTTCATACTTTGTAAAGTTTTGAAGGAAAATCAAGAAATTCAACTTTACGGATTCGTTATAACACCGAATCTGTTCGTTTAACTTTTGTTTTGTTCGTATAAACGTGTACAATCATATGCAAGTGCTAATTCAAAGTTAAATCATCGATTCGTGGTATAAACATTGTACATAAGGGCCGTATGGCCATGTATACGACTCTGAAATTTTGAAAACCCAAATATAAACAAATATTTGATGGTTGATCACTAAAGTTATGCATATATGGCATATAATATGTTATTAACAATTAGTAACACATATAAGGCCATATGATTAACAATCATCGACATAAAACATTTAATTTACACGTAAGGCCATATATATAACTTTTCTACTATGCGACTTTTGTAAAATCAAATCAAGCATAATTGTATGAAATTTATTACTTTAAATCATGCATACATGGTATAAAACATGTTATGATCATATAATAACACATATAAAACCATATCATGCATTAATCATCAAATTAGTCATTCACAGAGAACTTTTTAAGAATACGTTAATGAAAACTGTAAGAACTTGAATTTAAAAACGTAGGAGGAGGGATTACCCTTTGCTACTTGTTTAGATTAGATGATAATAGAATGATGGAAGCCTCCTTTGATTCTCCAAACTTAATCTCACAGATTTTCTCTCTCAATTCTTTCTGATCTTTCTCTGATAAAATATAGGTTATATATATATGTAGTATATATGAAATATAAATATACGTGTATATGTGAACTGACCACATAATGGTTAGTTAATCCCATAATGGGCTAACTTCCCAACTCCCTCCAAGGCCTTGTTTGGCTAGCTCCTTATATTCCTTTTTCATTTAATTTAATTAAAGCTTTTATTGTATAGTTAATTAATGTCACACCCAATTTAATCAAAGAATGTTATTTAAATCAATTAAATAAAATAGCATAAATCCACATTAAATCACATAGTCACATAATTAAAATTCTTATTTATTAATTATGTCAAATCATTAAATCTCTAATTAATTATTAAATTAATTAGAACACATTATGCTTATTAATTAATATATTAAATCAAATAAGCTCAGTTAAATGCATCATTGAATATAAAAATTTCTCCACATTAATTTAATCAATGTAACACATATAATTAAATTAATCTACCACAAGTTCATCAATTAATTATTTAATTCAATAATTAAATCATCGAAAAATATTCATTTAATTCAATAAATATTCAAATTACATTACAAAAATCTCGTTCGTCACAGATATTGAGCATCCTCTTTCTATTCTGCCATGCTCAAGGCTTGTCTCCCCTTATAGCTTCCTCACCCATGCATCTGGCATGGACTACTTACCCCTAGCGGGATTGAGAGGGGTGACCACCTACCATCCATTGGTAGTTATGGGTCAGTTTGATCAGTTCTAGAGCCTGCACCATTTTGAGGGGGCCATGGATCAGTGGATGTCAGCTTCTTCTATGTCATCAGCTGACTTGATCCGAATTTATGAATGTTGGACTCATAGGGAGAGGACTAATTTCTCTACTAGCCATCCGGATCGTTCTCCAGAGTATTCGGTATGGTTGGAGACCGATATAGCATCAGCTGCTTTCATCCAGCCAGCTCCAGTTATGGATTCAGATAAGAAGGAGCCTATAGAGGATCCTGACTCTCCTACAGAGGATGATTTGTTCATGGGTCTGACAGCAACCTTAGTTAGTGATCCGCCGATCATTCCTGCCGGGGCATATCCAACTTTGGTAGATTCACTAGCTAGGATGAGTTTAGAGAGAGATCAGGCAAGGGCGCTGATGTTGATTGCCCTGTCCGGCAGATATATAGCTTTTGCTGATAGAGATGAGGCTCGAGCCAATCAGGATACGGCATTGGTCGAGAGAGACGAGGCTCGATCTTCCGGAGATGCTACTTTTATAGAGATTGAAGAGACTTTGATTGCCAGGAATGCTGCTTTTGTAGAGAGGGATGAGGCCATAGCTTCCCGAGATTTCCACATTGCTGACAGTACTACTCTCCGATCATATACCCATGACCTGGTTGCCGCTATGAGTGCTTATATTGATGATCATAGTGAGACTATGACGAACGAGAATTTTGTACAGTTATTTGAATATTTATTGAAATAAATAAATATTTTCGATGATTTAATTATTGAGTTAAATAATTAATTCATAAGATTGTGGTAGATTAATTTAATTATATATGTTACATTAATTAAATTAATGTGTAGTAATTTAATAGCTCAAAGTATATATTTAATTGAGTTTATTTGATTAAATAAATTAATTAAATAAGCATAATATTACTCTAATTAATTTAATAATTAATTAGAGAATTAATGAATTGACATAATTAATAAATAAGAATATTGATTATGTGACAATGTGAATTAATGTAAAGTTATTATATTTTATTTAATTGATTTAAATAAAATTAATTGAGTAATTAATAGTGTGACAATTAACTATATAGTAAATTAGTTAATTAAAATAAATGGAAAAATAATTAGTGTTTTAGCCAAACAAGGCCCTTGTAGAGGTTAGTCCGTTATTTAATACAACGGTAGATTATATATACATATATGTATATTTTGTCAGACGTTTAAGTTAGAAAGTCAGAGAGAATAGATAGAGTTCTGTGAAGAAGAATTGAGTGAGATAGAGAAAAAAGAAATTGAGAAATCACTGTGTTGTCTATGAGTGTATTCATCTTCATCATCTTCAAAAGGGTAATTCCCTTCTTTTAGATTTTCAAAATTTATATTTTCTCAAAGTTCTTCAATACGTATTTGAAAGTTTCTGTAAAAACTAGTTTTGAAATTAAGTCATGATATGGTTATATATATATATGTGTGTGTGTGTGTGTGTGTGTGTGATTATATCGTGTTTTATATTTGGTATGAATGATTTAAAATGATCAAAATCATGCAATTTGGCCTTAATTGGGTTTTTGAAAAGTTATACAGTTCTTATACGTCTTTGTAAAAAATTTCTCTGTTAATGATTATTTTGAGAAATTAAGTAAGATATGATCATATAAAGATTGATATATGATTAGTAGTGTGTGTTGAATCATGTATACATGATTTACACTGATCACACCATTTAATTTTGTTGATAATTGGGTTGTATGAAATACAGAGTATTGAATATGGGAGAATAACCCATATGGATGAAATAAATGTTGTAATCATATGTTTTAATTAAAATTGACACATGATTATGATTGTATATGTTAAAACAAAGAGAATAGAATTGGAATGAACGGATTCGGTGTTAAAACTAATCTGTAATGAGAAATTTCATATTTTTTTTATCAAACTTGACAAAATTATGAAGAACGGTGAATTTAAATGTTTTAAATTGTGTAATTACGTGATTTAAAATGTTAGAAACATGCTAAAAGTGATTTATGATGTTCCTGTGAAGTTTATATTTCATAGGTAACATTACAAATTAGTGTACTGGTGTAAATTGGGAGAAAATGGCGGAGTTCTGTGTTCTTCGCGAGATTCAGGAAATTCGTAGCTGCGCGACCGCGCCGTGCCAAAGGGTTAATGCCGCGCCTGTCTGGAAAATTCGAAAAATTTTCTAAGTGTTAAATTTTGAGTAATTTGTTTTAAATCTAATAAACATAAAGACATGTTATGTATGTGATAAGATGTTAATACAAGATTAATAACTTAGATTATGTGATTGATTAATAAGTTAATTAATTGACTTGAAACCATTATTTGAAAAACCTAATAATGAGTTCGAAGAACACTATCGTGAATCGATAATCATATCGAATCTGTGATTAATTGATATTGTGAATGTATTGATAGGTAAGAGTAATTAAAGAACGTGAATTATAATTGTAGCTTGCACACGAGGCAAGTTTCCTAACTATACTCTTTAAATTGAGCTAGTTTCCTAAACTCAAATCTTTACATTTGAGCAAGTTTCTAAAGCTTACTTTTATATTGAGCAAGTTATAGACTTAAATTCTATATCAAGTAAAATTCTTATTCTTGATTACTCAAGTTCAGAATGTCATATGAGATGTTATGGTTTTTTAAAAAAGTATCATTTCAGTATACAATACTTATTCGATTGTATACCCTTGAGAAGTTATTATTCAAATTGAATATCTTATATTGTTGAATCCTTTAAGACTAGCGAACCCTTATATGATTCGACTAGTCCATAGTTGATGAGCGTTCTAAATTTCAGAACTATTATTGAGTTATCCAAACCAAACTTTATTTGGTGCGGACTCTGATGTCAAACTGAGATCATGAACAACCCTTTTAAAGGGGAATTGATGATGCTTTAACTTTAAGCGTTGAGGTAGTGTGCACAGTATCGGTACGAAGGGCTGATCTCCCTAAGTACGAAGTAAAGTCCATAGTCTTATGACTGTTAAAGGTTAAAGGTTAATATACTTGACCTAGGACATAGTTCAAGGTCTTATGACCCTCAGATGTAATTTGACTTTTGATTATTATTCTTGATTCAAAAGTTGAGCTTTCTGTTATTCAGATTTCTTTGATTTTACTCGCATGTTATTATTGTCATATTTTTATACTTGCGGGCATTCGTGCTCACTCTTGCATAATAACATTGCAGCTAAGAATGAACAATCTGGTGAGCCTTCTAATAGCAAGGGCAAAGGAAAAGCTAACAAGTGTTGGAGACTTGTGATGTTATTGAAATGTTAAGTTGAAGACTAATGTGTAATGTTTAAGACTTATTTGTTTACGTTTTTACAACAGAGATTTAAGGTTAAGTATGACCTGGGATTTATTATGTATTTATTATTTCAGATGTTGTAACCCTATTATAGGGAGATGATTATTTATTTATCTATTAAGTGAATTTCAATATTTATGGGTAGATAGTTGTATGATATTTGAACAGTGAACACCAAATCCTGTGGAAATTTAGATACCGGATTTAGGGGTGTCACAAGTTGGTATCAAAGCCGTAGGTTATGAACCTTAGGTGGGGGAAAACCTTAGGATTGTAGCCTTCGAGAAGATAGTAATGATAACTCTTGTTAAGTTCTAAGAAAGATAATAAAATTACCTTATGTGCTATGTGTTTATATGTTCATACTTGTTAGAGTATCGATTAGCATCACTTATAACTGAGACTTAAAACTTATTTTGTCAGGATGTCAGATACTGGAGGACCTAGTCAGGCCAGGGATGTTGTACCCCTAGAGACTAGAGACGAGGAGCCCCGAGACATACATATAATCTGGGAGCAGCTAGTTCAGCCAGAGCCATCTCCTTTGATCACAGTCATTGGTCGGGAGCATGAGCCAGAGATTAACTCAAAGGAGGACCCTGAGGAGTTGGAGATCCCAGCTGAGGCAGCCGAGGAGGAGGAGGAGGAGGAAGACCCTGAGGAGTTCCCACCGAACTCTGTCAGCGCTGATATGTATAATTTATTGTATGATCGCAACATAGAGTTATGAGATACGATTCAGGAGTTGAGAGAGCAGTCGGGTACTCAACGGATTATCATCGAGCAGAAGGATGGTGAGGTTGAGACACTCCACACCCGTCTTGGAAATGTGGAGTGGGACTTGGCTCATGAGAAGGTCTAAAGTGAACAGAAGTCTGAGGAGATAGAAAGGTTTAAGAATGAGTTAAAAGAGAAATCAGAAAGACTCGCCATAGTAGAGGAAGCTTGGGTGAGCAATGCACGACGTGCAGATCTGGCAGAGGATGAGGCGCATGCAAAGAAAGCTAAGGTTGCAGAGACAGTGCTACACGTTTCTGAGGGCCATTGATGAGGCCCAGGACCGAGTTATGAGATATCCAATTCAGTTCAAGGGACTGCCTGGGTATATGTTAGATCACAGGACTATGTCCCGCATAATGGAGGAGAAGCGTAACGAAGCTGTCCGATGTCTTAGAAGGCAGTGATGGGACAGTATGATTATGTGAATGCTTAATTGATAATTAATAATATAAATTCTGATGTGATTATAAACAAAGGAATATTCTGATGATTTAAATCCTGAAGCTCTTTTATCTCGGAATAGTTAATGAAAATAGCAGAAATGTTATCGTACTATGTTAAAAACTTTTGATTTTAATAAAATATCAAAGTTTATTTGAGATAATATGAGTTACAGTGATTATGTTAAATATTTGAGTTAAGTCTTAAGTATTTAAGAGATTGAATAAAGATCTAATGAGCGTATATCTTAACAGAAACATGCCGCCAAGAAGAAGATAAAATCGTTGACAAGCCCAAGAAGGGTCAACCAATAACAATAACAACAATGATGCCAATGCGAACCCCATTCAGCAGTTGGTAAATCTGTTAGCTGGAGAGATGAACAATCAGCCTCAAGCTCCACCGAACACCTCATTTAAAGACTTTAAGGCAGTGGGACCGCCAGAGTTTAAAGGCTCCACAAACCCGATAGAAGCTCAGACTTGGGTTATGGAGATGGAGAAAGTTTTTGAGGTCGCCCGAGTTAGGGAGGACCAGAAGACTGCCTACGCAACATTCATGTTAAAATTAGAAGCCAGCTACTGGTTGCAGGCAAATAAGGTCAGGGGAGGAGAAGGTGTAATAACCTGGGAAAGGTTTAAGGAAATATTTTTTGAGATGTACTTCCCAACCAGCTCCCAGAATCAAATGGAGGTGCAGTTTTTAGAGTTGAAACAGGGGAATATGTATGTGCCCGACTACGCGGTAAAGATTAACGAATTGGCTAGGTTTGCCCAATATCAGGTGCATACTGACGAAAGAAAGGCTAGGCAATTTGAGCAGGGACTGAAACCCTAGTTGTATAGCAAAGTGTCAATGTTTCAATTGAACATTTTTGCTGGAGTTTTGGAGAAGGCCATCCTAGCTGAAGGTGGAAGCGAAGTGGTGACCAAGTACAATCAAAATCAAAAGAAGAAGAAGAATGAAAGTGAATGAAATAATAAGGCTAGTGGCAGTAACACGGGAGGAACCAATAATCATAAACGAAGGTGGAATGACAATCCATCGTCCTTAAATCAGCAAGGGAGTCATAAGAAAAGGATAGAACCATGCCCAACCTGCAGAAAGACTCACTTGGGAGTCTGCATAAAAGGGAAAAGAGTTTGCTATAATTGTGGTCAGCAAGGCCACATAGCACCTAACTGCCCTAACCCTAAGAAGGGCGCCTGCTACACATATGGGTCAAAGGATCACTTGGCTAGAGACTGTCCTAAGAAGGCATCTGGAGGGGCAGGGTCAGGTGGAAACAAAGGAAATAATAGTGGAAATCCTCTTACAATTACCGGACCGACTTCGACAAATCGACCAACTGCAAGGACATTCAACATGACCGTTCAGGATGTTGTGCAGTCTCGTGATGTGGTGTCAGGTATCATTCCGATTAATAAAGTCAATGCTTATGTTTTATTTGATTCGGGTGCTACTTGTTCATTTATATCCGAGGACTTTGTAAAGAACTTAGAATTGCATAAAGATGAATTAGAAATCCCTATGAACATAGAGATTGCGAACAGGGAAGTTATTCTTGTTAGGTATATACACAAGAACTATAGAGTGGATATTAAGGGTAACGTTATGAATGTAGATCTTATTCCAATTAAACTTGGGAAATTTGACGTTATCCTGGGAATGGATTGGTTATTCAATTATGGGGCTGTAATTGATTGCCAGAAGAAATGTATTAACCTTATAACTCCGTCAAAGGTTGTGTTTTATGGCAGCAAGTCGCCTAGACAAGCGAGTTGTCTGACGATGATGCAAGCCAGGAAGTTATTAAGACAAGGCTGTGTGGGGTATTTAGCCTACATTGTCGATAGTCGTAAAAAGAATCCAAAGTTAGAGGAAATACTAGTCGTAAGGGACTTCGTGGATGTATTTTTGAACGATCTGCCAGGACTTCCGCCGGATAGGGAAGTAGATTTCGTTATCAATTTGGTGCCAGGAACGGCTCCAATATCGAAAGCACCATACCGGATGGCTCCGGTAGAAATGAAAGAATTGATGGTTCAACTACAAGAGCTACTGGCTAAGAAACATATTCAACCGAGCGTATCACCGTGGGGAGCGCCGGTGTTATTCGTAAAGAAGAAGGATGGGCTGATGCGGCTCTGCATCGATTATAGGGAGTTGAACAAGGTTACCATTAAGAACAGGTATCTGTTACCAAGAATTGACGATCTATTTGATCAATTAAAGGGAGCAAGATATTTCTCAAAGATAGACCTGAGAAGTGGTTATCATCAGCTGAAGGTGAGGCCAGAAGATGTCCCGAAGACAGCATTCAGGACACGAGATGGTCACTATGAATTTTTGGTTATGTCATTTGGTCTAACGAATGCGCCTGCAGCATTTATAGGCCTAATGAATGGAGTGTTCAAGCCCTTTTTGGACAAATTCGTGGTGGTCTTTATCGACGACATATTGGTGTATTCAAAAACCAAAGAAGAGTATGTTGAGCATTTGAAGTTGACATTGGAGGTGTTAAGAAGAGAGAAGTTGTACGCCAAATTGTCAAAAATGTGAATTCTGGATTGAAAGGGTGCAATTTCTCGGACATGTGATTGATAAAGATGGAATTTCGGTGGATCCCTCCAAAGTCGAAGCAGTGATGAATTGGGATCAGCCGAAAACACCGTCGAAAGTAAGAAGTTTTCTTGGATTAGCAGGTTATTACAGAAGATTCATTCAGGATTTTTCAAAGATCGCCACTCCGCTAACGAATTTGGCTAGGAAAGTTGTGAAATTCGTTTGGACGGAGAAGTGTGAGGAAAGTTTTCAAGAACTTAAAAAAAGGTTGAGTACAGCACCTGTGTTGTCCCTTTCGGATGACACAGGAAACTTTGTAGTATATATTAATGCGTCGCATAAAGGGCTAAGCTGTGTGCTTATGTAAAATGGCAGAGTCATTGCGTACGCGTCACGACAGTTGAAGGATTACGAGAAGGGATATCCAACCCACGATTTAGAATTGGTTGCGGTGGTATTCGCCTTAAAGATTTGGAGACACTATCTCTATGGGGAGAAGTGTAAAATATATACGAACCACAAGAGTCTGAAATATATTTTTACTCAGAAAGACTTAAATATGTGTCAGAAGATGGCTGGAGTTAATAAAGGATTATGATTGTGATATCTTATACCACCCGGGAAACGCGAATGTTATAGCCGACGCCTTAAGCAGAAAGGGTCGGGAGAAGTTAATGATGATGACGGTACAGGAAGAATTGATTTCAGCAATGGAAAAACTAGAATTGGAAGTAGGATGTCCAATGGAGACTGATGAGAAGCTGTTCCAGATGCAAGATGGTACAACTCTCTTGGATAAGGTTAAGGAAGCTCAAATCCTAGATAAGGAATGTGAGGAAGTAAAGAAAAATATATCTGAAGGGACCAAACTTAAATTCAAAGTGGACAGCGATGGATTGTTGAGATTTGAGAGCAGAATTTGGGTACCGCCAGTACCAGAAATCAAGGAGGACATTCTGAGCGAGGCTCATAGTTTGAGGTATTCCATTCATCCCGGAAGTACCAAGATGTATCAAGATTTACGACAACATTTTTGGTGGCCAAATATAAAGAGGGACGTTGCCGATTGTGTTGCCAGGTGTCTGACTTGTCAAAGGGTCAAGGCAGAACATTAGAGACTGAGTGGTTTGCTACAACCTCTAGAGATCCCATAATGAAAATGGGAACATATTATAATGGATTTTGTGGTTGGCCTTCCGACGACCCAGAAAGGCTATGACGCAGTATGGGTTATCATTGACCGACTAACGAAATCCGCACACTTTTTTCTGATCAGAATCAGATTTAACTTAGAACAGTTGGCAAAGTTATACGTGAAAGAGATTGTTTCGAGGCACGGGGTGCCAGTGTCTATTGTTTCTGACCGTGATCTGTGCTTCACATCGAATTTTTTGAAATAACTACAGGAATGTATGGGCACAAAGTTGAGGATGAGTACAGCTTATCACCCTCAGACTAACGGGCAAAGCGAAAGGATGATCCAGACATTAGAGGATATGCTGAGAGCATGCATCATGGATTTTAAAGGCAATTGGGATGATCATTTACCGCTTGTAGAATTCGGTTATAATAATAGTTATCATGCTAGTATTAGTATGCCACCTTACGAAGCGTTGTACGGCAGAAAGTGCAGAACTCCACTGTACTGGGATGAAGTTGGTGAGAGACAGTTGCTAGGTCCAGAGTTGGTATAGCAAACAGCAGAGATAGTTAAAATAATTCGGACAAGATTAGTAGCGGCTCAGGATAGACCGAAGAAATACACCGATCCACACCGCAAAAATGTAGAGTTTGAATCGAGTAGTTTTGTATTTTTGAAGGTCTCTCCCTGGAAAGGAAAGATCAGATTCGATAAAAAGGGAAAATTGAGCCCGAGGTTCATTGGACCCTTTGAGGTACTTCGACGAATTGGAGAAGTGGCCTATGAGGTAGCTTTACCTCCGGCACTGGAGCATGTCCACAACGTCTTCCATGTGTCAGTGTTACGACCTTACAAACCCGATTACAAACATGTGATAGAATATGAACCCCTACAATTTGAGAATGACTTATCCTACGAAGAAGTTCCTGTTCAAATTATTGACAAGAAAGAGCAAGTTCTTAGGAATAAAGTAATACCTTCTGTTAAGGTAATTTGGAGGAACCACAACGCTGAAGAAGCTACATGGAAACTCGAAGAGAATATGATGAAGACTTATCCACACTTATTTTCCTGAATAGGTGAACGCGATTCTGGGGACAGAATCTTTGTAAGGGGGGGAGAATGTGATGGGAAATTATTAATCGAACCGTGATTCTAAGGACAGAATCCTTTTAAGAGGGAAAGATGTGACGAACGATAATTTTGTACAGTTATTTGAATATTTATTGAAATAAATAAATATTTTTGATGATTTAATTATTGAGTTAAATAATTAATTCATAAGATTGTGGTAGATTAATTTAATTATATGTGTTACATTAATTAAATTAATGTGTAGTAATTTAATAGCTCAAAGCATATATTTAATTGAGTTTATTTGATTAAATAAATTAATTAAATAAGCATAATGTTACTCTAATTAATTTAATAATTAATTAGAGAATTAATGAATTGACATAATTAATAAATAAGAATATTGATTATGTGACAATGTGAATTAATGTAAAGTTATTATATTTTATTTAATTGATTTAAATAAAATTAATTGAGTAATTAATAGTGTGACAATTAACAATATAGTAAATTAGTTAATTAAAATAAATAGAAAAAGAATTAGTGTGTTAGCCAAACAAGGTCCTTGTAGAGGTTAGTCCGTTATTTAATACAATGGTAGATTATATATACATATATGTATATTTTGTCAGACGTTTACATTATTTTTCAAAGTTAGAAAGTCAGAGAAAATAGATAGAGTTCTATGAAGAAGAATTGAGAGAGATAGAGAGAAAAGAAATTGACAAATCACTGTGTTGTCTGTGAGTGTATTCAGCTTCATCATCTTCAAAAGGGTAATTCTCTTCTTTGAGGTTTTCAAAATTTATATTTTCTCAAAGTTCTTCAATACGTATTTGAAAGTTTCTGTAAAAACTAGTTTTGAAATTAAGTCATGATATGGCTATATATATGTGTGTGTGATTATATCGTGTTTTATATTTGGTATGAATGATTTAAAATGATCAAAATCATGCAATTTGACCTTAATTGGGTTTTTGAAAAGTTATAGAGTTCTTATACGTCTTTGTAAAAAAATTCTCTTTAATGATTGTTTTGAGAAATTAAGTAGGATATGATCATATAAATATTGATATATGATTAGTAGTGTGTGTTGAATCATGTATACACGATTTACACTGATCACACCATGTAATTTTGTTGATAATTGGGTTATATAAAATACAGAGTATTGAATATGGGTAAATAACCCATATGGGTAAAATAAATGCTGTAATCATATGTTTTAATAAAAATTGACACATGATTATGATTGTATATGTTAAAACAAAGAGAATAGAATTGGAATGAACGAATTCGGTGTTATAACGAATTCGTAATGAAAAATTTCATATTTTTTTTATCAAACTTGACAAAATCATGAAGAACAGTGAAATTAAATGTTTTAAATTGTGTAATTACGTGATTTAAAATGTTAGAAACATGCTAAAAGTGATTTATGATGTTCCTGTGAAGTTTAAACTTCATGGGTAACATTACAAATATGTGTATTGGTGTAAATTGGGAGAAAATGGCTGATTTCTGTGTTCTTCGCGAGATTCAGGAAATTCGTAGCCATGCGGCCGCGCCGTGCCAAAGGGTTAATGCCGCGCCTGTCTGGAAAATTTGCAAAATTTTCTAAGTGTTAAATTTTGAGTAATGTGTTTTAAATCTAATAAACATGAAGACATGTTATGTATGTGATAAGATGTTAATACAAGATTAATAACTTAGGTTATGTGATTGATTAATAAGTTAATTAATTGACTTGAAACCATTATTTGAAAAACCTAATAATGAGTTCGAAGAACACTGTCCTGAATCGATAATCATATCGAACATGTGATTAATTGATATTGTGAATGTATTGATAGGTAAGAGTAATTAAAAAACGTGAATTATAATTGTAGCTTGCGCACGAGACAAGTTTCCTAACTATACTCTTTAAATTGAGCAAGTTTTCTAAACTCAAATCTTTACATTTGAACAAGTTTCTAAACCTTACTTTTATATTGAGCAAGTTATAGACTTAAATTCTATATCAAGTAAAATTCTTATTCTTGATTACTCAAGTTCAGAATGTCATATGAGATGTTATGGTTTTTTTAAAAAGTATCATTTCAGTATACAATACTTATTCGATTGTATACCCTTGAGAAGTTATTATTCAAATTGAATATCTTATATTGTTGAATCCTTTAAGACTAGCGAACCCTTATATGATTCGACTAGTCCATAGTTGATGAGCGTTCTAAATTTCAGAACTATTATTGAGTTATCCAAACCAAACTTTATTTGGTGCGGACTCTGATGTCAAACTGAGATCATGAACAACCCTTTTAAAGGGGAATTGATGATGCTTTAACTTTAAGCGTTGAGGTAGTGTGCACAGTATCGGTACGAAGGGCTGATCTCCCTAAGTACGAAGTAAAGTCCATAGTCTTATGACTGTTAAAGGTTAAAGGTTAATATACTTGACCTATGACATAGTTCAAGGTCTTATGACCCTCAGATTTAATTTGACTCTCGATTATTATTCTTGATTCAAAAGTTGAGCTTTTTGTTATTCAGATTTCTTTGATTTCACTCGCATGTTATTATTGTCATATTTTTATACTTGCGGGCATTTGTGCTCACTCTTGCATAATAACATTGCAGCTAAGAATAAACAATCTGGTGAGCCTTCTAGTAGCAAGGGCAAAGGAAAAGCTAACAAGTGTTGAAGACTTGTGATGTTATTGAAATGTTAAGTTCAAGACTAATGTGTAATGTTTAATACTTATTTGTTTACGTTTCCACAACAGAGATTTAAGGTTAAGTATGACCTGGGATTTATTAGATATTTATTATTTCAGATGTTGTAACCTTATTATAGGGAGATAATGATTTATTTATCTATTAAATGAATTTCAATATTTATGGGTAGATAGTTGTATGATATTTGAACAGTGAACACCAAATCCTGTGGAAATTTAGATACCGAATTTGGGTGTGTCACAGAAACTATGAGATGGTTGTGGATGTTCTGGCTCGTATGGAGGCTGAGGGTATTGCGCTTGCAACGACTCCTCCATCTTCAAAGAGAGATGCGATGCTGGCATTGTTGTCCCGCTTGTCCCTGGGTCCATAGACTAGCTTTATTTTCCCTGCACATACTAGATCAGCCATTTTTGTCATGTATAGGACACATTGTATATATTAAACAGTATTATATGTCAGAGAAATATATTTTGATTCACTTCCCTGTTAGATATTTATTGTCATTGCGGAGTGATTACCACTTCTTTCATGACTTGCTGTTGTTGATGTATCATGAGCTTCTCCTTGATGGACTGACATTGAGATGTTAGAGAATATCTCAGATGGGCCTGTTGACCAGGAAGGCTTGAGAGAATTTATGTTTTGGTGTCTTGGGACTGTTTTTTATTGGTTTTTTATTTTTCTTTGAAGGTCAAATCGCACCATGAATGGCTGCCTACGTACATCCCGGGTTGAGGGAGATCAGGTCATTCGCTGTTCAGGTTTTTGTGTAAGAAAGGCTTGAGACGTGTCTCTTTTGAGTTTAGTTCGATGAGTTTTTAAGTTTTTGTTTGGTTTGACCGCACCAGAAATGGCTGCCTACGTACTCTCGGGTTGAGGGAGGTCAGGTCATTCGTAGTTCCGTTTTCTAGTGAAAACCGAACTGATTTGATTCGCAGGACCAGGATGCTGGTGTTGGGTTTTCTAGAAACATAAGCATGCAATCAAATTACATAAACGCAGCGGAAGGGATGAAAAATCAGATTTTAAAAATTTCTTACAAAACCTTAACCATGATCTTTCTTGTGCATCAATTATCAGTCAATACATAGAAGGAGAAGATGGAATTATAACTTTGAAGATCCAAGTTTCCTCATGTACAAGTTCTACTCCTTTGATTCCTCTGTAGTGGCTCCTTCCCTTGATCAATGTCAGCCACCCAAATTTTGGCCTCTAACGGTGATCCACCAAGGAAGATGAAGAACTCAGAAAGATGGGTTATTAGCTTAACTCTTGTTTCTATCTCTATAAAGTATGTGTACTCCCAACCCTTGGAAAAATTCACGTACCTTATTTCTGATATAAGACTCTCTTATATAAATATTAGGTTAACCCTTCTAATCCAATTAGAATAGAGTTTTATCTAATTAATTAATTAAACACTTTTAATTAATTTATATCCTAATCTTATTAGGATTGAAAGAGAGTACTGATATTATATTAATTCTTAAATTCCTTTAGAATTAAAATAATAATAATAATAATATTAATAAGACTCCTCTTATTAATTTATATTTAATATTTCTAAAATATTAAATAATAAATATTAAGCTATTTAATTTATTCTATCACCATAGATTAAATTAATTACACTTAATGCATTATTACTATCATGTCATTTTCTTCTTAAATAATTATTTTTCCTTTTATGGTGTGACCCTTTAGGTTCTCCATATTAAACCGAGTGTGAATAAATCAATTAGAACAATTCTAATCTTATTTAAATAAATAAATTAAACTAATAATCTATTTAAATAAATAACATTTATTCTACAATAGGGATAAGCCTCCCTAGCGATCAACGACTTTCTAGATAATATAGATTTCAACATTAATCATAAAAGAACCTGTGAGTTAATAGTTACCGTACAATTCAATCCTTCCACCATACAATGTCCCAATTAAATATAAGACATGTATTTACTGTCAAGTCTTATTTTGTTTAATCATATGTATTTCGATTAGAAAATGCACAACTCCAAATAATGCAAATTAGAAACCTCTTTCTAATTTCATTCCACTTTGGCCAAGGATTCCTAGGTTGTCATTTAACGAATCACATAGGACATATCTCCTCTTTTACTAGAGGTGGTAGATTCTTTATTGATCATACATTATCTCCATATGTAACTCATTATACCCAAGCATACCCTATATATACCTTAAAAGGCCTTAAGGAATAAGTCAAAGTATAATTTGTTACATACAAGATACTATGATGATCTCAAGTCCAAGGATCACTTGTACTACTATCACATTAGGAATTCCTATTGACAAGCGAGTAAAACTCCATTAGGTATTCCATAGCAAGTCACGTTCAGTGAACTTATTCTCCAATAAACACCTACATACTTGCTTTAGTGTCTCCACACAAATGACCATGAGATCAGTCATCCTCATCTAATGAGCAAGCAACATATGTACCAATCTATCCGGATTTACTAATCCCCATTTTAGTAATCCCACGATTGGGAACTATGTTAGTTTTTAAGCTTTCTAAGAATTTAGATCTCATTAGCATGATCTCATCATGATTCTAAAATCATTGCTTAAAACTATGGGTTATTTACATATTATAAAACAGCACCATGTAGATAAATAAATGCCTTAAATGAATATTTTATTAATAAATAAATAAGATTGTTTACAAAGTATGTGTTTTGTCATCATACATGATTGGCTTGTATGCACACTACTATCAATCTCCCACTTGCACTAAAGCCAATCGTCATGGTATCTCATACCCATCTTCTCTAAGTGACGATCAAACTGTTGTTGTGTTAGAGCTTTAGTAAATGGATCTGCAATGTTGTCTTGAGAGTACACACGCTCCAAGGTGACGTCTCCTCTTTGAATGATCTCCCTGATTAAGTGAAATCGTCGCAACACGTGTTTGGATTTCTGATGAGACCTGGGTTCCTTAGCATGTACAACCGCTCTGGTGTTGTCACAGTAAACGGGAACTGCTTCTCCAATGCTAGGAACCACACCAAGTTCAGTTATGAACTTCTTCATCCAAACAGCTTCCTTTGCAGCTTCACTTGCAGTTATATACTCTGCCTCTGTCACTGAATCAGCAACGGTTTGCTGCTTGGAACTCTTCCAACTCATTGTGCCTCCGTTCAAGGTAAACACATACCCTGAAACAGATTTACTATCATCTTGGTCTGTTTGAAAACTTGAGTCCGTGAATCCCTCGAGTTTTAATTCAAACCCACCGTAGACAAGAAAAATATCTTTAGTCCTTCTCAAGTACTTTAGGATATTCTTCACTGCCTTCCAGTGCTCTTCTCCAGGATTCGACTGGTATCTACTCATTACGCTATGTTCATGAGCAACATCCGGTCTAGTACATATCATACCGTACATGATAGATCTTATTGCAGAAGCATAAGGGATCTTACTCATACGGTCTCTCTCCTCAGGTGTCTTTGGAGCCTGTTTCTTGAAGAGATGTATTCCATGGCTCATCGGCATGAGACCTCTTTTGGAATCTTCCATGCTAAACCTCTTTAGCATCGTATCAATGTACGTTCCTTGGGATAAGCCGAGTATCCTTTTAGATCTATCTCTATAGATCTTTATCCCCAAAATATAGGATGCTTCACCCAAGTCCTTCATGGAGAAGTTTTTAGATAACCAGATTTTAATTTATTGTAACATAGGAATGTCATTCCCTATCAGTAATATATCATCAACATATAATACAAGGAATGATACTGCGCTCCCACTAACCTTCTTGTATACACATGGTTCATCCTCGTTTTTGATAAAATCAAACTCTTTGATTGTCTCATCAAAATGAATGTTCCATCTACTACAAGCTTGCTTCAACCCATAAATGGATCGTTGTAGCTTACAGACTTGATTTGTTCCAACCTTTAAAATAAATCCCTCTGGCTGTGTCATATACACATCCTCCTCAAGTTTCCCATTGAGGAAGGCCGTTTTCACTTCCATCTGCCAGATCTCATAGTCGTTATAAGCTACAATCGCAAGCAAAATTTGAATGGACTTGAGCATAGCTACTGGTGAGAAGGTTTCATCATAGTCAACTCCTTGTCTTTGTTTGAAACCTTTTGCAGCCAGTCGGGCCTTGAAGGTCTCTACCTTCCCGTCTGCTCCAGTCTTTCTTTTAAAAAGGCATTTACACCCAATAGGCTTAATGTCTTTAGGTGGTGAAACCAAAGTCCATACTTTGTTTTCATACATGGAGTCCATTTCGAATTTCATGGCTTCAAGCCATTTTCCTGAGTCTTTATTACTCATAGCCTGTTCGTAATTCAATGGATCATCATCATTCATGATGTGTACCTCATCGTCATCCTCTATAACGAATCCATACCTCTCAGGTATCTTCGGTAATCTTGATTAGGGTGTGGTATAGTAGGTTCTTCTACTTGGTCAGGTACCTGACTTTGATCCGTGGTAATTTGTGGTTCTTGAACTTCTTCAAGATATATCTTACTCCACTGACCCCTTCATGGATAAACTCCTTTTCCAAGAAGGAAGCATATTTCGCAACAAACACCTTTTAATTAGTTGGATGATAGAAATAATACCCTAAAATTTCTTTAGGGTATCCCACAAATCTACACTTATCGGATTTAGTCTGTAGCTTATCATTTTCAAACTTTTTGACATAAGCTGGACAACCCCAAGTCTTAACATACTTAAGATTTGGTTTCCTCCCCTTCCACATCTCATATGGAGTCTTTGGGGCGGATTTGGTAGGTACCTTGTTAAGTAGGTATGCAGCCGTTTCTAGGGCATATCCCCAGAAGGAAATTGGAAGGTCGGTAAAACTCATCATGGATCGAACCATGCTAATAGTGTTCGATTTCTCCTTTCAGATACTCCATTTAACTGTGGTGTACCTGGAGGAGTCCATTGTGAGATTATACCATTTTCTTTGAGACAATTGAGAAACTCACCGCTTAAGTATTCTCCACCTCGATCTGATCAAAGTATCTTAATACTCTTGCCCGTTTGTTTCTCTACTTCACTTCTGAACTCTTTAAACTTTTCAAATGATTCTGACTTGTATTTCATTAAATACACATATCCAAATCTTGAGTGATCATCAGTGAAAGTAATAAAATAAGAATACCCACCCCGTGCACTTGTTGTCAAAAGGTCCACAAACGTCTGTGTGAATCAATGCCAACAACTCTGTAACTATTTCTACTTTTCCGCTAAAAGGACATTTAGTCATTTTACCCATGAGACAAGATTCACAAGTTGGATATGATTCATAATCGGATAGCTCTAGGAGCCCATCCTGATGCAACTTGGATAATCTTGTTTCATTGATATGACCGAGTCTATAGTGCCACATGTAGGTATAATTAATATCATCTCTTTTCCTTTTCTTAGTTTGTTCAATTTGAAATATATTTTCTTGTAAGTAAAGTGTATAAAGTCCATTTCGTAAATTTCCAATACCATATAAAACATCGTCTTTATAAATAGAACAACTATTGTTCTTTATAACAACGTTAAATCCTTCCATATCCAATACAGAAATTGAAATAATGTTTTTAATAATATTCAGAATATAATAACAATTATTAAGATAAATGGACTTGCCCGAAGGCATTGCTAAATAATAAGTTCCTACAGCTAATGCAGCAAACTTTGCTCCATTCCCCACTCATAGGATCACCTCATCAATGTTCAGCTTTCTACTTCTGACCAGTCCCTGCACAGTGTTACATATGTGAGACCCACAGCCGGTATCCAATACCCAAGTAGAATTATGACTTTCAGAAAAATTAATTTCAATCATAAACAAACCTTGATTGGAAGTCGAAGCTTCTCCAAGCTTCTTCTCTGCTAGAAACTTCTTGCAGTTCCTCTTCCAATGTCTCGGCTCGTTGCAATGAAAGCACATTCCTTTAGCTGGTTCAGGTTTCTTTTCTTTCCCTTAGCCTTCTTGGATTTCTTTTTTTCAGAAGACACCTTGGGCCTCTTCCTTTTATTAGAAGAATCCACCATCAAGACATGGTTCTTCTTAGATGAGAAGTGACCTTCTGCAGTTTTCAGCATGTTAAGCAGCTCAGGCAAGCTGACATCTAGCTTATTCATGTGAAAATTAACCACAAACTGCGAGAAGGTCTCAGGGAGTGACTGCAAGGCCAAGTCTTGACTCAACTCCCCATCCATGATGAACCCAAGCTGTCCAAGGCGTTCAATCAAATTGATCACTTTCAGGACATGAGTCTCGACGGCAATACCCTCGGTCATCCGAGATCGGAAGAGCTCCTTAGATATCTCATATCTAGCAGTCCTACTCTGTTCACCATACAACTCCTTGAGCTGAAGAGCATAGCAGGAGCATCCATTTTTTCGTGCTGACGCTGAAGCTCGTTATTCATGGATACGAGCATGATGCATTGAGCCATAAATGCATCATCTTGCCACTTATTGAAACTGGCAATCTCTTCCTTAGAGGTTGTTTCTGAAACAAATTCAGGGACAGTCGAATTTAGGACATAAGAAATCTTTTTAGCAGTGAGAACAATTCTCAGATTTCTTAGTCAGTCCTCATAATTCGGCCCGGTAAGCTTATTTGCATCAAGTATGCTTCGTAGTGAGATTAGTGATTTAGACATTTTTAAAATTCTGTATGTGAAAAAAAAATAACATTTTAGCAAACATTCATTTTATTAACTTTGCATACCAAAATAAATTTAGGTCTTTATTTTAAATTGGTATCTCCCACTATTTTCATCAAACTATATTACCCTCACTTATATAGTTCAGCAACATCTAATTAAAGATTTGCTAGTGAGAATAAGGATCCCATTTCAAATGTATATAACCTTGTGGATAGCACAACAAGCGATATACAAATAAATAGGTAGACAACTCTTGTCAATTACATCACCATATAACTCCTTTTATTTTGCCTCTTAAATCATAATGGTCAAGTGTGTGCACATCCGAACTAAAATGATTTAAGTTAAGTCCAGCCTAGCACTTCCATAAATTCAAAAATGAAAAATGTTCGTCCTTGTGGATAGCACAACAAGACTAGATCATTCAATTTTCTTAATAAGCATTAAATGTGATTAATGAACATCTTAAATACTCAATACTCGCCTTGTGGATTGCACAACAAGCTCATATTAAATATTTAATACTCTATTAATTTATCATGCTAGAAGGCGACGTTCGATATTCCAAATATCTTTGAACTCTTTGGGCTTAATCTTGTTTCTTTGAGGGGTTTGTTATTATTTGTCTCATCTTGTTTAGCACGCATGCACATATATATATAAAATACGCGTCATTTTATTAAACATGCGAAGCATGTTTGCATAAAATATAATATATATAATATTTAGCATGCAATATAGAATACTATATTCTACCCGGATTGATTATGGACTTTTATTCTAGTTTGGTTCACTATAGCCACCAAGTGAACCAAAAGGTCAAACTTAGGAGTGCAAGAATAAAATTTAAATATAACTATTACATTTAAACCCGAGCTCCATACAAATGGGTCTTCAAGCGCTCCTTGTTCCTTGATCTCCAGTTCTTCAAAAATTCTAACTAATCCTACTACATAAACTGTTTCATTTAAATAGAAACATTGATCAACAGTTAAGGAGAAGTACATAGGAGAGAGATAGAATTTACAATAAGAAGAAAACCAGAAAAGACGAGGTACGCAGACCCCATTTTATAAAATCCATACATTCAAGCATTTATCCAAAATAAAATTCAATCACATTGGTCATAGTCCATAATCAATCCCTTTTATTAACATACATATCATCATACGTATCAATAAAACTTATTCATCTCATGAAAGTAAATTCATTCCATATATGTATTAATATCAGTTAATGGGCAAAAGTTTGCTAAACTTTATTTTTGGAAAAATAAACTCCTTTATTTCATTCAAAAACAAATCCAAATTAAACTCTTTAATTTTTGCAATTCTGAAATCATATTTCATATAAAATAAACATCTTTATTTTAAACCTTTATTAATTAAATAACCTATTTATTTAATTTAAGAAAACAAAAAAAAAATTATATTTGTCCAAGGGCGCAGCTGCGCCCGAAAAGCATAGGGAACCGGCGTAGCTGCGCAGCACAAAAAACTGGGATTCGACACCGACGCAACTGCGCAGCAAGAAGAGCTAGCACTGACGCAGCTGCGCAGCATCGCAGAAATAGAAATTTTTTGTTGCCCAAGAACTCGATCCAATCACATATTATACATGTATGGAATCACATAGACTAATAATTAGCACAAGATTGGCTCTGATACCACTGTTAGGTTTGCTACAAATATAAGCATGCAATCAAATTACATAAACGCGACGGAAGGGATGAAAAATTAGATTTTAAAAATTTCTTACAAACCCTTAACCATGATCTTTCTTGTGCATCAATTATCAGTCAATACATAGAAGGAGAAGATGGAATTATACCATTGAAGATCCAAGCTTCCTCAGGTATAAGTTCTACTCCTTTGATTCCTCTGTAGTGGCTCCTTCCCTTGATCAATGTCAGCCACCCAAATGTTTGGCCTCTAACGGTGATCCACCAAGGAAGATAAAGAACTCAGGAAGATGGGTTTTTGGCTTAACCCTTGTTTCTATCTCTATAGAATATGTGTACTCCCAACACTTGGAAAAATTTACGTACCTTATTTCTGATATAAGACTCTTATATAGATATTAGGTTAATCCTTCCAATCCAATTAGAATAGGGTTTATTTAATTAACTAATTAAATACTTTTAATTAATTTATATCCTAATCTTATTAGGATTGAGAGAGAGAGTACTGATATTATATTAATTCCTAAACTCCTTTAAAATTAAAATAATAATAATAATAATATTAATATTAATAAGACTCCTCTTATTAATTTATATTTAATATTTTCAAAATATTAAATAATAAACATTAAGCTATTTAATTTATTCTATCACCATAGATTAAATTAATTACACTTAATGCATTATTACTATCATGCCATTTTCTTCTTAAATAATTCTTCTTCTTTTTATGGTGTGGCCCTTTAGGTTCTCCATATTAAACTGGTTGTGAATAAATCAATTAGAATAATTCTAATCTTATTTAAATAAATAAATTAAACTAATAATTTATTTAAATAAATAACATTTATTCTACAATAGGGATAAGCCTCCCAAGCAATCAACGACTTTTCAGAGAATATAGATTTCAACATTAATCATAAAAAAACATGCGAGTTAATAGTTACCGTACAATTCAATTCTTCCACCATACAATGTCCCAATTAAATATAAGACATGAATTTACTATTAAGTCTTATTTTATTTAATCATATGTATTTCGATTAGAAAATGCACAACTCCAAATAATGCAAATTAGAAATCTCTTTCTAATTTCATTCCTCCTTGGCCAAGGATTCCTAGGTTGTTATTTAACGAATCACATAGGACATATCCCTACTTTTACTAGAGATGGTAGATTCTTTATTGATCATACATTATCTATGTGACGCCCCCAAATTCGTGTAACATCGATTACAGAACATGGTGCTCACGATACAACAAACATCATCATCTATCTATGTAAACTCCAATAATAATAATAATAATATTAACTGTCACATACTTATTCAAAATAAAATCCCAAGTCTTTACAACTTTTAGTATACTGAAACTTAAACTTAGCGTTTATCACTACATTACATCATATGCGGAAATAAATAACTATTACAAAGATAACTAGCATCATTTCATCTTGGAATTTCCCTTGTCCTTGCCCAAGCCCTCAGCCTTTTCATCCTTAACTGAAAGGTTTAAGCAAGAATGAGCACAAAATTGCCCAGCAAGTATATAAAATAGTTTGGAAACATACATCAGGAGTAAAAGCATTTGAATGACTAAATCTCAACGGTTGAAAGAAATATCAAGTGTTAAACAAGAATATCAACAATAAGAATTGAAGAATACTCAATATCATACTAAGAGGTGTAAAATATCCTGAACATTACTTTATTTCATCGAAAAACCATCAGACGATTTAACAATCAAATAGATTGCAAACGGTCTCTGCAAGTACTCCAGGTGATCAGCCTGTTGTACCCTATATTGTGCACAAGTATAAAGTTTAAGCTGCGTAAGCATAAATGGAACTATTTGCCCGACATCTGGTTGCCCGTTTATTCGGGTTGTTCATCTTAGTATTCATGCGAGACCGCACCAAAAATAATTTGGATTGGTAAATATTACATAGCTTCGAAAGATTTGTTTTAAATCATTTTTCATCAATAATAACTAGCCAAAAACAAAGGCCAGGAACATACTTAGAAACAGTTCGATAATGACATAAAACTTATAAGCATAGCAGTTATAATAATAACTGAGTAATCATCGATAAGCTTACAAGATAATTGAAGTTGTATAACTTCACAACAAAGGAACTTGCACGAATAAATAGCTAGTACAAGTCCAATACTTACCCTCACTGCGATAAAAATTAGTAAGGATTGAATAAATGCCCAATAGAAATTAAGGTTAGGAAACTTGCCTGATATGCCTGCTATTGTTAAAGCTAGAAATTAACCTTCACGTAACCTAATCATATGTGTCACGTTTAACCAATTAGGTTCTCGAACTCAAATTTGAGAGAAAACGATTCCTATTATTTAAACTAAGTTATCAAGTAACACGTATTCACTTAGCATGCAATTCAATTACATCAACATATTGCATCTTATAGGTCCAGGGGTTAAATATAAGAATCTAGAAAAAAATAAAGTATCTAAATTTTTTTTCGGCCCGACCCGGATCAGACACGACCCGGACCTGCCCAGACCGGCGCAGCTGTGCCGGCTTATGCCCTATGAGCTGCGCCAGCTTATGCCCTATGAGCTGTGCAGCTGCGCTGCTCTTCAGCCCATAAAATTTTTGCAGTTTTGAGCAGCCCATTTTGCGATTTAATTCTGACCAAACCATACATAATATGACCCTGATCTTTTGACACAATACACTCCATATAGCATAGTATTTTACAAAAATAACACATCCCAGAAACTAGCATATGTAAGACCACAAGTCGAATGCCTTGAAAAGCATGCCAAAACTGATTTTCACACTTAGAAAATTTCTGGGAAACCCAGATTTTCTGCAGATTTTAATACCAACCTGCTTGCTTTCGAATTTTATAACTCTCTCAATTTAACTCAGATTCCTTTGAAATTTGGACAGATTGTACATGATACTACCTAGTATTTTATAAAATTATTACCTACACTAATCGGGTCATAGAAACCATGATTCCAACGCTCCAAAAAATCACAGATTCTATGTTCAACCAACTTTGACAAATTTTGTGATTTTGATTCTAACATGAAATCTAATGGCACATACTTTACAGATCATCTATATTAACATGCTTGCACATAACACAACCTTTAACTTCACTAAATTACCATGATTTCAATAAATTAGCATTTAAGAGTCATTTTATCAAACAATTAGCATGCATACATGAATTCTATGATTCTCTATGTAATAGAAGCATGACTAAGTCCAGAATTTTCCTTCCTAACAACTACATAACAGAAACAAACAATAGCATGGCACTACAAAATCAAAACAAATCGTCTACCATGCTAATTCATGCATTTTCACTATTTTCCTTCAAGAATATAAAAAAGTGGTTCATGGCTTACCTTTTGGACGAATTCCTTCTTGTTTTAATCTGATAGATCCTCACTCCTTGCTTGCTAACTCCTCTGTAACCTCCAGAATTCTTAGACAACCTCTCAAACTCTCATTCTCAATATTTTTCCCCTCTCGGTTGGAACTTTTTAGCAAACGAGATAGTGTTTTGGGTGGGTAGTATATATAGAGATTTGATATAGCTTGCACCTTCCACCCCCTCCAATTTATAACGTTAATCCCATTCCATAATGTCCACATATCAATTTAGTGTTAGTGGATTAATGGAGTGGAGTTGAGAAAATGAAAAGACCTTGTCATAATGAAGTATAAGCTCTTCCTTGTCCATTATCTATATACTACGTATACTTCCTCCCCCTCTTGTCCCAATTCGGTAGTCACCAAGTCCCCCAGCTGCTGATCTTTATTAAAATATTATTATTAAATCAATTAATAAGCTATTTTGACCATTTTGCCCTCCGTAGCCAAACGTTGCGATACTTATATCGATTCCTACTAAAGTTGACGTTCCGGACGTCATGGGACTATCCATTTCGTCCAATTCATCTCCAAAATTTCGTAGTTGACTTTTTACCTGTAAAAGTCAATTGATTGACTTTAACCAAAAAGTCAACCATGACACATTTTTGTGGTTACAGTCTATCCTGACTAATTTTGACATTCCGGACTCAAATACGCAGTCCGCGTCTCTAAATTCTGCTCCAAACTCCAACTCATGTTTTAATACCATCCCACAAAATTAATAGAATTAATTCTCTACTTAACCAAAATAGTTAAATTAAACTAAACCAACTATTTAAATACATCTCATCACATAATATATATGAATAGCACATATACCCCTAATAATAGAAATCACACAAGAGTTTCACATAACTTCATCTATTGATAATTATGAAATTACATAATAATCTCGGATATTACATTCACCCTCCCTTATAAGGATTCCGTCCCCGAAAACATTACAAGTTAAACAAAAAGACTAGGGTAATTTTTTATCATTTTCTCCTCGAGTTCCCACGTAGCCTCTTCGGCGTTGTGGTTCCTCCATACTACCTTAACAGAAGGTATTATCTTATTTCTTAAAACTTGCTCTTTTCTATCAATTATCTGTACAGGAACCTCTTCATAGGTTAGGTCCTTCTCAAACTGGATGGGTTCATACTCTATGACATATCTGTAATCCTGTTTATAGGGTCGTAAAACTGATACATGGAACACGTTGTGTATATGTTCTAATTCCGGAGGTAAAGCTATTTCATAAGCTACCTCACCAACTCGCCTTAACACTTCAAAGGGTCCTATGAATCTGGGACTAAGTTTTCCCTTCTTCCCAAACCTCATTTTCCCTTTCCAAGGTGACACTTTCAGAAACACATAAGTGCCTACGTCGAAGTCTCGTTGTTGTCGATGTTGATCAGCATATTTCTTCTGTCGATCTTGAGCCGTCACTAGTCTTGCTCGTATCGTTTTGATTACATCCGCAGTTTGCTGCACCAATTCTGGCCCTAGCAGTTGTCGTTCTCCCACTTCATCCCAGCACAATGGCGTTCTACATTTTTTTCATATAAAGCTTCATAAGGTGGCATCCCAATGCTTGCGTGGTAACTGTTGTTGTATGCAAATTCCACCAACGGTAGGTGGTCATCCCAATTTTCTTTGAAGTCCATAACACATGCTCTCAGCATGTCCTATAAAGTTTGAATAGTTCTCTCGCTCTGCCCATCTGTTTGAGGATGATACGCGATGCTCAACCTCAATTGCGTTCCCATGCGTTCTTGAAAACTTTTCCAAAAATTTACTGTGAACTGCGGATCGCGATCTGACACAATTGATACTGGTACACCGTGCCTGGAAACGATCTCTTTGATATAAAGTTTTGCCAACCGATCCAAGTTATATTTGATCCTGATTGGCAAGAAATGCGCTGACTTGGTCAATCGATCAACAATCACCCATATTGCATCGTAACCCTTCTGTGTAGTTGGAAGTCCCACCACGAAGTCCATCGTGATATGTTCCCATTTTCATTTCGGAATTTTTAGAGGTTGAAGTAACCCGCTCGGTTTTTGATGTTCCGCCTTGACTCGCTGACATGTTAAACACTTACTGACGCACTCTGCGACATCTCTTTTCATATTGGGCCACCAATAGTGTTGGCGAAGATCCTGATACATCTTTGTGCTTCCCGGGTGGATTGAGTAACTTGAATTATGAGCTTCCTGTAAAATTTCTTCTTTTAGCTCCGCTACTGCTAGCACCCAAATTCTTTTCTCAAATATTAATAATTCATCACCACCCACATTGAACTTAAGCTCCTCTTCATCTGAAATTCTTTTCCTCATCTTCTCACATTCTGCATCGCTGCTTTGTGCTTCCTTGATTTTGTCCAATAGAGTCGGATGAGCCCCCATTGCGAACAATTTCCCATCTGGCTCCCTCAGACTTTTTATCTCGAGTTCCAATCTCGCCATCTCCTTAATTAACTCCTCTTGAACTGTTAGCATTGTCAACCTACCATTGCCCTTTCTGCTTAGCGCATCTGCTACCACATTACCTTTCCCCGGATGATATAAGATGTCGCAATCGTAATCCTTTATTAGTTCCAACCATCTTCTCTGCCTCTTATTTAAATTCTTCTGCGTGAAGATATACTTCAGACTTTTATGGTCCGTGTATATTTCACACTTTACACCATATAAATAGTGCCTCCAAATCTCCAGGGCAAATACTACCACTGCCAATTCCAGGTCATGGGTAGGATATCCCTTTTCGTAATCCTTCAATTGACGCGACGCGTACGCAATAACTTTACCATATTGCATAAGCACACAGCCAAGTCCTTTGTGTGACGCATCACTGAAAATCACGAAGTCGCCTTTATCGTCTGGTAAAGACAGCACCGGTGCCTCACTCAATCTTTTCTTAAGCTCCCGAAAACTTTCTTCACACTTCTCTGTCTAGACAAATTTTACCGACTTCTTCGTTAAATTCGTCAACGTTCCCGCTATCTTCGAAAAATCTTGAATGAACCGTCTGTAATAGCCTGGCAATCCCAAGAAACTTCTTACTTCAGTCGGTGTCTTTGGTTGTTCCCAATTTTGTACCGCTTCCACCTTTACTGGATCCACGGAAATTCCGTCCTTGTCGATCACGTGCCCCAGAAATTGAACTTTCTCCAACCAGAACTCGCACTTCAAAAATTTTGTGTATAACTTATCCTTCCTCAACGCGTCCAATACCATTCTTAAATGTTCAGCATGATCCTCCTGAGTCTTGGAATAGATCAGGATATCGTCTATGAATACGACTACGAATTTATCTAAGTATTGCTTGAATACCCGATTCATCATGTCCATAAATGCCGTCGGCGAGTTTGTTAACCCAAATGACATCACCAGAAACTCGTAGTGTCCGTAACGAGTCCTGAATGCTGTCTTAGGTACATCTTCCTTCCTCACCTTCAACTGGTGATATCCCATCCTCAAGTTGATCTTGGAAAAATATTTCTCTCCCTTCAATTGATCGAACAGATCATCTATCCTAGGTAACGGATACTTGTTCTTAATCATCACCTTATTCAACTCTCAATAGTCGATGCAAAGTCTCATCGACCCATCCTTCTTTTTCACAAATAAAACTGGTGCTCCCCAAGGAGACACACTCAGTTGAATATACTTTCTATCCAATAATTCCTGCAACTGTACCATCAGCTCCTTCATCTCTGCCGGTGCCATTCTGTATGGGGCTTTTGAAATCGGGGCAGTTCCCGGTACTAAATCTATAACAAATTCGACCTCCCTATCCGGTGGAATACCTGGCAATTCCTCCGGAAATACATTCAAAAATTCATTCGCTACTGATATCTGTCCCATCCCTACCCCTACTTTCTGCGTATCGACGATATGGGCCAAATAACCTATACATCCCTTCCTTAGCAACTTCCTCGCTTGCATCATCGTCAGACAGCTCGAGTGTCTCAGCGACTTACTCCCGTAGAATACTACCTTAGACTAATCTGGAGTCTTAAGGTTTATACACTTCTTCTGGCAATCTATCATCGCTCCATGGTTAAATAACTAATCCATTCCTAGAATTACATCAAATTCCCCTAATTGAATTGGAATTAAATCCACAGGTAACTTATATCCCCTGATATCTACAACACAATTCCTATGGACATGGCTAACGGGAATTATTTCCTTATTAGCAACTTCTATGTTCATCGGATATTCTAATTCTTCCTAGGGTAAGTTTAATCGGTGGGAGAATTCATGCAACACGAAGGAACAAGTAACACCCGAATCAAATAATATGTAAGTAGATATATCATTGATCGGAATGATACCTAAAACCACATCCTTGGATGCGACCGCATCCTGAACTGTCATGTTGAAAGTCCTCGCTATTGGTCGATTCTGAGTTGGTGGTCCAGTAATGGTGAGATTTCCACCACTTGGTCCCTTTCCTCCATTTCCTCCTCCTGAATTCTTCTTTGGGCAATTCCCTGCCTGATGATCCAATGCTCCACAGTTAAAACATCCATTCCTCTTTGGTGCAGAGCAATTGGGAGAGATGTGTCCCTCTTGCCCTCAATTAAAACACATGTTCTTTCCTTTTAGACATGCCCCCGAGTGATTCCTCCCACACTCCTTGCATGTCTCAGTCCTCTTCTTTGCTTCCTCTGGTTTTCCCCCAGAGTTTCCCGGATTAAAATTGTTGTTGCTGCTATTGTTGTTGTTCCACTTCCTTTTGTTTGCACCACTACCGCTGCTACTTTCCCCATGATTCCCTCCTTCATTCTTCTTCATTTTCACCTTGTTAAATTTCATCAGGGCTTCACTTCCCCCCTCAGCAATTATAGCTTTCTCCAGGAGAATCGCGAAGCTATTCGTCTGCAACACCAAAAGTCTGCTGTATAACCATGGTTTGAGACCCTGCTCAAACCTCCTCATTTTCCTCTCCTCAGTGTCGACCTGATGAGGTGCGAACCTCGCCAGCTCATTGAACTTTGCGGCATATTGAGGTACCGTCATGTATTCTTGCTTCAGCTCCAGGAACCGCATCTCCATGCGACTCTGCATACTTACAGGGAAATAGTTTTCGAAGAAGATCTTCTTAAACTCCTCCCAAGGTATCACCCCTTCTCCAGCCTGGTCTGGTTTGCCTCCCACCAAAAAGTGGCTTCACCCTTCAGCATATATGTGGCAAAGATTATTTTCTGCTCATCTCCTACTCGGGCGATAGCGAACACCTTTTCCATTTCCTTGATCCATGTTTGGGCTTCGATGGGTTCGGTGGTTCCTTTGAACTCAGGGGGTCCCGCTCTCTTAAAGTCCTTAAAGTTTGCCACTTGGGCCGTTGGAGGGTTATTGATATTCGGGGTTCGAGTCTGAAGTGCCCCCACTAATATATCTACGAATTATTGTATGGGGTTCGGTGGACCCCCAGCATTACCGCCTGACCCTTCTGGTACTTGTTGACGACGTTTTCCTCTAGCCATCCTTCTGTTTAAATAAACTTAATGTTATCATCTCATAACTTATTCCTATAGCGTATATAATTCATATAAAACTTAATCATCACATCACATATTTAAATAAAAGCATCATTATTTAAAAAACATAATCACAAAGTCTCTCATCATCTTATAGCATTACGCCATTTACATTTCTTTAACCCAAAATACTTGGTAAACACCGGAAACCAAGTTTTTATTCCATAGCTAAGCGTTCTATACGCTAATAGTAAAAGTTCATCACGAATAAACTAAAAAGCCCGCCTAATGGCATCTTCATGCTCTTCATCTGCTATCTCCAGCACCAGCCCTCGGCTTATAACATGTCTAGACCGGTGCTCCTCACGTGGAAAGTGATGCACCCTATGCTGGAACCTTCCATGTGCTGACTTAAATACGTACTTCATCTTGTCTATCCTAACCTTCTTATCTCTCACTTCTCCTTCTAACTCGCCAGTTAGCTTTTCGGCCCAAGCACGGCCTCTTCTCTCATCTCCCCAGAATGTGGTAATGATCTGGTTGTCAGTTTGGAGTCTCTGTATCCTCGACTCCAACCCATTAATGGTATGACCCAAGTGGGTCCTGATAGCCTCTTTTTCATCCCTTAACCTATCCGCCTTCTGACCTGCTGCTCGCAGCTTGTCAGCCAGATCCCCGTTCCTAATCACCAGGTGTTGCACCAATGCCCCAAGCAATGCTGCAGCTACCTGCTCCTCCTGATACAGCTCCTCTAACTCATGGACTTTGTCGTCCAACTCTGTAATCATATCCCTCAACTTATCCAATAGACCATCCCCAGTAGTTTCCTCGGAGTCCTCCTCGGGCTCCTCCTCCTCTTCAGGATACTCTTCCGGGTCTGAGTCAGCTGCTGCCTCAGCTATAGGCTCAGGTACAGCTGTCACCAACTGCTCACTCACGACGTGGATATCTCTAACTTCCTCTTCTCCTGACATCCTACAATCAAGACAAATAACTCGATTAGTATTTTAAAAAATAGATATTGATTTTGTTTTTAGAAAAATAGGTTTGACACTACACTTAGAACTCTACGTGAGTTCATCTCCTTATTACCTCCACTAGCTCCTCTAAGGTTATAGTCTAAGGTTCCCCACCTAAGATTTATAACCTACAGCTTTGATACCAACCTGTGACGCCCCCAAATCCGTGTAACATCGATTACAGGACATGGTGCTCACGATACAACAAACATGATCATCTATCTATGTAAACTCCAATAATAATAATAATAATATTAACTGTCACATACTTATTCAAAATAAAATCCCAAGTCTTTACAACCTTTAGTAAACTGAAACTTAAACTTAGCGTTTGTCACTACATTACATCATATGCGGAAATAAATAACTATTACAAAGATAACTAGCATCATTTCATCTTGGAGTTTCCCTTGTCCTTGCCTGAGCTCTCAGCCTTTCCATCCTTAACTGAAAGGTTTAAGCAAGAATGAGCACAAAATTGCCCAACAAGTATATAAAATAGTTTGGAAACATACATCAGGAGTAAAAGCATTTGAATGACTAAATCTCAACAGTTGAAAGAAATATTAAGTGTTAAACAAGAATATCAACAATAAGATTTGAAGAATTCTCAATATCATACTAAGGGGTGTAAAATACCCTGAACATTACTTTATTTCATCGAAAAACCATCAGACGGTTTAACAATCAAATAGATTGCAAACGGTCTCTACAAGTACTCCAGGTGATCAGCCTGTTGTACCCTACATTGTGCACAAGTATAAAGTTTAAGCTGCGTAAGCATAAATGGGACTATTTGTCCGACATCTATTTGCCTGTTTATTCGGGTTGTTCATCTTAGTATTCATGCGAGACCGCACCAAAACAATTTGGATTGGTAAACATTACATAGCTTCAAAAGATTTGTTTTAAATCATTTTTCATCAATAATAACTAGCCAAAAACAAAGGCCAGGAACATACTTAGAAACAGTTCGATAATGACATAAAACTTATAAGCATAGCAGTTAGAATAATAACTGCATAATCATCGATAAGCTTTCAAGATAATTGAAGTTGTATAACTTCACAACAAAGGAACTTGCACGAATAAATAGCTAGCACAAGTCCAATACTTACCCTCACTGCTATAAAAATGAGTAAGGATTGAATAAATGCCCAATAAAAATTAGGGTTAGGAAACTTGCCTGATATGTCTGCTATTGTTAAAGTGAGAAATTAACCTTCACGTAACCTAATCATATGTGTCATGTTTAAGCAATTAGATTCTCGAACTCAAATTTGAGAGAAAACGATTCCTATTATTTAAACTAAGTTATCAAGTAACACGTATTCCTTTAGCATGCAATTCAATTATATCAACATATTGCATTTTATAGGTCCAGGGGTTAAATATAAGAATCTGGGAAAAAAATAAAGTTTCTGAATTTTTTTCCAGCCCGACCAGACCCGGATCAGACCCGACCCGGACCTGCCCAGACCGGCGCAGCTGCACCGGCTTATGCCCTATGAGCTGCGCAGTTGTGCTGCTCTTCAGCCCAGAAAATTTTTGCAGTTTTGAGCAGCCCACTTTGCGATTTAATTCTGACCAAACCATACATGATATGACCCTGATCTTTTGACACAATACACTCCATATAGCATGTATTTTACAAATATAACAAATCCCAGAAACTAGCATGTGTAAGACCACAAATCGACTGCCTTGAAAAGCATGCCAAAACTGATTTTCACACTTAGAAAATTTCTGGGAAACCCAGATTTTCTGCAGATTTTAATACCAACCTGCTTGCTTTCGAATTTTATAACTCTCTCAATTTAACTCAGATTCCTTTGAAATTTGGACAGATTGTACATGATACTACCTAGTATTTTATAAAATTATTACCTACACTAATCGGGTCATAGAAACCATGATTCCAACGCTCCAAAAAATCACAGATTCTATGTTCAACCAACTTTGACAAATTTTGTGATTTTGATTCTAACATGAAATCTAATGGCACATACTTTACAGATCATCTATATTAACATGCTTGCACATAACACAACCTTTAACTTCACTAAATTACCATGATTTCAATAAATTAGCATTTAAGAGTCATTTTATCAAACAATTAGCATGCATACATGAATTCTATGATTCTCTATGTAATAGAAGCATGACTAAGTCCAGAATTTTCCTTCCTAACAACTACATAACAGAAACAAACAATAGCATGGCACTACAAAATCAAAACAAATCGTCTACCATGCTAATTCATGCATTTTCACTATTTTCCTTCAAGAATATAAAAAAGTGGTTCATGGCTTACCTTTTGGACGAATTCCTTCTTGTTTTAATCTGATAGATCCTCACTCCTTGCTTGCTAACTCCTCTGTAACCTCCAGAATTCTTAGACAACCTCTCAAACTCTCATTCTCAATATTTTTCCCCTCTCGGTTGGAACTTTTTAGCAAACGAGATAGTGTTTTGGGTGGGTAGTATATATAGAGATTTGATATAGCTTGCACCTTCCACCCCCTCCAATTTATAACGTTAATCCCATTCCATAATGTCCACATATCAATTTAGTGTTAGTGGATTAATGGAGTGGAGTTGAGAAAATGAAAAGACCTTGTCATAATGAAGTATAAGCTCTTCCTTGTCCATTATCTATATACTACGTATACTTCCTCCCCCTCTTGTCCCAATTCGGTAGTCACCAAGTCCCCCAGCTGCTGATCTTTATTAAAATATTATTATTAAATCAATTAATAAGCTATTTTGACCATTTTGCCCTCCGTAGCCAAACGTTGCGATACTTATATCGATTCCTACTAAAGTTGACGTTCCGGACGTCATGGGACTATCCATTTCGTCCAATTCATCTCCAAAATTTCGTAGTTGACTTTTTACCTGTAAAAGTCAATTGATTGACTTTAACCAAAAAGTCAACCATGACACATTTTTGTGGTTACAGTCTATCCTGACTAATTTTGACATTCCGGACTCAAATACGCAGTCCGCGTCTCTAAATTCTGCTCCAAATCCAACTCATGTTTTAATACCATTCCACAAAATTAA
Organism: Panax stipuleanatus; assembly: GCA_020205555.1. NCBI lineage: Eukaryota > Viridiplantae > Streptophyta > Magnoliopsida > Apiales > Araliaceae > Panax > Panax stipuleanatus. The sequence continues at coordinate 18,536,324 of CM035121.1, read as the reverse complement.
TAGAATTAATTCTCTACTTAACCAATTCAAATAGTTAAATTAAACTAAACCAACTATTTAAATACATCTTATCACATAACATATATGAATAGCACATATACCCCTAATAATAGAAATCACACAAGAGTTTCACATAACTTCGTCTATTGATAATTATGAAATTACATAATAATCTCGGATATTACATTCACCCTCCCTTATAAGGATTCCATCCCCGAAATCATTACAAGTTAACCAAAAAGACTAGGGTAATTTTTTTATCATTTTCTCCTCGAGTTCCCACGTAGCCTCTTCGGCGTTGTGGTTCCTCCATACTACCTTAACAGAAGGTATTATCTTATTTCTTAAAACTTGCTATTTTCTATCAATTATCTGTACAGGAACCTCTTTATAGGTTAGGTCCTTCTCAAAATGGATGGGTCCATACTCTATGACATGTCTGTAATCCTGTTTATAGGGTCGTAAAACTGATACGTGGAACACGTTGTGTATATGTTCTAATTTCGGAGGTAAAGCTATTTCATAAGCTACCTCACCAACTCGCCTTAACACTTTAAAGGGTCCTATAAAACTGGGACTAAGTTTTCCCTTCTTCCCAAACCTCATTTTCCCTTTCCAAGGTGACACTTTCAGAAACACATAAGTGCCTACGTCGAAGTCTCGTTGTTGTCGATGTTGATCAGCATATTTCTTCTGTCGATCTTGAGCCGTCACTAGTCTTGCTCGTATCGTTTTGATTACATCCGCAGTTTGCTGCACCAATTCTGGCCCTAGCAGTTGTCGTTCTCCCACTTCATCCCAGCACAATGGCGTTCTACATTTTTTTCATATAAAGCTTCATAAGGTGGCATCCCAATGCTTGCGTGGTAACTGCTGTTGTATGCAAATTCCACCAACGGTAGGTGGTCATTCCAGTTTCCTTTGAAGTCCATAACACATGCTCTCAGTATGTCCTCTAAAGTTTGAATAGTTCTCTCGCTCTGCCCATCTGTTTGAGGATGATACGCGGTGCTCAACCTCAGTTGCGCTCCCATGCGTTCTTGAAAACTTTTCCAAAAATTTGCTGTGAACCGCGGATCGTGATCTGACACAATTGATACTGGTGCACCGTTCCTGAAAACGATCTCTTTGATATAAAGTTTTGCCAACCGATCTAAGTTATATCTGATCCTGATTGGCAAGAAATGCTCTGACTTGGTCAATCGATCAACGATCACCCATATAAATGATACTCATATATATATGGAATGTTTTAATTCATGAGATGGATATTTATTTATTGATATATATGGTGATATGTATGATAATAAATAGGGATTGATTATGGACTATTTGACCAATGTGATTGGATTTTATTTTAGTTGAATGCTTGAATAAATGGATTTTATTAAATGGGGTCTACGTACCTCGTCTTCTCTGATTTTTCTTGATGTAAAATTCTATCTCTCTCCTATGTACTTTTCTTAATTTTAAATAGTTAATGTAATAGAGATAGTTAGAATTATCTTGAAGAAATTGGAGACCAATGAGCAAGGAGCGTGTGAAGACCCGTTTGTATGGAGCCCGAGTTTAAATATAATAGTTACGTTTAAATTTAAATTTTTGCACTCCTAGGTTTGACCTTTTGGTTCACTTGGTGGCTCTAGTGAACCAAACTAGAATAAAAGTCCATAATCAATCCAGGTAGAATATAGTATTCTATATGTGCATGCTAAGTATTATATATATTATATTTTATGAAAACATGCTTCGCATGTTTAATAAAATGACGCGTATTTTATATATATATGTGCATGCGCGCTAAACAAGATGAGACAAATAATAACAAACCCCTCAAAGAAATTATATTAAGTCCAAAGCGTTCGATGATATTTGGAATATCGAACGTCGCCTTCTAGCATGATAAATTAATAGAGTATTAAATATTTAATATGAACTTGTTGTACTATCCACAAGGCGAGTATTGCGTATTTAAGATATTAATTTAATCACATTTGATGTTTATCAAGAAAATTGAACAATATTGTCTTGTTGTACTATCCACAAGGACAAATATTTTTCTTTTTTGAATTTATGGAAGTGCTAGGCTAGACTTAACTTAAATCATTTTAGTTCAGATGTGCACACACTTGACCATTATGATTTAAGAGGCAAAATAAAAAGAGTTACATATTGATGTAATTGACAAGAGTTGTCTACCTATTTATTTATATATCGTTTGTTGTGCTATTCATAAGGCTATATACATTTGAAATGGGATCCTTAATCTCACTAGCAAATCTTTAATTAGATGTTGCCGAACTATATAAGTGAGGGTAATATAGTTTGATGAAAATAGTGGGAGATACCAATTTAAAATAAAGACCTAAATTTATTTTGGTATGCAAAATTAATTAAATGAATGTTTACTAAAATGTTGTCTTTTCACATACAGAAATTTAAAAAATGTCAAAATCACTAATTTCACTGCGTAGCATACTTGATGCTAATAAACTAACCGGACCAAATCATACGGACTGGTGAAGGAATCTGAGAATAGTTCTCACTGCTGAAAAGATTTCTTATGTTCTAAATTTACCTGTCTCTGGAACTGTTCCAGAATCAGCATCTGAGGAAGAAATTGCCACCATTGTAAAGTGGCAAAATAATGCATCTGTGGCTCAAAGCATCATGCTCTCATCCATGAATAACGAGCTTCAGCATCAGCATGAAAACATGGATGCTCCTACTATATTGCTTTACCTCAAGGAGTTGTATGGTGAACAAAGTAGGACTGCTAGCTATGAGATATCTAAGGAACTCTTCCGATCTCGGATGACCAAGGGTAAGGTGAACATAAAGGAACAAAAGAAACCTGATCCAGTTAGCAAAGGAATGTTCTTCCATTGCAACGAGCCGGGTCATTGGAAGAAGAACTGCAAGAAGTTTCTGGCAAAGAAGAAGCTTGGAGAAGCTTCGACTTCCAATCAAGGTTTGTTCATGATTGAAATTAATTTTTTAGAAAGTCAAAATTCTACTTGGGTATTGGATACCAGCTGTGATTCTCACATATGTAATAATGTGAAGGGACTGGTCAGAAGTAGAAAGCTGAACAAGGATGAGGTTGTCCTGCGAGTGGGAAATGGAGCAAAGGTTGCTGCATTAGCTGTAGGCACTTATTGTTTAGCATAGCCTACAGGCAAGTCCATTTATTTAAATAATTATTATTTTATTCTGAATATTATTAGAAACATTATTTTTATTTTCGTTTTAGATATGGATGGATTTGGCATTATAATAAAGAACAACAGTTGTTCTATTTATAAAAGTAATATTTTATATGGTGTTGGTAAATTGCAAAATGGACTTTATATACTTGACTTGCATGAAAATATACTTCAAATAGAATAAACTAAGAAAAGGAAAAGAGATGATATTAATTATACCTATATGTGGCACTGTAGACTCGGTCATATTAATGAAACAAAATTATCCAAGTTGTATAAGGATGGGCTCTTAGAGCTATCCGATTATGAATCATATCCAACTTGTGAATCTTGTCTCATGGGTAAAATGACTAAATCTCCTTTTAGTGGAAAAGGAGAAAAAGTTATAGAGTTGTTAGCGTTGGTTCACACAGACGTTTGTGGACCTATGACAACGAATGCACAGGGTGAGTATTCTTATTTTATTACTTTCACTGATGATCACTCAAGATTTGGATATGTGTATTAAATGAAATACAAATCAGAATCATTTGAAAAGTTCAAAGAGTTCATAAGTGAAGTAGAGAAACAAACGGGCAAGAGTATTAAGATTCTTCGATCAGATTGAGGTGGAGAATACTTAAGCGGTGAGTTTCTCGATTGTCTCAAAGAAAATGGTATAATTTCACAATGGACTCCACCAGGTACACCACAGTTAAATGGAGTATCTAAAAGTAGAAATCGAACATTGTTGGACATAGTTCGTTCCATGATGAGGTTTACCGATCTTCCAATTTTATTATGGGGTCATGCCCTAGAAACGGCTACATATCTACTAAATAAGGTCTCCACCAAATTTGTCCCCAAGACTCCATATGAGATATGGACAGGGAGGAAACCTAGTCTTAAGCATGTTAAGATTTGGGGATGTCTAGCTTATGTGAAAAAGTTTTAAAATGATAAGCTTGGGACAAGATCTGATAAGTGCATGTTTGTGGATATCCTAAAGAATGTTTGGGATATTATTTCTACAATCCTACTGAACAAAAGGTGTTTGTTGCGAAACACATTGCCTTCTTGAAAAATGAGTTTATCCTTGAAGGGGCTAGTGGGAGAAAAATAGATCTTGAAGAAATTCAAGAACCACAAACTACTACAGATCAAGTGGATAAACCTGTCCAAGTAGAGACACCTACTGTACAACACCATATTCATAAATCTGGAAAGGTACCGAAGATACCTGAAAGGTATGGATTCGTCATAGAGGATTACGATGAGGTACACATCATGGATGATGATGATCCATTGAATTACGAACAGACTATTAGTAATAAAGACTCAGAGAAATGGTAGATGACCATAAAATTTAAAATGGATTTTGAAGCTATACACAAGTCCATTTGGATTTTACTTGCGATTGCAGCTTATTATTGCTTAATCTGGCAAAATGGACGTGGAGACGTCCTTCCTCAAATAACATTATTACAGGAGAATGTATGTATGATACAACCAGATAGTTTTTTGTTTCAATGGTTGAAGCAAATCATGTATATGAGCTACAACAATCCATTCATGGATTGAAGCAAGATTCTCGTAGATGGAACATTCGTTTTGATGAGACAATCAAAGAGTTTGATTTTATCAAAAACGAGGATGAACCATGTGTGTACAAGAAGGTTAATGGGAGCGCTGAGCGCTATTTCATTCCTTGTATTATATGATGATGATATATTACTGATAGGGAATGAAATTCCTATGCTAAAATCGATCAAAACAAAGTTGTCTAAACATTCCTCCATGAATGATTTGGGTAGAACATCCCACATTGGGGATATAAATCTTTATTGATATATTTAAAAGGATGTTCGGCTAAACCCAAGGAAACGTATATTCATTAGATGCTAAAGCCGTTTAGCATGGCAAACTCCAAAAGGTATCTCATGATGATGAGCCATGGAGTGAATCTCTCTAAAATTATCCTCAATAAAAGAGAGATCGCATGAGCTACTATCATGTATGCAATGAAATATACGAGACTTGAACTTTATCAGTCATATTCTGGAGAAGATCACTGTGAGACAGTGATAAACATCTTAAATTACTTAACTGACACTAAGGATGTCATCATATCACATGATGAGTCTGAATTAAACTAGAGTGCTAAACAGACTCAAGTTTTCAGACTGACCAATACGATATCAAATCCACTTTAGGGTAAATCATTACCTTGAAATATGGTGTAGTGAATTGGAAAGGTTCCAAACAACAAAAGGTTGTTGCTTTAGTGACAAAGACAAAGTATATAACTGTAAGTGAAGCTGTAAGTTGATGTTTCGGATGAAAAGTTTATTATAGAACTAGGAATAGTTCCTAAGTCTCATCTTGAATCTAAACATGTGTTGCAGCACTTTGATTAAAGAAATCATTGAAAGAGGAGCATATAGACTCTAAAGATAACATTGCATATCCATTTACTAAAGTTATAACACAACAGCAGTTTGATCGTCACTGAGAGAAGTTGGTATGAGATACCATGGCGATTGGCTTTGGTGTAAGTGGAAGATTGAAAGTAGTATGCATACAAGCCAATCATGCGTGATGATATAGCATATACTTTGGAGACAATCTTATTTATTTATTAATAAAAATATTCATTTATTAAAGGCATTTAATTATCTACATGGTGCTATTTTTATAATATGTAAATAACCCATAGTTTTAAGCAATGCTTTTAGAATCATGATGATGATCATGCTAATGAGATCTAAATTCTTAGAAAGCTTTAAAACTAAAATAGTTCTCAATCATGGGATTACTAAAAAGGGGATTAGTAAATCCGGATAGATTGGTACATATGTTGCTTGCTCATTGGATGAGGATGATTGATCTCATGATTATTTGTGTGGAGACACTAAAGCAAGTATGTAGGTGCTTATTGGAGAATAAGTTAACTGAGCGTGACTCGCTATAGAATACCTAATAGAGTTTTACTCGCCTGTCAATAGGAATTCCTAATGTGATAGTAATATAAGTGATCCTTGGACTTGAGATCATCATAGTATCTTGTATGTAATGAATTATACTTTGACTTATTCCTTAAAGCCCTTTAGGGTATATAAAAGGGTATGCTTGGGTATAATGAGTTACATATGGAGATAATGAATGATCAATAAAGAATCTATCACCTATAGTAAAGGAGGAGATATGTCCTATGTGATTCGTTAAATGACAACCCACGAATCCTTGGCCAATGTGGAATGAAATTAGAAAGGAGTTTCTAATTTGCATTATTTGGAGTTGTGCATTTTCTAATCGAAATACATATAATTGAATAAAATAAGACTTGACAGTAAATTCATGTCTTATATTTAATTGGGACATTGTATGGTGGAAGGATTGAATTGTACGGTAACTATTTACTCACAGGTTCTTTTATGATTAATGTTGAAATCTATATTATCTGGAAAGTCGTTGATCGCTAGGGAGGCTTATCCCTATTGTAGAATAAATGTTATTTATTTAAATAGATTATTAGTTTAATTTATTTATTTAAATAAGATTAGAATTGTTTTAATTGATTTATTCACAACCGGTTTAATATGGAGAACCTAAAGGGTCACACCATAAAAGGAAGAATAATTATTTAAGAAGGTAATGGCATAATCGTAATAATACATTAAGTATAATTAATTTAATCTATGGTGATAGAATAAATTAAATAGCTTAATGTTTATTATTTAATATTTTGAAAATATTAAATATAAATTAATAGGAGGAGACTTATTAATATTATTACAATTATTATTAATTTTTAAAGGAGTTTAGTAATTAATTTAATATTAGTACTCTCATTTATTCCTAATGAGATTAGGAGACAAATTAATTAAATAAATTTAATTAATTATTCCCAATGTGGTGGGAAGCCTAAATTAATTAAAGAAGTTTAATTAATTAAATGAAATTCCATGTCTAATAGGAGTAGAAGGGTTGACCAATATCTATATAAGAGGAGTCTTATGATAGATATCAGTTGATGAAATTCTAATTGTTGGAGAGTACTCCTTTTCTATAGAGGATTAGAAAACTAAGTTTAGCCAATCACCCTCCTTCTTGATAATTCATCTTCCTTGGTGGATCACCTCTAGAGGCCAAACACTTGGGTGGTTAACGTTGATCAAAGGAAAGAATCTAACCCAGAAATTCAAGGAGATCACGAACAAGGAGTTGAACTCATACCTGTGAAAGCTTCGTTCTACAAGGGTATGATTCCATAACTTCTGATTTATCGTTTTAAATTAATAATTTGCATAAAAGATGATCCGGATAATGGTTTTGTAGAAATTTTTTAAACTCTGATATACCATGCTTCCGCTAATTTTGCAATTTGATTGCGTCACGATTTCGTACAAACCCTACACATTATACCATATGGGACGAAACTATGTTAAATAAAGTGTAGTGTGACACTTTAGTGAGACTACACAATATAGAAACTATATTATAAGAATAATAAAATGGAAATATTAATAGAGGTTGTAACAATGTGGTGTAATAATGCCCAATTAAGTTATATCAAAGTATTATAAAAATGTACATGGATTATATGATGTGATATATACCCCAATGTGCTACCATGTAATGTTGTTGTGACATTTTAGGTCCATGTATGCCCTAAATGAATTTAAACCTAAGTAATATATATATATATATATATGCTTATTTAACTCAAGTATATACTATATGTACATGAAATGCTAATTCTTGAAATGCTGAGATATAAGTGTTTGTCCCATTTTGAGTGTCCATTTCTCCTTTATTTCTCATTCACGTGTATTGTCAAATAACTTCTCCATGTATTCCTCAAACTAGCCATTGTAGCCAATGATGAAGAGGGGAGTGGGTGATGGGAGTTGTTGGGCACTATTTCACCAAACTCTCATGAACCATTGGTTTCTTCTTCTTCCTCTTGGTTTAATTCATGGTGTAAAGGTTTGGCAAGGTTATTCACTCCTCTATAAATTGAACTCATCCCTTCTCATTTGATTTTGCTAAATTTAGAAATTGATATAGAGTGTGAACATATTATAGTGAGTTTGTAATCTGAGATTGGGAAGCAAGCTTAGCCAATTGAAACACTCAAGAAGGTATAATGCTTAATTATATCTTGTAGTGTAGCATTTCCAATTCATATGAATTAGCATGATATAGTTGAAATTGATGTGTGATAAGGTACTAGCATAAGTTGTTAAGTATATATATATGTCAGGAATGCAAGGTAGTAGTATGCAAGTATGCTAGCTAAATGTATTATAAGGAATTACTGAAGTTCTGCTGAAGCAGAACAATTTCTGGGCTGGAACCGGAGTGGCGCGGCCGCGCCATTCCCTAGTACAAATGGCGCGCGACCGCGCCCCTCTGCAGAGTCAATTGGTGATTTTCATGCCTTCTGATATGTTGAGCATACAAAGTAAAGTTCAATAAGACCATACAAGTCTCTGACATGCTAGCTTATATTGTCTTTTATATAATCACTCACCGTAGCTTGATTTCAAGATAGAACTTGAGTTTCCAATATGCGAACTCAACAAACCATGTGTACTTTAAATTATAACTTGAGAACATGTTAGTAGGGTCTGATTATATTTGCAAGTAAACATAAAAGCATGAAAGTAAGATATATGTGGAATTACTTGGCGTGCTTGAGTAGCTTTAAGAACCCTCTAAAGAATTACTTAGAGTTTCTAATATGGACTTGATAAACCATAACGCTTTTGAGTTATAAACTTGCGAACGTGATTACATATTCTTGATATGCATATACGCTAGCATGATATATAGTAAGTGAAGTAATTTTGCATGTCTAGATAATGTTGGTAACATGCTAATGGAAACTTAGAGTTTTACGTACAAACGTAAACCATATACACTTGAGTCATTAATTTGTAAGCATGCCTATGTGATCTATTTATACATATGAAAGCATGACATGTGGTATGTAAAGCTACATTGTATATAGAATGGTTTAACATAAGATTTCAAAAGAGACCTAAATAGTTTAAAAACAAGTTTTGTTGATAGATACATTACAAGTATTTTGAAAATTTTGACCATTGTGATAAGATATCATATACCTCTAAACATGATTACCATGTATGCCTAGCTAGTCCTATGTACGATAAAATAGTTGAGCATGATTAAGAACAAGTTTCAAGGGAGTGAAACAAAGAACATGAGATGCATGATTAGAATGGCATAAACATGTGTGTTTGGCACAGTCCTTCATATATGAGCATAGCATTTTGAGTTGGGTTCTGCAGGGCAGCCCTGTCTTGGTCTGCACCAGGAGACGCACGGCCACGCCGCTCCAGAGTGCAAACCAAGCGCGGCCAGAATGTTATTCTAATGTCCAGAGTTGTTTTATTATGACATGAACTTGAGACATACTTGTGTAGTTACTTTACATACTGTGATACCTGACCAGAATGTTATTCTAATGTCTATGATCATGCTAAGTTATAAAACCATATTAAATTGACAAGGTGTTTATAAATGATAAAGTCTAACGATGGTTCCGAACTACGTAGTAGCATACGTATTGGATTATATGACTAGTCATATGTGTATACTTGAATCACATATCAAGTTTGTTTATCTAATATGTTTAACTAATGAACATCTTAAACATATTATATACTATAAATAGGGTTCGAAAGTGTTGATTAGCTTTACGTGAGTAAACTACGCTAAAGGCAAGTTTCCTTATAACCCGTTCTTGTATTATTTGCAAGTATCCTAAACCCTTGCATTACTTTGTTCAACGGATATCGTAAGCAAGTACTTGAACTTTATTCTTATTGAATTCATATTAAGTTATTGTTGTGCAAGTGAGTTATTCAAATTTTGACTTATTGCGTCATGGTTACGATAAAGTCGATTATATTCTTCGAACTTTAATGTCAAGTATAAAATTTATAAAGAGTGGTCTATGCCATTTGATTCGGCTAGACTTATAACATGATTAGAAAGCTATCTAAACCAATTGATTGGTGCGGAGTCTTATTTTGACTGAGGTGAACAACCTTCTTCGAAGGAAAAATATATTTATCGGGAGACCGACGTGCACACACTTTAAGTACGATTGAACGATATACATACCGTAGGGTACTTTAGGCTGATCACCTGTTGTACTTGTTTTGTTGGGTTATCAGTATATTACTGATAATTCTAGTAAGAGTTCATAGTCCTTAGTGACTGCTCAGTATTCAGTTATCTTGAAATCTTAAATTGATTTAGTATTGAATCATATTGATATTATTCTGTCCTTAGCAACTATTATTGAGAACTGTTGATATTCTTCTTATCCTTGAAATATCATACCTCGCTATACCCTTTTGGGATTTGAGAACTATATTACTCACCTATATTGTATATTATTTGCTGGGAAATTTGTGCTCATTCTTGCTTTCCCTAAAAATATTTTCAGTTAAGGCAGAGCAGTGCGGACCCTAGGGCACAGACATGGGCAAGAGAAAGGCTACTGAGTAGCTTTATTTATGTAGAACTTTATAATTTATAATAAGAACTTATGCTATTATGTATTAGTTATGGTTATGGATGCTTAAGTTATGTTTAAGATATGTAATCGATGTTTAAGTTACGAGACCTTGGGACGTGAATAAATTATATTAATTAAATGTAATCTATTCGGTAATAGTTGTGTACTATTCCGCTGTGCGATGCGATATTTAGTCGTAATATTTATTGTGGTGTTAGATATTAGAACGTGAAAAACCGAATTCGAGTGACTAAGTGGCGGTCCAAATTTGGGGGCATCACAGGTTGGTATTAGAGCTGTAGTTATAAACCTTAGGAGCGAGTGTCCTTAGATTATAACTTAGGAGAACTTAGAAAGTTAGAAGGAGATAAAACTCATATAGAGTTTTCCTAGAGTGACTTAGTTTGTTATGAAATATAACTTCATTCTATACAATGAACTTATGTTTTACTTAACATTCTAATGGGTTGCTGTTTGTTTGTTTTGTGTTTGTCATTGTAGGATGGCAGATATGGGAGTACCTAGTAGAGTGGCCGAGGAGGAACCCAGAGATATACATGTAGTATATGAGGCACCTTTAGAGGCTGTGCCAGTACAGGCTGTTTGTAATACCCAAAAAATAAATAAATGGCATTTTAAAGTTTTTGTTTTAAATATTTTAATTGGACTTTGTCTTTTATTTGGGTCAAACTACTTATTTAATTTATTTGGGCTAATAAATATTAATAAGTGATGGATAAACTAATTGGGTCTAATTTATATTTGTGTAATATATTAAAATCCTATTAAGATTAAGAGAGTTAATAAGATATATTAATAAATATATAACTAAACCTAATTTACTAAAGCAATACGCCTAATTCGTAACTGGAAGAAAAGGAGAAGAGAGGCAGCGGCGACAACAAAGAATAAAAAAGGCGAAGAAAGGGAATTGAAAGACTCTCTGCGCAGAAAAAAAAAGAAGGTAGCACATCATTGCTTTTAATAATAGATTGCTCTGTTCCTCTAATTCTTGTACAATATGTTGGAATCAAAAGTTATATTGGCCTATGTTATACTTGATTAATGAGTTAGTCATTTAAATATATATATATATATATATATATATATATATATTCTAACAGACTATGTATTACGTATTGAATAAGTAATTTATATATGTATACTCTCATGTTTTATATTGGAACGGAATGATTACAGGTGTTGGACGGAATCATGATTGATTCTAATAATAATAATAATAATAATAATAATAATAACAATATGAGTAAATTAACATATTAAAGATGGGAGGAATATCTTACAACATACTTATAATTATTTATTCTTTTGTTTAGTTCGGACGGAAGGTGTTTAACGAATAAATTTTTGGAATATAAATTTTTGGGTGTTACATTGCTTATTCCAGGTACGAATTCCGTACTCCTTCAGCGACTCTTATTAAATTTAAATTGTTCGTTCATTTCTCGTTTCAAAATTTATTATTATTTCGCATGATTGTTCGTTCTCAAATTCATGTGATAGTTTCGTTTTGATATGGATCCTTAGAACTCGTGTTTGTACTCTTTGATCTAGTACATCATCTTTAATATTTATTTTGATATTTGTAGAAAAGTACATATTAATATTTTTGGAGACTCGTGTTGATTCGTTCAATTTAACATGTACACGTTAGAACCCTTGGTGTTGATATTGTGTCGCATGTGTTGTGACATAGTATTTTTGTTAGAATATACCGTAGGGTATACTTGAGCTATAACCACCTGTGGGGGTACCACAGGCATGTCCTCTTGGCACCGAGGCATGACACTTTCCGTGGCAGTGTGATCAGTCCACGGCGTCTCCGTTTTGTGCTCCGGTGGGAGTTGGCCATCTGGTGTTTTGTTGTGGGAGGCGTATGGGTCGACCCTAGTTTTTCTGTTCTATTCTGTTCTGCGGATTGGTGATGTTTGTGCCAAACACACCTTCTGATTTTGCATGCATCTGGATTGCGCAGTCCGATGTGTAATTGCCTGTGTGGCATTATTTTGATTGCATGTGTAGCATTATTTGACTTGCCTATGTGGCAAGGTATACTTTTGAGCTCGGTATGAAATAACACCCATCCGTTTGATTCAGCCTATTATTTTGTTGTATTAGTTTTGTTCGTTACAATTCAGTTCATTTATTGAGTTAGTTATCTCAGTTCTTTATTTTGTATTCTATATCCGTACTGGGCATTTGGCTCATGCTGTGTTTTTCTTCGGACAGGTAATCAGGAGGATCAAGGGCAAGTGTGACGAGAGCTCCTTTTTTATCCAAATGGTTTAGAAATATTCTGTTTAGGCTTTATAGATGATTTATTTGGAGAACTACTAAATATTTTAGATTTTGGTTTGGGCCAGTTTGGCATTTATTCTGGTTTGCCCTTTTGATATTTATTGGTCATAAAGACTATTCATTCGTGGCATAGAGCTTTCATTTTATTTTGTTATGTTTTGTGCGTAACCTCTCTTTCTATTTCGGAAAGGGGGTGTTACAGAGTTGGTATCAAAGTTTAGGTTCTTTCTTGTAGAAAACCTATTTAGGTTTGACCTGTGAGTTATGGGTAGATTTCTGGGTTAGTGTTTCGTTCAGTTTGATATTTTGTTCAGCTATTAAATCAGGTTATATTTGAATTCGCCTATAGTCTATTTTCTTCTATCCGTCATTATATTTTATAAATGGCTCGTAAATTCGTTAGAGTTGCTGGGAGGCAACGGTGGGTGAAGGGATGAAGAGTAGCCCAACGTGCAGCCTAACAACTAGAATAATACTACGTTAGTTACCTTGATGAATTAGGCGGTTAATCAGGCTTTGCCATAATTAGTGGCACAAGTCGTACAGACGATGCAGTAGCCGCCATAGATTCCTGATAAGTGAAACCCGAGATATAATATTCCACACGTAAACGGAGAGGAATGAAATGCAGATAAAATTAATTAGCAGGTGGTTTTGATGTACGTGTGGTTAGAAAGATTTTGAAAATAAAAACCCAATTCATTCAGTCCAGTTTTATGTCCAATTAATGTAGAGAATTGGATTGCTTATTTAGATAATATCTTTGATTTGTTGGGGCGCTCGAAGAACCAAAAGGTGTTGTTGGCTACTTATAAGCTAGAGGGCGTTGTAATGATGGGAATAACATGACTAGAATCAGAACAGAGGTTATCAACAAATGCCTCAATAAGGGCATAATCTTCAGCTTCAGCTACCTCAACAAGATCAAAATCGCTAGCAGTGGCAGAATAGTCAGTTATGGCAGTGCTACTTGTCGGGGTCATCATTCGGGGATGTAGTGTTATAGAGTTATCGACGCATGCTTTTTGTATAGAAAAATGGGGCATATTGCTAGAGATTGTACCGGGCCACGTGGTAACGGTGAAGGCGGTGATAATGGTGGCAATGGAGGTCATTGTCAATGTAGTTGGGTGTTTGCCTTAATACATAACCAGGCGGTAGGTGCGCCATGTACTATTTCTGGTATTCCTTTACTTGGCAGTCGTGAGGGTTTTATTTTGTTTGATACTGGTTCTACTCATTCAGTTATTTCTTAGTCTTTTGTTCGGCACTTGGGTGTGCCATCTCAGTATTTAGATTCTGTTATGTATATTGCTACCCCGATGGGGACTTCTGTTATAATTTTTGATTTATATCGAGGGTGTCCGATCAATTTTGGGGATAAGATTTGTAGGGCTAATCTTCTTCCAATGTGTATGCACGATTTCGATGTTATTCTCGGGATGGGCTGGTTGGATAAGCACCAGGACACTATCGACTGTCAGGCGAAGAAGGTTATATTTGGAGATGTGAAGTCTCCGGAATTCGTGTTTTAGGGTTCAAAGCCGAGTAGAGTGGTGAAGTTGATTTCAGCTTTGAAGGCTGGAAAGTTAGTGGCAAAGGATTGTGAGGGGTATTTGGCATATGTAAAAGACACCTCTAAGGGTGAGTCTTGTATTGAAGATATTTCAGTTGTTCGTGATTTTCCCAATTTGTTTCTTGAGGAGTTGTCAAGGTTGCCACCGCAGCGGGAAGTTGAGTTTACTATTGAGCTTGTTCCTGGTGCGGGGCCTATCTCTAAGGCGCTGTATCGGATGGCACCATTGGAGTTGTAGAAGTTGAAGGAGCAGTTGAAAGAGTTATTAGATCGTGGTGTGATTCGACTAAGTGTTTCGCCGTGGGGTGCTTTGGTTTTGTTTGTGAAGAAGAAAGATGGGTCTATGAGGTTGTGCATAGACTACAGGGAGTTGAACAAGATTACTATTAGGAATCGATATCCATTGCCGAGGATTGAAGACTTGTTTGACCAACTTCAAGGGGCGAAGTATTTTTCAAAGATAGACTTGAGGTCGGGTTATCATCAATTGAGGGTGAGAGATGAGGATGTCTCTAAGACAGCTTTTCGTACTCGCTATGGGCATTACGAGTTTCTGGTGATGCCATTTGGGTTGACTAACGCTTCGGCGGTGTTTATGGATTTGATGAATCGGGTGTGCAAGGAGTACTTGGATCAATATGTTATTGCCTTTATTGATGACATTTTGGTTTACTCCAAGTCTATGGAGGAGCATGAGGAGCATCTTCGAACAGTGTTGGGAATTTTGCAGAAAGAGAAATTGTATGCTAAATTCTCTAAATGCGAGTTTTGGTTGGAGCAGGTTGCATTTTTGGGCCATGTTGTTTCTGCTGAAGGCATTAAGGTGGATCCTGGGAAGGTTGAGGCTATCACTAAATGGCCAAGACCTACTACTGTGACAGAGATTAGGAATTTCTTAGGTTTGACAAGGTACTATAGGAGATTTGTGGAAGGATTCTCTTTGCTTGCTTTACCATTAACTCAGTTGATGAAAAAGGGCATGAAGTTTGTGTGGAATGAGGAGCGTGAGAAAAGTTTCAAGGAGTTGAAGAAACGGCTGGTGACAGCTCCTATACTTACATTACCGTCGGGAATATGAGGTTACCAGATTTATAGTGATGCTTCTAAGAAGGGCTTGGGGTGTGTTTTGATGCAACACGGTAAGGTGATTGCTTATGCTTCTAGGCAGCTTAAACCTTATAAGGTGAATTACCCCACGCATAATTTGGAGTTAGCAGCGGTGATCTTTGCTCTAAAGATTTGGAGGCACTATTTGTATGGAGAAACTTGTGATATCTTCACAGATCACAAAAGTCTTAAATACATTTTCACTCAAAAGGAGATTAACATGAGGCAGAGGTGTTAGTTGGACCTTCTAAAAGATTATGATACGAGGATTCAGTATCACCCGGGGAAGGCGAATGTGGTTGCAGATGCTCTTAGCCGAAAGAGTTCAGGGAGTGTAGCAGCCTTTATTACACAACCTCAGCTTATTTCAGATATGGAGCGGTTAGAGTTGTATGTGCAAGGTTCAGATGGGCATTTGGCAGGTATGAGAGTAGAGCCCTCTCTTATCTCGCGGGTTAAAGAAGCTCAAAAGAAAGATGGAGAATTGTGGAGTATGGCGTAAAATCTGGAGGAGGGTAAGCAACCCGAGTTTGTATTAATGATCATGGTGTGATTTGGTTGGGTGAACGGTTGTGTGTACCGTCTGATCTTATCATTCAGGAGGCGATTTTGGCGGAGGCTCATAGTTCGCCATTTTTTATTCATTCAGGTTCCACAAAGATGTATAGGGATTTGAAGGAAAATTTTTGGGGAAATGGGATGAAGCGAGATGTGGCTGAATATGTTGGGAAGTGCCTCACTTGTCAACAAGTGAAGATAGAACATCAACGAGCTAGTGGTTTGCTACAACAGTTGGACATTACAGTGTGGAAGTGGGAGGATATCACGATGGATTTTGTGACTGGTTTGCCGAATACTTTCGGGAAGAATGATGCCATTTGGGTTGTGGTGGATCGGTTGAGCAAATCGGCACACTTTTTGACGATCCATGAGGGTTACTCGGTGGATAGGTTAGCACAGATCTTTCAGCAAGAGATTGTGACGCCCCCAAATCCGGGTTCCTCTCTTTCCTCGGATCCGGTGCAGTCACGATACTACTAGTCAAATATTACATCTTTTATTCATTACTAAAAGAATACAATTTTGCTTATTACAATTTAGAATAGAAATTCTATTCATATCTAGGATCTTGTATGATGACTCCAAACTTTTACAAGTTTCAAAACCCGGTCATATACCATTCCTGTCTAAACATCACATTCGATGTTATTAAAATGCGGAATAACTTAAACTTTTTCAATCTTCTTTGAAAAGAATCTTTTATTGATTTCATAATCTTGAATCAATTACATATCCCTGAATCAAACTATATTATGATTCACTCTATTCAAATTTCTGTATAACCGTATACATCTTAACTTGATATCCTCTATGTATTAACTAATACATCTTTACAGTACGACAAGTTTTAAACAACATATACAATTATCAAGTACAACTCTTAGAACCTAAACAGGGTTCAAACGATAATCTAAATAGTATTCTTCGTTGCGATACTATCTATCTTTATCAATCAAAAAGCATGAAATCTTTACCGTGAATCCTTAACCTGCAAAAGTGGTTATTTGCAAGAGTGAGCTCAACAGCTCAGTAATTCTAACAGTTTTCATGCATCACATAGCATACAATATCATACTCAGTTCATACATTTATAAACAATTTATATTTACTACGCATGTTACTTTTCACATAACAAGTATATCATCAAAGATCAACTTTCAATCTCATTTATATCTCATATACAGTTCATATATAAGTTCACATTATCACAGCATAATATAATTCAACTAACAGTTATTGAATTCATATATCAAATAGGAACTGAAAGACTTGCCTGATTCGTAGTTTAACAACTACGACTTAACTGTTTAAGAATATCTGCACTTCGTGTAATCCTACACAGTTATATTAACCATAGAGATCACACTCATTAGTTATATGTATCCACACATTCTCAATGTAATAATAAAGGTTACATTGTTGTCTAACTTGGTTCTTAGAACCTTGTTTCACTTTCCTATCATACGCTTAGTATCGTTAGGTACGTATAGTTATATCTTAACCATACTTAATATCAATATTAACACACTTAACTATTTAAGTGTTCGACACATATTTAAAACTCATAAATCTATAATCCATATTGCTCTTACGTTTCTCAAACCTTAGGAAAACTTATCAATTTCGGGTTTTATATCACTACTACATCAATCCACACTCAAGGCATCATTAAGACTCTGTTTTATAACTCAGGAATAATAAGGTAAACATGCTACTATATTCATCACGTATATATGTGAGGTGCCATACTAATGTTAGGACGCATGCTCACAATTATCTTTACCATATACGTACAACTAGTATCGATAATTGCTTTAAAACATGTCTAATTCATGCTTAACTAACTTTCACAGTGTCTAACAAGGTGCGTGCACATACATGACATCTAAGTGATGTTAAAAAGCACTAGCATGTAGTCTCAAAAATGTCAGAACACTAATACACTATGATCATGCAACATAGTTTTCCAAAATGTCTAAGTTTAACTTTTTGAAAACATCTTAACCTTCAATCATGAATGTTAGTGTGTGCTCAATACTTTAGACATGCATTTCATTCCTATCTAGACTATGCAATCATGCTCACAAAGTCAGAACATAAGCATCAATAGTATGTGCCAAGGCTCATTTTAAAACTTTATAACTTTCTTTAGAAATCGCACACTAACGAAGTCAAGAATGTTCATGCAATGTCAAGGTACTTATTCATACATGTTAGACCTGATTTTATGCATGTCTAAGTCATTTACCCAAGCTACAATTATCAGAACACACATATTACGTATGTGTCAAAGTTTACCTCAACAAGTCTAAGTTCATTTTGTAAACTTTAAATTCTTTCATCATTAGAGTATACCACCATAATTATACATACTTGTATCATGACATTGTACTAATATCTATAAGTCAAATCATGTTCTCAAGCTTGCCAATGAGATATCGTATAATATCACATAGCAGGTTCTGTAACAGAAAAATAAAACAAGTCCCAGGACCCTGCGCAGTTGCGCTGCTCCTAGGTATAAACCCGGCGCAGCTACGCCGGTGTCCGGCAAAACCAGTGACTGCTTTCCTGATCGGCAGCTTAATGAACCCAACTCAAAATTTCTTCAACAATTCAAATTTAAACATGCTACGTAATAGTTCTAACATGTTTATAAGCTATCATAGAAACTAATAACATTCTTTAATTAACTTAACATCCAATTCATGGTTAATAAAAGAATCAAGAATATAGAAAATTTACAGAGAATGAAGAGTATGAATGTATATGTTATACCTTTGCAAAACACTTGAGCTGCTAAAGCAATTTCTTAGTCTCCTTCACAATAACAGTGTACTTACTCTCTATAAATTTCTTAGCAATAAAATTCTCAGCAAGTGCAATGAGGGAGAAGGGAATGCTTTATATATAGGCAAAAGAATAACCAGACTACTCAATTCTCCACTAGCTCAAACTAAAGGTTTGCACAATAATATGGAGGTTAACAAGTAGTTGGTGAGGATTTGGTAGAACTCATCATGAAGCCCATACCCTCACCATCATTAGCTAAACATTGCTGAGTTTTATGGTTATAGGAATAGACTAGCTTGGAGTTAGTGCACGTGAAGAGGAGATGAGAGGGACTCTCACAAAGGGACAAGCAATTCTCAGCATTGTAAAGGTAATATAACACTTAGGTTAATACATCCATACACATATATATATATACTATAGTGTATGTTCACATAGTATATTTTTAAGTCACAATGTCCCTTCTAAATACAATGTAACAAATAGGTATATACACCAACATATAATCCATGTACATTTCATTCTACCGGATATAATTCTTTCGGGTACCATCACATGGTATTGTCTCCTTTATTATTAAATTTTATTAATTCAATAATTGTTTACAATATATCCATGATATATTATTTTATTGTATACTCATATGCATATTGTCACATAAGCATCATGTAGCTTATATATTTTAATCAATCTTAATATATGATTTCTATGTGTAGTATAATCACATTGCACTATAGTTTATATATATAATATAGTCACATTGCACTTTATACTTCGTATAACATATAGTTAACTATCATACGTTATACTTTAATATCGCATGGTTGCACATAGAAATTAATAAATTACTTATCTTATCAATTAATTAATAATAATATTAATTAATCCCTTCCTCGTAAATCAATTATTAATCTCTATAACAATTGATTAATATAAAACTTATAATATTTATAATTCATTTATTCATTAATCAACATATTATCAAATAATTACTTGATAACAGTATATTGTCCATAACAATAATTAATATAATAAGACAACATATCTTCTTCCTCATCAATACAATTCCGATTATATTTAAAATCAATTTCCTTATTATTATACTATCACTAGCCATAATAATAAATTCACATACTATAACAATTAATATAGATTAATTATTTAATTAATAATTCTTCTATCCTTGAATTAATTAATCGTTGGATCTATTATCGTGCCACACAAGGCATCTCTCACAAACTTACACTAAGCTTATTCTCATTCTCGACACTTATTTATTTCCACCACATTACTCACCCACCACATGTTCAATTTACTTAGAACTATTAAGTTACAAGGTTCACATATATAAATATATCGTGAATGGAAATATTCAAATATTCTATATAACCTTTACGGTAATATAATAACTCAAGCTATTAAAATGCTAAACTACCTCAATTAATTATACTTATAATAAGTATAACATTTACGCTAATAATAATTAATATATATTCTATTAATCATTATAAATAATAATATACACGATAAAATAATAACTTAAGTTATTTAATAACTTAGTTTTCTTCCATTAATCAAACTCCCTTGAAAATATATTAGAAATTATGTATTTAGCCATAACATAAAATATTATGTTTTCTCTAAATAAAGACATTCATTATTAGAAAATAATTTACTTATTGTCTTAAGATATTATTCTTAATATATTATCTATTAAAATAATTACATGTACGGCACATGTACATATATTATATATAAAAAATAGATAATAATTTTATTTTCTATTATAATAAATTATTTTCATCAATTTATTTACATATAGCAATACATTTAATATATTTACTATATTAATTAATCATACCTATCATCTCAAATATATAAGGTAATATTATTATTCAAAAATAACATTTTCTTCATTTATTAAAATAATTCAATATTAAAAATTATTTTAATATCCTTTATTAGAAATATATACTAATTATTTTCCTTCCCTTTCAATAAATTGTCTCCAAAATAATTTCTTCAAATATATACATTTAACCATATCCCAAATATTAATTATTCATTTAAAGATATAATGATTTCCATCTCCCTTTAATAACGTATATATATTTATTAACGCTATTCGCACGTCAAACTTTCTCACATATTACCACTCTAAGTAATATATATAAAAAGTATCAACTATAATTACATATTCAACACACATATTAATTCACTCATTTACTTAAGTAAATTAAACACTGAACTATATCATCATAGTTAATTAAGGTTCAATACTCACATTATATTATTCCATAATATAACTCCCAACTTAAATTAACTAATATTTATTCTTATTAGTTAATTCCTTAACTAACTCATGCTTCACTATCCAAACTTATTCACGGATAGCTTAAGTGCTATTAATAACCTATATTATAAACATACTAGTTATTAATACACATACACAAGAATATGATGATTATACATTAAGAATATTTAATGTCACCAACTGACTATGATAAAATAATTCTATAAATTATTTAATATCGATAGGAATTTATCCACCTCCTTTACCTCAATAGAATCGTCTCTAAAATAAATAACAAATATATATTAATAATATATTTATTAATCACAAAAACACATATTACATAGTCCATATTACCCTATGTAATATAATACCACATACCTCATATCACACATATATACTCTTATTCGAACCCATCTCACAGTTTAAGAATTTTATTTATTAAATCTTTAATTAATAATATCTGAAAATTCAGGTTCTCCAGAGATTGTTAGACTTCATGGTACCCCGGTGTTTATTATTTCAGATCGGGACCTACGGTTCACTTCACGATTTTGGAAAGGGTTTCAACAAGCTTGGGGTACTCGGCTTAACTTTAGTACTTTTTTTTCCATCCGCAGACCGATGGGCAGTCCGAGCGGACTATTCAAACGTTGGAGAACATGTTGAGGTCTTGTGCACTTGAGTGGTCAGGTAATTGGGATGATTATTTGAGCCTAATTGAGTTTGCGTATAACAACAGTTGGCACACAAGTATTGGGATGGCTCCGTTCAAGGCGTTATATGGTAGGAAGTGTCGGGCACCAACTTGTTGGGATGAGGTTGGCGAGAGGGCCATAGAAGGGCTTGAGCAAGTTCAAATCACTACGGAGAAGGTAGCGGTGGCTAAGGAGAAATTGAAGTCGGCTCGATCACGGCAGAAGAGTTATGCTGATAAGCATAGGAAAACTTTAGAATTTGAACCTGGTGAGCATGTGTTTCTAAAAGTTTCTCCTTGGAAGGGTAATCGACGATTTGGTCTGAAAGGAAAACTTACTCCGCGTTATATTGGCCCATTTGAGATTTTGGAGAGAGTTGGTGCAATTGTATATCGGTTAGCGTTGCCTCCACAGCTAGCTCATGTGCACAATGTGTTCCATGTGTCGGTGTTGAGGAGTTATCAATATCATCCGTTGCATGTGATGCAATATCTGTTCGATAAGATTCATGATGATCTTACTTGTGAAGAGCAAGCCGAGGCGATTTTGGATCGTCAAGAGCGGGTTATGAGGAGGAAGACAATTCCATTTGTTAAGGTTTTATGGAGAAACCATTTGGAGCGAGAAGCTACCTGGGAAATGGAGGATTCTATTCGAGCGGAGTATCCGTATCTTTTTGATAATTAGGTTCGTTCTTTTCTTTTGATTCCGGGGACGGAATCCTTTTTAAGGGATAGGTGATGTAATACCCGAAAAATAAATAAATAAATAAATGGCATTTTAAAGTTTTTGTTTTAAATATTTTACTTGGACTTTGTCTTTTATTTGGGTCAAACTACTTATTTAATTTATTTGGGCTAATAAATATTAATAAGTGATGGATAAACTAATTGGGTCTAATTTAAATTTGTGTAATATATTAAAATCCTATTATGATTAAGAGAGTTAATAAGATATATTAATAAATATATAACTAAACCTAATTTACTAAAGCAATATGCCTAATTCGTAACTAGAAGAAAAGGAGAAGAGAGGCAGCGGCGACAACAAAGAATAAAAAAGGCGAAGAAAGGGAATTGAAAGATTCTCTGCGCAGAAAAAAAAAAAAAGAAAAAAGAAGGTAGCACATCATTGCTTTTAATAATAGATTGCTCTGTTCCTCTGATTCTTGTACAATATGTTGGAATCAAAAGTTATATTGGCCTATGTTATACTTGATTAATGAGTTAGTCATTTAAATATAAATATATATATATATATATATATATATATATTCTAATAAACTATGTATTACGTATTGAATAAGTAATTTATATATGTATACTCTCATGTTTTATATTGGAACGGAATGATTGCAGGTGTTGGACGGAATCATGATTGATTCTAATAATAATAATAATATGAGTAAATTAACATATTAAAGAGGGAGGAATATCTTGCAACATACTTATAATTATTTATTCTTTTGTTTAGTTCGGACGGAAGGTGTTTAACGAATAAATTTTTGGAATATAAATTTTTGGGTGTTACATTGCTTATTCCAGGTACGGATTTCGTACTCCTTCAGCGACTTTTATTAAATTTAAATTGTTCGTTCGTTTCTCGTTTCGAAATTTATTATTGTTTCGCATGATTGTTCGTTCTCAAATTCATGTGATAGTTTCGTTTTGATATGGATCCTTAGAACTCGTGTTTGTACTCTTTGATCTAGTACATCATCTTTAGTATTTATTTTGATATTTGTAGAAAAGTACATCTTAATATTTTTGGAGACTCGTGTTGATTCGTTCGATTTAACATGTACACGTTAGAACCCTTTGTGTTGATATTGTGTCGCATTTGTTGTGACATAGTATTTTTGTTAGAATATACCGTAGGGTATACTTGAGCTATAACCACCTGTGGGGGTACCACAGGCATGTCCTCTTGGCACCGAGGCATGACACTTTCCGTGGCGGTGTGATCAGTCCACGGCATCTCCGTTTTGTGCTCCGGTGGGAGTTGGCCATCTGATGTTTTGTTGTGGGAGGCGTATGGGTCGACCCTAGTTTTTCTGTTCTATTCTGTTCTACGGATTAGTGATGTTTGTGCCAAACACACCTTCCGATTTTGTATGCATCTAGATTGCGCAGTCCGATGTATGATTGCCTGTGTGGCATTATTTTGATTGCCTGTGTAGCATTATTTGACTTGCCTATGTGGCAATGTATACTTTTGAGCTCGGTATGAAATAACACCCAGTCGTTTGATTCAGCCTATTATTTTGTTGTAGTAGTTTTGTTCGTTATAATTCAGTTCATTTATTGAGTTAGTTATCTCAGTTCTTTATTTTGTATTCTATATCCGTACTGGGCATTTGGCTCATGCTGTGTTTTTCTTCCGGCAGGTAATCAGGGGGATCAAGGGCAAGTGTGACGAGAGCTCCCTTTTTATCCAAATGGTTTAGAAATATTCTGTTTAGGCTTGATAGATGATTTATTTGGAGAACTAATAAATATTTCAGATTCTGGTTTGGGCCAGTTTGGCATTTATTCTGGTTTGCCCTTTTGATATTTATTGGTTATAAAGACTATTCATTCGTGGCATAGAGCTTTCGTTTTGTTTTGTTGTGTTTTGTGCGTAACCTCTCTTTCTATTTCGGAAAGGGGGTGTTACACTGTTGCACCATCCGAGTCTGACGATGAGGATGAGATTGAGGTGGAGTTCGATCCCGAGGAGGAGCCTATGGGGGACGAGCCTGTCGAAGACGAGCCTATCGAGGAGGAGCCCATGGAGGACTCCTACGAGCCTAACCTAGAGGAGCATATGCTGGGAGAGTACGAGGAGCGTATTCTAGAGTTAGACTGTCGAGTACAAGAGCTGGAGGCTGAGGCCCAAGAGAGAGAGTCGGAGTTTCAGAAACTGAGGGACGAAGACCATCAGAGGAAGCTGGCCATGCAAGAATTAGAGGTAGAGATTGCTTACCGCAAGGAGGCAGGGATCCAGATGGGAACCTTATTCCACAGGTCGGTATCCAGAAATGTGGATCTGGCAGGAAAGCTGGAAGAGGTAGAACAAAGGGAAATGAGTGAGAAGACTGAGAAAGAGGCACTCCGTACTCAGCTAGAGTTGGAGGTGATGGATAGGATACACTTCGAGGAGAAGTGGGAGGCGGCCAATGAGAGAGCTGACGACCTAGAGGATGAGGTCAGATGCAAGAAAAGGAAGATGAACAAGATGGGGTATGTGTTCCGTTCGATTTTCAAGAGGGTGATTGATGGTGTGTACCACTACCCAGCAGAGCAGGGACAGACCCTACATACTATGAGTCGAGAGCTGGTAGCATATATAGCACATATCGAGAACAAGAGCACTGTAGAGCATGGGATGATGGGATGAGACCCTTAGTTAGTCTTGTAGTAGTATTTGCTTTATGTGATGTATATACTATATTGTAATCCCAACTTTTTGTGTAAAGTGTGGGATAGTGATGTAAACCCCGAGTAAGCTTTTGATAAAGGGGTAGTATAGGTAGTATGTTAGTAGGTTCCCGTCTTTTGTGATATTAGGGGATATGTGATAACATTTATAGAAATATGCTAGGATAATCATGTAATGAAATGATTTGGCATATGAATATAAATGAAGCTTATTTCAGAAGTGTGTTATAAAATTTTATGCCTTTAGTATTAAAAGAAATACTTAAGTAATATAACTGAGTAATAATAAAATGAAAATTTGTGATGCAGATAATGTCGCCTAGACGTAGATTGACTGCACCTGAGGAGTCAGTGAACAATAAGAGGGAACAAGTAGACCCGTTCCAGAAGCTAGTAGATCTGTTAGGAGAGGCCCTTTGGGGAAGGAACAACAAACCCGTTCGCCCCAATCCTCAAGGAGTACCAGTCATAAACTTTAAGGACTTTAGGAGTGTAGGGCCCCCAGAGTTCGAGGGTACTACTGGCCTAATCATTTCGCAGACATGGGTTAAGGATATTCAGAAGGCCTTCACTATCGCTCGTGTGAGTGAAGACCAAAAGACTGTATTCGCTACATATATGATGAGAGGCGAAGCCAACTACTGGTGGGAGGCTAATCAACAAAGAGCTGGAGAAGGGATAATAGCTTGGGATAGATTCAAGACTCTGTTTTTTGAGAACTACTTCCCGAAAAGCATGAAGAATAGGATGGAGGTGAAGTTTTTGGAACTTAAACAAGGTGATATGACGGTGGCACAGTACGCGGCTAAGTTCAACAAACTAGCGCGATTTGCGGAGCACCAAGTTGGAGACAAGGAAAGGAAGGCGAGATGATTTGAACAAGGGCTAAAGTCGTGGCTATTTAATAAGGTATCAGTCCTTCAAATTGATTCCTTCGCGACATTGCTGGAGAAGGCAATCATTGCGGAAGGTGGCAGTGAGGTCTTAAGTCTATACAACAAAGAAAATAAAGAAAAGAATACTGGAGGAGAAAACCGTACTGGAGGAAGTAGTAGTGGAGGAAGTAACTTGGGAAAAAGAAAGTGGGAGAATAACAACAACAAAAACAACAACAATCAGTCGGGAAATTTTCGTGGAGGATTTAAGAAGAGGGCAGAGGAATGCCCAAAATGTGGGAAGAACCATCAGGGCGAGTGCTGGAAGGGACGCGACACTAGCTACAACTGCGGTCAGGAGGGACACATTTCACCCAACTGCCCAAAATTGAAAAAGATACAAGGATGCTTTGCATGTGGCTCGACGGAGCACCGGATTAAGGACTGCCCAAAGAAGGGAAGCGGCAGAGGTAGCAGCCAATAAGGGGGAAACAAACTGATGATCTGTGGACCGACACAATCCAACCGCCCAACCGCCAAAACCTTTAACATGACCATCCAGGACGCAGTAGCTGCGAAGGACGTGGTGTCAGGTATAATCCCAGTCAATGATATAAATGCTTATGTATTATTTAATTCGGGTGCCACCTGTTCTTTTGTATCTAAAGAATTTTCTAGTAAACTTAGTTCACCCCGAGAACGTTTAGAAGATCCCTTGAACATAGAAGTTGCGAATAAGGAAGTAATCCCTGTAGAATACGTTTACCGAAATTGTCGGGCAAACATTAGAGAACATAAAATGAGCGTAGACTTGATTCCTATTAGATTGGGAGAATTTGACGTAATACTGGGAATAGATTGGTTGTATAACCATGCTGCGATAATTAACTGTCAGAATAAATGTGTGAACCTTCAGACTCCGAGTAAGTCTAAGGTAGTGTTTTATGGTAGCTCATCGCTTAAGCATTCGTGTTGCGTTACGATGATGCAGGCCAAGAAATTGTTAAGGAAATGATGTGTAGGTTATTTAGCTTACATCGTAGATACTCGAAAAAAGGGAGTAAAAATTAAGGATATATCCATAGTGAATGAATTTCAAGACGTATTTTCGGACGATCTGCCTAGTTTTCCGCCAGACAGAGAAATCGAATTCATAATAGACTTAGCACCGGGAATGGCACCGATTTTGAAAGCTCCATATCGTATGGCGCCAGTAAAAATGAAGGAGTTAATGATACAACTGCAAGAGTTATTAGATAAGGGTTACATTCGACCGAGTGTGTCTCCTTGGGGAGCACCAGTGTTATTCGTTAAGAAAAAGGACGGATCGATGAGGATCTGTATCGATTATCGAGTATTGAACAGAGTAACGATCAAGAACCGATATCCGCTACCAAGGATAGACGACTTATTTGATCAACTGAAGGGAGCGAAGTGTTTTTAGAAGATAGACCTACGGACAGGTTATCACCAACTGAAGGTACGGGATGAGGACATACCAAAGACTGCGTTTCGAACCTGTTATAGACATTACGACTTTTTGGTAATGTCATTTGGATTGACTAATGCTCCGGCAGCATTTATGGACTTGGTGAACCGAGTTTTCAAGCTATACTTGGATAAATTCGTGGTAGTTTTCATCGACGACATCTTGATCTACTCAAGGACAGAAGAAGAGCACGCCGAACATCTGAGCATTGTTTTGGATGCGTTAAGGAAGGAGAAGATTTATGCAAAAAATTTTAAGTGTGAATTTTGGATGGAGAAGGTTCAATTCTTAGGTCACGTGGTAGATAAGAATGGAATCTCAGTGGACCCTGCAAAGGTGGAGGCAGTAAGTAATTAGGAGCAGCTAAGAACACCGACGGAGGTAAGAAGTTTCTTAGGGTTAGCTGGGTACTATCGAAGATTTATTCAGGATTTTTCTAAGATAGCAACCCTGTTAACCAATCTGACGAGGAAGATGGTGAAATTTGTATGGACCAACAAATGCAAAGAGAGTTTCAAGAGTTGAAGAAGAGATTAAGAGAAGCGCCTGTGTTGTCACTACCAGATGATGCAGGAAATTTTGTGGTGTATAGTGATGCATCGCACAAAGGACTTGGTTGTGTGCTCATGCAACACGGCAAAGTCATTGCGTATGCATCACGACAATTGAAGGATTATGAAAAATGATACCCTACTCACGACTTGGAGTTAGCAGCAGTAGTTTTTGCGTTAAAGATATGGAGGCATTACTTATACGGAGAGAAATGTGATATATACACGGACCACAAAAGTCTAAAATATATGTTCACACAAAAGGAGTTGAATATGCATCAGAGGAGGTGGTTAGAATTGATCAAAGACTATGACTGTGATATTCTTTATCACCCGGGTAAGGCAAACGTAGTTGCCGACGCTCTGAGCAGGAAAGGAAGGGAGAAATTGTTTCAGTTAACGACTCAGGAAAGAATTGGTAAGAGAAATGGAAAGATTAGAGATAGAGGTAAGAGGACCGAAAAGGTCTGAAGAAAAGTTGTTCATAATGGAAGCTCGTCCAACTTTGTTGGATAAAGTAAAGGAATCGCAAGGGAAAGATGAGGAGTGCAAGAAAATCAGAAAAAAGATCGTAAAAAATGAAGAAGAAAGATTCTGAATGGATAAAGACGGTATTTTAAGATTCGAAGGAAGAGTGTGGGTACCAGCAATAACCGAGTTAAGGGAAGAAATTTTGCACGAGGCATATAATACGACGTATTCTATTCATCCGAGAGGCACTAAGATGTACCGAGATTTGAGGCAAGACTTTTGGTGGCCCAATTTGAAACAGGAAGTCGCAGAGTGTGTCAGTAGATGTTTGACTTGCCAATGCGTTAAAGCATAGCACCAACGACCGAGTGGTTTACTACAACCGTTGGAAATACCAGAATGGAAATGGGAGCACATTACGATGGACTTCGTGGTAGGACTTCCAGTTACACAAAAAATATATGATGCCATTTGGGTTATCGTGGATCGACTAACGAAGACCGCACATTTTTTACCAATCAAGATTCGATACAGTTTGAATCAGTTAGCGAGTCTATACGTAAAGGATATTGTTTCACGACATGGAGTGTCGGTGTCAATTATCTCTGATCGAGATCCGCGCTTCACGTCGAACTTTTGGAAAAGTTTGCAAGAGAGGATGGGAACACAGTTGAGGTTGAGTACCGCTTATCATCCTTAAACAGACGGACAGAGTGAGAGAACAATACAAACGCTGGAGGACATGCTTAGAACTTGCGTGATGGACTTCAAGGGAAATTGGAACGACCACCTACCCTTAGTTGAATTCGCATATAACAATAGTTACCATGCAAGTATCGGCATGCCACTGTACGAAGCTCTTTATGGGAGAAAGTGCAGAACGCCAGTATGTTGGGACGAAGTCGGAGAGCAACGAATACTCGAACCAGAGTTAGTTCAACAAACCGCAGACGTGGTGACAGTGATAAGAGCCAGACTAGTAGCAGCTCAAGACCGCCAGAAAAAATACGCAGATTTGCATCGGCAGGACCGAGACTTTAAAGTCGGCAGTTTTATATTCTTGAAGGTATCTCCATGGAAGGGAAAGATCCGTTTCGGCAAGAAAGGAAAGTTGAGTCCAAGATTCATAGGACCGTTCGAAATACTGAAGCGAGTGGGCGAAGTAGCATACAAAGTTGCGTTACCACCCGAGTTGGAGCACATCCATAACGTGTTCCATATTTTCATGTTGCGACCGTACAAGACCGACTACAAGCACGTGATTTCGTACGAGCCCATTCAAGTGGAGAAGAATCTAGCGTATGAAGAGATTCCTGTCCAGATATTAGATAGCAAAGAGCAAACCTTAAGAAATAAAATTATTTCATCTGTAAAAGTACTTTGGCGTAACCACGATGTTGAGGAGGCTACATGGGAGTTAGAAGATAGGATGATGAGGGACTATCCCCATCTTTTTGTGTAACCTTGTAGCAATTCCGGGATGGAATTTTTATAAGGGGGGAAGGATGTAATACCCGAGAATTTCCGAATATCATTAAATGAGAATATTAATGGAAATGAATATTTATTTGAATATAAATGATTTTGTGTTATGAGATGAGTTAACTCAATTATATTAAATAGAATATATATAATAATTGAGAAAGAGTGTGGAGTTTATGATAAGCTCCATAAAATGCCTTGTGTGGCACAGTGATGAGAATTACGAAGAGTTAAGTAATTAAAGAAAGAATTAGTGAGTGGATGATTAATTAATAATATATTGTTAATTAATGGTTATTATGAATAGTGACATATAGTTAATTATATTTTG
This sequence comes from Panax stipuleanatus, assembly GCA_020205555.1. Classification (NCBI taxonomy): domain Eukaryota; kingdom Viridiplantae; phylum Streptophyta; class Magnoliopsida; order Apiales; family Araliaceae; genus Panax; species Panax stipuleanatus. The sequence goes on along the minus strand of CM035121.1, from coordinate 18,505,619 downwards.
ATATTAATGTTTATTCAATTAAATTGCTTAATATATAGTCACATGTTGTATAGTAACTACGACTATGTAATATAATGTATAATGTGACATTTTGACATAACTATGTAATATAGAAACTATATTATAAAAGAAAGTGAGCAACATGGGTGGACTTATAAGAATACATGTTGTATGTACATTATACCACATAGGACCAAACTATGTTAAATAAAGTGTAGTGTGACACTTTAGTGAGACTACACAATATGGAAACTATATTGTAAGAATAATAAAATGGAAATATTAATAGAGGTTGTAACAATGTGGTGTAATAATGCCCAATTAAGTTATATCAAAGTATTATAAAAATGTACATGGATTATATGATATGTATAGATATATACCCCAATGTGCTACCATATAATGTTGTTGTGACATTTTAGGTCCATGTATGCCCTAAATGAATTTAAACCTAAGTAATATATATATATATATATATATATGCTTATTTAACTCAAGTATATACTATATGTACATGAAATGCTGATATATAAGTGTTTGTCCCATTTTGAGTGTCCATTTCTCCCTCATTTCTCATTCAAGTGTATTGTCAAATAACTTCTCCTTGTATTCCTCAAACTAGCCATTGTAGCCAATGATGAAGAGGGGAGTGGGTGATGGGAGTTGTTGGGCACTATTTCACCAAACTCTCATGAACCATTGGTTTCTTCTTCTTCCTCTTGGTTTAATTCATGGTGTAAAGGTTTGGCATGGTTATTCACTCCTCTATAAATTGAACTCATCTCTTCTCATTTGATTTTGCTAAGTTTGGAAATTAATATAGAGTGTGAGCATATTATAGTGAGCTTGTAATCTGAGATTGGGAAGCAAGCTTAGCCAATTGAAAGACTCAAGAAGGTATAATGCTTAATTATATCTTGTAGTGTAGCATTTCCAATTCACATGAATTAGCATGATATAGTTAAAATTGATGTGTGATAAGATACTAGCATAAGTTGTTAAGTATATATATATGTCAGGAATGCAAGGTAGTAGTATGCAAGCATGATAGCTAAATGTATTGTAAGGAATTACTGAAGTTCTGCTGAAGCAGAATAATTTATGGGCTGGAACCGGAGTGGCACGGCCGCGCCACTCCCTAGAACAAATGGCGCGCGATCGCGCCCCTCTGCAGAGTCAGTTGGTGATTTTCATACCTTCTGATATATTGAGCATACTAAGTAAACTTCAATAAGACCATACAAGTCTTTGACATGCTAGCTTATATTGTCTTTCATATAATCACTCACCGTAGCTTGATTTCAAGAAAGAACTTGAGTTTCCAATATGCGAACTCAACAAACCATGTGTACTTTAAATTATAACTTGAGAACATGCTAGTAGGGTCTGATTATATTTGTAAGTAAACATAAAAGCATGAAAGTAAGATATATGTGGAATTACTTGGCGTGCTTGAGTAGCTTTAAGAACCCTCTAAAGAATTACTTAGAGTTTCTAATATGGACTTGATAAACCATAACGCTTTTGAGTTATAAACTTGCGAACGTGATTACATATTCTTGATTTGTATATACACTGGCATAATATATAGTAAGTGAAGTAATTTTGCATGTCTAGATAATGTTGGTAACATGCTAATGGAAACTTAGAGTTTTACGTACAAACGTAAACCATATACACTTAAGTCATGAACTTGTAAGCATGCCTTTGTGATCTATTTATACATATGAAAGCATGACATGTGGTATGTAAAGCTACATTGCATATAGAATGGTTTAACATAAGATTTCAAAAGAGACCTCAATAGTTTAAAAACAAGTTTTGTTGATAAATACATTACAAGTATTTTGAAAATTTTGAACATTGTGACAAGATATCATATGCCTCTAAACATGATTGCCATGTATACCTAGCTAGTCCTATGTACGATAAAATAGTTGAGCATGATTAAGAACAAGTTTCAAGGGAGTGAAACAAAGAACATGAGATGCATGATTAAAATGGCATAAACATGTGTTTTTGGCATAGTCCTTCATATATGAGCATGGCATTTTGAGTTGGGTTCTGCAGGGCAGCCCTGTCTTGGTCTGCACCAGGAGACGCGCGACCGCGCCGCTCCTTAGTGCAAACCAAGCACGGTTGCACCAGGGTACAGAATGTCCAGAGTTGTTTTATTATGACATGAACTTGAGATATACTTGTGTAGTTACTTTACATACTGTGATACATGTCCAGAATGTTATTCTAATGTCTATGAGCATGCTAAGTTATGAAACCATATTAAATTGACAAGGTGTTTATAAGTGATAAAGTCTAATGATGGTTCCGAACTACGTAGTAGCATACGTATTGGATTGTATGACTAGTCATATGTGTATACTTGAATCACATATCAAGTTTGTTTATCTAATATGTTTAACTAATGAACATCCTAAACATATTATATACTATAAATAGGGTTCGAAAGTGTTGATTAGCTTTACGTGAGTAAACTACGCTAAAGGTAAGTTTCCTTAAACCCGTTCTTGTATTATTTGTAAGTATCCTAAACCCATGCATTACTTTATTCAACCGATATCGTAAGAAAGTACTTGAACTCTATTCTTATTGAATTCATATTAAGTTATTGTTGTGCAAGTGAGTTATTCAAATTTTGACTTTTTGCGTCATTGTTACGATAAAGTCGATTATATTCTTCGAACTTTAATGTCAAGTACTGAATTTATAAAGAGTGGTCTATGCCATTTGATTTGGCTAGACTTATACCATGATTAGAAATCTATCCAAACCAATTGATTGGTGCGGAGTCTTATTTTGACTGAGATGAACAACCTTCTTTGAAGGAAAAATATATTTGTCGGGAGACCGACGTGCGCACACTTTAAGTACTTTAGGCTGATCACCTGTTGTACTTGTTTTGTTGGGTTATCAGTATATTACTGATAATTCTAGTAAGAGTTCATAGTCCTTAGTGTCTGCTCAGTATTCAGTTATCTTGAAATCTTAACTTGATTTAGTATTGAATCATATTGATATTATTCTGTCCTTAGCGACTGTTATTGAGAACTGTTGATATTCTTGCTATCCTTGAAATATCTTACCTTGCTATACCCTTTTGGGATTCGAGAACTATATTACTCACCCATATTGTATATTACTTGCTGGGTAATTTGTGCTCATTCTTGCTTTCCCTAAAAACATTTTCAGTTAAGGCAGAGCAGTGCAGACCCTTGGGCACAGACAAGGGCAAGGGAAAGGCTACTGAGTAGCTTTATTTATGTAGAACTTTATAATTTATAATAAGAACTTATGCTATTATGTATTAGTTATGGTTATGCATGCTTAAGTTATGTTTAAGATATGTGATCGATGTTTAAGTTACAAGACCTTGGGACGTGAATAAATTATATTAATTAAACGTAATCTATTCGGTAATAGTTGTGTACTATTCCGCTGTGCGATGCGACATTTAGTCATAATATTTATTATGGTGTTAGATATTAGAACGTGACAAACCAAATTCGAGTGACCAAGTGGCGGTCCGAATTTGGGGGCGTCACAATCACTTTGGGGGAGACCTTTGGCTTCAAGGCTGATGCCCCAACTGGTAGGTACTAAGTATTGCTTACCTCCAAGGCTTGAAAACTAGCAGGTTCAATCCCTGCATCTAGGCTGATCACTGGCATGTCTCCCTGTATGCAGACAGGGTATTCTAGTTTGGCATTCACCATGATTAGGTTTCAATTGATAATGTATTTGAGTTGCTGATGGAGGGTGGATGGAACAGCTCCTTCCATGTGGATCCATGGCCTTCCCAGCAATAAGTTGTTTCCGGTGGTGATGTTGAGCACCTAGAAAGATACATAGAAAGTGTGTGGACTAATCTCCAGAGGAAGCTTAATTTCTCCCATAGCCTCTCAGCGAGATCCATCGAAAGCCCGGATGACCACATGACTGGTTCTGATCCGGTTCGGGTTGATCTTTATTCTCTCCAAAGTGTCGTAGGGACAGATGTTTAGGGATGACTTTCCATCTATTAGCACACCTCCGATCACATATCCTGATGACATCACCGCTATATGCAGTGACTTACGATAGCCCGTCCCTTCTGCGGGTATATCATCGTCAGTGAAAGATATCACATTGCTGTTAAAGATGTGTTCTATCACATGACAGAATTTCTCGGCATCCACTGTCTTTGGCAGATGGGCTTCTTCCAGTACTTTCACCAGAATGTTGCGATGATCTACTGAGGATAAAACCAGATCTAGGATAGACATCTGCTTGGGCGCATCTTTCAGGCTTTGCACCACTTTGATTTCATTGTGTCCCATTTTGTTGAGGAACTCTTCGATTTTCTCTTCGGCCACCTTTTCTTTGGCTTTGATGACTGATTTGATCACCCGTTGAGGCAGGTACAATGGATTCTCCTTTGGTATAATGGCAATGTTGTTTAAGGTGGAACCTTCATCTTTCCTATAGTTCCATGGGACTCTCTTCAGACTGATCACCGGATACTGGGGTCTGAATGGTAATATCAAAGGTTCAGGCGCTACCAACTTTACAGGATTTGAAGTGTCTTAGACCCCTTTACCTGGCAGTACTAAGGGTGTGAGGGCTGGTTCCTTATCACATAAAATAACAGCCACTGTATCCTGACTCCATGCAGTGGGAATAAAGAGAGTTTCTTCATCTAGAAGGCCATAATCTTGATTTCCTCTTATCAGTTCACCGCTTTCAATCATATTCTGAATCAGGTTACGAAGTCCCCAGCAATTTTTAGTGTCATGACCGGGTGCATTGGAGTGATACTGACAGATTCGGCAAACTTGAATTTCCTGGATCGAGGATTTACCGAGGGTAATAAGTCTGCAACCATTCCTTCATTGATTAACATTTGGAGGATCTCTTTCATAGGTTGATTCAAATTGGTGAAGTTCCTTTGAAAAGCGAATTCCCGACCAACCTGGAACTTCTCCTCCTCGACCACCTTGTCGGCCCAGGGTTTAGGTTCATGAGACCGATAGTGATCCCTCATAGCAATGGGGCTAATCTCAGGGGTAGGGGGACTTATATCCTGTTAGTTGGATTGGTTTATTAGCTGCCTAGTTATTTGATGTTGATATACAACTAGCTCTGCTAACTATCCAATTCGTTCCTTAATAGACTTAATCTCTTGTTCTATCAGGAATCGCCTTTCTGATAACTCCCAACTGTTTGGGCTGGATTAAGTTAATTCTTCGACGTATCGGAGGTATTTGGATCCTTCTCCATTTCGTGTGCTAATCATGTTGACACCTTCCTCTTGGTGCTGAGGGAGGGGATTGTCTTGTATGTGCGGTCGCTCAGGTTTGGTCACCACAATCTCTCCATTGTCTATCAAGTCCTGGATTTTGTGTTTGAGAGACCAACAGTCTTGTGTATCATGGTCGGGGATCCGAAATGGTAAGCACACTTTTTGCTTGGGTCAAAATTTCGTCCACCGGTATTGGTGGGTGGAAGGAGTTGCACAATCTTTTTCTGTGTCGTCAACAGTTTTAGCACATTCTCGAGTGAATCCCCTAGGGGGTGAAAGTTCTTCAACGCCTGGCCTCCAAATCTTTCTAGAATAGCGAGTTTGAAGGTTGTACTGAAGTTTGAAAAGGGAAATAGTTCCTCCTTTGAATAGGCATACTGTTTGAATCACCCTTTTGATTCTGTCCTTACAATACTAAGGAAACTTCTTCGTCTTTCTTCTTGTGTACTCTCCAGGGATTACTCCCATAATTCCCGGACTGGATATGTTCGACAATGGCCTCCAAGGCGGTCAGATCTTTTATCATCCCAGATTTAAGCCCCATTTCTGTCATTTAGCCATGTTTGATCATTTCTGAGAATGGCTTTCCTATGCCTGCTAGGACCATTTCATAATAAGGGGCTTCTTGAATGTTTATGAAGGTCATGACTATCTCGAACTCAGTTATAGGTGGAGTGACTTATGCTGCCATTCGTCTCCAACGTTGAGCATGTTCTCTGAATAACTCAGTACTTTGTTTCTTGATTTTGGTTATTTGATATTTGTCTGGAGCCAGTTGAGGCTAGAAATTGTATTGATTGAGGAAGGCGTGTGTCAGCTCTTCCCAGCTGTGAATTTTAGAGTTGTCCAGATGGGCATACCAAGCTCTAGCCTCTCCAGTCAGACTTTTTTGGAATAACTGCAATCGAAGTTTCTCGTCCTCTGCATAGGATCCGAGCTCTCCAATGAATACTTTTAAGTGAGTGTAGGGGTCTCCCAATCCATCGTATTTCTCAAAATCAGGGACTTAAAATTTTTTGGGATAACGTGCCCCAGGAAAAATACATAAGTATGAATAATTAACACTGCCAAATGCCCCAGTCCCTCTGATGGACCAGATGGTTTCTTCTATCTGTTGGACTTTCTTCAGAATGTCACCAACTTCCTGTTCTTTGTTAAGGACGGTGATTTCAGGGGTTTTATTGGTAGTATCCTGGTTCTATGGTCCAGGAATCTAAGTATCTGTTTTTCCGATCTCTTGACTGCCACCAGGTGTTCCTGGTTCTGTGTGACCCTGTGCTTGTTTCTCTTTAAGAGCTTTACTTTGCTTTCTCAGGAACTGGCCAATTCGGCTATCTAGTTCTTCAATCCTTCAAACTCTTCCCTAGAGACAGAGGTGGATTCTGGTTGAGCACTGGAAGTCATGTCCGGAGATGGACTTAGTGCTTTCTTAGACTTAGATCTAGTGACAGGACCAATTTTTCACCTACAACAAAACGTAGGCGTGTCAATTTCCTAAAGTAGGTATGGATAGGATGCATGCCATGATGTGTTTTTAAGGTTTTTTAATCTTATCCTACAAAACAGAGGTCAGTTGTTTTGATGACAGGATAATATGACAAGATGTACAAAACATGGAATGTACATTTACATTATGATATTTACATTGTGCTATTTACATTGAAATTGAAAAACTTGACATTGAATTGAAAGAGGAAGGCATGAAGAGGCTTCCCTTCGGATTTGGTTAATCAGAGGCTGACCTATCTTAGGCTACTCTCGCGGCTTTTTTCGGCATGAAGGTTCCCAGATCATCGCAATCTACTAGAGGGGAAATTAATCCGATCTTTCAACTGTAGCGAATCTGAGTGGTGCTTTTTCATGATCCCCAAAGACTTAGCCGTCCTCGAAGACATTACTCTGTCACCGATGGATTTGCCTCCTGGTGGAGGAATCACACAACATACATTCACATACATCGCATCTCACCGTATGCATATGATGACATTGGTGCGAAGCACTAATATTTGTGTGAAGCACTAATAAAGCATGGAAACATTCATTCGCATTCATTCAATGTAAAGATGCATTCACGCATTCATTCAATGTAAAGACGCAGCATTCACACATACGCAGATATGAAAGGGAAATTTTGAAAAGATTTGAACGCGGCCTAAGCCCTCTACTGTCCCCAGCAAAGTCGCCACCTGTCTACGTCGGGAAAAAATTACGAGTCGAGTTAAACCCGAATCTTTCTTTCTTCCTAAGTTTTGTCTACCCTTATTCTTTTTATTGTGAAAAAGGTTTTGAAGAGTTTTTTAGGAAAAGGCCAACATGTATCATGTCGACGATTTGAACGTTTTATAGAGTCGCCAGTTGGTAGTTTTGAAATGATTGTACCAACTCAACCGAGTTTTGTTTGAAAAGAGGCCCAATTGCTGGACACTGTCGAAACTTGATCTTTGAAACCAAAGTTCTAAGTTCGGGGGCTTGGTTAAGTGTGGGGAAGGTGTTAGGTACTCCACAACTCCCGTGTAAACACGGTACCACATCTTTTCAATATTTCCCTTTAAATCTGCAATTTGTGTGTGTGAATGCCGGAAGAAATTGGGCCTATGTTTGATTGATTGAAAGTAGGGACGTGCTTCTTTGAACCTATATATGAAGGGTTTGATTTGATTTGAAAAAGTCTCTTTTTTAGACAAGAATATTAAAATGATGTTTTGAAAGAAGGTTTTCAAACCCTTACGCTAACATAGGAATTGAAACATATCGATACTTTAGTTTTATCTTTTCAGCCTTTGGGCTCAATTTGAATGGTGATTGTCGGGCTGCGAAGCATCCTCGACCACAGAATATACAAGTGTCGGTCTTCTCATGGGCATGACAGCCATCGGAGTGACTCTGACAAGACAAATCATTATTCTCATTATGTTGAGACCTTAAACCCGGATAACCGTTTTAAGGTCTTTTGGATGTACATTTTACAAAAAAACTAGCAGGGTACATTTGTAAAGTGGAGTTTTTCCATCGTGGGAATCAGATTCAGATCAGTTTGATCGTGAATCCCATGATTCCTAGGTTCACATAGAGAAGCCGATAAAACCTGCACAACTCAAATATGCACAGAAAAGAAATATATACATCTACACGTCGCAGTAACCAAGGATTCATCAGTAAATCCTGGTTTGCGCATAGCCGAAGCGTCTCGTTCTCACCAGATAGTGATCTAAGGGACGCGAGGTTGCTTTCTGAATTGAAACTAAAAAATGCTAGATTTAAGTAAATCTCAGCCATTCTAGCTTCCCGGTTCTGTCTGGACCTATTGTCAATCGTTTGAAAGCTAGAGTTGGCAAGATTTAAAGAAATCTAGTTCGCCCAAAGAAATGTCAGTGTCAATTCATATCAAATGAATATTTAAAGCAGCAATTTAATCACAATGAATAAAGAAATATATATATAATTATATATATACAAAAGCTGTAAAGGGTGATGGGTTCTCACTCCAATGCCCGGACTGGAATGTAAATATATATATATATATATATATATATATATTAGAAAAAAAACTGTAAAAAGCCACGAAGTAATCCAGGCTGGACAGAATTGAAATATATATATATATATATATATATATATATAAAAGCTGTAAAGGGCGATGGGTTTTCACTCTGATGCCCGGACTGGAATGTAAATTTATATATATATATATTTTTATAAAAGTTGTAAAAAGCCACAGAGTAATCCAGGCTGGACATAATGTGAATATATATAAAAGTTGTAAAGGGTGACGGACATTCTATCCTTTGCTCGGACAGAAAATGTAAATATATATATATATATATATATATTTATAAAAGCAGTAAAAAGACCACAGAATGATCCAGGCCTAAACTGGAATGTAAATAATATATATATATAGTTAATATATATATATATATACATATATTAAAGCAATAAAAAGGCCACGAAGTATAAATCCAGGCCCAAATAAGTCAGAAAAATTTATATATATTTAGTTATATATATATAAGCAGTAAACTACCTCGGATTTGACATCCGGGCTTGACAAAATTAAAAAGTTAGTATATATACAGTTAAATATACACATTAAAAAGCCAAACCTGGACTGGAAAGATAACCCAGTCTAGCGAAGTTGCAATAAACGAAGATATATATATATATATATATATATATATAAGCTGTTAGAAGTGGCGGATCGACGATCCGATTTGTAGAAATGCCAGAAAATGAGTTTATGTACTAAAATGTACGAAAACGTAAGTAAAACGACCACGGAACTAAGTTCCAGGCATAATCAGAAAGTAAAAATTAATGTGCAAGTGTATAAAAGTGCAATGAAGTAATATAAACTTTCTGATCGTAAAAATACTCACAATGGACTGCTACACGGGCTTTTTGCCAAATCGTAGGCTTTAAACGTCCGTTTCTACAGGTTAATTTTTGATATGTGGTAGTATATAAGTATATCTACATTTTAGAGTAATAAAATTTGGGTTTGGAGTACAAGAGTGGAGCTGAGAAACCAAACGGGCAGAGGTTCAGAGCGTTTTTCTATACAAAATGAGCTGGGGGTGCACTCATATATATAGACCGGATGGAAGCGGCTCTACCTATGGCAGCCGCAGGTAGAGGTGCTGCTCCACGTGGCAGGGCCCATGTGGTGGGTCCCATTACATCGAAGTACGTGCACTTTGAGCAATGCGATGTCAGATTGGAAACTTTCTAACTTTTGATCGGAGCGTCCGTTTGAGGCGTACGATACCTTTTCGAAAAGCCCTCACCGAGAATGTCGCAATGACATGGAAGTAAAACTTTTTCGAGTCCAAAAAGATGGGTTCATAACCAGGTCTTTGATTCCTCGCAGTTTGTCTGTTGAGCTGTCTTGCGCTGCTTCCACTCGGGATCATTGTTATGGTTTTTTCTGACCTTGGTGGCATCAATTCGGCTCAAGTTTAACTGAATCGGCTTTAAGTTGGTAAAATAACCATTTTGCCCCTCCTGAGGTTGCTTTCAGTGCTGGCATGGCCTTCGTCTGACTTCCCGAGGTTATCTTTGAGGTTTGGATCCCAACCGATTTTGTTTGTCCTCAAAGTTGTCTCTGAGGCCGACTTGGTTCTTCCAGTTTTGTCTCTAGAGATGATGTGAGGCTTTAGAGTTATTTCCGAAGTTGAGTTGGCCTCTCGGGTTGAGACCGAGGGTGACCTGTACCTCCCGAGTTGAGACTGGGGATGAACTATACCTCGTAGGATGAGACTGGGGCTAACCTGTACCTCCCGGGTTGAGACCGAGGTTGACCTGTACCTTTCGGGCTGAGACCGGGGCTGACCTGTTCCTTTTGGGTTGAGACCGGGGTTGACCTATACCTCCCGGGCCTGGACCGGGGCTAACCTGTACTTCCCGGGTTAAGACCGGGGTTGACCTGTACTTCTCGGGTTGAGATCGGGGTTGACCTGTACCTCCCAAGCTGACACCGGGGTTGACCTGTACCTCCTGGGTTGAGACCGAAGCTGACTTGTACCTCCCGGGCTGAGACCGGGGCTGACCTGTTCCTCTTGGGTTGAGATCGGGGCTAACCTGTACCTCCCGGGCTGAGACCGGGGCTGACCTTTATCTCCCGGGTTGAGATTGGGGTTGACCTTTACCTCCCGGGCTGAGACCGGGGCTGACCTGTACTTCCCGGGTTGAGACCGGTGTTGACCTGTACTTCCCGGATTGAGACCGGGGTTGAGTTGTACTTCCCGAGTGGAGACCGGGGTTGACCTGTATTTCTCGGGTTGAGACCGGGGTTGAGTTGTACTTCCCGGGTTGAGACTGGGGCTGAGTTAAAATACACGATTTTGCCCTCCTGCTGGGTTAGTAACAGGAATGCAAAATTTTGAGTGTCTGCTACAGGACTAAAGAAAATTTTGAGTATCTACAATTACAATAAAGGAGTAAAGCTCAGAAGGTTCGAAGGAGGGAATTTTGTCCTTCGGGAACTGGAAGCTTCTATGCCTCAGAATCAGGGGAAGTTGATTCCGAATTGGGATGGCCCATATGAGATTATTGAGGTACCGAAGCCTGGCACCTATCGGCTTCGAGCAATGGATGGGTCAGAGATCAAGAACACTTGGCATGCAGGCAGACTGAAGAAGTACTTTCAGTAGGGTAGAGGTCAGAGTCAAGGGTCTGTAATAGTTCCAGGAATTATCAATAAAAGAAGCATTTTTACCACCAACAGTGTTGTTCTATGTGTTTGTTCTATATATGTCTGACTCCACATAGCAGGCGAGATCTTTTGGAATAAGGTTGGATTCCTTCGGCTCTTGAGAGCGATGTGACACCCCAAAATCTGGGTACTTATTTTCTACATGATTTGGTATTCACTATCTAATTAAAACATACATCTACCCAAATATAAAGACTTGCAAAGTAAATTACAACCTTCATAACATCTTAATAAAAATCTTCCTTTAAAAAGGAATACAACTTGTCCAATAAAAATCCCAGGGTTAACTAAACCTTAACATCAATCAAATAATTGCGGAATTAAAACATAACCAACTAAGTCTTATTACAAAAGTAACTTGAAACAACAAGCCTTCACTTGTTCGTCTTTTCTTTTCCTTTACTTGTTGACGGTATGTCAACATTATTGTTCTCAACTGCAAGTGGTGGTAAAACATGCAAGAGTGAGCAAACAAAAACTCACTTGGAAATACAACAGTGATATAACATATATGAATAGTTTTAAAAGAGTTTGAATAACTTTACTTTCATCAAAATAAAGAATTGAATTATAATTCTTTCATCAATACATAGAATTTGAATATAGAAACATCTGAGGGTCATAAGACCTTGAACTATTGTCCTAGGTTATAAATATTTTTATTTAAACCTTTAACAGTCAATAAGACTATGGACCTTTAACTCGTACTCAGGGGGATCAACCCTTTGTACCATGAATTGTGCACAACCATCTTAACTCTTTCGCATAAATATCCCCTAATAAATAGGGTTGTTCATTCTCAGTAATTTAATACAAGTCCGCACCAAAAAAAGTTAGGTTTGGATAGATAAAGGAACTTTGGAGTTTCAACTATCATCAACTAGGAGTAGTTGAATCGACTCGTAGTACTTTAACAGTTCCATGATATAAGAATCATGAACCAACTATAAGATATGACAATGAAATTCATAATAGATAGGCATTCTTTAGAAGTAACTCAAAGCAATTGAAAGAATAAGTGAATCTTGCTTGAACAACTAAGTCAAGATCATAATACCTCAATAATACTTCAATATTTGAGCATTAGGAATATTAGAGTACAACAACGCTTGTACAAAGTAAATAACAAGTTCGAAATGGAAACTTGCTTAACTAGAAAACTTGCATAATAATAAGTTTAGAGATAGGAAACTTGCTTAACGTTAACGAGTTTAGGGTTTAGAAGACTTGCCTTAAGCGCAAGCTACACTTGAAACATAATTACAATCACTTCACAAACACCCTACACATTTATATTACATTCAAACCATCTATTAGTATCCAACTACAACATTTAAACCGTTGAACTTCATACTCAAGTCCAATTCACAATGTAATTTACCACATTGGTTGCTAACTAGTCAAGTACATGAGTCTATACTCACGGCATACATTCATAAGCTTATCACTCAATGAACCGTGTTGTGTACCTTAGGAAAGTAACACACACACACACACATGTAACATACTCACATAACACTTCAATTAAACTTAAACACATCAAAAACATGTCAACTTATTATATATTTCACTTTCCAAGTCATAGAAATAACTTAGCTAAACAAACGGGGCATGAAAACTCAAAACCAAAAACCAAAATTTTCCAAACAGCAGTATGACCCGCTGGGGCGGGTCCACAATGCCTACCAGCCCAGTTGGGGCGGGTCACCCCCCTAGTGAGGGTCCTGGCTCGAAAACTGGTGGAGAACTAAGCCAATTTGGCTTATTCCTTCACACCCAATTCGATTTTTCCCAACATAATAAACATGAAACTTGATATAAACAATATTTTAAACTTATTAACATGCTTATAACATTTAAAATCCATATAACACATAATCAAAATCAAGATTTTATGATTTTCGAAGAAAAATATAATTTTAAGCGTTCTTGGCGAAAATTGTTATCACGAATTCGTTTTTCAATCAATTCAAGTAATTCTAATTGTAATCACTTCTATTCTTAACATACTAACATAATACATGATCAATTTCAACAATAAACCATAATCAAACATCAATTTGATCGTTTCAAAAGTCATTTTTCATAAATTGATTTAAAGAAAATCACTATGAACACAATTCCTATTGTTTATCAAAAATTCATGGTTTGACTTGCTAACACAACTATATAACTCATATATAATCATGTTATATTACATATTACACATATCTCATGCTCACATCAATGATTTAAGAACAATTTTTAACATAACTTCATAAAAGAGTATTATGAACATGATTTCATAGTGTTCATCATATACTTGTGAATTAAAACTCTTAAACAACTATAAAAATCATATGTAAACATATATATATATATATATACATATATATATGTACATATCCCATTCACATATTAAAATAAATAATTTTCACAAAGAGATTTTTATAAAGAATTCTAAAACTATGATAATATAGAAGAACATGCTTTGAAAACTTGTTTTTACAACAATTGTATTTTGAAAACCCTTTCATGGCATACAATTACATATGAACACCATATATACATATAATTTCATGATTATAACAAACACAATTCAACAAAGAAGAAACACAACACATATGAATTGATTCTAGGGTTAAGATTATAACCTTACTAGTTTTTGACTTAAAAGAGAGATGGAGATGATGACGATGATAATGATGGGGCTTGCTTTGTCTTCTCAAAGCTTTCCCTTCTTCTTCTTCTTCTTCCTCTTCTTCTCTGATAACTCTCTCTAACTCTCTTCTCTTGTTTTTCTTTGTTCTGATAAACTAACGTATCTTTTAACTTATCTAACATATATTATACAATATACATATACATATATAATATATATGTAACCTATAAATAATAAATATAATACTTATCACCATAATAAATATTACTAATTACATAGGTTATAGAATTTGAAAAGCTCAAGGCCATGTTTGGCAACCCCTTTATCTTTTAAAAATAGATTATTAGCTAAGACCTTGTTTGAAAAAATAAGATTAAACAAGAACAAGAGCCTTGTTTGGTAAAACACTTTAAAACCCTTTTCTAGTCTTTTAATAACTCTTTAAATTCATAGATTAAATATTACACTTATTTATGTAAATTACCACATTCTAATTCAATTAAATAAAAGCTAACATTCATTAATTGATAAAACACATAATATCAAATTGTTACAAAATTGTAATTCCTTTATTAAACATAATTCATATAACAATTATTCTTAACACTTAGCACATAATATTAAATCTAATTGAATTATTCTCAACTAAATTAGAATTATTCTACACCATTGCTAACATATCAATATAATTAAATATATGGCACTTAATTAAATTATCCACAGTAATCACACAATTTATTTATTTATCTCCACAAATAAATTCAATAAAATATTTATTTAATTCAATAAATATTCATAATTAATGTATAAAATTCTCAATCGTTACAATCTTCCCTCCTTAAAAGGATTTTGTCCCCAGAATCACATCATAAAAAAAATCTCATTAAAATTCCTCATAAAAAAAAGTCTCATTTGTTACATTCTTCCCCCCTTAAAAGGATTCTGTCCCCAGAATCGATATATAAGGGGTTACACAAATCAATTAAGCAAATAGTTGAGGATACGATTTCCTCATTACATCTTCGAGTTCCCACGTGGCTTCTTGAGCACTATGGTTCCTCCAAATTACCTTAACAGAAGGTATCACTTTATTTCTAAGTACTTGTTCCTTTCTGTCCACTATTTGAACAGGAACTTCCTCATAAGCTAAGTCTTTATCAAATTATAAAGGCTCATATTCTATTACATGTTTATAGTCGTGTTTGTAAGGTCGTAACATAGAAATATGGAATACGTTATATATATTCTCGAGCTCCGGAGGTAATGCCACCTCGTAAGCAACCTCGCCCACCTTTCGTAGTACCCCGAAAGGTCCAATAAATCAGGGACTCAACTTCACCTTTTTGCCGAATCGAATCTTCCCCTTCTAGGGAGATATCTTCAGGAAAACAAAGCTTCCTGGTAAGAATTCACGGTTTTGTCGATGTTGATCGGCATATTTCTTTTGTCTGTCTTGAGCAGCAACCAATCTTGTTCTTATCAGCTTCACTATTTCAGCAATTTGTTGCACCAATTCCAGTCCCAACAGCTGACGTTCACCGACTTCATCCCAGCACAAGGGAGTTCTGCATTTCCTACCGTATAACGCTTTGTAAGGCGGCATGCCGATACTCGCGTGGTAACTATTATTGTAGGCGAACTCCACCAACGGTAGATAATCCTCCCAGCTTCCCTTGAAATCCATCACGCAAGCTCTCAGCATATCCTCAAGCGTCTGAATTATTCTCTCGCTCTGGCCATCGGTCTGAGGATGGTATGTTGTACTCATTCGCAATTGCGTTCCCAGACACTCTTGCAATCGCTTCCAAAAATTCAACGTAAAATGCGGATCTCTATCTGACACAATTGACACTGGAACACCGTGTCGAGAAAAAATCTCCTTAACGTACAATTTAGCCAATTGTTCCAAGTTGTACTTAATCCTGATTAGTAGAAAGTGGGCTGACTTCGTCAGTCGATCCACAATCACCCAAATCGCATCGAAACCCTTCTGAGTCGCTGGAAGACCAACCACGAAGTCCATCGTGATATGTTCCCACTTCCACTCTGAAATTTCCAATGGTTGTAGCAATCCGCTAGGTCTCTGGTGTTCTGCCTTAACTTTCTGACAAGTTAGACATTTTGCAACGCATTCAGCAACATCCCTCTTCATATTCGGCCACCAAAAATGATGCCTAAGATCCTGGTACATTTTCGTACTCCCAGGGTGAATTGAAAATTTTGAACTGTGAGCTTCACTCAAGATCTCCTCCTTAACTTCTGGTACTGGCGGTACCCAGATTCTACCTTCAAATCGTAGCAGTCCCTCACTGTCGATTCTGAATTTAAACTCTTCGCCATCGGCTATTCTCTTCCGAATCTTCTTGTATTCTTCATCGTGAAGTTGTGCTTCTTTCACTTTGTCTACCAGAGTAGAACCAGTAGTTACTTGAAACAACTTCTCATCCGATTCCTTTGGAAACTTCACTTCCAGCTCTAATCTAGCCATCTGTTCTATCAACTGGTCCTGATTAGTTAACATATTCAGCTTCTCCTGACCTTTTCTACTCAAAGCGTCGGCGACAACATTAGCTTTACCCGGATGGTAAAGTATTTCGCAGTCGTAGTCCTTGATCAGTTCCAACCATCTTCTTTGGCGCATGTTCAAATCCTTCTGGGTAAAAATATATTTCAGACTCTTGTGATCTGTGTATATTTCACACTTCTCTCCATATAAGTAGTGTCTCCAAATCTTTAGAGCAAACACTACTGCCGCTAATTCCAAGTCATGGGTCGAATACCCCTTCTCGTAATCCTTCAGCTGACGTGATGCATCAGCAATGACCTTGCCGCTGCATCAACACACAGCCTAAACCCTTATGTAAGGCATCACTATATACCACAAAATTCCCCGTACTATCCGGTAAAGACAGCACAGGCGCAGTACTCAACCTCTTCTTCAATTCCTGGAAACTTTCCTCACACTTTTTTTTCCAAACAAACTTAACCATTTTACGAGTCAAATTCGTCAACAGAGTTGCGATCTTGGAAAAATCTTGAACAAATCTCCGGTAATAACCTGCCAATCCCAAGAAACTCCTCACTTCAAACGACGTTTTTGGCTGATCCCAATTCATTACCGCTTCAACCTTCGACGGATCTACCGAATTACCATCCTTGTCGATCACGTGGCCAAGAAATTGCACACATTCCAACTAGAATTCGCACTTTGAGAATTTTGTATAGAGCTTCTCTCGTCTCAGCGATTCTAAGGTTAGCCTTAAATGTTCAGCATGTTCCTCCTCGGACTTGGAATAAACCAGGATGTCATCTATGAACACTACTACGAACTTATCTAGGAATAGCTTAAACACCCTGTTCATTAGGTCCATAAATGCAGCTGGGGCATTCGTGAGACCAAATGACATCACCAAGAACTCGTAATGACCATACCGAGTCCTAAAAGCCATTTTTGGTATATCTTCCTTCCTCACCTTCAATTGATGATAACCGCTTCTCAAATCAATTTTCGAGAAGTACTTAGCACCCTTCAGTTGATCAAACAAGTCATCGATCCTAGGTAAGGGATACCTATTCTTGATCGTAACTTTGTTCAACTCTCTATAGTCAATGCAAAGACGCATGGTTCCATCCTTCTTCTTCACGAATAGCACTAGCGCTCCCTACGGCGAAACGCTCGATTGAATATACTTCTTTTCTAACAATTCTTGTAATTGAACCATCAGTTCCTTCATCTTAACTGGAGCAATACGATATAGAGCCTTCAAAATTGGAGCAGTTCCCAACTCTAAGTCGATCACGAACTCTATCTCCCTATCTGGCGGAAGTCTTGGCAAATCACTCTAAAAAACGTCCACAAACTCCTTAACTACTGATATCTCTTCTACCTTTGGGCTCTCCTTACGCGTATCTACTATGTAGGCTAGATATCCTACACAGCCTTGCATCAAAAGTTTCTTGGCTTGCATCACCGTCAGACAAATCACTTGTCTAGGTGATTTACTACCATAGAACACTACTTTCGACGGAGTCGTAAGGTTTACTGACTTCCTCTGACAGTCGATTACCGCCCCCATGGTTGAAAAACCAGTCCATCCCCAATATGACATCGAATTCCCCAAGTTTAATCGGAATCAAATCTACCCTCAGCTCCTGACCCTTAATATCCAATCTACAGTTCTTATAAACAAACCTAATAGGAATGACTTCCCTATTCGCAATTTCTATGTTCAAGGGGTAAGCTAACTCCTCTATAGGTAAGTCTAGGGTCTTAGCAAAATTATCAGATATGAATGAACAAGTAGCACCCGAATCAAATAATACATATGCATTTAAACTATTGATCGAAATAATACCTATCACCACATCCTTTGATTGCACCGCGTCTTGCACCGTCATGTTGAACGTACGGGCAATGGGTCGAACGGCTTGCAGTGGCGACGGTCCGAAAATAGTCAGAGTGCTGCCGCTGCCATTTCCTCCATTCCCTATTGACCCTGTCGCTGGCTTCTTAGGGCAATTACAAGCCATGTGATCCTTGGATCCACATGTATAATAAGCTCCCTTCTTCGGGTTTGGGCAATTTGGCGCGATGTGGCCTTCCTGACCGCAGTTGTAGCACACCCACTTTCCTTTCATGCACACTCCAGTGTGAGTTTTCCCACATGTAGCACATGCTTTGAGCTTCCTCTTCTGTTTTCCTCCCTGCTGACTCCCAGCAGAGGTGTTGTCATTCCACTTCCTTTTCTGATGGATAGCCCTGCTACCACCAGCCTTGTTTTCTGTCTCAATCTTCTTCTTCTTGTCTTGGTTGAATTTAGTCACGGCTTCGCTCCCTCCTTCAGCCAGAATGGCCTTTTCCAGCACAGCTGCAAATGTGTTCAACTGGAACATAGAGACCTTACTGTAGAGCCAGGGTCCGCTCAAACCTCCTCGCCTTCCTAGCATCCGTGCTAGCCTGGTAAGTAGCAAACCTGGCCAACTCGTTGAACTTTGCGGCTTATATCGACACTGTCATCCCTCCTTGCTTCAGCTCTAAGAATTGGACCTCCATCTGGTCCTGCGAACTTATTGGGAAGTACATTTCGTAGAACATTTCCTTGAAACGTTCCCACGTGATGACTCCTTCTCCCTCTCGGGTCTTATTCGCCTGCCACCAGAAACTAGCATCTGACTTCAACATGAAAGTCATAAATGCCATTTTCTGGTCTTCACCAACCCTAGCTACGTCAAAAACCTTCTCCATTTCCATAACCCACGTCTGTGCATCTATCAGGTTCGTCGATCCCTTGAACTCAGGAGGTCCTACTGCCTTAAACTCTTTGAACGTCGTGGCCTACACTTGCTGCTGATTCGTCATCGCTCCTGTCAACAAGTTCACTAACTGCTGAACTGAGTTAGGGTTTGTTCCATCGTTATTGTTCGTCGAACCCTCGGGGTTTTGACGTGTTGGTCTTCTTCTAGGAGGCATTTTCTGTTAAGAAAAATTACTATAAGCTTCTTTTATTCAATTCTTAAGTATTCGAGTTCAACTTTAAACATTTAAATAACTCAGTTCATATATGAACACACAGCACATAAATAAACTTCTTTTATTCATTACCCGTAGTTTTAAAAACATAGAATAGATGGCATTCCTGCTATTTACATCATCTTTCCTGAACTGGAACAAGTTACAGGACTACATCATCACTTTATCCCATTATTATCTCAAATTATGGGACTTACATTATTTATTACAAAAAGAAACACATAACTTAAAAGTTCTAATGTCTAGGCATATTAAGACGTCGCACAGCCTCTCTACGTTCTTCCTCCATCACCCGAAACGCTGTCCTTCGGTCCACCACATATCATGGTAACCCTTGGAACTGAGCTGGGTAATAAAAGATACGGTCCTGGGCCCTATCTATGGCCGTATGAAAAGCGTATTCTATTTCTCTTAGCTTGGCTCTCTTGGTTTCCGCCTCGTACTCAGCTCGACGGCTCATTGAGTAGCCCTCAAGCCTGTTTCCTCAGCTCTGGCACGCTTTGTCGACTCCTCCTGGATGTCTTGCTTCAGCTTTGCTAGCTCGACTGGTGCCTCGTCTCGATCATTCTCTGCATGTATTAGGTTCCATTGTGCTTCTCCTAGGTCACTAGCCATATCCTCGATAGTCTCATCCCGCTGCTGGATGGTTTCCTCGAGCTCTCCGACTCGACCATGAAGCTCCACATTACTGTCATAAACTGCCTAGTATATCTCAGCACTAACAGAGTGAGGTGGAAATTCCTCTTCGGGATCCTCTTCCTCCTCTTCCTACTCTTCAGACTCGTCCTCGTCCTCTTCCTCTGGAATAGGTGTCAGCTCACGCTCCCGACCAGCTACAGTGATCACTGGAGATGGCTCTCTCCTAACCAGCTGCTCCCAGACAACATAGATGTCTCGGGGCTCTTCCTCTCTAGGCACCTGAGGTATATCCTCTCTAGCCTGACTGGATTCTCCAATGTTCGTCATCCTGACAAAAGAATTTTAAAGTTTATTATTACGTGATATCGAGTCGTCACTCTTCAAATACCTAAACGTAAACACATAGCACATAAGGTAGTTTATTATCTTTACCTATCACCACTATCTTTTTGATTTTCCTATAAGGCTACTACCCAAGGTTTTTCCACTCACCTAAGGTTCATAACCTATAGCTTTGATACCAACCTGTGACACCCCCAAATCCGGGTACTTCGTTTCCACGTGATTTGGTGTTCACTATCTAATTAAAATATACATCTACCCAAATATAAAGACTTACAAAGTAAATTACAACCTTCATAACATCTTAATAAAAATCTTCCTTTAAAAAGGAATACAACTTGTCCAATAAAAATCCCAGGGTTAACTAAACCTTAACATCAATCAAATAATTGCGGAATTAAAACATAACCAACTAAGTCTTATTACAAAAGTAACTTGAAACAACAAGCCTTCACTTGTTCGTCTTTTCTTTTCCTTTACTTGTTGACGGTATGTCAACATTATTGTTCTCAACTGCAAGTGGTGGTAAAACATGCAAGAGTGAGCAAACAAAAGCTCACTTGGAAATACAATAGTGATATAACATATATGAATAGTTTCAAAAGAGTTTGAATAACTTTACTTTCATCAAAATAAAGAATTGAATTATAATTCTTTCATCAATATATAGAATTCAAATATAAAAACATCTGAGGGTCATAAGACCTTGAACTATTGTCCTAGGTTATAAATATTTTTATTTAAACCTTTAACAGTCAATAAGACTATGAACCTTTAACTCGTACTTAGGGGGATCAACCCTTTGTACCATGAATTGTGCACAACCATCTTAACGCTTTCGCATAAATATCCCCTAATAAATAGGGTTGTTCATTCTCAATAATTGAATACAAGTCTGCACCAAAGAAAGTTTGGTTTGGATAGATAAGGGAACTTTGGAGTTTCAACTATCATCAACTAGGAGTAGTTGAATCGACTTGTAGTACTCTGACAGTTCCATGATATAAGAATCATGAACCAACTATAAGATATGACGATTAAATTCATAATAGATAGGCATGCTTTAGAAGTAACTCAAAGCAATTGAAAGAATAAGTGAATCTTGCTTGAACAACTAAGTCAAGATCATAATACCTCAATAATACTTTAATATTTGAGCATTAGGAATATTAGAGTACAACAACGCTTGTACAAAGTAAATAACAAGTTCGAAATGGAAACTTGCTTAACTAGAATACTTGCACAATAATAAGTTTAGAGATAGGAAACTTGCTTAACGTTAACGAGTTTAGGGTTTAGAAGACTTGCCTTAAGCGCAAGCTACACTTGAAACACAATTACAATCACTTCACAAGCACCCTACACATTTATATTACATTCAAACCATCTATTAGTATCCAACTACAACATTTAAAACATTGAACTTCATACTCAAGTCCAATTCACAATGTAATTTACCACATTGGTTGCTAACTAGTCAAGTACGTGAGTCTATACTCACGGCATACAATTATAAGCTTATCACTCAATGAACCGTGTTGTGTACCTTAGGAAAGTAACACATACACACACATGTAACATACTCACATAACACTTCAATCAAACTTAAACACATCAAAAACATGTTAACTTATTATATATTTCACTTTCCAAGTCATAGAAATAACTTAGCTAAACAAACGGGGCATGAAAACTCAAAACCAAAAACCAAAATTTTTCAGACAGCAACATGACCCACTGGGGCAGGTCCCCAAGGCCTACCAGCCCCGCTGGGGTGGGTCACCCCCTGGTAAGGGTCCTGGCTCGCGAACTGGTGGAGAAATAAGCCAATTTGGCTTATTCCTTCACACCTAATTCGATTTTTCCCAACATAATAAACATGAAACTTGATACAAACAATATTTTAAACTTATTAACATGCTTATAACATTTAAAATCCATATAACACATAATCAAAATCAATATTTCATGATTTTCAAAGAAAAACATAATTTTAAGCGTTCTTGGTGAAAATTGCTATTACGAATTCATTTTTCAATCAATTCAAGTAATTCCAATTGTAATCACTTCTATTCTTAATATACTAACATAATACATGATCAATTTCAATAATAAACCATAATCAAACATCAATTTGATAGTTTCAAAAGTCATTTTTTAGAAATTGATTCAAAGAAAATTACTATGAAGACAATTCCTATTGTTTATCAAAAATTCATGGTTTGACTTGCTAACACAACTATATAACTCATATATAATCATGTTATATCACATATTACACATATCTCATGCTCGCATCAAGGATTTAAGAACAATTTTCAACATAACTTCATAAAAGAGTATTATGAACATGATTTCATAGTGTTCATCATATACTTGTGAATTGAAACTCTTAAACAACTATAAAAATCATATGTAAAAATATATATATATATACATATATATGTACATATCCCATTCACATATCAAAATAAATAACTTTCACAAAGAGATTTTTACAAAGAATTCTAAAACTATGAAAATATAGAAGAACATGCTTTGAAAACTTGTTTTTACAACAATTGTATTTTGAAAACCCTTTCATGGCATACAATTACATATGAAAATATATGAACACCATATATACATATAATTTCATGATTATAACAAACACAATTCAACAAAGAAGAAACACAACACATATGAATTGATTCTAGGGTTAAGATTATAACCTTACTAGTTTTTGACTTAAGAGAGAGATGGAGATGATGATGATGATGATGATGGGGCTTGCTTTGTCTTCTCAAAGCTTTTCCTTCTTCTTCTTCTTCTTCCTCTTCTTCTCTGATAACTCTCTCTAACTCTCTTCTCTTGTTTTTCTTTGTTTTGATAAACTAACCTATCTTTTAACTTATCTAACATATATTATACAATATACATATACATATATAATATATATGTAACCTATAAATAATAAATATAATACTTATCACCATAATAAATATTACTAATTACATAGGTTATAGAATTTGAAAAGCCCAAGGCCATGTTTGGCAACCCCTTTATCTTTTAAAAACAGATTATTAGCTAAGGCCTTGTTTGGAAAAATAAGATTAAACAAGTACAAGGTCCTTGTTTGGTAAAACACTTTAAAACCCTTTTCTAGTCTTTTAATAACTCTTTAAATTCATAGATTAAATATTACACTTATTTAATTAAATTACCACATTCTAATTCAATTAAATAAAAGCTAACATTCATTAATTGATAAAACACATAATATCAAATTGTTACACAATTGTAATTCCTTTATTAAACATAATTCATATAACAATTATTCTTAACACTTAGCACATAATATTAAATCTAATTGAATTATTCTCAACTAAATTAGAATTATGCTACACCATTGCTAACATATCAATTTAATTAAATATATGGCACTTAATTAAATTATCCACAACAATCACACAATTTATTTATTTATCTCCACAAATAAATTCAATAAAATATTTATTTAATTCAATAAATATTCACAATTAATATATAAAATTCTCAATCGTTACAAGCGAAGTGAATATTATTGGTTGAACCTGTTCGGCTCTCTGAGAGAACGAGGTTGCCAGTTTTGGTATAAGGTTGGAGTCCTTAGGCTCTTAGGAACGAAGTGAATATTTTTGGTTGAACCTGTTCGGCTGTCAGAGAGGACGAGGTTGCCAATTAGGTATAAGGTTGGATTCTTTCGGCTCTTTTGGGAGCGAAGTGAATATTTTTGGTTGAACCTGTTCGGCTCATGGAGAGAACGAGGTTGCCAGTTATAAGGTTGGGTTAATTATGCTCTTGAGAGCGAATACTTACGAGGTTATCAGTTATAAGGTTGGATTAATTCAGCTCTGGGGAGCAAATAATATTTTTGAATACTTTTTCTTGGGTTGGATGTTATATGTGTTTTTGACATGAATAGAGTTCGGGAGATTATATGAAAAGATAGATATTTTTTTCATTGATAAATTAACATTTATAGGGAGTTCAGGTTTTTACATAAGGATTCCTAGTCTGAAGAAGGATCATCATTGATATCCTCTTCGAAATCCGAAGTATCCAGCAGACCGGTGTTGATGCAGCGTTCAGCCATCTTAGCTTTGCCCTTGCTTCGACAAGCTTCGTATCCTTCGGTGAACATGTTGGCAATCTCCGCATTCAGCTCATCGGATTGCCGGTACTCTTGGATAATCTGAAGCCGGAGATCAGCCGTAAGAGTTGGCCCCGATGCTTTGTGCTTGGAAAGTTGTTTCTCTAGAGCAGTGCACACCTGTCGAGTGTCTTCTTCCTGTCTCTTCAAGTCAGAGTTTTGCTGTTGAAGAGCAAGGATGTTCTGCTTCAGCTGGTAGATCTCTGCTTGGTCAGCTTCAGACTTCTCCAAGAGTATTTGGCATTTGGTATCGATTCGGGCCGCATACTCCTTCAGACTTGTGTTCTCATTCCGAAGGCTGGAGAATTTATTTTGGAGGGTTTTGTGGGCTTGGTCGGTTTTGGCATGTACGGTTTGTTCTTGAAGAAGAGCCTCGCGAAGTGCTTCCTTCTCCTATTTTGATCGTTCTTCTTCGGCATCACGCACTTTCTATTGTCTGATGACCCGACCCCATATAGCGTCGGCCTGAAAAGCACATAAAGGTAAGGAAAAGAGCTGAAGTATAACAGTAATAGATAGACAGGTGGGATTAAAGAAGATTACCCTGCCCTGCTGTATGATGCAGGAAAGTACGAGGTCGTCGTAGGGAATGTCCTTGAATTTATTATTATCGCCAGGAAGAACGAAGCTCTCAAAAGCTTGGATGGGATATTTTTGGGGATCCCAGATGTAGAAGGTGGTTCGGGGTGAGTCGTCTTCTGCTGGAGGGGGAGAAGGTTGTCTCGATGAATAGGGCGGTTTGGTGTGTGGCTTTTTTTTTGGGGGGGGTTCAGTGGTAAGGTTTTTAGTGTCTTTTCATTTTTTTGGTGGAAGGGTTGAATTCGTTTGAAGTTGTGGGGGGATTCGGAAGAAGGTACCCTCAAATTTTTGGCTGAAAGGGGGGTGATTATGGTGCGTTTCTTTTTGATACGTATAGCTCGGTGATAAGTAGGTTTTATACCTACTTATTGGATATCAACTTGCTATGATTATGGCTTAAACTCAAGCACTTTGTTGTCTTTTAATGTGTTTTATCTTTGTTTTGCATATCTTAGTCAGGAAACTCAAAAGGGCATGGAATAGCATAATTAAGGCATGGAATGGCATGATAATGGACAAAATGGCATGGACTTGGCAACAAGGCAAGATGGCTTTGCATGAAGATGGCATGAGGTGAAGGCATGAACAAAGGGCCTCAAAGCAGCAGAGTGAAGGAGCAAGAAGCAACAACAAGAAGCAGCATTGCACCAAAGCACTAGCAGAAAATCACAGCCCACGCAGCCGCGCCGAGATAGCCAAGATCAGTCGCGCGCCCACGCCAATTAGCAGAGCAGAGAGAGCACTCTGGGGAAGCCCGCAGCCGCGCCCCAAATGTACTATGGGGTCGCGCGACCGCGACGGTCAAGGCTGAGCCGAAAATTAACTTTTAAATTGTATCATTTCTGCTGAGTGTAAGATATATATATTATGTTGCAAAGAGACAGGAGAGAACTTATCATTCACTTAACATTTAATATAGCATTGAAGTTTTTCCTACTTTCTAGGGCTAGAAAGCTTGAGGGTCTTGAAGCTTCACTTCTTCTCCCTCTTGCTCTAGTAGATTTCATTAGTTAGGGTTTCACTTTGGGTTTGGTTGTGGTCTAAACTTGAGCTTGCTAGCATTCTATTAGAGGGCAACCACAATATTTGCATTCTCTATCTCTCTATTCTCTTACTTTCATAGTTGCTTCAATGCTTGGCTTAAATCCTATAATGGTTTGTGGTTTAGAGATGAACTAACTACCATTATGGGATTCTAATGAATCTTATTGCTTAGTCTAGCTTTATATACCTCATTGATATGTATGCTTGGTTTTGTATGGTTTGCCTTGCATGGTTATATTGAATATATAGATACTTGATCACCATCTACTGTAATAGTTTATATGAAATTGAAAGAGGAAGTATGAGCTTAGATTTTGCCATGCTAGCATATGTTCGTAAAGTTTGCATTTGATGAATTTTATGTTTTGCTATCCGGATAGAAATATATCGGTTTGCCATATGTAGCCAATAAGGAGCTTGCACTTAAATCGATTTTGCTTGTAAATTGCATAGACATATAGTGATTTAGGCTTTATCGATGTTCATTTGATGTCTATCTCTTTTGTGGATATTATATGATATGGATTTGGTTTATTGAAAAATAGCCTTTTCTCACATTCGTGCCCTCGGCTAGCATTCCTAATTAATCAATTATACTGGACATGAAGTGTGTAATCTAGACGATGCAACAGGTGAAGTTAGGATCCCATATTTCTCCAATTTGAATCCCCCGTCTGTTAATTAGTTAATTTAGCTTTAAAAATCAGACTAGTTATTAATTCACACTTTGATACTCGTTTGAGGAGCTGAGGATAACTATAGAATTGTTGCATGATAGTTTAAATCTAATTTCTTTTCTTAGTGGGAACGATCTCGATTTATCACTTTATTACTAGTCGACCGTGTATGCTTGCACGAGTCTGTGCCCATTTTGTTAACACCGAAACGGTGCAACAAGTTTTTGGTGCCGTTGTCGGGGACTAGTTGTTAGTTTATTACTATTGACATCGATTTTTGTTAGATTTGTCTGACTTGAACAAATCTCTTCTTATCGCATTTCTAATTTTATCTTTATTTGTGTTTCAGGTGCTTGTGGTTAGTTTATGCACACTCGATCAACCAATCCTGAGTTGGTGCCTCTATAAGAGACCAATAAAGGTAGAGCTTGGAGAGCAAACACTAGAAATACTAACCCATAAGAGGAACCTGAACAACTATAGCAAATGGCGGTCGAAGAACAGAGAGCAGACAATAGAGCATTGAAGGACTATTCAATACCGAAGATCACTGATCTGCAGTCCAGTATAGTCCGGCCAGCGATAGTTGCAAACACTTTCGAGATCAAACCAGGGAAACTTCAAATGGTTCAGAACACGGTCCAGTTTGGGGGTGCAGCTACAGAGGATCCAAATGAGCATATCTTGAGCTTTATTGAGATATGTGACACATTAAAATTCAACAACGTGTCGGATGATGCAGTGAAACTTTGATTATTCCCATTCACCTTGAGGGATAAGGCGAAGAGTTGGTTGCATTCACTTCCATCAGGATCAATCACTACATGGGAGGACTTAGCTCGTAAGTTCCTCACTAAATTCTTTCCCATGGCCAAGACAGCTCAGATGAGGAGTGCCCTGTCTCAGTTTGCACAACAACAGGGGGAATCTTTATATGAGGCTTGGGAACGATACAAGGAAATGCCCGCATCACGGAATGCCGGACTGGATGGTAATCAGTTCATTTTATAATGGTTTGGGATGGCAGTCGAGGCCAATCATCGATGCCGCATCGGGAGGAGCTCTGTGGGCCAGGGACTATCCGACAGCCTATGACCTAATTGAGACTATGGCGGCCAATGAATATTAGAATTCGATATCCAGAATGCCACAACCAAAAGTGGCGGGAGTCTTGGATGTGGATGTCGTCACAGCCCTTTCAGCTCAGATGGCAGCAATGTCAAAGAAGATAGACTCTATGGCTGAAAATAGAGTTTAGCAAGTTGCTCTTGTATGTGACTTGTGTGCCGGAGCACACCCGACAGATCAATGTGCCATCACTACAGAGTCAGTGCAATTCATCAGCAACTATCAGAAGCCTCAAAATCAGTTTCCAAACTCCTACCATCCAAACAATCGAAACCATCCTAATTTCAGTTGGAGCAACAATCAAAATGCTCAACTGCCTCAACCAACTCAATACCAACCTCCTCCACAACAACAATCATACCAAAGTGCCCAACAGTCCCAATATCAACCCTACCAACCAAAATCTCAGCCACAACACTTTCAGCAGCAATATGCCCAGAGACAGTCACATCCACCCGGATTTCATCAACCACAACATCAACACAATCCAACTCCTAGTCAACAATCAGAGGAGAGAGCTGAGATAGAAGAACTTAAGTTGATGGTTAAGAGTCAAGCGGTGTCTCTCAAGACATTGGAGACTCAAATTGGCCAAATTTCCAATGCAGTCCTCAATAAACTGCAAGGAACTCTTCCAAGCAGTACGGAAGAAAATCCGATGAGAAGAGATGGCAAGGAGCAATGCCAAGCTATCACACTAAGGTCTGGGAAGCAAACTTCTGATCTGAAAGCTGGCGCGGCCGCGCCCCAGGAAGAGCAAAACTTGGCGCGCTCGCTCCCTTGTGCAGAAAATGCTGAGGTTGTTTTGGAAGATGGAAAAGATGGGGGATAAGCAATTGAGCCAGAAAATGAGGTATCTACAGAGAAAACCCATGTACCACCTCAAAGAATCTACCCTCGTGCACCATATGAACAGAGGATTCAGAAGCAGAAATTGGACAAGCAGTTCGCCAAGTTTTTGGAGGTATTCAAGAAACTGCAAATCAATATTCCCTTTGCCAAAGCTTTGGAACAAATGTCAAGCTACGCAAAGTTTATGAAGGGAATACTGTCAAGGAAAAAGAGGCTAGAGGACTATGAAACAGTGGCCTTCACGGAGGAATACAGTGCCGTCTTACAGAGAAAGTTACCTCCAAAGCTCAAGGATCCAAGGAGCTTTACAATACCATGCTCTATTGGGGAGTTGTCCTTCAACAAGTGCCTATATGACTTGGGGGCAAGTATAAACTTGATGCCTCTATCGGTTTTCACTCAGTTGGGATTGCCGGCTCCTAAGCCGACAAGCATTTCATTGCAACTAGCCGATAGATCCATCACCTACCCCAGAGGCATTGTAGAAGACGTGTTAGTAAAGGTGGACAAATTTATATTCCCTGCATACTTTATAATTTTAGACTTCGAGGAAGACAAAAACATACCAATCATCCTAGGGAGACTATTTCTAGTCACCGGATCAACACTTATAGATGTACATAAGGGAGAATTAACTATGAGGGTTCAAGACCAAGAGGTCACGTTCAATGTCTTAAAGGCTATGAAGTTGCCCACGGATGAAGAAGAAAGTTTCAGAATTGATACTGTCGACAGGATACTGCAAGAAGAGACTGAACACTTGCTGAGTATAGATCCATTGGAGAGTGCTCTTCTGGGAGAATCTGACATGGAAAAGACAGATGTGGTGGAGTGTATACAAATTCTGAATACAGTGCCTCAGATGCGAAAGTTTAAGATCCCCATCGAACCACTAGGACACACTGGGGAGTCATCAATGCGACTAAAGCCTTCTCTAGAGGTGGCTCCTACACCTGACCTGAAACCTCTTCCGGATCATTTGAGATATGCATATCTAGGAGAATCTTTTACGTTGCCGGTTATTATTGCCTCTGCCCTATCATCCGATCAGGAGAGCAAATTGTTGCGGGTCCTTAGAGAGTTTAAATCAGCTATTAGTTGGACCATAGCTGACATCAAGGGGATCAGCCCTTCCTATTGCATGCACAAGATACTCTTGGAGGATGACAGCAAGCCATCAATATAGAAACAACGGAGATTGAATCCGATTATAAAAGAGGTCGTCAAAAAGGAGATCCTTAAGTGGTTAGATGCTGGAATAATTTATCCGATCTCGGACAGCCCTTGGGTGAGCCCGGTGCAGTGCATCCCAAAGAATGGAGGCATGACAGTCGTGACTAATGAAAAGAATAATCATATACCTACCAGGACAGTTACGGGATGGAGAGTCTGCATGGACTATCGCAGACTGAATAAAGCTACAAGGAAAGATCATTTTCCTCTCCTATTCATTGATCAGATGCTGGATATGCTGGCAGGACACGACTATTATTGCCTTTTGGACGGTTACTCGGGGTATAATAAGATTGTCATAGCCCCAGAGGACCAAGAAAAGACCACCTTCACGTGCCCATATGGCACTTTTGCTTTTTGACGGATGTCTTTCGGGCTATGTAACGTACCAGCCACTTTTCAGAGATGCATGATGGCTATATTCTCAGACATGGTCGAGCACAATGTGGAAGTCTTCATGGATGATTTCTCTGTCTTTGGGGACTCCTTCGACATCTGTTTGGAAAATCTGGTATTGGTCTTAAAAAGGTGTGTTGAGACCAACTTGGTATTGAACTGAGAAAAATGCCATTTTATGGTACAAGAAGGTATTATTCTGGGCCACAAAGTTTCTAGAAAAGGTCTAGAGGTGGACAAGGCTAAATTGGAGACCATTAAAAGTCTACCGCCACCATCCTCAGTAAAGGGAGTTCGTAGTTTTCTCGAGCATGCAGGCTTCTACCGGCGTTTCATCAAAGACTTCTCGAAGATTACTAAGCCTTTGTGTAGTTTACTCGAGAAGGACGTCCCGTTCAAATTCAACGAGGAATGCCTGGTAGCCTTTGAGCACTTGAAAAACAAATTAACTACGGCTCCCGTCATTACAGCACCAGACTGGTCTCTCCCCTTTGAATTGATGTGTGACTCAAGTGACTTCGCCGTGGGGGTGGTATTGGGACAACGCAAGGATAAAGTCTTTCATGTGATCTATTATGCAAGCAAATCCCTGACAGATGCCCAGTTAAACTACACCACCACCGAGAAGGAACTTCTTGCAGTGGTATATGCTTTTGACAAATTCAGGTCATATTTGATTGGCACAAAGGTAATTGTATACACAAATCATGCTGCGATCAGATACCTAATTTCAAAGAAGGATGCTAAACCTCGACTCATTCAGTGGATACTTCTTCTCCAAGAGTTTGACTTAGAAATTAAAGACAGAAAAGGGACCGAGAACCAAGTGGCTGACCACTTATCTAGACTGGAAAATTCGGGGATGGATAGAAACGAAAAAGTGATGATCAATGAGTCCTTCCCGGACGAGCAGTTGTTCGTGGTGCAAGGCGAGATGCCCTGGTTTGTTGATTTTGCGAACTTCTTAGTGAGTAATATTATCCCGTCTGACTTCACTAGAGCCCAAAAGAAGAAGTTTCTGCACGATGCTCGATGGTATAGTTGGGATGAGCCGTACTTATTTAGACAGTGCGCTGATATGATGATTAGACGGTGCGTCCCCGAGAGCGAAATGGAAAGCATATTGCGAGATTGCCACTCATCTGTTTATGGAGGCCATTATGGGGGTGAGAGGACCGCCGCCAAAGTGCTTCAGGCCAATTTTTATTGGCCAACACTATTTAAAGATGCTCATAACTTTGTCCAAAACTGTGACCGGTGCCACCGCGTGGGTAACATATCCAAGAGAAATAAGATGCCTCTGAATATGATCCTAGAAGTCAAAATCTTTGACGTATGGGGGATAGACTTCATGGGGCCTTTTATCTCTTCTTGTGGAAATCTATATATCTTGCTGGCGGTCGATTATGTGTCCAAATGGGTAGAGGTAGCAGCCTTACCAACCAATGATGCTCGGGTGGTCTTACGTTTTCTTCAGAAAAGCATATTCACACGCTTCGGGACACCCAAAGCCATCATCAGTGATGAAGGAACACACTTCTGCAATCGTCAGTTTTCTGCACTTTTGGCCAAATATGGGGTGAATCACAGTATTTCAACGGCATACCATCCCCAAACAAATGGCCAGGCTGAGGTATCTAATCGTGAGGTAAAGCGGATATTGGAAAATATTGTGAATCCCACGAGAAAGGATTGGTCCCTCAAGCTTGACGATGCGGTGTGGGCCTATAGGACTGTTTACAAAACACCACTGGGTATGTCGCCATATCAGCTTGTGTACGGGAAGGCCTACTACCTCCCCATGGAGCTCGAACACAAGGCCTACTGGGCTATAAATAAGTTAAATTTTGATTTAAAGGTTGCAAGGGAGAAAAGGCTTCTCCAGCTTAATGAGCTTGACGAATTCAGATTGCAAGCTTATGAGAACTTAAAGCTATATAAGAAGAAGGGCAAAAGGTGGCACTACAGGAAAATCATGGAAAAAACCTTTGAGCCGGGACAAGCAGTGTTGCTGTATAACTCTCGTCTTAGGCTCTTTTCGAGAAAACTAAAATCACGATGGTCGGGCCCCTTCACAGTGAAAACTGTGTTCCCGCATGGCACAGTGGAAATTTATGATCAATATCCAGACAAGCCCTTCAAGGTGAACGAACAAAGATTAAAGCACTATTATGGTGGCGAGGTAAATCGAGAGAAGGTCGCCTCGATTCTTTCCACTACTTGACTGATTCAGACAGAGTCTAGCTTATGGACTATAAACAAGCGCTCGATGGGAGGCACCCCATCATCTCTCTTCTCCCTCATATTTAATTCTTGCATCATAATCTCTATTTCTCCCTCATGTTTAATTCTGGTTACTTATCTCTCTATATCTCCCTCCCCCTGTTTAATTCTAATCATTTGGAAAAATTATTAAAATTTTTGGACAATTGTGGTGTTTAGATGCTTATTGCCTACATTTTTGGACCTTAGGCATATTTGCATCTATTTTTGGGTCTTGAAAGCACATTACCTACATTTTTGAACATTAGGCATTAGTGCACATATTTTTGGTGTTGGAAGCTCATTGAACATATTTTTGACATGTTAGCATATTGCATATAAGTTCTTATAGCAATTTTTTGGGAATTCACATAGATATGATTCACTTACATAGCATTGCTAAGGATTTAACAATACATACATCGTACATATGCATTTTTGATTATGGAATCAAGTTATACATAATTTTTTCTTGCTATATGTGCAGGTAAGGCAAATGTTTAAAGTTGCTTCTTATGCATTCATATCATTGCTGCAGAAGGTAAAAGAAAAATTTTGGCTGGGCTCAGGGCAGCGTGGCCGCGCCAACCTCAAGGCATAACAAGGCGCGTTCGCGCCAATTTCTAGAAATTCCTGAGAATGACATTGACCCACGCGGCCGCGCCCCATATAGACCTTAAGCTGGCGCGCCCGCGCCCGACCCCAGACAGACGCCTATTTTAATTTAACACAACCGTTCCAAGCCCTAAGTTTATTTCTATTCCAATAACCATTCTCTTAAATGCACAAACTTCTCTTCTCTGAGAATATCATCCCATAACCCTCTTCTTCTCCAAATCATACTCTCTACAAACCAAGCCCTAATTCCATTGCAATATACAACCTCTCCATCTCTTCATCATATACACCTAGCCTAATCTCCCATACCATCACTCTCCAACGAATTCTGGCATAGTTAGGATTCGAATTTTCAGAGATTACAAGTTGGGGGAATTTTGTTCAAGCAAGGGTTTGCTTTGCGTTTTGCCGAGAATCAGTTTGGGGGTATATTGCAGGTTCATCATCTAAGGGTTTACAACTAATTTTCTAAAAATATCAATGGGTCCTAAACACGCACGATTTACCGCTCCTGCATCGCCCGCTCGCAGTGACCAGGACGACGACATCACAGTGGATTTGACTAAATTTGTTAGCATCGAGGCCCGAGTACTATCGGATCGCAGCCAAAACAGTATTGAAAGAGAGGGGTTTGAAGCCAGCGAAGGAGGACGGCCAGTTGTTTGCTATGATCCACGAGATGGGATGGCAAGAGGTTTGTGCAACACCGCCGCCTGTACCGTTGGCTCTCGTTCGTGAGTTTTATGCCAACGCCAAGGTAACGCAGAGTGGCCGGTCTTTTGTCCGAGGCCATACCATTGATTATCGCCCGACGGCGATCCGAGAGGTGTTAAGTTTGCCTCCACCCCCGGCTGGACAGATGAATTGGGTCGAAGCAGATAGGTTTGAAACTGACCTTGACCAGTTGCTCCGTGATTTGTGTGCACCAGGCACAGTGTGGAAAATTAAGAAGGATACTACTGATGAGTATACCACTTTCCCTGCATCCGATCTCAACAAATATGCCAAGGCATGGAATCTGTTCCTCTGTGCTAGCTTGATGCCATCCACGCACCAGCACAAGATTACAGTCGAGAGGGCTATCATATTGTGGGGGATCATCACGGGGAAATACATTGATGCCGACCATCTGCTTCACCAGAACATGCTGCGTTTTATGAGAGGCAGCACCACAGGGTCCATTCCATATGCATCCATAGTGGCCCATCTCTGTGCTGAGGCAGGGCTTGACTGGGACGATGAGCAGATCCAAATGTCGAGTGGGGACGTCAATCACGCCACCATTAAAAAGTTTGAAGATTAAGCTGGGGGCATAGCACATCCGCGGGGCAAAGGATTTATCTTGCCGGCCCCTACAGCTGTTCCTCCGCCGCAGCCCGTAGCAACCTTAGCCAGTTCTTCCACCTCTAGCATAGGGGCACAGGATCTCCAGTTTCGTCGATTAGAGAGGAGAATGGATGCACTCCACGGGAACTTTGCAGCCTTCGCAGATGGCATGTCCCGTGCGCTAGCTGAGGCGTTCGCTCAGCAAGGAACAATGCTGGAGTGGCCTACCTTCGGTTCTGCTATGCCATACCCGCCACCAGACTCACCACCCAAGGAGGGTGGCCATGCCGATGAATAGGGGAGTTTTCCTGACCATTTACCTTCAATGGGGACATTGAATATTTCAAGTTTGGGGGTATTGGGTGTTATTAGTAGTAATTGCATATAGTTTTTTTGCATATAATTTTTTGCATAGTAGTTGCATTCTAGTTAAATTTTGCATAAAAAAATTTTAGTTTTATTTTATTTTATTTATTTAGTTGTGTTTAATTGCATTGCATTGTATAATCCCATATGTTTAGCCTGTTGAATTCCAGTCTGGCCAATGATAACATTGAGATATGATAGATTGTTGAACTTTGTTAGTAGCTTAAGCTCAGTTATATTTTTATACATGATGTAATCTATACCTGTTGCTTTTATGTCACCGGATAGCACAGTTTTGTCTTTAATTGCTTGTTGGCTAGATTAGTGTATGCTTGTCTTCTAAGGGGGAATAATTTTGTTTTTAATTGCTAGAATTGTGTAATAAAAGCAATAATGACCTTAACAACACTGGAATACAAGTTTGAGGGAAAACTTTGGGTATGCATGCTAAATATAAAAAGAAAAAAAAGAAAAAGAAAAGAAAGTTTACTGTGAAAAAGAAAAAAATAGAATAAACACCTTGGCTGGCTAGGTCTTGTGGCCTTTGATACTCGAGCAAGTACGCCCGAGGGGATTGTCTCCGCACCCAGCACCCTAAGGCCTTTATGGTTTGGGAGTCGTTGGTCGAAAGCTTGATAAATGGGTATCATTGAAAAGCCTAAGAGGGCTTAGCATTGCACAGTCTAGTGTTATCGCGAGAAATGTGCGAATATCTCCCCCGTGTGTGAATAAAAGCATAATGAGCCCTTGTTGCACCTTAGCTTGCATCTATGTGTTGGTTTGGTCATTATTTTGTATAAATGAAAAATTCTGGACTTAAAACCTTAATTTTCCTTCCTTAGAAGTATAGCATGTGGAATCTTTACCTCTGTCAAGCTTGTTTATGACATTGCACACACACACCACATCTTAGTAACAAGTTGTGACTTGTAGTTTGTATGTCTTTACTGTAGCTTGAGCTGATACTTTGTTTATTGTCTTGTTATTTCTCTGAGGCGCTTCTTATTGGAATTCATAACATTGCTGATACTTCGGGATTCATTTTCATGTAGTTTAGTTCCATATCATGTAGTTTACATTTGTGATTATTGCTTGAGGGCAAGCAATAGTTCAAGTTTGGGGGTATTTGATAAGTAGGTTTTATACCTACTTGTTGGATATCAACTTGCTATGATTATGGCTTAAACTCAAGCACTTTATTGTCTTTTAATGCGTTTTATCTTTGTTTTGCATATCTTAGGAAACTCAAAAAAGCATGGAATGGCATAATTAAGGCATAAAATGGCATGATAATGGACAAAATGGCATGAACTTGGCAACAAGGCAAGATGGCTTTGCATGAAGATGGCATGAGGTGAGGGCATGAACAAAGGGCCTCAAACCAGCAGAGTGAAGGAGCAAGAAGCAAGAGAAGAAGCAACAACAAGAAGAAGCATTGCACCAAAGCACCAGCAAAAAATCACAGCCCGCTCGGCCACACCGGGATAGCCAAGAACAGCCGCGCACCCACGTCAATTAGCAGAGCAGAGAGATCACTCTGGGAAAGCGCGCAACCACGCCCCAAATGTACTATGGGGCCCGCGGCCGCGCCGATCAAGGCTGAGCCAAAAATTAACTTTTAAATTGTATCATTTATGCTGAGTGTAAGATATATATATTATGTTGCAAAGAGACAGGAGAGAACTTATCATTCACTTAACATTTATTACAGCATTGAAGTTTTTCCTACTTTCTAGGGCTAGAGAGCTTGAGGGCCTTGAAGCTTCACTTCTTCTCCCTCTTGCTCTAGTAGATTTCATTAGTTTGGGTTTCACTTTGGGTTTGGTTGTGGTCTAAACTTGAGCTTGCTAGCATTCTATTGGAGGGGAACCACAAGATTTACATTCTCTATCTCTCTATTCTCTTACTTTCATAGTTGCTTCAATGCTTGGCTTAAATCCCATAATGGTTTGTGGTTCAGAGATGAACTAACTACCATTATGAGATTCTAATGAATCTTATTGCTTAGTCTAGCTTTATATACCTCATTGATATGTATGCTTGGTTTTGTATGATTTGCCTAGCATGGTTGTATTGAATATATAGATGCTTGATCACCATCTACTGTAATAGTTTATATGAAATTGAAAGAGGAAGTATGAGCTTAGATTTTGTCATGCTAGCATATGTTCGTAAAGTTTGCATTTGATGAATTTTATGTTTCGCTATCCGGATAGAAATATATCGGCTTGCCATATGTAGCCAATAAGGAGCTTGCACTTAAATTGATTTTGCTTGTAAATTGCATAGACATATAGTGATTTAGGCTTTATCGGTGTTCATTTGATGTCTATCTCTTTTATGGATATTATATGATATGGATTTGGTTTATTGAAAAATAGTCTTTTCTCACATTCGTGCTCCCGGCTAGCATTCCTAATTAATCAATTATACTGGACATGAGGTGTGTAATCTAGACGATGCAATAGGTGAAGTTAGGATCCCATATTTCTCCAATTTGAATCCCCCGTCTGTTAATTAGTTAATTTAGCTTTAAAAATCAGTCTAGTTATTAATGCACACTTTGATACTCGTTTGAGCAGCTGAGGATAACTATAGAATTGTTGCATGATAGTTTAAATCTAATTTCTTTTCTCCGTGGGAACGATCTCGATTTATCATTTTATTACTTGTCGACCGTGTATGCTTGCACGAGTCTGTGCCCGTTTTGTTAACATCAAAACGGTGCAACACTCGGACTCGTTCAGCCAAGGGTAGGTCAAGAAGACTTTGTTTGGTGGTAGGGGGGTCGGTTGTTTGTGTCTGGGAGGAACCATTGGTGGCCCTCCTCTTCTTTCGGGTGGTTGATATGGGTTTGGAAGTAGTGGTTTCGGTAGGGTCGGATTGGGGGGTTGGTATGTTAGAGGTTGGGACTTCGACAGTAGCGGTATCGGTATCTTGAGCTTCGAGAGACTTATCGAGAGTTTTTTGTGTCAGGAAGATCTCCAAGTCCCGACGGTCGATGGAGGTGGGTTTGATGAGGGATATTGCACAGTTCGGAGATAAGAGGGTGATGCAGTGGTACTATAGCAGAAATATTTGGTAATTATAAAGTAATTGGGTCTGAAGACTTATATTTGTGATTATAGAGCCATGTTTGTTTGGTCAAGAGAAGGTAGCTCCATTCTTGCATACGTAGCTTTGCAATCAGGTGGGCCATCTCTTTTACTCTCTAGGGAGTAATATCACCGAGGGTAGTGTTCGCGCGCTTGGGAGAAGCCCAGTTCGGGAGTTTAGGGGTCTCTGGTCCTCGGACGAAGAACCAGTACTTATGCCACCCTTTGTTGCTCGAGGGGGAGTTCATTAGAGGGCGCCTCTCTATTTTGGCATTGGGCTCGTTCGAAAACTTACTGAGGGCTTTGAAGCCTGGTTCGCGGGTACCCGTCAGCTGGAATAGGGCGAAGAACAGGTCAATGGAAGGTGCCATGTCGGCCTCGTGGCAGAAGGCGATGAAGGTGATGATGTTGATATACGAGTTCAGCACCAGTTGGCTGAAGCCGATGCCGATGAACCCGAGGAGGGTTAGGATGAAAGCATGGAGAGGGAATCAAACTCCCTTCTCCAGCAGGGTCAGAGGCATGGCAATCCAACCGTTGGCCTGGTGGTATATCCGGTCGGTTGTAGCTGGGGCTTTCAGCGAGTGAGTGTCGGGGATCTGGTATTGCTCGAGGATGACGGCCAGATCTTTTTCAGTGATCCGAGAGGGGAAGTTGGCATGAGGGTATTTGGCGACATCGGAGTAATCGTGGTTTGTCTCCGGTGGACTGGTAGTAGCAGTGGTGGTGGAGTCCGTGGTGATTGCGTGGTGAGGGGCGGTGCGAGCAGAGGATGGGGCATCCATGGAGTTGATAATGGGGGCAGGTATGGTGGAAAGGGGGATGGCATGGATAGGTGCGGTAATGGTAGGCACGGAGTCATTAGAGTTGGTGGGAGCTGCCATTGTCGGAGTCTTGGAAGGAAGGATTTGCAGGTACGGTTGATTGTGCGAAGAGAGAAGAAGTTCTCGAGGAATAGCAAGATATTTTGAAATCGGTAGTGAAATGATTGAAAGGAAGGGGTTGATGTTGTCTGTCTTTTCAAGTCTGCACGAGAAACTAGAAACGGCTCATTAATGGGGAAAATGAGGGGAGCGCGTGGGAAGTTGAAGAGTTGAAGGGCGAATTGGATATTCTGGTCTTATGGACTGTGGGCCACAGGGTTAGGGCCATTGGGTTATGTTGGTTGGGCTGATGCCGAATGGGTTATTCTCTAGGCTTAGCTGTTGGGTTTGTATGTAACTCAAACATGCAATCAAATTACACAATTAAAGGGCGGAAGTGCGAAACATAGGTTTTAAAATTTTTATACAAACCCATACCATGATCATACTTTGTGTTCAATTATCAATAACAGAAAAGTAAGAATGAATCAGAATCATACCCTTGTAGAATCAAGCTTCCACAGGTATAAGTTCTACTCCTTGCTCTCCTTGATCTCCTTGAATTTCCTGTAGTAGCTCCTTCCTTTGATCAACGTTAGCCACCCAAGTGTTTGGCCTCTAGAGGTGATCCACCAAGGAAGAGGAATAACTCATGAAGATGGATGGTTGGCTAAACCCTTTTCTATTCTCTGTAGAAAATATGTGGTACTCTCCAACTCTTGGAATCACGTATGTCCTATATCTGATATAAGACTCTCTTATATAGATATTAGGTTAACCCTACTAATCTAATTAGAATTGAGTTTTATTTAATTAATTAATTAAAATCTTTTAATTAATTGGCTTCCCAATATATTGGGATTAATTAATTAAACTCTTTAATTAATTTGCCTCCTAATCTCATTAGGAATGAGTGAGAGTACTTATATTAAATTAATTCCTAAACTCCTTTAGAATTAAAATAATAATAATAATAATAATAATAATAATAATAATAAGAATCCTATTATTAATTTATATTTAATATTTCTAAAATATTAAATAATAAACATTAAGCTATTTAATTTATTCTATCACTCTAAATTAAATTAATTACACTTAATTCATTATTACAATTATGTCATTATCTTCTTAAATAATTCTTTTTTCTTTTATGGTGTGACCCTTTAGGTTCTCCATATTAAACTAGTTGTGAATAAATCAATTAGAACAATTCTAATCTTATTTAAATAAATAAATTTAACTAATAATCTATTTAAATAAATAACATTTATTCTACAATAGGGATAAGCCTCCCTAGCGATTAACGACTTTTCAGATAATATAGATTTCAACATCAATCATAAAAGAATCTGTGAGTTAATAGTTATCGTACAATTCAATCCGTCCACTATACAATGTCCCAATTAAATATTAGACATGAATTTACTGTCAAGTCTTATTTTATTTAATTATATGTATTTCGATTAGAAAATGCACAACTCCATATAATGCAAATTAGAAACTCCTTTCTAATTTCATTCCACATTGGTCAAGGATTCCTGGGTTGTCATTTAACGAATCACATAGGACATATCTCCTCTTTTACTAGAAGTGGTAGATTCTTTATTGATCATTCATTATCTCCATATGTAACTCATTATACCCAAGCATACCCTTTTATATACCCTAAAGGGCATTAAGGAATAAGTCAAAGTATAATTCATTACATACAAGATACTATGATGATCTCAAGTCCAAGGATCACTTGTACTACTATCATATTAGAAATTCCTATTGACAGGCGAGTAAAACTCCATTAGGTATTCCATAGCGAGTCACGTTCAGTGAACTTATTCTCCAATAAGCACCTACATACTTGCTTTAGTGTCTCCACACAAATGATCATGAGATCAATCATCCTCATCCAATGAGCAAGCAACATATGTATCAATCTATCCGAATTTACTAATCCTCTTTTTAATAATCCCACGATTGGGAACTATTTTAGTTTTAAGCTTTATAAGAATTTAAATCTCATTAGCATGATCAACATCATGATTCTAAAAGCATTGCTTAAAACTATGAGTTATTTACATATTATAAATATAGCATCATGTAGATAATTAAATGTCTTTAATAAATAAATACTTTTATTAATAAATAAATAAGATTGTTTACAAAGTATGTGCTTTATCATCATACATGATTGGCTTGTATGCACACTACTATCATTAGCGATATGGGCTGTGGATGTTGGATCGGTTCGGTTTTGGTAACGAATAGGCTGCCAAGCGACTATTGGGTCGGTTTGGCCTGGCGCCAAGTGGGTTGGACAGTTTATATGGTTGGATTATAATTTATATACTCTTCCATTAAATGTTCCATTTAATGGAAGACTGGGGGCAATGTTGGGCCCCGAATATTTGAGGTTCAAGACCCGGTTCGGGCTTGGCCATGGTTGGGCCTATGTGAGTCCAAGTAGGAGATGACTTGGAGATGACTCCTAATTATATGGGGGTTCGGATTATGGAAAGAAGAGTTGGTTATTGATTTGACTTCCTATATTTTAGGAGATTTGATACAATCCTAATATGGAAGGATATACGGGGGGAACCCTAATCCAATTTAGAGCTGGATTCTAGCAATGATGTGAGAACACTATAAATACATGGCTTGACCCTGATCATAAGGCATAAGGTACACACATTATTACTACTTTCCAGCATCAGAGTTTATTACCTCCATTGTTAACCTTGTTCAGCATGTACTTATTCTCACACCGGAGCTATCCCCCGGCGGCCCAAGCTGTCAAGCTTTTGGTGTTTACCCGTTTTTGTGCAAGATTGGACGCGCTTTGGTGATTGGAGCGCGTGAACGGATCTTAGCGTTAACAAACCTAGGTCAAATTGTTAAAATTATTAAAGTGTATGTTTATTTTAATACTTAAATAGTATTGATTTTCAAACCTTGTTAAACCTCCTAATATACATGCTAATGAACATGAAAATAAATGTCGTTTATTTTTTTCATAACCTAGGCTGACAGTGTTAAGCTTTAGTCATTAAGCCAAGTTTTTTGGGTTGAAAATTGTTGGCTTTGTGGAATGAAAGCTTATTTTTTTAAGCCTTGTAAATTTTAGCTGTCAATAGGCTTAATGTCATAATTACTTTTTTTTTCTTCAGTTTTAAGAATTAAGCCAAAGAATAATGCTAGAGACACAACTTATTCTACAATTATTTTATAATTTATTGATGTGATATACTCTACCTCAGCTTTTATGTGGGGCCGAAGACTACATTGCAGCAATTTGTTCATCAATATGCTGAGGTGGAGTATTCCACATCAGCAAATTATAAAATAATTTGATAGGTCTCATTTTTTTTAGTATATTTTGATGATAACAATTTTTGAAGTAATTAAATAGGTTTGAGATTTAATTAATTATTTTTTACTTTTATCTAAACTATTTTCTAATTTATTTTGAATTAATTTTTATTGACCTTGATAATTTAAATATCAAGTGTTAAATAAATTGATTCATATAAACATTTCAAAGGCAAGGAGATCCTATTTTCTTTCAAACTCTCAAAAAATAAAATCGGGCAAAAATTATTACATGCATGAATATATATATATATATATATATATATATATATATATCATATATATAAGTATATATATAACCGTGTGTGTATATAAGTATATATATAAAACCGTGTATATGATAAATGAATATGGGTATGTTAAATGAAAAAAATGACAAGATTTTTGGGACAAAATACTTAGCCACGTGGGGGATTGAATTCGACTTGAGAGATTGTTCATTAAAATCACCTTTGACCAAATGAGTTGCTGAGCATT
The DNA here is from genome assembly GCA_020205555.1 of Panax stipuleanatus. Lineage (NCBI taxonomy): Eukaryota > Viridiplantae > Streptophyta > Magnoliopsida > Apiales > Araliaceae > Panax > Panax stipuleanatus. Next base: position 18,462,507 of record CM035121.1, on the reverse strand, counting down.
TAATTGGAAGCCAATTTTTTCAATGGGCTAAATTCAAAATCAGAAGAATAAAAACATTTGGCAATCCGCGTGCAAAACTTTCATCCTGACCATTGATTTTATAAATAAGCAATCTCATCCATTCATTCAAAAATAAATTTCAAAAATTACCATTTTACCCCCGACCTCAAAAATTCTATAAGTAGGAAGTCTTTCATTCATTTGGTTTTTGTCAATTCATGTGAAAAGAAAAGCTTACTCTCCTTGCCTACATACTCTCTCTAAAGCTTTATATCTCCTCTTACAAAAGTTTTGATTATTTGAGAAGAAGAAATTGGTCCAAGTAATTGAGATAAGTCATTTAAGTTAACTTAGTTGAATTATTTCTTACTTGCTTTAAATTTATAAATATACGAATATAAATTGTTATACACAATTTTATATATCTATATTTCATCTATTTATCAAATAAAAAGTTATACTTAAACGCCGCAAGGCTACAGAGATATTCCTCTACGGGGAGGAAATCGAACCGTACGATTCCTTATAGTACTAAGTAACTTTTTATTGATATTATTTATATAAATATCGTAAAATAGATAATACACTTGATAGTTCAAAACGACACTGAGATATTCCTCCAAAAAGTGTGAATCATCCGAACCGGATTTGAAAATCTAAGTGATCTATTGAAAATATTTATATAAATATCAATTGTGAGAATATAAATTCTGTCATACTTAGACGCCGCAAGGCTACGTAGATATTCCTCTTAAGTGAGGGAATCGAACCGTACGATTCCTTATAGTACTAAGTGACTTTATTTATAAATCACATAATAGATAAAATATTAATATATATTATCTGAGTTAAACAAGTATATTTGTTATATCAAGTTGTGTTCAACTAATTAAATTGTTATACTTGATAATCATTGCTTAAATTGATTTATTCTTTTAAATACAAGTGCTTGAACACAAAGTCATTCATATAATACTTGTTAGAAAATATCTGAGAAACAAGTTCCTTTAATCCATAGAAAAACATTTTTTATTATAAAGAATAAATAATTCTTCATAAAATTGCATTAAAAATATTTATCTGCTTATATAAAAGCATTTTGAGTAAAAGCTAAAGTTTACTTAGTTGCTTACTAAGAAGCATATTTTCTTAAGTATAAAAGTCTTTGAACTTTTATAAATATATATTTGCTCTTGAATTGATATCTGCTTATGTAAGACCCCAACTTTTATGAATAAAGATTTAATTTTTTTTATATATTATTTTGAAATAGTGAGGTGTTGATTTGATGAATGTGGTAAGTTATGGGGTGATATGTGCAAGTTTTACAAAATAAGCAAGTGGTCATAAAATATTCTTTGTGTCGGAGAATATTCTTTTTGTCGGAGAATATTCATACGACGGCGCAATCATTGGTGGTCCCCACAACGAAAAACTGTCGGATGAAGAAAACGACAAGAATAAGTTTTTTAAATATAACGGCAAAGTTTTTACCGATAAACTGTTGAAATACTCGATGGTTAAAGAACAGTAATACGCGTTGTTGCACAGTAGCACACAGGTATTGCACAGTATTTTTAATTATTGATTCTTACGTAAGAAGTCACTTACTCAATAATTGTTACAGTAATTACTGTTCAATATTTTATATTATTGATTCAATAATTGCTACGTTAATATTTTATATAATTGCTACGTTGATATTTTATTTTATTGATTCAATAATGGTCACAGTAACCATTGCATAGTAATTTACAGTAGTAAATTAATAATTGTCACACATATTATTTAAATGATATTATTAGATAACATTATTGACAATGTCTAGAAAGTTCTGTCGAGGAAAGGGGTTAGGTTATATAATTGCGCGCCAATAAGAAGAAATTCTTATTGGAAAGTCTCCTCTTTCCTAGGAATGATCTGGTTGTTAATATTGTGATTCTGTAATATTATTTGTGAATAATAATTGATTGTTGATAAATATGAAAAGTTAATATTTATTCAATTTTGATATAAATGAAGGAATTTTTAAGAATGAGACATTTGTTGAAAGTTGGCATTTTATTTTCTCCGATAAAATAATTCATTCAAATATATTATTATAATATTACATTATAATATTATAATGTGATAATATAATAGTATAATTTATAATTTTAAGTGATAATATTGTTATAATAAATTTATGGCATAAAAATAAAAGAAGGTGGAAGAGAGAAAATTGAATATATATATATATATATATATACACACACACATGTGGGAATCTTGCCAACTTGGTTTTGAGTCCAATTAGGTGTGCATCAGCCAACAACTTTCTCTTTTTCAAATCAAGTGTGCGCCTGCGTAAAATTTGTCAATCCTGGTATGCTAAGCATTTCTTATAAATAGGGTGCTTAGTTAGAAATAAAAATCACATCAGAATCTAGAAAATTTTATCTTTATAATATTGATCGTATTTCTTGTGAGTATTTAGATACTTTGAGTGTTGATAATATTGCAAGTTTTTCTCATCATAATATCCGATATTTCAGTCAGATCGAGTATTCTTTTGAGGTAAAGGATATTATTTTTCTAGTAAATGATGTTATTTTCTTTCAATATTCGTTAAGGGTATTATTTTCTTTCATATTCTATATTATGAAAGTGATAATTTTCCATTTCATATTTTTGAATTTAAACTTACTACGGTAAGTATTGCTTCTATAATTCCTGAAATGATCAGAAATTCCTTAAGTTTTGCGCTTCATCTAGTATCATTTTACCGGAATATTGGTATAAACTTTCTTATGAAATTTTTACCTTTTCATGTCGGGGTTACTATTCACGTATACAGCATTATTCACGAATACGGTACTATTCACAAAAAAAAAATTCTTTGTCCAAGTTGTCTGTTATGGTTCCTATCTTTGATTGAATCCATGTTTTGATCTTCATTCTTGAATTTTACTCCACAATTGGTTATTATTGAACATTCTTGAACTTGGATAGATTAAATTATGAATCTCTAATATTTATCCTTTATTTCACTTGATTCGTTCTTTATATTATTTTTCATCATCCTCAATCTTAAATGGTGATACAAATAAATATCTTTGGCCTGTAGTGCAAAGATGAATGATTACTTGATGAATATCTTTGGCCTTTAGTGCAAAGATGAATAATTACCTGATGAATATCTTTGGCCCGTAATGCAAAGATGGACAGGTGTTGAGATGAACATGACCACTGGTGATACAAATATCTTTGGTCGTAGTGTAAAGATGAATATTTAATTTGAGATATATATTGATTGATGTTACAGGGATAAAATATTGATGATGGACTTTTAAATCATAGAAGATAGTAGACATCATTCTCTACGTAACTCTTCTAATGAATTATTATTTTCATTGCAATTATTGATCTAAAAGTTGTTGTCCATAATATTTTATCTGACTTGTTGAAGACTAACGATAAATTATTCTCCATTATCTTAGTCATAATATTCTTTACTGGGCTAGTTGAGCTCACCCTTTTCTTCTATTGTCCTCTTCAAAAAATGAGAATGTCGCAGGGACTAGTTGGGGGACAAAGTGATGGTCCGAGTTAGAGCAGTAGTAATCCTCACTATTTTTGTAAAATAGTGTGCTAATAATTATAATGAGGACTTAGTTTAAGTGTTTATATTTTCTACATATTTGTATTGACACTCACAGTTGTGTGGTCGTATTTTGCACGACCGCATGATATAAAAGATTATATTTGAATTTTGTTCCATATATTTGGCGACACAGAATGGGTTGAGTATCGAACCTATTTTGGGGGCGTTACAGCTTATCTGTATTAATCTATTCAACCCCCTTCTAGATTATTATTGGACTTTCATAGTTGTAGAATAAGTTGTGTCCGTAAAACTCGCTAGGATAGGCGGTATTATTGAACCAAACAAAACAACAAGCAATGAATGTGACGCCCCCAAATTCGGACCAGCCACAGGGTCTCTCGAATTCGGCTCGTCACGTTCTCACAATAATACAATAATAACTAAAATCACACATTCACAGCGAAAGATCTAATCTAGAATAATATACAATGATTTATTATAATTATTCCCCCAAGTCTCGCAACCTACAGTACTTAATAGATTATATAATAATATTGAATAAAGACTTATTACATAATCCTACTTAAGTTTAAACATAGTTCGAAAACAGTCTTAATACAACATCAGAAATTTAAAACATAAAGGGACAAGCTAGTCGGTAGTCTTGCCCTTGCCCTTATCTTTCCCAAAGACACTTCCCTGTTCCGCCTTAACTGAAATATTTTTAGGAAAAGCAAGAATGAGCACAAATTGCCCAGCAAGTAATATACAATAAGGGTGAAGAGTTTTATAACACGAGTTTAACATATCAAAGTATAATCTCAATGATAATTCAGAGTTTCAAGAATAACATCAGGAATAACGAATATCAACAATTCTCAAATCAAATCTTTGGAATAGGAAATGATAGTTTAATATAAATCGACAGATATATATGAATTCAAAGGAAATCAACGTATCCAACTGGATAAAATAATTTATACTGAGCAGTCACTAAGGACTATTGAACATCTACTAGAATCATCAATATTAAAATGATAACCCAAAAGAAATAAGTACGATAAATGATCAGTCTACAATACTTTATGTTATACATAACACCACAATAATATTCACGCGTGTGTTGGGGCTTCCAACAATATACACTCCCCTTACCATAAGGGTTGTTCAACTCAGTTTTCAAGATTTTCGCACCAGTCAATTGGTTTGGATAGTTTTTCTAAACATGCATATAGTTTAGCAAAATCAAATGGTATAGACACTTTCACGATATTCAAGAACAATACTAAGTTCAATATGAATAATAGTTTTCATAAAGCTCAATGGAATAAGAGTTATTCAATAAGTACACTATCTCAATTTAAACGAGTAAGTAAGAAACTAGCTTGCAATACTCTTTGAATAAAGTAAATACAAGGATAGAATACTTGCACCGTAAAAGAGTGTAAGTTAGAGAACTTTCATTCAAAGAGATAAGGATTAGATACTTGCCTTAAGCGTAGTCTATCCACGTTAAGTAAATCAACACTTTCGAATCCCTATCATAATATAGTTACGTATATATATGATATCCATTAGTCATATACTATAACATCATATCTTATCTTGGATATACGATCAACACACAAGCTAAGTCTTAACCTAGCTACACAGTTATACCATATATAGTATCATATTAGTATAACTTTTATTATCTTTTATCCTTAACGTTCCTCTTCTCAAGTTAATCATATTCTCATATCATTATTATCACATAAGACCATAATCAATACCAATCATATTTCATTTAGTAAGTTATGGCATTGTTGTACGTTAACCGTCAAAATCGGATTAAAGTATCAACATATGATATCACATAGCATGTATACATATTAAAGGATACTTGCATGTTTGTATAACCTTTCTAAGTTCAATCTTTCATGCTATAGGTCCTAGGTCAACACTTTTAATAACTTAAGACCATCAAGGTTATGAAATCACATTAGCTATCATGTTTGTTATTTTAAACATATGAGATGATCACATAACTCATTTTAGGCATGCTTGCAAGTTTCTACTTCATATACACATGACTAGTATTGTTACTTAACTTAAATCATGCTTCACTTGTGCTCAACTAGTTTTCATGGCATCTAACATGGCATGTGTACGTGTATGACGTTAATGAGGTTAAGAGTACTATCAAACACGTCCATAAATATCAGAATTTAAAACTCCATGTAACATGTTAAAGTGCACGTTCAAAACTCATACTTTCATTAGTAAGGTTTACTAATAAAGCATAGCATGTCCATGTTACGTTATTAAACACGAATACACAAGTCATCATGTCCTTCATGCAATTCTAAACCGTACTAATATATATCAAAAGTCAGAATATAGATATGATACATTCGTATCAAAGTTTACTTTAAGAACCATAAATTCAATTTCAAACTACAAGTCCTTTCGTTAATCAGTCATGCGAACATAATGAAACATGCTCATTTTAGTTCTACGTACCTATAGATGTAGGTTACTCATACTATTATGCTTTATCTAAGTCACCTTAGCATCCTAGCATTAACAGTTTATAGCAGAAAATAAAAAACTGGAACAGGCTGCTGGTGCAGCTGCGCAGCTCCCCAGTACAAGACTGGCGCAGCTGCTCCGGCTCTCGGCCAGCAGCAGACAGTTCCTGCATCGGCAACTACTAAACCCAAACACAGAATTTTCCTACGAATTGGTTATCAGACCAATTACCTTACTAACACATATATAAGCTTATATAACAATCAATTGTCATCATCAAATCACCAAATCATGAACTCCAACTCAAATCAAGAATGGAAAATTTTACAGAAATTGCAGACATATGAATTTGAAGAACACGGAAATTGTAATATACCTTTGTTATATGAATTAAGCTTGCTAAGATAAACTCTCTCAACTTCTTAGAATGTTATCACTGATATATAATTTGGCCCTCAACTCAATACTTAAGAAATCTCAGCAATTGAAAATGGAGAAGGAGAGTTCGTATTTATAGAAAAACCAATATACAGACAATGTATATATACATCAAATTAAACCAATAGGAATGTTGAATTGCATGGTGGTTAATAGGGAGTTGGTAGATGGTTGTTGGATTCATCATGAATCCCACATTCTTGTTCATCATTTGCTATGAAGCTATGAGAGTTTTGCTGAAGTTGAGGAAGTAGAGTAGCATAGGCCATTGGGTGTACACGTGAAGAAGGAATGTGTCTCTCATTATGGGACAAGGAACATATCTTCAGCATTTTGCAAGTCTCACATACTAAGGTTACATATATAAGTCCACTTAGGTTATATATATAATATATATTTTAGGTTATAATTCAATGTCACAAGGTAATTCAAATGAATAAGTAATATTTTAATGTAGTAAATGTAATTTGTATATATATAATCCATGTATATTTTATCTTACCGTTATAATTTAATCGGATATTACTACCTTCATTGTCCCATTCTTATATTAAATTATTAAAGTAGGCATCACTTAACAATTGTTTACAATATCTATACATGAGGTACTAATTTTAATATATACTCACACAATTGTCACATAAGCATTATCATGTAGCTTATATAGTTTAATCAATCTTAATATTTGGTTTAGTCACATTGCACTTTACACCTTGTATATTATATAGGTAGCTACTATACCTTATATATTTAATACCGCATGCTTGCACATAGAAATCAATAAACTACTCATTATATCAATTAATTAATAATAATATTAATTAATCACTTTCTCATTAATCAATGTAATTACTAATCATTTATAACAATTAATTAATATTTATATGATTAATTATCATATTAAATAAATATAAATCTTATTATATTTCTCATAATAACAATTAACAATTAATATAGATTAATTGTTCACTTAATAATTAATTAATATAATCATTAATATTTCTCATCACTGTGCCACACAAGGCATTCAACGAGTTTATTGCAAACTTCATATTTTCTCAATTATCATAATTATTCAATTTAATATAATTGAGTTAACTCATCTCATAACACATAAATATTTATATTCAAATAAATATCCGACTTTCACCAATATATTCATTTAATAATATTCGAAATTCTCGGGTATTACAATGAAACCAAAGACGGATAAAGCCGCTAAACTATAAGATAAGTAAGCCTCCCCAGATAGTAGACATCACAACTTATCTATACGTAGAGAATGATAGTAGACATCATTCTCTACGTAACTCTTCTAATAAATTGTTATTTTCGCTATAATTGCTGATCTACATCATTCTCTACGTAACTCTTCTAATGAATTGTTATTTCCGCTGCAGTTGCTGATCTAAAACTTGTTGTCCATAATATTTTATCTGACTTGTTGAATACTAACGATAAATTATTCTCCATTATCTTAGTCATAATATTATTTACTGGGCTAGTTGAGCTCACCCTTTTCTTCTATTGTCCTCTTCAAGAAATGAGAATGTCGCAGGGACTAATCGGGGGACAGAGTGATAGTCCGAGTTAGAGTAGTAGTAATTCTCATTATTTTTATAAAATAGTGTGATAATAATTGTAATGAGGACTTAGTTTTAGTGTTTATATTTTCTACATGTTTGTATTGACACTCACAGTTGTGTGGTTGTATTTTGCACGACCGTATGATATAAAAGATTGTTTTTGAATTTTGTACCATGTATTTGGCGACTCAAAATGAGTTGAGTATTGAACCTATTTTGAGGGCGTCACAACTTATCTGTATTAATCTATTCAACCCCCTTCTAGATTATTATTGGACTTTCATAGTTGTAGAATAAGTTGTGTCTCTAGCATTACTCATAAGCCAAATTAAGCCTGTTATCAAATAAGCCATTATACTTTTTTTTTTAAGTTGAAACAAAAAATTTAACTCTTATTTAATTTAAAAATTAACAAAATTTGTAACTAACAATATTGGATTTAAAACGAGTCACTTTTGGAGTTATGATTAGTTGTAGTTTGGCTATATAATTAATTTTTTTCATATTATAATACTGGGTATGATTTTAAAATACTATATTTGACTTTAAAAAGTTCAAAATTTATATCAGACAATAAAATTTTGATGTTGCAACTATATATATATATATATATATATATATGTATATATATATAGATAAATATATATTTTATTATTTTATATCATGTCATATACTCTCTCCGTCCCAAAATAATTGCTCAGTTTTGACTTTTTTTTAGTCAAATTGACTATTTTTTAAAACTATTTTTTGTACCATTTTTGCCAAAATATAGGTGAAGAGGTTATAATAAAAAAAAGTATATACAATTAACTACTAATATCAATTTTTATAATGTTAAAAAATATTTATACATGTTTAATTATTAATTTTAAAAATAGTCATTTTGTCTAAAAAAAGTCAAAACTGAACAATTATTTTGGGACGGAGGAAGTATTTTATATAAAAAATTAAATAAATGCTAAACTAAATTCGAATCAGACAACACACTATTCAGAAACTCCACTCATTAACTAAACAAACTAATGGGCTTGTTCGAGTTCAACTCGTTCACAAGCTCGAGTCGAGCCGTCGCGGGAAGCCCGCTTTGTTTTAAGCGTACTTCCACTCATCTCGTATAGCATTCGAGTCTTTCAATTCCACCGTCCCAAAACCCTAATCCCCAGTCTGGTTATATAATTCTCCTCCCTTTTTCTGTCGGATTTTCTATCTTAAACAATGGATGATGTATGCGAAGGGAAGGACTTCTCATTTCCAAACCAAGAAGAGAAAATCCTGAAATGGTGGAGTCAAATCAATGCCTTCCAAAGCCAGCTCGAACGAACCAAGCACCTCCCTGAATACATCTTCTACGACGGCCCGCCATTCGCCACAGGGCTGCCCCATTACGGCCACATACTGGCTGGCACAATCAAAGACATCGTGACCCGGTACCAGACAATGACGGGTCACCATGTCACCCGTCGGTTCGGGTGGGATTGCCATGGGTTGCCGGTGGAGCATGAAATTGATATCAAATTGGGGATTAAGACGAGAGAGGATGTTTTGAAGATGGGAATTGGGAACTATAATGAGGAGTGTAGGAGTATTGTGACTAGGTATGTGGAAGAGTGGGAAAAAGTGATTACTAGGACTGGGAGGTGGATTGATTTTAAGGATGATTATAAGACCATGGATTTGAAGTTTATGGAAAGTGTTTGGTGGGTTTTCTCTCAGTTGCATCAAAAGGGACTTGTTTATAGAGGTTTCAAGGTTTGTTTTTGATATATGTATGTTTAGATAAATATATTTCTGGTATTTCCTTTTTTTAATTGGTTTTTTATTTAATTTTTTGCTATGAATATTAAGGATTTGAAGGTTATTAAGGGTTTTTCTTCTTACAGAGCTTTCAATGTCAGGTTGTTGTTGTTTCTTTTAATTTGTTTAATTTTATTGTGTATGCACTACCTCTGTTCCAAAATATAGGATCAATATCGAATTTTTGGAGTTAATTTGAAATATTTTCAAACTCAAAATTGATATAATTAGTTTAGTTTTAGAATTTATAATTATGAAAATTGTAAACTATCTAAATAGTACAACTAATTAAAAGATTTGTTGTTTTCAAAAGTTAAATGAATTACATCATTTTTAAATGTGAAAATATCTAAAATTGACTTTGAAAAGTCAAACTTGATCATATATTTTGGAACAGAGAGAGTACTATATATTTTTGTGGTCTTTCTGAATTGGGTTGCTTAAGTATTAGTTAGTATATTTTATAATCTGAATTGGGTTATGTTAGATGTTTTTGGTGCTTAAATGATTTTTGAAATTAATAGTTGGGATGGAGGAAATGAGATGATTTTTTTGAATTTGAATTGAAATTTGTTATGATGTGATGGGTTAATATGGATTGCATTGATGAATGTTAATTCTGTTGCAGGTTATGCCATACAGTACCGGCTGCAAAACTCCACTGTCTAACTTTGAAGCTAATTCAAATTATAAGGTTTGTGTAGAAAAATGTCTTTATTTTGTGTGTGATTGGTCTGTTACTTGTTTTTTTTCCACTTTCTAGATGATAATGTTATCAAAACTTGTAATTAATATCAATATTTTTTTCGTTATTTATTTCTTGTTTGGTTTATAATTTCAGTTTCTGTAAAGTTTTGTATTTTTGACATTCCCTATGATCTACAGGAAGTACCTGATCCTGAGATAATGGTGTCTTTCCCAATAGTGGACGATTCAGATGGTGCAGCATTTGTGGCATGGACAACAACACCATGGACACTTCCTAGTAATCTCGCCCTTTGTGTAAATGCTAATTTTGTATATATAAAGGTTAGTCTGCACCGGTGTTCTTGATAAGTACAATTTACATGAATTTTAACACAACATCTTAATTCTTAAGCTACCTCGAAATTATTGGTGATGCTGATCTTATATTATTATCCCTACTTGGTTTTTAAAGATGTGGCGAATTTAAAAACTAAGAGTCTCTCTTTTCTAATTATTAAACTTGAGCTGTATTCTTGTTTAAAGACATCTGAAGTGGCAGATATTCTTGTTTGAATTCTATTTTGCAATTTTTTTTATTGTTTGAAGGCATTCAGTGGTTAAACCTCAAGTTTTGGTCCTCGTCTTTGATTTTTGACATCTTCATTTTGTATTTACTTAATATTGGTCCTCAGAAGGACTATTCATGTTTTTGTTATCGTTGTCGTTAGCCTTTTAAGTTAAAAAGAACCTTTCAAGGCCTCAGGCGCTAAATATATAGTCAACTAGAAGATCATGTCTTAAATTATGCAGTGTTCATGGGTCTCTGTATCTCTTATATTTTTTTTGACAAGTGTATGGTCTATTTTTTATGAGTATATATTTTCTCTATTATTATTATTTCATTATTTGTTATTTTTTTGAAGTTTGCACTTCTTACTTTTGTCATAACAAGGTAGAAGTTTAGACCATGTCCTTTCCCAGTCTGGTTGATTATGAGAGTTTTATTTTTTTTCTATCCCGTAAGAAAGATGAAAGTCATTTAAGGTTTTAAGGTTTTTATTTGCTTTTCTAAGTATTACTTAAACTAGTTTTATTCTTTCACTAAGCATGATTGGCAATTAAATTTTTCATGAATGGTTTGCAAAAGCTCGTTATTTCTGTATAAATATATATATATATGATTGATCTATAGCTAACGTTGTCAAATTAAGGTTATCCTTACAACAGATCTTGAGCGTCCATTCGAATATCGAATGATTGATATGTCCGCAGTTTAATATTGCGAACAAGACAAATGTCCAAAATATCCTCCTTGTAAAAGTCACTAGTCCGCAGTATTAAACTGCGGATGTGACAACCCGAATTTTCAAAAATTATTAGAATAAGAATTTAATAAATAAAATTCTTATTACGAGATGTTTTGAGTTTGGATGTGTATATATGTGTTATATATTGTGAAGTATATGATTTGGTGTGAATATAGAAGATACATATATATATATATATGTGTTATATATTGTGAAGTATATGATGTGGTGTGAATATAAAAGATATATATATATATATATATGTATATATATATATATATTCATATATTGGAAGAATGAGGTTTAGTAATTAATTTAATTTAACTATTGAAGAAGATAAATGGAATTGTTTGAAAAGGGAATTAAGTTAATCTAATTAAGTTGGTAATTATATTATGGAATAATATAATTTGATTATTATGCCTTGTGGCAATGAATGTATTATGAATTAAATTTCATAACTAATGTGAGTAATTCACTTAATTAAAATAGTGTGTTAATGTAAAATAATTAGAATAAGAATTTAAGGAATAAAATTCTTATTATGAAGTGTTTAATAAAATAAATATTTTAATTGAAATATTTATGGAGTAAAATAAATATTCAATGGAAATTATTATGGAATAATTTATTTAAGTATGATTATATTAAATAAATTGATTAATATTTAAGTAGTAATTAGATGTATGGGTTAAATAAATTGTATTGAGACAATTTATGCGAGGAAAGGAATTAAATAATTATATATTATAATTGTATAATTCATTTGAGTTAATTAAAATAATTAAGGGAATAAATATTAATTATTTTAATGGAAATGTCTATTTTAAGTTAAGGGTTATGAATATAATTTCATAATGTATAAGTATAATAATTATACATATTATAATTGTATAATTATTTAGTTTAGCTAGCTAAGTAATTTAATAGTATGGTTAAAGTGTGACACTTAGAGAAAAGAAGATATATTATATAATAAGGAGATTATAAAAAAATAAATTAGAAGAGGATAATTGGATTCTAGCCAAACATGGCCTTGAGACCCTTGGTTTTTGCAACTGCTGAGACTTTGGGTTTTTGTAACTGGCTGGGAAATAAAACTTACGCTTAAATTTCACAAGGCTAAGTTAGAGAGAAATTGAGGGAGAGAACTCTCTGAGAAAGTTGAGAGTAAAGAGGAGTTCTGTGATTCAAGGAAGAGGTATAAGATTAACCAAGTTTTCTACATCATCTAAATATTTTAAAGAAGAAATCAAAGGTAATTGTCTAAATCTAAAGTTTTGTTCTTATTAAACTTCACTTTAAATAGTGTTGGTGGATGATTTTTTAAGAAAATTGATTATATATGTTTTTGGGTATATATATTCTGTTATATATCAGCTATAAGCAATTTTTAGGTAATTGAATTCATGAAGTTATGCTAAAGATGAAGAACTTGTATTCTTAATGAAATATGTATGTTATGGCGCAGTTGGAGTCAAAGTTTAGTTATGACATCATGATGAAAACCTTAAATTGATGATGTGTTATGATAGTACTCGAAAAAACAAAAACAACCCAAGTTGAACGAGTCAAAACGGATGTAAAACGAATTCGTAGTGAATGAATTCGCTAAATATGTGTAAAACATGAAAAATTAGCATGAACACTGAATTGGAACCCTTAAAATGAATTGTTAATGTTTTTGAAGTGTTATAATTATTATGTAGATGAGTAGTTCAGTGTTTCACGAATTCATAGAGTCGAAAACGGACTCAATTGGATGTGTATAACTCAATTTATGAAGATTAGGAGGAAAGGGTCAGAAAATTCGCAAGAACAACAATTGGGAAAAAAAATCGCGTAGCATGCTACCAGTGGCGCAGATGCGCTGCCCCCAAGGCTATTTGGGGCGCAGCTGTGCTGGAAGGGTTGTCAGTCCGGGACTGTTTTGACCTCCTGTGGTAAAACAGCCATAACTTTTTCATACGAACTCCGATTGAGGAGATTCAAGATGATTTGGAATGAGCACGAGTAGACCTACAACTTTCGTTCTTTAAGTTTTCCAATTTGAGGTCAGTAGCAGGGGTCAAAATGGTCATTTTTGGGACTAATGTGTATTCGGAGGCAATCGGAGGGCGTCGGGCATGCACGTATGCAAGTGTAGTGCTTCTGACGATTAAAGATGTTGTCTTAAGTTATAAAACATGAACGTTAGTAAATATAAGGATGCTTAACATTAATAGATAATGTATTAGATAAGTTATATAAGCACACTAAGCATATACAAGAGAGACGATTCGGGCGTGTGACGAATGAACGTCGAAACGCCGTGACAAGTGTTAATGAACGTAAAAAGTGTTTTAAGTCAAATGAAATGAACATTATAAGATATAAAATGGGGTTAATATAAAACCAATAAGTAGTCCTAGCAAGACTTAAACACTTGAATGAATTTTGAATATTACTAAAAAGAAATATAGTGAGATATCCGTCGAAAGTTAACACATCAAATTGAACATTGTGTATTGATATTGATTAATAAGAAAGGTTAACACATCAAATTGAATATTTTATCAATACACAATGTTCAATTTGATGTGTTAACTTTCGACGTATATCTCACTATATTTCTTTTTAGTAATATTCGAAATTCATTCAAGTGTTTAAGTCTTGCTAGGACTACTTATTGATTTTATATTAACCCCATTTTATATCTTATAATGTTCATTTCATTTGACTTAAAACACTTTTTACGTTCATTAACACTTGTCACGACGTTTCGACGTTCATTCGTCACATGCCTGAATCGTCTCTCTTGTATATATGCTTAGTGTGCTTATATAACTTATCTAATACATCATTTGTTAATGTTAAGCATCCTTATATTTACTAACATTCATGTTTTATAACTTAGGAAATCTTTAATCCTCAGAAGCACTACACTTGCATACGTGCATGCCCGACGCCCTCCAATTGCCTCCGAATACACATCAGTCCCAAAAATGACCATTTTGACCCCTGCTACTGACCTCAAATTGAAAAACTTAAAGAACGAAAGTTGTAGATCTACTCGTGCTCGTTCCGAATTATCTTGAATCTCCTCAATCGGAGTTTGTATGAAAAAGTTATGGCTGTTTTACCACAGGAGGTCAAAACAGTCCGGACTGACAACCCTTCCGGCACAGCTGCGCCCCAAATAGCCTTGGGGGCAGCGCAGTTGCGCCATTGGCAGCATGCTACGCGATTTTTTTTCCCCAGTTGTTCTTGCGAATTTTCTGACCCTTTCCTCCTAATCTTCATAAATTGAGTTATACAGATCCAATTGAGTCCGTTTTCGACTCTATGGATTCGTGAAACACTGAACTACTCATTTACATAATTAACTATAACACTTCAAAAACATTAACAATTCATTTTAAGGGTTCCAATTCAGTGTTCATGCTAATTTTTCATGGTTTACACATATTTAGTGAATTCATTCACTACGAATTCGTTTTACATCCGTTTTGACTCGTTCAACTTGTGTTGTTTTTGTTTTTTCGAGTACTATCATAATACATCATCAATTTAAGGTTTTTATCATAATTTCATAACTAAACTTTGACTCCAATTGCGCCATAACATACATATTTCATTAAGAATACAAGTTCTTCATTTTTAGCATAACTTCATGAATTCAATTACCTAAAAATTGCTTATAGATGATATATAACAGAATATATATACCCAAAAACATATATAATCAATTTTCTTAAGAAATCATCCACCACACTATTTAAAGTGAAATTTAATAAGAACAAAATTTTAGATTTAGACACTTACCTTTGATTTCTTCTTTAAAATATCTAGATGATGTAGAAAACTTGGTTAATCTTATACCTCTTCCTTGAATCACAGAACTCCTCTTTACTCTCAACTTTCTCAGAGAGTTATCTCCCTCAGTTTCTCTCTAACTTAGTCTTGTGAAACTTAAGCGTAAGTTTTATTTCCCAGCCCGTTACAAAAATCCAAAGTCTCAGCAGTTGCAAAAACCCAGGGTCTCAAGGCCATGTTTGGCTAGAACCCAATTATCCTCTTCTAATTTATTTTTTTATAATCTCCTTATTATATAATATATCTTCTTTTCTTTAAGTGTCACACTTTAACCATACTATTAAATTACTTAGCTAGCTAAACTAAATAATTATACAATTATAATATGTATAATTATTATACTTATAGATTATGAAATTAGATTCATAACCCTCAACTTAAAATAAACCTTTCCATTAAAATAATTAATATTTATTCCCTTAATTATTTTAATTAACTCAAATGAATTATACAATTATAATATATAATTATTTAATTCATTTCCTCGCATAAATTGTCTCAATACAATTTATTTAACCCATACATCTAATTACTACTTAAATATTAATCAATTTATTTAATATCATCATACTTAAATGAATTATTCCATAATAATTTCTATTGAATATTTATTTTACTCTATAAATATTTCAATTAAAATATTTATTTTATTAAACACGTCATAATAAGAATTTTATTCATTAAATTCTAATTCTAATTATTTTACATTAACACGCTATTTTAATTAAGTGAATTACTCACATTAGTTATGAAATTTAATTCATAATACATTCATTGCCACAAGGCATAATAATCAAATTATATTATTCCATAATATAATTACCAACTTAATTAGATTAACTTAATTCCATTTTCAAACAATTCCATTTATCTTATTCAATAGTTAAATTAAATTAACTACTAAACCTCATTCTTCCAACATATGAATATATATATATATATATGTATATATATACATATATATATATCTTCTATAACACATATATACTTCACAATATATAACACATATACACACATATCCAAACTCAAAACATCTCGTAATAAGAATTTTATTTATTAAATTCTTATTCTAATAATTTTTCAAAATTCGGGTTGTCACATCCTTCCCTCCTTATAAGGATTCCGTCCTCGGAATCACCGAAACCCTGCCTTACTTAGGTTTTCATCAAATCTCTTTAAAAACATTTATCGTTGAATAACTTCAACGCATCACCTTAATATAGGTTTTATATGTATATTCTACTACATTTAGTTCTTCAACAAATTCTTAGGTTTTATTTCAAAACCTTCAATTAAACACAATTATGTTTCAAATATTATATATTCTCTAACTCGTTCATTTCCTTTCTAAGGATTATTGCCATATACTTTACCCGTCGAAGTCATATACTTCATAATTCACTATCTTATAAGTATTCGGATTATCACAGCGGACGGTAAGTATGTTTGGCCAATTGGGAAACGACGTCGTTTTTAAATAAGTGCTGTCATCGACGCTAAGTATGGTTAGTTGAAAAACGACATCGTTTTTAAATAAGTGTAGTCTGCAGTATTAAACATCGGATGCTAAGTATGACTGACCAATTAGGAAACGACGTCGTATTGGTCAAATTTTTTTTAGTGTTCTAGGCTACGCAGTATTAAACCGCGGATGCCAAATAATTGATTCCACCTTATAATTTCATTGATTCACTCTACTTTCGTGAATCAATGAAAACTAAAATAAAAAAACATGTCTACTTTCTCTCTCTAAACTCATAAATCTCTCAAATGGCTCTTGAAGCTCTAAATTCACCATTTTGTTCTGTTCTTCAGATCAAGAACACAGATTATAATTATAATTATAATTTTTTATTTATATATTATATACAGAATTCTGCGTACATACGTATATGCATAGGTAGGTTTTTTTTTTAAGAAAAAAGGACTTTTATTAGGGGGTTATAAGGCAATTGTGGTTGATAATTTAGATAATTCCTCGAAAATTTCTATTAACCGAGTAAAAGAACTCGGTGATTTTGGCCCAAATCTTTCCTTTCATTATGTGAGTTTTTTTTTTCTTCAACCCTTTATTTTTTGTTTCACTTATTTGGAGGGTATAAAGGTTGTAATTTTCTATTGGTTTTCATTTATTTACGTTGAAGAGGAGTGGGTGGTGTTGGTAAATTCAGAGCTTCACTAATTCTTCTTCATTGGTTGCAACTGTTTAAGGAACCCATCTCTATTATTTGGCATCCGCAGTTTAATACTACGGAGCCTAGAAATCTAAAAAATATTTGAATTTGGCTAATACGACGTCGTTTCCCAATGTATCAGCCATACTTAGCGCCCGCATTTTAAAACTGCGGACGACACTTATTTAAAAACGACGTCGTTTATCAATTGGTCAGCCATACTTAGCGTCTGCAGTTTAATATTGCGGACGGCGACACTTATTTAAAAACGACGTCGTTTCCCAATTAGCCAGTTATACATAGCGTCAACAGTTTAATATTGTGGACGATGGATTTTTACAAGGAGAGTATTTTGGACATTTGTCCCGTCTGCAGTATTAAACTGCGGAATACTGGAAATTAAATTGCGGACGGGGGCTATATCAATCGTTCGATATTCGGATGGACGCTCAAGATCTGTTGTAAGGATACCTTGATTTGACAACGTTAACTATGGATCATTCCCCTATATATATATATATATATATATATCCTAGAACGTGGTGTTCTTTTATAAGTTGTTCAATATTTGGTATTAAGTGGGAAAAAACACAGGTTCGCAACAAGATCAATAGGAAAATCTACATTGTTGCTGAGACTCGATTATCAGAGCTTCCTATCGAGAAAGCCAAGAAAGGAGCACCTAATGGAACGGCCAATGATTCCAAAAGCTCAGATTCGAAGAGTAAGGGATCCTCTGGTGGAAAAAGTAAGAACATGAATGATACATATGAGGTTTTGGATAAATTTTCGGGTGCTTCACTTGTGGGAACAAAGTAAGCAGTTCAAATTCTTGTGTTTCTGAACTCTATGGATTTTCTCTAGTTTTTTCCATGGCATCATCTTCATGTAACTGTTTTTAGTGGCACTTGTTTTTTTACACATGTTTCCTCATGTAAACTGTGTTACATATGGTTCAAAGTCGCGGTGGGTGCCTAGGTTGCGGAAGGTTTTGTTTTTACTTGATATCTATTTCGGGCGATATGTACTCTAATGCTAGTTAGAAGCTTCAAATTTTTTAATAAAAATTATGAAAGAAATTCTAGTAGAAAGAATAACAAAATCAATTAGATTAACACAAAAACACCACCTACACATAACATTGTCCAAATGGTAATACCAATCTCAGATGTTGGTCTAATGCTATATTACGTAATAATTGAACAATAAGCTCTTTATACAATCTAAAAATCTACTATATAATTAAAAGCACTTTCACAAATTTTTGGTTCAACTTTTTTCTTTCTTATCCAAATTAGTACAAGTACTATCCAAATTTATAACAATTTTAAGTTTTTGGTTTAGCCTTTTTTTCCATGTCCAAATTAGTACAAGTACTATTCAAATTTGTAGCAATTAAATACAATCCAAATTTGAAATGTATTTGAAAAGGAACCCCAACATGTTAGGAAAAAGTGAGTTGTTTTTTTATTTTTATATCTCTAATAGAAAAAGGAACTTCAATTTTTTTTCCTATTTTTGTTTCTACCAATTTTATTACAAGCTTTTTTATTACAAATTTATGTATGATAATATATTTTAACAAATTTGAAGTAGGATGATTTTTTTATTACAGTTTTATTAAGATATTAAAATATTGAAAAATCTCATAACATATCACGCGGTTTAGTTATATTAATATTAGTTATGAATTTCATTATTAAATTATGGTTCTAACTAAATTAAATTCATTAAAACTTCAAATCAAATCACTCGACTAGTTGTATTAATAATATAGGGGATTTGTTTGGAACGTAATAATTATAAAATTAGTTGAAAAATTATAGTGGATTCATCACTAACTAATTGTCATAACTAAATTAGGACTTGTATTAAAGCTTGAGTTTCATAGTTCTATTCAGATTAGAATTTCAAACAAATTTTGTTAATATAAACACTAATATAGATTTCCATTAAACAATTAAATAAAATTTTGGTAATTGTTTTCTCATAGTCATATCTAAATAAATCTACAATCCATTCTAATGTTTAGTTTAATAATTGATCGAATGAACCTACAATGTATAATTCTAACAATTTATTATTTAAATAAATATTAATAATTTAATAACTACAATTATCTTCTCAAAATTCTACAATATATTATCATAATAAACCATTATCAATGTCGTCCGTGCTTTGCAAATACAATAGAAGAAGCTAAATAGTTATAAATTAATACTCTTGTTGTTTGATTTCGGTATTGACAATTACGTGCAAGTATTCACGATCAACAAATAATATAATGATAAGTAAGATGTCGATCCCACGAGGAATTATTACTAATAACGACCACGACCAATTACTAAAATTATATCAATTCAATCTTATTTAAACAAATGAATGAAAGTTACGAAATTAAAAATTAAAACTAAATTACTAAGTAAAGATTGATACCAAATTTAAATGCTAAGATTACAATTTCTCCCAATGCCTTGTTCAAATCTCTTTACTCATTACAATTAATTAATCATAACAAATCGTTAACCGAGAATTCAAAATTATTTATAAAACCTCTTCCGATGATTAAATAAAAATATCCCTTCTAATTAAATTACTATATTAGGATTCATTAAGTTCAGATTCTCACGATGATTACACACGGCATATAAGTATATTCCTATCCTATACACAAATCATGTTATTCAATCCAGAAAAGAATGATCTAAACGCATGTCATCATATTCAGATTTAAATCCTATAATTCATCTTCCAATTTCATATAGGTTATCATAATAATTGTTGGCCAAACAATCATAACATGAAGCATAAAATATGATAACTTATATGAGTGTCTAAATTTCACTTTGAATGATACTCAAATAAGTTTTTAGAGTTTCAATGATATCTTCCACAAACATTTAACCAGATAAACTTTTCTAAGTCACAACTAGCTTAACAAATGGATATGTGCTTATAAGTGAAATGATTACAAACAGTGTAATAACCAACTAATAAGTTAAACTATAGACTAAGCATATTCATCAATTTCCCATGAGTTATAACTTAATCACATTCTTATCATTAGCCATAATCAAATCCAATCAAAATCATTGCCTAAGTTATACTAAAAATATTCTATCTAAAATGCAAATCTAACAAAATAAAACAAAAGCAAATGCATATCAAACCAAATAAAACAAAAACAAGAACACCCCCAAACTTAAACTTGACATTGTCCTCAATGTATAAAATAGGAAAAAGTAAAGCAAAGGACTTCCTTGAGAACTTGTCAGTCGGCCGCGTTAGCGTCCTCATCCGCTGAGTCGGGAGTGTATTCGGGAAACATTGGTGGACTAGGGAATTGCACTTGATTAGTGCCGGAGTTGAATCCACAGTCAGCAACCATTGGGGTTAACACAGAGTTGAAGTCCGTGGAGTACTCCATAAATGAATCCAACCGATGCGCAACTTGATCAATACGTCTGGATTGGCGTCGAGACTCGTGACATAACCCACACACCTCGTCAGCCAGTGACCCCATAGGTGAATCCGATTAAGTTGTAGTCGATGGATGAGGCTTCGATGGTCCCTCAGTAGCTTGAGAAGTAGCAATAAAACCGACACCTCTTGAATGAGAGCTACTTTCTTCCCACACTATAAAGTGGTTAATGGTGCTTTTGTCAATTAATGATTTCGGTGCCTGAATGACCTCATCGTCACTCCACGTGACCTTAGCCTTTTTGCACAGCCTGCATATCAAGGACGAATGTGGCAACCTGCCAGCTGTCCCTTGGATAACATGTGTAATAGTCCTGAATGATCTGGCCCACATTGACGCTCTTGCCTTTAACTATGGCATAGAGCTGCACCGCCCTTGTCCTTGATCACGTCACTGTCGTGGGTGGTCGGCATTAACTTGACACATATAAAGTAATACCAAGCCTTTCCATATCCGCTCAGCTCCTTGTGTGAAAAGTTTATCGCCTCATGCTCCTTTGATTTCCAATCCACCCCGGCCTACACCTGCACTTAATCACATGGTCCAAGTCGAGGTTCTCGGTCCTATACTCTGTAAATTCATCGTCGTCCGACATGTCCTCTATTTGATAGTAAGCGTTGATGTGTTGTTTGTTGAATTTCACCGCTTTGCCCCGAACTTGAACCATATATAGTCTTTGGCCTCGTTGGCATTGGCATAAAACTCTTTCACAATGGAAACTACAACGGCCTCTGGCTGACTAGTGAATTCCAGCCATCCCCTGTCTATGATCATGGCCGCCAATTGACCACTTTGAGTATCATGAGGTCTGATGCCTCCCTCGGGAATCATCGCCTTTTCGACCAACACCGTGTGATACCGCTTCGAAACCGCTTCACTAACAAAGCGCTTCTTATCATATGCTTTGGAGGGCTTAGAGCTTTCACCTCGGTGCCTTTTGGAAGACATGATTGATAATTTATGCACAACAACTCAACAAAAATTCCAAGAACCAAGTCCAACCAAGAAAACACCAACAAACCAATAATCGTCCCAAAAATACCCAATCTAGCACAAATCCAACATTCACCTCCCAAAATTCCAAAAACTAGCACCAATAAACAACTACAAACCAAATTTTCTTCCAAAACAACCACAAATTGCACCAACAATAAAAATCCCAAAATAGAATGAAGATTTTATCTGATTCCAAGGGCCACAACAAATTCAATATTGCAACAAGCTTAGCAATCACAAATCCAAAGTGATATGAATCCAACAATGTAATTTTTTCAATTTCAAAAGCACAATAGGATTACCTCACTTCGAAAAGAGAAACAACACTTTGGAGATGATGTTGAGATGGAAAATCCTTGCATTCTTTGATCCCACTTGATTCCAATGGATGCAATTTGGGATGGAAGCTTATATGTATGGGTGGTGTAGAGATTGAATGAAAGTAGGAAGTGTTAGGGTAGGATTTGGAGAGATTGAACTAGGGCTTGATGTTGAATAGAAGTAGGATTGTAGAGGTTTTTCCCAAATTTGCCCGCTGTTACTTTTAATTTTCTGAAATTGGTGTGCAGTGCTGCGACGCTTGATGCCAACGCTGCGGCACTAGACTTGTAGAGAGCTTAGCCTCACTTAGCGCTGCGGCCCCCAATGTACGGGCTGTGGCGCTATAGATGCAGAATGCTTGGCTTGGGTTCAGCGCTGCTGCGCCACATCTTAGCGCTACTGCGCTATCATATCAGTGAACTTGGCTTGCGTGGGCTGCGGCGCTGGTCTTGCAGAATGCTTGGTTCGGGCGCCTCCTGCTACGCCGCTGCGCCTTGGCTGAACGCCCTGTTGCTGCTGTTGCTGGCTTGCTGCACAGAGCGCCCCACTTGCTCTTGGCTGCCGCACATTTGCTTCCTTGGCTGCAGCTTGCGGCATTTGTGCGTGCTCCCGTTTTATTCAATTTTTTGTACCTGAAAGCATTTGACTAATTAAAATGCAAAAAACTATCAAAAACCAAAGAAATAACTTGACACAAACTAAAATGCAATCAATTGAAATCAAAATTAAATTTGGGTTGCCAATTAGCGCTTGTTTTATAGTCTTCAGCCTGACTACTCCCTTTCTTATTCCGGGTCGGCAAGGCTGATTGAGGTCTTTTGGCGATCAATGTCGCCACCCCAATAATGCTCAAGTCTCTGCCCGTTCACCTTAAAGGTTCTCTTTGAGTTGGCTTCCTCGACTTCTACCGCTCCATGCGGGAAAACCTTAGTGATGATAAAGGGTCCCAACTACCTTAATTTGATTTTTTCGGGAAAAAGCTTTAATCTGGAATTGAAAAGGAGTACGGTTTCGCCTGGCTCAAATTTTCGCTCGATTATCTTCTTGTCATGCCACTTCTTGGTCTTCTCTTTATATTATTTGGCGTTCTAGTACGCTTGGAGACAGAATCATCAATCTCATTCAGTTGCAAGAGACGCTTCTCAGCAGTTGTATTCAAGTCGAAGTTTAGTTTTCGGATGGCCTAGTATGCACTATGCTCCAATTCAACCTGTAGATGACAAGCCTTGCCATATACCAGCCTATATGGTGATATCTCGATTGGTGTTTTGTACGCAGTTCGATAGAATCACAAAGCATCTAACTTCTTTGACCAATCTTTTCGGTTGGGATTCACAATTTTCTCCAGTATCCGCTTCACTTCTCTATTTGATACTTAGGCTTGGCCACTGGTTTGAGGGTGATAAGCTGTGGAAATCTTATGGGAGACTCCATACTTAGCAAGAAGAGCTGCAAATTGTTTATTACAAAAATGTGTGCCTTCATCGCTAATAACCGCTCTTGGTGTGTCAAACCTTGTGAAAATGACCACCTTAGAATCATTAGTAGGCAAAGCTGTTGCCTCCACCCACTTCGAGACGTAATCCATCGCAACTAGTAT
Organism: Panax stipuleanatus; assembly: GCA_020205555.1. Taxonomy (NCBI): domain Eukaryota; kingdom Viridiplantae; phylum Streptophyta; class Magnoliopsida; order Apiales; family Araliaceae; genus Panax; species Panax stipuleanatus. The sequence goes on along the minus strand of CM035121.1, from coordinate 18,438,171 downwards.
GTACAAGTTATTGTAGGGTAAAATGAATATGTTGCCCTTGAACTTAAGGTGTTTTTGGATATTGAGCCCCTTTCTTTTGGTCAAGGCAAATTGAGTCCTTTTCTGTTCGAAAATTTGGATATTGAGCCCTCAGGTTCCACATTGGCGTTGACTTGCTGACGTGTCACACGTGGCGCATTCGTGGCGTCTCTGACGTGGACATTTTTCAATTAATTTTCCACGTGTTCAGCTGACGTGGACGTGTTCCAATTATTTGTCAAAAAACTTGCCCTGCCCAGGATTTGAACTTAAAACCCCCAATTTGAAATCTTGGTCATTAAACCACCCTAGCACCACGGGCGTAACTGCTAAATTTACTCAAGAATTAAGTTTTATACCAAAACAATTCATTTTCCCCAATCACACTAGATTATTAAAAGACAAAGATACCCATTTTTTTAAAACACCGTCATCTCCATTGCCGTCTCTCTCATCTAATGCTCAGCAATTTCAGATCTCCAAAAGTTAGGGTTTGCTAAATCAATGTTGCTAATTTTTGGGGATATGAAACAGCCAAACCCAGGAAATCGCACCCTTCAAACTCCATTTCTCTCTTATGGAAGACGATGACGAGTTCGAAGATTTGTATACAGATGTCCTCACACCCTTTACGATTTCCTTTGCTCCTCGCACGTGGCTCCAACAACGTGATTTCCTAGGTTTCGACCCCAAAAGTTCCTATTCGAAGTGGCAGCTAGGGATTTGGAGAGTGATGGTGAGGTGAAGCTACAAGATATCCAGAAAAGGGGGTTTGAAGATCCAAATTTAATAGATAAGTCTGAGATTAATGTACTTCATCGCCGATTCGGAGAAAGAGAAGGATTGGATCAATTCGATCGAGCGGTTAATTGTTCAGCACTCTCTCGGTTACTGATAAAGAAGGGTAATAAAACCTTCAAAGCATTGAAATTCTCTTTGTTGAGTTAGGTCTTTGATGATGTGTCTATTTTTTTGGTTTCATGAACATTACCCATATTTAACTATTAGGTTTGTGGAATCCTTCGAGGATTTGGCTCTAAGATTGTATGTTGATTAAAATTGCTTGGTTGGCTGTAGTGTTGTACATGGGCTGATTTGGGGGTTCCCCTTCCTACAGGTGTTTTAATTGCTGTTTTTTTTGTGGGTTTCTTATATAGGATGCTGCTTGTATAAGGGTTCCACCCCCTTGTTTCTCTTTGATCGTTGTAAATGTAATGTGCTTGTTATTCATAAATCACTTTCTTATGACAGTGGAATCAGTAGATTCTAAAATGAAAAAATTTAGGTATTTTTATTATTAATATTATTATTATTGTTATTATTATTATTATTATTATTTATATTATTGATATTATTATTATTATTGTTATTATTATTATTGTTATTGTTATTGTTATTATTATTATTATTATTATTATTATTGTTATTATTATTATTAATGTTGTTATTATTATTATTATTAATGTTATTGTTATTATTATTGTTATTGTTTTTATTTTTATTGTTATTATTATTATTTTTATTGTTATTATTATTATTATTTTGATTATTATTATTATTATTGTTATTATTATTACTAATATTATTGTTATTATTAGTATTATTATTATTATTGTTATAAAATATTTATCAAAATAATTCCTCTCCCCCTCTGTTCGTCACCTCCTTTTGTTTTATTTAGTTATGAATTGATTTAGTATATAGCAATATTTTTTGGGTAATTTAGTAGCTAAGCTTATGGTGCTCGAGTGGTCTCTTGGACAAAACCTCAAACTTGAGGTTTTGGGATCAAATCTGGGTAGTAGCATCTTTGTAGGAATTAATTTGATTAAAGTTGACATCAGCGGTGTCACGTGTGCCACGTAGGGAGGTCAACGCATATGTGGCTCCTGAGGGCTCAATATCCAAATTTTCGAATAGAAAGGGGCTCGATTTGCGTTGACCAAAAGAAAGTGGTTCAATACCCAAAAACACCTAAAGTTCAGGGGTAACATTTGCATTTTACCCAGTTATTGTAGGAGGATAGGAACGGGCCTATAAAGCCAATGTCCCAAACATTGGAAATCTCAACCTCCAAAATATTGTTGAGGGGCATCTCGTGTTGCTTGGAAATATTGTCAATGCGTTAGCATCTATCGCACCTTAACACGAAAAAATTAGCATCCTTGAAGAGAGTTGGCCAATAGAAACCTGATTGAACTTTTGTTGTCGTTCTCTCTCCCCCATAGTGTCCTCCGTACTCTGATGAGCGGCAATGATGAAGTATACTTTCAATTTCTTCCTTAGGTACACACCTTCTCAGCATCTGATCTGCACATTGCTTGAATAAGAAAGGTTCGTCTCACATGTAATGCTTCATATCGTGTAAGAACTTCTTCCGTTGTTGGTGGCTCAAGTTAGGGGGAAGCACATTACTCACTAAATAATTCACATAATCTGCATACCATGGTGCTTCCTTCTTGACAGAAAATAGTTGCCCGTCCGGAAAGGATTCATTGATTATTGTTCCATCTCCCTTTTACTGTTCGGTATTCTCTAGTCTGGAAAGATGGCCCGCCACTTGGTTTTCTGTCCCCTTCCTGTCCCGAATCTTTATATCAAACTCTTGAAGCAAAAGGACCCATCGGATCAATCGTGGCTTAACATCCTTCTTAGAGATCAAATATTTGATGGAAGAATGATCTGTGAACACAATCACCTTCGTACCAATGAGTTCAGAACGAAATTTGTCAAAAGCATAAACTACCGCTAGCAGCTCTTTCTCAGTGGTTGTGTAGTTGAGTTGGGCATCAAATAATGTTTTACTAGCATAATAAATGGCATGATACACTCTTTACGTTGGCCTAAGAACGCGCCAATCGCAAAGTCGCTAGCATCCCAATTTGGAGCAACTATCACGGGGGCAGTAATGAGCTTCTTTTTCAACACCTCGAAGGCCTCTAGGCATGCCTTATCGAAGTTGAATGGCACGTCTTTCTCTAGAAGAGTGCAAAGAGGCTTTTTGTGATCTTTGAGAAGTCTATGATGAATCACCTGTAAAAACCTGCATGGCCCAGAAAATTTCGAATTCCTTCACAGATGACGACGGTGGAAGATTTTCAATAGTCTCAAATTTTACTTTATCCACCTCTATCCCTTTAGAAGAGACCTTGTGCCCCAAGATTATGCCTTCTTGAATAATAAAATGACACTTCTCCCAATTCAACACCAAATTTGTGTGCACACATCTTTTCAGCACTAGAATTAGGTTCTCTAGGTATAAGTCGAAAGTATCTCCAAAAACAGAAATATCATCCATAAATACCTCAAGATTTTGTTCGACCATGTCAGAGAATATAACCATCATGCACATTTGAAAAGTCACAGGCGCATTGCATAGTCCAAAAAGACATCTCTGGAATGCAAATGTTCTATATGGGCAAGTAAACGTTGTCTTCTCCTGATTCTCGGGTGCTATTGCAATCTGATTATATCCGGAATAACTATCCAAGAGACGATAGAAATCATGCCCAACCAATTTATCAAGCATTTGGTCAATGAAGGGAAGTGGAAAATGGTCTTTGCGAGTTGCCTTGTTGAGTTTACGATAATCCATGCATACTTGCCACTCGGTTACCGTTCTTGTTGGAATTAACTCGTTCTCATTCGACACAACCGCCATGCCACTTTTCTTCGGAACACATTGCATCGGACTTATCCACGAACTGTCTGAGATGGTTAAATGATGCCTTCATCTAGCCACTCGATGATCTCCTTCTTGACCACCTCCTTCATGATAGGATTTAGTCGGCGTTGTTGCTCAATCACGGGCTTAGCATCATCTTCAAGGAGGATCTTGTGCATGCAAATCGAGGGACTAATCCCCTTAGTATCAGCAATAGTCCATCCCAAAGTCGTTTTATACTCTCGTAGGACACACGAGTTTGCTTTCCTGAAATTCATCAAGTGAAGCAGAAACAATAACAGGCAAAGCCTCAAAATTCTTCCAATGATGACTTTGCACGAGCAGTAGAACTTCCAGAATGATCCAAAGTCTCAAACGTTAATTGAACTTGACAAACCGTGGAGAAGAATTCAGCAATTGCACATACTCGAGAGGAGCAGGAAAGTCCAAAGCAGCGGGACTAACAAGTGAAGTCTCGAGAGGATCAGAATACCTATGAATACCTCATTCACTGCATCTTCGACTAAGTCAATCCGATAACATTCTTCTGCTTCATTCGGGAATTTCATAGTCTTAAATACATTGAACGTGACCTCTTGATCTTGGACTCGCATGATTAGCTCTCTTTTTTGCACATCCATGAGAGTTCTCCTCGTTGCTAAGAATGGTCGCCCAAGAATAATTGGAATCTCACGATCTTCAAAATCAAGGACAATGAAATCTGCCGGAAAAATAAACTTATTCACTTTTACCAAAATGTCTTTAACTATTACCCTTGGATAAGTGAGTGACCTGCCCGCCAATTGCAATGTAACATTCGTAGGTATCGCTTCCTTCAAACTAAGCTGCTGATAAATTGAGAGGCATCAAATTAATGCTAGCTCCCAAGTCGCATAAGGCTCTCCCGAAAAATTGACTGCCAATGGTGCACGAAATTGTAAAGCTACTCGGATCTTTAAGCTTTGGTGATAGCTTCTTTTGAAGTATAGCACTTCCGTAAGCGCCGCTGCCTCAAACTAGCCTAATTTTCTCTTCTCAGACGATATCTTTCATGAACTTAACGTAGCTAGGCATCTGCTCCAACGCATCAGCGAATGGGATATTGATTCGAAACTTTTTGAACACCTCCGAGAATTTAGAAAATTGCTTATCCAGCTTCTGCTTCTGAAATCGTGGAAATGGCACGGGAAGGCATAGTAGGCATTTGCTGGCCTCCATTAGAACTCAACTGGATCTTCATCCATCTTCTTTTCTTGGTCTTCGCTCTTGCTATCTTTCCTCTCAGCATCGCTATCATCTCCATGTGACTTATTTGTGGTTCCACCAGCAGCCTCGGGTAACTCTTTACCACTGCGAAGTGTAATAGCTTTGCAATCATAGTTATGGCGCCACGGCGAGTTATGGCGGTAGCGACTACCTGGATGCCTAGGCGACAAGGCGACCGCCATGGCATCCGTAAGGCGACAAGTCGTTTACAATGTGCAATTTATATATTATTTATTTTACTTAACAAGTATATTGGCAATAAAATTTCAAATACATTAAAACTCAAAACATAACACTATGGAATAACATTAAAGGTATAATTGTGTAAATACTTGGCAATAACAATCCAAAAACAAAACATTTATATTAAAAATTAGTAAAAGAAATGAAGAATTCAACAAACACCACATAGAAAATAAAGTTGCAACCAACCATCACAAATATGTAGTCTAATAACTAATAAAACACCACCATAGCAAGTCAAAATAATGTCTAGACTCTCTACACTAGTTTAAAAACATTGTTATATCAAAATCATCATAGAAAAGGTCATCTCCATCTCTTCCAAGAGAACTACTCTCATTCAAAGGCGTAGGTGGTGGTCTTTCTCCAAAATCATCCTCCACATCTTCATCATCATTTGGAATTCTCTCTTCATCAACTTCATTATCGGAGTCGGAATCCATCAACCTTGATTCCCTTGAAGTTGAACCACCACCACGTCGAGAGTACGTCATGAGATTAGCACTAGTATTAGCACGAGCCCTCCTTGAAAGATTGCGACCCTCAAGTGTGTTGGATGCACCGGTTGCTCGATCCACATCATTCCATGTAAGATCCTCCCCAGGATGAACAACATCGGCCTCATTATCGATCCATTCATTACCCCATTCAAAGTCATCAATGACTAATGGATCAAAATTATTTCTAAGTTCACGCCTCTTTTGGAACCTTGAGTCGATCTTTCGATTGTACTAGACATACACCAAGTCACTCAATCGTTTGTGTTCCAATCTATTTCTCTTCGTATGAATCTAAAAATAAATAGAACAAAAAATAATAATATTAATGATAAAATTTTAATTATATAAAAAATAGTTAGTATTAGTAGTGAATGACTTATTACTTTTGAAATTTGAACTAACAATAGAAAGTACTTACAAACTCAAATGTACTCCAATTGCGCTCGTAACCTGAAAAAGAACAACAGAGGCCTAGAATTCTTTTTGCAAACAAGGATAGCTCAATAGCTCGCGCTCCAAAAACATTCCACCAATCAACTAGAAAGAAATATAAATATTTTTAAAGGGAGGAAATGAAGAATGTATATAAATTATAATCATAATATAGCTTTTATATCTTTATATATATTTTAATATACTTACGAGGATTCTTGTTTTTCCGTTGCCTAATCACCATTTCTTTTGCAAAAGTATCTCGAGAAGCATCATATTTGTCGGCTAGATTGCTTATTTTGTCTAGCAAATCAAACTCGGGCACCATCTCTTCAAGAACGTTATTGAAGTCATCTCGTAAAGCATTAGGAAACAACCGACGTTCCTCTTTGATATCAAAGTACTTGCCCGGATTGAGAAACAACGCAGCCCCATATAATTTTTGCTCCATTTGATTTTCCCATCGCCGCTTAACAATTTCAATCACCTTCTTATACAGTCTTTGTTTGTTATCAAATGCATCTTTGATTTTTTTCTTCACGCATTCCATCGCAACAATAACTTCTGGCATAGCAAGCTTCTCATCACTATCAACAATCCTCAAGACTATAAGAAGTGGCTGTGACGCCTTAATGCAATCCTCAACAGTATGCCAATTGCCAAAATGTTGTTGAAATAACAGTATCACATACTTTCTTCCCCGCTTCAGTAGTCGACAACTTTGAGTTTGACCAATCCTCGCTAATGAACAAATGACTCAATGCATCTTTATTCTTGTAAAAACTCTACAAGGTGAGGAAAGCTGTAGCAAATCTAGTAACTGCGGGTCTCACAAGATCCCTCCCATTTGTTTTCTCCCTCATCGCACTAAGAAGACGACCATGCCTATAAATGAATGTTGTGATTCTTCTTGCATTTGTGATTGTGGGTTGGAATTGCTTCAACTTGCCTATGTCCTCTAACATAAGGTCAAGGTAGTGAGCGGCACAAGGTGTCCAAAACAGTGTAGGTCTTCTCTCCATTAGTATATGCCCCGCTGCCTTGTAATTAGAGGCATTGTCCGTGACCACCTGAACAACATACTCGGGCCAATTTTCTCGATCTTGCTATCAAGTAGATTTGCCAACATTGTGGCATCTTGCAATTGACTGGAGGCATCAACAGAACCCATGAAATAAGTCCCCTCCGGACTATTAACAAGGAAATTCAACAAGTGTCTTCCCCTCTTATCTGTCCAACCATCCGATATGAGTGAGCAGTCGTATTCCTTCCAAGCAACTTCATGTTTCTTCTTTAAGTCATCGGTTTTCTTCTTTGCCTTCTCAAGTAAAGGAACCCTCAACTCGTGATACGTTGGAGGCTTGGAACCCGGCCCATATTGTCCTATGGACTCGACCATTACTTCAAATCTCCTTGAATTTGCAGCATTGAATAGTATGCCACATTCGTAGAAAAAGTCGGCAACGTACATTTGGACTCTTTCCTTCTCCTCCGGTGTCCTCAAACGACTTTCAATACTCGTTTGGCTCAAACGCTTGATATGTCTCTCCTTTACAACTTCTTCGGGAGTCTTCCTTAGAAGTGCTTTAACCGTGTGGCTTTTGGAATTGAAATACAACATTCTTCCTTTTAGAAGCCATCTCAGAACTTGGGATAGTGTTAGAAGAAGTATTGGAAGCCATGGTTGGACGAGGAGATGATTGTTCTTCTTGCACTTCTACTACATCATCATCATCATCATCTAGCTCAAGTGGCTTGTTCTTTTTTCTACTATTCAAAGTCGTTTGCATCTCCCTCATAATTTCTGTTGTTGTTTTGGGGCACCTCGCTACATCTCCAAAATTTTCTGCTAAATGTTGCTTCAACCTTTTGATTCCCGAACGACATTGCTTCCCACAAAGGATACATTGCACTATATCCTTATTACTCATGTCTGGCCAATACCCATATTTCCAACCTGGGTCATTTGATTTGGCCTTTCTTTTCGGGTCTTTGGTTATATCATAACCATCGGTTCCCGAACTTTCTGCCATTTTATTTTCTAATTTCTACAAATACAATCAAACAAACAATATACTAGAGACAACTGACATTTTTATTTTTAGTTTAATAATAAGTAGTAACTATAACAGTTTACTTAGCAGCTAGTTTCTATAATTCTTGTTAAGTGTAAGATGACATTGTTTAGCAAGTTGATTAATATAGAAACATATACAAGCATTAAATTATCAAAAAACGAATATAAAATTCAAATACTAGACTTGGATTTATGCCAAGATTTTAGCTCAGAAAGAAAGTAAATACATCTCTAAGAGTGATTATGCCTTCCACATGCTGCTAAGTAAACGGTTATAGTGACACTATATTAGTTTAATCATAGACACTATAATATGTATACATTAATTTAATCAACTAGATCAACTAGAAACATATATCAGTAAATAAATTAATGTATTTACTGATATCACTTGGCTGGACACTTGGTTATATATCAGTAAATAAATTAAACATATATCACTTGGCTGGACACTTGGTTGGGTCATAGACACTATTAATATATATGCAGGACACAATTTACATATAATAGATTAGTAATAAGTTAACACTCAACAGATATATGCATACTTATTACTACTCAGTACTCAAACAGATATATGCATATGTAACCTGTGTCGTGAAGGCTTCGTGAAGGTAACAGAGGGGAAGCAAAAAAAAATATCGTGCAGCTGAAGAAAACTGTGTCGACTGTCGAGTGATGACAGATGAAGTCGAGCGATGAAAGTCGAGCACGGGAATGATCAATGAAGACGGAAGAGTCGAAGGCTTGAAGCTGCGATAGAGTCGAAGGTCGAGCAGACGAAAGGGAGTCGAGCAGATTGAGCAGACGGGAGGGAGTCGAAGGCAATGTTGTCAAGTCGTCGACTAGGCGACGACTAGGCGTCGAGTCGACCAGAAAAATCATGCCGGTAGGACGACTTGGTGGCAGAGAGCATAGTTAACCGCTCAGGCGTCGACTTGGACGACTTGGGCGCTCAGAAGACGACTTGGACGACCAACTGGAAAAACGGGTGACTTTCCAAAGCGGGTTTGACCCGACCCAATTCATAACTGGGTAAAAAAAACCTAAACTCGCCTGCTACCTAATCAATCGATATTCAGAACTTCAACAGTTCGACGAGAGGGAGAAACGATCAGAGAGGGACTGAGGGAGAAACGAAAGAGCAATAGAGCATACCCAATCGGATCGTGACTTTCCGGCGACTCAATCCGGCGAACTCCTCTGCTCGGCTGCTGCTGCTGATCGTGATTCGTGACTCCTCTGCTCGACTTTCTTTTGCATATACTCTGCTCGACTTTCCTTTCCGGCGAACCGCGAACTCCTCTGCTCGACTTTCCTTTGCTGCTGCTGCTCCGGCGACTTTCCTCTGCTCGGCTGCTGCTGTTCGTGACTTTCTTTTTTCCCTGCTGCTGCTCCGGCAACTTTCCTCTGCTCGGCTGCTCCCTATCTGTAAGTCTCTCTGTTATATTTTGGTTGCACTCTATTTATTGTTTATTTGAGGCTCGCTGTTAACTTAATAAATGGCTGCCTATTTATTGTTTATTTTGGTAATGACATGTAAAGGAAAGTAGGCAGTATGCAGTATTGACTCAAGTGTGTTGTTTATGATTGATTGACTGCATACTTATTGTTTATAAAGGCTATTTATTGATAAATTTTGTTGATGACATGTAGTTTTAAACATGCTTTTAGTTTTGACTCTTTTTTATTGTAGTCAAAAAAATAAAGGTACCATGATTCATAAAACAGAGGAACACAAAGAAACCATTGTTTAACTTGTTTGTTTGTGCCATTGTATTTTGTAGAAAGTTAAAAGGCGGAAAGTTCTGGAACGGAGGGTTATGATCCAAGTAAGGATCCTAAAAGAAAGGCCAAGTCTAAGGATCCGGGGTGGAAATATGCATTTTGGCTATAATTGAATGATAAAAATCTTGTTCAATGAATGCTCTGTGGAATAAAGCTTCATGAAGGAATCAAAAGATTCAAACATCTTACCGGTGGGTATGGTGATGTGTCTAAGTGTCCTCGAAGTACAACAGAAATTGCAAACGAGATGCATCAAGCTATAATGAGTAACAAAATGAATAAACCAATTCAATTTGACGACACTGACGAAGTAGAAGAAATTCAATCATTTAATAATTCAATCCCAAGCAATCCTTCCAATCCTTCAATTGCTTCAACTGTTCCAAGTTTTGGGATTGCATCTGAAAGGATTAGTGTATTTCAATTTCCTAATCCACAATCACAACAAAAGGCAATTGAAACTCATCTTAGGAAATCTCCTGAAGAAGTTGTGGACGAAAGGCATTGCAAAGGTCCTAGTCAAACAACTTTGGAGAATCGTCTAAGGTCATCGGAAGAGAAAGACAAAGTTCACATGCACATTGTCAATTGGTTTTATGAGAATGACATTCCTTTTAATGCAGCAAATTCAAGAAGTTTTGAGGTGATGATAGAGGCTATCGGGCAATATGGGCCGGGTTTGAAGCCTCCTTCGTATCACGAGTTGAGAGTTCCTCTTTTAGGGAACGCAAAGACTAAAACAGAGGAACTGAAGGAGAAACACAAAACTTCTTGGAAGTAGTACGGTTGCTCTCTCATGTCAGACGGATGGACAGACAGAAGAGGCAGACACTTGATCAATTTTCTTGCTAATAGTCCTTCAGGGACTTACTTCATGGGATCAGTTGATGCTTCTAGTCAATCTCAAGATGTAAGCATGTTGGTAGAGTTGCTTGATGACAAGATCAAAGAGATTGACTCTGAGTTTGTTGTGCAATTAGTGACGGACAATACCTCCAATTATAAGGCAACTGGTAAGATTTTAATAGAGAAGAGACCTACTTTATTCTGGACACCATGTGCAGCCCATTACTTTGACCTTATGCTAGAGGACATAGGCAATTTGAAACAATTCAAGTCTACAATCGGGAGGGCCAGAAAAATAACAACATTCATTTATAGACATGGTCGCCTTCTTGATGCGATGAGGAGCAAAACAAATGGGAGGGACCTTGTGAGATCGGGAGTCACCCGATTTGCTACATCTTTTCTGACTCTTCAAAGCTTATGCAAGCACAGGGATGCCAAATCGACATGTCTCTAGAAAAGTCATCACGAGAAGATTCATAGACATCGGCTAGGTCGCTTATCTTGTCTGCCAAAGCTTGGTCGGGAACCACTTTTGAAAGAACATCATTGAAGTTGTTACGTAACTTGTAAGCTAAACCAGATTCTTCATCTTCTTTGATTTCAAAAAAATTTCTGGGATTTAGAAACAAAGCTTCCCCATATAACTTTTGCTCCATTTAGCATGCCCATCTTCGCTCGATAATGTCGATCACTTTCTTATATAGCCTTTGTTTGTTATTAAAGGCATCTTTGATCTTGTTCTTTGCAAATTCCATCGCAGCAAGAATCTCAGGCATGGCTGACCTCTCATCCGAATCCACAATCCTCAAGACAACAATTAATGGTTGTGACGCTCTAATACAATCTTCAACGACATGCCAAAAACTAGAAGAAATAATTGTGTCATACACTTTCTTCCCTGCCTCTGTAGTCGACAACTTAGAATGTGTCCAATCATCACTGATGAATAAATGTCTCAAAGCATCCCTGTGCTTGCACAAGCTTTGAAGAGTCAGAAAAGATGTAGCAAATCGGGTGACTCCCGATCTCACAAGGTCCCTCCCATTTGTTTTGCTCCTCATCGCATCAAGAAGGCGACCATGTCTATAAATGAATGTTGTTATTTTTCTGGCCCTCCCAATTGTAGACTTGAATTGTTTCAAATTGCCTATGTCCTCTAGCATAAGGTTAAGGTAATGGGCTGCACATGGTGTCTAGAATAAAGTAGGTCTCTTCTCCATTAAAATCTTACCAGCTGCCTTATAATTGGAGGTATTGTCCGTCACTAATTGCACAACAAACTCAGGGTCAATCTCTTTGATCTTGTCATCAAGCAACTCTGCCAACATGCTTGCATGTTGAGATTGACTAGAAGCATCAACTGATCCCATGAAGTAAGTCCCTGAAGGACTATTAGCAAGAAAATTGATCAAGTGTCTGCTTCTTCTGTCTGTCCATCTGTCTGACATGAGAGTGCAACCATACTGCTTCCAAGAAGTTTTGTGTTTCTCATTCAGTTCCTCTGTTTTAGTCTTTGCCTTCCCTAAAAGAGGAACTCTCAACTCGTGATACGAAGGAGGCTTCAAACCGCCATATTGCCCGATAGCTTCTATCATCACCTCAAAACTTCTTGAATTTGCTGCATTAAAAGGAATGCCATTCTCATAAAACCAATTGACAATGTGCATGTGAACTTTGTCTTTCTCTTCCGGTGACCTTAGACGATTCTCCAAAGTTGTTTGACTAGGACCTTTGCGATGCCTTTCGTCTACAACTTCTTCAGATGATTTTCTAAGATGACTTTCAATTGCCTTTTGTTGTGATTGTGGCTTAGGGAATTGAAATACACTCTTCATCCTTTCAGATGCAGTCCCAGAACTTGGAACAGTTGAAGCAATTGAAGGATTGGAGAGATTGGAAGGATTGCTTGGAATTGAATTATTAGATGATTGAATTTCTTCTATTTCGTCAGTGTTGTCAAATTGAATTGGTTTATTCCTTTTGTTACTCATTATAGCTTGATGCATCTCGTTTGCAATTTATGTTGTAGTTTGAGGACACTTAGACATCACGATACCCACCGGTAAGATGTTGTTTGAATCTTTTGATTCCTCCATGAAGCTTTTTTCCACAGAGCATGCATTGAACAAGATTTTTATCGTTCAATTCTGGCCAGAATGCATATTTCCACCCCGGATCCTTAGACTTGGCCTTTCTTTTAGGATCTTTACTTGGATCATAACCCTCCGTTCCAGAACTTTCCGCCATTTAACTTTCTACAAAATACAATGGCACAAACAAACAAGTTAAACAATGGTTTCTTTGTGTTTCTCTGTTTTATGAATCATCGTACCTTTATTTTTTTGACTACAATAAAAAGGAGTCAAAACTAAAAGCATGTTTAAAACTACATGTCATCACCAAAATTTATCAATAAATAGCCTTTATAAACAATAAGTATGCAGTCAATACTGCATACACATTAAAACAATCATAAACAACACACTTGAGTCAATACTGCATACTGCTCACTTTCCTTTACATGTCATTACCAAACTAAACAATAAATAGGCAACCATTTATTATGTTAACAGCTAGCCTCAGATAAACAATAAATAGAGTGCAACCAAAATATAACGAGACTTACAGATAGGGAACAGCCGAGCAGAGAAAAGTCGCCGGAGCAGCAGTAGGAAAAAAAGAAAGTCACGAACAGCAGCAGTCGAGCAGAGGAAAGTCGCCGGAGCAGCAGCAGCAAAGGAAAGTCGAGCAGAGGAGTTCGCGGTTCGCCGAAATGGAAAGACGAGCAAAGGAATCACGAGCAGCAGCAGCAGTCGAGCAAAGGAGTTCGCCGGAAAGTCACGATCCGATTGGGTTTGCTCTTTCGTTTCTCCCTCAGTCCCTCTCTGATCGTTTCTCCCGCTCGTCGAACTGTCGAAGTTCTGAATATCAATCGATTAGGTAGCAGGCGAGTTTAGGTTTTTTTAGCCAGTTATGAATTGGGTCGGGTCAAACCCGCTTTGAAAAGTCGTTCGTATTTCCAGTTGGTCGTCCAAGTCGCTTTCTGAGCGCCCAAGTCGTCCAGATCGACGCCTGAGCGGTCGACTATGCTCTCTGCTACCAAGTCGTCCTACCGGCTTGATTTTTCTGGTCGACTTGACACCTAGTCGTCGCGTCGACGACTTGACAACAATGCCTTCGACTCCCTCCCGTTTGCTCGACCTTCGACTCCCTCCCGTCTGCTCGATCTTCGACTCTATCGCAGCTTCAAGCCTTCGACTCTTCTGTCCTCACTGATCACTCTCGTGCTCGACTTTCATCGCTCGACTTCATCTGTCATCACTCGACAGTCGACACAGTTTTCTTCAACTGCACGATTTTTTTTTTGTTTCCCCTCTCTGTTACCTTCACGAAGCCTTCACGACACAGGTTACATATGCATCTATCTGTTTTAGTACTGAGTAGTAATAAGTATGCATATATCTGTTGAGTGTTAACTTATTACTAATCTATTATATGTAAATTGTGTCCTGCATATATACTAATATAGTGTCTATGACCCAACCAAGTGTCCAGCCAAGTGTCTAGCCAAGTGTCCAGCCAAGTGATATATGTTTAATTTATTTACTGATATATAGCCAAGTGTCCAGCCAAGTGATATTAGTAAATACATTAATTTATTTACTGATATATGTTTCTAGTTGATCTAGTTGATGATTAAATTAATATATACATATTATGTAGTGTCTATGATTAAACTAATATAGTGTCACTATAACAGTTTACTTAGCATCATGTGGAAGGCATAATCACTCTTAGAGATGTATTTATTTTCTTTCTGAGCTAAAATCTTGGTATAAATCCAATTCTAGTATTTGAATTTTATATTCGTTTTTTGATAATTTAATGCTTGTATATGTTCCTATATTAATCAACTTGCTAAACAATGTCATCTTACACTTAAATTTTTTTATAGAAACTAGCTGCTAAGTAAACTGTTATAGTTACTACTTATTATTAAACTAAAAATAAAAATATGTCAATTGTCTCTAGTATATTGTTTGTTTGATTGTATTTTGTAGAAATTAGAAAATAAAATGGCAGAAAATTCGGGAACCGATGGTTATGATATAACCAAGGACCCGAAAAGAAATGCCAAATCAAATGACCCGGGTTGGAAATATGGGTATTGGCTGGACATAAGTAATAAGTATATAGTGTAATATATCCTTTGTGGGAAGCAATGTCGTTCGGGAATCAAAAGGTTGAAGCAACATTTAGCAGAAAATTTTGGAGATGTAGCGAAGTGCCCCAAAACAACAACAGAAATTATGAGGGAGATGCAAGCGGCTTTGAATAGTAGAAAAAAGAACAAGCCACTTGAGCTAGATGATGATGATGATGATGTAGTAGAAGTGCAAGAAGAACAATCATCTCCTCATCCAACCATGGCTTCCAATACTTCTTCTAACACTATCCCAAGTTCTGGGATGACTTCTAAAAGGAAGAATGTTGTATTTCAATTCCAAAAGCCACAACCAAAAGCTAAGACGGTTGAAACACTTCTAAGGAAGACTCTCGAAGAAGTTGTAGAGGAGAGACATATCAAGCGTTTGAGCCAAACGAGTATTGAAAGTTGTTTGAGGACACCGGAGGAAAAGGAAAGAGTCCAAATGCACGCTGCCTACTTTTTGAATGTGGCATACCATTCAATGCTGCAAATTCAAGGAGATATGAAGTCATGGTCGAGTCCATAGGGCAATATGGGCCGGGTTTCAAGCCTCCAACATGTCACGAGTTGAGGGTTCCTTTACTTGAGAAGGCAAAGAAGAAAACCGATGACTTAAAAAAGAAACATGAAGTTGCTTGGAAGGAATACGGCTGCTCACTCATGTCGGATGGTTGGACAGATAAGAGGGGAAAACACTTGTTGAATTTCCTTGTTAATAGTCCGGAGGGGATTTATTTCATGAGTTCTATTGATGCCTCCAGTCAGTCGCAAGATGCCACAATGTTGGCAAATCTACTTGATAGTAAGATCGAGGAAATTGGCCCGAGTATGTTGTTCAGGTGGTCACGGACAATGCCTTTAATTACAAGGCAGTGGGGCATATACTAATGGAGAGAAGACCTACACTGTTTTGGACACCATGTGCCGCTCACTGCCTTGACCTTATGTTAGAGGACATAGGCAAGTTGAAGCAATTCCAGCCCACAATCACAAATGCAAGAAGAATCACAACATTCATTTATAGGCATGGTCGTCTTCTTAGTGTGATGAGGAAGAAAACAAATGGGAGAGATCTTGTGAGACCCGCAGTTACTAGATTTGCTACAACTTTCCTCACCTTGCAGAGTTTGTACAAGAATAAAGATGCATTGAGCCATTTGTTCATCAGCGAGGATTGGTCAAACTCAAAGTTGTCGACTACTGAAGCGGGGAAGAAAGTATGTGATACTGTTATTTCAACAACATTTTGGCATCATAGTTGTCACGACGTCAAGGCGGGACACGGCGGTAGTTGACCGCCAGAATGTCTAGGCGATAAGGCGCTAGCCATGGCGTCCTTGTGGCGACAAGTCGTTAACATTGTGCAATTTATACATTATTTATTTTATTTCAAAAGTATATTGCACAATAAAATTTTATATACACTAAAGCCCAAAACATTATAACTAACACTATGAAAAAGTTTCAACTATCTACTCTGTTTCTAGTCACAGCTCAAGCAAAGTCATCAACTATGAAGTTATTTCCATCTCCCTCTCGTGCATTACTCTCATTCAAAAGTGTAGGGTCATGTGTTGGATTAAGGTCATGAGTTTAGCTATTTGGGTAATTGGAAAAGTCCATGGGTTATGATAAGTCATAGTAAAAAATGACATAATTACTTAACGTGGACCCGCTACCAATGCGTGAGTCTTGGCGGCACGGTGTCCAAGGCGTTGTCTTGCCCTTCTCTAACGCCAGGACGCCTAGTCATCGCCATGGCGACGCCATGACAACTATGTTTGCAATGCTCCTTACCTTCCCTATTTGGATTTATCTCGGTATCGCTTGGCAAAGTCCCTTGAGGGCCATTGTTAATGACATTAACAAGTTGTCACATTTGATTCTCTAAGTTCCGAATTGACATTGGCTGTTCATCCTCGTCTCATTCTGCGCTATGTACCTGGAAAGCAGTTCCTTCAAATTTGACTTCTCTTGCTGTGGTGGAGCTTGAGTTTGAAATCCTGGTGGATATGATTGTCTAGGAGCAGGATGTTGAGCTTGGATATTGTTGCTCCATGAAAAATTTGGATGGTTCCTCAACCCAGGATGATAGTGATTAGTGAGATTTCTATTTTGTTGCCGATTGTAATTACCCATATACTGAACTGACTCCGAACTGACGGCGCACTACTCACTAGGATGATTTTCAGCACATAACTCACAAACCACCGACACATTCTTAATAGGTTGCGCCCCTAAAGAATCAATCTTCTTTGTAAGCGTTGCAACCTGTGTAGCCAATGCGGAAATTGGATCAAATACATAAATACCTGCTGCCTTTGGTTGAGTCATCCTCGCCGTAGGCCAATGGTAATTATTGGTGGCCATTGTCTCCAACAACTCGTAAGCATCATCAAAGTTCTTCCCCATTAATGCTCCACCTACAGCTGCAAGCGTGCATCAATACTTGTTCGAGTTGCACTGAACAACCCGTTATAGAACGTCTGAACCTGCAACCACTTGGGAATGCCATGGTGTGGACATCTTCGCAGTAAATCTTTAAATCGCTCCCAAGCTTCATAAAGAGACTCGGAGTCATGCTTAGCGAAAGAGGTGATGTCATTCCTCATCTTTGCAGGGATGGGGGAAAGAACTTTGCCAGGAATTTCTAAGCCAAATCATTCCATGTAGTAATAGACCCCACTGGAAGTGAATGCAACCAACTCTTTGCCTTATCAAGGAGTGTGAAAGTAAATAGTTGGAGTCTAATAGCATTGTCGGTAACTCTGTTGTACTTGAATGTCACAAATCTCCAGAAAGCTCACCAAATGATCATTTGGGTCATCATTAGGCAACTCCCAAACTGCACAGAATTCTGGTACTCTTCTTGATTTCAAAGTTGTTAGCGGACCTTTGAATGCTCGACTGGATTTTCGTAGTAAGCGGCATAGCATAATCCCTCAACGATTTCAATTCTTCTGCAGCCATGGTCTCTTGATTTTGTGTATCTATACAAATTTTTCGCAGTCTTTTGAAAGTTATCTCAATTTCTTCTTCGTAAGGTAGTGGTTCCAGACATTGAGAACGTGTTTGCATACAAAAATCAAGAGTATTTGCAAAAATTAAAACAGAAAAATACGTTTAGATTAAGATTAAATTGATTGAAATTAATATTAAAAAAATTACTAGAATAATTCCCCTGCAACGACGCCAAAAACTTGTCCGATTTCGGTATTGACAATTGTGTGCAAGTATACACGATTAACAAGTAATATAATGATAAGTAAGATGTCGATCCCACGAGAAATTATTACTAATAACGACCAATTACTAAAATTATATCAATTCAATCTTATTTAAACAAATGAATTAAAGTTACGAAATTAATAATTTAAAATTAAAACTAAATTACGAAGTAAAGATTGATACCAGATTTAAATGCTAAGATTACAATTTCCCCCAATGCCTCGTTCAAATCTCTTTACTCTTTTTTCAATTAATTAATCCTAACAAATTGTTAACTGAGAATTCGAAATTATTTATAAAACCTCTTTCGATGATTAGATGATTAGATAAAAATATCCCTTCTAATTAAATCATTATATTTCCATGTGAAATAACTTAGAACAGATTCATTAAGTTCAGATTCTCACGATTATTACACACGACATACATGTATATTCCTATCACATACAAATCATATTATACAATCCAAAGAATAATAATCTAGACGCATGTCATCATATTCAGATCCAAACCCCTATAATTCATATTCCAATTTCATATAGGTTATCATAATAATTGCTGACCAAACAATCATAACATGAAGCATAAAATATGATCAACAATTGGCATATGATCAACAACAATTAAAAAGAGGGAAAATCAATTTAACTAAACATTGGGTTCCATTATGATCTTAATGAAAAATTAGTTCATATCGTAGTAAGAAAACATCATCATCAAGTTAAATAGCATCTTAGGATTACAAAATTAAAAGGAAAAGAGAAGAGAATAAAAACTGTGTAGCGCAGCTCTTGAACTCCAAAACTCTTCCTTGAATTCTTGCTCTCCTTCGTGCTCCTTGAAATCTGAATTGCAATCCTTTCTTTCGCTGTATCTCCCCTCGTATCAGAGCCTTGTGGATTTATAGGCATCACCCGCGACTTGGTAGACTTTGAATCCCAATAGAACTTATCAAAGCAAGTCCCAAGTTCAATAGAACAAAACAACAATGCAGCTAAGCCAACCCAGCACACCAGCGCCGCGGCACCATCATGCAGTGCTGCAGCGCCAACTTACTGCACCTTCAGCGCTGCGGCGCTGGAGCTCTACCATGTGCTCGCGCCCTGCTACCTTCCGCGCTAACGCACACCTACTTGCCGACGCCTGCGCTTGGCTTCCTCTATCTGTCACAACGCGCGCCCATCTACTGATTGCCGCGCCAACTTCTTGCATGCCGCTGATTGCCGTGTGAGTTTACGCGCGTCTGCTTCACAGTGCCCCAACTGGCTGTCATCCTCGCATATGTTACGCTAATCTGTCGTCACCTGCTGCACACTTGCACCGCTTTGCCACACGCCGAGCCAATTTGCTGCACGCCGATGCATTGTCTGCCGCTTGTGATTGCTTACGTCGAATTCGACTAAAATGCAATCATTTTGCTTCCACTTCCTTTTCCTACACCAAAAACAATAAAACACAAAAAGGAACAGAAGATACCCAAGAACTCACAATTTCAAACTAAAAATAATCAATTCGTAGGTCGAAAACCCACTCATCACCTCCTTTACGTCATCACCCCTCTTCATGTTACCCAACATTAGGAGGTGGAGGCGGAAGTGAAGTTATAGTATGTGCACACTTATATTTTATTTATTTATTATTATATAAGGTAGTATTTACATATTCATATTTTAATAATTACTATTATTATTTGATAAGTTAGTATATACATATACATATACATATTTTATTATTACTATTATTATTAATTATTAATATTATTTCTATTATTATTATTTGTTTTGAAAGTTGGTAGGTACATATACATAAATATTTATTATTGTTATTTTTTGAGTTAGTATGTACATATACATATTTATTTAGTATTTTTATTTTTTTATAAATTAATGTGTAAATATGCATATTTTATTGATCATATAATTATCCCTATTCCACAAAAAGATTCCCATTGTTTGATATTATTATTATTTCTCCCTTTGTTTCACAAAAAGAGTTCCATTTGTCAACTTTCTGTTATTTCTTATTGATTTCTCTATTATGCCGTTATTTCCTTTTGGTTTCTCCGTTATTTACCTATTATGGCGAAATTTCTCCTATACACAATGTTTACACTTCACATTATCATGCTTGAAATTACAATTTGGGACTTGTTATTTGATTGGTGACTAAGGAAACCAAACCGAGTCGCCAATATTTTGGCAACTAGGCTGCTTCTTTGAATTGTGTATGTGTATGTTGCCATGCGCAGTTATTTTGTTTTATATGAAGCTTTGGAGCTCGTAATTCTTT
Organism: Panax stipuleanatus; assembly: GCA_020205555.1. Taxonomy (NCBI): domain Eukaryota; kingdom Viridiplantae; phylum Streptophyta; class Magnoliopsida; order Apiales; family Araliaceae; genus Panax; species Panax stipuleanatus. Next base: position 18,417,607 of record CM035121.1, on the reverse strand, counting down.
CTCAAATCATTATCAGTTCCAGTTTTTGTTCATCAAAAGGAAAAGGAAACTTAAAAGGAGTTACGAATTAGTTTAGATAATTAATAAGTTTAACCATTTTGTCATATCTTGTGTGTGTGTGTATATATATATATGGGAAAAAATAATCTAAAGCATGCTTTAGCCAAACTTGACTAAGGCTATTTAGTAAAACCTTAGTAAAACGACATAGTTTTACTCCTTAGTCCTTAGGGGTTAAGTTTTTCATTTTTTGATTTATTTTAAAAATACTTTAATTATAATTTTTATACAAAACTAAGTCGTTTTACTAAAATTTTACTAAGTAGCCTTAGCCAGGCTTATTAGCTATACCATGCCTTAGATTACCTTTCCCCTATATATATATACAACTTATTTTTTTAACAAGTAAAAAATTAGAAGCGCCATGATTGGGTGAACCCAAATACACCAACCAAAACCCCATCCTATACCAAGAACCTCTGATGCGAAACGGAATAAGAGGATAAAAAAATTGCTTAATTATTATTTTACATTATTATGTACGTATAATTTTTTTGGCAATTAATGTTATTTTTTGTTACTTATGAAGTAGTATATTCTAGAAGTTTTAATTATAATAGTAGATTTTAATTAGGAGATTATTTTATTTTTAAATTAGGGTTTTTACTTGGTCGTAAGTCTAGTTCTCTATATAAAGCATTGTAATCTTTATTGGTTTCAAATTATTGAATATGAAATTGTGAATTGATTTGAGAATTGTGTTTTGTGGTTTTGAATTATTCCTCCTTTTTTGGAAAATCTATCTCACCTTTGTTTCTTTATTTCATGTGGTTTAAGCATGTGTTCAAAAAGGTTTCGGTCATAGGCCTTTAGTTGATCGGCCTTAGTTGATATACTATTGCATATTTTGGAATTGCATGTTTAAAAGTAGACCAACTTTTATGAGTATATATCATTCTCTATGATAGGAGTAAAATTGATAGAATTTTTTTTGATGCAGGTATGTACCATTGTTCGATTACTTTAAGGATTTCTCCGATGTGGCATTCAAAGTTGTTGCAGATGATTATGTAACTTCTGACAGTGGAAGTGGAATTGTTCATTGTGCTCCTGCATTTGGTGAAGATGATTATCGCGTTTGTGTTGAAAATCAAATAATTACTAAGGTACACAAACATTGTTACAATTACGGCTTATGCTTTTCCAAGTTTGACAACTATGATAGGGGCTGCTTTTCTTTTTTTTTTTTGATTGGGGTGGGGTAATTTCAGATTGTGTTAGTGATTGTTTAAGGTGTACTATAAGGGTTGGAAACAAATAATTTAAGGTTTGGACTTTGATATCGACTGATGCAGGACAGGATTTGGAAAAGGATGAAAAGACATAAAAATAACTAGATTTTATGCTCCACACCTAATCACTAGGATCCATTGATTGCAACCAAGACAATTCGATTGCAATTAAACACTCAAATTTAAGAAACCTTTCAATATCAATAATAATCTGTACAAAAACAAATAAAGTTTGGCTTTACGTAGGAGACCAAGTGAACAATAACTTCTCTATAATCATCTCATCCACTAACTAAAACCCACTAACCCATTCATCCACTATCCTTGCATAAAATAAACTAGTAACATACTAACATGAGACACATTTGTGTCTGAAAATTAAAAGGTAGAACAATAAATGTGTGTAAATAATAGTATAGGAGAGAAATTAAGAATAGTGGGGGGATGGAGTCCAAGAGTCCAAAAAAATAACTGCTCTTTTTTTCTCTCCCTTAATAATATTGATACTACCTCTGTTCGATGATAAATTTGATCTAGTGAATTTTATGGTCAAATTTTAAAATCAATTAAACACATTGTTTTTGTCAATACTAAGGATTACCTCATTGTAGTATTAATATCTTCTTAGGTCAACTTAGTCTACTACAGACTAACCTAAAAAGTCATAACTGAAGGTATTAATGATCGCAACTTATGTCCTTATATAAACATCCAAGTATCCCACATGCTACGATGTTGCTGGAGTGTTACAAACTCTCCTACTTAAATACATGACGTCCCCGACAGAACACAGTCATAGTAGGCCTAGAAACTTTGCTTCTCTAGCCAATACTAGCAGTACAACCGCCTTTGTGTCCCCACCACCTTCGACAACTCGATCGGATGACCGGATCCGAGTTTTTGAGAGTTGGCTCTGATCTCATATGTAACAACCCGAGTCAAATCCCGAGTACGAATCATTTCATAGCATAATACACATAGTTGTCATGGCGTCGCCATGGCGTCGACTAGGCGTCCTGGCGTTAGAGAAGGGCAAGACAATGCCTTGGACGCCGAGCCGCCAAAACTCACGCATTGGTAGCGGGCCCAAGTTAAGTGATTATGTCATTTTTTACTATGACCCATCATAACCCATGGAATTTTTCAATTACCCAAGTAACTAAACCCATGACCTTAATCCAACCCATGACCCTACACTTTTTGAATGAGAGTAATGCTCGAGAGGGAGATGGAAATAACTTCATAGTTGATGACTTTGCTTGAGCTATGACTAGAAACAGAGTAGATAGTTGAGACTTTTTTATAGTGTTAGTTATAATGTTTTGGGTTTTAGTGTATATAAAATTTTATTGTGCAATATACTTTTGAAATAAAATAAATAATGTATAAATTGCACATTGTTAACGATTTGTCGCCATAAGGACGCCATGGCTAGCGCCTTATCGCCTAGACATCCTGGCGGTCAACTACCGCCGTGTCCCGCCTTGACGTCGTGACAACTATGATAATACAATGCACTGTCTTAATAATATTTTCTTGAATCTCACCCAAAAGGTCATGACTGAAGGTATTAATGATAGCAGTTTGATTCCTTATATACGCATTCAAGTATCTTACATGTTACGATGTGGGAGTGGGATTGGAGTGCTACAAAAAGACTGACCATGATAAACAACATATATTTACTACTAATCTCAAGCTTTGCAATTTTGAAAATCTAAATATGTATGCTCGATTATTAATTTTAGAAATGGTCAATTTGACCACAAAAGTCAAAGATAAAATTTATTTTGGGACTGAGGTAGTACTTAATAAAGTAAATATTAAGTACTCAAATATTTCAACTTATAATTATTACTACAATTAAAAAATTGCGAAATAATTTCATTCTCAATACAAATAAAATTTCGAACTTCCTTATCTCTTTGGTCCCATGATGCAGGACAGGATCTGGATAAGACCAAATAAACTAAAAAATAAATAGCTTTTAGGCTCCACTGTATCTCTTGGTTGCAATCAAGACAAAAGAGATTACTCAAAATAATCGATAACAGTTTGTACAATCACAAATTAAGTTTGGCCTAGAGACCAAGTGAATAAGAGTAATGCTATGGTGACAAGATAAATACAAAAAAATGGATACAAAATGATGTGTCGAATTATAATTATTTGATGTTCCACCATACATGGGTGAACAACAAGATGTTATTTATGACAAGATGGTATCCTTAGTCACCAAAGCACTATTGAGTGAACAATAGGTTCTCTGTCTCACCATCTCATCTATTAACCCACTCATCCACTATCCCTTTGTAAAATAAATACTAAATAAGATAGCTGCTAAATACTAACAATAACAAACCTTATATATCCAGAAGTAATAAAACTATTAAATAATGTCTTTCAGTAACTGTTAACTATCCAGTGCCCAAATAGAAGTTCCAACTCCCATATTTTTTTCGTCCCATCAGTAACTTTTTCAGAAACAAGACATGCTGCAATAAGGCTGAACCTTTTAGTTGCAGAATTTGTGAATCAACTTTCTCAATCACAACAGAGGAGGTGGTAACAGCCTTGTGATATTTTCTCTTCTTCCATGCCATTTAATCTTTCTCATGGTCCCATGGGACATTTTCTTGCCTTTTTCATGAAGACATGTCTATGTATGTCCTCAATTTTATGTAGTGGAATTTTGTATCTGTTTGTATTCATACTTTTTCTTTATTGTGCTGCATTGCTCTATAGATATTTCCTAAATGATCTTATTTATTTTTGAAATGCCTATAAATTGTATGCATTCAATTCCCATTTGTTTAATACTATTTCCCCTGGTTTTATTGAGCACTCTTTTGTTTAATTGGCTTTCATAGGGAGAGAATCTGGTTGTGGCAGTTGATGATGACGGTTGCTTTACTGATAGAATTGTTGACTTCAGGGGGCGGTATGTCAAGGAGACAGATAAGGATATTATTTTAGCTGTGAAGGTAAGAATAGTCCATTATATCAGGTTTTAAATGACGAGTGGTTTATCTGTTTAACAATTAAAATTAAAATTATAGGGAAATGCAAGTGCTATATGTGAGAGTGCAAGGGCAACTACCTTTATAATATACTCCCTCCATCCTATAAAAGATGTCTGAAGTACACTTTTTACATTATCTAAGAAAAATAAAATTAGAGGAGAGAGTATAAATAAGTTCACATTTTACCTACAATGGACCCCACCACGTAAGTATACTAAAGAGTATCTCTGATTCTTAAAAGTAGTGGACTCTTCTTGAGTGCTTTTGATGGTAAAATAGACTTTATTAACATTTTGCATTTATTGTTTACTGTAGACATCTTTTATTGGACAATTTTTTTGTACTTCAGTCATCTTTGTGGGATGGCGGGAGTAGTTTTTTCTTTTATTTTTAATAAATCAAATTAATTATGAGGGGATGTACTGAAATATATTTTCCATTATTATGTCGAAGAGTTTTTTGAAAAAAATAAATTTATCTATTTTGCCTATAAAATGGAACCCCCTTCACCCTTCTTCTGGATTTGTGTATTATTAGAAACTTCAATTTGATAAGATGGAACATTTGTATTTGGTGCAGGAGAAAGGCAGGCTTATCAAATCTGGAAGCTTTACTCATTCTTATCCCTTTTGTTGGAGATCTGACACTCCTCTTATATACAGAGCAGTTCCCAGCTGGTATGTGTAGTTTACCAATTCTTTGGATCCTTACATCCAGACCTGGCAAACGGGCGGGCCGGGCCGGGCCGAGTGTGGGCCGGGCCAAAAGAGCCCGGCTTTTCATGGGCTGAAAAATTGTGGTCCGTGGCCCCACCCGGGCCGGGCCGGCCCGCGGGCTTTTGCCTTATTTTTTTGTTTTTGCAAAAGTTATGTTACACAATCTTTTTATGTCATAATTTTTAGACCAATATATATTTTTTTGCAACGGACTGATTCAAAGAGCTCCTTCCCTCGGGATCTCTAGACATGCAGTGATACTGCTCTTTGTATTTTCCAATGCACTTTACTTCAAATTAAGGTGCATGCATGCATGGGACAAAGATTAATTTTTACCTTCTAAATGGCCAGATTAATTATTCAAGTTCCCTTTATTTCATGAGTTAAGAATGTTTATTAATGCTACAAATTGGTTGGTGTTGGTTGAAAATATAGAATCCTAATTGGGAGATATAAAATAAATGACACGCAACTAATCGTAAACAGACTCTAAATAATTATTATAGTACGACTAAATATTAACGTATTGTTCTAGTATCAAAAAAGTATCAAAAAAGTCCTTTATTTAATCATACAATACATTCAAACTTAAAAATTATATTTAGGATTTTATTGTTAGGTACCTCTAAATAACTACATATTAAAATAATATCGTTATCAATTTATTTCATATAGGAGACTTTTAGTTTATTATTGTAAAATAAAATTAAAAAAAACTATCTGAATATTAAATTAAAACAACAAAAATCACATTCACTCATTTGTGACAAATGCTATCCATGAAAGAATCCATTCTACTCTCGATCTATACATTTTTCCACGCATAAAATTTATATATACAAATATTAATTCCTTAGTGGCATGCATGCATGACATCTTTAAGGATCGAGTTGTACAAGGAATAATAGTAACGAACAAACAAAGAAATATGATGATAAGTAAACTATGTTAAAGCATATAATATTAAAGTAAAGAAACCATGGAGAGTAAAAGAGGGATTTGAAGAGTGAAAAACTTACCAGCTTGGCCATTTCTTCAAGAACAGAGGTGACCTGCTCAGTGCTCACCACCTTTAAGGAGAGCTTCATATTGTTGCTTCTTTTGCTTCAGTTGGCTTTGTTGCTCCTAGCAATATTGTTTTTTGTAAAAAAAAAAAAAAACTTGGGCGGGCCGGGCCATCACGGGCCGGGCCAAAAAGGCCCACCTTTTCGTGGGCTGAAAAATCAAAGCCCATGGCTCATATTTTTGCTGGCGGGGCGGGCCGGGCCGGGCTTTTTTTGCCAGGTCTACTTACATCTGTATATAAATAGTGCGACTGGTACTTCGATTTGGATAAATTATGTAAAATTTCGACCTTTTATTTTGAGATTTTGCTACAAGTTTAAAGAAGATCAAGGGGTTATGATCTACGATAGTCAATTGACAGTTTACTTTTAGATGCTAAAGAGGTGGTCACCTGTCCAATTTAAATGGCTTAAAAAAATGAGATGTTAACCTTGTTAGTAACAACTTATTCTGTTTAAAATTTCAGATGTATCTAATGAAATAAAAGCACATTTTTATAAAAGAAAACTAAAATTTTTGAGAAAAGATAATGATTCTTATGTGTAACGATTTGGGAACGATAAAAAGGTTTGGAGGAGAGGGAGAAAAATCTAAGACTCGTGCGTACAAAATTTTGCATATTCAATTGGTTTATATTATGTCGCACATTTACTCTTAGGTTTTATTATTTTGCTTAGTTTCATTTATGTTGATTCTGTAATTAGTACATGCATGTGGAAACCCTTGCTCCTTGCCTCTACTCGAGTCTTGGAAATTGATTTTATGTATAATTCCTTTATTTCCTTGGTTTGTTGTCTTCGAGTGGAAATGGTGCTCAAATTCAATTTTGGGAGAATGTCTGGGTTGGGGATTTCCCTCATTCTATAGCATATCTTGTCTCATTTATCTCTCGTCGAAACATATAACTCTCCAATTTCTATTTTTTATACACAGATGATTCATCTTCTTTTGTAATTTGAACGATGGGGGTAGAGTTGGAAATGAGCCGACCTAAGTCGAATTGGGATTTGGCTTGCTGAGCTCGAGCTCGTTTAAAAGTTAAACAAGCCGAGCCGGGTCGGGGCTTTAAACGAGCTTGGAATTTTGTGTACGAACTCGATTAATTTATAAACGAGCCGTGTCGAGCTCGAGCCAGGCCGTGTTGAGCTCGAGTTAAGCCTGACCCATTTATTTATTTTTATTTCATTTTTCTCCTTTTTTGGAAAAATATATATATTAATAAAATATTTTTTTTGTATTCTATATTTTATATAAATAAAAGAAAATTTTAATTAAATAATTATTAAATGAGTCAGGCTTAAACGAGCCGGGCTCGAGCTAGACTCCACACTGTCCGAGCTCGGCTCGTTTAACTAAACGGGCTAAAGGTCTTGTTCGTGCTCGGCTAGTTAACAAGCTCGAGTCGAGCTCAAGCAGGGCTTAGTTGAGCAGGGTCGGTTCGTGGGCAGCCCGGGTTCGATTACAACCCTAGATGAGGGTAGGCGGAGGATGTCTAGTATATTATCAATAAAAAGTTAGTTGAAGACCTTGAGTAGGAACGGCTAAACAATGCATATAAATGGTGAAAATAGTGATGACCAGTTGCAGTAATGAAGATTTAGGAATGAAAATAGATAAAATTTGGAGAACAAGATAAGAGATTAGGATAAAGATGGAAGAAGCCATTCTTTTCATTGAAATTCAGATCACCACACACATTATCTGCTCCTGCTATTTAACTATTAGAAGGATAAAAGCTAAAGTGAGCCACTAAGCTCCTTGCAATCATGCACTTGCACGGCCACCTCATCATTATCTCAACAGATCTCAAGTATTAATCAGTTTTTCTTAAGGCCCTTGTCCTTACAAATAACTGAAGGATAACAATGTTGAAATAAATCTCTTTCAAATAGAGACAGACCTTAGATGACAAAGGAATGTTTTCGGTTCAAAATATATACCGCAGTCAGTATAGCTTCAGTGGACTTACCTTTGCTCCAATCAGTGACGGATCCAGAAATTATTAAGGGTGGTCAAGATTTAAACTTGAAAGAAAAATAATTGTAAATTAAAAAATTATATGAAAATATACACAAGTAAAATAGTGCAATATAAATATTTATCAAAATTACATAAAAACCATTTCGAAACCATTTTTTTGAGGCTTAAGCAATTCTTTTTTCAGCACAATAACTGAGAACCCAGATTAATTCTTACTGGCATATGTATCACGCCCTTCGTAGTCTATTTACAAACAAAAATATGGGTACATATAAATAAGGCTATTTAACTAGCACTAGTTAAATGTGTATATATATATATATATATATATATATATATATTTGGTTTTAGCATTAATTGACTAGACTAATTAGTTTAAAAGAAAGGGATATCGACTTTTATAATTGGCAAAACCACAATCTTCGGTTCCCTATCCGTAATGTTTTCAAGTCTATCTGTCAAAATTACTTGATTAAGGGTGATAAATAGTTTTTCTTTACTCCTAATACTATGTACATTAATTAAATACCCTCTTGCTAGTAACTTTTTTAGAAAATATATGGGCGATCAACTGACCACCCTTGCCCTTTACTAGGTCCGTCCCTGGCTCCAATCATGGTAGGGAATAGGGCTTTGGGACAAAAGGTCAAACTCACAAGACAATAAGATAAAATTCAATCAATTATACAATTCAATGTCTATAAAATAACAAAATGCATCCCTATTTATAATACTCCTAAACAACTTTCCCTAATCTAAATTGAACTCTAATAGGATAACTACCTTCATTAAAAAAAACAACAACTAATTAAATACAATTTTAGAGTCTTATATAACTTCTCAGTTCAGCCACTATCTCTCAGTCCTTACAATGACATATTTAGTCTCGTGATCCTTCTGGGACCTTCTCTTGTTGTTCTTTTCCCATGTGTGTATTACATGAATGCAAGAAAGCGAGACAATTCTCATTTAATTTTATTCATTGTCTGTTATCTTGGGCTCTTGAGGTTGTGGTGCTTTTTGTCAGTTTGCAGTTTTAGGGGTTTGGGGAGGAAAGATTGGAGGATTTTGTGATTTTTTGTTGGCTGTTGATAAATGCTGGCTTACTTTGTGATAGAAATCTATACTTCCAGTCTGCATTTTCTTAGCCTTTTTCATGGGATCTTTTTGAGGATTACTTTATCAATGCTCATGGGGATTGGCGAGCTGTGCTCCTTTGATGTCGGCATGTTTTTACGTTCTGTTTTGTGGTTTCCTTTTGTGTGGTCTTCGTGTCCTTCAGCTACTTTGTAGTTCCAATTTTTTCACTCTAATAAAATATTCTTTTTTTATCTAATAAAGAAAAAAGAGTTGGTACATGTGGGTTTTATTTTCGATCTGCTTTTTGTATGTCCAAATGATTGAAGTGGATGACTCTTACTAGTCCTGTACACCAAAGAAATACGAATTTCATATTTGATTGCACTTGTGACCTTGCGGATGCATTTCTTGGTTTGAGAGTTTATCACAAATCAACTAGACAAAACGACCAAATAGTAAATAGTAATTAACTAAATATATAAGATAAACTACGACTTCTAGGGCCTAGGTATTTCAGCTAGGCTTCCAAACTAAAATGTATCATATATAATTTTCTGCTGATTTGTATGCTATATATGTACCTTTCCTTTTTTTTTTTACCATCTTTCTTAAGAGGTAGTCTGTTATCGGCAGTAAGGTGCTGGAGCTCTTTAAGGTTTTGTTTTTGGACAAATTCACGATTATTTGCTTACTTTTAGATGGCCCTAGGAAGCATTAGTGTTGCAGCTATCAGATGGAATGCTTTTGAATGATTAATTTTTGAGGACTTAATCTTTTATCTGGTTCCTTCTACTCGTTTGCAGCATGCAAGCAAATGTTTACCATTGGTATTGGTTTGGTTGTTGTTTTGTTTTCTTGTCTTAGAGCATTAACAACAGTTTCCCTGATCAACTCTCTATCCCTAATTTTGAAGAATACATCAACAAATCATTATTCAACAGTTTTCTTTTTCTTATTTGACTTTCTATGTTAATCCCTATATAGGATTTTACTCCCCAGTGTGAGGGAATCAAAAGACCGTTCTCTATATATACAAAATGACATTTCACACCCTCATTTAAGTGGAGAACTCATCAATCGTACACATCTTGATATTTTTTTACTACTTCATTTTCAAATTATAAACTTAATATTAACTTATTTTTAAAAAATTAATTTCAAACATATTCAAATTTAAAATTGATATAAATTTATTTAATTTATGTTAATATAATTATAAATATTATAAAAGTACTATTAATTATAAAATTTATTATTTTCAAAATTTAAATGAATCACAATAAATTTAAATTTAAAAATATCACAAATTAACTTTTTAAAAGTTAATATTGATCTTATGTACATTTGCAACTTTAATCTATTCAATACTCACTCCATAAATTAATTAAAATTTAAAATAAAATAAAAATTATTTTACAGTTGAATATAATTGATAAATTATACTCTCTTTTATAAATTATAAGATTATTATTAATTTGATGTTTTGACTGTTGGAATTTTTAAATTTTAAATTTCATTATTTAAGGAATAAATAAAAGGAACCTGTTGGGTACATAGTGAAAAAATTGAATCTTTATTTTGCAGAATCACCCAATAGCACTGCAGAGTAGGGATAAAGATAAAGAAACTGTTGTTAATGCTCTTAGACTCTTAGTTTATATTAAATTTTTCCTTTCCATTAGTGTTGATACTATATCTCAAAGTCTTCACTTTTTTTTGGTTCTTTACATACGGGTATGTGTATTTATGTTCATCTATTGTCAATCACATGTTCATAGGGTTTTATCACTATCTTGTGGCTAGGTTCGTCGCAGTGGAGAAGTTAAAAGATCAACTGTTAGAGAACAATAAAGGAACCTACTGGGTTCCTGATTTTGTCAAGGTCTGGTATTTTCTCTTTATAGCCATTTATTAAAGGGTGTTCATATTATTGTTGTTTTTTCTTTCTTTTTTCATGTCATCGTCATCGCTGGTAAGATTACTATTCTCTCTCTCTCTCTATTTCTTTTCCATTTTTTTTCCTTTTCTACATTTGTTTAAAAGCCCCTAACTATTGTTTTACTATAAAAAGTGAGAATTAGTAAAAGAATCCTATGGGTGCATATCTTACATCATGGCATGATTTATTATCCTTCTTGCATGTAATTTTTCAAGTTTTTGTTGGTCTTTATTGATTCTACATTGCAGGAAAAGCGTTTTCACAATTGGCTAGAAAATGCAAGAGATTGGGCTGTCAGTCGAAGTAGATTTTGGGGTACACCCCTTCCTGTCTGGACTAGTGAGGATGGTCAGGAGATTGTAGTTATAAGCTCCGTTGAAGAACTTGAAAAACTTTCTGGTGTTGAGGTTCGTTGATTTGCTTGTTAGTTTATTCTTTGCACTCATGACTTTCCAGTTTTAAAGAACAAGTTAAAATTTTGTGTCCGATAAAATAGAAACTATGAAGGATTGGTTTTCCATATACTCCTTTTAAAGTAGCTTTTCGGAAAGAAGCAAAGTTCTCACTTCTCATAGTTGTAGCTTTGTGTTTTATTTATTTGCCTACCTTTTTGATATATGACAAATTTGTAGATTCCGGAAAAATAGCTACAATGCAAGTCTGGTATGACATGAATCCTATAAGTCACTTGACTTTTGCAAGGATGGAGTTTTCATCTTCATTATGTGCAGGACCATTTTAGAGTGGTTCAGTACACGTTTTTTTTTTGTTTTTCCTGTAACTATAATTTCAAGTTTCAATTTGAACTTTTTAAAGATGATAGATTAGTTAGCACATTTCTAACAACTCTTTCTGTCTTTGTGTTTGTTCAGGTGAAGGACTTGCATCGTCACAAGATTGATCATATCACCATTCCATCCAAGCATGGTGGTGTGCTTCGACGTGTAGAAGATGTAAGCCCAACATTTGGTCTGATGACTCTGATTTCATCTCTTAGCCTTTTTATCCAATTTTTACAATGCTCATTAACACCTGTTTTGAGATTTTGTTTAAATTCTTTAATACATTAAAAACTATTTATGCTCTCAAATTTTACAAAATTCTTTTGGTGCTAATCATTGCAGGTGTTTGATTGCTGGTTTGAAAGTGGGTCCATGCCATATGCCTATATCCATTATCCATTTGAAAACGTTGAACTTTTCGAAAACAATTTTCCTGGGCATTTTGTGGCCGAGGGGTTGGACCAAACTCGTGGATGGTCAGTTATTCTCCTATTTAATGCATCTTTATGTTACTTCTAAATAATAAAGTATGTTTCAGAATTTGTTCCCGAGTAGTAAACTTCTTATATCCTTCTCTTGTCAGCGTTAATGATTGCTCGTATTTCGTTTATGTGATCTCTATGATATGATTCGTAATTTCGTACTTCGTGTTTCTTTCATTGATCATCTTTGGTATTATGAATTTATGATATTATCTTGGATAACACAAAGCTGGAAAAGGAATCCATGGAATACCTCTTCATTCTTCTTGTTAAATTACTTCACTAAGCTTGGGAAGTTGTTATTTGTTCTGTACTTTATTTTTGGTGGATGTAATATACGACAAGTCTTAGCTTCTGTAGTGTTACAGTTTTTGTTGATTATGCTTAATTACCTCTATAGTTACAATCTCATTAGTCCAAGAGCAAGAGGAGAAGAGATACTCGCATTCATATGTATAGTTTGTACTAGTTACGGTCTCATTAGTCCAAGAGCAAGAGGAGAAGAGAACTCGCATTCATATGTATAGTTTGTACTTAAAAAACGAAAACTAGTGCAATGTTAATGTTTTTCATTTTTCAACCATTGGGATTATATAAAGAATTGGAAAATTTCAATACCGAACAAGCTGTAGTTGTTCTCTTATAGTTTGGTGGGTCGCAGTTTGAAGGTTAATTCAAGTCCTTTCTAGAAAAATATTGGGCTTGTGTTACAGCTCTTATTTGGTAATTGTGGTGATCAAGTGCTGTTTTTACTTTAATATGGCAGCGCAATAAGACCATGTGTACTACTATCTGATTGAAATATTTACAGCTATTTGTTGATTTTATTTTTCTTTGAAGTTTGTCAATCCTAAACTCTGAGTTTACACTTACCATGTTAAATGTCCTGTGGAATAATTAACCTAATTAGGCGAAAGTGGTGTTCCCCATCTCTTCATTCCAAGTAGAATGTTCTTTTCTTGAAGAACCAACAAGACTTGCTAGGTGGAGATTATATCCCTGCCTTTATGTGCTGCAGGTTTTATACTCTTATGGTCCTGTCTACTGCATTATTTGGTAAACCTGCATTTAGGAATCTAATTTGCAATGGACTTGTCTTGGCTGAGGATGGGAAAAAGATGAGTAAAAGATTGAAGAACTACCCTTCACCTATGGAAGTAATTAATGACTATGGGGCTGTAAGTGTTTCTACTATTACTGTTCAATTAATACAATCAGCCCCAGGGCCCGACCTCTCTTTCCTGATATAGAAATGCATAAGCATAACTTTCTACTTCTATTTTGTTTTCATTTTCAGCAATGACCACAATCTAATTTACATTATTGTACAGGACGCATTACGATTATACATTATAAACTCCCCAGTTGTGCGTGCTGAGCCTTTACGATTCAAAAAGGATGGAGTATATGGTGTTGTGAGTATTATTTGTAATTTTATGTTTTTTGTTTTGTGTGTTTCATTGTGGGCTTTCTGTCAGTTTGATTTGCCTCAAATATTTTACTATTTCTTATTTTTCAGTTGATCCACTATTTCTTACTCATAAAATGATGTTTACACAGGTCAAAGATGTGTTTTTACCATGGTACAATGCATATAGGTTTCTTGTTCAGAATACAAAAAGACTCGAGGTTGATGGCCTTGCACCATTTACTCCTTTTGATCAAGCAACTCTCCAGAAGTCTTCCAATGTACTTGACCAGTGGATTAACTCTGCGACTCAGAGTCTTGTTCATTTTGTTCGGCAAGAGATGGATGCTTATCGGCTGTATACGGTTAGTTGTCTTTGAAATAGTATTGTGCAATATGCATTTTGAAATGTGTGTCAACAACTTTCTGTAGTAATTACACATGAATCATGCAATATAACTGGGGGTAAAAGAGTGATTGTTGAGGATAATTTAAGTTTGGATATTTAATGAAATTCTTGTATCTCTTTTATTCTCCTAAAAAAAGCAAGTAATATATGTTTCTCATATTAGTTGAAGACTAGAAGTATTCCTACATGGGCATGGAAGCAGACTTGCAGTGTGATTTTAGGTTTGATGGTCTGACTGTATCTAATCGTTATTATATGTTGGAGTAAAAAATTAGGTATTATATGTATAAACAATAAACAAGTGAAATATGTGAAGTTGTCGCCAGTTGGTAGTCGGGGAACATTGTAAAAGGCAAGGTCTGGCATTTGAATCATTTCAGGTATTACTTTGCTTTCATATTTTGTTCTGATATACTGTTCATATAGATGCAAGGTACGATTCTCCACTTCGTAGCTTCACATAACGAACTCGGTAGCTTCATTGTTTCCTGTAATGCACAATTAGAGAATTCTTTCCACAATTTACTTCTTTGATCAAGTCAAAGCAGAATGGATTCCGGTTATATGCTGTTTTACAGAAACTTTTCATTAACCTTTCCTAAGAAGCAAATTTATATAATAAAGAACATGGAAGCTCGACTCATACTGTCGTTAAGCATGCATTGTTGAGTACATGTATCATGAGCCAATCAGTGTGCACTACTTCATACTGAAGAATTTATATGTTGAATCTTTATACGCTACTTCATACTGAGGAATTTATATGTTGAATCTTTATTTGTAGGTGGTTCCGTATCTCCTGAAATTTCTTGACAACTTAACAAATATATATGTCCGGTTCAACCGGAAGAGACTGAAAGGACGGTCAGCAGAAGCGGACTGCAGAACATCACTTTCCACCCTTTACCATGTAACACTTTGATCTTGTGTTCTCTATACAGTTGTTCAGTAGTATGTTATGGATACCTGTTTTGCTATTATTTCATATTTTAGGATTTTATAACATGTTTCATGTTGACTTTCTTTCACAATGCACATTGGGTCACAGAATTGAAGATCTACAATCATGTCAATAATATAAATAAATAAAAAGAAAAGGCTCGAAGACGAAAGAATTAAAGCTTGCAAGTTCAGTACGGCTGATAAGAAATGTTTTGGTTACTAACTGAATCTGTTTGGAAGGGTCTACATATATTTGGTTTCAGCTAAAGAGAAATTGAATTGGTCTTCAAAATTTATTAATTCACATTTTAAAATTGAGAATCTAGTACTTAGCCGTGTTCTAAAAATCCCTGTCTAAGTCTGATTAATCCACACCTAGTCACTAGGCGGTCCTCTACCATCTCAATTTGTTTGGGGGTCTAGCCCTGCCTAAGAACCAGGCCTCTACGCTGATACTCTACAATACTTGAAATGAATTTTTTAAGACTTAGAAAGATTTTTTTTGGGTACTTTTCATGTAAAATTTAAAAAATTACATAAACTATATGCTTTGTATAGTATAACATGTATAATATAAAAATAAACAATTGAGATCGAAAACGTCTAGTTTGCCAACGCCTAGGCACCTCCTAGAAGTCCTATGCGCTAGGAAGCCCTTCCGCTGCCTAGGTCCGCCTAGTGAATTTTAAAACAATGGTACTCAAACTTGCTTTTCGGATGGGCCTTGTTATGTAAACTTGACAAATTGGGCGGTGACTAACAACATTGATATTGAAACAATTTGGGTCAAATCCCGAGTCCAGAACAAATCTTGGGTCAAATCTCAAGTCCGAATCAAATTAAATTTATCCAAACAAAACCTTAAACCACTAACACAATAGTATTTTTTGGTTCCTTTTAGTCCAACACAGGCTCACTCAAAAGGTTATAACTAAAAGTACTATTGTTAGTAACTTAATTAGTTGTACACAGATAAATTTTTTCTATATCTTTCGATGTGAGACTGGGATGTTACAAACTCGCCCATTTAAATTTTTGACGTCCTCGTCAGAATTGATCACTCACACGGTCCATATATCTTTGCCTCTCTAGTCATTGTGGGATAATATCGGCTGGTTTCGTATCCCTACCTCCTGGCCTCTTTTCATTGTGAGATAATATCACCAGCCTTCGTATCTCCACCTCCGACAACCTGATCGGATAACCCGACCTGAGCTTTCAAGAATCGGCTCTGATACTATATGAAACAATCCGGGTCAAATCCCGAGTCCAGAACAAATCTTGGGTCAAATTTCAAGTCCGAATCGAATTAAATCTATCCAAACAAAGCCTTAAACCACTAGCACAATAATATCTTCTTGGGTCATGCCCACCACAGGCTCACCCAAAAGGTTATGACTGAATGTACTATTGTTAGTAACTTGTGGGACTAGGGTGTTACAGATATCATCTTGTCAAAAATGATGTAAATGTGGTGCAGTAGCTGTAAAATGTTGTAAATAATTAATTAATGATGGTGTTCTATCTTAAATAAATAAATAAATTATTGTGTTGGGCTAAAAACTATGGTGTTAATTGTTGTTGTTACTAGGCCTGACAACAGGGCGGGTATGGTACGGGGGATCCCTCCCCAAATCTGCCCAGCCAATATGTAGTTATCTCCCGAACTCGACCCCAAAAACAATACCCCATACCCCCCGGCGCCCACGTTTACTTGATAACAACATTAATATATCTATTTTTTATTTTTTTTAACACACGTATTTGTTCTTTGGCTTATATCAAAGTTGGATTTGCATGTTATAACACAGTACTGGACTGGAAATTTCCTTCTATACCCAAACTTCAAATCTTAACTTGTGGTAAAATTTCTGAATTCAACTGAATGAGTGTTCAAAATCCGGAGGAAATATTATTGAATATATTTCGATACTTCAATATAATTATTGAATATTAGGAGAAATTTAGTGCGTCTTGAAGTCAACAAGCATTTGATAATAATCTGCTCTCTTTTTCTGTGTAATCAAAATTTCCATTATATGTCCTTTCACGAATTAGATATACTAGTTTGGCATTTACAACTTGCATGTGTCATTAACTACATTTTGTTATTTTACATTTTCCTTTTCTTGGGACATTAGGAAAAAACGTTATTCCAGTTCATTATTCGACTTTTGACTGCCATCTATTCTTTCAGTTTTAGCCGTCTTATATTTTTATGATCTTGGCTATGGATTTAGGTGCTTCTAACTTCTTGTAAAGCAATGGCTCCATTTACTCCATTCTTTACAGAGGTTCTATACCAGAACATGCGAAAACTTTGCAGCGGATCAGAAGAAAGCATTCACTATTGCAAATTTCCTGAACTAGAAGGGAAGGTACTGTTAAACTTTTACTTGATGCTTTATATGGTCTCTGTTGTTTTTACAAACTTCGTTGTATGTTTTCCTTTTCATTTCTTCAAATGATTTCATATACATGACAAATATATTAATTTTATATCAGAGAGGAGAACGACTTGAAGAAAGTGTTAATAGGATGATGACAATTATTGATCTTGCGCGCAATATCCGTGAGCGTAACAATAAACCTTTGAAGACACCGCTCAGGTAGTGCTTTTGGATTCCTTCTTTTTTGAACTTTTTGCCCGTCTGTAATTGAGCTGCTTATATGATGATGTTTACTCGTTGCATTCCCTTTCTCGAGAAGTGATCTTATTTTCTTAAACCCAAATTATTCCAGGGAGATGGTTGTTGTACATCCAGATGCTGAGTTCCTTGATGATATTGCTGGAAAACTCAAAGAGGTCTGTGATAGCATTTACGCAATTTGAAGTTATGCAGGGAACTAGTATCTCTTTTAAGAGACATTAGATTCTTTCAAGTTTGTTGGATACCTTATAAGCTAGTTTTTTTCTCTCCCTCTCTGTATTTTTTTGTTTATTTATTATCATCTTCTTTGGGTGGCTGGGGTCTGTGAATATATTAATACAATTTTTTGTACGTTTCTTTTGACTTTTTTTCCACCAAAATTAGACGCATGAAAGCTGTGTGTATTTTTCCAGCGAAGTTCCTTTACCCCCTTTTACCTTTCATGCGAAATCTTCTTTCGTCCCATTGAGAAATATCAGGCTAGTTAAGTAGGTCTTTTATCATATACCTCTGGAGGATGCATATATTTTGGGATTGTGTGGATTATACCGAAATTAGCAACGTATTCCCTCGAGGGCTGGGTAGTTTCTAGATGTAGTAGAAGGCATAGAAAGAAAAAAAAATTAAGCATTCATTGGTTGTAGAATTTATCAAGAGATCAGATTAGTGGTTTTTTTTATTAGGAAAGTCCAGTTATGCAGTTTCAGTTTGTTCCTTTGGCTTTGATGTAGTGTATTCTGGCTCGGTAGTTTCTTTTGTAGATTTTATTAGCGACTCAGCATTGTGAGCATGGGAATTTGTTTTGTGCAACCTTCTATACAGTGGGTTCTACATGGATGGATATAGACAGTAGGCACTGGCATCTCTGTCTTCCCATTTTGACAGCTTTTTATTGGTATTACTTTAGTTATCAGTATGTGTAGACTATAGTTTGCTGCTACTTATGTACATTGAGAAATTCATCATAATTTGAGACATTTAGTGTGTTGAATAACCCATTTCCTATTTTATGTTTTTCTTTTTATATAAGTAATCCATTCCCCTTTCTGCTCACCTTGCTTTTTATGTTTTCAATTTTTGAAACCAACTTTGATTATGCTGAACTAAAACTTTCCATAAATTATTTATTTATTTATCTTTTGTTCTGCAGGATTTTTTATGATATGGACTGGCACCAACACCTTTTTTTTTCCTTTTCAATTTTGTGGGATTAAACTATGAGAAATTAATTGTATTTTCATTTTAGCATCCTGTCATATTGGTGAAAATAACTTTTTTGTTTTTGGTATTTATCTTTTAGATATTATTTCCTGTTCTCTCTCTCTCTCTCTCTTAAAATTCTACTTCAGATAATCAGATTATATTTGACCATTATTGGATCTAAATTTTTGTAAGACTTACGAGTAAAAAATGTACACCCTTGAAACCATGGTTAAGTCTGAATATTTTTTTCTAGAATGGGTTCCCATATTTCAGTAACAATTACACCGGGATTAAAATTATGAAAAATTTAGTTTTCTCTGAAGCTCTCTTCTTCTGATTGGAAGAAATATTATTCTCGGCATTCGTTTAAACCTTTTTATGAATGCTATTATGTGTTTGATTTTTATTTCTCTGATATTTTAGAATATCAAGTTTAGATTTTAGAAATATACTCGAGTACAATTTAAATCTGAAGGGTTTTGTATTTATGATTACTGTGAACAAAACATTGAAACCTTAACATTTTGAATTATTTTCTTGGTTGAGAAATTACCATTTTCATGTTTATGAGTTTAATGCCTTGTTATCCATAATGCATCTTACATTCACAATAAATCGACATGTAGAACCATTAATCAAAACTACTAAACTTTTCACTTCTTCTATTATTTATTATTGCCATTGCAGTATGTGCTAGAGGAACTCAATGTACAATCTGTTGTTCCATGCAATGATCCTTTGAAGTATGCTTCTTTGCGTGCGGAACCTGATTTTAGGTATTTGGTCTAAAATATCTGCCAAAATTCTTTCCATATTTATTTCCTTGATACTTGAGTTTCTTATTATCTGCGCGTGTTTTTATAGTGCATTAGGTAAAAGACTGGGAAAATCAATGGGAATTGTTTCCAAAGAAGTCAAGGCAATGACACAAGAAGATATATTAGCTTTTGAAAAGGCTGGTGAATTTACTGTCAGTACACATTGTCTGAAGTTGACTGATATCAAAGTGAGTAGTTCTTCCCCTCCTTCCCATTTTCGGTCATGTTAAGGAGAGTAATTGAATCAACTTGATTCTTTTCTGGTTGTATTCTTTATTATGAATCTATGACAGAATTGGTTATCATTGTAAAAATTAGTTTAGTTGTTGCTAAGAAACGAATCACATTTAATGGAGAGAGTTATCAAGACACTAGACGAGTGTGGGGGATAATTTCCTGTGAAGATGCCGAATTGTTTCAAGATTCTTTAGGTCATTTGTGTGTTTGGGCATTTGGGTGTTTGAGCATTCATCTGTTGCTCTACATTTATCGAGAGATTGAACTTTGGCTGCATTGGTCATCTGTTATAGAGTATCTTGAAGGGTGGTAGTTTCTGATATTTGTAAGGACTGGAGGTGGAGGTGGGTAGTTCCGTTTTGTCGTGCTTATCTTCCACGAGAACTTCTTGTCATCTGTTATCTATCTTGTTTTAAAATATTTACTCCCCCAGTTCAGAAATATCACTTTATGTTCTACTTTTTCTAAAAACATATTTTTTTACATTATATTTCAAAATATTTTTATATTCTCAATATAATTTTTATCTTTATTTTTATATATTCGTAGGATAGTTGTATGTAATATTTTAAACTATATCAAATGTAGTTGAAAATTATAATGTATAAATGTCTTTTTGGTCCGTCAAACACTAAAGAAAGTTTCAATTGTTATGGAACGGAGGAAGCATTATTTTTTTCCGTATGAGAAATATTTTTTAAGTTAAAATTTAATCTTGAACATAATTTTTTGGTGAATAAATGAAGTCTTTGATGTATTGGAAGCTTATTTGTTAATTAATAGGTAGAAATCGAAAATCTTTACTTTCAGCACAGATTTGTCATGGGTAATATAATATCTAGCGGTGGCTAGACTTGGATTTAGGCTGTACTCATGATTCAGTTGTTGCTGCCATATATCATTAATATGTGATTCTTTGGCAGCATTTGAAAACTTCCTGAATTGTATTAGCTGTACCTTTTCTAGAATGCAACTTCTGCATAATTATTGGTGAATTGGAATTTCGAAGTGTGAAAAAATATATAAGGTTTATGTGTTTGCGTATATTGATTTTGTAGATCATTCGGGGATTTAAACGTCCTGATGATAGGACAGAAGAAGAAATGGATGCAGCAGGGGACGGTAGGGATCACAATGAGTTTTAATGTAATGTCTGTAACTTGATTTACATATTTCCCTGACTGTTTTACGCACCCATGTTTTAGGTGACGTGTTGGTAATATTGGATTTGCGTCCAGACGAGTCACTATTTGAGGCTGGGGTAGCTCGTGAGGTATTTGCAACTAATTATTCTTTTCTTGCAGAAATCAATTTATTTATGAGATATTTTTTAATCCTTTTTTTTATTTTTTATTTTTATAAATATATTTTTGAATGTAAAAAATTTCTGATGAATTTGCTGTTTAAAACATCGTGTAGATTGTAAATAGGATCCAGAAGTTACGAAAGAAGGCTGCCCTTGAACCTACTGACAGGGTGGAGGTTTACTTTAATTCATTGGATGAAGATAAAGCAATCTCGCAAAAAATTTTGAATTCTCAGGTAACATATTGTTGTTAAATTTTTTGGCAGTAGTTCTTGAATAAATTAATTTATTACCATTTATTATTGACACAATTGAACTTGACTGATATGTTTTTGCCTTTTTGATTTTCTTACGAGTGTTTTTGGGGTTATTGATGACCATCGACCAGTAGATACTTGGACTTGTAGCTGTTACTTTAGATATATGTTACGGATTTTTTTAAAAGTTGGTGTTTGAGTGCAACACCCCAGTCACACAAAAGATGTAGGAAAAATTTATCTGTGTATAAGTAATTAAATTACTACCAATCGTACCTTCAAGTCAGGGTTAAATGCTTTTTCAGTCACTGTACTATATGTCAACTTACAAATGGATAACTGAACTTTTTTTTCTTACAGTCAACTAACTGTACTCGATTTTTCTAACACAAAATTAAAAAAACCGTAAAGTCTGTTGACTTTTAACGGAAATGCCACATCAGCTGCATCAGTGTAAAAAAAATTCTTATGTGGCACAAATCATCCCATGTGGCTTTCTTACGTGGAAATTGAGGAAATAATTTATGGAAAAAATGAAAGATTTATGAAAAAAAGTTAGCCAAAAAAATAAAAAAATAATTGAAAAAAATATTTAATTATTTTTTTTATTAATACCAAATAAATTTTTATTTAATTCTTTACAAATAATATTAAAAATTAGAAAATTTTGATGGAAAATAATAAAATAAATAAAAAATATATTTAATTATTTTTGTAATTAATATCAAATAAATTTTTGTTTAATTATTTACAAATATAATTAAGGAAATTATAAAATAATTGAATATATGGATCTAAATAGGAAAATTTATACCAAATGAATTTTTATTTAATTCTTTATAAATAATAATATATTTGTAATTAATATCAAATTAATTTTTTGTTTAATTATTTACAAATAAAATAATATAAGTTAGAAAAGTTTGCCAAAAAAACAAGAAAATAAATGAAAAATATATTTAATTATTTTTGTAATAATATAAAATTAATTTTTGTTTAATTAATATCAAATATAATAATATAAATTAGAAAATTTTGTCAAAAAAACAAGAAAATCTCAACAAAACAATTTGACGGTGATAATCTGCATCCCACCGGAGCACCAGCAGCCTCACCATCCGACCTCCGGCAGAGACAAACAATGCGACTGATTTTGCCAAAGAATAACGATAGATGCACATGAATCAGTAGATGAAAATCTCAAACAAATCTCAGATCTGATGAGAAAACTCCATTAATTCCGACCACAATCAAATCTCAGATCTGATATGAGGAAACTCCATTAATTCCGACCAC
This sequence comes from Panax stipuleanatus, assembly GCA_020205555.1. Lineage (NCBI taxonomy): Eukaryota > Viridiplantae > Streptophyta > Magnoliopsida > Apiales > Araliaceae > Panax > Panax stipuleanatus. The sequence continues at coordinate 18,394,721 of CM035121.1, read as the reverse complement.
AAACAAATCTCAGATCTGATATGAGGAAGAATGGGTAGATCAAAATCTAACATAACATATTTAATTATTTACAAATATAATTAAGGAAATTATAAAACAAATCGGATAAAACTGAAGTTATTTAAACCCCTCTCCTCTTTCAAAACCTCTCGTTTCCGATCTGGATTTGGCCCGATTTAAAGCCGAAAAGAAAGTAGGAGAGATATTGGACAAGGGCATTGACAAAAAAGGTGTCGGCAGGCGATTGTGGGATGCGAAAATTGAGAATTTGGATTTCAATGAACTTGAGCAACTGAAGATTACACTGGAAGAAATGAAGAAAAAGCTTGCGAATTAGGAAAATCAGATTTATAAATAATTCATTAATTTGCCAAGTAAAAACGCACATATATAATGTCAAAATAAATTTATAAATATGTATGTATATAAAATAAATAAAAATTATAAAAATAAATTTATAAATATGTATATTTTTATAATTTTTTAAATAATTATACTTGTTAAGATTTTTAATTTTATAATTTTTATAATTTCCTCAATTATATTTGTTATTAATTATATAAAAAAAAACATTTGTAAATCTGATTTAATCTGATGATTTTATTTGTTCTTTTTATGCTTTTCTATTGTTAACAATTTACAAATTTATAAATATGTATATTTTTATAATTTCCTAAATAATTATACTTGTTAAGATTTTTAATTTTATATTTTTTATAATTTTCTCAATTATATTTGTTATTAATTATATAAAAAAATATTTGCTATTAATTACAAAAATAACTAAATAACTCTTTTTATTTTTTAATTTCTACCATGTATTTTTTTGCTAAATTTTCTGATTTTATTATAATTTTCTTTCATATTCCCCTTAATTTTAATTAGCAAATTTTTAGTTTTTATGTTTTATAAATGGCTTAATTATAAATAAAAATTTATTTAATATTAACTGCAAAAATAATTAAATATATTATTTATTTATTTTCTTGTTTTTTGGCGAATTTTTTAAATTTATATTATACTTTAAAATATTTTTTTCATAAAATTTTTCCTCCAAATCCACATCATCACTACCACGTCGCATAATCACTGCCACATAGGCTTTTTTTTAACTCAGCAGCTAATGTGTCATTTTCCGTTAAAAGTCAACAGAGTTGACGGTTTTTTTAACTTTCTGTTAGAAAAATCGAATACAGTTAGTTGACTGTAAGAAAAAAAATTTCAGTTATCCATTTGTAAGTCGACCTATAGTATAATGACCAAAAAAGCATTTAACCCCTTCAAGTCATGACCTTTTGGGTGAGCCTGGGCTAAGATGACCCAAGAAGATACTATTGGGCTACTGGTTTAAGGCCTTATTTAGATGGATTTGATTCGATTCGGACAACATTTGTCTGTGTATAAAGAATTAAATTACTACCAATAGTATCTTCAAGTCATGATCTTTTGGGTGAGCCTGTGGTAGGTTAAGATGACCCAATAAGATACTATTGAGCTAGTGGTTTAAGGCTTTATTTTGATGGATTTGATTCGATTCGGACTTGCGATTTGACCCGAGATTTGTTCCGGATTCGGATTTGACCCGGATTGTTTCATTGAGAGTTTATGTTATTGCACATTGCTCGCTGCACGTAATGTTTGATTTTTCGGAATACTTGTATCAACTTGAATTAATAATTGATCCAGTAAGTTGCTGATCTTAAAGAGTATCTATGTCATTAACTTCGACTTATGTCTTGTACTAATACGGGAGTAATATACCGACATTTTTTCTGGTCCAAAACATAAGTTTCCAATCTCATACCTGAAAACTAGAGATTAATACATTTAAAATCATGAAATTTTTACTGAATTCAGCCTAACCCAGAATTTGTTTAAGAGACATTGGAACCTAAAGTTAAACAAATTGTTCAATTTAGTTTTATTCTTCAAATATGTTGGACACGTTAGAATGTAGATATACCTTACTATTCATAGTTCAACATTATGGAGTTTACATTATGAACTGAGGGAAATGATGGTGTCCAAAATGTGGAGGTTTAACTGTACCATAGTTGTAATATATTTGAAGAACAAGGTTTAGTTGACTAGTTTATTCAACTTTAAGATTCAATGGTGGGGACCGGGTAAAAGAGGTAGAGAAGATTGAGAGAAAAAAGAGAGGTAACAGATAAATAAGCAATAATGTTTCTCAATAAAATTGTAATAGTCAATGAATGAATAATATGTAGGGGTTACAATGATTTTATAGGACCAATTAAAATCCCTAAACTTGATGACCAAGCAAGTTCCCAAATAATCTAACTAGCTAAAGAAATACAATTTCTTATAATTATCTACTAAAATTATTAAGTATATTAAAGAAAAGTTATTCTAGAATAATCTCCTTGTTGGGCTATTTATTGGAATGGATTTCCGCCAAAAGTAACATTGATCCAACCAACATGGTGGGGATCGGGTAGGGTTAGAACAGAGGTAAAAGAGGTAGAGAAGATTGAGAGAAAAGAGTGAGAGAGGTAACAAAGATAAATAAGCAATAATGCTTCTCAGTAAAATTATACTATTCAATGAATGAATAATATGTAGGCATGCTTTTATAGTACTAACTAAAATCCCTAAACCAGATGACCAAGTAAATTCCTAAATAATGTAACTAGATAAGGAAATAAAATCTCTTATAATTATCTATTAAAATTAATAAATTAATTAAATAAAAGCTATTCTAGAATGATCTCCTTCTTGGCCTATTTATTGGAATGGATTTCCACCAAAAGTAATCGTAGAGAATGTATTTTCTATATCTTTTCATATAAGTAGCTACATTTTTAGAATTAGGATAGCCCACATTCTAGGGGTTTAACTAGGAAATGTTTAAGCCTAAAAGTATGTTGCATGTTATGCTACTAACATTACTAACATTTACATGTTATGCTACTGACATTACTAACATTTACATACATCTGCTAACACTCCCCCTCAAGTTGGTGTATAGATATCTCGCATACCTAATTTGAAACATAATGGATGAAACATCTTACGACTAAGGTTTTTAGTCAGAATATTAGCTAGCTGATGATCTGTTTTTACAAAAGGTCAGGAAATAAGACCACTGGTCGACTTTTCTTTGATGAAGTGTCTGTCAATCTCAATGTGCTTCGTTCTATCGTGTTGTAATGGGTCGTTTGCAATACTAATGGTTGCCTTATTATCACAAAATAACTGTATAGGCCCTTTAATTGTAACATTCAAATCTTCTAACAAGGTTCGAAGCCACATTAGTTCACATATGCCCAAGGCGATAGCTCGATATTCAGCCTCAATACTAGATCTTGCCACCACGGACTGTTTCTTACTACGCCAAATAACAAGATTACCTCCAACAAATGAACAATAGCCTAATGTAGACCAACGATCCTCTATAGAGTCAACCCAATTTGAGTCGGAAAATGCTTCAACTTTCATATGATTATGTAGTGCAAACAATAAACCCTTTCCAGGAGCAGACTTGAGATACCTCAAAATTCTGTAAACAGTTTTCATGTGACACTGTCGAGGATCATGCATATATTGACTCACTATTCTCACAACATAGGATATATCGGGTCTAGTATGAAAAAGGTATATCAATCGTTCCACCAAACGTTGATATTTTTCTCTATCAACCGTTGGTCCTGTGCTTCCTACTAGATGATGATTAACTTCAATAGGAGACTCAGTAGAGTTACATCCTAACATACCAGTTTCTGTTAAGAGGTCAAGAACATACTTTCGTTGAGATAAAAAAATTCCGCTGGAAGATCTTGCAACTTCAATACCAAGAAAATATTTCAAAGGATCAAGATCTTTGATCTCAAATTCTTTGGCCAGGCTCGCTTTGAGATTAAATATCTCTTCATTATTATCACTTGTCACCACAATGTCATCAACATAAACAAAAAGAATGACAGTCTTTCTATTTATTTGTTTGACAAATAGAGTGTGATTTGCTCGACTTTGCTTGTACCCAAATCTAATCATTGCTTTGTGAAATCTACCGAACCAGGCTCTGGGAGATTGCTTTAGACCATATAAAATATTTCGCAGTTTACAAACTTTACCCTTGGTGACAGATTAAGCAAAATCAGTGGATATTTCTATGTATACTTCTTCCAATTACCATGAAAGAATGCATTTTTCACATCCAATTGTTGAATATCCCTGGGAGCTGTTGTTTTACACTCCTAAATTAACCTCACTTTCACTTTACAAATTCAAACAATTAGCACAGTAGTAAGCAAAGATCGATCCCACAGAGAATGATTTATTTTATATTTATTCTAATGTTTCCAAGAAAAAGGGGGGTTTTAAGTTGATTAACTAAATTTTCAAAAGAAATAACAATGATTAAAAAGATTCAATTCTTCAGTCCAGTATCACATTTTCACAATTATGGAGTAATCAAGTTTTACAGTATTTATCTTTCAATGAAATTAACAATCCTAGGTAACCGCGATCGCTAATTACCCGAAATTCTCTTTAAGTGTAAATCTAAAGTGACGATCGCCTCCAATAGATCCTAACTATCATATAACTTATAACTATCAGTATAGATTTAATACAATAGAAGGATGAAGAATGAGAATTAGGTTATTCCAAGTAATAATTATAGAATCATGAATTATTTAACTTGTCTTCTGAAAACTTTAATAATATCCCAAAGCTTGTCCACAATCAAGTATCACTAATTGCTACTTATGATCAGATATACATCGTTTGCTTAATGTATATCTTAATCTAGCAGATGATATCAATTTACTAATTTAATCTTGTAGAATCACATTAGTAAACTGAATAGCATACAAGAAGTGTAAGTAGATAATCAAAATAAATCTAATGCACGAAGGAATAAATAAATAAACTTGATTTCCGTTAATTATGAATAAGGTTCAACATCCTTTCAGAACTGATTTGAGAAGATTAGCCTGACATGCCTCCGAGTCTGCACTCCAATGGTGTAGATGATAGATGATAGAATGAATAATTAAAACCCTGACTGTTATATCTATTTATAGTGCTAGACAAAGTCCTAAATCCTATGAGAACTAGAAATCTAAATCCTAATTGGAATTACAAATCATACTCTAGTTTCCATAGAGGATTAAAATCCAATAAGGAAATAAATCTCAGTTTAAGGATATCCTAAATCTGATATAAGTATCAATCCAAATTCATGTAGAAGTCTGCCAAAATCTGCTTTTAGAAATTTTCCAAAATTTCAAGATTTCCCGATTTTCCCTCTCAAATTTGTTGGGGCGAATTTCCATTTCATGCTGTGGCATCCTTTGGTAGAATGGTCATAACTTTTGATCCGGGATGAGTTACGAGGCCTTCTACCTTTAAAATTGAAGCTCTCTACGAGATCTACAACTTTTATTCATTGCGAATTGACAGATTCTGGCTGGTTCAAGGTCGAAATTGGGCTCTAAGTGACTGTTATGTAAATTGCAACTCCAAACTTTGAGGTTCAACGTCCGTTTGGTAAAAAGCTCATAACTTTTTCATATGAACTTCGATTGGGACAATTCAAGATGTTCCGGAAAGCTAAAGAATAGCTCTACAATAAAACCCAAGTTCCAAGCTAAGAACTTGCATCCAACTTAGCATTAAAAACCCTGCAATCTTCCTTTTTCTCGTTTCAGCTCCAATTACTCTTGAAATCATTAAACACCTTAATAAGCTCATATACACATGAAACATGCAATAAAACTAAATATAAAGGAATTATAATCGTAGAATATTATGCACTCATCAAATTCCCCCACACTTGGCCTTTTACACGTCCTCGTGTAAAACAAAAGTTTGATTTCCAGAAGAATTTATCCAACCATAGTGTCAAAAGATTTCAAGATACAAGTCATGATTATCAACACAGAAATCTAATCAATAACTCATCAGTTAACTCGTAATTCACAACCTTACCATTTCACCAATGAATTTCATTAAATCAAACCGGATCCACATAAGCAACTTTCCTACAATCCACATACTCACTCAAAAGTCAAAACTCAAATCATATTTCCTGTTTTATCATTTTTTCCAAAACCCTTTCACATTCTCTTTGTTTTTCAGGTGAATGCATTTTATGCTCCGTTTCACCTTCCTCAATCTTTCTTAAGTGAGTGCATTTTATACTTCATCTCACTTAATTGCACATGTTTATGGGAGAGTGTGTTTTACGCTCCATCTCATCCCACCACATAGTTCCTCTTTTGCTTCTCTTTTTTTTTTAACAATTTCTTACATTGATTTTCAACTTTTCTAATTGTTCTTCCACATGGTCCTGTAAGTAGCATAAGCAGTTTAACAGTTTGAAATCATGAGATTAGTGCACATAGACAACTCCACAGATAACTTCGTCAAATAAACATGTTTCTCATATTCAAGTACTCATGTATCACAAATTCAATTCAAATCAATTACAATGGATCATGACTTAGTTTTCATCATTCATTAACCATTTAAGCATCAAACAGATTTTGAATTTTAGCATTGATTTTCAATCTTTGACTTTAACCTTCGAACATATAGGCAAATAGAATCATTGAACGCAAATTTTTCAAAAATTTTCAAAAGGCATCAAATTTTCAAATTTCCTATCAAAATCGGATCAATATCCCTAAATAAAATAAAAACCTAAATCTTTCCCCTCCCCACAGTCAAACCTTACATTGTCCCCAATGTAAGAAAATCATGCAAAGAAGAAAGAAACTACATGCAACTACAAAAACTAAAAAGTAAAGGGATAGAAAGATCAAATCTGAGTTCTTAGGTTGCCTCCTAAGCAGCTGTCCTTGTTCATTGTCATTGGCTTGACATCATCATTCTCATCCTATGTAATTGGGCTTGTGTACTTTAAGTGGACTGGTAACAGTTTCAATTCAATAGGAGCATCCTTTAGATTTTGGTTCTGCTCCATTCCAGCCCTCAAATCCTCCTTGTATAATTGCTCAAGAGATTCCTGCACTATAGAGAACAACATCAATAGCAAAAATGGAATTAACATTACCAAGATACCTTTTGACTTCATATATGCCGAACTGGACATTTGTAGCGTCCATCTCCATGGTAAAGGTCCCATGGTGCTTATCATTCACTGTTTCTGTTGTTTGCACCGATGTATCAACTATATCCTGTTTGTAAGGATATGCAGAATTTATCAAATTATTCTCCTCTTCCTCTTGTTCCTTCTCATCAAATTCTGTAATAGCACTACTATCTGTTCCTGAAGTAAGCACTGAATCTTCTTGCTCCTCATCGTCACATCCCAAGGTAATTGCGCTTACATTCTCAACAGTTGGAGGAGATAACTTCCCTAAGCCTTGAGATTCCAAACTACTAACTGTGGTAGCAAGTTGACTCGTCTGATTCTCCAACCTGTGGATGGAAGTCCTTGTCTCTTGCTGGAACTGCTGTGTCCGACTCATGAATGCTTTGAACATATCCTCCATAGATGTTCCAGAATTGGAGGTACTTCATAGCTCAAGTCGGGATGATCTCTCCATCCGGGATTGTGAGTTTCTGCCCAAGGATTATATTGATATTGTCCTAAGAATGTCCCCACAGCATTGACTTGTTGCACAGTTTCATCCTCTTGCAATATTGGACAGGCATCTGTAGTATGCCCTGCCCTGACTTTGAGCAAATTCTACACACCTTTGTGACTTGCATATTCCTTGTAGCCATTTGATGAAGCAAAACAGTTAATTCAGAAATTTGTAGCTCAATATTACTTGTGCTTACCCCATTTACCCTTTTTGGTGTATGATCCACTCTAGTTACATACTGTTGTGAGTTGGCTGCCATAGTTGCAATTAAGTTCCTTGCAGCTTCTGGAGTTTTGTCTACCAGTGCTTCTCCACTTGCTGTATCAATCATGCTTCTATCCATTGGTAGCAATCCCTCATAGAAGTACTGAATCAAGTGATGACCATCAATTCCGTGAGGTGGACAGCTGGAACACAACTTCTTGAACCTTTCCCAACACTAGTAGAGATTCTCTCCTTTGAATTGCTTGATTCCACATATCTCCTTCCTTATGTTAGCAACTCTTGAAGCAGGAAAGTACTTCTCCAAGAATAGCTTTTTTATTTCAGTCCATGATCGTATTGATCCTGAAGGAAGATAGTATAACCAGTCTTTAATCAAATCTGCTAGTGAGAATAGAAAAATTCTAAGCTTGATTTGCTCCTCTGTCACTCCTTGTGATTTCATCGTAGAACACACCACATGGAACTCCTTTAGATGCTTGTATGGATCTTCATGTGTAAGACCGCGAAAAATAGACAAAAGATGAATTAGTCCCGAGTTAAGTTCAAAAGCAATTTCTAAAGTAGGATATTCAATACATAATGATGATTGATCAAGATCAAGAGTAGCTAGTTCTTTTAAATTTCTGTTGTTTGGCATCGCCATCTTTCCTTCTTCAAGTGATGGACCAAGAGCTTCTTCTATATATGCAGTTTTCTTTATCTTTTGACCAAAATTTAAGTCAATAGAGTGAGGATTGAGTCATACAATAAATAAAAAAAAAAAAAAAATAAAAATAAAGAATAAATAAAAACAAATAACACTCCCCGACAACGGCGCCAAAATTTGGGAGCTGTCGTTTTACACTCCTAAATTAATCTCACTTTCACTTTACAAATTCAAACAATTAGCACAGTAATAAGCAAGGATTGATCCCACAGAGAATGATTTATTTTATATTTATTCTAATGTTTCAAGAAAAAATGGGGGTTTTAAGTTGATTTAACTAAATTTTCAAAAGAAATAACAATGATTAAAAAAATTCAATTCTTCAGTTCAGTATCACATTTTCACAATTATGGAGTAATCAAGTTTTACAGTATTTATCCTTCAGTTAAATTAACAACCCTAGGTAACCGCGATCGCTAATTACCCGAAATTCTCCTTAAGTGTGAATCTAAAGTGACGATCGCCTCCAATAGATCCTAACTATCATATAACCTAGAACTATCAGTCTAGATTTAATACAATAGAAGCATGAAGAATGAGAATTAGGTTATTCCAAGCAACAATTACACAATCAGGAATTATTTAACTTGTCTTCTGAAAACTTTAATAATACCCAAAAGCTTGTCCACAATCAAGTATTACTAATTGCTACTTATGATTAGATATACATCGTTTGCTTAATATATATCTTAATCTAGCAGATAATATCAATTCACTAATTTAATCCTGCAGAATCACATTAGTAAACTGAATAGCATACAAGAAGTGTATGTAGATAATTAGAATAAATCTCATGCACGAAGGAAAAAATAAATAAACTTGATCAAACTGTTAATTATGAATAAGGTTTAACATCCTTTCAGAACTGAATTAAGAAGATTAGCCTAACATCTATTTATAGTGCTAGACAAAGTTCTAAATCCTATGAGAACTAGAAATCCAAATCCTAAAAAGAATTACAAATCATACTCTAGTTTCCATAAAGAAATAAAATCTAATAAGGAAATAAATCTCAGTTTAAAGATATCCTAAATCTGATATAAGTATCAATCCAAATTCATGTAGAAGTCTGTCAAAATCTGCTTTTAGAAACTTTCCAAAAATTCAAGATTTCCCAATTTTCTACTCAAATTTGCTAGGGCGAATTTCCATTTCCTATTGTGACATCCTTTGGTAGAATGGCCATAACTTTTAATCCGGGAGGAGTTACGAGGCTTGCTACCTATAAAATCGAAGCTCTCGACAAGATCTACAACTTTTATTCCTTGCGAATTGACAGATTCTGGCTGGATAAGGTCGAAATTGGGCTCCAAGTGACTGTTATGTAAATTGCAACTCCAAACTTTGAGGTTCAACTTTCGTTTGGTAAAAAGCTCAGAACTTTTTCATATGAACTTCGATTGGGACGATTCAAGATGTTCCGGAAAGCTAAGGAATAGTTCTACAATAAAATTCAAGTTCCAAGCCAAGAACTTGCATCCAACTTAGCATTAAAGACCCTGCAATCTTCCCTTTTTTCTCGTTTCAGCTCCAATTACTCCTGAAATCATTAAACACCTTAATAAGCTCATATACACATGAAACATGCAATAAAACTAAATATAAAGGAATCATAATTATAGAATATTATGCACTCATCAATCCCAGCCAAAGTTCGCTGCACATGAGATTATGGTACGAACAGAGATCATCTTCGCCACAGGAGCAAATGTCTCCTGGTAATCAATTCAATGAGTTTGAGCATACCCTCTTGCAACTAGCCTGGCTTTGAGTCTCTCAACTATCCCATCTGGCTTCTGCTTGACTGTATATATCTATTTGCAACCAATTGGTTTTTTCCCATAAGGAAGAGTAACTAGTTCCTATATATCATTCTTCTTCAGGGCATTCATCTCCTCAATCATAGCTTGTTTCCAATTCTCATCATTGATTGCTTCTCTCCACCCCTGAGGAACAAATATTGAAGACAAGGAAGAAACAAAGGAGTGGTAGGAAGCAGAAAATTTATTATAGGCTAAGAAATTAGAGATAAAATGTTGAGTACAAGATCTAACTCCTTTTCTGAGAGCAATAGGAATGTCAGTATCATCAGAAGAACAAGTAGGGTTAGGATTCTCACCATTAGCATTATCAAGAACAGGTGCGGAGCAAGGGTTGTGTAGTGGTGCAGAAATGGTGACCTTATTCTTGCCTTTTCGAACATAGGTCCTCAACTCAGGCTCAGGCACCTCCCCCTGTGTAGAATTATCAGAAACAACAATAGGAACAAGGCTTGTAATACCAGCCTCAGAAGGGATAACTGGAACAGGGCTTGTAATACCAGCCTCAGAAGGGAGCTTCTCCTCCTTATTAGTAACATCCTCCCCCGAGGAGAAGAGGAAGAAGAATAAAAAGGTTCTAAATCTTAAAAAGTTACATCCCGAGTGACAAATTTTGTTAGAAAGAGGATAATAATATTTATAACCTTTTTGAGTTGAAGAATAACCAATGAAAACACACCAAAGAGCCTTGGGATCTAATTTGCCTGAGTGGGAGATTTGTCATGTACATAGCACACAACCAAAAACTCGAGGTGAAGGAGGACTGGTCGTGTGTTTGAGAAGAGAGGACTTTTGTTCCCAAGAATTCTAAAAGGCGGTTAATAAGAAATGCTGCAGTCAGAACTGCATCTCCCCGTAGAAACTTAGGGGTTGTCATGGTGAACATAAGAGTGCGGGCAACCTCTAGTAAGTGGCGATTTTTCCTTTCCGCCACTCTATTTTGTTATGGAGTTTTGACATAGGAGGTTTGAAGAATGATACCATGCTAAGAGAGGTAAGATTCAAAAACATGATTGTTGCCAATGTTCGAAAAAAGCGCTCGAGGCGTACGCCTCGAGGCGCGTCTCGTGGCGAGGCGGAAGGAGGCCAAGGCGAGGCGGGCGCAATATTAGGCAACAAAGAAACTTACGCCATCTTCGGCTGAGGCGTCCGCCTCAAGGCTTTGCGCCTCAAGGCGCCGCGAGGCGTGAGCCTTAATTTGGCTAACCTAAATCGCGCGACAGTCTGTTCGAGACACTAGCTTCGCTTCAGCCTCTAGGTTCGCTTCATCCTCCTTCGCCGGCACCAGGTTCCAGGTATTCTTCCTTCCTCTTCTTCTTCTTCTTCCTTCTTCCTTCTTCCTTCTTCCTTCGTCCTTCTTCCTTCTTCGTCCTTCGTCTGTCTTCTCCTTCGTTTGTCTTCTCTTCGTCTGTCTTCTCTTCTGCCTCTGTTTTTCTTCGTCTGTCTTCTCTTCTTCTTCGTCCTTCTTCCTCTTCTGTCGTCTTTTTTTATTTTCTGTTAAGGTTTTGTACTTTAGTTTTTAGTTTATGACTTAATTAATTCTTTTAATTAACTAAAATATATTAACTAAAACATATATTTGGGTAATAATAATTTACTAATCTGCTTGCATATAAAAATCTGTTGATGTGATTCTGTGAAAAAAATTGGGTAATAAGTAATAACATATATTTGGGTAATGACAATTAACTAACACATATATTTGGGTAATAAGTAATAATGTTATTACTAATAACATTCTTATTGCACTGAAAAATCTGGTTGTGTCCACTTGCAGACATAGTTTCATTCTTATATAGAATAACATGAATGACTTTTTGTCCCATTTATTTACATATTGGGTGATTCTTATTGATGTAAAAAAAGTTAAAACTAATAGAAGTAACCTCCAAGTACACCAAATTAAGTAAAAGTGACCATCTGATCATAACATTGGTCGGAATAATGTATTTATATGATTTTAATATTTTTTTAATCTTTTTAAAGTTAATTTAATTGTGTTTTTTATATAGAACAATACATTTAAATAGTATAAGCATGTATATACTACTTCAAATAAATAAAATTCATTACAAATTACCACTTTACACATAAATAATTAATCTCATAATTTTTTTAGGACTTTTAGGTCTTCAAATCCGCCTTGAAGCTTACGCCTCGCCTCGTCCGGAGAAAAACGCCTCAAACCGCTTTTAGCTTTTTCGAACATTGATTGTTGCTATATTCACGGCCATTATCACTATGGAGAATTTTGACTTTGACATTAAATTGGGTTTGAATCATTTTATGAAAGTCCTGAAAACAATAAAATACCTCAGATTTGGAACGCAAGAGATAAATCCAAGTGATACGAGAATGACAATCAATAAAATTAACAAACCATCTAAAACCAAAACGGGAAACAACCCGAGAGGGTCCCCACACATCAATATGGATAATAGCAAAAGGTTCAAAATGCCGACTGTTAATAGCAGAATAGGTCGAACGTTTGTGTTTACCGAATTCACATGGTTCACACAAAAACTGAGTTCTGTTATATTGCTTAACTAACGATAGAAATAAAGACTACAATACTGAAAAAGAAAGATGTCCCAAGCGTCGATGCCATTGATGAAGAGAGGTTAGGCTCGAGTCAGAAGTAGAGTGAAGAGCCTGAGTCGAGGACATGTTAGACAAGGGAACATCTAGGTAATAAAGACTATCAACTGCACTACCACTCCCAATCGTCTTCCCTGTCACCAAGTTCTGAAAAACACAATGATTTGGAAAAATGGTCACTGAACAGTGTAGAGATTCAAAAAGACGTTGGACAAATAATATATTCGCAGTAAACAAAGGAATATGAAGAACATTTAATAATGTTAATGAAAGAGTACAAAATACAGAACCAAGCCCGGAGATAAAAGACAGGGAACCGTCAGCTACTCGAACCTTGTCTTTTCCAGAGCAAGGCGTGTATGAAGTAAAAAGGTTTGAGGACCCTAGTCATATGTTCGGAGACACCTGTATCTATAATTCAACTAGTGCAAGTTGATGAAACAAAAAAGGCACAAGAATGGATACCTGACTGGGCATAATGAGGAGTAGATTTGGAACAGAATTTTTGAAAAACTGAAATTTTATCAGGAGTAAGTGAAGTAGTAGTTTCTGAAGTACTGGGTTCATCAACAGAAAGTGGTGAAGACATGTAGACCTGGGATTCACGTCCACGACCACGACTTGACCGACCTCCACGCCCTTTAGGACGCCCATGAAGTTTAAAGTATCGATCCCTGGTATGATTCTTTCCTTCGCAATAATCACATTTGCGGGACTCCTTCTCAACAGGAGACTGAATGGGGAAGCCAGGCTTAGGATATGAAGTAACCAGGACTGATCGGTCAACAGGATTTAAGTTTAACCAACGTCTACTTTCCTCTTGCTGGACTCTAGCATGAGCCTCTCGCAATGATGGTAAAGGTGTTTGACCGATCAATTGTGCTCGAACTTGATCAAACTCAATGTTTAAATCAATCAAGAAATCAACAACTCGATCCTCATTAACAAACTTTTGATAAGCAGCTGTATCTTCTAGACATTTAGCTGAAAAAACCCGTTAATGATCGAGTTCCTACCAAAGTGCATTAATCTCTGCAAAATATTATGTCACAGGCTTCTCCCCTTGACCCAGCTCTTGGATTCGTTTACGGATGTTATATGCTTTAGACATATCACCAGAAATAGAGAAAGTTTGAGAGATAGTCTCCCAAAGTTAATATGTCGTGTCTAAGAATATGTAACTACTTCTCATACTGGGTTCCATTGAGTTAAAAATCCATGTTTTTACCATGGAGTTATCAGATTTCCATTCTTCTTGGGTCACACCTGCTTCAATTGACATACAACATGTTTGTGACCAAGTTAGATAATTGTTTCCATCCAACTTAAATGGACTAAGAACCAGAGCAGAATTGAGATGATGATTTCTAATCAACTACCCTTTATTGGTTTCAGTAGAACCATCACTATGAATGGAACCAGATTCGGCCATGGTGAGGTAATAGGAGCAACAAGAATTATCCAAAGAAATAACAGCAAGGATAATTTTCAGGCTCAAAAAACAGGAAATTATTCAAAAAAACAAAAAAACAAATTAATGCAGTTAATTTGTTCTATTAGGATTCACTCTTATATTAGCCCACTTAAATAGCAGTAATAGAATCCTTTAAGGAACTAACAGTAGGCACAGTTAGGGGTGTGCGACGGTAAATTATAGTACCGAACCGTACCGAATCGAACCGTACCAAATACCGAAACTACTCAAAAATGGATACCGAAACCTGTACCGATTAAACCGGTATACCGAACCGGTTAAACCGGTTTGATACCGGTTCGGTACCGGTAAATACCGCTAATACCGATTTTTTTAAATCCGCAATTTAAAATGTCCGGCCCAAAATAAAAGCCCATCTTCTTCAGACCAAAGAGACATAACTGGGCTTACTAATTTTTTTGTAAACCTATATATCATGCAATTTAAAATGTTAAACCCAAAATATAAGCCCATTTTGAGACAAAGAGACATAACCTTAAATAAAACCCTAGTCCCTGTCTTCTCCTTCCTTCCTCAACAGTGAACACTAGCCGCCTCCCCACATGATCTAATTTGCTCAAGGAACAAACCCAAAAGAAAATTAGAAGTGAAGATTGAAGAAGAAGAAAATAACATCCCTTCATCTACTCGCACTGAAGTTGAAGAAGCACAAATTAATTACCCTATTCTGCCATCCCTTCATCATCTTCTTTAATCATCTCTATTTACAGCAATCTTGGTTGGAAGAAAGTTGGGCGAAAGTTTATATATATGTATGTATAATATTGTATATATTATATATATATAACATCATTCGGTATACCGATTTTGGTTCGGTAAATCCCAAACATGGAAAGGGAGGTACCGCTACCGTGCCGGAAAGTTCGGTATTTACCGGTTTTTTATACCGTTACCGGACCGGTGTCAAAACATACCGAACTGGTCGGTTCGAATGAGCCGGTTTCGGTAAAAAAACCGATTGTACCGTTGGATTTGAACACCCCTAGGCACAGTAAGTACCAGTTGCAACAGTAAGCCTTTAAGGAACTAATAGAGCTAACAGGAAACCTAACACCAGACAAACCTGAATTTTGCTAAATACTACCACTGTAGATATAAAGAGGATAGAGAAACGACCAAACTGGAAGAGACCGCGCCGGAAAAAAGTCGCCGGAAGGTGTCTCACGCGCCGTTCAACGATGGCGCTAGGCGCGTGGGGGCTCGTGCGGCAGTGGGTCGGAAAATTGAAAACTCCGGTCAGGTCGCCTAACACTGTAGAAACTTAATATAGGTTCAATTTCTCAAATCAAATTAATCTTGCAAGGTTTCTACTGGAAGAGATGATTGACAGCGAGAAACAAAGCAAGAAAGATAAAAAAACGCAGGTTTGTTATGGACTTTGCTCTGATACCATGTAGAGAATGTATTTTCTATATCTTTTCATATAACAAGTAGCTATATTTATAGAACTAGGAAATGTTTAAGCCTAAAAGTATGTTGCATGTTATGCTACTAACATTACTAACATTTACATGTTATGCTACTGACATTACTAACATTTACATACATCTGCTAACAGTAATATTGATCCAACCAAGTTGGGCGGGTCCTTTGGGCTTGTCCTACATCATTCAATGTCAAAAATAATTCAGGGTTTAAATAACTAAATGCTAAAGCCAGGGTTTAAATGTATTGAATCCTAAAATTTATATATTTTATCCTAAATATATATAAACATGTTTCTTAGTCAGAGTTACTGTAAATAGTAAATGAATATGCTCCATTTCAAATTGATTGTCATCTTGAACTCTAATGTCGCGACGGATTTTTAGAACCCTTGAACAACACAGTTAGAGAATATTTTTTTCATTTAGAGACTATTTTTATTTTATTTTATTAATTATTCAAAATTATTCTTTAGTATCTGAAGCGAAATTCTGAAAACAAAGGAGAAATATAATGTCTAAATGTGCCGTAAACATGTCCTGAAATATGTAATGTACATCGTATGAAACATGAAGCTCATTTGGGATGGTGGGAGTAATAAGTTACATATGAATTTATTTATCCTCGTATAAGGTAAAAAAGTAGCTGAATTATTATAAAGAAAGAGAAAATAATTTCTTCATTTTCAATGTGCAGGAATCATACATAACAGGTGCACTTGGTTCTTCTTTGCTTCCTTCATCCAAGATTCCACTGCACGCGGTATGTGGTCCACTTTCACAATTCTATTAAGTTCAGTAGCGAAGCCATATACAAGGTTGTGGGGTCAATCGACCCTATTGAAAAATAAATTGCTTTATAATGTAAGATAAATTTTAAAAATTTTAAGTATTATATATAAATTGACCCCACTAAAATTTTATAAATTTTCTATTATACGGGGTCAAATTGAAAATTTATAACTTTGTCAATTAAATTTTAACCACATATGACTCATATCCGCTCAATATATGCATATATCTTTATAATATTTTAAACTAAATAATAATCTAATTTATATTATTTTTAAAAATAAATAATGAATTACTTACTTATGAACAGTTGTTATTACAAAAGACTATTATGAGTCAATATAGTGTATATATACCATATATTATTACTTATTATATTGTCATTGTAATATAGTGTATATATATATATGTGTGTGTGTGTGTGTGTGACCCGAAAGTATAAAAATATTAAAAAAAATTGGCTCGGGCGCGCTGCCTCTGAACTCCCGCCAAATTATTTATAGCTTAGTAATAATTTTGACCTCACTGAAAAATATTTCTGGCTTCGCCACTGATTAAGTTGATAAGTCGTGTCATATATACTTTTCTGAACTATGCAACTTTCATTTTATTCAAGCTGATACATCATTAGAATTATCATTATTACTAGTGTAAATGGATTGCTACCAAGAAAATCTTTTGGCCTTTGATTTCCTAATGAGATATGGAGGTATTTTGGGTGATAATTGGGGTTCAACTACATTTGTTGAAATGCACAATCTGGATCTGTTCGGCAGAGCCCAAATAAGTCTTGTATATCTAGTCTAGAAATTACCTTGATGAGAATACTGAAAATTACCAATTCTAACCCATCAAAATAAAACATTAAGGATATACATAAATGATGTCAATTATAGAACTGATGAAATGAAAATAGATCTGAGGCAAGTATCCAAGGGATGAGAGATTCTCTGTATTATAAAATATCTGTACTAAATTCAGTCATGGTTGAGAGTCATGCTCTAGTATTAAGTAATAACTTGCTTCCTAAAACTGGAGAAAAGATAACTTATTTGTTGTGAGAATTAACCATGTGCTCTTCCTTCTTCCATTTTCATAACTTGTTTTTGCAAGAATTTGCTATGTCTTCTTCCTATTGCTATCCTCGTTTCTTCTTTCAGTTTACCTCTTTTCTTTTTAAATTCAAATTGGAAGATAATTATCAAATTTGGTAACCTCGAACGCTTAGAGACCATTTTCTTAGAAAATTTTAGAATTATTTTGTTTGTTGCTCCTTTCCATTAACTTTTATCCATTAAAGATTGAATTTGTCTTTGTTTTATCTAGAGTTCAATCAGGGGAAATGTTGAAACAAGACCAAATTATAAGAATTATGATTAGAACTCATTCTCTATTGAAATTTTGGGAATGGCAAATTGACCCACCCACACCATGCGTCTCCGGCCCTCTTCAACAACCCATATTCTAGTTAATCCCACCAGTCAATAGGTTAGTGCTAGAAGGAATTTTATCAGTCTCTTTAATGAAACATATCTCATTTCAAGATATACATGATACATCCATAATTGTTTGGACAAAAATGATTAACCAATTTATGTATGGAAAATACATTAGCTTAAACTTTCAAGTGATAGTGTGTTCGCTTATTTTAGACGAAAATGATTGCCCACTATCCAATTTGTTTTGAGGGTTTCGTTAGTTGTGGTTTCCAAGCTAACATAAAACAAGTTGCTCATGGCCTACATTACCACTGCTTCTTTTACCAAAGAAGAAACACAAATATTGTTTGGTGGGGAAATGGGTGTGATGAAGGGAAGAGGAAGACACTTGAATTTCAAAGGGCCTTATTATTGTTGTTAACCTATATTCTTATCGATAAGTTAGACACAGTGATCTTTTATGTTTTATCATGTGGTGAATAATTTATCTTAGGAAATTTGGTGATGTTTATAACATCTTCTATATGGCTAGGATTCAATGATGGCATGGCAAACTGTCTTAATGATATTCTACTTGATGTTAAGACTTTGTCTCCTATATTCACATTTAATACACAACTTTATTAAGAAAAATAGGAGGAAATGAATGTTTTACCAAAAAAGAGAAACATAAAAGGGGTAGAAAAGTAGGGATGCTTCTCAGTTATTTTTTAAGACAGCGCTTTGACTCTTGGAGATTTCTGCTTTGAGTTAGTTGCATATGAACCTTATCATTCAATATTCATACACTATCGGTTGTTCTACTTGCAGGAGGTCATCGCGGAGGAGAACTTTGATGGCATTTCGAACTTGAAGTTTGTCATCACTTTAGTGAGACCAGCATCGGTGTTTTCTCGGTAGTCCTACAGTTTAAAGTCTAGAAAAGAAAAAAGAAAAAAGTCTAGAAATGAAAGATTCCACAAGTCTTTCAATTCAAATATCAATATTTTTTTTTGAAGAAAATAGAGCCTACCAAAATTGAGGCACCACAGCTATTGTTGTTGTGTGATTGGAGAAGCATAATATAAAAGAACTATGCTAGGGAGTAGATAAAAGGAGAGAGAAGAAAGTTTCATCTAAGCAAAGTTCAGTTATAATTGTTTCATTTTCTTACCCTTTTCCTCATCTCATTTTTTCTCTTCTACCCATGTAAAAAACTCAAAGAGCAGTGTTAGTTCTCTTCTATTCTTTACTTTTAATTAATAGCCCACAAAAAGTGTAATTTCGATGGGGTGTGACATAAGTAGTATTTTCTATAAATTCGTAGAATTTCAATAGTGTTGGTTTATAAATCTAATGATGACAAATATTATTGGATTTATATTATTTAATGGACTTATGTTTTTAATTGTTTGGGCTGTTTTAAATATGCTTAATATATGATTGTATTAGTTAGGGTTGTAAACGAACCGAACTGTTCGTGAATCGGTTCGATTCGAATTCGGTTCGGTTCGAGTTCGACTTGCTCGTCTTGTCGAGTCGAGTTCGCACATAGTGTTCCGTTCGATTGCTCGATCGAACATATTCGCGAACCATGTGGTTCGGTTCGTCTTTGTTTGCGAACAGTTCGAGTTCGAATTCGATTCAATAAGTTCGAGGTCGGTTCGAGAAGTTCGATTTTTTAATTACATATTTAAATTGTTTCTAAAATTATAAATACAAATAATTGGTAATTTTATATTAAATTTTAAAGTTTGTCTTATTAATAATTTTTTAATTAATAGTAATTTTTTTATTGTCTAAACATTTTTTTGTTTTTTTTAATAATTGATTATAAATAAATTTTTTTATTAAATAATTAATAAATAATAATGTGTCTTCACCTCTAAATTCTAATTTAATTAAAATAATTTTCATATTTTTATATAATTTTTAACAATAATTGTTGGATTATTATAATTTACATCCCTAATAATTTAATAAATTATAACCCATGTCATAAAGCATATAAATAAAGTTATTAATCATCATGCAATGACAATTTGACATTAATTAAAGAATGATACAATACAATTGCTTATATTTAAATGAGTTGTTGAAATTGTCAAATTGAAATAGAGAATAGAGAAATCAAGTCATCATTGGTATGTATTGAGATTTCAGTAATAGACTAATAATCATTAAATTATTTACTGAATAATTTTGAAACTTTAAAAAACTACGCATAAATTTGAAGATAGAAAATAAAAACTAGATATTAAATTTAAAAATTGTAAAAAAAAATTGAATATTAATTAAAAATGACAACAAAAGAAATACATTACTAATATTAAATTGTGAATTTTTGATAATCATTTGTTTGTGGACTCTACTTGAAGTGGTTAGACCTTAAAGAGTTGAAAGACTATTGGATATTAATATTTGACTGTTGATATTTGTAAATAAAGAATTTCTAAGTCCTTATTAACTTTTAACTTTTAAATTTTAAGTTCTAACTTCTAAGTTCTAAGTAATCATTTTTGATTTTGGTCTTTTTGGATGAATGATGATTACAATATTTGGTCTAATTTTTGATTGAATACTTAGACTCTTAGAGAAGTCATTTTTGGTATTTATTTAACTGTTTTTTGCTTCAGAGTTCTAAGTTTGTTCGTGAACAAGTTTGTGCTCGTGAACAAATGTGTGTTCGTGAACAAGTTTGGTGTTCGTGAACATAGTTTGTGTTCGTAAACATTCGCCATGTTCGTGAACGTTCTCTATGTTCGTGAACAAGTTTCTGTTCGACTTGTTCGCGAACTCGATCATGTTCGCGAACAGTTCGCGAACACCAAGCGATCCGAACTTGTACATAGTTGTTGGTTCGATCAAGTTATTCGAACATGTTCAAGTTCAACATAAAGTGTTCGAGTTCGACAAAGTTCGATTCGTTTGCAGCTCTAGTATTAGTCCAAATTGAAATAATAGTCCATTGGATATTATCTTTCTAAACTGGGATTGCTGAATAGACTTGTTTTATTATATTGAGTAATATTATTTGAAAATGAGTCTTTTAAGGAACTGTTTTGATTTACAAGTCTGATCTGTTATTGATATTAGATAAAAGTCTATCAGGCATGTTATTTGTTCCTTTATTTCAGCTGTTTTGTTTCTGACTAAGATATTAATATATATATTTTATGTTCGTTGGATTTTGAAAGTTGCTGAGAACTTGGGATATTCCAACTAAGTTATGAGATTTTCATGCTAAACTTATTCTTTGAATTAGTTGGTCAAAACTAAAGAGATATATCTGCTGCGTAGTCCTTGCTAATCATAAAGCAGCCGTTAGTTTCCTTTTCTGTATATATTTCTTCTTTTTGGCTTCAACATGGACATCTCTTGAACCCACAACCAATTCGATATAATACATCAGAGAACTTTCATTGCATTATTCCAGCCATTTATTATAGTCTGTTAATTTGTTTTGTGCTGGAAATCTATTGTACTTTCTAAATTCATTTATTGTAAACCGAACACAAGCATAGTTTGGCTTGGGGTTTCTTGTTTTAGTTAGTCTGTTCAAAGAAGGATTCAACGGTCTCAGTGGTGAGAAGAGTTGCAGATGTGCAAAAATTACAGAGGTGCAAGGGGACATTGGTGTCCAAATCAGAGTTAAATTTCTTTGAACAGGGAAGTTTTCTTTGTATTTAATTGGGTTTTATAAGTTAAATAAAAAGAGTCTCTAATACTAGTTGGTATTGGGCGTGTATTAGGCCACTAGACTAGAGAATAGGGGCTGAACCAACTAAAAATCTTGGTGTCATTACTATTCTGCACTTTTCTATTTTGTTTGTTTAAATTCTGGATATTTTGTTTTACTCACATTTGAAGATACACTAATCCAGACACTAAAGCAGACAGGCATACATGTATGATAGTAATAGATGAAGAACATAAGCTAAGGCAGACACTAAAGCAGACAGTCATAGTTGTCTGATTTAAACCTGTTGTAGAAAATTTCAAAAAGTTTTCACCGTTTATCACTTTTAACTTAAGCACCTATTCACCCCCCCCCCCTCTAGGTGTGCTTATTTACAGAATTACATTTGGTATCAAAGTTTGGCTCTACTAATATTAATCTTAGCAGGTCGTAGGGAAAGATCATATGACACACCTCTACTTTCAAGAAGGTCAATCCACAAGCCGACCACCTCTATTGCTCGGAAGTGAGAACTTCAACTTTTAAAAATTCAGAATGAAGATTTATCTCAAGAGAGACCTATGGCAATGGTGGGTAGTTGAAAATGGACCTATTATTCTTAGACATGATGATGGTAGACCCAATACTCTCATGGACATGGATGCAAATGAAAGCTACATGTTTTCCTACAACTCAAGAGCCATGAACACCTTGCTAAGCAGAATGGTCCAAATTGAAGTATATAAAGTATCATCGTGCAACACAGCAAAAGAAATGTGGGACACTATCTTGATGAGTCACGAATGTACTTCCAAAGTCAAGGAGGTGAAGTTGAGTATGCTTATGCAAGACTATGAGTTATTCAAGTTAGAAAAGGATGAAACAATCAATGAAGCTTAAGCGAGGTTCCTTACTCTAATGAACTCTCTCAGCATGCTAGGGAGAAAGATTGAACAAAAAAAAATCAATAGAAAGCTGTTGAGAATCATGCCTAAACGATTTGCACCAAAGGTTATAACTCTTCAAGATTCAACAACAATCAGTACCATGGAAACTCTCACTTTATTTGAATAGCTTGAAGAATTTAAAAAATCAGCTAAGAAGGTATGATGAAGAAGATGAAGTACCAATAAAGAAGACATTGACACTTCAAATCGAAAGCAACAATGAAGGTGATAACGAAGATTTTGAGGAAAATATTGAAATACTCTCAAGTAAACTCGAGAGACTACTTCAAAGGAAGAAACAAATGAAGAATCAGAAAAGTAGCTCAACTCCAATGAGCAAGTCCAAAATAGAACAAGAAGAAAAAATTGTCCAACTCTGTTTCATAGGACTAGAAGATGATGATCAACTTGAGGTAACAAATTTTCATGAAACTTTTGAAATATCTATGCCTGATTATATTGCTTTACAAAATAAAAATCAACAGCTCAAAAAGAAAATTGCTTATTTTAAGAATTGCGTAAATGAGTTAATGAATGAAGTTAAGTCGCTTATTAAAGAGAGAAAAGAAAATGAATATCTTAAAAACGAAAAATGAAGTTTTAAAAGAAAATTTGAAAATGAGAGATGCATGCATAGATGCTTTTAATGATGGAAAAATAATGAATGTGAGACATGATGATAATGTAACAAACGCATAAATAGCATCTTAAAAAATGATATTGCTAAATTTGTGCAAAGAGAAGAGAACCTAAATGTTATGTTAGGGGTACAAAGGTTCAGTCTTGATAAACAAGGAATTGTGTATAATCCTATTAAAAATGTGAAAAATAGAACTAATAATAATATTAGAATGATTAATAGGAAACTAATGCATAAACCACTTTATTTTTCACCGTTTGTTACTTGTAAAAAATATGGTTTTAAAGGTCATTTTGATTCTAATTATAATAAATTTAGAATACAACAAATTTGGGTAATGAAATGTGATTTATATGATATTAACCCAAAAAGACCCAATAAGATTTGGGTACCAAAAAAATAGAGACTATTTTCTTGTTTTGTATGTCTCAAGATCAAAAAGGAGACGGATAATACTTTACTTTGAGAGAGTAAGTTACTTATAAATTATTTGGCGAAATCTGTAAGTACCTCATATTGTTTACTTGCTATATGTGATTTTTTATAAGCTTGCTCTAATGTTATTACTTATCCTTACGCTTATTTCTTTTACTGTTCACATAAGAGGGTGAGATAACTAAATTTAAAAAGTTCGTTCTTATGAATTATTTTTTGATGATGTCAAAGGGAGAGAGATAAATTAATATGAATGGTCTTATGTAAGACCCCAACTTTTATGAATAAAGATTTAATTTTTTTTATATATTATTTTGAAATAGTAAGGTGTTGATTTGATAAATATGGTAAGTTATGGGTGGAATGTGCAAATTTTTACAAAATAAGCAAGTAGTTATAAAATATTCATTGTTGTCGGGGAATATTCGTTTGGTCATGGAATATTCTTATTGTCGGGGAATATTCGTACGACGGCGCAGCCATTTGTGGGCCCCACAACGGAATAACTGTCGGACATAGAAAGCGACAGAAATAACCTTTTTATAAAAATAGCGGTAAAACTGTTACCGTTAAACTGTTAAAATAACCGGTGATAAAAATACAGTAATACGCGTTGTTGCACAATAGCACACGGTATTGCACAATATTTTGAATTATTTAATCTTACGTAGAAGGCACTTACTCAATTATTATTACAGTAATTACTGTTCAATATTTTATATTATTAATTCAATAATTGCATAATATTCTATTGGTTCAATAATTGCTACGTTGATATTTTATATCAATAATTGCTACGTTGATATTTATATTATTGATTCAATAATTGTCACTGTACAGTATTTCACATTATTAAATCAATAATTTATATTATTTGAATAATATTATTAAACAGTATTATTGGCAATGTCTAAGAAATTCTGTCTAGGAAATGGGTTAGTTAATCTAATTGCGCGCCAGTAAGAAGAAATCCTTATCAGAAAGCCCCCTCTTTCTTGGGAACGACCTGGTTGTCATTATTGTGGTTCTGTAATATTATTTGTGAATAATAATTATTGATAAAAATGATAAAAAAATATTTATTCAATGTGAATAGAAATGGAGGAATTTTTAGCAAAAGTAACAATTATTGAGAATAAATATTTTATCTGTTATGATAAAATAATTCATTCAAATTTAATATTATAATATTATATTATAAGTGTATAATATGATAATATAATAATATAATAGAGATGATATTTTTTACAACAAATTCACGATATATGAATAAAATGAGACGGAAGAGAGAAAATAAAATTTGAAATTCTTTTAATAATTATAAATATTTTAATATATATATATATATAAACATGTGGTGGAATTCATTATTTTAAAAGTGGAGGTTTTGAAATTTTGAGTGTGCTGGAGGTTTTCAAAAGTGGTGAGTGTGGAAAAATCATCCGTATGTAAACTTGGGTCATTTTTCGTTCATAATTTGGAAAAATCTTTCTTCTACAAAGTTGTAGAGAATTAAATTTTATATGGAATGGACATAAGGTTCATATTTTTCTGATAAAAGGGCTATTTATTATGAATTATTAAAGTTCCAGAATATTGAGTCTGAATCGATTTTTGGTGGAGGATTTTCTAGAATGTGCGGGCCCCACTCTTGTCCTTTGTTGGTGTGAAATGTGCTGAGCATTATTTCAAAAGTGTTGTGCTTGATTTTCAAAGTTGGTTGATGAGAAGCCACCGTAGGAAATTTTATCAATCCTGTTGTGCTAAGCATTTCCCATAAATAGGGTGCTTAGTTAAAAAATAAAAATCACACTAGAATCAGAAAATTTTCTCTCTATAATATCGAGCATATTTCTTGTGAGTATAAGGATAGTTTGAGTGTGGATTACGGTGCAAGATTTTTCTCAACAAAATATCCGATATTCCAGTCAGATCTAGTATTTTACTAAAGTAAAGGATATTATTTTTCTCATAAACGAAGTTATTTTTTCTTTCAATATTCATAAAGAATATTATTTTCTTTCGTATTCTATATTATGAAAGTG
This sequence comes from Panax stipuleanatus, assembly GCA_020205555.1. Lineage (NCBI taxonomy): Eukaryota > Viridiplantae > Streptophyta > Magnoliopsida > Apiales > Araliaceae > Panax > Panax stipuleanatus. Next base: position 18,368,914 of record CM035121.1, on the reverse strand, counting down.
ATAATATTTCATTTCATATTCCTAAATCTGAACTTACTACGGTAAGTATTGCTTCTATAATTCCTGAAATGATCAGAAATTCTTTAAGTTTTGCGATTCATCTAATATCATTTCACTAGAATATTGGTCTAAACTTTTTATAAAATTTTCATCTTTTCATGATGAGTTACTATTCACGGTAAAAAAAATATTATTTTTTTAATCTAAATTATCTTTGATTGGATCCAAGTTTTGAACTTCATTCTTGAATTTTGCTCCACAATTAATTATTACGGAGTATTCTTGAACTTGGATAAACTAAATTACGAATCCCTAATCTTTGTCCTTTATCTCACTAGATTCGTTCCTTATATTATTTTTCATCATCCTCAGTCTTAAATGGTGATACAAACGAATATCTTTGGCCTGTAGTGCAAAGATGAATGATTATTTGATGAATATCTTTGGCCTGTAGTGCAAAGATGATTACCTGATGAATATCTTTGGCCCGTAGTGCAAAGATGGACAGGTGTTGAGATGAACATAACCACTGGTGATACAAATGAATATCTTTGGCTCGTAGTGCAAAGATGAATATTTGATTCGAGATATATATTGATTGATGTTACAGGGATAAAATATTGATGATGGACTTTTGAATCATAGAAGATAGTAGATATCATTCTCTACTTAACTCATCTAACGAATTATTATTTTCGCTGCAGTTGTTGATCTAAAACTTGTTGTCCATAATATTTTATCTAATTTGTTGAAGACTAACGATAATTTACTCTTCATTATCTTAGTCATAATATTCTTTACTGGGCTAGTTGAGCTCACCCTTTTCTTCCATTATTCTCTTTAGGAAATGAGAATGTCGCAGGGACTAGTCGAGGATTGGGGTGATGGTCAGAGTTAGAGCAATAACAGTCCTTACTATTTTGTAGAATAGTGTGATAATGATTGTAATTAGTGAAGACTGAATTTGAGTGTTTATATTTCGTATTATATACGATTTGTATTGAAGCTCACAGTTTGTGTGGTCGTATTTTGCACGACCGTTTGTTATAAAAGATGTGTATTTGGTTTCTGTACCATGTATTTGGCGACTCAAAATGGGTTGAGTATTGAACCTATTTTGGGGGCGTCACAGTTGGTATCAGAGCCATAAGTAAAGAGCCCTGAGCCTCTATCTGGTGACTCCTTGTATGGGATGCACCGAAGCCAGACTCTCCGTAGGAGACGCTGTGAATAACAGTGGCAAACTGATAGGTATCATTGTGAGGTGTTGTCCAAGGTTGGGATATGAGTCACAGTTGGTATCAGAGTCATAATTAAAGAGCCCCGAGCCTCTATCTGGTGACTCCCTGTGTGGGATGCACCGAATCCAAACTCTCCGTAAGGGAAGCCGTGAATAACGGTGGCAAACTGATAGGTACCATTGTGAGGTGCTGCGGTTGAAGCACCATGAGAGTCACAGTTGGTATCAGAGCTTAGGGATATGATCTCTGACGGAGATCTGGGAATAGAACTAGGAGGGGAGAGACGAGTAAAATTTTCGCTAGTGTTTGTCCTACCTAAGCTTATTTGGTATTTAATTGGTCGGTTGGAACATAGGGTTAATATGTGATATATTAATTTATTTGATTAACCCTTGTTTTGTGGCAGTATTTGAGAATGGCAACTGAAAATCTAAACAATAGAGTGAATAAGACCGTTGAGACACCTTTAATCACCAACCAGGAGAACGTGCAACAGGAAGGCAATATTCCTCTTATAAACAACATCACCGATCAAACGATGAACGATGAGATGTTTAGAAGCTTTTTGTAGTTCATGCAAAACTAGACGAGGGAGACTCGTGTTCATAATACAGGTGAAAATAATAACAACTCGTGGCTTGTTACTGCCAAGAAATTCAAAGAGTTGGGACCACCAGAGTTTCAGGGAAAGCCAGATCCAATCAAGGCAGAAACGTGGGTTAAGCAAATTACCAAGATATTTGATGTCTTGGGATGCACGGAGGAGCAAAAAGTTCCATTCGCCACGTTTATGTTCCGTGGAGAGGCAGATTACTGGTGGGAGTCTGTGAAGCGTACCCAACATGCCGCACTCAAGATGTCTTGGGAAGAGTTCCAGAAACTGTTCAATGACAAGTACTTTCTAGAAAGTATTCGTCATATGAAAGAGGTTGAGTTTATCAAACTGGAACTGAACAACATGACTGTAGGCTAAGTTCGCGGAGTTATCCCAGTTTGCATCTCATCTGGTGGATAATGAGGATCGTATGACGCGGATGTTTCTGAGAGGTTTAAAACCAAAAATTCGTCAATACCTCATTTCTCACAAACTTTCTTTATATTCAGAAGTTGTGAACAAGGCCCAATTATTAGAACGAGATAATGAGTATGTTCAGCCAAGGGACAACAACCAGGGTCGTACCAGTGGCAACAGTCATCGGAACAATGACAACTAGCGAGGAAAAAAGTATCATGACAGAAGCGGTAACCACTCCGGTGGTAATCGTGGTCATGATAATAGAAGAAGTGAGTCGGGGGGAGATTTTAAGAAGAAAAGGTACAATAATGATAACGTGAAGATGTCGACAGCAACACCAGCATCAACAACTGTTTTTAGGGGAGGAGAACGACCACCGGTCGTATGTTATAAATGCGGAGAAGAGGGACACATCAGTCCAAACTGCCCACAATAATTCAAGGTATGTTATAACTGTGGAAAGGAAGGACACATAGCTAGAGAGTGTCTGGTAGCGAAACCAAGTCCAACGGGAATGGTGACTCCAAAGGCTGTCCCGGACAAGTTAAAGTCGGTGGTTCCTGAAAGAGCGTTTGTCGTGACTGCCTAAAACGCGAGGAACCCGAACGAGGTGATCACGGGTAAGCTAATCATAAACTCTTGTGAAGTCTATGTCTTATTAGACACCGGTGCTACCCATTCTTTTATTTCACCTGCTTGTGCTCAACGCTTGAACTTGACTCCTGAGAAATTAGACTTTGACTTATCTGTTGAAACTCCGTTAAGAGAAACCTTCGTTACATTCACATTTACAAATCTTGTTTGATTCAAATTGGCACCCTCACCCTACCTGTGGATTTTATATCTTTGAAAATACTTGCATTTGATGTGATTTTTTGAATCGACTGGTTAACCACTCATCATACCAAAATTGATTATTTCGTAATGTTGTTAGCTTTCATTCAAACAACCAGACCACTAAAATCAATCAATGTCATTTCAAGTCATAAAGCTATTCGTTTATTGAAAAATGAATGTCAAGCTTTCTTAGCCCATGTCACTGATTTAAATCAGAATACATCAGATTTGAAAGATATTTTTGTTGTTAATGAGTTTCCTGATGTATTTTTCGAAGAACTTTCTGGTTTACCCCCAAAACGTGAAGTTTAATTCTTTATTGACCTTGAACCCAATACAAAATCCATTTCTAAAACTCCATATCGAATGGCTCCTATTGAACTTCAGGAGTTAAAGGTCCAACTACAGGAGTTGTTAGACATCGATTTTATACGTCCTAGCACATCTCCTTGGGGTGCTCCTGTTTTATTCGTAAAGAAGAAAGAAGGTAGTATACGACTATGTATTGACTATTGGGAGTTGAACCATGTCACCATCAAGAATAGGTATCCGCTACCTCGTATTAATGACCTATTTGACCAGTTGCATGGTGCACAATTCTTTTCAAAGATCGATCTTCGTTCTGGATATCATCATTTAAAGATTAAAACTGATGACATTCCAAAGACTGCCTTTAGAACTCGATACGCGCATTACGAATTTCTAGTTATATCTTTTGGATTGACTAATGTCCATGTTGCGTTCATGGACATGATGAACCGAATATTTAAGAAATATTTGGATCATTTCGTGGTTGTCATTATTGATGACATCCTAATATACTCTAAAAGCCTCAAATATTTTTTCACCCAGAACGAACTCAATATGCGACAACGACGTTGGCTTGAGCTGTTTAAAGATTACAACCATACCATTCAATACCATTCTGAAAAAACGAACGTGGTAGTTGACGCGTTGAGTAGAAGATCACATGCGGGAACGAGTGCGATGCTGTCAACACAAAGACCCATTTTACATGACTTACAATGGATGGAGATAGAGTTAAAGACTCCAGGGATCCACGTGATGATATCAAATATACGCGTAGAATCAGCTTTAATTGATAAAGTTAAAGCTACTCAAGTTATAGACCCGGAGCTGATGAAGATGAAGAAGAAAGTGCAAGAAGGTGCTATTCCAGAAGCAAGAATCGATGAAGAAGGAATACTTCGAGTCAACTTCAGACTTTGTGTTCCTAACGATTCCGATTTGAAGTATAAAATCATGATAGAGGCATATAACACATCGTTCGCAATCCATCCTAGAAGTACCAAAATGTATCGTGATCTTCGACATACATTTTAGTGGAGCAATATGAAGAGAGAGATCGCAGAGTTTATCTCGAGGTGTTTAACGTGTAGACGTGTCAAGGCGGAGCATCAAGTGCCAAAGGGTCAGCTTGCAGAAAGCTATGGACACCGATTTACTATTTATTGGTCCATTTGAAATCCTTAACCGAATAGAAAATGTGGCCTATAGACTAACCTTACCTCCAAGCATGTCTTGTGTTCATAACGTTTTTCACATATCCATGCTTCGTAAATATGTGAAAGACCCAAACCACATTATTGAGTTAGAACCAGATGAGATAGCCGAAGATTTAAAGTACGAGGAGGTACCTGTCAAGATCTTGGATAAGAAGGAACATGTCTTACGCTCAAAGATTATACCTCAAGTTAAAATTTTATGGATGAACCATGATATCGAGAAAATGACCTAGGAGTTAGAATAAAAAATGAAAGCGAGGTATCCTCACCTTTTCGACATACCAGGTACGTACGTCAATTTCGAGGATGAAATTTCATAAGAAGGGGAGGTTGTAAGACCCCAACTTTTATGAATAAAGATTTAATTTTCTTTATATATTATTTTAAAATAGTAAGGTGTTGATTTGATAAATATGGTAAGTTATGGGTGGAATGTGCAAATTTTTACAAAATAAGCAAGTGATTATAAAATATTCATTGTTGTCGGTGAATATTCGTTTGGTCGTGGAATATTCTTGTTGTCGTGGAATATTCGTACGACGGTGCAACCAATTGTGGGTCCCACAACAAAATAACTTTCGGATATAAAAAGCAATAGAAATAACCTTTTTATAAAAATAACGGTAAAACTGTTACCGTTAAACTATTGAAATATCCGGTGATAAAAATACAGTAATACGCATTGTTGCACAGTAGCACACGGTATTGCACAGTATTTCGAATTATTTATTCTTACGTAAGAAGGCACTTACTCAATTATTGTTATAGTAATTACTGTTCAATATTTTATATTTTTGATTCAATAATTGCCACGTTGATATTTTATTGGTTCAATAATTGCTACGTTGATATTTTATATCAATAATTACTACGTTGATATTTTATGTTATTGATTCAATAATTGTCACTGCACAGTATTTTACATTATCAAATCAATAATTCATATTATTTGAATAATATTATTAGACAACATTATTGGCAATGTCTAGGAAGTTCTGTCTAGGAAAGCGGTTAGTTAATTTAATTGCGCGCCAGTAAGGAGAAATCCTTATCGGAAAGCCCCCACTTTCTTGGAAACGACCTAGTTGTCATTATTGTGGTTCTGTAATATTATTTGTGAATAATAATTATTGATAAAAATAATAAAAAAATATTTATTCAATGTGAATATAAATGGAGGAATTTTTAGCAAAAGTGACAATTATTGAAAATAGATATTTATCTGTTCTGATAAAATAATTCATTCAAATATATTATTATAATATTACATTATAATTGTATAATGTGATAATATAATAATATAATAGAGATGATATTTTTTATAATAAATTCACGATATATGAATAAAATGAGACGGAAGAGAGAAAATGAAATTTGAAATTCTATTAATAATTATAAATATTTTAATATATATATATACAAACATGTGGTGGAATTCATTATTTCAAAAGTGGAGACTTTGAAATTTTGAGTGTGCTAGAGATTTTCAAGAGTGGTGAGTGTGAAAAAATCATCCGTATGTAAATTTGAGTCATTTTTCGTTCAGAATTTAGAAAAACTTTCTTCTACAAAGTTGTAGAGAATTAAATTTTATATGGAATGGACATAAGGTTCATATTTTTCTAATAAAAGGGCTATTTATTATGAATTATTAAAGTTCTAAAATATTGAGTCTGAATTAATTTCTGGTGGAGGATTTTCTAGAATGTGCGGGCCCCACTCTTGTCCTTTGTTGGTGTGAAATGTGCTGAGGATTATTTTAAAAGTGTTGTGCTTGATTTTCAAAGTTGGGTGATGAGAAGCCACCGTAGGAAATTTTGTCAATCCTGTTGTGCTAAGCATTTCCTATAAATAAGGTGCTTTGTTAAGAAATAAAAATCACACCAAAACCAGAAAATTTTCTCTCTATAATATCGAGCGTATTTCTTGTGAGTATAAGGATATTTGAGTGTGGATTACGGTGCAAGATTTTTCTCAACAAAATATCTGATATTCCAGTCAGATCTAGTATTTTACTAAAGTAAATAATATTATTTTTCTCGTAAACAAAGTTATT